>BSBN01000016.1:6125000-7498000 GCA_027924645.1 Cunninghamia lanceolata
CTTCTCTCTAACTACTCGTAACAACCATTCCTCCATGAAAGATAAGATTTTATCTTAGATCACTCTTCAATCAATTGAGTTCACAAACAAATCAATTAAGTTTGAATGATCAATCAAGTAAGTTAAATCTCCAATCATGAGAGTTGATTCCTCAATCATCCCCAACCCCTTGTGCAATCCAACCTATAAATACCCCATCCTCCATCCATTAGGAGAGACAAATTGAAGAATTGTAGTCATTCATAGCTTTTTAATTTGCTCTCCATTAGCATTTAGGTGCTCACGTAGCATGCATGTGCCTTTTGTTTTCTATTTTTATGCCATTCAATCTTTCAAAATATTCATTGGAGTATTTTTATACTCTCATTTTTCCCATAGCCATAGCCATAGTGCTCAATTAGTGCTTTCAATAGCACTCATAGGCTCACCTTGAGCTCATCTCAATCCAAGCTTTTAAAAGTTTCATCATTGCAAATCCATTTCTCTCTTCTCACTTGCCTCCAAGAGGAGGAACCCGCTGCTACAAGAGGATGAGGATGTTGCTGAACAAAAAGGATTCCCGATGGTAGTGCAAAGCTCGTGTGCCAAGCTATTCCGGATTCTTTTCATGTTTTTGTAGTAATTAGAAAATCAAATTTTCTCTTGAGGAAAGTAACTTGTTATTTTGCTCTTAATAGGAATTTTTAGTTTGCTTTCATTTAATTTCTATAGATTAGAGTGCAATTTAATTTTCATAGATTAAATTATTTGCTCTCATTAGTTAGATCTTTTCTTGCTTTCCTAGAGTAGACTTCAAAATTGTTAAAAGACACAAAAACATAGAATAGCATTGCATTAGGTAAACTTCGGTATAAAGTGCATTCATATAGAATTGTTTTATTTATTCAAGAATTATAAAAAATATAACTTGCATATCACATAGTTGCATCCATATACAAAAATACAAAAATACAAAAAGTACAAAAACATTAGGAGAACTCAAAGCGTTCAAACCCTCAATCTCATCATGGGGTAGTCACATTCACATTAGACATAAACCCTTGATAGAATCACAAGGCAAACAATCAAAAGCAATTAATAATCAACCCTAGGTCAATCTTGGTCAAAGAAAGTCAAAGCATACCAACTCTCTTAGAATAATAATCAAATGTGCCCAGGAATTAGAGGAGAGTGGCTCAAAGTAGTTCTAGAAGAATTAGATGAAAAAAACCTAATACCACAACTCACGCAAGAGCAACAACACATCATTAGAGTTGTAGAACAAGAATACAAGTTCAAGAAAACCTCCAGGACCACGAGGCTATATTACAGTGTGCTAGAGACATAAATGAAACAAATAGACACCCATCTAGGTGTTGGAATCAAAGAAACCCCAATAGGAGACAAATCAAAAAGTGACCCTTCGAGTCATATCATCATTTCAACACCAACCTTCATAGAGAGAACAAGGCAAATCCAAAATAAAAATAGGCCCCAGATCAGGGCAGTTGCTCTTCATGAGGTTCTGCTCATAAGCAAAAAAGACAACCTCAGGTCTCGCCCCCACCAATTGGTTCCTTCCATGAGAGTGAGAGTGACTTGGAGGTCGCTAGAAGCAAGGAGAGGGTCCATGTGCTGTGTCAGAGCTGACTCATCCTTAATTGTGCCTGTGTCATGTTTCGAGGAGTGCATACATGAGATGGGAATTTTTTTGGGCCTTGTCTTTTCTTTAGGACATGAGGAGGCAACTTATGTCTAAGTTTCTTAAACTGATATATTTTATTGGGATAACTTTACATTTTTTGAAAGATTTATTTTGATGCCACGGTTTATGGCCTTGACCTTTGACTATACATGACTTCTTTCTATAGTTGTAGGAAGACCACTTGGGAATAGGTTTGGAAGGCTTCTTATGTGATTATTAGCATGAGAAATGGGATTTATTTTTTGGGCATCTCTAATTTTGAGATATTAGAGTGGTTTTGAAAAATCCTATTATATTGCAAAATGAGCTATAAGATTCCACATTGTTTTTATTATTATTTTAAACACTACTTTTTAAGTATTTTCTATGTTATCCCTTTTAAATTTCAAAGAGTTTAATCATCTAAAGTCTTTCCTTAATTTTACAAATAATCTTTTACCCATTCTCCTAGTTTACAAGGTAGAGATAAAATAAAATTTCCTTTTTAATGTTATGTCCTTTTTCTCATAAAATCTACAGGCATATTTTTCATAAACTAAATATTCATTAAATTTAGTGAAATTAAATTTTTTTAAGGTGTATAAGATACCTCTAGCTTCTCTTTCTTTGTCCTCCCTATTAACACAAAATTGTGTCAACATTTCAAGCTTCAACTAAGATGGACCAAATTCAACAATCTCTTCTCATCCTAACATATCTTCATCATTATTGTTATCAACATTAGTGGGTCCATTTTCAACCAAGCCTTGCCACTATTCTCTTAGTTTGCTTAAAAACACCATAACTACATAATACACATTTTTCTTATTAGTCCAAGTATGTTTGGTATCAAACAAGTTTTTTTAAGCCATCAAACCGAATGCAAATGATATCATATGGATCAATAATTTTGTTAATGTTAAGAACTTATCCATATTGTGCTACTAGTATAAAATTTCCTAGTCCAAGGAATTTATCAATATGATCTTCCATGTTAATAACATCTGGGCTTTCTTTGAGCTCTATTTTAGCTGTTGTCTCCCATTCATCTATTATTTCTACTTTTGGTTCTAATTTTTCTAGAACAAATTCTTTTTTTGATAATTCTTTTTTAGCATATACTAGCTCCAAGAGTTCTTTAACTCTAATTTCTTGTAACCAATGTTTATTTTCTTCTAAGACAACTTTTAATTTAAATTCCTTGAATAGGTCTTGGTGCTTTTGCTTGAAGGGTTCTTTTTTCTGCCTAATAGCTTTAGCTAGGGAGGACTTGGATGTGGTAGAATTCGAGGACTTTTCTTTGGCTTTAACAATGTGTTTTTGATAAGACTGAACAATTGCCAAAGTTTCCTCTCCTTTAGAATTATCATATATTCAACTTGCATAGTTCTAATATTTTTTACATAAGGTCTATTTTTTTCTAATTTATGGGCTACATTCTTAATAAGAGGTTTATTTTTTGATAATTTATCATTTTATTGTATTTCCTTGATTACTACTAATATTACTTATTTTGGTTTCAATTGATCAATACTAATAAATAATGTGGATTCTATCCTTATTTGTTGGTATATGCCACTTACTATAGTTTCTAACCTTCTCTAGCTATTAGTGATTTGAAAATCACTAGAGAAAGTATTTGCCTCTTAGAATTTTATTGTAGAGACATCTTCAAGATATTTCTTCAACATGTTGCAAAGTGTTGGCTACATCACAAGCTATATCATCAATATTCTCCTATGCAAAAAAATTTCCATCAGACAATCTAATTTCTCCATCCCTTAGTACAATTTTGTACTTCCCAATGTTTGTATGTAGTCTTGCTGCATATTTTCCCCATAACATTTTGTCAATATTTAAGACTAGAAAAGTCTTTAAGGTCAGTCATCTATTAGGCTCATAACTGACCACTTTTTCCATCTAAGTTTTTATCTCTATCTCATACTTAGAACTCTTTTCTTGAAT
This sequence comes from Cunninghamia lanceolata, assembly GCA_027924645.1. Lineage (NCBI taxonomy): Eukaryota > Viridiplantae > Streptophyta > Pinopsida > Cupressales > Cupressaceae > Cunninghamia > Cunninghamia lanceolata. Next base: position 6,128,629 of record BSBN01000016.1, read on the forward strand.
TCTTCTAAGCAATTGTTCTTTGATCATACTAAATTTCTCTCATCTCCCTAATTTTAATTTCTTTCTTTTGTTTTGATTCCTTAGGGTTGAGTCCTCGCTTGAGTCTTGTAACTTGTTTAGATAGCATATCAAATAATTAGGGATTATTTCTTAAACCAAATATTGTTTCCATGGATGAACTAGATGGGTATGGATTCATAGAAAAGATTATTTTATCAGTCTTTATAAATTTCAAGTGAGAAGATATTGTATTGGTTTCATCAAGATTGAAATCAATATATGGTTTAATGTTAGTACTAGGCATTGTTGTAAGGATTAGAAAAGATCTTCTAAAAGATGTTCTAGGTGGTTCCTCTTATTTTAGTTGTTCAACCAATGTTGGATAAGGTAAATTGATCATATAAATTGTAGAAATTCTCCTCCTCTAGGAATGATGATGGCTAGAAAGGAAAGGCGAATGTAGAACAACAATCTCACAAATCTAGGGCCATTTTTGTTTATCAATTGTTTAATAATGGGAAACCCTATTTGAAATCTTGTATGGTCTATATGTCAACCATAAACAATGAGATTTGAATAACCTTGAGGATACGATATGCCTGGAGGAAAGTTTGATGGAGGGAAACTATTATTTAGTAGTCTCTAAGTACACCTACCACAATATACAAAACCAGGGGCTAAATCTACTCTAATTTGTAATAGGAATTAGAATATAGAACATATATATTCATCATCTAATGAAAGGGTGAAATTGGGTCATACTCCACATTTTCCATCGATTGTTAAAAAGCTAGAAAATTGAGCAACAATAACTTGTTCCCAAATCCTACATCTTGTATCTATTAAAGTAGAAAAATACTTGACACTAATATCATAATATCTTGTATCTCTGTTCCTCTTTTCCACCTTCCTAAACAACTTGAATCCTTCTTCCGATTCTACAAAACTCTTTTCAACATACTCAAACAATTTTAGCTCCTCTTCTAATTCTTCATTCCTCCTTTTTACTTTTTCTGATTCTTCTTCAAGGGCATCATATTTGTCTTCTCCTAATTCTTTTATCCTTTCCATCAACTTTGAATTACACCTTTTAATTTCACACAATTCTTCTTCAAGAATATCCTTTTCATATATTAGGTTTTCATTTTCTTTCTTCATCCTTTTTTTTGGATTAAAGATTGTTCAATCATATTACCCAAAAAAAGGAAGTAGTTTTAGTACAATCTATGTGGCCAAGTGAGCCACAAGTAAGTAACTGACTATTCCTTACAAAAGATAGGTATAATCAACTGCAGAAATAAAACTTTGAGATTGTCCATAGCTAACAATAAGCATATCTAGGATATTACATAGAATTTTGAAATTTATAAGATTCCACATCTGGGGGCTCAGCTTGACTGCCCATAAACCTTGACTCAACAACCTCAGAGGACCTAAAATTTGTCTGCAACACTTCCTCTATGTCCATGTGGCCTTCATCTGACCTAGGCTTGGAAATTTGAAGAACCTTGTATTTATTATGAAGCTCCTCCAAACAGGTGTTGAAGCTTTTGAATGCCTTTGAACATTAAGAGAGCTCTCCTCAATCTACATAGAATCATCAATTATAGCTAAGTCTAGATCATGTACAACAGTCTTGAGTTAGCTCTTCTTCTGGGCATCCCATGAGATTATGGCCTACAAAATTGGATTAGCAAGTGTGAGTCTAAATTCAGACTTAGTAAGGCTCCTTTTTCTGCCACGAAAATGATCTTCATTCCTCAATTTCCACAAAATCCATAAAATTTCAGTTGTTAGGAACAACCAGAAGACATTGGTTTTTGCATTAAGTTTAGAATTAAACCCAAACAGGACCTCAATTTTACATTTATCATGCATTACAGACCAATCTAACACATGACCCATGAAAAGACCCCACACTTTGCAAGCAAATGGATAGTCAAAAAATATGTGCTCACAAGACTCATCTACATTGCAAATTGAACATATATAATTATTGTAAGGTCAACAGGGAATTTCTTTAGCAATAGTAACCATCTAAAACAACCTTTTTTGAGTTCTAAACTCTTAGGCCAAACTGACTTGAACACAGTAATAAGACTCTGACTACTAACTTTCAAGTTCCATACTTTGACACAATGCTCATAAATCTCTTTAGAATTGGAAAGAAGCCTATAGATTTTCTTTGATTCACAAACTTTCAATTTAGTTCCATCTTTCCAAGTCATCTTTTCCAGCCAATCCTCCTCCCCCAGGGCTTTGGGATGAATAGTATTGGCTGCAAGAGTAGCCACGGCCATTGAATATGTCCTTTTATGATTGTCTTTTAACTGATATTCTGTTTTAAGTCTGTTCCATGTTTTTATGCCATTTTCATCAAGCATATCACTAATGGAAGAGAGACCTAATCTACGCCACTTCAAACCTGAGTAGCCTTGAACCAAAGCTAAGGACCTCCCTCTGAGTTTCCAGTTCCACCAAATAGAATAGTGCCCACCCCACTGCCTTGAGGGATAGTTAACCTCATCTAATGAAATAAGTCTTCTGACTTCCAACCAAGCCTTCCAAATAGAACCAAACACCACCAAGCCAAAGGATTTAACCTTGAAATCCCCAAAGAGGTAATCATGAAGGTGCAATTTGCTCCAATTCTTTGCCTTACTTGGGTGGGACAACCTTATATTGTTCCTGATGAGGACACACTAAGGCTCATCACTCATTAGAGATTTGTTGATCCATTTTGCCACTAAGGCCATGCCTTGTAATCTCAGATCCTTTTTCCAATCTTCCCCATTGAAATAAATCAGATAAACAACTTCATATGAAAAGCTTACCCAAATGTTGTTGCCTTGATCATTTTTTTCTTCTCCTAATTCTTTTATCCTTTCTATCAACTCTGAATTACACCTTTTAATTGCACACAATTATTCTTCAAGAATATCCTTTTCGCATATTAGGTTTTCATTTTCTTTCTTCATCCTTTTTCTAATCTTCTCCATTGAAATAAATCAGATAAACAACTTAATATGAAAAGCTTACCTGAATCTTTCTTGCCTTGATCAAAGTAGAAAAATACTTGACACTAATATCAAAATATCTTGTATCTCTGTTCCTCTTTTCCACCTTCCCAAACAACTTGAATCCTTCTTCCAATTCCTCAAAATTCTTTTCAACATACTCAAACAATTTCAGCTCCTCTTCTAATTCTTCATTCCTCCTTTTTACTTTTTCTAATTCTTCTTCAAGGGCATCATATTTGTCTTCTCCTAATTCTTTTATCCTTTCCATCAACTTTGAATTACACCTTTTAATTTCACACAATTCTTCTTCAAGAATATCCTTTTTGCATATTAGGTTTTCATTTTCTTTCTTCATCCTTTTTCCAATATTCCCCATTGAAATAAATCAAATAAACAAATTAATATGAAAAGCTTACCAGAATCTTTCTTGCCTTGATCTTTCTTCTGCGATGACACTTGTTACAGTTTAAGGTTTCACACTTTCTTCCAACACTTCCTATCCTTCCAAGAGATTCACAACCTTCCCAGCAAATTTGTAACCAACTTTGATACCACTTGATGTAGTCAAGGTAAGAGGGTCCTGTTGAGCTATTTTTCTCTGTCCAGAGTTAAATAGTTCACCTTGTATATTCCTTGAAAATCCTTTAGAAAGTGACCCAATAAAGCTTAAATCCTTCATTACCCATGATGTACCTTACAAAAAATCCCAAAATCTTACCTGAAGTTTCCTAGTAGAAAACCCAGAAAAACCCAAAAATCTTTTGTCCTCAGGTACCTTCCATTGCAAATATTTCTTAGTTTTGTACTTTGTCATTTTTATATGCATATGCAATTGTATATTTCTTTGTATGTATGTTTGCATTGTATGTTCATATATACAATCGCACATACAAAGGAAAAGATACAAGGGGCAGATGCAAGGAAAAGATACAAAGGGAATATACAAATTGCAAGATACAAGGGAGGATGCAAGGCAAAGCATATAAGGGATTTTCGGCATGACAAGCACCATCGACAGCCAAGTCCAAGGTCTCTTCGATGGGCCAATTCATATACAAGGAAAAAGATACAAAATACATATCGGCGAGACTTCGCTCATCGGTGGCTCAACTCATGGTCCCGCCGATAGGCCGATGGAGATGTAGAGCACATACAAAAGTGTTATCGCTGAGACTTAGTGTATCGGTGGGTTATTCTGAGGTCCCACTGATAGGCCGATGAAATTGCATATGCAAAGGGAAACATACAAAAGATAAAGATGAAAGGCAAATCTGTATCGGGTCACAAAGGGTAGATACAGAGGGTGGGGCTCGCTTTTTGCATGTATATGCGATTATATCTTTGAACTACAATCTGCATATACATTGCAATATACTTTTCTGACATGCAATGCCCGAATCTGAAAGAACATGCAATTTGGTTGGTAAAGGGAGATACAAATGTTTGTATGCAGTTTTGCTTGTATATTCACATTATATATGCGATATACAAAGACAATATACAAAGAGAAACATACAATCCAGACACGACTGGAGGATCAAATATGGCGGATAATCATTTGAAGTCCGCAGTTGTATATTGCATATACAAGGTCAAAGGGTGCATACATACAAGATGGTAACATGCAAAGGTTGGACCCGATGTTAAGTTCAATTTGCTTTATAAAAAGTTGGGGTCTGCCTATTGTATGTATATGCGATTGTATCTCATATACAATTGCATATACAAAGGTCACATACAAAGGTTTTTCAGTGAAAGAATATGTATTGGTGGCTCATGCAAAGGTCTTTCTGATGGCCGATAAGGATGCAGTGGTGGGTCCCAGGTTCAGCTCAGCGCCCAATGAAGTGATGACACATGTCATGGTATATACAAGGGGCTGATTCAAAGGCAATTTAAGGTGAAGCAAAGGTTAAAGTCATTTTTATATGTTGGCGATTGTATGCATATACATTCACAAATAAAAGGCACATACAAAAGGCACATGCAGGGGCATCAGCGAGACCATGCTATCGGCAGCTCAACTCATAGTCTCCCCACCAACCCGATGTATACCACAGTTATATATGTAGATGCAAAGTGATATACAAGATACAGTTGACCATATCTTTGACTGTGAATATCTTCTGCATCCTGGCAAATTTCAACATGCTTCAAAAGGTAAAAGTGCTTATTTTTGCCTCCTCTTACATCTGGTAGGCTTTTGAGTGGAATATTCTTATTTTCAAATTATGATCTAGATTTGCATGCTTGGCTGATAGGACGTCTCAGCGACTGATTTGGTGTGTGTAGAGGCTAATATTTTCACAGTAACTCCAGTTGGTGAGTTTTACAGGTGCATTCATGGTGGATGGTCAAATTCTTCAATGCACATGGATTCCTCTAGCTTGCTGGTAGATATCCTCATGGCCTGCAACAACTTTTGTGCTTCTCACTTCATGTTTTGCCCTCTTTTGCATGTGGACAACTATTTCTCAGGTTGCAGACCTGCTAGCGACATGGTTCCTGTCTTTTCACCACACCCCTGCCCATGTGCCCCTGTTCCTACATTGATGACTTCAGAACCTGTGTAACTACCTCAGCATCCCCTGCACAAGAACTTGATCTATAAAATGCATTTGTAACCTCATTATCAAGAGAGGATGGTTTTATTTTGGAGCTGTTATGCTGCTATTTTTTCTATAGCCAGACCTCTTAGTGTAATTGCAGGGTATGGGAATGTGACTCACTGTACCTGAATCTAGCCTTTGTTGTCTTCTTGTTTATCCACCAATGAATGTGATTAGCTATACTATGTCTACTTCTGCTACTGAATATTCTGTAATGTAATGGTTTTCGACCTTCATGATCAATATATGCATGATTTCTTGCCTCTCTTATGTCCATATTTCTGTGTTTTACTTGAAGTTATAATCTATTTCTGTGATTAAAAATGGCTCCTCTATAGGTTAGATCTTCATATCGAAGCCTCAATCAGCCCTATAAGTTTGTGTGAACTCCCTTCATGATTAAGATCATTGCTATGTCTCTCTTCCAGAATCACCATCGCTTAATGAATCTGGTGCATCACCCTTATTTTCAAGTTTTTTTAGTTTTATCTTTTATTTTCAAAGCATTCCTTCTACCCATTTTCCCCTGCAAGCATTAGCACTAGGTTTAGATACATTTCTCTAAGTAATAGGCTTAGAAAGAGGAAGTCGACCTTCTTTGGAGGTCTGATCTCAATTCGCAAGGTCCCACACTTCAAGATCATTCCCATGTTTCTCCAGATTGCCAAGTTTTTACAAACTGGGCAAGGGTGCAAATCTGAGAGACAACAGGTCCAATGAAGGACTGTCCAGCCTTCTAACCTTAAACAACTAACACCATGAGCATAACAGAGATACGATGGGAACATACAATCAATAGACTGAAAAGAAATGCTCATAAACACATGACACAAGATATATCCTAGGAAAACCCTCAAAGGGAAAAACCCAGCCTTCAAAGCTCATTCCTCATTATATTAGAATTCAAAATCTCATTACACATGCCTCTATGGATTTTATCATGCTAGGCTGTAACCCAGGGTTACAAAAGATGTTGCAAGTATGTGCCTAATTAGTGTTGTCATACATATCTATATTGCCATTGGTGTCAACCATGCTCTTACTTTGTTGAGAATATTGAGAAAATTAGCCCCTTCGTACATGTAGAAGAACAGTCCAGAAGAATGCTCTGCATTTCTTGAAGAATGAATATCTTTACTTGTAGATTGGAAGTTATTTAGAATCATGCCTAAAGATATTATAGTTTGAGTTTGAGCCTCCAGTATGAAGAATTGAGTGAGATATGTTCACTAGAGTGAAAACAACTTTTTCTGTGTGTTGGATGGTGATAGGGAGAAAGTGTTTTGCTCTGCATTCCTCTGCATTGAAGTATTTTGGTTTGTAGTTCTGGAAGTAAGTCTGGTGATGTTAAGTGCCTTCAACAACAATGGTTCATGATTTGGTGGTCTGCAAGCTATCTTTTACTTATGACAGTGGTTGATAGTGTTGTTCTTGTTCTCTGGTTTGAAGAATCTGATTGATAGAGTGGTTAGAGATCATGCGGTTGTTCTTGGTGATTACAGTGTGCTTGTGGATGTCTCCTAATCATGCTCCTACTTTTAGATTGGTCCACAAGGTGTAATTCAGATCGTGCATGAAGCGTGTTCTTGAAAATACTTATGTTAACATTAGTCTTGGTCGACTTGGTTGAATTAATCACTTGCGAAGATACATCGATGATTGTGATAGCATGTTGTAGAGTGGAAGATTGTGTTTGAGTCCTAGCTAAGGTGTGGCATGATCTGTATACATTCTTACATCTTTTCCTTAGCTAAATTTATATTAGGTCCAAACCTATTTTATGTATGTTTGTAATGCGGACCTTGGAGATTGCTCCAAGGGTTGATGATTGTAATGCTGACCTTGATGATCATTCCAAGGTTGATGTAGTGTATAAATACTTGTAATTGAGTTGTGAAGATGTATCCAAGTGTGAAGATGCGAAGATAAAGTGGAGTATGGTAGAAGAGCATAGCAGAGGTGTTTTGTGCTTCAATGAAACTGAACCTTGGCATGGAGTAGATGCTATTATCTCAATTTAACCTTTTGGCAGTGAGCCTTCTTTTGGTAGTGAGCCACCCTTTGGCAGTGAGCCATCCATAGGCAGTGCGTCTTTCTTTACAGTGAGCAATTTGAGCAGTGAGCCTTTGTTTTTCAGTATTGATATAACTTATATATTTCTGTGGGTTAACACCCACCGTGGTTTTTCCCTTTTAGGGTTTTCCACATAAAAATCTAGTGTCTCCTATGTTGTTTATGCTTTTGTGTTGAGCTTTTCATTTAATGCTTTCATGGTTATATTTGAATATAACTAATTGATAAGTTGATGATCACATTTGGTTAAAAGTTTTGGGACAACTGATTCACCCCCCCTCTTAGTTGTCTGGTGCAGTTCAACAAAAGATTCATACAACACAACAACATTCTTATAGGTCTTGTTTTACATCTTAATTCTCTGCTATATAACTTCTTCTAAGCTCTGCTCTGCTTTCTGCTATATTTTTCTACTATTCCAGACCAAAATAATTCATCTTTGTGCTTCCTATCTTCAAACCTTTCTTCCTCCTCTGTAACAATCCTTTATCCTTCATGTATATCCTCCACAAGCATTCATAACATTATCAAGTCAGCCAATAGTTAACTGTCTCATGAAACATGTAGAAATAGATAGGTCGGACCTAAACACATAGGGTATTGCTCCACAATGCATGAAACTTAGTGTGGTTCTCCATGAAGTTCGGCTAGGTCCTAAATCACCTTGAATGATGTGCCATTAGGCTCTGCAAGTCACGAAATTGCTCCGCAGGTCCATTACGCTTCAACTGAACACTATCTGCTTTGCTATGTGAAAACAGGTAATGTTCTGATAGAGATATCTCTTCAAAAACAAACTCAAATAATCTAAATTTTGGATATGATGTAGATGACAAGTTATAGAAACTAAATCTAGCTCCACAAACTCTAATGTGATAATGCGGTAAAATGCAGTACTCTCCAAGGTCTCCTTCCTAGCACTCTGCAGTTCATCATTAATTGTCTCAGTTTGCTTGAATGACTTCCGGATGCTCCTGCATCAATAACTAATTGAAATTTATTCTTTTTCAACAAAGTTATGTAATACCATGATATTAGAAGAATGTGCACCAACAAATCTAGTATCCATGGTGTTAGAATTGAGTATTAGTCTTTGGTTGCTTACCTCTTAGTAATTTTGATGTTGTGATAGGAAAACCATTGAGGATGAAAGAAATGTAAATTCAAAAATTAATAAAATATGAATAAAATAATATACATACACATCTAAGTGTAAAAGAGGTTGAGTTATTTTTAAGATAAGTATAAAGAAAGACATGGTTAACATACAGTTGAGAATAAGTTTTATATTGAAAATAAGGTGTGGTTTTACTAATGAAAGTAAAACTATTAATTATGGTTCATTTCAAATTTTGAACAAATGAGTATAATAATATAAAATTAGACTTTTTTCATATATAAAGTTATTTTCTATTTTATTCATGTTGAAAGGTCACATCTATTCAATCCTTCCATATTTAGTGATAAAGAAAGAATTTTCCAATAATTAAATGACAACCTTGTACCTAATTTTTTTTTTTTTTCCTAGAGGTATCCCCTAGCCCTGCCCCCCAAGAGAGATAGGAGCGTTGTGACTCTGCCTAACGTTGCCCACCACGCCTTGCCTCGGGCTTACATTTTTGTGCAGAGTTGGGGCTAATAACAGCGGGGCGAACGGAGGCGAGACTAATCCTCAAGGGACTGCTGAGGAGGCCCGCACACCCTAAACAACTATTGGAAATCCAGGTGGAGAGAATCGACCTCGGGACCTATATGGGACAAGCCCAAAGCCCTTAGCCAACTACGCCACCTTGTACCTAATTTTATTGAGAAGATAGACCTAGATATTTTTTAAACAAATGAGGATAACATTGAATGGAGAGAAAGATACTTTAAAAGTGGGATTTGAAAGAAAATTGCCCAAAAAGATGTAAAAATCCAAGAGCTGTTATAAAGAGAAAGTGGGGCACTTACTCTTCCATCTCATATGTCCTCAAAATTTTGGAGAACAAAAGCCTCCTAACTATGATGGTCAAGGTGTAAATTTGACTATCGACTCTATTTATTTAACATTTTTTCTAATGGTTATCCATTCAAAGTTGTCCTTCAAGTGTTAAGAAATATTTTATTTAAGAAATATACCATAAATTAGACATATATAAACATAATCTTACGAGATTTTTAACAATATATCTAAAATTTATCCTTTCATATGATACAATCTTCTTAAAATTTTAATTATATTAATGGCAAGAATACTTATATACAATCATACGACTATCAATCTAAACCTTGATAATGATGTGATGTAATATTATAAATAGTAAGAAAGATCAAACCTAATAAGCCACAACTCTTTTAACCAGTCACATAGTCCAAGTATGTGAATATCACTCTCAATACTACTACCAATGAGATGAATATTAGTAAAGAATGGAACAATCCCTTACCGTTGTTCCAATCCAGCATATTCTGGTTCTATCTCCTTGTCGTGATGATATTGGCTTGCTGCGAGAGAGAATATTTCTTATGATGACAGAAAGCCTTCGGTTTCGACTTTCGAGAACATCACTTTTATTCTCCCTTGGCCATGCTTATCATTTTCTTCTTCCGCAGGCTTCGAATGTTCTCTTTCCGCTCCTAGATAACAGTTGTACTACTTTGTTCTAAATAATTTCACTTCAAAAAATAAAAAAGCATCTCACACATATGATGGAGAACAAAAGTATCTAAAACATGTAGAAGCGTTTCGAGGTGCCTTCGGTCTTCAGTTTACGAGAACATTTTATGCCATTTGAAGGGAAATACACAGGTTTTGTTAGTTTATCCTTTTAATTCATTTCCGTAAGACGATGGTCTCTTCCTTGAACTCTACTTTTTATTACCTGTAATAAAATTTTGATATTTAGATAGGATGATGTCATAGGTAGTTTGAGGGGTTTGAGAAAGGGGAATTTCGAGACATCTTTGATGAAGTCCCATGAGGAAAGATTGGAATGGATCCTTGGAAAATGTATGTAGAATGTCTAGGGGATCAAGTTGTAGTGTCTGTGTTAAGTGTGTTAGGGTAGCTTTGGGAGGTATAGTAATGGAGTTATTGATGTTTCTCAAATCTGTGGATTCTAATGTGTTTTCTATGGCTTATGTGTGTGCATGTGAATGTTTTCAAAGATTAGGGATGCTACCACTCATGATGGCATCAAGGGTGGTCATATGGCTAGATTTGGAATAAATTGGGGTGTTTAGGTGTGGAAAGGTTGAAATTGAAGTGAGTCATAGGATTATGAACATTTCATGCACCAAATTACCATAAGAGATTGTTGTAATTGTCTATTAAAGTACTAGGGTAAAAGCACAAAGCTATGTCACACTTTTATAAAGGAAACGGTCAACACTGATCCAATTTTTAAACTTGAATCACTAAAAAGTGACATATATGTTTTGAATTTTGAAATGATGTAAACTAATAAAATATTTATTTTTTAGTATATTTTATGTATGTATTTTTTGAAAAAAACTTAAAAAAATTATTTGAATATAGTTTTTAATAAATTGACACTATAATTTAGTTGCTATAAAATGCTGAAAAATGAAGTTACATGAGACGTCAATCTTTATATAGTAAATTTTATTTTTTAATCTTCAATTTTTTTGTGTGTATTTATAACTTGAAACTTTAGTGCATGGATATATTTTTTTTCAATTTTGATAAATATATATTTTTAAATAAATAATAAAATGTGTGTGTATTAAAATGTAATTGTTTCCATTCGACGTCAATTTTCATATTAACTATTTATTTAAAATAGAAAAAAAAAATATACCATCTTGATATATATTCTTTTATCTAGTGCATCATATTTTTTTCAAATTTTTTTAATAAGTTTTACTATTTTTCCTTGATATGGTAATCGACCTAATGTTTTGTGTTGATAACCAAATTTTAGTAAAAATAGAAAGGAAAATATAAATAAAAATTAAATTATTAAAATATATATTTGAAAACTAAACTTATAGATCTACAAAAGGGTTTTTTTTTTTTAAAAAAAATGTTATTTATACGAGTAGAAGTTGTTGAAATATCAAGTTTTTCAAATAATTTTATTTTTTTTGATAAATTGGCCTCATAGTGGTGTTACATATGCATTTATCTAACAATTTTAGTTGAAAAAGTTGTGGGCATATCTAACTTAGCTAGAATGAATCTTACAAGATCATATGTTTGACCAAAATTGATTTTTAGTTAGAAATACTTAAATTCATTTGTGCCGATAAGTCGGCTGAAAGTGTGACACAACTTTGTGCTTTTAATGGGTAAGGAATTGAAAATGGGTCTAAACAAGAGGGGAAAGTGCTAAGTAGGTGTTAGGAAAGGTGTCTCAACCTTGCATCCTAATCTTCAAATGCAATTTTTGGGCTATAGAGTTCATTTTGACCTTGAAAATTACTGAAATGAGCTTTAACTAGCTAAAACAAGTTATTGGTGACTTAGAGCTCTATGAGATCTTCAATTTAAAAATGGGTGCAATCGAGTTCCTAGATAACAAATTATGTCCTTCAAAAGTTAGGCCTCCCACATTAGTAATGTAAGAGTATCTATGATATGTAAGAAGAGCTAGGTAAGTGTAAGGACCACACGACTTTGCATCTTTGTCTTCATCTTATACTTGTGTATTGATGGTTATATAAAATGTTACTTTTTTTGTAGTGGTTGATTATTGCTTATGGATATCAACGTACTAATTTTAGATACTCGCTATGTATATTTGAATACACATATACATGCACACTCACTCATTCACACACACATACATCCATGTGTATTATTTTATGATAAATCATGTATTGATGAATTTAGCTTTAGTATTTTCAATAAAAACATATGCTAGATTATTTAATTTTATAATTTTGTATCATTGCTTTGATAAATGATTTAATTGAAAAATACATTAAATGTGATCTATTTGATGATTAGGTGTGTGCACAAAGATAGGGGACCAAAATGTGGGAAAAACACTTTTTTGGTCTAAATAGGCTATAACACAAGCATGTTATAACATGCTCATGTTATAATGCACTAGCATTATCACTTGGTAGTGACTGATCCTTAGGCTCGGTCACTACAAGCCAAAATGTGCTCACATTATTAGAAAAAAAAAAAGAAAAAAAAAAATAGTCGCGGCCTCATTTGTTCCCACAACTTAAAAAACATGGCAAGGGTTTATGTGAGTGTGTTTTGGGGCAGCTCAAGCAAATTTGACACCAACACTATGCTATCATGGTGTTTTCAAACTCCACGAGGTTGGTAAGCTCGACTATGTAAGATTTCAATATTTTTATGATTTTGAATACATGAAACATTTGTTTTACAATTGTTTTGAATCATTTTGTCAATAAATGAATCCCCTCAAATGCCCCCAAACCCTAATTCACTAAACATAGTGCATGATAAAATTTTAGTTGAAGAGAGGACACAAAGTAATGCTCTTGAAACTCCATCAACTTTGTGACATCCTTGGGAGACACAAACCAACATATTAGGGAAAATCGAGGAAAGTAAAAAATAACTTGAAAGATTGATTGAAACATTAAAAAAATCTCATTGCAGTCAACACACATCATAGATCCCTTGCAACATCCTTGGAATCATTAATTTCTCACATAGATTCCATTATTGACCAAATTTTAAAATGGTCAAATTATAAGGAGAATGTACAATAATTTTATTCTACATTATTGTCATACAAATAAATGAAAGATAAGAAAACATTGAAATCTAATTTATGTGCCTTGTTTATTGATCCAAGAACCAATGAGTTATTGCATGGGAGTTGCAAAAGATTCCCTAGTCATTAGTGCCAACACCAAGGAATAACAAATAATTTCTGGGATAGGTGGTGGATGGTTTTTGACAATCCACCATGCAACAATAATGGCATGTCATAGTGTTTCTTGAGGAAACTCTATTGTGAATTCATCCTTAATGACATTTCAAATTATTTTGACATGCATAATTTTTAGGGGAAAGGTAAAGGCTCTACACATGATAGGGAGGGGGAACATTGTGCCCAAGGCTACCCAGTGAGATCCCTAACTAGGCCATCTATTCAGCATGTCATAGACCCTTCTGTTGTGAAGGAGAGTGTTGAGGTGGATATGCTATAGTCTATTAGTTCCCTCACGTAGACCATACTACAACATAGTAGGCCTCTTTCACAAGTTGGTGAGGGTGAGCCTAATAGGTGTTGATGGTCACCGCATATTTGACATTCCTATTGAGCTCTTTGTGATTATAGGTTTGAGGATGCGAGTGATACACACATTGGAGAAGATTCTCCAAAGTTTTAGGAGTATTCCACACAAGGCTAAGCCTAGGACAGATCCATATTAGTTAATATGGTAATAACATATGAATTGTTGGATAGAACCTTTGGCATCAAGATGCATAGGTAACTTTTAATAAAGTTTTGCAATTTATTATATTTCCTTTTGAAATCTATAATTAACTATATTAATCTATTGTAAATAAAAACTAATGTAAGGAATTAGATGTATTATGAAATTTTAAGGTCAAAGTACTTATCCTACATCTATAGACCATCCAATGCAAGATTATGCTCATGCGAGGTTGAGCCCACATGTATGTAATTTGTAACAAAATAGTAAATATACTACATATGATTTTTTTGTCATATATCAATGGTAATTTTAAAATGATAATTTGATGATGAATAGGTGGATGTTGGACTTCCAACATCACTAGAAGTTGGTGGGGGTAGTCATATATCAAGTTTCATTGAGATAAATTTTACTATTTTTAATTATTATATATTTAAATAATGTTGTGTAGATTTTGGTCAAACAATGTTTTTCTATTTTAATTAATAACATCAATTTAAACTCCTCCTAATATTCATGACACAATGGACTTGAGCATCATTGCAGTTGTTTTGTCTTTAAAGCCTTTGACTAAGGTAAGATAATAATACAAATGTCATTATGTATTTTTTATTTTATTTCACACCATTTAATGTAAATAAATGAGATTCATCTTTAGTCTAATTTTCTTCTTCATACTTCTCGCAGGAGGTCACAACTCTAGTTTGTGCACCTACTAATGAAGAGAGCCAATCGATGATTGAGAAGGATCATCAACTATGGTAAGCGAATGATTACTTATGTCATTGTATATTTCATGTTTTCTATATTGTATATATTGTTTAATTGCATTAATAGATGGAGCTCCAAAAAAATTATGAGATGTGGTCTAGTTGGTGGATTAGAGAGCAAGGGCCACTGATTACTTCATTTTTTAGATTAAACAAACGTTTCATGAGAAATACCTTATTTGAGGCTAAGGGTTTTTCATACAATTTAGCCAAATCTTTCATCAGTTCATCTGTTGTCTTCGCTTCTGTTATATTGAATGCCACAGATGGTGCCATGCACAATCGAATGGTTCACAGTGACTTTCTATCCAGAAGATCCCAATCATCATCAGTCATTGTCATGAATTTCTTGGATTTTCCTTCACACGGCCTCTATAAATCCTTCTGATAGAGATAATCCTCTATTTGCACCTTTAATAATTAATAGTTCTACCCATTGAATTTATCTACCTTCAATTTAGCCTCGTCCACCATTGCTCCCACTTAATCATGAGAGTCCCACTCAAGCGTGAGACCTTCCTATAGATGATAATCAAACACAACAAGCTCTGATACCACTTGTTAGGAATTGCATGCAAAAGATATCAATTAAATGCAAATAAAGACTAAACAGAGGAATGAAAATACACATAAATAATAACAGCGAGAGATAATTTTTAGCGTGGTTCACCTAAACTTGAGCTACATCCACCAATAGAGAGTCCAATATTATTATCTAGCAAATAAAACCAATTACAAACAACAATCATTGTAACCCAATAACATTGCAAATGCTACAATAGAATATCAACGGAAACCCTAACCCTTAGCTATTTTATCAAGACTTATGTCAATTATAAAATAGGGTTTTTTTTAATGTCAGCCAAGAGAAAAATAACTCCTCATGCCTTTATAAAATAATAGGCAATTTTTGCTCACTGGGGGCATTGCCCCTAGACCCCCATCGTGGGCTTCACCCTGGGCCCCCACCAAGGGGATAAACCCCCTGAGCACCACAGGAGGGGCTCTGCCCCCTGCACTCCCCTGTTAATTATTTGGGGGGAAATTGCATTGATAAATGTGGGGAAAATTTAACCTCCAAGTCTGATTAGGCTCCATATAACAACAATTTCCCACTTGGAGACTAATCAGACTCCACACCATATCATCTCCCACTTGGAGACTAATCATAACACCGCTGATCCTATAGTTCCCACTACAAATAAGCACCTTGGACCCTACTATTCTAATTTTATTATTTTCAATCTTGAAGACCAACTGAAGCTGAAGAGGAGCTCAACTTCTCCCTTATCACCGCCTTCGTAAACATATCTACTGGATTGTCATCTGTATGTATATTTTCTAACCTTAATTGTCCATCATCTAACACCAACCAGATGAAGTGATACCTTAGATGTATGTGTTTGGCATTTGAATGCAAAGCTTAATTCTTTGCAAGATGTATAGCACTCTGACTGTCTGTAAATAAATAACTATTAACTTGTTGTTTTCCCATGATGTAGGAGCATCCGAAAGTCTGATGCAGAAGCATCTGGAAGAATTCAGGATATTGAGACAGTTGATAGAAGCTTGAGTGTACAGAGAGAGTGACCTTGGAGAATTCCAAATTTTGAGTATGAGAGGCTAAGAATCAGGACTTAGCATCTAGACAGAGGAAATTACAACATATCAAGAATTCATATCATTTGGCTTTGATTTTGGAAAGTTATCTTTGTTTGAAGATTGATTGTTCTAACAGAACAAAGCCGACTATGTTTACTGAAGTGGAATCGGCTTGCAGATCATTCCCGTGACTTGTGGAGTGAAAAGAAGAATTGGTTGATGAAGTTTAAGGACTTAGCCAACCATCAATAAGGTTTGCACAAAGTTCTATGCATTTGTGGAGTAGTACCTTGTGTTTAGGCCCAACCTATTTTGTGTACACATTACATAAAGCTAGTCATTGCAATTAGGCCGACCTGGTGATGACTTGAAAGATTGCGGATGATATAAATAAGAGAAAGGATTTTTTCTAAGCAGTGATTGATGGCATGAAGCTATGAAGTGAGATCTGAAGTTGTTTTGATTTGGATGAGTAGCGGAACATAGTAGAAGGCAGAATCAGAAGCAAAATGAGTTGTAGAGCAGACAATTGAGTTGTAGAAGAAATAAATCATGAAAGAATATTATTGTGTGGATCTTTTGTAATCCTTGGGTTGCGGCCTAGCACCTATAAAGCCCTTGAGGCATGTGTAATGTGTTTTAAGATCAAATATATATGAAGAATGAGCTTTGAAGGCTGAGTTTTTCCCTGTTAGGGTTTTACCATGATGCATCTTGTGCTATGTGTTCATGAATCTATTTTATCTTTTTGTTGTTTAGCTGTTAGCTTCGATTGCATTTCTGTTATGATCTTGGTATTGAATGATTAAGGCTACAAGGTTGGATATTCCCTCACTAGACCCTCCTACCTTGACTACATCAAGTGGTATTAGAGCTCGTTTCGAATCTACCGGGTTGGTTTGAATCTGTTAGGCTAGTTACAAATGTTAGATGAAGTATGAAACCCTAGACTAAAGAAGAATTGTTGCAGAAGAAAGATCAAGGAAGGAAAGATCCAAGTGAGCTTTTGTTTTCAATTGTCTTTGTCTGATTTGTTGCAATGGGGAAAGTTGCAAAGAAAATAAAGAAAGAAAATGAAACCCTAATGTGCGAAAAGGATATTTTGAAAGAAGAATTGTACAAATTCAAGAAGTGTAATTCAGAGTTGTTAGAGAAGATGAAAGATCTAGGGGTGGAGAAGTTTGGAAACCTTGAAGAAGAATTGAAAGATGTGAAGAGTAGAAATGAAGACCTAGAAGTAGATCTAAAGTTATTTGAAGATGTTGAAAAGAAATTTGCAGAATTGGAAGAAGGATTCAAGTTGTTGGGGAAGGTGGAAGAAAGGAGTAGAGATCTAGAAGAATGTTTGGAAGAATTGAAGAAATAAAATAGTTTGTAGAAGAATGAAATATCAGATTTGAAGGAACAAGTTAATCAGTTAGAGCAGCCAGTTGTAGCATGCAGAGAAGAGAATGAAAATTTGAGATCTAAACCTAAATTTTGTGATGTTTCTTGGGATACTAATGAATTGTGTGATGTTGCAGAAGTTTCTTTAGGAAGTGATGATGAAGATGACAATGTGACTAAACCTAGAGTTATTGGTGATGGTATTGGTTTCAAGATCATGCAAAGAATGGGATATGAAGGACAAGGATTAGGAAAGCAGTAACAAGGAATTATAGAACCTATTGAACCAGTGATCATATCAAGAAGTGAAGGGATTGGGTATGACAACGCTAAGGAGGTTATGGAAAATTTTGAATTAAATCAAAGTAGGAAAGGTATGTATTGTTCACATTGTAATAGGCATGGACATGAAGAGGAATCTTGTTGGGATATACACCCTTGTAAGTTATGTGGATTGAGGAACCATTTTGAAAAGTTGTGTTGGAACAAGTTGAAGAGAAGAAATCCTACGGCAGGTTGTATATAGAACTATGGATGGATTGATGGACATGAATGGAAACATGTTACTGGTATGTTCAAAGGAAGATATAGACTGAAGTGTTCATATGTTGGATAAGGATGCAAAGAAATAAGACCTTATGTGGAGCAGAGTAAGGAATGAAATTCAAACTACAGAGGGAGAAGTGATAGGAGTCATAATTCTTATCACAATAAAGGATATAGAAGAGATGTAAGAGGATTTGATAGAAGACCATTTGGAAGAACCTGTTTTCAATTTTGGAGGAGAAAAGAATCAAGCAAAGAAAGTCATTAAGAACCTATGATCAAAGAAGTTAATAAAGGAGAAGCAATAAGTAATTTAGAGATAGTTTGTGCAGAGGTTGAAAAGCCTATTGATATAGAGATGATTTGTATAAAAGAAGAAAAGTTGATTGAATCACTAAGCTTGATAGAGGAACCGAAAGAAAATGATGCAGAGATAGTTTATGCATAAGAGAAAGAAGAACCTTTTGAATCAGTGAGTATAATAGAGAAATTAGAAGGAGAAGCATTGATCTTAAGGAGATTTGTGTTGTAGAATTGTGTAAGAGAAAGTTTGTAAAATCATCTAAGAAAGTACTGCAAAGTTTGTGTGAACAAGTGTAAAGCATAGTAGAGAAAAAAGTTTAGACCGGATGAGAAGGATTGTGTACCGGATTGAAGTGATTGTGGTATAGAAAATAAATTAAAGTATAGAAGTAGTGTATACAGAGCAGCAATTGTAAGATCTTGATGAGTGCAAAGGAAATTGTGTTAAGAACTAGAGAGTAGACAGTGTTGCAGAGCAACTAAGAAAGTGTATGGACTTGATTGTTTCAGAAGATGCATTTGATTGAAGCAGACTTTGATCTGGATCCAACTTGCAGAGAAGACTTGCTCAGACCATCAATCATTAAGGCAGTACAAGGCTTGTAGGTAGACGTCGAACCTAAAAGATCTAGAGGTAGTTTTGTAGGGTGGACTTGAACAGACTGCCGACCTTGAGGCAATTGCAAGTACTTGAAAATAGATTGCCGAACCTTGAATCTAACTTAATACAGACCTAAGTGAAGGGGCTCACTTCTCAAATAACCCTGAGAGTTTGATGCAGAAGCATCTGAAAGTCTGATGCAGAAGCATCTGGAAGAATTCAAAATATTGAGACAGTTGACAAAATCTTGAGTGTGTAGAGAGAGTGACCTTGGAGAATTCTAGATTTTGAGTATGAGAGGCTGCGGATATCGACTTAGCATGTAGACATAGGAAATTACAACATATCAAGAATTCATATCATTTGTCTTTGATTTTAGAAAGTTATCATTGTTTGAAGATTGACAGTTCTGACAGAATAGAGATGACTGTGTTTAGTGAAGTGGAATCAGCTTGCAGATCATTCCCATGACTTGCAGAGTGAAAAGAAGAATTGGTTGATGAAGTTTAAGGACTTGGCTGACCTTTAGTAAGGTCCATGTGGTGTTCTATGCATTTGTGGAGTAGTACCTTATGTTTAGGCCTAATCTATTTTGTGTCCACATTACATAAAGCTAGTCATTGCAGTTAGGCTGATCTAGTGATGATTTGAAAGCTTGTAGATGATATAAATAAGAGATAAAGGATTGTTTCTAAGTAGTGATCGATAGCACGAAGAAATGAAGTGAGATCTAAAGTTGTTTTGATCTGGATGAGTAGTAGAATGGAGTAGAAGGTAGAACAGAAGCATAATGAGTTGCAGAGTAGACAATTGAGTTGTAGAAGAAAGAAATCATGAAAGAATATTATTGTATGGATCTCTTATAATCCCTAGGCTATGGCCTAGCACCTGTAAAGCCTTTGAGGCATGTGTAATGTGTTTTGAGATCAAATATATATGAAGAATGAGCTTTGAAGGTTAAGTTTTTCCTTGTTAGGGTTTTCCCAGGATACATCTTGTGTTATG
Source organism: Cunninghamia lanceolata (assembly GCA_027924645.1). Taxonomy (NCBI): domain Eukaryota; kingdom Viridiplantae; phylum Streptophyta; class Pinopsida; order Cupressales; family Cupressaceae; genus Cunninghamia; species Cunninghamia lanceolata. Next base: position 6,148,922 of record BSBN01000016.1, read on the forward strand.
TGTTCATGAATCTATTTTATCTTTCTATTGTTTAGTTGTTAGCTTCCATTGCATATCTGTTATGATCTTGGTATTGAATGATTAAGGATATAAGGTTGGACAGTCCCTCACTAGACCCTCCTACCTTAACTGCATCAGCCCAATTCTTCCATGAAAGATTACAGCCATATCATCTCCTTGCTTGCCTCTGTTGTAGCTACATACTCTGCCTCTGTGGTGGATAAAGCAACCATTGTTTGCAACCTAGAGATCCAACTCACCATTATCCCACCTATAGTAAAGACATAACTTGTAGTACTCTACCTGGTTTCAATATCCCCTACCAAATCTGAGTCCACATAGCCTACTAAATCAATATTAGAGCCTCCAAAACATAAGTGTTTAGTGGATGTACCTCTCAAATATCTAAGAATCCATTTTATCACATTCCAATGCTCCAATCCGGGATTACTCATATACCTGCTTACAACTCCTACAACATGTGCAATATCCAGTCTTGTGCATACCATGGTGTACATTAAACTTCCTACAGCTGAAGCATATGGTACCTTGGACATTTTTTCTTCCTCCTCTTGTGTCTTAGGACACATCTCCTTAGTCAATTTCAAATGATTAGGCAAAGGTGTGCTGACACCTTTTGCATTCTCCATATGGAATCTCTACAACACCTTTTCAACATAATCAACCTAAGATAGAGTTAATTTTTTGTTCTTCCTATCTCTGCAAATTTTCATACCAATGATTTATTTTGCTACCCCCAAATCCTTCATAGCAAATGATCGTGCTAACTATTGTTTTAACTCTCTTAAGTGATCCATGTTAGACCCTACTACAAGCATGTCATCAACATATAAACATAAAATAATGTAGCTATCATTATCTAACCTCTTAAAATAAACACAATGGTCAGAATTACACTAACTGTAGCCCTTCTCAGCCATAAAGCTATCAAATTTCAAATACCATTACCGATGTGCTTGTTTCAAGCCATATAAAGTCTACTTCATTCTGCACACTAATTTCTCCTTACCTTTGACCTCAAATCCCTATGGTTGTTCCATATATATCTCCTCCTCCAAATCACCATGGAGAAAGGTAGTTTTCACATCTAGTTGTTCCAAATGCAAATCTTCAACAGCCACAATACTTAAAACAATACGAATAGAAGTCATCTTAACAACCAAAGAAAACATTTCATCAAAATCAACACCTTTTTTTCTATGCAAATCCTTTTACAACTAACCTAGCTTTAAATCTTTTCTTACCTCCATCTTTCTCTTTCAGCCTCTAAACCCATTTGTTTGGTAAAGCCTTTTTAGATGCAGGCAACTTACATAATTCCGAAGTTTGATTTTTTAGCAAGGAGTCCATTTCTTCTTTCATTGCAAGCTCCCACTAAACCTTTGTATCCACCGACATAGCTTCATCAAACCCTTCTAGTTCACTAGCATCTGTTAACAAAATAGAATACAAAGAGGGAGAAAACCTTTCAGGAGGTCTACTTAGCCTTGGTGCCCGTCTAACATTCACTGGAGTTGGTGGTATTTCTTGTTACTATTGTGGAGCATGATGAACCATTAGAACATCACTATTTGGAGTATCATCCAACACCACATAATCCTTTTTTTTCTTCTCATGTTGCTGCAACTGATCTTTGTACAACACCTTCTCATTGAATACAACATCTCTGCTTCTCACAATTTTTAGATTTTCAACATCCCAAAGCCTATAACCAAATTCATTAATGCCATATCCAATGAAGATACACTTTTTTGATTTTGCATCCATCTTAATTCTATTTTTAGAATCTACATGCGCAAATGATTCACATCTGAAGGTTTTGAGAAAAGAATAACTCACCTTCCTACCTGTCCATGCTTCCTCTGGAATACCATAGCCCAAAGGAACTGAATGACCTCTATTAATTAAATATACAGTGGTATTAACAACCTCTACCCATATGTTTAAAGGCAGCCCAACATGCAATCTCATGCTCCTTGCATGCTCCATTATTGTTCTATTCATGCGCTTAGCCACTCCATTTTCTTGTGGAGTCCCTAGAACTATTTTTGCCTACGAATTCCATTAAAGAAACAATAATCCTTAAATTATTTTCTACAATATTCACCACCATTATCAGATCTGAGACATTTTAATCTTTTACCCATCTCATTCTCAACCAAGATTCTCCATTTCTTAAATGTTTCAAATACATTAGATTTCTTCCTAAGGAAATAAATCCAAACCTTCCTAGTTGAATCATCTATGAATGTAAGATAATACTGAGAGCCACTGAGAAAATATACCTAAGCCGGTCCCCATACATTTGTATGCACAAGATCCAATTTTTCATCTTTCTTTTACTTCTCATCCTTGAGAAAATTTTATTTTGTTTTCCATACACACAACTTTCATAGAAATCCATATTAATACATTTCAGACTTGGTAAAACTTTCTTAGAATGAAGCATCTTCATACCTTTTTCACTCATATGCCCAAGTCTGTTATGCCATAGTGTTGTCTCAAAACATGCAGCAACTATTTCAGTCTCTTTCTGTGAACTTGCAGCAACTGTTCCTGAACCTGTTTATTTTTTCTTTGCAACAACTAAAGTAGAAGGAACAATATGACCTATTCAAATATATAAGGTGCCTACTTTCACACCTTTTTCTACTATTAAGGCACCTCTTGAAACCTTCAAATTTTTATCATTAAAAGTAAATGTGCAAGCTTCATCACCTAGCTGCCCTACTGAAATTAAATTCATAGTTAGCCTTGGAATGTGCCTTACCTCTTGTAGTAGCCAATGATTCCCATTCTACAACTTAATCTTAATTCTTCTCTTTCCAACAATCTGACAGGGTTCGTTATCTCCCAAATAGACCAACCCAAAATCTCTTTGGACATAATCAAGAAAATAACTTCTATGGGGCATAGCATGAAATAAGGTCCCTAAATCTAAAACCCATGAATCATTAGCATTATTTAGGGAAATAATCAAAGCATCATCTTAAGATTTATCACTTACCATATTTGCCTCCTTATTGTCTTCTTGTTTGTCTCCTTTATTCTTCTGAGACCAACAATCTTGCTTCAAATGACCTGGTTTCCCACAATACCAGCAATCCTTCTATCCTCTGGATTGGGACCTCTTGTCCTTTGATTTTCCTCGTGACTTCCCATGACCTCCAGAATCTTTTCCTCTCTCCTTTGATTTTCCCCTACTTTCTGCATTCAAAACACTACCTGATGTGGATCCTCCTGAGCTTTTCCATTGCATTTCCTTGCTAAGGATAACACCAACAACATCATTAAATTTCAAAGTATATGAACTCAAGACAGAGTTACTTAAAACCATTACCAAGTTATTCCATCTTTCCAGCAAAGAACATAAAACCAAGAGAGCCCTCACCTCTTCATCAAATTTCACTTTTACAAAAGTTCACTGACTGATAATTGTATTAAACTTATTTAAATGATCTATCACAAATTCACCTTCAATCATTTTTAGATTAAACAAATGCTTCATGAGAAATACCTTATTTAAGGCTGGGGTTTCTTCATACAATTTAGCCAAAGCTTTCATCAGTCCATCTGTTGTCTTCGCTTCTGTTATATTGAATGCCATAGATGGTGCCATGCACAACCGAATGGTTCCCAATGCCTTTCTATCCAGAAGATCACAATCCTCAACAGTCATTCCTGCTGGTTTCATAGATTTTCCTTCTAGCAGCCTCCATAAATCCTTCTGATAAAGATAATCATCCATCTGCATCTTTCATAACTGATAGTTCTACCCATTGAATTTATCTACCTTCAATTTACCCTCGTCCACCATTGCTCCCACTTAATCGTGAGACTCTCACTCAAGCGTGAGACCTTCCTATAGATGATAATTGAACACAACCCACTCTAATACCACTTGTTAGGAATTGCATGCAGAAGATATCAATTAAATGCAAATAAAGATTAAACAGAGGAATGAAAATACACATAAATAATAACAGTGAGAGACAATTTTTAACGTGGTTCACCCAAACTTGGGCTACATCGACCAACAGAGAGTCCAATATTATTATCCAGCAAATCAAATTGATTACAACTAGTAATCCTTGCACCTCAATACAGATGCAAATGCTACAACACAATATCAACGGAAACACTAACCCTTAGCCGTTTTATCAATACTTATGTCGGTTCCAAAATAGGGTTTTTTTATGTCAACTAGTAGAAAATAAAACTCAGGATGCCTTTATAAAATAATAGACAATTTTTTCTTTGGGGGCACTGCCTCCAATAGCCCCTGCTAGGGGTGTTGCCTCCAGCCCCCACAGTGGGCTCCGCCCCCAGGCCTCGCAGGAGGGGCTCTACCCCCCTTGCACTCCCCTATTAATTAATTTGGGGGGAAACCACGCTAATAAAAGTGGGGAAATGTTAACCTCTGAGTCTGATTAGGCTCCATATAAAAACACATCTTCATGACAAAGAAAGGGTCGTTAACTATTCTATAACACTCCATAGGAATTTCTATGTTATGACATTTTATTGTATGTATATTATTGGTGTAATTAAATATTTAAGTACACGTTATTAAGTTTACTTAGGGCTAATTTTAGTCTTAGGTTATTCTTAAGTCATATTAGGGTTTTTCTCTAACTTGCAAATATAAAAGCAAGTTCTCACATGTAATTAATTAATCCATTTCATTAATTTATCCTTATTGTGCAAATTATTCCTCTTTGCTTTTTTCTCTTGTGGAAGGTAAATCTTAGGTTTTGCATGTGATCCTGGTATTTCAAGTTTATCATAAACTTCAACATGGTATCAGTGTAGATCTACAGCATCCTTCTCAAATCTGAGAAAAATTTCACATAGAGTCTTTTGTTGGGTGCTTTTTGAGTAAAATTGTCATTCTCATTGGATCTGGAGCAACTAGAAAAGGTAGATTTGTCTTTTGTTTGGCTGATATGTTTCAGGGAAGCCAGATCTATGAAGGTTTCAAGAGTGTTTTTATTAGATCCACAGGAGAACAATAGTTGCATAGCATTTTTGGCCAAAATCATCATCACCAACACACTCAGAAGGGTCGAAAACCCTAGAATCACATGTTAATTCACAAAAATCAAAGACTAAAAAAATATCTATGATTTTTTGAGGGTGCATCCTTTTATCCAGCAGTCTGAAGGGTGCTTCCGCATTCTTTTATCCAGTAGTCCAAAGGGTGCTTTTGTAGGGTGCATCATTTTATCTAGTTGTTCGAAGGGTGCTTCTACATGGTGCATCATTTTATCCAGCGGTCTGAAGGGTGCTTCTATAGGGTGCATCATTTTATCTAGTGGTCTGAAGTGTGCTTCCACAGGGTGCATCGTTTTATCTAGTAGTCCGAAGGGTGCTTCCGTGTCCTCTTATCTAATGAGCCGAAGGGTGCTTCCATAGGGTGCATCATTTTATCTAGTGGTCTGAAGGGTGCTTCTGTAGGGTGCATCATTTTATCGAGCAATCCTCTTTCCTACCCTCTTCTACATGCCCTAATGGAGCAATTTCATGAAAACTATCATAACTTTCACATTCAGAATCAGTTTTTCACAAACAAAATATTGCCTAAAAGCTGGTTTTGCACACTTTTTTATGGTATGATCAATTTTTTCTGATTTTGTTTTTTGGCACTTGTTTTTTCTGTTTGAAGTCAAGGCATTATTTTTGTCTTTCGAGCTCCATTCTTGCGCCCAGAATCTCTATTTTTAAAAAATGAATAGGCATTGGAAAGGTATCAGCGAGGTCTGCACAACCACCTATATAATGTTTTTAGATTCAGCCCTAGGTATCTTTTAATTAGTTTGTCAATTTTATGGCTTTTGTTGGATATCCTGGACATGTTGCCTCTTAGAAAAGTTTTATTTTCTTTGATAGGCTTCTGTTATCAGTATAAATCTATATGCATGTTTTGATCTCTAAGCATCTAAAGGAGATGGGATTCTACCATCAACATAAATCTAATTGCATATATTGTGGAAGTAATCAACATGAAAAAGAGATGTGTCCTCATTTCTCACATCATCTTTTTGAAATGCTTGCTTCGATCACTTCTCCTCCTAATGAGATCATTGCTCCACCATCACATACTACTACTTTAGAGTTTAGTGTTGAATCATCATTGGCTTCTAGTGATTTTGTGTAGTAGGTCAATATTAGTCTTCATGATCCACCTTAATGGGATTCCTATCTTGCAAACATATTATCTCTGTTTGTGGAGTCTCATATTGCTGATTTGGAGGACACATTTAAGGGTTTATCTCTCTTATTTGATGCTATCTCTAGTGGCTTTGCATCACCACCTTCATGTATTGTGTTTCCTAATGTAGTTCAGATCATATCCTCTCCTAATTCTTCTTCTCTAATTGGGTAGACAATTTCTCTTTTGGAGAAGACATATTCTCCCAGTATGAGGTCACTTGAGTTGCATTCAGAGGCAGACATTTTGATATGGATTCCCTATTCATCCAAGATGTGGGACTAGCTTCAACATTCACCAGTGAATTTGTTTCTTCCAAAAGGGAGAAATGTTGTTTGTAGGTAGTGGATTGGATTTCGTCTTCAAGATCTCTTCATTGATTTTGGAGGAGATTCATATTCACTTTTCTCTCTCTTATGGGGGGCACTCATGATTGTACTTTTATGATGGATTCAGTTCTTGGGAGGTCTTAGTGTTATTCCTTCTTCCATCACATGTTCATGTACTTGTATTTTCTCTCTTTTTGAGAGGAGTTTTCTCCCACTAGGTTTTTCTCATTTCTCTCCACTTTATGAGAGATTATTGTTGTTCATGGGTACCTAACATGGCCTTGTAGCTAGGACCCATTCTTGCATTAGTTGCATGTTTTTTCATTTCTCCCTAAGTTGCACTTATGGGGGATGTTGGTGTAATTAAATATTTAATTACACTTTATTAAGTTTGCTTAGGGCTAATTTTAGTCTTAGGTTATTCTTAAGTCATATTAGGGTTTTTCTTGAACTTGCAAATATAAAAGAAAGTTCTCACATGTAATTAATTAATCCATTTCATTAATTCATCCTTATTGTGCAAATTATTCCTCTTTGCTTTTTTCTCTTGTGGAAGGTAAATCTTAGGATTTGCAAGTGATTCTAGTGTTTCAAGTTTATCATAAACTTCAACATATATATGGCTTTGTACACATACATTTTTATTTTACTAATGTATATCATTGTATGCCTATATGGCTTTGTTTATAAATTCATCGTATTCATGACGTTTTGTATACATTATATAGTATTTTCATGAGATTATGTATATGATATTTTACATTATATATATCATGATCAATTATGACTATAGATGTCAAGTTATTATTTCTATATGATGCTATTAGATTTTAGACATAGATATATAATGATATGCTCTCACTCATGACTTGTGTTATGCCATAAATTATCATTTCATTTTATTATGAGCTTATTTGCCTGAGTGTGAATTGTCTTAACATGAGTAGGTTTAATCTTTTTGTTAGAAGTAAGAGTGTATTGACTCATATTTGTGAAGTGAATGAACTTGCCTAAGAAGGGTTTACTTCTACATAGAATAGCTAATATGTCATGTTTAAAGTTTTGATATTGCCTATATGTTCTTCAATGTTTCCATGAACCTCTCTTGAAAATGTACAAGTGTGTGGATCCATGTTTAATCTGTCTTAGCAAGTAGGGGTGATACTTGAAAGCATCACAATGGTTGGGAGGTAACTATACCCCCATCATCTTGGAGCTTCCACCTTCATGGAGATTGAAATTTTAGAAGAGATTGTTAATCTGCAATGTCCTTATTTTAAGTTAAGTTAAAAGTTGATCTACAAGTTGTAAAATGATATTATTCCTTAACTACATTTAAATTTTGTCAAAAATTATTGAACCATGTATTCTCTAGAATTATATATTTAGATTTTGTGAACTACTTCATGTTATTTAGTTTTAGAAGAAATGAATAATAATGATTTTAGGTCATGAATGAGTGGTTGGGTAGACCCATTGTTGTTTGAGCATATGAATATGACCCTAATGTTTTGGAATAAAGAGTTATTAAATAAATAGTTATTAAGTTGTTATGGAAACCTTAAATTTATTGTTAAACATTTAATACAAAGTTCCATTCCATTTTATAATAATGGGAATGTGTAGGAATGAACTATATGATGTTGTTTCAATAGGAAAATCTTCCCTCATTATCTTGGTTAAAAAATTGTAGAAATTGTCAATTTTTGAATGCTTCTTGTCTATATCAAAAAGATGACTCATAATTGATAGTTTGAGGAAGTCAATAAGACCCATTTGCCGAGGAAGGTATATGCCTAAAAAGGGTGGACACAACTGTTACATAGGTTGAAAGCCTTAGGTAGTAGCTATTATGCCTTAGGATGAGTAGACAAAGAATTTAGACACAAGCTCAACCCATCAAAATTTCCATGAAAAGTAATGAAGAAAAAATCCTCTTTTTCTCTTAGGGGTCATAAGGGACTCTCGAGATCTAATGTAGCTTGGAAGGGTTGAGAGACTTAGGGAATGAAACAAAGCCTCCACTAGCATTCACCCACCCACCCTGGCATGTTTGCACTATTAGTTTAGTCCCAGAAGGTGCATAAGAAAAAATATGGTTATTAACACCTTTACACTACTCACAAATGAGGCATTTTGTAAGCATGCATTAATTATTGATATAGAAAAACTGTCTCGAGTTGACAAAAACTGAGATAGGCTATTATATATGGACTTGACATCCACCTATAGGTGTAAACAAAACATTTGAGGTTCCACAAATTCTAAAAATCGTTGTGTCAAAGTTTGACAACTTTTTTCTCTTAGGTCTCTTTAGAAATTCTCAATGTCCAATGTAGCCCAAAAGGATAAGGATACCTAGGGAATGAAATGAGCCCTCCACTAGAATTCACCTAGCCACCATAATATGTTGGCACTATTGATTCAATCCCATGAGGTGCAAGGTATATCACATCATAGTTGTGGAGTGTTATTGTTTATTGTTGTATTTGTATTCTTTGATAGGAGTACAATTTATATTATCATATTGATCTTCTCATTTATTTCTAATTTCCATTAGGCCTCTAGATCTTGGGTGGCTATCTCCATAACTAAATCTTACATGGTATCAGAGCTCATTAATGCCTTTGGTTAGTCTTTTGTGAGATTTAGGATGTAATTCATGGTGTATCTTGAAAAGTTGAGTATGCTCTTCTCTTGCATCATATGATGACCTGGAGAATCGGAAAAACTTGATAGAAATATTAGATTTGGGAGGGTTTCTTCTTTGTGGCCTTGTATTGCATGTTCATTTTGGAGCATGTTGGTGCAAATCTAAGCTCACCATTAAGTTCAAGGTGTCTAATAAAGTTAGTTTAGCCTTTTAATTTGTCTAAATTGGACATTGGAGTCAAGATCTACAAGGGTTTGAAGTTAGGAGGTGATTACCAAATCCAGGAGGTAGCTACATTTTTGGAGCATTTTGAGTCAAACCTAACCTTGCCATCATGTCCATAAGGCCTAAGAACCTAAAGATCAACTGCTAATTCATCATATTTGGAGCACTTTTACCCAAGCCCTCAAAAAAATTTCTCCTATTCGACTGCACGAATAGGTATATTCTACAAAATAATCCCTGCAAAAAATATTTTGCCAGGTACCTTTTCTACAAATCAAAAATTCAAAAAAAAATATTTATTTGAGAAAAATTCACAGATTTTACAAGTTGCATTATATAGAACTTAAACAAAATATAAAAAAAATATACAGTACCCTGTGTAGCATACCTGTTGTACCCTACGTCAACATACATTGGGGCACCATATAGGCATATGCCCCCTTTCAATATCTACAATCTTTTGTTTTAAAAATGGCCACAAGCCATTAAATAAGGGTACAAACCCATACCGAGCTATGACCCAAAGTTAGGCCATTCAGCCTTCAAGTTTTTTTTAAATTTCTTTGCATTTCAACATGCATGGTCTTTCTACCTAGATCTGCCATTTTTGGCTTAAAGTTCTGTTGATGATTACAATATACAGCCTTCTAGCCCTCCTTCCAGCACCAAAAAACTGTTGATGATCGTTTTGATGCAATCATAACAATAAGTTAAAATTCACATATAATGAACTGAAACTATACTTGAAAGATAAGAAGGAATCATTTGAGATTCAACTAATCCCAAGTCTACAATGGTTCGGTTGGTCAAGTTCAGTTGGTCAATGTGAAGCTGTAATGTTCAAGGGGCCTTACGTAGTTTAGGTTTGTTTTGTGGTTCACTGGCCTAAGAATATGCAAAAAGGTCATAGATTTCAACAAGTATTCTGTTCATTTGCATAAAGGTGATACTGTGCTGCAAGTTTCAGAGGGTTTTCTTGGATTTTTTTGCAGCTTTCTTCTTTATCTGTTTATGAAAACTGTCTACTTATAGCTCTGTTATACATACTTCTTCAAATTTGAGACAATTTCCTTTGGATTTCTACGTTTTCAGCTAAATATTTCAGATGGGTTGGGAAAAGTTAGAAAGATCTACTCTATACCTCATTTAATCTACCGAAGGATCTAATTGTTTCTGTTATGCACTATGTAAATACCACAGTAATTTGATCAAATCCACAGTAAAAACCCTAAATGTAAGTTCTGAGCATTTTCACAAAGATACATTTAAAATTGCAAGCTCTCAAAGAAGATATTTCAAAACACAAAGAAGAGCAGGAGAACACTCAGAAGATAGATGCAGAACTCCAGATTCTATTGTATTAGAAACGAATAGTCATACATGATTTACAATGTAGGAATGACTCTTAGTTTCATTGATCATACTACAGAGAACTTACAAGCTTTACAGATACAGTAAGGCAGCCAGACATTCCACGCGCACCTTACTGCAGACAAATAGGCGACCTCCTTCTTCTACTTCTAAACTATGCTAAGCTAACTTGCTGTGTTTTCCTAGAATCCCTGTGTGTAGGCCCTAAAAATCCCTGTTGTAAAGTATTACAGTGTAGAGAGGCACAATATATAACATTCTGATTGTCCTCACTACAGCAAAAACCTAACTGAACCCCTGGTTCAAACCCTTGGTTACAGCAATAAATGCAGGTGAACCAGCTCTCAAAAAATATCTCTGAGCAGTGTCAAATCTGGGCGAAATATTGCCCCTTCTGAGAAGTTCCGGCAGCTGGGCAATAACTTCTGTTTGTCTGTTGTAGTAATACCTCCAGCTGCAACTCTGTCTTTCACTTGAATGGCCTTGACTTTTCGCACTTTATCCTTATCTTCTTGCTCCTGAGATTGGATTTCCTTCCTCCATGAGGTCACTGTGTTGACTTTCCAGTTGCTTCCTCAACTGCAAGCCTGCAAGACAAGACAAGCAATAAGTTTCACATTTATCATAAAAATAGCATGAAATTAAAATAAGCGTTTAAATCCAGGTGACTGCGCAAGATTGTGGAAATCAGATTAGAAATCCTCTCAAAACGCGTCAAAAATGCGTTCAGACTGCTCAAACTTCATCGGGTCAACCATCGCTGACCGAAAAATGCCAGAGGTGCCAAAAAAAACACTTTAAAATTCCACTGCTTCATTTCCCGCCCATCGGCATGATCATCGCCATCAGCGTGTCAAAAAAAAAAAAAAACACTTTGGTCGACATACTTCATCATCATGATATTTCGCTTCTGCATATTGGGGAAAAGAACAACATCATCATCATCATCATGTTGAAGAAGAATAGGAGGATATGAATATGATCATGCTGCCGAGGAAAGGAAAATGATGGTGATGTCATCATGATATTCGGGCTTCATTGAAATGCTAAGGATGACGTCATCATCATGTTTGGTTAAGGTCAGGGGATAATTGTGATATCGGGTCACCTAAGGAGCATGATCAGGATGATGAACGTAATATGATCCTCTTGCGGCCAAGGTAACCTTCTCGAAAGATCAGGATGATGAAGATCATCATCATATTTGGGGCTTCTGTTGAACATAGAATAAGACATCATCATCATATTTCGCGAACCAGATCGTGCTTGAAAAATATCCTGCTGAAGGAAACTGTGATGATGATGATCATCAAGATATTTGCTTCTTCGTTCATTAGATCGGGATGACGTCATCATGATATTTGGAGCCTCAGTTAAACTTAGAACATGGTCACGTCATCATGATATTTCGCCAACCGGATCATGTTTGGGAAATATCCTGCCGAAGGGAAAATGTGACGATGATGATCATCAGGATATTTTCAAAAGGTTGTATTTCATCGGCAGGAGGACTTTACGAAATATCGGGTGAACAAACAAGATCATGATGATCTTGATAACAGGACAGGATAAAACAATATGATGATGACCCTCCTCATCGAATTATCATGATGATGTCATCATGATAATTCGTCTTCGAAGCACAAGGATGAGTTGAGGTCATCATGATATTTGCGCTAGGGTGATATTGTAAAATATGATCATGCTGTTTAAGGAATGAAATATCGCCCTCTTCTGAATAGATAGGGTGATCATCATGATATTGCAAAAAAAGGCAATCAGGAGGATATGAACATGATGATCCCCTATATCGATTTATGATGATGATGCCTCCATCACTTAGCGAATTTCAGCGAATGACCCTCGTGAAAGATCAGGATGATGATCATGATTATGCAAAAGGAGATCAGGAGGATATGAAGTTGTCATCATCATACTTTGAACTTCAGCAAATATCATGATGATGACCTTGCGATAGGATTATAACATGCGCATGTAAATATGCCGAAGGTGGATTTTCTAAGGGTGATCAGCATGATATGATAAGATTAGGTAATGTTGAAATATCATGATGATGCTCGCTATACAAAGACCGCTCGACGGGAAACTTATCGTGACTTAAAGTTGACGTCATCATGATATTTGAACCTCAGGATATTATTGGGGAGGCGTTTCAAATATGATGATGACGTGCGATTATCAGGTTTGACCAAAACTTTGACTGTGCATAACTTCCACATATGGACGAATTTTCAAGTGAAGTAAAAGGCAAACCTGCATGGAATTTCAAGCTCTTTCTAAATATGAGGTCAGAGAAACAAAATATGAACTTTGACAAACTGACCTCATGATGATGACCAACCTTATCCAATATCATGATGATGATGCACCTGACCTTCATTTTTACCAAACCGCCAGAAAGCAGAAAAAACACAAGCAGAAGCAAAAAGCAAACATCAGCAGGGGTCCCCATTTTGCTAAGGAGCATAATGGGGCGTGTTGTGAACATCACAACAACTAGCAACCAAAACAAAACAATTAAATTCAGAGTGTTCAAGGAAACTAGATGAAATGAACTCATAACTTCCAACTATCCTTTCCTGCAAATTACTATTCAGCTTGAGACTCAAAGTATTCAATAAAGATGCATGAATTTCCATTTTCAGTTTAGTTGTGTGCATGTGATTAATTATCCTCATCTTGAAGATCGGTTGAACAAATCAGTGACTAACATTAGCCTACGTAGGTGAGGATATTCCCTCATAGCCGACCGGATAGAGCCTTGTTGCCAGCGAGCGTCTATAGCCCCGGCAAGGTTATCGTTACAATTCTCCTAAGTAGAGCCCCACTGCCAGCGAGCGTCCATAGCCTCGATAGAGTTACTTAGATGGCTTAATCTGGATTTTCAGTATAATCCGCTTTATTTATTTATTTATTTATTATTATTTATTTATTTATTTATTTATTTATTTATTTATTTATTTATTTTGAAAGATTTCATAAGATATAGCAATTTGTAACTTCATGATGCAAGGAGTGGACACTTGCTGAAATTAAGCTGAGAATTGTAATGGTAGCAAGGGTGACCTCTGATTTTTCACCTAATATCTACACTGGTAAGTTCAACAAACCCAAGGATTTTAGGTGTGTCATCGTGAGAAACTTGCTTCGAATTCTCAATCACATTTATTGAATACAAAACTTTAGAAGATGAACAACTCTCTACATTCATGACAGTGACAAGTTATGTGTAAATTGCAAATGGTTAACCTGAATATCCTAAATTTTATACTGTTTTGAATGGTTGCTAGTTTTACTCCTTAATACTCTACAGTAAAATAAAGATCCCTACTGAGGAGACAACAAACAAGCCAAACAAACAGGCTGTACAAATAGAAACAAAAAGCAAAAATAAACAGAAGACAAGCTATACAAACAGCCAACCCAAAAGAAAACAGCAGAAGAAGAACTGTACATTATCTACAGCATTTTACATTAAGAAAGAAAGGACTGCCTCATCCTGACCTTCAAGCCTGGAAGTAGTGTTTCAAATGCTGGCCATTAACTGGTAATGGCACATCTTCTCCAGTCAAGGTCTTAAGTCTAAAGGTGTTATCTCCTATTATTTCTAAGACTTGTAATGGACTCAGCCATAATTTATCGAATTTTCCATGGCTTCCTTTCTTTTCATGTGCTTTGTCCCAGCACAACACTAAGTCTGATATCCTAAATGTCTTGACTCTTGCCCTTTTGTCAAACCACCTCTTAACAACTGCTTGGTGTTTGGCAAACTTCTCGAGGGCTTGACCTCTTTTCTCCTCTAGTTGTAACATTTGCACTATTCTGGCTTCCCTATGGTTATCAAAGCCTAGATATTCATTGGCAAACTTCTAGGTTGGTATTCTCAGATTAACCGGAAGTATGGGATCAGTCCCATAAACTAAGTGATAAGGTGTGCTACCTAAAGCTGTTTTGAACTTGGTCCTGTCTACCCATAGTGCATATCTCAACAGGGTATTCCACTCTCTAGGACTTTTGGCAATTAACCTCTTGATGATGTCTAATAAAATTTTGTTTGTTGATTCAGCCAGTCCATTACCTTGAGGGTAATAATTTGAAGAAAACCTTAGAATGATCCCATATTCAAATGCCCATTTAGAAAATTTTAAAGAAGAGAAAGCAGGGCCGTTATCACATACCAATGAATAGGGTGTTCCAAACCTGGTGATAATATTTTCTTCAAGGAACTTGATAACTACCTCAGTTGTGGAAAACTTGCAGCAGGTGGCCTCAGTCCACCTGGTACAATAGTCTGTTACCGTCAATATAAATTTGTGTCCTGCAGAAGATGGGGGATTGATGACTCCGATAAAATCCAAGCCCCACTATGCAAATGGTCTGGACTCGATCACAGGTTGCAGTGGATTGGCCAGATTTCTCCCTTTGTCTGCTGTAGTCTAACAGGTGTGGCAGCTTCTGATGTGACTCTTAGTATCTTTGAATATAGTGGGCCAGTAATAGCCTGCTCTCAATATTTTGTGTGTTGTAGCTAAATGGGAACCATGACCGGTTCCGTACTTATCATGTAGTTCTATCAACACTTTATCAGCTTCAGTTCTGTTTATGCATCTCAAATAAATTCCATCATGGTTCTTCCTGAATAGAAGACCTCCTTGCACCATATAATTTTGTGCCTTAATCTTCAAAGCTCTCCTCTGAGATGCCTTCATCTTGCTTGGGTACTTTCCAGCTATCAGGAAGGTGCTTAAATCATCGTACCAGCCTGATGCGTCTTGGGAATTCAATACATATTGCTGTTTTATCAGATTTGGATCCATGTTTGCTATTGTCTGCACCAGCGCCTACCCTCTAACCAGCTTTGCGGGAATGATCTCCATGTCGAATTCTTGCAGTGTGGTGATCCATTTGGCTCTTTTTTCTCCAGGCTCGTTTTGCATCAGCAACATTTTTACTGCTGCGTCTGGTACTATGGCTTTAATCTGGCTGCGCAGAATATAGTGTCTAAACTTTTTCACAGCCTTTACTAATGCGAATGCCTGTCTTTCGATATCTAGATATCTCAGCTGTGCATCCTTCAGGGGCGCACTCATAAATGCTATGGGCCTCTCTTCATTATTTTCACCTTTCTGTGTCAAGGCAGCAGCGACAGAATGAGAAGATGCAAAGGAGTAGATGTAAAACGGGCTTGTGTAGTCTGGACTTGCCAATACAGGGGCATTAGAAATTGCCTCCTTGATATCTTCAAATGCGGCTTTGGCCACTGGCGTCCATTCCATCTGTGCATCTTTCTTTAACATGGCATTCAACGGCTGCACAATCTCTGCAAAACCTGTTATAAACTTCCGAACAAAGTTAATTTTACCAAAAAATGATTTCAATTCTTTCCTACTGTTTGGTATTTGCAAATTTTTTATGGATTCTATTCTATCCGGATCAATTGAAATTCCATTTTCAGAAATGACATGGCCTAATAATTTACCTTCAGTTACGCCAAATATACATTTCTTAGGATTAAGGGAAATCCCATACCTTTCACATCACTGGAGTACTTTTCTGAGGTCCTCAGCGTGGGTGGATGCATCCTTGGAATACACAGTTAAATCATCCATATATACAACAATACATTTACCTGATAATCCACGAAAAGCAACGTCCATGGCCCTCTGAAAAGTGGCACCTGCATTAATCAAACCAAAAGGCATTCTTCTATACGCATAATTTCCCCATTTGCAAGTGAAGGTGGTTTTTAGTCTATCTTCTCTGTCAATTAAAACCTGGTTATAACCTGAAAAACCATCTAAAAAAGACATCATCTTTGCGCCATTTACTGCTTGCAGTACTTCGTCTATTAGGGGCAAAGGATAATTATCCTTTTCAGAAGCCTTGTTTAAATTTCTAAAGTCTACGCACAACCTGATGTCTCCGTTTTTCTTCCTCACTGGTACTAAGTTAGCTACCCAGACCGAATGTCTGACTGAAAAAATTATTCCAGCGGACAGTAATTTTTTAACTTCCTCAAAGATTAAAGGCTCTAGAATGGCATTTACAGGCCTCTGTTTCTGCCTAAATGGTTTGACTTCTTTTCTTAAAGGTATTACGTGAGTTATGATGGACTCATCAAATGTTTTCAAGTCTTCATAAGTCCATGCTATGACATGTTTATATTCTTTCAGAACATCCAGAACCTCTTCTCTGATTTTCTCAGAGCAAGCTTTCCCAATTAGTACATTTTGTGGATTTAGCTCAGTCCCTAAGTTATGCAAACCACACTTACCCCCTTCTGTTTTGGGTAAGTCTTTCTGTCTTATTATTTCGTCGAAGTCAAAGATGTGTTCTAAATCAATTACTCCTTTTGGTAAGAAGTTGCTCTTTAAGTTGATCATATCTTCTTCGTCCCATGTTACTTCAGGCCTTTCTTGTTCATCAATAATTTGGGCCTCAAATGCCTCATTACAAGTCAGAAAATTAATAATTTGCTGATCCTCTCCAAATACCTGAAAGTGTGTAACGTTGTCTGGTATGCTGGGCACGTTAACTAGCTCAACAGCAAATCGTCTTAGTCCTGACAGTGTCAATGGTTCTAATGTACCAGCAGCAACTGCTAACGCATCTGGCCTGTGGTTTAGCTCTCTAGGAATATGCTCTATGTTAAAAGCATCAAATGAATCCATTAAACCCCAAACTCTATGTCTGTAACTAATCATCTTCTTATAATTGCAAGCATATAGTTTCCTCACCTGTCTGACTACTAATTCAGAGTCTGAAAATACTCTGATAGTTTTTACCCCTTTCTTGATGGCCATGACAAGTCCTAAAATTAGGGCCTCATATTCAGCAATATTGTTAGTGCAGGAAAATTGTAATCTATATGCTGCCAAATGAGATTTACCTTGAGGATCTATGAGTTCAATACCCGCACCTGCGCCCTGTTTTGATTTGGACCCATCACACTTTAACGTCCACATGCCATCCTTACTTTTTTGATCTTTTACCTTGGCATACTTTGTCTCTTTTATTGCCTGTGGGGTGTTGTCTTGTTTATTCATGGGTTTTTCCGTTTGGTTATCTTGCATATGTGTGTTTGTAGTTTACAGCTCAGAAAGATAACTACCCTCGTCCTCTATTTCTTTCCCTAGATCTGGAATCAAAGCACTTATATTATCCTGAACATATCTCTGTGCTGGATCAGGATTCTCATTTTTCTCTTGTGACTCTATCCTCCCTACGCACTTTTTGTATTCATATTCAATGATGTCTTTGCATATTTCACAATTCTCCTCAGAATGTTGCCTATCATGGACTCTACACCTATTTTTATATAACTTACATTGGACTGGGAGATTGTGTGTAACACACTCTTCCACCTCTCGTCTAATGGCATGACCAAATTTGTCTATGGCATTGTTTTCCTCATCTGAAGAATTTCCGTCAGACGCAATGAATAGTGCCGTTCTATTGCTGACACACTTCTTTCTAATGTTTAACATCATAATCTCTTCAATCTGCATCCCATTGTTGGTAATTCTATAGACACCTGGTTCAACAGCAGCATATAATATTTCATTAGTTTGATTATACTCTGTTATCATATGTCTCATTCTGGGCTCTGCCTCTATTCTGATCTGGTTTGGGATGCCTCTCCACGGTAACCACATGTGTGAAAAGTCAGTAGCCATATATCCGTTTAATGTCTTTGACCAATCCCTACTTAGCAACATTCCATAATTTACGGGTATATCCACTACTTGAATGTCAATGATTTGGCTTACCCTAGGGTCTGAAGCTAATTGCACTTGTATGTTCATGAGTTCTCCTATCACGCTAACCTCGGTCTTATCTAATTGCGTGACAACCTTGGCAGATTTGGTGGGAGTCAGCCCGAGAGTTTTACATATTCCTAAGGGCATTACGTTGGCTGAAGCACCAGAATCTACCATGCAATTGTGTATATTCTTCCCACACAACCTAACAGTTAACAAGAAAGGTTGAGTATCCCTCTTATCCGTATGTATTACCACATTTGTATTGGAAGGCTGCTCAACTTTCTTACCTTTCTCCTTAGATGGTGAATCACTATTAGGAACAGTTATATCAGCAGACACCTTGTTTGTCATGGATGTATCCAGGGATTTTAAAAAAGCATTTCTGATCCCTGGGGTCTTCAATAATTCATTTAGAGGTATACTGACCTTAATTTTCTTTATTTCCTCTGATAAGTAACTCATTAATCTTGTTGTCTCTATTGTTTCTGTCTTACTTGTTTGATCCTTTTGCACTGCTGTTCCATTATTTGTGTGCTGACTAGCTTTAAGTATGGCAGGATTGTTGCTAGCATTCTGATCTGGGGGTGTATTGATGTTATTCGGAGGAGTGGAGGTGGTGAAAGGTCCTCCCGGCCTAGGGTTATTCCTCAAATTGTAGGTGTGGCCTTTATTTGTCTGTTGAAAGGCCTGCACCTCTTCTGTTTCATTTAATATCTCATTTTCAGATTCAAAAGGAAACTGAAAAGCATTTAACACAAAGGCTGATTCAGGATAAAGACTTTCACAATAGTATGGTTCATCCTCTAGCAATTCATCCTCTTTCTCTTCTGCAGTTGCGAAGGTAAACGTTTCTAAGACTAATGCTGTGTCATATTCTGAGGGTACTACCTCATTACCCTTAGGAATGAGAAATTCAGAGGTAGGAGGCTGTACATCTACGTTAAAAATACTAGCTGCCAAGTGGAACTGTGGACAGTCGTGCTCAGCATGGGCATTGGTATTGTGAAATCTGCACCAATTTTTGGGTGCTGTATTAGCCATTTGTATGTTAGTTATTTGTTTTGCACCATGATTATCTGTATTCTCAAAAGGAGAAGCCAGAGTACCGTTGTTGGGCCCAGTGTTCCATGTCTTGGGTGGCCTAGGTTGATTCTGATTTTTGTTATTATTGCCCCAGGTCCTATTATCTATCACTGGCCCCCTATTTTGCATTGGTTGCCCCTGACTGGGGCCTTGATGCTGATTGTAGTTTTGGTTCTGATTGTACTGCTGATTTTGATTGAGACTATAATTTTGATTTTGGCCTTGGTTGTGATTTTGAGGTGGATTGTAGTTTTGGTTGCTTCTTCCATAGAGGTTCTCATTTCTTAACTGTGTCACTTCGGTTGTTAATCTTTTCAAATGTGCAGTAATCTCTTTGATGTCTTCCCTATCCTCTTGTGCTTTTGCCATAGTTATATCCCTAGGAAGTTGGAAGAAAGGCGGACCATTATTTTGACTGTTATTGGAAGTACTAGCCATGTAAGGAGTTATAGCCTGGATTGGAGTAGGATTATACACAGGTGTGTAAGAAGGAACCGAATTTACTAGTGGAGCATGCTGTACAGGGACTCTGTTCCATGGGTGTGCCTGATTCTGCACCCCAAAATTTCCTCCAAATGGACTGTAAGTTGTATGTCTCATTTCTTGGTTCACTGAGGCTGCCTCTTTATAGGCTTTGGATATTGAATCTATGTCAGGCTTTCTTTTGACAAACATGGCAGTTAAAGGATCCAAGGCAGCATAGTACATAGCCAACAAGGGAGCGTCATCTATGGTATAAGGGGCTACTAGCCTAGAATAGGCCTTTTGAAATCTGTCATTGAAATTATCAATTAGCTCTCCCTCACCTCGTTTTATAGCAGCCAGTTTATGATACAAAGCACAAGGGTCAATGGGTCCTCTAAATCTTGACAGAAATGCTTCTTCCATAAGTGCCCAGGAAGAAATGTAACCATTGGGTAAGTTTACGTACTAGCTAGAGGCTTGCTCATTAAAGGTGTAAGGGAACAATCTACACACAACATCCTCGTGCTCTAACATAGCCCTAAAACATGCTTCCTTAAATATTCTAATATGATCTTCTGGGTCTTGATGCAACTGGTATTTGGGACATATCTTTTCCGGATTTTTTGGCATGTCATGATAATCATTGAAGAATATGGGAGAATTGACATCGAAATAAGCCATTGCAGGTGTTTGAGCTTGACTTGAACTTGCAGAAATACCTGGATTGATTGGTGGATTAGGATTTAGAGGAGGATTGAGACCTCCAGGAGTGCCTGAACCAAGATTTAAAGATCTGAACAGTGATCTATCAGGACTTACAATACTACGGATGTTAAAAGGTGACCCAGGAGGTGTTCCAGATGAACTTCCTGCTTGCGATATCTTTGGATTCCAAATTAAAGGGCTTTTACTTCGCCTTGTATCAGGTAGTTGCACAAAGATATCTCCTGAACTGGACCTAGACCTAGTCACTCTGTTACTGTCATTAGCCAGTTTGAAATGAAACCTAACTCAGGAAGGCCCTCCTTCTAGCGCCAGAAAACTGTTGATGATTACAATATACAGCCTTCTAGCCCTCCTTCCAGCGCCAAAAAACTGTTGATGATTGTTTTGATGCAATCATAACAATAAGTTAAAATTCACATATAATGAACTGAAACTATACTTGAAAGATAAGAAGGAATCATTTGAGATTCAACTAATCCCAAGTCTACAATGGTTCCGTTGGTCAAGTTCAGTTGGTCAATGTGAAGCTGTAATGTTCAAGGGGCCTTACGTAGTTTAGGTTTGTTTTGTGGTTCACTGGCCTAAGAATATGCAAAAAGGTCATAGATTTCAACAAGTATTCTGTTCATTTGCATAAAGGTGATACTGTGCTACAAGTTTCAGAGGGTTTTCTTGGATTTTTTTGCAGCTTTCTTCTTTATCTGTTTATGAAAACTGTCTGCTTATAGCTCTGTTATACATACTTCTTCAAATTTGAGACAATTTCCTTTGGATTTCTACGTTTTCAGCTAAATATTTCAGATGGGTTGGGAAAAGTTAGAAAGATCTACTCTATACCTCATTTAATCTACCGAAGGATCTAATTGTTTCTGTTATGCACTATGTAAATACCACAGTAATTTGATCAAATCCACAGTAAAAACCCCAAATGTAAGTTCTGAGCATTTTCACAAAGATACATTTAAAATTGCAAGCTCTCAAAGAAGATATTTCAAAACACAAAGAAGAGCAGGAGAACACTCAGAAGATAGATGCAGAACTCCAGATTCTATTGTATTAGAAACGAATAGTCATACATGATTTACAATGTAGGAATGACTCTTAGTTTCATTGATCATACTACAGAGAACTTACAAGCTTTACAGATACAGTAAGGCAGCCAGACATTCCACGCGCACCTTACTGCAGACAAACAGGTGACCTCCTTCTTCTACTTCTAAACTATGCTAAGCTAACTTGCTGTGTTTTCCTAGAATCCCTGTGTGTAGGCCCTAAAAATCCCTGTTGTAAAGTATTACAGTGTAGAGAGGCACAATATATAACATTCTGATTGTCCTCACTACAGCAAAAACCTAACTGAACCCCTGGTTCAAACCCTTGGTTACAGCAATAAATGCAGGTGAACCAGCTCTCAAAAAATATCTCTGAGCAGTGTCAAATCTGGGCGAAATATTGCCCCTTCTGAGAAGTTCCGGCAGCTGGGCAATAACTTCTGTTTGTCTGTTGTAGTAATACCTCTAGCTGCAACTCTGTCTTTCACTTGAATGGCCTTGAGTTTTCGCACTTTATCCTTATCTTCTTGCTCCTGAGATTGGATTTCCTTCCTCCATGAGGTCACTGTGTTGACTTTCCAGCTGCTTCCTCAACTGCAAGCCTGCAAGACAAGACAAGCAATAAGTTTCACATTTATCATAAAAACAACATGAAATTAAAATAAGCGTTTAAATCTAGGTGACTGCGCAAGATTGTGGAAATTGGATCAGAAATCCTCTCAAAATGCGTCAAAAATGCGTTCAGACTGCTCAAACTTCATCGGGTCAACCATCGCTGACCGAAAAATGCCAGAGGTGCCAAAAAAAACACTTTAAAATTCCACCGCTTCATTTCCCGCCCATCGGCATGATCATCGCCATCGGCGTGTCAAAAAAAAAAAAAAAAAAACACTTTGGTCGACATACTTCATCATCATGATATTTCGCTTCTGCATATTAGGGAAAAGAACAACATCATCATCATCATCATGTTGAAGAAGAATAGGAGGATATGAATATGATCATGCTGCCGAGGAAAGGAAAATGATGGTGACGTCATCATGATATTCGGGCTTCATTGAAATGCTAAGGATGACATCATCATCATGTTTGGTTAAGGTCAGGGGATAATTGTGATATCGGGTCACCTAAGGAGCATGATCAGGATGATGAACGTAATATGATCCTCTTGCGGCCAAGGTAACCTTCTCGAAAGATCAGGATGATGAAGATCATCATCATATTTGGGGCTTCTGTTGAACATAGAATAAGACATCATCATCATATTTCGCGAACCAGATCGTGCTTGAAAAATATCCTGCTGAAGGAAAAATGTGATGATGATGATCATCAGGATATTTGCTTCTTCGTTCATTAGATCGGGATGACGTCATCATGATATTTGGAGCCTCAGTTAAACATAGAACATGACGTCATCATGATATTTCACCAACCGGATCATGTTTGGGAAATATCCTGCCGAAGGGAAAATGTGACGACGATGATCATCAGGATATTTTCAAAAGGTTTTATTTCATCGGCATGAGGACTTTACGAAATATCGGGTGAACAAACAAGATCATGATGATCTTGATAACAGGACAGGATAAAACAATATGATGATGACCCTCCTCATCGAATTATCATGATGACATCATCATGATAATTCGTCTTCGAAGCACAAGGATGAGTTGAGGTCATCATGATATTTGCACTAGGGTGATATTGTAAAATATGATCATGCTGTTTAAGGAATGAAATATCGCCCTCTTCTGAATAGATAGGGTGATCATCATGATATTGCAAAAAAAGGCGATCAGGAGGATATGAACATGATGATCCCCTATATCGATTTATGATGATGATGCCTCCATCACTTAGCGAATTTCAGCGAATGACCCTCGTGAAAGATCAGGATGATGATCATGATTATGCAAAAGGAGATCAGGAGGATATGAAGTTGTCATCATCATACTTCGAACTTCAGCAAATATCATGATGATGACCTTGCGATAGGATTATAACATGCGCATGCAAATATGCCGAAGGTGGATTTTCTAAGGGTGATCAGCATGATATGATAAGATTAGGTAATGTTGAAATATCATGATGATGCTCGCTATACAAAGACCGCTCGACGTGGAACTTATCGTGACTTAAAGTTGACGTCATCATGATATTTGAACCTTAGGATATTATCGGGGAGGCGTTTCAAATATGATGATGACGTGCGATTATCAGGTTTGACCAAAACTTTGACTGTGCATAACTTCCACATATGGACGAATTTTCAAGTGAAGTAAAAGGCAAACCTGCATGGAATTTCAAGCTCTTTCTAAATATGAGGTCAGAGAAACAAAATATGAACTTTGACAAACTGACCTCATGATGATGACCAACCTTATCCAATATCATGATGATGATGCACCTGACCTTCATTTTTACCAAACCGCCAGAAAGCAGAAAAAACACAAGTAGAAGCAAAAAGCAAACATCAGCAGGGGTCCCCATTTTGCTAAGGAGCATAATGGGGCGTGTTGTGAACATCACAACAAGTTCAGTAGCTCCTCCATTTTTAGTGGCTCTCCAAAATTAGAAAAGTATCTGATGAGCATCTAGATTTATTAAATTGTCCTCTAGATTTGGCGGTAGTTCCTCCAAATTTAACATCAAGTTGAATTTTCCTCCTCCAAGCTAGACCACCTCTAGAATGCATTTTTTATTTTGCACCTAAACTTCAAAGGCCTGTAACTCAATCATATTTTCTCTTTTTTTAATCAATTTTTTTTATTTGAGCTAGTTCATAGTGGTGCAAATGATTTTTGATTTTGATATCTTATTTTTCTAGACACTGTAGATTTTTATCATTGTTACTAAGTAGTTCTTGTTTTGGGAACTTTCGAGGCTCTATTTGGGATCATACAATAACATTTTTTGGTGATTTTTTGAAAGTACATATTTTTTCAAGTACTTCATGTAATGCCCCACCAAGGAACCCAGATGATAACACAACTAAGCTTACAAAAAACACAATTTTTTTTATAATGAAAGAAATAACAATAATATATTTATTCATAACTTTTAAATTAAGCTTTATCCTCTAGGGTTCCATGGATGCATTACTAATGAACTAAAACAAGATCTAACCAACATTATGAATTAACTAACAACCACAGTTCATTCTAAGTCTAACTGCATCAGATGAATAAACACATACAATTCCATATTATATCATCAAATAAGTAACATTAGGATCCTGTGCATAGGATCACAAGTACATAAACAAGTTCCTTTACAAGAGTACAACATTACATTGTTTACAATATCACTATCTAGATTACATTGGAGTACATACATCAAGATATTAGTACATGATTCAACTGATATATAAGACTAGAACATTATCATAAGTATATGTCTCTTCAAGCTAGAGCAAGATCTGAAATCTACCATATAAGGTACATCTTTCTCGCACACGATCAACAACAAGGGAAAGCAATGGAGATAAAAACACAACCACCTGACCATGTGGAACCCTAAGGTCCACCCCCCATGCTAGGAGATAACAATAAGGTCCCACTAAGAAAACAATCAAGAAATATAGTAGACTAATAGGTGCAAGGACTACACAAGACTTCAATACAATACAGGTCAATAAGAACATCACAAGTAACACAAACAACATTTCCAAAGGCAATCACACAATGAAAGAAAAAAACAAACATTAGGGAGTGCTAGGCTACAGTAGGGAAGAGTGTCATCACATGGTCCTAACATGGGTTATCCTGGTAGTTTCTCATCGAATGTCAGCTCCCATCCATGGTTTTTCCTAATAGTCCAGATGCTGACCCCCATCTATGGTTATCCTGGTAGTCTCTCACTAGATGTCGGCCCCATACGGTGACACATGCAGAACTAACATTCCTTTCATAAGGACAAGGAAGTTGATCTTGCCAACCATGGCCTCCTCATCCCATCATTAGCCTGAATGAGCACTACAGACATGGGTGAGGCATCCAATTATCTTATTTAGTGTGGAAACTACCCAACCCTCTAAATTTATTATTAATTTATCCTTGGATTAAAAACTTCCAATGGGTTATCTTGGTAGACACTTTGGGCACCGGCCCCACATTGAAAGCCACTCCCCTACTTGCATCTAGAAGACCCTATCCATCAAGAATGACAATTACCATCACAATGACAAGTAACATATACAATGCAAGGCATTTACCTTCTTGCATACAAATCATAATCACAGGGACCAATTCCTATAACAAAATATAAACCAAGCATGAACTACCACATTCTTATCATGTTGCATTTACAACATAGAATACACATGATTTCACATCACACAAAGCAAGGCATTATCCATCTTGCATAGTGATCATAACCACATGAATAGGTACACTGAGCAAGACATTATCCATCTTGCATAGTCATCATAACCACATGAATAGGTACACTGAGCAAGGCATTATCCATCTTGTACATGTATCATACTAACATGAATAGGAGACAATATTTCAAGAATTCATTTCATTCAACTCACATGATGCACACATAGCCAATCCCCACACAATCACACCCTCCTAGGCCTCTGGAAACAACTTCCCCAAATGACACAACACTTGACACCATTAAAAATATAATGGTTTCACATCACATTCACTCTCAAAGTACATCATAAACTAATACCCTTCAACAATATTTTTAAGGAATGTAACATTAATCCAAGCATGATCAGTCATCTAACAATTATAAAGTGAATCTATCTCAATAATATAGAACTATAACTTTCTAATCACTAGTAGCAGTTATAATATGAGATCATAAGATATAAGTATCCACGAGTATCAATATTTTAACTAATAATTCTCAAGACTTATAAATCAAATTTTAAATACATTGTTTACAAACCTAATTCCAAACCTACTTATCATATTTCTACTAATAAATCATAATAAAATCAATATCAATTTAAATTAAATTTATCAACATTACTATACAATCACCCTATCCAAATTAAATTCTTCTACTTCTATTCTATATAGATTTAATAGCCTTCTTATAACCTAACAAACAACCAAAATAAGTAAAGTTATTTATAATTGAAAGTATATTCACCTACAGTAGCATAGATAAGAAGATATAATTATTGGAATTGTTTAGGTAATTTTTTTTTTGACAAACACCGCAAAGGGACGGCATCTCATGAATATCAGTGATCGTAGGATCAACAAAAAATGAATTTGTTGAGAAGGATTTAGAAGCTACCAACAATGCAAAGTGTGAAAACATAGACAGGACACACAGACTGATTGGTAGAATGCCTTACAAAGAGAGTCATATGATGGAAAGTAATGATCTTAGGATATGCACAACATGAATTTATTGAAAATTTTTAGAGAAACCCAGTTCAAAAATATAGAGTTATTGGTGATACAACTAACTATTTTAACAAAGATGAAACGGGTGAAAGGGAGACAGTAACAAAATATTCATATCTCCAAAATGACAAATTGGGTAAGGATGATTTTTGGATATGATTTAGATAACTAGTTCATGCACCATATATAAAAATTCTAGAGGAACCTAGTTCGTAAAACTAAAGGTATGGCTGATGCAACAGATTGATAAAACAAAGATGAAATGGTTGAGAGATAGACAATCCCAAAATATTCATATCTCCAAAATGACAAACTAGGTATAACTAATTTTCAAATATAATTTAGAAAACTAGGTCACGCACTATATATAAAAATTATAGAGGAACCCAGTTCGTAAAAATAAAGTTATGGCTGATGTAATAGACCAATAAAATAGAGACGAAATAGTTGACAGATAGATAGTCTAAAAATATTTATATCACCAAAATGACAAACTGGGTATTACTACGTTTTGGATATGATTTAGAAAACTAGGTTGTACACCATATATAAAAATTGTAGAGAAACCCAGTTCGTAGAAATAAAGATATAACTGATGTAACAGACCAATAAAATAGAGATGAAATAGTTGAGAGATAGACAGTCCCAAAATAATCATATCTCCAAAATGACAAATTCGGTATGGCTGATTTTTAGAAAAGATTTAGAAAACTAGGTCAAGCACCATATATAAAAATTCTAGAGGAAACTAGTTCATAAAAATAAAGTTATGTCTGGTGCAACAGACTTGGTTCAAAATATGTAGAAAAGAATTCACAAAAAATTTCACTAAATCTAATGCAACAATAAATCAGTTTCATATCTCAGTCCATATCAAGAATATTGCTTCTATCACATATTCACAAAATTTTCTAGCTCGCATCCATTTTCCTAAAGTCTTTTCTTCTGGAAGCTATGGTTTACGGTGCCAAAAGAAAAAATGAAAACTTCATGAGAGAGAGATCCCCAAAACATAAAACATATTCTCCATTTGAAAATGAACGCTCCTCCCTCCAAATTATGTCTTAAGATTTCAAAATAAAGTTGAGCATGCATAACAACCCCCCATGATTTCTTTGAAAAGATTCTCCTTTATTACTTTCTTACAATTTGCTATTTTTTTCCATTTACAACCAAACAAAAATAGTTTCTTTCTACTTTTCTAAAATTAGTCTCTTACTCAAAAGAAATAATTATTTCTAAGATTCCCTCTTGAGGTGTGTAACTGCCACTTCCTCCAAGTGGCCAAAATGGAAAATAATTACTCAAGGCAATAATAATGAAAAAAGAGAATCTTTTCCAAACATAATAATACATATTTCCCCACAACTATAATTTACATAAAAGCATCTATATTTATTTATCTCTAGTTTGCAATTACATTATTATTATTATTATTATTATTATTATTAACTTAACTTCTAATATAATATAATTTCCCATAAACTTAAATTTACATAAAAGTATTTGTATTTATTTAATTATAAAAAATGCCTTCATAACTAATAATATTATTTTAATGCAACAATTAACCAAAGTATTAATCAGACAATTCCAAACTAAATGACCCATATGTCGAACAATACCTGACACTATGCATGATCAAAAAGCAAGACCACCACAACAATGATTGACTATCATGCTCATACCGACAACACTGACTAGGTGCAAAACTAGATACTCATCCTTTTCAAGGATGATGGCTAACTAGGGGACCATGTGTTATCTACATTCAACAATTCCATTGGTTTTAAGGCATGCTCAGACCTATCAATTTAGGTGGAGTTGATGCCTAATACCTGCATCCTACAACAACCAAACAATTAAACAAATAGACACACATATATATAATTATATAGTCAATTATATAGTGGAAGGGTATTGCAGCATAGCAGGGTACTCACGCATTAGTAATGTGACACTGTCCCTTTCACCAACACATCAAATAGGTAATCACAACACACATAACAATCAGTTACTAAACAACTAAATAAGTGATGTAGGGACTTCTAGAGATCATAACTTTTGACTGGGATGTGGGTTTTCTACGAGATTTTACGGGTGGATGTGTTATGAGGTGGAAAGTGGTTTCACAAGGGACCCTATGTTAGCAGTGAGCTGCCCCCTTGTCATTGAGGCATTCAACACTGACCTCAGGATTCGTGACATGGTAGTGAGCCTCTCGTGGATCTAGGTTAAGTCTGGTGTTTGTAGCTAGCATTGACAAGCTTGAGCTTTTGGCGCAATGACAAATGATTCCAACAATTGGTATCAGAGCCATGGGTCATAGGTTCAAATCCCTCAGGTAGCATTGATGGGGGATTGTTGGCAGTGAGCTGCCCCCTTGTCAGTGAAGCATTCAATGCTGACCTCAGGATTCATGACATGGCAGTGAGCCTCCCGTGGATCTGGGTTAAGTCTGGCATTTGTAGCGAGCGTTGACAAGCTTGAGCTTTTAGCACAATGAAAAATGATTCCAACACCCTAGTGGGTTGGACCCCATCTTGGCACTTTTTCAGGGCTTGAAACTTTCATCTTGGCCCTCAAAATAGCAATTTAGTGTTTTTTTATAGATTTTAAAAAGTTGCTTTTGTAATAAATCGAAATTCATGTTTCAAATTTAGAATATTAGTTGGCATTTCATCCTACCTTAGTTTTAGGAAGCTTTTGGGAAAAACAAGATTTTCAAGATATGATTGTAAAATTACCTAAAATGGCAAAATCTAACAATTGTCGAAATTTGCCAAAAAATGTATTTTTTTTTTGTTTTTCTTGGATATAAGAGTGTTTTCTCTCATTGTAGTAGCAAAGTTGATGAATAGAAGTTTTTTATGTTCTAGTCTTCAAATCTTTGGCTCTGACATGATTAATAGAAAAATTGTATTGAGTGTATGTTATGTGCTGCATCATCTGGTATCAGAGCAGGAAGATAGCTGGGAGAGGAAGAGGAAGAGGCAGTCCTGCCCAGATGTATAAAGAAATGCAAAATCTACAAAGGCAAATAGCAAAACTTACAACATGGATGGAAAACCAAAGACTGGGTAGAGGAGGAGACAAATCTGATAAAGAGATAGGTCGAGGAGGTGCAAATCAAGATACATAACATGAAGAAGAAGAATTAGAAGGCATGAGTTTTGAAGACGGAATGCTCAGGGACTTAGAAGGGAAAAATGAAGGGATCAAGGTAGATGTTTCAGATTATGTAGGTAGTCTTAAACTAGAGGAGTTCATAGACTGGTTGAATGACATGAGAAATTTTTTTGAATGGAAATCCATGATAGAGGAAAAGAAGGTGAAATTTGCATGCACCAAATTAAAGGGTCATGTAATGATTTGGTGGGATCATCTTCAAAAGGAATGAACAAGGAAAGGCAAGGATAAGACGAGGACATGGAATAAAATGAAGTTGAGAGAAAAAATTTTGCCCATAGATTATGCACAAACCCTTTTTCGTAGGTTTCAAAATTTAAAGCAGAACCTCTTTTCTGTGCAAGATTATACAAATGAGTTTTATACGTTGTCTATACATATAGAGCATCAAGAAATTGATGAATAGATGGCTGCTAGATACGTGAATGGCCTGAAATTCTCTATTCAAGATGAATTGAGCATGCATCGACTCAACAGTATGGAACAGGCTTACCAATTGGCTCTAAAGGCTGAAGAAAAACAAAAAAGATAGTACCATTAGAGGAATAGAGGAGGAAGAAGGTGTACATCAACCCCGTTTCGAGGAGGTTCAAATTATGGTAGGGGAGAGTCATCCCATGGATTGGAAAAACAAGTAGACACTTGACAAGATCCTCCGAATCAAGAATGAGGAAGGGGATTTCAAAGAGGTAGAGGTTATGGTAGCAGTAGAGGATGCGAAAACCAAAGAAGGCCTTTCACTAGTTTCACATGTGGAGAAGAAGGTCATAGGACATTTGAATGCTCAAATTATAACATGCAAGAAAGAAATCAAGGACAACCTAGGGTGAACCTGATTCAAACGCAGCATGAAGTGGAAGGGATGAAACTAGAGGTTCCACCAAATGTGGGAAAAAGTCTCATAATGAGAAGAGCAATGGTGATTCCAGAGAAGGAGAAAACACAAGCCAAAAACTCTAATGGTTCATGGCTTCGAACCAATATCTTCAGAACTAGATGCACTTCAGGTGGCAAGGTATGTCAAGTTATTGTTGATGGAGTAGTTGTGAAAATATGGTTTCTAAAGAAATGCTAGAAAAATTGAATTTACATTGTGAAAACATCCTCATCCATACCACATTACATGGTTTAAAAAGGGAAATGAAGTCACTATTGATAAAAGATGCCTACTTAAGTTTAGCATAGGGAAGATCTATCAGGATGAGATATGGTGTGATGTTGTCCCAATGGATGCCTATCATGTGTTATTAGGAAGGCCATGGTAGTCTAATAGAAAAGTTATGCATGATGAAGAGAAAAACACATACACCTTTTGGAAAGATGGCTCTAAGGTGATTTTATTGCCTCTCAAGGATGAAGGAAAAGGTGAGACCATATTGTATGAAAGAGATCATGTTAAAGAAATGAAGGTGATAGGGTGTTGCTATGCATTAGCAGTGGAAAAAGGTGAAGAGGAAGACATTTCAAATCCCCTAGAAGTAGTAGAGCTATTGGAAGAATTTGTTGATGTTTTGCCTGATGAATTGCCTGATGGTCTACTACCAAAGAGAGATATTCAGCATCATATTGATTTGATTCTAGGAGCAACTCTACCCAACCAAGAAACTTATAGGATGAATCCAACACAACATACAGAGATGAATAAGTAAGTAACAAAACTCATAAGTAAAGGTGTGGTGAGAGAGAGCTTGAGCCCATGTGTTGTACGTGCATTGTTGACCCCCCAAAAAGATGGAACATGGAGGATGTGCACTAATAGCAGGGCAATTAATAAGATTACCATCAAGTATCGATTTCCTATACCTAGTATGGAGGACATGATGGATTTCCTTGCAGGGGCCAAATATTTCAGCAAGATTGACCTAGGAAGTGGCTACCACCAAATCCGGATCCGAGAAGGGGATGAGTGGAATATAGCCTTTAAGACTGGAGATAGATTAGATGAGTGGATGGTTATGCCATTTGGGTTATCAAATTCACCTAGCACATTTATGAGATTGATGAACACTATACTATGACCTTACAATGGTAAGTTTGTGGTAGTTTATTTTGATGATATTTTGGTATTTAGTAATAGCAAAGAAGAGCACCTACAACACTTGAGGATAATCTTTGGTGTGTTAAGGAAGGAGAAGCTCTATGCCAATTAGAAGAAGTGTAGGTTCATGCAGGATAGTTTGGTTTTTTAAGGCTTTTTCATTTCTAAAGATGGTGTCAGAATGGATCCAGAAAAGGTCAGGGCAATTCTAGAATGGCCTAGTCCAACCAACATCATAGAGGTAAAAAGTTTTCATGGCTTGGCCACTTTCTATCGAAAGTTAATTTGAAATTTTAGTAGTATTGTAGCTCCTATAACAAATTGCACCAAAGGAAGGGAGTTTGTATGGACCAAGGATACTAAGGAAAGCTTTAAGTACTTGAAGCAAAAGGTAACAGAGGCATCTATACTTGCATTGCCAAATTTTGATAAGGTATTTGAAGTAGAATGTGATGCCTCCCATGTGGGAATAGGTGATGTACTTAGCCAAGCTACAAAACCTATAGCTTTCTTTAGTGAAAAGATGAATGATGTGAGAAAGAGTTATTCTACTTATGATTTGGAATTTTATGTAATTGTTCAAGCATTGAGGCATTGGAGACATTATCTAGTTCCCCAGGAGTTTGTATTGTTTACAGATCATATTGCACTGAGATACTTGAACACATAGAAAAAGTTGAATAGTAGGCATGCCAAGTGGGTCTCTTTCTTGCAGGGTTACAATTTTGTGTTGAAGCATAAGTATGGAAAACAAAATTAGGTTGCAAATGCATTAAGTAGGTGTGTTTCAATTTTGACCACAATGGAAACTGAGGTGATTGGTTTTGATGCCATCAAAAATTTGTATGAGTCTGATGATTTTTGGAGGATTGTGGAACAATTGAAGGCACTAGTATCTAGTAACTTGGATCACTTTAGGGGTGAATATTTTATGCAAGATGGGTATCTATTTAAAGGAAAACAACTATGCATACCAGATGGCTCTATGAGGGAAAACATTATTAGAGAATTTCATAGTAGTGGGTTTGCTGGACATTTTGGCAAGGACAAGACAATAGCCTTGATAGAAAATAAATATTACTAGCCAAAGATTAAAAGGGATATAACTAAGTATGTAAAAAGGTATAGAATCTACCAAGTGGCTAAGGGACATTCATAGAATATAGGGTTGTATATGCCATTAGTAGTACCAACTGCACCATGGACAGATTTGAGCATGGACTTTGTGTTGGGACTTCCACATACTCAACGAGGTAATGACTCCATTTTTGTAGTTGTTGATAGGTTCTCCAAGATGGTTCAATTTATTGCCTGTAAGTGTTGTCTCTCATATTTGCACCATTGCTGAGTTGTAAAACTTGGCAATCTGGAGAAACATGGGATCTTTCCAGGTCTGTGGGTCACCTGTGATGGAAAGAACCTCGGGTGAAGGCCAGGTTCCTAGCTGGTAATCACCTAAAATCTATTGGACTTGGAGAGGAAAAAGGAGAAGGAATGCTTTTGAAAATGAAAGTTAAAATTGGAAAACTTGAAAATAAGGGTGATCAACCAAGCTTGATAAGGTAAATGAAACTTAGACCTGAATACACTTGGCCACAGACAATAAAAACTAAACCTGCACAACCTATCATTGTATGTTTGCAAAAACACTTCACAAAGAGGCCTAACTGCATTAAAATCTTTAAAAGGAAGCTAAACTTCACATTTCAAAGCCTTATAACACTCTAAGACACAGTTTGCAACCTTCATAAACAGAACTTCTACAGAAAAAAGGGTATTGAAACATAAGACAGTCTCAAGGAAATAAATTACCTCACAAATGACCTGATCAAACACTTGATAACACCCAATACTACAAAACAAGAAGGCAAAATCTGACTATCAATGGTATCCAAGGTGTTCCATGTATTTCATATGCCCAAAAGAGTTACAAAAACATGCTCAAACTGAGTAGGATTGCAGAAAAAATCACTAACTCCAAAATGTACATGGAAAGAACTCTATACAAAGAGTCATATGAATGACTATATGCTCTCCAAATAGCTGTAATGAGATAAAGATGAGCCATCTCCATTTTCATGTATCTCATAAATGTGCCCAAAATATATGCCCAAAGTCTTCAAAAATGAGTCTCCAATGTAGAAAAGGTCAAGGCATGCCATGAATAATCATACAAGCACCTAAAAATATCTTTAAATGCCTTTAAATGATCTTTAAGGCCACTAAAAATAAGTCAAATCTCTCAATAACTCCTCAACCTATTTGTCAAACTCATCCTGCAGTATCATAAATATCTGATATTTCACAATAAATGACATAAATACATATTATTTTGCATTCATTTAACATTGAATAAGTGATTTATAATTACATCACCTTAGTGAATGTTTTACAATCCAAAATTTTTACAAACCTATGCAGAAAATAATGGTATTTAAGACAACATTTAATTTCTTAATTTTGCATGATTTAGGGACAAATTAAATATTGTGAAGGAACAACAAAGTAATCGACAAGACTTACTTTGTCATTTGTGATAATCTTCCTAATATTGCCGCTTTGCATTTTATTACAAATGATAAAGTAATTCATAACTAATTACTTTATTGTTTGTTTACAACATTTAATCCATCTCTAGATTATGCAAAAATGACATTAAAAATGTCCATAGCTCCTACGCAAAATGACATGACTCCACATACACTCGCAGTACCTCTTGCATCACATGGCTATGTCAAAAACACCTTATACCCCTAGCCATTCCTACGTTCACACATATCTATCATCATGATGCAAGGTACTAAGCAATATACTATAAAGTGACCCTTATGCCTCCCTATACACATTACAATGCATTAGATACAACATTTCACCCACCTTGTAACTCCCTCATGATATGCCTTGGCAAAATATACCCCCGGCCTTGGGTTTCTCATAATACATTTGACCTTGGAAAAGAAATAAAAGGCAGAAAAAGACATGCCACGGCCCCATTTGCATCATCACTAGGTTATCAAAGACTTATAAAAGTCTTTACCACGACATGAATAGATGGCAATGATTTTAATAAAAACAAAGTCAAAAAGGTAAAAAGAAATGAAATGCTCATTCGAGCTCTAGCAAAAGGAAGGGTTTTCAAAACACTAGCATCATTTGCATTTTCATTTCTCATTCCTCCTCTCACGTTTTGATGTTGTGCCACTATGAGGGTTTGCAAGGCAAGAATGTTTAAATCTGGGTCGATTTTGAGTGTTCTTTTTTCTAGGTGATTTTGAGAGAAAAATGCAGGGTAAGTGATTCTTACTGAGGTTTTGACTTTTTCTTTCAATTTGGGCTGATTTGGTCACATTTTTACTGGTTTTTTTGATGCATTTTTTTTGTCTTTTGAGGCAGACCATCTTGTATCCATTGTTGGATGTCATTGAGGCTGAAAAGAAGGCAATTCTGAGAGTTTTTTTGTGACTTTGGCAATAGTAAATAGCAAAAAATAGAGGTAATTCATTTTATTGTTAATCTTCCTTCATTTTCAAAAAAATTTTGTTGCATTTTACCTTTGCTGAAGCATGATTTGGAGAAAATCTAAGAATTTACTGTGAAATGAGTTAAAACCTCTCGATTTTTTCTTTATATATGTATTCCTTTTGATTTATGAGCACAACACATGATAAAAATCTTTAAAAAACTTGCAAAAAGATGTCTCTGTGTGTTTTGAATTCAAAAATATGTATTTTCTTTGTGTACTCATTGCTAAAGCATGACTTGAAGAAACTCTGAGCATATATTTCTTGAAAAGAGTTGAAAATATTATATTTTTCCTTCACACCTGCCATTTCTCTGTGGGGTTTCCGACTATATTCTCCTAAAAATAGTTACAAAACCTTATATTTTCTCCCTGTATTTGTAGTATTGGGCTTAAAACGAGCTCCCAGCTGTGAACAAAACCTGTAAAAATGAAATCTTGTGCATTGTGCTTTGACTACTGCATGTTTTGGTAGCAATTTCCTAGCATTTTGCTCAAAAATCTATATTTGTTCCTTGCTGCTATAGTGTAAGGCTTGGGAAAACTTTGTTTTCTATGACTTTGGCTAGATTAGCCCCTGTTTCAAGTTATTTTGAAACTCTTGCTGGTACCCCCTACTCAGTGACTTCTCATCAACAATCTCACTCTGAGTTGCTTGAATCCCCACACTCCCTACTGCAATGAGTAGAACTTCAACATATGTTGTGTCTCTTTCATCAATTTTAGCATGGTTCTTTCAAACCTCCTTTGATCTTTTGTTGCAAATACTTTATGACAGCAAGATGACTGCTACTACCTAAATGTTCTTGACTATTGTGTCATATTCCTTCTCTGCCTTAACTATCCACAAGATGAAAACGATGATTATGATTGTTCACATGTATAGAAACATTATGGCCTCTTACAAACCTCTACATTATTTTCTCTTCTGATGCAAGCTCTACAAAACTATGACATGATCTTTTTTATGCTCTGTCACTATTGCTCCCTATCTAGCAATGTAACTGTGAAAGTCTCTTTATTTTGTGACAAAAACCCTACTAGGGTTTACATAGAGACTATGAAGAATTGTAGACTTTGTTGTTGTCTTGTATCTTTTGTAGATAAGAAACTATATACTTCTGTCCATTTTTTGTTACTGATTCACCTAGAAAATCATTTTTGAAGGTCACTGTACACTGGAAATGTTATAACTCATGACTGGGACATCATACATACACTAAAGCCTAGACAAATGTATTTTGTTCTTGTAGTTTAGAATGTATTACTAAAGGTTTTGATCATAAATGTCATGGTGACTTTTCCTTGTTTTGATGACTGTTCCAAAACACATGCATCGCTATTCTGATTTGATGGCTATCGCGCAACTTGTCATACATTCTCTCCCAGTACTTACAGTACCCTCTTTTCCTTGGCTAAAGGATTGGAAACAAACTTTCACTATTTGGCAGTTGTGGCAGTCCCATCTTATCTTCTTGGATAAGTGTAAGAGAGGCAGCTTTGTTCCCTTTTAAAAGGTAGTCTCTTTGTGTACCAGAGCTTTTGATAATATTAATCATTGTGCTTCTCGGAGACCTCTCACTATGGTAATTGTCTTCATGACAGTCATTTACTCTCAGACATACCCTGCTCTCATTCTTCAATGTTGTCCCATGCCTAGCAGAAAAATTATTATTCTTTTGGATTATGCTTGATTGTTTGTTGATAGGCTGATCTACCTTTAAACTGGACTGCCTTAGCTTCACATGCTATTCTTTCTTGGCCTTACTAATGTCTCATCCTCTTCATCTTTTTAAAGTGACAATAGTTGGTAGCTAGCAAGGGTTGGTAGAGCATTTTAAGGGTCTAAACCTTCTTCACCATTTATACTTTGCCTCTCACTATCCCTTTCCTTCATTTCCTATCATACATGTTCCTTGATGTTCCTTGGCTATCACCACCTTGCATGTCATGGTCCACATGGATTTTATAGTATGGTGAATGATCTTCTTTATTGAGATAGACCATAGCTTGTAGAGAAAAATTCAACATGTCATTCTTCTTGGAGATCTTCCTATCTCTACATATTTTTTCATGCTAACATTATCACAAGCACTGCATGTTTTCAAGTAGCTTCTTTGTCTTCATTGTGTATGACAGTCTTGCAAATGTGCCTTAAAACCTCTATAGCTGACTATCAAGATTTCAAGTAAACTAATTGTCCTTTGCTCTATGATGTAGACTGATTTCTTCCTGACTGATAGACCCCTAACAGAGCCACCACTATAAAAGCCTTGCAGATCACTATACGTTCTCTTTATACCACTGTCTTTTTGACTGACTGTGATTATCATATTATTTCAATGACTGTTGATAGTCATTTGACTATGTCAATAGTCTTAGACTGTCCCTTAACCATCTTCACAAGTTTAGTGGCATTTGCTTAATTATAACTTATAGATTCTTTACAAACTATCTTATCCTCTAGATGCAAATGAAAGTTTAAAGAATGATAAATCTTTCTTATACTGTCCATACTATTGCTTTATAACCTTTTGTTGATAGATTTTAATGTTTACTGACCTTATTGATGCTATATGATTGTCTTCCTACTGACTGTTACTTTATGTCTGACAGTCATTTAGTCAATTCTATGATTATCAGAGTCAATCTTTAGCTATTCTATGATTGTTCTTTGTTCACAACTACTACTGTTCCTTTATGTAGTTTGCTACTACGGCCTTGAAATTCTCACATGACTCTTTGTCAGTTGATAAACTATACACCTTTTATTCTTCAAGAAGTAATTATGACAGTATAGTGTCACTACATGATGTTGATATAGCTCCTATAGCTATAGTATGACATAACACTAATATGGCTGTACCTTTCATTTGCTGATCCATGATTTCACCCATGATGTGGCAAGCTGATCTGCAATTCTATTATTCATTCCTCAGCACTTATTGCTGCTTCACCATGACTGTACATGAATTAGACCAAAACTACCATGTTGGCATAGGATAAGGAACGTTTCATCAACACAAAGGTGCTGTCATGTACTCATAAACATTTTCAATTGATGAGTTCATAAAAATGATCTTTAATTGGATATATTTCATCATCTGAAAGGCTATCACAAGATCTCTCTTTTCCTTCACGATTGTCTTTATCATGGCTATCCATGTGATTGTCTTCCTGTTGATTGTTATTGCTGTTGACATCTATGGTCTACCTTCTGTATATGCTCCTTGGACTATGCTTTTGCATTTGTATATTGCATTTGAAATGTTTTCTGTAAGGACTATGAGTTGGGCTCAACCCTTGTGGGAGCCACATTTCCTCCACTCATAATGTAACCTCATGAATCAAACAAAAACATAATTACACCTGTATCTGCACATGAAGCAAATTTGTTAAGAAAAACAAGGACTTGCAATCAATATTCTTGATTTGTCTTCTCAAAGGTCTTTGTGACACTAACTGGTTTACTACATCTAAAAAACAAATTGTATATTTATAGATGTATGTCACATGATGTATGATGCCTCGTCATTGCTCTAACATTAGTTTTCCAAAATTTTATGCAGATAACTAGGGGTAGCAAGGAGATAGCAGTTGGATACATGACATGCAGACAATACAGGATGACACAAGACACAGCAAGAGGATCAAGGCTCGTCATTCAGGTAATGACAAGTCACCCTATCTCATATGCATATTTCTCTTTTAGTTCTTCTATAAATGTATAGTTTGTCTTTTCACTTGTAATGAAACAGTTAGTCTCATGGCTTGTGTGAGACCTTATACACTTATTTTTCTTTTACAAATTGCTGATCTTTTAAAAGATTTGTACAATCTCTTAAATATGAAATGCATCTGAATGCAACAATACATTGTAATCATAATTTGTACCATATATGTCCATGGATATAATGCAGTAGAAATAAAAATGTACCTCTCTCTCCTTCAAAAACTAAAAAGCTCTACCTGATTGAGCTACTAGTGAAATCTAGGTAACATCTTTGGTGACATCTACTATATGTTTGTTTACTAAACGTCAGACTAGTTGCCTGAAGCTTAACCATTGGGCATAGAGTCACACATACTTGAAAAAACTTGAAAAAAACTTCTTTCCATTGCTGCAACTCACTTTTGACTGCCATCTTTTCTAATCCATCAAGTGCATGGGTATGGTTGGTGAAAGAGAACCAACAAAAATCACTGTTACTAATGATATGAATCTACTTGATGGGTTAGACGGGATAATCAACAAGAATACCTCCTTTGCAAACTGATGCAATTTATTACAGCCCTATGAGGACAGGTATGATGTGTGACAGTGAATAC
The DNA here is from genome assembly GCA_027924645.1 of Cunninghamia lanceolata. Classification (NCBI taxonomy): domain Eukaryota; kingdom Viridiplantae; phylum Streptophyta; class Pinopsida; order Cupressales; family Cupressaceae; genus Cunninghamia; species Cunninghamia lanceolata. The sequence goes on from BSBN01000016.1 coordinate 6,189,290, forward strand.
ATGTATTCATTGTTTCATATGATGGTTGTACCACATATAGCTGAAATACATTACAATAGTTTCATCCTCACACATAACCAAACCCAAGAAAAACTAACAACTATGCAGAAATGCACTTAGGGAAATGAAATCTACATCTAATCTATTATGTAGCAGCACTTATTCAACAATAGAAACTTCATGAAATATGTACAAACATGAAAGATCCTACCTCAGAAGCAATGTTTGAGGTGAATCCTATTGATTCTGATTGGCTTGATGTCACCATCCAGCTTAGACAACTAGAAAGCATTATTTTGTTTGCATTCTGAAACAATATATGGCCCACTCCAAAAAGCGCTGAATTTTGACTGCTTCCCAGGTTTGTTTTTCAACACATCCCATTTCAGCACTATGTCACCCTCCTGGAATGTTCTTGGAGATGCTCTTTTGTCAAATAACCTCTTCATTTGAGCTTGATGATGCTCTATGTTTCTCATGGCATCATTGCCAAAAACTGTTGTCTCTCAAATTTGCACCCTTGTTGAGTTGTAAAACTTGGCAATCTGGAGAAACATGGGATCTTTCCAGGTTTGTGGGTCACTTGTGATGGAAAGAACCTCCTAAGAAGGTTGGGTTTTTAGCTGGTAATCACCTAAAATCTACTAGACTTGCAAAGGAAAAAGGAGAAGGACTGCTTTTGAAAATGAAAGTTAAAATTGGAAAACTTGAAAATAAGGGTGATCCACCAAGCTTGATAAGGCAAATAAAACTCAGACCTGCATACACTTGGCCACATACAACAGAAATTAGACCTACACAACCTATCACTATATGTTTTCAAAAACATTTCACAAAGAGGCCTAACTGCATTAAAATCTTTAAACGGAAGCTAAACTTCACAGTTCAAAGCCTTATAACACTCTAAGACATAGTTTGCAACCTTCATAAACACAGCTTCTGCAGAAAAAAGCGTCTTGAAACATAAGACAGTCACAAGTAAATAAATTACCTCACAAATGAGCTAATCAAACACTTGATAACACCCAATACGGCAAAACAAGAAGGCAAAATCTGACTGTCAATGGTATCCAAGGTGTTCTCTATATTTCATATGCCCAAAAGAGTTACAAAAACATGCTCAAACTAAGTAGGATTGTAAAAACAATCACTAACTCCAGAATGTACATTGAAAGAACTCTCTACAAAGAGTCAAATAAATGACTATATACTCTCCAAACAACTGTAATGAGATAAAGATGAGCCATCTCCATTTTCATGTATCTCATAAATATGCCCAAAATATTTGCCCAAAGTCTTCCAAAATGGGTCTCCAATGCAAAAAAGGTCAAGGCATGCCATCAATAATCATAAAAGCACCTGAAAATGTCTTTAAATACCATTAAATGATATTTAAGGCCACTGTAAACAAGTCAAATCTCTCAATAACTCAACCTATTTGTCAAAGTCACCCTGCAGCATCATAAATGTCTGATATTTCACAATAAATGACATAAATACACATTATTTTGCATTCATTTAACGTTGACTAAGTGATTTATAATTACATCACCTTAGTTAATATTTTACAATCCAAATTTTTTACAAACCTATGCAGAAAATAATGGTATTTAAGACATAACATTTAATTTCCTGATTTTGCATGATTTAGGGACAAATTAAATATTGTGAAGGAATGACAAAGTAATCGACAAGACTTACTTTGTCGTTTGTGATAATCTGCCTAATATTTCCTCTTTGCATTTTATTACAAATGATAAAGTAATTCATAACTAATTACTTTATCATTTGTTTACAACATTTAATCCATCTCTAGATTATGCAAAAATGACATAAAAAATGTCCATAGCTCCTAGGCGAAATGACATGACTCCACATACACTCGCAGTACCTCTCACATCACATGGCTATGTCAAAAACAACTTATACCCCTAGGCATTCCTACGTTCACACATATCTATCATCATAATGCGAGGTCCTAAGCAATATACTATAAAGTGATCCTTATGCCTCCCTATACATATTACAATGCATTAGATACAACATTTCACCCACCTTGTAACTCCCTCATGATATGCCTTGGCAAAATATACCCCCGGCCTTGGGTTTCTCATAATACATTTGACCCTAGAAAAGAAATCAAAGGAAGAAAAAGACATGCCATGGCCCCATTTGCATCATCACTAGGTTATCAAAGACTTGCAAAAGTCTTTACCATGACATGAATAGATGGCAATGATTTTAACAAAAACAAAGTAAAAAAGGTAAAGAGAAATGAAATGCTTATTCGAGCTTTAGCAAAAGGAAGGGTTTTTGAAACCCTAAGCATCATTTGCATTTTCATTTCTCATTCCTCCTCTCACATTTTGATGTCGCGCCACCATGAGGGTTTGGAAGGCAAGAATGTTTGAATCTGGGTCGAGTTTGAGTGTTTTATTTCTAGCCAATTTTGAGAGTAAAATGTAGGATAATTTATTCTTACTGAGGTTTCAAATTTTTCTTTCAATTTGGTCATGTTTTTACTAGTTTTTTTATGCATTTTTTTCTATCTTTTTAGACCGACCATCTTTAATCCATTGTTGGATGTCCTTGAGGCTGAAAAGAAGACAATTCTTAGAGTTTTTCTGTGACTTTGGAAATAATAAATGGTAGAAAATAGAGGTAATTCATTTTATTGTTAATCTTCCTTCATTTTCTAAAACTTTTTGCTGCATTCTTCCTTTGTTGAAGCATGATTTGGAGAAATTTTGAGAATTTACTATGAAATGAGTTAAAACCTCTTGATTTTTTCTTTATATCTGCATTCCTTTTGATTTCTGAGCACAACACATGATAAAGTCTTGAAAAAACTTGCAAAAAGACGTCTCTATGTGTTCTAAATTTGAAAATCTATATTTTCTTTGTGTACTCACTGTTGAAGCATGACTTGAAGAAACTCTGAGCTTATATTTCTTGAAAAGAGTTAAAAACTTTATATTTTTCCTTCAAACCTGGCATTTCTTTGTAGGGTTTTGAGTATATTCTTTTGAAAATAGTTAGAAAACCTTAGATTTTTCTCCTATGTTTGCAGTATTAGGCTTAAAACAAGCTCCCAGCCATGAACAAAACTTGTGAAAATGAAATCTTGTGTATTGTGCTTTGACTTCTGCACATTTTGGTAGCAATTTCTTGGCATTTTCCTCAAAAATCTATATTTGTTCCTTGCTACTGTAGTGTGAGGTTTGGAAAACTCTGTTTTCTATGACTTTGGCTAGATCAATCCCTGTTTCAAGTTATTTTGAAACTCTTGTTGGTACCCCCTACTCAGTGACTTCTCATCACCAATCTCACTCTGAGCTGCCTGAATCCCCACACTCCCTAGTGCAATGAGTAGAACTTCAACATATGTTGTGTGTCTTTCATCAATTTTGGCATGGTTCTTTCAAACCTCCTTTGATCTTTTGTTGCACATACTTTATGACAGAAAGATGACTGCTACTACCTGAATGTTCTTGACTATTGTGACATATTCCTTCTCTACCTTAACTGTCCACAAGATGAAAATGATGATTATGATTGCTCACTATGTATAGAAACATTATGGCCTCTTACAAACCTCTACATTATTTGCTCTTCTGATGCAAGCTCTACAAAACTATGACATGATCTTTTTTATGTTTTGTCACTGTTGCTTCATATTGAGCAATGTAACTATGAAAGTCTCTTTATTTTGTGACAAAAACCCTACTAGGGTTTACATGGAGATTGTGAAGAATTTGTAGACTTTGTTGCTGTCTTGTATCTTCTATAGATAAGAATCTGTATACTTCTGTCCACTTTTTATTTCTGATTCACCTAGAAGATCATTTCTGAAGGTCACTGTACATTGGAAATGTTATAACTCATGACTGGGACAACTTACATACACTAAAGCTTAGACAAATGTCTTATGTTCTTGTAGTTTAGAATGTATTACTAAAGGTTTTGATCATAATAGTCATGGTGACTTTTCCTTGTTTTGATGATTGTTCCAAAACACATGCATCACTATTCTGATTTGATGGCTATCATACAACTTGTCATACATTCTCTCTCTGTACTTGTAGTACCCTCTTTTCCTTGGCTAAAGGATTGGAAACAAACTTTCACTATTTGGTAGTTGTGGCAGTCCCATCTTATCTTCTTGGATAAGTGTAAGAGAGGTTGCTTTGTTCCCTTTTAAAAGGTAGGCTCTTTTTGTACTAGAGCTTTTGATAATATTAATCATTATCCTTCTCGGAGACCTCTCACTGTGGTAACTATCTTCATGACTGTCATTTGCTCTCAGTCATACCCTGTTCTCCTTCCTCAATGTTGTCCCATGCCCGGGAGAAAAATTATTGTTCTTCTAGATTATGCTTGACTGTTTGTTGATAGATTGATCTGCCTTTAAACTGGACTGCCTTAGCTTGACATGTTGTTCTTTCTTGGAATGACTGATGTCTCATCCTCTTCATCTTTGTAAAGTTACAATAGTTTCCAGCTCGCAAGGGCTGGTAGAGCATTTTATGGGTCTAAACCTTCTTCACCATTTATACTCTACCTCTCACTGTCCCCTTCATTCATTTCCTTTCATGCATGTTCCTTGATGTTGCTTGACTATCACCACCTTGCATGTCATGGTCCACATGGATTTTATAGTATAGTGAATGATCTTCTTTATTGAGATAGACCCTGGCTTGTAGAGAAAAATGCAACATGTAATTCTTTTTGGAGGTCTTCCTATCTCTACATACTTTTTCATGCTAACATTATCACAGGCACTACATGTTGTCAAGTAGCTACTTTGTCTTCATTGTGTATGGCAGTCTTGCAAATGTGCCTTAAAACCTCTATAGTTGACTGTCAAGATTTCAAGAAAACTAACTATCCTTTGCTCTATGATGTAGACTAATTTCTTCTGGACTGATAGACCCCTGACAGAGCCACCACTGTAAAAGCCTTACACATCACTATACATTCTCTTTATACCATTGTCTTTTTGACTGATTGTGATTATCATATTATTTTAATGATTGTTGACAATCATTTGACTATGTCAATAGTCTTAGACTGTCCCTTAACCGTCTTCATAAGTTTAGTGGCATCTGCTTCATTAACACTTACAAATTCTTTACCAACTGTCTTATCCTCTAGATGCAAATGAAAGTTTAAAGAATGATAAATCTTTCTTATATTGTCCATACTATTCCTTTATAACATTTTGTTGATAGATTTTAATGTTTACTGACCTTATTGATTCTATATGACTGTCTTTATCATGGCTTTCCATGTGATTGTCTTCCTCCTGACTGTTACTTTACATCTGACAGTCATTTAGTTGATTCTATGACTATCACAGTTAGTCTTTAGCTATTCTATGATTGTTCTTTGTTCACAACTACTGTTGTTCCTTTATGTAGTTCACTACTATGGCCTTGAAATGCTCATATGACTCTTTGGCATTTGATAAACTATACAACTTTTATGCTTCAAGAAGTAATTGTGACAGTATAGTGGCACTACATGATGTTGATATAGCTCCTGTAGCTGTAGTATTACATAACACTGATATGGCTCTACCTTTCATTTGCTGATCCATGATTTCACCCATGATGTGGCACGTTGATCTTCTATTCAATTATTCATTCCTCAGTACATATTGCTGCTCCGCCATGACTGTACATGAATTAGACCAAAACTACCATGTTGGCACAGTATAAGGCACTTTTCATCAGTACAAAGGTGCTGTCATGTACTCATAAACATTTTCAATTGATGAATTTTCAAAAATGATCTTTAATTGGATATATTTCATCATCTGAAAGACTATCACAAGATCTCTCTTTTCCTTCACGACTATCTTTATCATGGTTGTCCATGTGTTTGTCTTCTTGCTAACTATTATTGCTCTTGACAGCTATGGTCTACCTTCTGAATATGCTCCTTGGACTATGCTTTTGCATTTGTATATTGCATCTGAAATGTTTTCTATAAGGACTATGAGCTAGGCTCAACCCTTGTGGGAGCCACATTTCCTCCACTCATAATGTAACCTGATGAATCAAATAGAAACATAATTACACTTGTATCTACATATGAAGCAAACTTGTTAAGAAAAACAAGGACTTGCAATCAATATTCTTGATTTGTCTTCTCAAAGGTCTCTATGACACTAACTAGTTTATTGCATCTGAAAATGAAATTGTATATTTATAGATGTATATCATATGATGTATGATGCCTTGTCATTGCTCTAACATTAATTTTCCAAAATTTTATGCAAATAACTATAGGTAGCAAGGAGATAACAGCTGGATACGGAACACACAAACAATATAGGATGACACAAGACATGGGAATAGGATCAAAGCTCGTCATTCAGGAAATGATGAGTCACCCTATCTCATATGCATATTTGTCTTTTAGTTCTTCTATAAGTATATAGTTTTCCTTTTCACTTGCAATGAAACAGTTAGTCTCACGGCTTGTGTGAGACATTATACACATTTTTTTTACAAATTGCTGATCTTTTAAAAGATTTGTACAATCTCTTAAATATGAAATGCATCTGAATGCAACAATACACTGTAATCTTAATTTGTACCATATATGTACATGGATATAATGCAGCAGAAATAAAAATATACCTTTCTTTCCTTCAAAAACTAAAAAACTCTACCTGATTGTGCTAGTAGTGAAATCTAGGTAACATCTTTGTCAACATCTACTATATTTTTTTCCTACTAAACATCAGACCGGGTGCCTGAAGCTTAACCATTGGGCATAGAGTCACACATACTTGACAAAACTTGAAAAAACTTCTTTCCATTGCTGTAACTCACTTCTGACTGCCATCTTTTCTAATCCATCAAGTGCATGGGTATGGTTGGTGATAGTGAACCAAAAAAAAATCACTGTTACTAATGATATGCATCTACTTGATGTGTTAGAAAGGATAATCAACAAGAATACCTCCTTTGCAAACTGTTGCGATTTATTACAGCCCTATGAGGATAGGTATGATGTGTGATAGTGAATACATGTATTCACTATTTCTTATGATGGTTGTACCACATACAACTGAAATACATTACAGTAGTTTCATCCTCACACATAACTAGACCTAGGAAAAACTAACAACTGTGTAGAAATGCACTTACGAAAATGAAATCTACATCTAATCTATTGTGCAGCAGCACCTATTCAACAACAGAAACTTTATGAAATATGTACAAACATGAAAGATCCTACCTTAGAAGTAATGTTTGAGGTGAATCCCATTGACTGAAATTGGCTCAATGTCACCATCTAGCTTAGATAGATGGAAAGCATTATGTTGTTTGCATTCTGAAACAATATATGGCCCACTCCTAAAAGCGTTGAATTTTGAGTGCTTCCCAGGTTTGCTTTTCAACACATCCCATTTCAGCACTATGTCACGTTCCTGGAATGTTCTTGGAGATGGTCTTTTGTCAAATGACCTCTTCATTTGAGCTTAATGATGCTCTATGTTTCTCATGGCATCATTGCCAAAAACTGTTGTCTCTCAGATTTGTACCCTTGCTAAGTTGTAAAACTAGGCAATCTAGGGAAACATGGGATCTTTCTAGGTCTGTGGGTCACCTGTGATGGAAAGGACCTCTGGAGAAGGCTGGCTTCCTAGCTGGTAATCACCTAAAATATACTGGACTCGCAGAGGAAAAAGGAGAAGGAATTCTTTTGAAAATGAAAGTTAAAACTAGAAAACTTGAAAATAAGGGTGATCCACCAAGCTTGATAAGGTAAATGAAACTCAGACCTACATACACTTGGCCATATACAATGAAAACTAAACCTACACAACCTATCATTGTATGTTTGCAAAAACACTTCACAAAGAGGCCTAACTACATTAAAAACTTTAAAAGGAACCTAAACTTCACAGTTCAAAGCATTATAACACTCTAAGACACAGTTTACAACCTTCATAAACACAACTTCTATAGAAAAAAGGGTATTGAAACATAAGACAGTCACAAGGAAATAAATTACCTCACAAATGACCTAATCAAACACTTTATAACACCCAATACTGTAAAACAAGAAGGGAAAATTTGACTGTCAATGGTATCCAAGGTGTTCTCTGTATTTCATATGCCCAAAAGAGTTACAAAAACATGCTCAAATTGAGTAATATTGTAGAAAAAATCAATAACTCCAAAATGTACATGGAAATAACTCTCTACAAAGAGTCAAATGAATGACTATATACTCTCCAAACAGCTGTAATGAGATAAAGATGAGCCATCTCCATTTTCATGTATCTCATAAATGTGCCCAAAATATCTGCCCAAAGTCTTCTAAAATGGGTCTCTAATGTAGAAAAGGTCAAGGCATGCCATCCATAATCATAAAAGCACCTAAAAATGTCTTTAAATGCCTTTAAATGATCTTTAAGGCCACTAAAAATAAGTCAAATCTCTCAATAACTCCTCAACCTGTTTGTCAAACTCACCTTGCAGCATCATAAATGTCTGATATTTCACAATAAATGACATAAATACACATTATTCTGCATCCATTTAACATTGACTAAGTGATTTATAATTACATCACCTTAGTTAATGTTTTACAATCTAAAATTTTTACAAACCTATATAGAAAATAATTGTATTTAAGACATAACATTTAATTTCTTGATTTTGCATGATTTAGGGACAAATTAAATATTGTGAACGAATGACAAAGTAATTGACTAGACTTACTTTGTCATTTGTGATAATCTACCTAATATTGCCTCTTTGCATTTTATTACAAATGATAAAGTAATTCATAACTAATTACTTTATCATTTGTTTACAACATTTCATCCATAGCTCCTACGCGAAATGACATGACTCCACATACACTCGCAGTACGTCTCGCATCACATGGCTATGTCAAAAACACCTTATAACCCTAGCCATTCCTACGTTCACATATATCTATCATCATGATGCAAGGTCCTAAGAAATATACTATAAAGTGACCCTTATGCCTCCCTATACACATTACAATGCATTAGATACAACATTTCACCCACCTTGTAACTCCCTCATGATATGCCTTGGCAAAATACACCCCCGACCTTGTATTTCTTATAATACATATGACCTTGGAAAAGAAATAAAAGGCAGAAAAGGACATGCCATGGCCCCATTTGCATCATCACTAGGTTATCAAAGACTTGCAAAAGTCTTTACCACGGCATGAATAGATTTGAATGATTTTAACAAAAATAAAGTCAAAAAGGTAAAAACAAATGAAATGCTTATTCAAGCTCTAGCAAAAGGAAGGGTTTTCAAAACCCTAAGCATCATTTGCATTTTCATTTCTCATTCCTCCTCTCACATTTTGATGCCACATCGCCACGAGGGTTTGGAAGGCAATAATGTCTGAATCTAGGTCGATTTTGAGTGTTTTGTTTTCCAGCTGAGTTTGAGAGCAAAATGTAAGGTAAGTGATTCTTACTGAGGTTTCAACTTTTTCTTTCGATTTGGGCCAATTTGGTCATGTTTTTACTAGTTTTTGGATGCATTTTTTGCTATCTTCTGAGGTTGACCATCTTGTATCCATTGTTGGCTATCCTTGAGGTCGAAAAGAAGGTGATTCTGAGAGTTTTTCTTTGACTTTGGCAATAATAAATGACAGAAAATAGAGGTAATTCTTTTTATTGTTAATCTTCCTTCATTTTTAAAAAATTTTTGCTGTATTTCACCTTTGCTGAAGCACGATTTGGAGAAAATTTGAGAATTTGTTGTGAAATAAGTTAAAACCTCTTGATTTTTTCTTTATATCTACATTCCTTTTGGTTTCTGAGCAGAACACATGATAAAATCTTGTAAAAACTTGCAAAAAGATGTCTCTGTGCATTCTGAATTCAAAAATCTATATTTTCTTTGTGTACTCACTGCTGAAGCCTGATTTGAAGAAACTCTAAGAATATATTTCTTGGAAAGAGTTGAAAACTTTATATTTTTCCTTCACACCTGCCATTTCTCTATAGGGTTTTGAGTATATTCTTTTGAAAACAAATACAAAACCTTAGGTTTTTCTACTGTATTTGTAGTTTTGGGCTTAAAATGAGCTCCCAACCATGAAAAAAACTTGTAAAAATAAAATCTTGTGCATTGCGCTTTGACTGCTGCACGTTTTGGTAGCAATTTCTTGGCATTTTTCTTGAAAATCTATATTTGTTCCTTTCTGCTGTAGCGTGAGGCTTGGAAAACTCTGTTTACTATGACTTTGGCTAGATTAGCCCCTGTTCCAAGTCATTTTGAAACTCTTTCTTGTAACCCCTACTCAGTGACTTCTCATCAACAATCTCACTTTGATCTACTTGAATCCCCACACTCCCTAGTGCAATGAGTAGAACTTCAACATATGATGTGTCTCTTTCATCAATTTTGGCATGGTTCTTTCAAACCTCCTTTGATCTTTTGTTGCAAATACTTTATGACAGAAAGATGACTGCTACTACCTAAATGTTCTTGACTATTGTGACATATTCCTTCTTTGTCTTAACTGTCCACAATATGAAAATGATGATTATGATTGCTCATGATGTATAGAAACATTATGGCCTCTTACAAACCTCTACATTATTTGCTCTTCTGATGTAAGCTCTACAAAACTATGACATGATCTTTTTTATGCTCTGTTACTATTGCTCCCTATTTAGTAATGTAACTGTGAAAGTCTCTTCATTTTGTGACAAAAATCCTACTAGGGTTTACATGGAGACTAAAGAATTTGTAGACTTTGTTGTTGTCTTGTATCTTCTATAGATAAGAATCTGTATACTTCGGTCCATTTTTTGTTACTAATTTACCTGGAAGATCATTTCTAAAGGTCACTGTACACTGGAAATGTTATAACTCATGACTAGGACAACATACATACACTAAAGCTTAGACAAATGTCTTCTGTTCTTGTAGTTTAGAATGTATTACTAAAGGTTTCTATCATAACAGTCATGGTGACTTTTCCTTGCTTTGATGACTATTCCAAAACACATGCATCATGATTCTGATTTGATGGCTATCATGCAACTTGTCATATATTCTCTCCCTGTACTTGTAGTACCCTCTTTTCCTTGGCTAAAGGATTGGAAACAAACTTTCACTATTTGGTAGTTGTGGCAGTCCCATCTTGTCTTCTTGGATAAGTGTAAGAGAGGCATCTTTGTTCCCTTTTAAAAGGCAGGCTCTTTGTGTACCAAATCTTTTGATAATATTAATCATTGTCCTTCTCGAAGACCTCTCACCATGGTAACTGTCTTCATGAATGTCATTTTCTCTCAGTCATACCATGCTCTCCTTCAATGTTGTCCAATGCCTAGCAAAAAAATATTTTTCTTTTGGATTATGCTTGACTGTTTGCTAATAGACTGAACTGCCTTTAAACTGGACTGCCTTAGCTTGACATGCTATTCTTTCTTGGCATGACTAATGTCTCATCCTCTTCATCTTTGTAAAGTGACAATAGTTGGCAGCTAGCAAGGGTTGGTAGAGCATTTTAAGGGTCTAAACCTTCTTCACCATTTATACTCTGCATCTCACTGTCCCTTTCATTCATTTGCTATCATGCATGTTCCTTGATGTTGCTTGACTGTCACCACCTTACATGTCATGGTCCACATGGATTTTATAGTATGGTGAATGATCTTCTTTATTGAGATAGACCCTAGCTTGTAGAGAAAAATGCAACATGTCATTCTTCTTGGAGGTCTTCCTGTCTCTACATACTTTTTCATGCTAACATTATCACAGGCACTGCATGGTGTCAAGTAGCTTCTTTGTCTTCATTGTGTATGATAGTCTTGCAAATGTGCCTTAAAACCTCTATACTTGACTGTCAAGATTTCAAGAAAACTAACTGTCCTTTGCTCTACGATGTAGACTGATTTCTTCCTGACTAATAGACCCCTGACAGAGACACCACTGTAAAAGCCTTGCAAATCACTATACATTCTCTTTATACCATTGTCTTTTTGACTGACTGTGATTATCATATTATTTCAATGACTGTTGACAATTATTTGACTATGTCAATAGTCTTAGATTGTCCCTTAACCATCTTCACAAGTTTAGTGGCATCTGCTTCATTAACACTTACAAATTCTTTACCAACTGTCTTATCCTCCAGATGCAAATGAAATTTTAAAGAATGATAAATCTTTCTTATACCATCCATACTATTCCTTTATAACATTTTGTTGATAGATTTTAATGTTTACTGACCTTGTTGATGCTATATGACTGTCTTTATCATGGTTTTCCATGTGATTGTCTTCCTGCTGACTATTACTTTACATCTGCCAGTCATTTAGTCGATTCTATGACTATCAGAATCTATCTTTGGCTATTCTATGATTGTTCTTTGTTCACAACAACTATTGTTCCTTTATGTAGTTTGCTGCTTCGACCTTGAAATGCTCATATGACTCTTTGGCATTTGATAAACTATACACCTTTTATACTTCAAGAAGTAATTGTGTGAGTATAGTGGCACTACATGATGTTGATATAGCTCCTCTAGCTGTAGTATGACATAACACTGATATGGCTGTACCTTTCATTTGCCGATCCATGATTTCACCCATGATGTGGAATGCTGATCTGCTATTCCATTATTCATTCCTCAGCACTTATTGTTGCTCCGCCATGACTATACATGAATTAGACCAAAACTACCATGTTGGCATAGGATAAGACACTTTTCATCAATATAGAGGTGCTGTCATGTACTCATAAACATTTTCAATTGATGAATTCACAAAAATGATCTTTAATTGGATATATTTCATGATATCAAAGGCTATCACAAGATCTCTCTTTTCCTTCATGACTGTTGATGAGTGTCAAATTGCACTCATAAAATACACCCTTTTTGCCTCTCTTTTTCCCTATTTAGTTCATCTTCCTTGTGTCTGCACTCAAATTAGTTAAGCAAGATTGTTCTATTTTGTGATTAATTAGGATAGATTACTTGAGATTAGAATTTCTGATTTGGTGACTAATGTGCATGGGATTAATAAAAAAATGCAGAATTTCTCTTCCTTTTTGAGTCCGCAGGTGTAAATACCAGAAACAACAATTTTGTACATCTCCGGAGATCATCTTCCATGATCTCCGGAGACCATGACAAAGAACAGTGACACCTGGAGTTTGAGGATTTGGGGAATATCTCCAGAGCTCTGCGAGTGTCTGGAATAATCTCTGGAGCTCTGCGAGTGTCTGGAATATCTCCGGAGCTACAGACAGGAACAACGATCTCTGAAGCCTCCCGAGAGTAGAGCATGTTCCAGTCAGAGCCGCCAATCAGACACTTCAGCAGCAATCCTAATACCCCTGCACTTTACTCAAATCATCACCTGAGTGGTGAAGGGTCGACTATCAGTTAAACTGCCGAAGTTTTATCTTTCCAAAGATTTTGCATGAGTTATGAATTAAACTAATTTTCAGGGCTTTGATGCCCAAGTGTATTAAGACCTAAAACTTAGGCCTCTGAGTGGACTTCTGTTCCACTCAAGTCTACCTTTCTTGCATGATGATCTTTCATGAGTTTGATAGTTAAGTACAAATAAGAGATGGTGTCATCTCCTAGAAAGACTGATAGATAAGTTCAGTGATATATCATCACTCTTTTTATATATACTCTCAGAAACAGTAATAGAAACAATGATAAGATTATTCTGATTTTTAGAGATTTTAGTTCTATCATAGCCATACATCTCTCATGAACATAAAAATGAATGAATTGGATTGAATTTGGTTAGATCATCTTTAGTGCTGATTTCCTGCAATAGCCTTCAGCCTCAAAGGTGCGGAGCAAGGGCCCACTCTCACCAATCAGGCAGGAGGCTAGTATCTCTGTTTTACTGTTTCAAGTTTCTTTTATAAAAGCATTTTTTGTTTTAGTAGATAGATGCATGTTATCATTCTTTGCTTTGAGTACATTTCCTATTTTATTCTGTTTTACAGCATTCATTACATTTATTCAACCAGCAGGTAGATTAGTCATTCTTTTAAGCTTTAGGATTAGCTATAAACTGGTCACTTAGAATCCCTAGTTGCAGACAGCTATGGACACAACCCTGGTTCTTTGACATCTGAAAATAGATTAAATGATGAGGTACATCGACAGCTCGTCATTTTTGGTGCCATTGCCGGGGACTAGTTTGTGTTAATTAGGGACACTGAGTTAAAAATAGTTTTTAGAATAGATCTATATGGTTAGAGCTAGAGATCTTAAAGGAAGATATATTAAACAGACACCCCAACAACACACCATAGGGGAAATTAGTGAGGTGGTACAAAATCTTGTTGAAGAAGGAAACCTAGATCCTAATTTGGAACCTACATTTCAAAACAACAATCCCTTAGATCCTACAGATATTCCACTTGCCAATTATATCCAGGAATTACAACAAAAAGTTGAAGCAGATCCTTTGGTAGAACCCACTTCCTCAGAACCTCAGGAAGAAGAGCTATTATTAAACATGGAAAATGATAATCATGAGGAAGAGGAAAATCAGGCCCCAAGAACCTTCTCTTATCCTATTGTTTTGGCTGCTGGAGACAATGCTCCCATGAAGAATATCTCACCAGCACATCTGCCAAATTTTAGAGGACTTTCCTCTGAGGATCCAGATCAGTTCTTGTTTGAATTCAAAGTAGTCTGCCAAACCTATGATTATGGATCAGATAACTAGAAACTTAAACTGTTCTCTTCAACCCTGAAAGATTCTGCGATGAGATGGTTTATAGGTTTACCCCAGGGTTCTATCCGTTCTTGGGATCAAATGGAAATAGAGTTTTTGGAAAAATACCAAGATTATTGCAGATCCAGTAATAAAAATGAAGAACTGTTTAAAATTAGGTAGGGGGAGGAAGAATCCTTAGAAGACTATGTGGATAGGTTTAATTTTGCCTTGAGAAGGTATGGCAATCCAGTAAACCACTCAATGGCCAGAACCCTGTTTATAAAAGGATTGGATAAAGAATCAAAACAAGCACTGGACCTAATGGGAAAAGGGAACATTAACAAAATGGAAATACCTGACATAGAGGAACTCTGCAGGAATTATCCCAGAACTCAAGATGGAGTAAGGTCATCCAAAACTTTTAAGGGGAAGAATGAGATAGGACAATTGATGGAGGAAATTGCAAATCTAAAAACAAATAGTCTGGTCCAACTAAATACCACTTTAGATGGGATTCAAGCAAAAACTAGGACAACTGATCAAAGTAGAGCAACTGAACTGCTTTCCATTTATTGTCCTAGGTGTAGAAACAAACACCTATTGAGAGAATGTCCCTTGGACAAATCAGAGATCTGTCAAATCTGTGATAAGGAACATCCTACCAGTCAGTGTAGTCAACTTCCAGCCTTGAAAAGATTGAGTAAAAAGAATGCTGTGATGGAGGAGTTGAACTATGTGGGACAAAAACAAGGTGGAAATTTCCCTTATAATCAGTACCCAAGCCAGTCTTCTTACAGGGGTCCTACTAATTGGGGAAATAATCAGTGGAATCTAGCTTGGTATGGCCCTCAAGATAATCCTCCTTGGGGACAGCAGGATTGACAAAACCAAAATTGGCAAAACCAGAACTGACAAAACCAGCCTTGGGGAAATCAATAATGGCCACCACAGTTTGGGTCACAAGGCATGCAACGTCAATGGGGTCCTCAACAGGGATACCATCAACAATACCAGGGACAACCTAGACGTTTCCAACCTCAACAGCAGGCTTTACTAACTGGACCCTCTAACACACAGGGTCAAATGCAAAATGAACCAGTTAGTCAACCACCTTTACCAGCTCAGCCTATACCAAACCCACAGGATAAACAAGGAGTAGCTATCTATATGACAGATCAGGAAAATCTGGCTGGAATTAATGTCATATATTCAAATAATCTCCAGCTGCGTTCTGGGAAAGCATTCCCAAGACCTTCTCCTCCAACTATAGTTGAAATAACCAATGATGAGGAACCTGAAAATCCATCCAATCAACCCCCAGAGGAGATTACTAACTAGAAAGTGCTAGAAAAATCAACCACAGACAACTCCGGAGTTCGTCCTAAAAAGCCAGCTCCGGAGAACATTCTAGAACGCAATTCTGATAAGAGCTCCGGAGATGCTCCGGAGATGGAAAAACTAGCACCCTACCTAGAACGACTTAAACAAAATGCTCCCAAGAAAAAGGTTTTACAAAAACAAATCCAACCCAATCAGGAATCAGAACTTTTACAAGAGCTCAAGCAACTAAACATTGAAATTCCTCTCCTCTAGGCCATCAGAGATGTACCGGAACTAAATCAATTCATCAAACAATATTGCATCAGAACTCAGGGTAGAAAGAAAAGTTTTCCCTCCACAATACAGGTGGAAGGAAAAGTGATGGATCTATTGATGGGAGAAATTCTCCTCCCAAAATATGGTGACCCTGGGAACCCTGTCATAACTGTTTTCATCTCAGGGGTAGAAATTTCAAATGTTCTGGTTGACTTAGGAGTAGCAATTAATGTGATGACAGTTCATACAATGGACAAGTTAGCTCTGTCAGGTATCCAATCCACGACTACAATTCTTCAACTTGCTGATCAGTCAGTAGCTATTCCAAAGGGAGTGATCATTGATGTACCTGTTGTGATAGATTCATGGGAATTCCCAGTGGATTTCTTAATACTGGAACCTAGAAACCAGAGAAATGCTTATCCTCTGATCTTAGGAAGGCCATGGTTGGCTACTGCAGCAGCATCTATTGATTGTCGAACTGGAGATATGGTCATTTCTAATGGGATAGATTTAAAGAAAATATCTCTGTATCCTCCAGCTAAACCATCGGTGCATTACACAGGAAGACTATGGGTGGATGAACCAGATAACATGAACAATAGTGCCTCATTGGCTATGGTAACCATTAAGGAACATTTGAGAGAATTAGAAGAAGAGGTATACTATGATACAATGGAAGACTTCACTCACATCCTAATCAACAAAGATGTGATGGAACTCACCCAAGATCCTCAAAGAGAACTTCTTGTTTCTTCTCATTATACCCTTGCCAACATTATTCCTTGTGGGGAAACCTTTTACAGGGACTTAGCCACCTTCCACATGTTACTCCCACATTCTTGTCCTCTCAATGCCATGACACCAATGTATGGACCCACCACATCTATGGATCAAATTACAAAACAGGTCATGATTCTGCCAGGGAAAACACTTAATATAAATACTCGGTTAACAGGAGATCAGGAAGAAAAACTCATTCAGCTTTTGGTTTCCCACTCAGCCTCTTTTGCCTAGGAATACCAAGATATGAAAGGAATACCTCCTGAAATCTGTACCCATCACATCTACACTGAGGATACTAAACCTGTCAGACAACCACAAAGAAGATTGAATCCTGCTTTAAAGGACATTGTCAAAACTGAAATAGAAAAATTACTCTAGGCAGGGTTCATATATCCAATCTTAGACAGTCAATGGGTCTCACCCCTTGTCATTGTGCCTAAAAAGAATGGGAAATGGAGGGTGTGTATTGATTATAGAGAACTCAATAAGGCCACAAAAAAGGACTACTTTCCCTTACCATTTATTGACCAAGTTCTGGACAACCTTGCTAGGAGAAAGTATTTTTCTTTTTTAGATGGATTCAGTGGGTATAATCAAATTCAAGTAGCACCTGAAGACCAAGACAAAACCACCTTCACATGCTCTTGGGGAACCTTCACTTACAAAGTTCTTCCTTTTGGGCTGTGCAACGCCCCAGCTACATTTTAGAGACTGGTTCTAGTTATTTTTGCTGAATTGGCTAATGAATGCATGGAAGTCTACATGGATGACTTTACTATGTATGGGAATAACTTCGAGGAAGCTCTCACAAACCTTGGAAAAGTACTTAAATGTTGTGATAAAAATCGACTGTCCCTTAGCCATGAGAAATGTTTTATGATAGTGGAAGAAGGAATTGTTTTGGGACACCATATTTCAGAAAAGGTGATCAGAGTGGATCAGAACAAGATAGAAGTAATCACATAGTTGCCTTCACCCAAAAATCAGACTGATGTCAGGAGTTTTCTAGGTCATGCAGGCTACTATAGGAGGTTCATAGAAAATTTAAGCAGAATAGCCGCTCCCCTGTTTACCCTGCTTAACAAGGAAATAGAATTTCTCTAGACAGCAGACTGTCAATCAACATTTTAAACTTTGAACGAGAAGCTTACTGTGACACCAGTTTTAAGGGGACCTAATTGGACTTTACCATTCCACATACAAACTGATGCTTCAAACGAATCCATTGGGGCTGTTTTAGGACAAAAAGAGGAAGGAGAGAGTATGCATGCCATTTATTACATCAGCAAGAACCTTACCTCTACAGAAAGAAATTATACAACAACTGAGAAGGAATTCTTGGCAGTTATCTATGCTATAAACAAATTTAGACATTTTATTACCGGATATAAAATATTTGTGCACACTGATCATGCAGCCATCAAGTACCTAATGAATAAACCAGTAGTAGGTGCAAGGATCATCAGGTGGTTATTGCTCTTGCAAGAATTTGATATTACCATAGTTGATAATCTAGGAAAGTTTAATTTGGTTGCTGATTTTCTATCAAGATTGCATACAGGAGGAGAAGATCAACCAGTGGAGGACAAATTTCCAGATGAACATCTTTTTGCCATATCCACTACTGCACCTTGGTTTGCTGACATAGCTAATTTGTTAGCTACAGGCTTGTATCCATCTCATTTTACTTCAAAACAGAGAAAATGTTTGCTTAAAGAAAGTTTATCCTACAAATGGTTGAATGGTTTACTATTTAAATGTGGTCCTGATTTCATTCTACGCAAGTGTTTGAAGGCTGAGAAGACTTTTGATGTGTTGAGAGCATGCCATGATGAACCATCTGGTGGCCACTACTCTTTCCACAGGACAGTCCACAAGATCCTTGGAGCTGGTTACTACTAGCCTTCTCTTCATAAAGACACAAAGAGGTATGTGTAGCACTGTGACCAGTGCCAAAGGATGGGGCAGCCCACCTTTACCCAGGAAATGATGCTACATCCTCAAGTCATGATGGAACCATTTGAGCAATGGGGTCTAGACTTTGTGGGACCAATTTCACCGCCATCATCAGGGAAGGAGTATATCCTAGTATGCACAGACTATGTTACTAAGTGGGCTGAGGTGCAAGCATTGCAGTTTGCAAGAGAAGAAAAAGTTGCTGATTTCCTTTACAATAGGATTTTCTTGAGATTTGGAGCCCCAAAATCAATAGATTCAGACAGAGGACCTCAATTTACTTCACAGGTAATCAAGGCATTCACGGATTTGTACCAAGTCAAGCACAGAAAAACTTCACCTTACCATCCTCAAGCAAATGGATAGGTAGAAGTAATTAACAGAGAACTTGAGAATATCCTAACCAGGACAGTGGCAATGAATAGAAAGGATTGGGCTAATAGACTACCTGAAGCAGTTTGGGCTTACAACACCACTTGGAAGTCCACCACAAAGTTTTCACCATATGAATTGGTTTATGGGAAAAAGCTTGTACTATCTATTAAATTTGAACTCCAGACACTTAAAACTGTATTGGATGTTGGGCTGCCGCTGTCTACAATTTAGCAGAACAGGATTCTTCAGCTCAATGAGTTGGATGAGATTCGAACAGAGGCCATTCAGCAAACAGAACTGGTTCAGTACCAAAGGAAACAATGGCATGACCAACATATCAAGAGGAGGACATTTCAACAAGGAGATTGGGTTCTTCTTTATGATTCTAAATTCAAAGAATTCAAAGGGAAATTACAGACTCACTGGCTGGGTCCTTATCAAATAAAGGAAGTGTTTGAAAATGGAACTGTATCATTGCAACCAATTGATGGAAGTACAAACACATTTTTAGTAAATGGTCACTAGATAAAGCTCTACAAAAGACCGTCTACTAAAGAAGAGTTTCTTGATGATCTGTGTTTTGATACAGGGGATACCTCCTCTGTCACGGTGTTGGAATAATTCTGAAAAAAAAAAAAGAGAAGGTTGAAAACCAGCAATGGCGGCCTTCCAATAAAAAAAAAAAAAAAGAGAAGGTTGAAAACTAGCAATGGCGGCCTTCCAAAAAAAAAAAAATTTAGAGAAAGATGGAAAACCAGCAAATGGCTGTCTTCTCGATCAAGGGAGTTGAAAACTAGTAAAATGGTGGTTCCCTTCTCCAGGACAGCTGTAATAATCAAGCTCTGGACATGATCGGTTGCCAGAAATTGGCCAATGCATCTCTGGCACTTTCCAATAAGGAGCATCTCCGGCGCTTTCCAATTAGGAGCACCTTCGGCACTCTGTTAATAACGTCGACAGTTTCCATAATAAGGGCGGGACCTACCTCACCAGGTGGTAAAGTAGACAACTCCTATGATGAGGTCATCATGACTCATCTTCTACTTAGTCGCACAACATAATTACAAATTAGAAAACTAATAATTGCAGGAGTGTCCACAAGCCGGCGCTGACATCACCATGGGTGTGGATTTTAGTACCACTCAGTGCAATGATTGCAGGTCGCGTGCAAGTAGGAAGCGGATGTCATATCAGCTGCCGCTTAAATGCCATGACGCGTGCAGTTTTCAAGGCGGCGCAACATTTCTCCCGCGTACGATTGCCTCATCATTAAAACTGATCCAGGTAAATCTATTTTTAATTAGTCATTAATTAGTAACTATCATGTCTTTCTAATTTGAGTGCTGCCGTGATGACACATCCCTCCGCCGTCATTTCCTTTCTCACCTCCATGCATGCCGCCATCTGTGCATTAATGCCACCTTACCTCCGGAGCGCCCTGTCAGTCCGTTATAATTATGGCTGCTTTGGTCCCTTAACCCATCTACATAAACCCAGCCTGAAAATAATTGCATCCCTCATTCAAACCTCCAGAATCAACTGAAGCATAAGATAAACAGCACTCCGGAGCCTACAGAGTAATTTGAAGAGATCAGAGGGACAGATAAACTGCAGATCACAGAAGAAAAGAATAAAACACAGAAACTGCCATTAATTCAGGTATGGGTTTCAAGAAAAAGTCTGAGCTAGAAAGTACTGCGGGTCTTCTAAAGGATGCAGCTGCAGCAAATATTTTAAGGACTGCTGGATGGCTTGATTTCCTAGACAAGTTAGAGGGGTTTTAGGAGGACATTGTGGATGAATTCCTTAGGAATTTGAGAGACGACCAGACCACTGTGAGAGGGAACCAAATCAGTCTCTCCTCCACAATTATCAGCCACATCTCTGGACTCCTCGAACAAGGTGAGAGGTTCCACCACCTGAAAACCTTGTATACAGAATTAATTAAAAAAATTTCTGTTCGTGGTGAGCCTGCCATCTAATTGCATATGAATAAGAATGAGGTCAAATGAATTTTGAGGTCCACTCTCCCAAACCCTTGGGCAACTGTTGCTACCTGGCTAATGAAATACTTTACCTGTGATGGCCAATTCTCCATAGTCTTAGGGCCCATAATGAAAATGCTCATCTTTCTTAGACATGGAAATAGGCACCCCGAATATAACATAAATATCCCAAATTTCCTCTATTCTGCCATCAGAGCAACTACAGAAAAATACCAGTAGGGTAAGGGACCCATGAAACATCATGACCTCATCTTCTTGATAGTCAAGCATCATTTCTTATCTCAGGCCAATGGGGATGAACTATTACAAAATTTTCTTGAGCATAACCCTCAGGTCAGAGCACCAGAGATACCACAAATAGAGGATGAGAGTTCTCCCTCTCACCATGATGAAGAAACCGAGCCTATAGCCTCCTCCACAACTTCTCACAAAAGGATATCACCCTCACAGGAAGCTACATCATCTGCAGCACCTGTTCCTAACAAGAAAAGAAAGAGGCAGCTCTCCTAGGCTGAGAAGGATACTGCCCTGCTCGCTGAGGCACTCCTTGAATTGAGCACATATGAGGACAAGGCAGGACCTTCAGTTGTGCTAGCAGTAGCAGAGGACCCTCTGAACAAGGGCATTGCAGAAGGAGAAACAGAGCACACAAATACAGAAGAAGACACAGGGCACGCAGATACATTGGGAGAAGCAGGGCAGGTGGCCATGGATAATCTTGATAATCAGCCACCAGCCACAGAAAAAGAGGCAGAAACTCTGTCACATCCCTCTGACCAAGAAGACATAGAGGTCTCAACAGAGCAACAATTAATGGAAGAAATTGAGAATTTGAAAACGCTGCTCTGGGGGAAGAATTTAATTATTACTGACCTCAAGAAGGTCAGGGTGGAAATGGAGATGGAACTGAAGCAAACTATTGCAGAAATCCAAACAGACCTCCAAAACAAGGACAGAATCATCCAGGAGAAGGAGGCAGAGTTGGAAACACAGAAAGGTGAGGCAGCAAAAGTGGTGGAAGAAAAAGACAAAGAAGCAGCACAAAAGGTTTCTGAGCTCACCATGGCCAGAGACAATGGCCTCATAGTAATAGCAACACTAATTGAAAAGGTACAGAGCTAGGACAAACAATTAACTTGGGCCAATAACAGACTAGATGACCAAGAAGAGTATATCCAAGAACTATCTGGCCCGAGGGCGACCAGTGAACAGGAAGTACAAACAGATGCCTATGTTGGTCCAATCCCCATAGACATTCCTAAAGCCCTATTTCATTGGGAGGAAAGGTGCAGAGAATATGAAGCCTCCAAACCAATGTTGCAATTGCAAAGGGCAGTTACTGCCAGAACAGAAAGGATAGCAACTTTGGAGAGCAAAATCATTCAAATGGCCTCCCTCCCCTCAGAAATTTTATCTTGCAGACCTCCAAGTGCCAGCTATGCAATGTTCCTACAAGAAAGGATACTGCAAAGGAAACTTTCCTTAGTCTTATTTGACATGAATGAGGATATAGAAATAGCAGAAGGTTTCATGACTGCTTACACTAGAAGCAACGATGAAGACAAAAACTTCCTATGTGAGCTGTACTTACATGGGTTCTGCATTAATGATATAGCCTTCATGATCAATCACTTTGTGGGAGAATGCCAGCTTAGGGCATTCATGTCCCTCATGAGGAACCACCAGATTTGGGATGAAAGGATGGAAGCTCATCTTCAAAAGGATTCAAAAATAGAGCTCTTCCTCAGAAAAGAATGTCCCAATCCTTTTGCTTTCCAAACCCAATTCAGATCCATCATCTATCATCCTGCCAGTGCAACCAGCATATTGCCATTATATTTGAAGAATTTGCAAGAATGCTCCATTGACTTTGGACTTTTTATGATTAACTCAGCGAATCCTGTCCTTGCTGTAGCAAAGAAAAGATGGAGTATTTTAACACCAGAGCAAAAACTTAGAGAGGTGGTCACCCTTGCAAACCTGAGACTATTCATGAGGAAGGCAAGGATGATATCCAAACTGATGGATAAACATAAACAGGAATGGCTAGGTGGGCAGTTCAGACCTCCTTTGATAATTGAACCACTCCCCATGTGGACAGAACAGCTGGAAGATGAAAAACTACAAGATTGGATGAAGCAAGTTGACAAGTACAGGGGGAATGGTAACACTAATAGAACTACTTGGACGACGTATCTCCAGGAGTATAGTCTGACTGACAGATTGCTTCATCTAAACAAATCTAGAATGTGAAAGGCAGGAGGACCTGCCAAACCTTAGGTATGGGGGGGGATGTTGAGTGTCAAATTGCACTCATAAATTACACCCTTTTTGCCTCTCTTTTTCCCTATTTAGTTCATCTTCCTTATGTCTGCACTCAAATTAGTTAAGCAAGATTGTTCTATTTTGTGATTAATTAGGATAGATTACTTGAGATTAGAATTTCTGATTTGGTGACTAATGTGCGTGGGATTAATAAAAAAAATGCAGAATTTCTCTTCCTTTTTGAGTCCGCGGGTGTAAATACCAGAAACAGCAGTTTTGTGCATCTCTGGAGATCGTCTTCCATGATCTCCAGAGACCATGACAAAGAACAATGACACCTAGAGTTTGAGGATTTGGGGAATATCTCCGGAGCTCTGCGAGTGTCTGGAATAATCTCTGGAGCTCTACGAGTGTCTGGAATATCTCCGGAGCTGCAGACGGGAACAGCGATCTCCGGAGCCTCCTGAGAGCAGAGCATGTTCCAGTCAGAGCCGCCAATCAGACACTTCAGCAGTAATCCTAATACCCCCGCACTTCACTCAAATCATCACCTGAGTGGTGAAGGGTCGACTATCAGTTAAACTGCCGAAGTTTTATCTTTCCAAAGATTTTGCATGAGTTATGAATTAAACTAATTTTCAGGGCTTTGATGCCCAAGTGTATTAAGACCTAAAACTTAGGCCTCTAAGTGGACTTCTGTTCCACTCAAGTCTACCTTTCTTGCATGATGATCTTTCATGAGTTTGATAGTTAAGTACAAATAAGAGATGGTGTCATCTTCTAGAAAGACTGATAGATAAGTTCAGTGATATATCATCACTCTTTTTATATATACTCTCAGAAACAGTAATAGAAACAATGATAAGATTATTTTGATTTTCAGAGATTTCAGTTCTGTCATAGCCATACATCTCTTATGAACATAAAAATGAATGAATTGGATTGAATTTGGTTAGATCATCTTTAGTGTTGATTTCCTGCAATAGCCTTCAGCCTCAAAGGTGCGGAGCAAGGGCCCACTCTCACCAATCAGGCAGGAGGCTAGTATCTCTGTTTTACTATTTCAAGTTTCTTTTATAAAAGCATTCCTTGTTTTAGTAGATAGATGCATGTTATCATTCTTTGCTTTTAGTACATTTCCTGTTTTATTTTGTTTTACAGCATTCATTACATTTATTCAACCAGCAGGTAGATTAGTCATTCTTTTAAGCTTTAGGATTAGCTATAAACTGGTCACTTAGAATCCCTAGTTGCAGACAGCCATGGACACAGCCCTGGTTCTTTGACATCTGAAAACAAATTAAATGATGAGGTACAGCGATTGCTCGTCAACTGTCTTTATCACAGCTATCCATGTGATTCTCTTCTTGCTGACTGTTATTGATCTTGATAGTTGTGGCCTGCCTTCTGAATATGCTCCTTGGATAGTGCTTTTGTATTTGTATATTGCATCTAAAATGTTTTCTATAAGGACTATGAGCTGGGCTCAACCCTTGTGGGAGCCACATTTCATCCACTCATAATGTAACCTCATGAATCAAACAAAAATATAATTACACCTGTATCTGCACATGAAGAAAACTTGTTAAGAAAAACAAGGACTTGCAATCAATATTCTTGATTTGCCTTCTCAAAGGTCTCTGTTACACTAACTGGTTTACTACATGTGAAAAACAAATTATATATTTATAGATGTATATCATATGATGTATGATGCCTCGTCATTGCTCTAACATTAGTTTTCCAAAATTTTATGCAGATAACTAGGGGTAGCAAGGTGATAGCAGTTGGATGCGGGACATGCAGACAATACAGGATGACACAAGACATGGCAATAGGATCAAGGCTCGTCATTGCGGCAATGACGAATCACCCTATCTCATATGCATATTTGTCTTTTAGTTCTTCTATAAATGTATAGTTTGTCTTTTCACTTGCAATGAAAAAGTTAGTCTCACGGCTTGTGTGAGACCTTATACACTTTTTTTTTTACAAATTGCTGATCTTTTAAAAGATTTGTACAATCTCTTAAATATGAAATGCATCTAAATGCAATAATACACTGTAATCTTAATTTGTACCATATATGTACATGGATATAATGCAGCAGAAATAAAAATGTACCTTTCTCTCCTTCAAAAACTAAAAAGCTCTACCTGATTGAGCTAGTAGTGAAATCTAGGTAACAGTAAGAAAACTAATGATGCAACGAGGGTAGCAGAGTTATTTTTTTCAGAAGTTGTTCGACTACATAGTGTTCCAAAGACTATTACCTCTGATAGGGATACCAAATTCCTTAGTCATTTTTGGAGGACTTTATGGAAGAAGATGGGGAATAAGTTATAGTTTAGTAGTGCTTATCATCCTCAAACAGATGGGCAAATAGAGGTAGTCAATTAGAGTCTGGGAAATTTGTTGAGGTGTATTGTTGGAGAAAAGCCAAAACAATGGGACGTGGCATTACCCCAGGCCAAATTTTCCTATAATAGTTCTATTAACAGATCAATAGGAAAGTCCCCTTTCCAGATTGTGTATGGTAGGAATCCTTAGGGTGTTCTAGATTTGGTACAACTACCAATGAAAGATAGGGTCAGTGATGATGGGGAAGCATTTGCATAACACCTTCAACAGTTGCAGAAAGAAGTGAGACATAAGTTGTAGGACAGTAATAAGAGGTACAAGAATACATTGGATACTAGTAGGCGACATCAGACATTCAGTGAAGGTGACTTAGTGATGGTATATTTGAGAAAAGAGTGGTTTCCTACTAGAACATACCACAAGTTGAAGTATAGGAAAATTGGTCCTTGCAGAATTACAAAGAAGATCAATGATAATGCATATGAGGTCAGTTTACTAGATGATCTCGATAATTCTCATGTGTTTAATATTTCTGATTTATATGCATTCCATGGTGAGGATGATGCTAAATATAGTCAACCAGAAGTGGCATGGCACATCCACATTCCCCATAAGAAGAAGGAAAAGATTGCATAGGTTCTTGATAAGAAAACTATCTACACTTGACAAGGGAATTACAATTATTTAGTACAATGGGAAGGATTGCTACCAACAGATAATACGTGGATTACAGAGTGGGAAGTGTAGAGGTTAGATCTAGTCAAATGGTAGCAGTTTGAAGACACTCACTTGCAGGAGCTGAGTTCTTTTCAACTAGAGGAGAATGATGCAGGGACTTCCAAAGATCATAACTTTTGACTCGGATGTAGGTTTTCTACGAGATTTTATGGGTGCATGTGTTATGAGGTGGAAAGTGGTTTCGTAACTGACCCTAGTAGGTTGGACCTCATCTTTGAAACTTTCATCTTGGCCCTCAAAATAGCAATTTAGTGCTTTTTTCTAGATTTTTAAAAAGTTGCTTTTGTAATAAATTGAAATTCATGTTTCAAATTTAGAATATTAGTTGGCATTTCATCCTACCTTAGTTTTAGGAAGCTTTTTAAGATATGATTATAAAATTACCTAAAATGGCAAAATATGACAATTGTCGAAATCTGCCAAAAAAAGTATTTTTTTGTTTTTCTTAGATATAAGAGAGTTTTCTCTCTGCATTAATAAGAACCATCATCAGATAATCACATGATACACATAATAAGATTGATCCAAAACATATCTTTCTATGATACAGAATCAGTCGCATAAAAATCAATTCTAACATATAACAATCGTAGAAAGATCAACATCATAATCATCTGAATGTAAAACAATGTCAGAGCATATGAATTATTAGTGTCACAACAAAGATTATCGCTAAAACATACTAACTGTCATATGAAACCACACATGAGCATAATCAGGAATGTCATCAACATGAATATAGCATCCACCAACATCATATAATGTACAACATCAACTATCTTACATACCATTAATATTCTTATTATTTTACCTTCATCTTCATTCTCCTTAACCAATCCATCTACACATCCAATATGAGAATGGAGGGGAATTACACCCTCCCCCCTAAAACTTGACTTACTCCTGGAAGTCATAGACTAGGGTGGAAACATAACATATTAGTATTGCAATTTTCTATTGCCAACATACGCATCCATATTAAGTAATTATTCATAAGATAGGCACAATCTTTCAATAAAGATAAGAAAGACGTCAATTCCTCACCTTAAGACATATCATGTGATCTACTTATAACCAATCACATATATTTTGATAATTTCAAATGGTTTAGGGAATTGCATTCATATATTAACAAGGAAAACATACATCTCATCTCTTATTTCCACTATGGTTCCAACTAATTACCAAACATGCAATGTACAATCCTCTGTGGAGTTGTCCCTTGAACATACTATTAGAGGTTTGAAATGAATATGATAGAAACAAAACTTGACATGAAATAGGGCCAACAAAAACAAACATTTGGAATAGCCACCATAGAAATTAAAAAAAAATGCAAACCCAAGTGGGGAAATAATCAAATTCAATCTTAAGTCACAAAATGTCGGCAATTTTCAACAATAAATCAAGTATAAAGAAAAGAGTTTTGGTGACCACTCCTATCATAAGAGAGTTCAAAGAAAACAAATTCATTGTTAGCCCACCAACAACACATGAAACAACTATCAAAAAAATTCTAAAACAATAAAATTACAAACAAATCCACATCACGGTGTGACTCATTTAAGCCACAAAAGGGAGTATCTGCTACACAACACCCCATGACTCAAAGTCTAGAATGTGTTAAAGAATGTAAACCAAATGCATGGACAACTAAGTTTTCTACATCTTCATATCTAAGCAACTTTTATATAAAAATTTAAGGTAATAGTCGCTACTTATTTACAAAAATTTTCTATCATTAATGCAATAAAATTTCTTTTTTTACCAAGCTATGAACATGTACAATTACTTCCTTATGCAAGAAGATATTTATAGAGGGAATGTATGATATCACACACAAGAATAATTCAAAACTCTAATTGACTTACAGTATCACATTCATGATCTCATGGGTCCAACACAATCTCCAATTTGATCTCCTGCACACGGTTCTTACACAGACATACACAATGTTAAATTTCATAAATCACAATAGAACTTCCTCATGAGGTCATGGCCAGCTAGGAGATAGATGTCAAATTATCAATCAACCATGTAAAGATACCCCACATATGGCAAGACCACATAACCACATGACTCATAATGCATGATGTCACTAAATGATTAAATCATTCCAATACTTACACATATAATGCAATTAATATAAAGATGGTATGGTGCTTCTACACCCATAGCTAAACATAACCCCCAAGTATGATTACTTCACCAAACCAGGGAACATAAAACACCACTGGCCTTTCAAAACACCCCACACAGAATGGGTATAGGACATTCACATCACTAAAGGGGGCAAATACCACACTAAACAGTAATCGTGCTTCTTTCTTCTAAAGCACTAGAGACCACAAGAGGAACTCAAGGCCTCAACAAATAAGAAAGCACTAACATACAGGAAACACATATTGTCAGATACATCATCACATTTTTAGAAAAGGAGGGAGAACACATAGCACACACATAAGTAAAACAAGGCATAAATAATTTATTTCTTCTAGAATCAAAGAACCAATCTATAAATTTATCAACCTTCTAACATCATATTAAGGCACATAGGTGAGAGGTACTATTACCAACTCGCCAAAAGGAGGAAAATGCTTAACCTAGAGCAACAACAACAATCTAGAGGTCCCTGTGTTGCAACCTAGGCTCTGATACTTCACAATGCTATAATCATATTGATTCAATTCTATGTAGGAATTACACTTTAAATTTAAGGCCTAATTTGGCATTTCTATGTACTAAGATCAAAGTCTAATTTGTTGTTTTGGCTTGTGTAATATGTAATCACACTAAGTATAATGTGCTAAGATGATATTTTTCTGGGGAGATCCTTGATTGAGTGATTTTGGGGGGTAATCTTATGGCGATCTTTTATTTTTCTAGTTGTAATCATGACTCTTAATCTTTGGAAATTTAAATGTGATACAATGGGAAAAAAATGCATGCAATAGATGAATGCATAGAAAGGAAACTTGTTGATCTAAAATTACTTTATGAACTTCAACAATTAAGAAAACTTTGCATTACTAATAGCATCAGTTTGCCAAATTCTTCTAATCTAGCATATATAGATACATTTGATGCTCACACTCAGACATAGTGTGTGGAAACATCATTCATAGATGATCAGTGTAGTCAGATGACTTGCATTGAGATCTCCATCAACTATTTCTCCATTTGAATCTAGTGTTGTTTCATCCATGGCTTCTAGTGATTGTTTGTAGCAAGATCATATTGGTCTTCCTAATCTACCTCATTGGGATTCCTATTTATTAGAAATATCATCTTTGTTTGTGGAGTCTAAATTTTTTGATTTCAAGGACATTATTATGGACTTTCATCTCCTCTTTGATGATAGCTTCTATGGAGTTGATACTTCTTCTTCTAATGTGATGAAGGAACATTCAGACCCTCTTATTCTTTCTCCACCTACATATGCTTCCATAGTGAATGATTCTATACATATTCATGAGTTGACAGTTTCAACTCAGTCACCATTTATATTGACACCTTCTATAGGAGTACCAGATTCTCATTGGTCTAGTTGTCTTACCTATGGTGAGTACCATATAGGGGTCAAAGCAATAGGATGAGTTCACTTTTCATGGAAGTCTCGCAAGCAAGAAAAAAATTGACACAAATGGGCACCCATTTAGGAATGGGCACCCGAGCATAAACACAAACCTATATGGAACATGCACCATTTAGGCTCATGATCTCATTCCATACAAGCTCTTGTATATGGAATGGGTACCCATTCATGAAAATTATTTATTTTATTAGTCATCTACAAGTTTATTTTGAACCATTCAAATGGCGACTAGGGATGGAAATAGGGAAACAAAGCGGGCACCCACATCATTTTACCTCCACAACATGCCTTCATGACCTCCTACCTTCTCTAGAGCAACCCTCAAGTGTTTCTAGGTGGGTGGTTTTTTTTTTTTTGGTTATTATGTTTTACTGTATTTTAATTTATATTTAATTTTAAAACCTCAATTTGTAATCATCTATTTTTTATTTTTTTTACATATATTCATTTTAATTAATCAATAATTTGTCAACTTTGTTAGTTCTTGATCGCAAACCCTAAACCCTAAACTTGGAACTCTTAATTGAAAACCCTAATCAGAATTAAAAACCAAACCACTGAAGTCACATTCCCAAACCAAATTGTAAAACTAAACTCACATCCCAAACTAAACCATAAAACTAAACTCATATCCCAAACCAAATTGTAACACTAAACACACACACACACGCACATACACACTTTGTTGGATAGAAAACAAGAATCACTTACCAACAAAAGAAAGAAAATAGGGATTTAATAAAAGGAAATGGAACCCCAAATCACCCATAGACAATGATTCGCACATTACCCAAGATCATGTAGCAAATAAAATAACCATTCTCTCATTAATGTAAATAAGAATACAACTTTTAGATACTTTACTTTACATGTATCCCCTTGTCTCTTCCTTTTACTTTGACTTATTATTCTCTTCTCTTATGCAACCTCCTTCCTCTTCCACACATTTCTCTTCATGTTTTCCCTCTCATAAAATATCTTACCAAAATCTCACCTAATGTCTTTGGAGAGCCAAAAATAGGGTCAGTTAACACTCAATGTGCTAGCAATAAACTTATATCCTCAAAATCCCACTCAAATCTTTATTTTGAGCACTAAAATTAGTTTCCTTCCCTAAAGTAAATGACCCAATTAGAGTTTAAACTTACTAACTCTCATACTCTCCCTCTAGCTAAGCATAACTACATTTAGGCATAGTTAAATGACTCCAACAAATGGTCATAAAAATTAAATTTTAGATCGTGGCATGAGGAACATGGGGAACATGGTGTAGTTAAATGACTCTGGAAACTCAAAATGAGATATCATTATTTTAAAATTATATATAATTTTGAGAGGAATGTGAATATGTAATAATATTCAACTTTTGGTTCCATATGAATATGGTTTTTGGCCCTACAACATGATGAAGTGTATTTTCTCTTAAGGATGAGCTAATTTCTCAATCTAATATAGATCACATCCTGCTTTGGTTTTATCATTTTGAACACCATTATTACAGACACTACAAACACTAAGCACCCAAGTCTACACATGTATTTTTACAAAATTTCTACATGGTGGATAATGAAATAAACCACATAGGAGGCTAACCAAACTAGTATCTCAAGAACAAAAACTTTTTTGTTATTGTCCCCATGCTTTAACTTAGATTTAGAGAGATTCTGGAGTGGATGGAAGAGCCTAGAAGAGAAACAAGACTAATATATAGTCACAAAGACACCCTAAAAGTTACATATCTCTATTTGTCAAATACCCTAGTACCCTAGAAGGGACCTAAAATATATCTTGTGGTACTATACTACCTAAAGTGGGGTCCATTAGTACCAATTTCATAAAATTAATTCTATATTGACCCTTAGCTCATCATAGAACCTAATTTCAACCTCCTAATGCTATTTCTAGTATCAAACTTCAAATTTATCATGTGTATAATTTTCATTTAACATTGTCTTTCTAATAATCATTTTCATGTACATTTCCCATATTTATACTATAATTTATCTTCCCCATCTCATTGTACTAGTTGCTTATAGATCTAATATTTTCTTGTTTTTTATTATTATAGTAGTTTAGACTTATTTATCTAATTTCTATATTAATTACTATATTATAAAGAATTTGTATCTCCCAAGTCTTTTACATGTTGGAGGTTCTCAAAAGCCTCTACTTCATCAACCTAGAGTTAAGAACCATTATTTTATTATTTACTTTTATGTGTATTTATGAACATGTTTTACTTTAATTTAAAATAAAACTTAGCAATCAATCCCAAGCCATTCAACATTGATCACAAGCCATAGGAGATTGACCTAATATGAGAAAGTACTATTTTGAGGCAATGAACAAATATGTGGACTTGATTGTCAATGTAGGATAGTGAATGATATGTAAATGGTGAGTATGTGGGAATGTGTGTGAGTAGTGAGATGATAAGGTTAAGAATGAATGGAACTAGGTGTACAAGAATTTGAAATTGATAGTGATTAGTAGGAGTTGTCAACTAAACATTGCACTCAATATGTAATTGTATTAGGTCATTCCATCAAGATGGACGCAAAACTAAATGGGAATCAACATGGGTATTAAAATTTCACCATTACATTGGGATTGTGTGTAAATAGGCATGGGATAAGGTCAAAAGCATGGAAGTAAGTGTAGATTAGTGTAAAATTGATAACCACTAGGACATAAGCCAAAAATAACACAAGAGTAGCATTTATCAACAAGTAATTGGATTAAGTCATTCCAACAAAATAGGACATAAAATAAATGGGAATTGACATGGGTATGCTAAACTCACAATTAGAATAACATCAATTTATTTGCACTTAATTCAATCATTCACTACTTTAGTTATCAAGACCTATGAAATATTAATACAACATCAAACTTGGTGATTAAAATCAAAACCCCAACTATAAAGGTCTTCAAACTTAAACCCTAAACTCACATCTTGAAACAAAACCATTAAACATGAACCCTAAACTTGGAACCCTAACTCAAAATCTCAATTTGGTCCTAAACCCTCACAATTTGTTTTCATATTTCCTTAAAAACTATACTAACTTGATGGTTTAATGGGTGGTTGAGGAGAATCCTCCCTTCATTCCAAGTATAATCCCTCTCAATATCTTCCTCTACAACATCATGCATGTCCATGGCCTTGCCATATTCTACCTACTATCTTACATATCCTACTACTACATCTAGTTTATAGATGGGTACATGGAAAACACATTATTTATGACATGCCAATCTTATGTGCATGATATATGTTACTGACTTACATCTAAATCAATTACTTCCATATGGTGATACATCTAGTGATGAGTTTAGAAATTATTACCTTACACTTTGATAACATGGACTCCATAGTGTCTCTCTTCCTATTGATCATTAGCTTCATTTTTTCATGTTGTCCACATAGTATTATGAAACCTAAGATGACCTTATTTGATAGAAATTCCCAACACAATATTTTATGTCTTTATCTTATATGCATATGCATGATATTACATATTTGGTTAATGCATTTGAAAAGAGATTATTTTAGAAAGATTATTGAAAAATTAGATTTAAACTACTTTTTGATGCATGTTGTTAACTTGTTCACTTGAAACCAAGCCTAAATAAACTACTTGATAAACATCACCTTTTATGTCATTTTTAGGTATGCAATCACCAAGTGTGACATCAAGTGTATAAGTATTTTCTAATATATAAGCATTCTCATGATTTTCATTTAATGTATAAATATTTAAATTTATCTTTTTGTAATTGCAATTGCAATCACATATTTATTTGTAAAATGTATTTATTTAAAGGAAAATTTATTTATGGAATTAAACACATATTTTCTAACTTTTAAAATTTTCTTGGAAAATGTCCTTTGGATTCATATGTATTGTTATGAAATTGTTATGGAGTAAAAAGTGGACACATGCCTTTATACCTCCTAGTTTAGCTCCTAGGTCCTTGTGTTTACACTGTACAAGAAAAAATATTCATCATGATGAGAAATCCCCTGAAACCCATGTCAAATGGGAAATAGAGGCCCATTCAATATGTAGGTCCCAACCAAAAGGGCACCTTGGGACTTGGGCACCCATGCCCAAGTCCACCTGATTGGTCGGGGAAAAATTAAATGTATGTCAGCATATGACTTTTAAATGGGTCCTCCCTTATTAGCTCTTTCAATTAATTTGTGAAAGTTTAACAAGGTAGCATATATAAACAAGTTTTTGAATTCATTTTCTTACAAATATATGATAGCAATGTTATGATATTGAGAAAAGGAGCATTCAAGGCATACATTCTATTATTGTTGCAGATTTGTGTTAATATTGTGTTTGTTGTAGATTTAGAATCATCATCAACATACTTAGGAGTTGAAGAATCTTCATCATCCTAAGGGCTTCACCTCCAAGGTGACATTATCATTATGTTTGAATCATTTCATCATCATTGGATTATCTTTAGCCTCTATCCTACAAGGACACACTCTCTCTCTAACAACGGTGTTGGAAAAGCTTGAATGCTAATTGGAGATTTGACTGAGGTAAATCCGTAATCACCACAACCCCCAAACTCCTTTTATTCTTATGTGTAGGTTATAGGTGTAGGAATTGTAGAAGTGAATGTACAGGGAGGTTGTTGAAAGGATAAAGATTCAAGATCCAAAAATAGAGTTCAATAATTCACTTGTAGTAGACTTGGGTGCTAGCCCTAGTGTCCAGCGGCTAAAACAAACCTTGGAAATAGTTTTAGTTTACGACATTTTTCTAGTTCAGAGATTTCAGAGATCGAGACTTTCTAGACTTGAGCACTAGCCCCAAAGTCTTATGAAATTTCACCTTCTGAGGGACAGGTTATGACATCTCACTGATCATCTTGATACTTTCACATCTTGACTTTCTGTTGTTGTTTATCTGTTATAAGCTCATTATCATAATTTTAGGGTTTAGTGCATTGATTAGCCTAGGGTTTGATAAAACGCTTGGTTGAATCACATCTTTCCTTAGCAAACAAGAGAACAAAATTAGTAGTTGAGTCCTCTTGCATCTTGAAGTAACTCAGCTGGATTTTGTCCTTGAATGTTATATCTAGTGTACTTACATGCTTGCATTCATCTCCCTCTTTTTCCCTACATAACATTTTTGTGAACCCATTTTTTTAAGAATTTACATCTTGTTGACTATTGAAATGATATCTTGCATTACTTCATATCACACTTGTCATTCTTCATTGAAAAATGTTGCATACATTTGGAAATTTTTTTTTAAAAAGCATTTTAGGCTTGCATAAAGGTATAGTTTGCATTATTTTCATTGCATATCATTGGAAGCATTTGAAAATATGATTTATACATCAGGTCTAAGAAAAATTAAAGCAATTAATCATTTCATGATATTACACCTTGCATTTGCATATCTCATTTGCTAGGGTTTTGTTATAAATTGGCATTTTTCATGTAACCTAGTTTTTGCAAAAGCTAAGGTTAGTATTCAAAATCTTATTTCACATTTTGATACTCTCTTTAGACACTCATTCAAATCTGATTTTGAATTTTAGTGTTGCTTCATGGTGTTTTCTTGCATTCAAATTTCAAATTTTGCAATTACACATTGTGTATTTCAACAAACATGACTACCTTAATCTTGTTGATTACACTAGTGGTTAGTGCATTGAGTGTTATTGGACTTTGCATGAGTTGTATAACCCACTGCCCTACTAGAAACATCTTTGTAAGGAGAAGTTGTAGACTAATGGGTTCTAATGTTGTTCATAGAAATGGTGTGTAAACATCAAAAAATCCATTACACAACTACTTTACGAAAGGTGAATCAACACCTCTGCATGATATCTTAAATGATAACTTGGAAGAACAAATAATTCCTCCTTTTAAAGAAATGGGTAACAAAGATATACATGTGCCTGATGAAAATCTTAAGAAATTAGACAAACAACTAGTTGAATTTCAACAAATTATAGAAAAAGCACATCTAGCTCAAGCAATGGTACCTATTGTTGAAGGTATAAGAGGATTGATACAAGATGGACAAGAAGGTGTTGATATGTTCCATGGATTATCCCACATAGTGGATCATAAAATTATGCATATGACTAACCACGTGAATAACATTGAAAATGTGTCACCACTGAGGTATATAAGCTCACCAGTCTCGGTACCCATATTGACTACTAGAATATCCACTTTTCTATCATCAATTCTCACCACAAATTGACATACCTCTAGAAATGCTACCACTACCATTGTAACATCTACTAGAAATAATAAAATTGTTAGATTTAATTATCAAAACTCAGCACCTCATATATCCATACCAATGCATAGTTATTCTCAATCACCCATCACCTCCACTTATTACCAACCACCTCTTAATTTCATGACTGCAACATCTAATTTACCTATCTCAAATCCACAAACTACCTCTTAATCCAATGATACTTTCTTAAATCAACTTTTGTAGAGTATGTCTTCATTGCAGCAAAAAGTGACAAATTTGACTAATGCTTCCTTTGAACCT
Source organism: Cunninghamia lanceolata (assembly GCA_027924645.1). Lineage (NCBI taxonomy): Eukaryota > Viridiplantae > Streptophyta > Pinopsida > Cupressales > Cupressaceae > Cunninghamia > Cunninghamia lanceolata. The sequence goes on from BSBN01000016.1 coordinate 6,226,244, forward strand.
CCTTTGCCAACATATCATGCTCGTAGTCCTATATCCTATGCAGTCCTAATAACTCCAATGCCTAATAAATTTGAGACTCGTCACTCTGAAAAGTATGATCATAAAGGTGATCCTAATATTCATGTGGCATCATTCACAATGATGTGTAGTGATTTCTTTTCTGATGAGGCACTGTTAGAAAAACTCTTTCCTCGGTCACTCAAAGATACTGCTTTGGAATGGTTTTTCTCTCTACCTCCTAATTCAATAAATTCCTTCTCACAACTAGTTGATCAATTCTTGAAACACTTTCAAGCAAACATTGAACCTACTATCTCCTTGATTGATTTGGTTGATTGTAAACAAAGTCTGAAGGAAAAATTAATAGAATTCATCAGTCAATATCATGGTCTCATCTCGTAAATACAATATCTGATTAAAGATGAGGATCTTTAGAAGGTATTCATTACAAATCTACAACCGAACATACACAATAAAATATTGTTGATGAACTATAGTTCTTTTCAACACTTATGCACAACTCTCTGAGATTACCAACTTTTGACTAGTCAGTATGAGAATCATACCTTTTTTGCTCATGTTGGTCAATCCATAGCTAGATCATCTCAAAATTCATTCAAGAAGAACAACAATAATTTCATTAAGATCAATGGGCAACATTCGAATAATTTTCACTCATAAGTATCTGCTATTACAAAGCCTCCTTGGGCACCATTTCAATTCAAATAGGAATAGAGACAATTTACTCCATTATTAGATTCTCTCCATTTGGTAATGACTCAAGAAGTGATCAACAATCCTTAAAGCTTCCTCCTGCTCATCCTTTCAATAGTAGCAAGCCATAAGGGCCTTCATTTAATATTAATGCTTATTGTCACTATCACTGCTCCCTGGGACATGATACTGAAAGATGTATGTGTCTTAAACATGAAATTCAAGACCTCATCAATTATAATATGCTACAAGTTACTGGTGTGAATAACAATGGAAATAAGTCAGGAGCACCTCTGAATCAAAATTTATAAATATTCATTTATCCTTTTCCTAAGCATAGAGATAATAATATGGTGGAGCAAACTAAACTGGAGATTTAAGATGACTATCTTGACCATGATGACATAGTGGGTATGTTAGAATTGGATAAGATGACAAATGAAGATTTACCTTGCCCATGAGGAAAAAGGTGTCTATGTTGAGGTTCCTCCTCCATTATCCCTTTATGGATCAAGAGATAACCAACATGTACATGATATACAATTGGAATAGCCTATATGTAATCACTTGAAGTAAGAGAAAGTGGTTTCGATGAGAAGTATTCCATTTCATCGAGAAAGGCTCATTAATCATGCAAAATAGAATAAGAAAACAAAAGGAAGGAAAAGAAGAAGATGACAATGATCGGTGGGAAATGGCAATGATTCCCTTCCCTGCAAGCAACAAAAGATATCAAACATAAAGGGTCTTAAGAAGCAAGCACCGGATGGGCGTTCTAGAAATAAGCATCAATCAGGGATGAACTTCTCATACAATTTACCATACTTGATGAGCACCTCTTTAAGATGCTTGCAAGTTTGGCTTCATCTTAGATAAATATGATTATGTGTTGTATTGTGTTCCCTCGTGTTGCGTTAAATGTTGTTTAGGTCTCCTTGGATGACCCTTGATACTCTTGTAAAGTTAAGGATACAAGGAGACCACCTCTATTGTGACCATTCTTCTATTTGTTTCTCTATTCTTCTACTTTCCTCTCATCTATTTTATTGTTCTATGTTGTGTCTTGGAGGCATAATGTTGTGGAGGATGTCTTGGGGGCATCTTCCCAAGTGGTAAACCCAAGTCACTTTTGTCTCTCTCATTTTTATTGTTTCAATTCTTCAGCAACTCTACTAGTCGATGGATGATGAAAACAAACAAATATTGATAAGGACCATGTGTCCCTTCAGCAAGAAACAAAAAATGGACCCAATCCATATATGAAGATGGGGTTGATATATATATCCAACACTTGACCAGTAGAATAACTCCATGTGATGTATCGTGTTGTGAATTTTGTTGTAACAAACCTTTTGCAATACTCTAAATTTACTTCTATATACTTTGGATGGTTTTGGATCTCACCTTGTTGCTATGCTCAATTCTGAGATACTTGTAGTATAACTTAATGGATATACTTGGTTCTGAACCCACAAGTGTAGCCTTGGTCTCTTATGTGATGTGATTTATATGTAACTTTCACGAATTGATTTGGTTAGTATCTTAGAGTAAAATTTTATAACCAAAGCTTTTATATTGTTGATAATTTTAGCATATTATATTGTTGTGTTTGTGGGAACATTCGGTGATTGTGGCACATGTCATTTTGGGGCATGGGCTTTGTGAAATCTCTTGTTCCCTTCTATGTTTTCACTTTACCTTAATGTGCTTGATACTAGCAAGCAGGATCAACCACCTTAATGTGGGGGCATATATAATGGTATCTGCTTGATTACTTTTTACACTAACATAGTGTATTTGTAATCCCTCATCACGAGGTGGGATGACATATCTCTTGAGCTAGTGTACATCCTTGTATGCAAAATCCCTTCTGCAGAAGGCGTGGTGGTGTATATCTTGAGCTAGTGCACACCTTTTCTAAATAAATCCCTCATCACGAGGTGGGATGGCATATCTCTTGAGCTAGTGCACATCCTTTTAAGAAAAAGCCCTCATCTTGAGGTGGGATGGTGTATCTCTTGAGCTAGTGCACATCCTTGTAAGAAAAGTCCTCATCATGAGGTGGGGTTGAATCTTGAGTCATTCACCCTTAAGTGTGTCTTTGGTGGTTATGGAAGCGTAGCTCAACCATCAGGTGTGTTTGGCATATTTTAGATAGTGGAGTGCAGCAATGAGCTCCTTCCTATTGCCCGTTGTTGTGTATAAGATGTATAATGTGTCGATGACATACTATGTGGTGCATATGTATTTTGTGTGCCTTCCATGTGATTTATGTGTCTTCCTTGCATGTTTTGCATGCTTTTGCTGTGGTCTAAAGACATGTGGTGATGAGCTCCCCATGCTGTATGTGTTTTGTGTGTTTTAGTTAGCATTATATACATAGATATGTAATGGCTTAATCATGTCTTCTCTTCGTGTATTTTTTGTGTATTGCAAGACTAAATTCATGTCTTCTCTGCATATTATGTGCTTCCTTATTATATTCACTGTGTCTTATGTGACTACTACATGTTTTTTTATGTTTACCTAAGTCTGGGGTATAGAGATAGTCCTTCAAGCTTAGGGTGTGTCTTCATTCTTGTGTTTGATGTGTTTGGTGTATTTTGATATGCCCTGATCATACTTTAATGCATGTGCTAAATCATAGGATTGCACATAGATTAAAGTGGGGGCTAAATTTTATGGAGTAAAAAGTAGAGACATGCCTTTTTACCTCCTAGTTTAGCTCCTAGGTCCCTGTGTTTACTCTACAAGCAAAAATATTCATCCTGATGAGAAACCCCTCGAAACCCATGTCAAATCGGAACTAGGGGCCCATTTAATGCTTAGGTCCTGACCAAAAAGGCACCTTGGGACTTGGGCGCCTACACCCTAGTCCACCCTAATTGGTTAGGGTAAAATTAAATGTAAGTTGACATAGGACTTTTAAATGGGTCATCCTTTGTCTGCTCTTTCAATTAATTTGTTAAAGTTTAATGGGATAGCATATATAAACAAGTGTTTGAATTCATTTTATTACAAATTTATGATATCAAGGTTATGATATTGAGAAAAGAATCATTCAAGGCATATATTGTGTTAGTATTGTGTTTGTTGCATATTTGGAATCACCATCAACATCCTTAGGAGTTGAATAATCTTCATCATCCTAAGGGCTTCACCTCCAAGGTAACATTATTGTTGTGTTTGAATCATTCCATCATCATTAGATTATCTTTAGCCTCTATCCTATAAGGATATGCTCTCTTTCTCTCTCTAACAATGGTGTTGGGAAAGCTTGAATGCTAACCCAAGATTTGACTGAGGCAAATCCCTAAACACCACAACCCCCAAACCCCTTTTCTTCTTTTGTGTAGGTTACAAGTGCAGGTATTGCAGAAGTGAAGGTATGAGGAGGTTGTTGAAGGCATAAAGATTCAATATCCACAAATAGAGTTTGAAAATTCACCTATAGCAGACTTGGGTACTAGCCCCAGTGTCCAGGAGCTAAAACAAACCCTGGAAACAACTTTAGGGCATCATTTACGACATTTTTATAGTTTGGAGTTTTCAGAGATCAGGACTTTTTGGACTAGGGTACTATCCCTAGAGTCTTCTGACATTTCAACTTCTGAGGGATAGGTTGCAACATCTCACTGATCATCCTATTACTTTCAAGTCCTAAATTTATGTTGATGTTTGTCTATTATAAGCTTATTATCACAATTCTAGGGTATAGTGCATTGATTAGCCTAGGGTTTGATAAAAGACTTAGTTGAATAACATCTTTCCTTAGCAAACAAGAGAGCAAAATCAATGGTTGAGTCCTCTTGCATCTTGAAGTGACTTAGCTTAGTTTTGTCCTTGAATGTTATAGTGAAAGGAGGGTTTGATCTAGTATACTTACATGCTTGGGTAAGTGCAAGAAGTTGGGTCCACATAGAGGGGAAGTCACAGGAAAAAATAAAATTCTGATAGAAACAAGTACCTATTTTAAAAGAAATAGGTACCCATTTAGGAATGGGTGCCCGAGCCTAAACGGGTACCCGCTTAGAAATAGACACCCGTTTAGGAACGGGTGCCCGATCCTAAACGGGTACCCATTTCTATAAAGATATTTGAATTTGAAAAAAAGCCTGCATGTTTTTTTTTCCCATACAAAAGGAACAGGTACCCATTCCTAAAATCTTAGGCTTGGGAAAGGCATGGTAAGCCATCCCCTTGCCTTGGACCTACAAGTTTTTTTCTATGTACAGAACAAGAGAAAAGACTAAGTTTACCTATATGGCTGACAACATTTTTTTCTTATTTTTTTTACAAAATTAAAACCCATTATAGATGACAGTGTCTAGTTTTCAAATATGTAATTTTTTTATTGGACTTATTTTTCTATTTATTATTTAATTTATGAGCAAACTAGTCCAAAAACTTGAAATGACAGGTGTTTGTATTTTTTTAATAACTTTTAATTTTAAAGTTTTTTGAAAAAAAAAATATATGTCATCAATCTACACATCATTTTTAAACAATGAAAAAAAAATCATTTTATGATTAGTTTTTCTCAAATTATGTTGGTCGTACATGAGGGTTTTTGAAAACAACAATTAGGGCCAATAAAAAATTAATAAAAAAAATTATTTGGAAAAAAATTATAAAAAATATCTTCTTCAAACTTCACTGTACTACACATCTTTCCCCACAAGGGTTTAGAAAAATACCTTTATTTAGGTCAAATTATGTTGGTCATACACGTGCATGGTATGGTAAAAAAAGTGACTTTTAAACAGTGGTTTTTAGAAATGCCTATTGAAAATCAATTTGTATCATCTGGGTATTAAAATAAATTACTTATTTGGAAACTAGACTCTGTGTACTACATTTTATATTGCTAACCTTTTTTAAGTTTCAATCTTTAAGTGCCTTAAATGTTCAGGCCAAATGTGACAAATTCTGAAAATCAGGGAAAACACTTCCACTTTTTGGCCCAAAAGTGGACCCAACTTCTTGCACTGACCCGCTTGCATTCCATTCCCTCTTTTTCCCTACATAATAGTAAGTAAATGTTTAAATGTATTGTTTAAACTATGTAAATTTATATATTTCCAAGATTGATATATGTATAAACATGTTACATACATGCATTTAATATATAAATTTCCAATTCCTAATTCAATCAATTATTTTTTATATTTGTAGTTCTACTTCTAGCATTTATATATGGATGAGTTACTAGAATATGAGTTCTTGCTAGAGGAGACCCTAAAAATGAGTCCCCCCTAAAAAACCTCCTCAAACACACCCTATCCAAAGCCCCCCACACCAAGACCCCACAAATCCAAACCCACAAAACCCCCTCAACCTAATGAGGCTCACTTGCGAGCAAGTATTACTGAGAACATAAATATTTAATGAGACAAAATTCATTCCATTCAAAATCAAATACATAATCCCCCATGTAGCATGGTTTGCATCTATGATGCAAACTAGATCAATTGATAGTAATCTTGACACATTCCATACATGGCAGGAGGAGAGGAGGAAATACATATGCTGATGGTTTGTCTTATAAATAGATCAACAATTTTCATTTTATGAAACATACTATAGCCGCATAATTTATTGATCCATCAACAAACCAACGAATAGCACCAAATAAAAAAGAATTTCAATTAAATGGTGTACACATCCTCATATAGAAGCTAACTTTTAGGAGTGGTGGTGGATGGTCTTTGAACATTGTTACAAGAGCATCTAGGCGCACGTGCGATCAACATCACATAAAAAGATATTTTCAGCTTTGTTTGGTTTTTATTTGATTCAATTTTGGTGGATGTTCTTGGTAAGGTTGACTTCTTGAAATGCAGTCTTGTGAGGGTACTGATGTGGTGCAAATAAATTCAAGGTCACATACTTGTCTATTAGCTGGTAAATTCATCGGTCATGTCGAAATGCTTGTTAGACTATCTTTTGGCATTGATGGGCCTCATGGACACCTAGTAAAGATGAAATATTATTGAAAGGGTTTTAATAATAGTTTGTTGCTCCATATCTTACTAAGAGTTTGATAGTTTTGAAGGCAACAAATATTATAAGTAGCAAATTAGAGATCTCACAAATCAAAGAGATAATGGCAATATTGGAGCAATATGTCATTCGTCTGAAGCATAATACATTGACAAATCAGATCCATTCTTTTGTAGTGTCGATGTGGAGAGACTAAATATCCATTGAGTTGGAATGAAGGATTCAACGTAGTATTGGACACTGCTTGCAACTTGGAGAAATTTTATGTATCTATCATCCATCGTGATATCAATTCAATCCATATATTACTTGATGGGGATAATCTAAAGTGCCATGGTGGAGTAGACTTTCTATGCTACATTTAAAACATTTATATTAAGCTTTGTATTGGGTGAACTCTTTTTTGAAGAGGATGTGTATGGGTAGCATCCTAATGATTTAAAGGAGTTCAAATATTAAAATAAGGTCACAGAATTTTTAATAATTTGCACAACAATATATGAAATGACATGTTCGAACCTATGCAGGCAGGTGAGAGGTGAAATCTCTTACACATTTGTAATTTGGTTTATATAAATATCGAATGGTAATATTCAAGACCTCATTTCTTTTTATGTATAAATGCAAATAACAAGAGAAAAGTGAACCACCATGCTATGTTTTACTTTAAATCTATGTCTCTTCTTATTCCATGGAGTTGAAGGAAAGAGATTGATATATGCAAAAAAAGGCTATTGTAGATTGTAAAGAGTGGGACATGTATGTGAAAGATTGCAGCAGATGAGATGGGTATATTCATAAGAAAGAAGCCCATGATTTGGGAAGCGTGGATATGGTACGAAGAAAATAAGACATTGAGAATGATTGAAAATATCAATAAGCAATTGGATAAGCTGGATAAATTTGAGGCACAGATGAGGGGACAAGAAAACATGAGAAAAGAGGATGAAGATGGAATGAACAGTGAAGATCCTGCAATAGAGGTAGTTGAAGAGGATAAAAATGAAGATGCAATGGTGGAATCTGAAAAGGTTGCAGCAAAGAATGGGGAAGAAGATGATTTATTGTTGTAGATTTTGGTGGTGGAAGAAGAGTGGGTTAAGAAGCTTGCCAGTGAGGATGAGAAGAGGGATGTTGCAACAACAAAAAAAGAGGTGAAATTTAATCGTTTTGAATACAGTAATGAGGAAGTTGATATGAAACTACATGTTATTGAGATGAATAAGGAGTTAGTACAAATAGATAGAAAGAGAGATCATATAGTTGTAGATTGGTGTATGAATGTTGCATATTTGCTTATAGAGGTTGTGGAAGATGATGCAGGTGGAACTTGGTGGAGGTGGTCATTTTGTGGTGGGTTGGATCCCACAAAGGAGGAAAGGAGAGTGGAAAGTATTTGGTAGAGGAGGATGGAACATGGTGGATGTGAATCCACAAGAGGAGGGAAGAGTAGTGAGCGGAGTTGTTGGAGGAAGATGGTGAATGTTCCAGCTAGATGTTGGAAGATGAGGAAAAAGAATTGACCTTTGTGCCCATGACTTAGTGATGGAGTTTGCAACATGTTGGTTACAAGTTGAAAGCGTAGTTCAACTACTCAACTCCACCTTTGTGAGCCTATTCTCACAAACTTTCTACCTAGCATATTTGATGTAGGAGCACCTAGGTGCATGCATGATCAACATCACATAATTTTTTTTTTTAGCTTTGTTTGGTTTTTCATTGATTCAGTTTTGGTAGATGTTCTCAGTAAGGTTGACTTCTTGAAATGCAATCTTGTGAGGGTACTAATGTGGTGCAAAACAATTTAGGGTCACATACTTCTCTATTGCCTGGTGAATGCATCAGTCATCTTGAAGTGCTTGTTAGACTATCTTTTGGCAATGATGGGCCTCATGGACACCTAGTAAAGATGAGATGTGTCTTACGATTGTCCCAACGAAATGAGAAAATATTATTGAAAGGGTTTTAATAATAGTTTGTTGGTCCATATCTTACTAAGAGTTTGATATTTTTGGTAGGCAACATATATTATAAGCAGCATATCAAAGATCTCACAAATCAAAGAGATAATGACAATATTGGAGCAATATGTCATTTGTCATATGTACACGACATTGAGAAATCAGATTTGTTCTTTTGTAGTGTCGATGTGGAGAGATTAAAAATATATTGAGTTGGAATGAAGGATTCAACGTGGTACTGGGCACTACTTGTAGCTTGTAGCATCCATCATGATATCAAATCAAGCCATATATTACTTGATGGGGATAATCTAAAGTGCCACAGTGGAGTAGACTTTCTATGCTGCATTTAAAACATTAATATTAAGCTTTGTATTGGGAAAACTCTTCTTTGAAGAGGATGTGTATGGGTAGCATCCTAATGATTTAAAGGAGTTCAAATATTAGAAGAAGGTCATAGAATTTTTAATAATTTGCACAACAATATATGAAACGACATGTTTGAACCTATGTGGGCATGTGAGAGGTGAACTTGCTCTTACACATTTGTAATTTAGTTTATATGGATGTTGAATGGTCATATTCGAGACCTCATTTCTTCTGTATGTATAAACACAAATAACAAGAGAAAAGTGAACTGTCATGCTATGTTTTACTTTAAATCTATGTCTCTTCTTATTCCATGGAGTCAAAGGAAAGAGATTGATATATCTAAAAAAAAGATTGTTTTGAGAGGGGAAAAGTAGAGAGTGCATGGCATAGTAAAGAAAAAGGAGGAATAAGAGGCAACACTGGAAGGAAAGGGTGCCTTTGCCTTAGAAGAGAAGATGAAGGCATATAGAGTGTCATTAGAGAGCCAATGTAGAAGGAGATTGTGAGCACTAGAGTGGGGAAAAAGAAGGCACTAGAGTGAGAGTTGTTGAAGTGGGAAGTTTTCAACATTCTAAAGAGAGGATAGATTGAGATTGATTGTGTGAGAGTAGCCATTGAATGTCAAGGAATATGTATTATGTAATATGCATATGATATATGTCATTTTTGGAATTGAATTAAAGTTAAAATACATTTCAATTGTAATCTTTATATTTTTTTTAGGACAAAGTGTTGCCTAGGAATTTGTGATTTGTGTGCTTTCTGTGAGAGGAGAGTACCCTCTTACACCAAACATCCACCACATGCCAATTTTCAAGTTCCTTTATATTTAAAAAAAATATTGACTAAGTTTCAAATGGGCTTAAAGCCCAATTATTTTGAGATGAGATAATTCTAGGGTGTGGGTGGTGGCATGCCACAACATAGGCTAGGGGCATGTATCAATCCAGATTAACATATTCCCCCTCTACCCATTGTTCCTTCATCACCCTCTATTCTTGTACCAATTCACCAGCACATGGTGGTCTCAACACTTGGATCTTTGTGTATGCTCTCAATAAAGTTAACTAACCAAGATACCCACATGGAAGATGAATTCAATCCTTGAGATCCTAGAGGAGATGGTGTTGGTCCTAGCATGTCATAGTCATCAACACCATTGGGGTCTACACCACATTTTTTTCAAAATTGTATTCAACCATGTTTTGGTCTTGATCTTGCATCTATAAAGGAGGAGTCATTCTTAGCCACATTATTCACTCCTATAGAGGTGCATACCATATTTTATGTATGTGTTGATTTGTACATATTAAATTTAATAAATATAGATCTATTATAAAATATCAATTATCAATTTATTTAATAAATTTTATAAATTGTGTTGTTTGGTGGAGATGTCTAGCTCAACCACTACATCTTGGTTAGACCAATCGGTGTTGACAGTTGTACAACTCAACACACCTTATACAGTAGACCAATAAATGGACCTTAGCTGGATCTAGCTCATTCATTAAATACAATGTGTTTTTAAAAATTGGTCTAGATTAAAATTAGATAGATTTTAATATTATATAATAATTTTAAAATGTGAAGCCTTATAATAGTAACTGGGAGGTACTGACACTTCCATGTCAAACCAACTAGAAGGTGTAGTGATAGTCGGTCCCCAGCATCATTTATTGTGCCTGAATCATATTACCTAGTGTGTAGCTTAAAATTGTACATTTTTACTTTAAATTCACTTGAATTATAACTTCATAATTTTAAATTCATCTTGAGTTGAATTTATATATACATGTGCATATATGTGTAGGATGAGAGAAATATTGGTGTAGGCTCAACAAATCCTACCATTGACGAGCCTACATAGATTCATGAGTCATCTACTGCATTTCAGGTTGGTCCTATAGTTAAATCCTATGAAATTTCTAGGTCTTTTATCATGGCTACATTTTGTAAATACACTGGCCTAATTCATATTTTATTTAAATATAGGATTTGGTAACATAGATGATGAGAACATTGTGGTACGCTTACACACTTTCAAGTCTAGATTAAAATTTTTTAATTTCATGGTTTGGTTTTAAATATTTGATTTAAATAATATTCATGGAAATTTGACATTAATTGATTTGAAGCTTCTTTTTTCTTGTACACAACATGAGCCACCCTCTATCACATGGAACCAAAAGGACTCTTTAAATTGATGATGATGAAACTTAGGGTGTAATTTGTTGTATTTATTTCATCCAAACAACATACATGTATTAGAGTATATATTTCATGGATCTTCTAACTATTTATGTATAGATTTCATCGATTGTGACTAGATTTCAGTACTATTTTCATAGATAGTTATTATTTGAGTATTTATCTAATAGACTATTTCATCTATTTCATAGACTATTTTAGTATTTATTGAATGGACTATGCATCTATATGAACTTTTATTTCATAGAGTATTTACTTAAAATCATGCATTTTATTGTAATATTCGAAGTACTAATTCTAATTAGATAAGAGGAAAATATAATTACATGTTTAAGTATAAGGTCATAATGATAATATATACAAGAATGAATTTATCATCTTAATTAACATTAATCAATGTAAAAAATGATGTATTATTTACTATTCTATACTAATTATGTTTTTTCCTAGACCAAGGTGACAACTTTGATCCATGCACATGTTGCAAGTATGGGCCTAACAGGTGTTGTCATTGATGTCAACATACTGCTATTGCATTAATGATAAGGATTGGATGAACTGTGTGCTAAGGATATTGAGAAAATTAGTCATATCTGGAACAGAGAAGAATAGTGAGCCAAAGATCCTAGCTAAGATGAAGATCAGAGGATGCGCATCAAAGGATTTGTAGATATGTGTCTTAAGATGATCCAGTAAAGATTTCAAAGGTTCACATGAAGATCTGAAGAAGCTATGGCTGCTCAAGTTAAACCAGTTCTGGCAGATGTTTAGAGGTGACAGAGTGACATAGATAGGTCCGGTGAGATCCGAAAATGAAATATCTTGTTCTTCTGATTTGGTGAAGTGTTTGGGAAGTCAATGTGAATTGACGACTTAGTTGGTTCATGGTCTGGAGGTCCGTAAGCATCTATTCCATTGTGACAATGATGATAGACTGTGTTCTTGAGGTTCCAGATGAAGGAGATAAGGATTTCAGTAAGTAGATGTAGTGTGAATGTTCTTGGTGATTCAGGCAAGCTTGTGGAGGTCTTTGGATCGTGTCCAATTCATGTTGGTGGTCCACATTGGAGTTTGAGCTTGCAATTGAAGAATAACTTCTGGATGATGATGTTCTTCCTAACTCTGGCCAACCAGATGAGTTACACATCCTGCGGATAATCTTGAAGATGTTATGTGAGGATTGGCATGTTCCTAAATGAAGATTGAAGTCTCAGATTTGTGTGGCCAATAGTGTGTTGATCCGCGTGAAGTATTTTTGTAATTAGTCATGTTGTATTTATGTATTTGCTCTGTAAAGTATGCCGACTTGGATGATTATCTCTAAGTTGATGTCTTGTATAAATAAGGAGTTGCAAAGTCATTTCAAAGGTATCTTGTGGAGATGAGAGTGTGGTAGAGAGGAGAAGAGCGTAAGGCAAAGCAAAATTTTTGGGCTTAAATGGAACTAACTCAAGCATGGTGAAGATGCTATTCTTCAGTTCAAGTACGTAATACTTATTATTCTGTAGACAGTGTGTCTTTTGTAGGCAGTGAGCCTCTTGTGAGCAGTGTGCTCGGGCAATGAGCCCTAATTGGCATGTGCCATTTGGTTCTTTCTATTCTTCTAACAAAGAATACAATCTTGGGTTAGTCACCCCATGGTTTTTCCCTTGACTAGGTTTTCCACATCAAAATCTTGGTGTCTCATGTGTTAATGTGTTTCTACTCTTGATTTAATGCATTGTATTTCCATGATTGATGTATTATTATGCTGCTGAATTACAAAGTGGATTTAAGTGTTTAATTGGAAGAAAGTTTTGGACAATTGATTCACCCCCCGCTCTCAGTTGTCTGTCCTGAATCTAACAATTGGTATCAGAGCCAAGTTACTCTCAGAGAGCTTAACCACTTTAGGAGATCTAGGATATTGTCATACAAGAAGGATAGTCTGAGGTTTGATATAACTAATTACACTCTTTGGAAAAGTCACATGGAATGCCACTTGCAATGTATGGGAATGCAGTATTGGATTATGGCTTCAAAGAAGTATGATCCCCCCAGAATGGTCCGTGCACCATAGATGAAATGAGAGATGATGAAAACAATCTATAGGCTAAAGAAGCTCTTCTAAGTGCCTTATCTAATTCAGAATTGACAAATGTTGATCTAAAAATTGCATATGAGATTTGGCAAAAATTGGAACTTCTGCATGAAGGAGACAAGTATGTGACATATGCCAAGTTAAAGAGTCTGAAAGGAAAATTTGAAAACCTGAAGATGAGAGAAGATGAAAATATCACTACATTTATGCCTAGAGTAAATGAACTTGTGTGTGGCATTGGATGTGCTAGTGGAGTCTTGGATGAAGATGAGATTGTTGGCAAAGTTCTCAAATCCCTTCCTAATTCTTACAAATACAAGGTTGCTACCATTGAAGAATTCAGAGCCCATTTAAATGTCACAAGAGATGAATTGGTTTGTAAATTGGATGCATTTGAATTGACCAATTTTGGAGATGCCCCTCCCAAGACTGAATCTACATTCAAAGCTAGTGCCTCTGTAAAAGGTAAACAAAGGTTTGATCCAGGAGAGAACTCTTCAAGGAAGCTATCATGGTATGAGAAAGCAAGAAAAGACCTGGAAGAAGATGAAGTAAAAGCTGCTCAACTTGAAGCCCTTATTGCAAAAAGACTACCAAGAGGATCTGGTAAGTATGAAGGGAAATTACCTTTTAAATGTTTTAACTGCAATAAGATTGGTCATTTTGCCTCAATGTGTCCAGAAAGATTTTCAAGGCCAAATCCAAATAGATCAAGGTTCCAAAGGAATTGTTATTATGTTCATGAAGATGATGATAATGAAGGAGTAACAGATAAAGAATCAGAGTCAAAAAATAAATCCAGAAGTGATTGGGTGTTTATTGCCATCAAGGAAGAAGATCCAATGCCCTCTGAATCTGCAAATCATAAAATTGTAGAAAAAGCTCTAGCTACCCAAGTTCAAGAAAAGGATGATTGGGTCATTGACAATGGATGCTCCCACCATATGACTGGTGACAAAAACAAGTTTATAGATTTGGAAAGGTATGAATGAGGAGTGGTAAAATTTGGTGATAATTCTGCTGGCAGAATCAGAGGTAGAGGAACTATTTCTTTTGATGGAAAGAACAAAACTAGTAATGTACTATATGTTGAAGGCCTGAAGCATAATCATCTTAGTGTTGGATAGTTGGTGGACAAAGGCTATGATCTCTGGTTCAAAAATGGAAAATGCAAGATCTTTGAAGTTCTAGAATAGAGATTGCATCTGGTACTCAAACTAAAGGTAATATCTTTCACTTGGTTGGTACTAGTAAAAGTTGTTTATTTGTTCAAATTGATCAGAGTTGTTGTGGCATAGAAGAATGTGTCATGTAAATTTTGATAACATCATCAAGATAAGCAACACTCAGGCTGTGAGGGATCTTCCAAGATTGGTGAAACCTTCTAATAGTTTGTGTAAAGAATGCCAATTAGGCAAACATAGCAGGGTTACATTCAAAAGTAAGGAACAATCTTCTACCAGATTATTGGACTTAGTTCATACTAATTTATGTGGTCCGACAAGAATTAAAAGTGTACAAGGTGATAGACACTTCATGCTATTAATTGATGACTACTCCCAGATGATATGGGTAACTTTTCTGAAGGAGAAATCAGAGGCTCTTGAAAAATTCAAGATATTCAAGGGTATGGTGGAGAACGAAACCGGATTGAGCATAAAATGTCTGAGGTCTGATAGAGGTGGAGAATTCACATCCGGTGAGTTCATAGAATTATGTGAGAGACATGGAATAAAAAGATAGTTGTTTGCTCCTAGGACTCCACAGTAGAATGGAGTAGTGGAGAGAAAGAACCAGACCATCCAGGAAGCATCTAGAACCATGATGTTGGAAGTGAATGTTCCTCATATCTACTAGAGAGAAGTTGTAAGCATTGCAGTCTACACTCTTAATCGAGTTCAAATCAGAAGCAATATAGGTAAGACTCCTTATGAACTCTGGTTCGGCATCACTCCTACTGTGAAGTATTTTAGAGTCTTTGGTAGCAAATGTTAAATTAAAAGAGATGAAAATCTAAGAAAAATTGATGCTAGAAGTGATGAAGGAATATTCTTGGGTTATTCTACTCAAGGCAAAGCATACCGGTGTTATGATAAGAGATTGAGAAAGATTATAGAAAGTACAAATGTGAAGGTTGATGAAGGGATTGAAAAACCCTCAGGGGTTTATGAATATGATGAAGATGATCATAATGATGTTCTGATCCAAGGAGTCCAAACCCCTTTTGAAATTCAAATTTGGACTGACCTGGTAAATAAGGTAGAAGAGATGAGTTTGAATGAGCCTATTCAAGAATCAAAAGTGCAAGAAACTCCCAAAGTTCACAGGTATGTAAGACTAAACCACTCTGAAGATCAGATCATAGGTGATAAAAGAAAAGGTGTACAAACAAGAAGAAGGATTGCTCAAGATTTAGAAGATTATTGTCTAATTTCAAAGATTGAACCTAAGATAGTGAATGAAGCTTGCAATGATGAAAACTAGACTAAAGAAATGGAGGAAGAGCTGATGCAAATTGAGAAAAATCACACTTAGGATCTTGTTCCCAGACCTAAAAACAAGAATGTGATTGGAACCAAATGGATCTTCTAAAATAAACTGAATGAAGATGGTGAAATAGTCAAAAACAAACACAAATTGGTCTGCAAGGGTTACTCTCAAGTAGAGGGAGTTGATTTTGAAGAAACTTTTGCTCCGGTGGCAAGAATTGAAGCAGTCAGATTATTTCTTGCTTTGGATGCCTTCAAGGATTTTAAAGTATATCAGATGGATGTCAAGTCTACCTTCCTAAATGGTGACTTGGAAGAAGAAGTATACATTGAGCAACTGAATGGATTTCAATTGTTTGATCATGGTGATATGATATACAAGTTGAAGAAAGCACTGTCTGGACTCAAGCAAGCCCCAAGAGCCTGGTATGAAAGATTGGATGAGCATCTTTTGAAGATTGGTTTCAACAAAGGTACTGCTGATAGTAATTTGTACTTCAAAATTGATCATGAAAATATCTTGATTATTGAAGTATTTGTTGATGATATCATTTTTGGAGGAAGAGATAGTATGTGCAAAACTTTTGCAAATCAAATGAAAAGTGAATTTGAGATGTCCATGCTTGGGGAAATGAATTTCTTCTTGGGTCTGCAAATCATTCAAACTAAGAAAGGAATCTTCATTTCTTAGACCAAATATGTGAAAGAATTGTTGAAGAAATTTGGGATGGAAGAATCAAAACCAATGAGTACTCCCATAGCAACCAGATGTAAATTAAGCAAAGATGATGACTCTCCTAAGGCTGATCAGAAAATGTACAGGTCAATGATTGGAGGATTGTTGTATCTCAGTCAAACTAGACTTGATATTATGAATGTTGTTGGTCTTGTTGCTAGATTCCAAGCTGATCCTAGAGAATCTCATGTCATGGCAATCAAGAGGATTTTTAGGTATCTAAAAGGGATAGCTGAGTATGGTTTGTGGTATCCTAGAGATCATAATTTCTCTCTTCATGCATATACAGATGCAGATTGGGCAGGAGATGTGGATGACCGGAAGAGTACCAGTGGTGGAGCATTCTTTTTGGGAAAGAGATTGGTTTCTTGGCTAAGCAAGAAACAAGAGGCAATATCACTATCCACTGTAGAAGAAGAATGTATTGCTGCAATAGGTAGTTGCAGTCAAGTTTTGTGGATGAAGCAGATGCTAAGAGACATCAAAGTGGAGTATGAGGAACCTATCACAATCTTCTTTGATAATTTAAGTGCAATAAATATATCTAAAAATCTGGTGTTGCTTTCAAAGACTAAACATATATCCATCAAGTTTCAATTTTTGAGAGAGCACGTGAACAAGAATGAGGTCAGATTGGAGTTTGTGCCTTCCAAGGATCAGATTGCAGATATCTTTACTAAACCTCTACCTACGGACTCTTTTGAGTATCTCAAGGAGAAGTTACAGGTTACTACCCCTCCCATGATGAACTAAGGTGCACTGATGTGCATCAGTCTGGTGGATATCATAGTCATATCTTGTGGTCCGAATTGATGACGGGGAGCTGCTACTCAGGGGGAACAGCTGGTATGATTCTGAAGTGTTGAAGTTGCAAGTATGTGCCCTTTGCCATTGATGTCAAAGGGGGAGAGAAGACATGTGAAAAACAAGTGGTTTCTGATCAAAGGGGGAGTAGTAAAGGAAGAGAAGACATGTGAATGGTTGTTGTTGATAGGGGGAGTTGTGTCTGTGAGAAAAAGTTCTTGTTTTGATGGTCAAAACAATTTTTCACATCATATGTTGCCATCAATGACAAAGGGGGAGATTGTTACAAGTATGGGCCTAACCAGTGTTGTCAATGATGTCAACATACTCCTGTTGCATTAATGATAAGGATTGGATGAACTGTGTGTTGAGGATATTGACAATATTAGGCATATTAGGAACAAAGAAGAATAGTGAAGACAGTGAGCTAAAGATCCTAGCTAAGATGAAGATAAGAGGATGCGCATCAAAGGGTTTGTAGATATGTGTCTTAAGATGATCCAGTAAAGATTTTAGAGGTCCACATGAAGATCTAAAGAAGTTGTGGCCGCTCAAGTTAAACCAATTCTGGCAGATGTTCAAAGGTGACAGAGTGACACAGATAGGTCCGGTGAGATCTGGAAATGAAATATCTTGTTCTACGGATTTGGTGAAGTGTTTAAGAAGTCAATGTGAATTGACAACTCAATTGGTTCATGGTTTGGAGGTTTGCAAGCATCTATTCCATTGTGACAGTGATGACAGACTATGTTCTTGAGGTTCTAGATGAAGGAGATAAGGATTTTAGTAAGCAGATGTAGTGTGGATGTTCTTGGTGATTCAGGAAAGCTTGTGGAAATCTTTGGATCATGTCCAGTTCATGTTGGTGGTCCACATTGGAGTTTGAGCTTGCAATTGAAGAATAACTTCTGGATGATGATGTTCTTCCTAACTCTGGCCGACTGGATGAGTTACACATCCTGCAGATGATCTTGAAGATGTTATGTGAGGATTGGCATGTTCCTAAATGAAGATTGAAGTCTCAGATCTGTGTGGCTGATAGTGTGTTGATCTATGTGAAGTCTTTTTGTAATTAGTCATGTTGTATTTATGTATTTGCTCTGTAATGTATGCCAACTTGGATGATTATCCCTAAGTTGATCTCTTATATAAATAAGGAGTTGTAAAGTCATTTCAAAGGTATCTTGTGGAGATGAGAGTGTGGTAGAGAGGAGAAGAGAAAAAGGTAGAGAAAAAGTTTTGGGCTTAAATGGAACTGACTCAAGCATGGTGAAGATGCTATTCTTCAGTTCAAGTATGTAATACTTATTATTCTATAGACAATATGTCTCCTGTAGGCAGTGAGCCTCTTGTGAGTAGTGTGCTTAGGAAGTGAGCCCTAATTGGCATGTGCCATTTGGTTCTTTCTAGTCTTCTAATAGAGAATACAATCTTGGGTTAGTCACCCTGTGGTTTTTCCCTTAACCGGGTTTTCCACATCAAAATCTTAGTGTCTCATGTGCTAATGTGTTTCTGCTCTTGATTTAATGCATTGTATTTCCATGATTGATTTATTATTATGCTGCTAAATTACAAAGTGGATTTAAGTGTTTAATTGGAAGAAAGTTTTGGACAACTAATTCACCCCCTCCTCTCAGTTGTCTGTCTTGAATCTAACAACACATGCTCTTGTGACTACTTATTTGTGTGACTTTAGAATCATAAAATTCACCTCCAATATATCTTTGTAAATGGTTTGAATATGCTTGTGTTCAAGAATATCCAATATTGAAGTTTTAAAATGGTTTTAATGGTTACAATTTAATAAGGCTTAAGAAATTATGTTATATATAACAATATTGATGGTTGAAATGGCTGAAATGGTTTCCCTAAGGTTTCCAAAGGTCACAAAATTATTGTAAAATTGGTCAAACAACACATGTAAGAGGGAGATAAAACATGTAATATGAATGGAAACATCTTATTAATGAGATTAAGAGTGATGTAGATGAAAAAAATTAGACCTAGAAAATGAGATAATGAAGCTAAGTGGATCTGGGCTTATAACCAAGAGTAATAATATGCGAGTAAATAGGCATATAAGTGACTATATGGGACAATAATGGAAAAATATGATATGCAAAATTTAAATCAATGAACAAAGTAATATATAATGAAGAAACTTGAAAGGATTAAAGAGATATGCATATGGCAATAAACGCTCTCAAAGTTTTGTTAGATAAATTGAAAATAGAAAACCCATATGAATAGTTGTCTTATGAAGAAGAGAAATAACTTAAAATACCCAAAGAGGTGGTATATCAAGAGAGAAAACAACTAGAAGGAATTTGATCAAACACTTACAATGTGAGTAGTCAAGTCCAGTTTGGCCAAAACATTCATAATATTTTGTAACAAGTGTAGGTTGCACCAATAAGGGAAAAGAATATGTTCATACATGCCAAGGTTTGTGAATACCTCTTGGATACAGTTTGTCTCATTTTAGATCATATGGCTCTTAAAAGATGCCACTTGAGTAATGTAGATTGGAAGGAGATGTTTGATAGGGTTTAACCATCTACTGCAATCTGTTGGCATAGATAGTTTAATA
Organism: Cunninghamia lanceolata; assembly: GCA_027924645.1. Lineage (NCBI taxonomy): Eukaryota > Viridiplantae > Streptophyta > Pinopsida > Cupressales > Cupressaceae > Cunninghamia > Cunninghamia lanceolata. Next base: position 6,246,204 of record BSBN01000016.1, read on the forward strand.
TTCCTAACGAGAACAACATTGTTCATTTAAGAAAAAGTTCTAGAGTAAATGAATTACTTAATATTGCCTATAAATTCAAGTTCTAATCGCAAGACTTAATTAAATTTCTAATTTCATCGCTTAATTAATGTCCTATTTTCATCTCCTAATTAGAAGTCCTATAAATGCAAGTCCTAATTTCATGTCTCAATTAAAATCCTAATTTCATCTCTTAATTAATATCCTATTTTCATCTCCTAATTGCAAGTCCTATAAATGCAAGTCCTAATTTCATATCTTAATTAGTGTCCTATTTTCATCTCGTAATTGCAAGTCCTACGAATGCATGTCATAATTCCATGTCTTAATTAAAGTCCTAATTTCATATCTTAATTAATGTTCTATTTGCATCTCCTAATTGCAAGTCTTAAATAAAGTCCTAATTTCATCTCCTAATTTCAAGTCTTAAATAAATTCCTAATTTAATCTCTTAACTAATGTCCTAGTTTCATGTCCTTGCAAGTCGTAATTGTAAGTCCTAATTAAAGTCCCAATTTCATGTCTTAATTAACTTTTCCTAGTTTCATCTCCTAATTGCAAGTCCAAATTTCATGTCTTACTTAAAGTGCTAATTTCATCTCCTCATCACTTGAGTCTTAATTAAAGTCCTAATTTTATCTCTTAATTAAAGTCCTAATTTCATGTCTTAATTAAAGTCCTAATTTCATCTCTTAATTAATGTCCTATTTTCATCTCCTAATTGCAAGTCCTGTAAATTCAAGTCCTAATTGGAAGTCTTAATTAAAGTCCTAATTTCATCTCATAATTAATGTCCTATTTTCATCTCATAAATACAAGTCCTATAAATGCAAGTCCTAATCTCATGTCTTAATTAAATTGCTAATTTTGTATCATAATTGTATATCTTGATTAAAATCGTAATTTCATCTCCTAATTGCAAATATTAAATAAAGTCCTAATTTCATCTCTTAACTAATGTCCTAACTTCATATCCTTGAACAAGTTAATTAAGAAAGAAATATGAATGGGGAAAAAATATATATGTTGTCAAAGAACCAACAATACTATTATAACATTCTACAAGTAAGAAAATTACAAGTATAGGAGACGTAATTCTAAGTCAAAATATATAGTCAAAATTACAATTACATGAGTCCAAATTCAAGGTTTTGGGCTCCTATATTATAGTAAATTGTAAAATATAAAAAAATTCTTTGATTTCAAGTGATTTCATCACACATAGAATGTACAAGTAATGATAATCATGTGATCTTGTTGTAGGAGACCTAAAATAAAATGATAAAAGTACAATGAATAAGTATGTATACAAATAGTGCAAGTAAATAAATTAACTATAAATACATGAGTCATAACTATAAGTTAGGTGAGAAAATTATAATAAATCAAGTTAGAAAATTATAAAAAAGTTCCTTACATTCAAGTGATTCATAGGATAGGAAAAATCCAAAATGAATGTCACAAGTTGAATGCACCAGTAATGACAATCATGCCAACTAGTTGTAGGAGACTTGAAATAAAAATCCACTATCAATTTACTTAATCTTAAATGCATTATTACACCAAATTCCAAAGTTATTAAAGTAAATTAAACTTATCTAATTTTTGAAACTTAGTTAGGGGATGGATTTTGAACAGATGCGATCAATTACTATTTTGGTAAGGGTGTGCTAGTAAATCAATTAACTATAAATATACTTAATCCTAAAATTACATCCTAAACTCAATTCATTGAAGTTATTAAACTAAATCGTAGTTACCTAACTTATGGAACATAACTATAGGATGTCTTAAGGGGAGTTAAGAGGATGGATTAATGATGGGGAGCACATAGTGGAAGCGAACACTTATCAACTTTTGAACCCGTCGAACCCGTTGAACCTTCAAACTCACTATCGGTAGGACTTAATACCATCGGCACACTTGAAAACTCTTCTACCGACACACCGATCTCACTGATATTACCTTCAGTCCTTTACTCATCGGCATGACAAATACTATCAGCCACGCTAGGGTTTACTATGCCGATATACTTTGTCATTCTGATATGAATCTTAGACTGCGGCTTCTGTTCAACGCTTGAACCTCTCTTTGGCTAGACTATCCCTATCACTCTGAGTGAGGGATGTTTCGTCGATGGCCTTTATCTTACCGACAATAGCTTCAACTCCCCCAATCAAAACCTAGCACATGGAGATGCTAGGCGATTTATTGTACACCTCGCACCGTCCCGATCCTCTGTGCCGCTAAACAGGAAACAAACAAATATTGTACAATAAAACCATTCCATTGATTTCGACATAGATCTTATCAGTGGAATGCTTCATATCGACATATTACAACAACAGAAGTATAGAAAGGAAACGAAATCTATAGCTATGCAAATTGTAATTTCAGAGAAATGAAAATAAATTGATGACACATAGAAATAGTTTGATTCTCCTTAACACAATGCATGATTACATTCAACTCTTCTTTGCTTTGATCTGGTTACAAAAATACCTAATGCCTAATCTTGTTCATTTCCTAGGGTTTTATAAACTCACCCAGAGGAACACCAACCCATTCCAAGTGGCTAGGAGACTGATTCCAAGTGGCTGGGAGAAAACTAACTAGTTCCAAATGGCTAGGAGAAAATTAACTGATTCCAACCGTCTAAAACTAACAACTTGACAAAAGTGACCTAAGTCAGTAGGCACTTACAAACAAAAAGGAAAAATGCATTGGTCATATAGACCTTATTACAACACAAAACTTGTTTTAAAACAGAACATGAACTCAAATGCCTCACAGAGGCCACCTTGTGTTAGGTGCTCTTGCACCATACACCCCACCTAGAAAAGAACTCATGTCCCATGAGTTGATTCTTTTTCATGATCCATCTATATCCTTTGCTGCCTCATGCCTTTCCCATGATCTCTGGACTACAACTTGCTTCCATGGAATCAAAAACTCATGCCTAGCATTGTAGGCTCTACTCACACCTTGCCATGAGTGAGTGCTTGCAACTAAACCCATACTTTGCTTGCCATTCTTCCTTACTGTCATCTCTGCTTGAACACCTGCATTCAAAACCTTGTTTGATGCTTCCTGTACTACTTCTATGGTAGAATATGATTGTCTGTCAACTCTTGTTGGCTCTAGAGGACAAACAATGGTCCCTACTATGACAACATCCTCTTCTTTCCAATCAACTTGTGGTTGCTTGCAGACTTGTTCTTTGACCTTTATCTGATCCATCTCAGACATTACCATCTAATCTCCATCATTCAAAACTGAAATCAACTTCAAACTTGGACCTTTGGCAACCCCACTCCTTGAGGCATCCTGAAATTGCCTTGTCTCTGCTTCATGCATCTTCACAAACTCTTTCTTACCCACCCAAATGATCTTGGCTGCCTTCTTTACTTCAGCATCCTCCTACAATTGTGTCATCACAAAAGTCTTTCCATCCTTCTTGATGGTGTATGTGTTAGCATATCCATCATACAATGCTTGCCTATCAAATTGCCATGGCCTACCTAAAAGTAGGTGACAACACTCCATGGGCAAAATGTCACATAAAATTCTCTCCTTATATTCCCTAATCTGAAAATCAACATATGCCTGCTCATCTACCAAAAGTGATTGACTATCACTTACCCAAGATGCTCTCTAAGGAGTTTGATGAGGAATCCTTTCTATGTTCAATTTATCCACCATTTCCCTAGACACCATATTATCTATTGAACCAGAATCTATGACTACCTTGCATACTTTACCTTTGCTTTTACAATTGATCCTGAAAAGAGCTCTCCTCTGTGATGGTTCAGTCTTCACTAGTGCTTTGAGCAATGTCCTCTTGATCATCAGATTTTCTCCCACTTCTGATGTCAAATTCACTTCAGGAGATGTCACACTCCCTGCATCCTCTTGAGTCAATGTGGTTCTTCTCTCATTACCATGAGAAGTTGAGGCCTTCTCTGAACACTTATAAGTCATGTGCCCTATCTGATTACAGTTATAACATCTCATGTTGGAGAACTTGGATTCTCTACCTGATCCATTTGTCCCACCTCTTTCATTTGGCCTTCTTCCTCGGTAACTTCCTCTGCTACTTGAGTCTCCAACTTGCTCTTCTTGGCTAGAATCACCACTAGGCCTCTAGTTAGGACTTCTTCCTCCAAAACTACCTCTAAAATTCTTGTCACCTCTTCCTCTGCTCTGCTGCTCACCTTTCCTCTTCATCTTCTCTTCAGCTCTTAATGCTACTTGAAATCATTTTTCCACAGTTTCAGGTGTAAATAAACTTATCTCATCTTGAATATTGATCCTCAGACCATTTATATACCTTTCTACCTTGGCTTTTTCATCCTCCATGTACCCACAACGAAGAGTGTATTTGTGAAACTCCTCGGTGTAAGTAGCCACATCCATATCTTTTTGCTTAAGGTTTTACATCTTCCTGTAAATCTACACCTAGTAGTCAGATGGAAGGAACTGGGACTTGATCTTCTCTAGCATTCTTCTCCATGAAGATATCATACTTTTCCCATTGTTTACCCTTTCTCCTTGGGTATAGTTCCACCATGTAAGGGTAGCATCTTTGAGTTTAGTTTTTGCAAACTTAACCCTCTTACTTTCAGGAACTTCCTTGTATTTGAAGTAGTTGTTCAGAGCCTCAATCTACTCCATAACTTCATCAACATTCATCTCTCCACTGAACATGGGAATATCTATCCAAGCCTCTGAAAAGTCTTTGCCAATTGCCTTGATGGCTTCCAGGAATTATTTTTGTTTAGCCAGTATCTTTGCCTCTTCTTGTTCCTCTTCTGTTTCTGCTTTCTCTTCTTCTTCATCTAAATCTTCTTCTATCCTTTTTCCTATCTTCATTTCCTTCAATTCTTCTTGGAGTGTTCCCCTGACTCCAGTTTTGATCATCTCTTCCATCTCTTTAAATTTCTTGACCACTTTGGTGGTCATCCCCTTTGGAGGCATATCGCTAGCCTCTCCTTCACTTTCTCTATCAGACATAAACATTCATAGACAACACTAAGACTTCTACAAATCCTCAATTTGACTACAACACAATGCTCAATCAACTGTCCATCCTACATGCTGCTTCACAGACCCATTCCTCTCGTCCAACAACAGATCCTAGAGATGCACTACCACTCTCTCTCACAGTGGCTTCACTCTGCACTCTCTTCCATCCAAATCTCTATTGGTAAATGGTCTTGATAGACCTCATCATCATCTGCCCACACACTATAGGAATCCTATGCTTCTCACAACTAGATGGCACGAGCATCTGCAACAGTCTTTTCACCTGCCTTCTCAGTGACATAAATCAAATACACAACACCTCTACCCAGAGCTTTCGCTAGCTCTGATACCAATATGATGGGGAGCACATAGTGGAAGTGAACACTTTTCAACTTTTGAACCCGTCGAACCCATTCAACCTTCGAACTCACTATCAGCAGGACTTAATACCATCGGCACACTTGAAAACTCTTCCACCGACACACCAATCTCACCGATGTTAGCTTCAGTCCTTTACTCGTTGGCATGACAAATACTATCATCCATGCTAGGGTTTACTATGTTGATATACTTCATCATTCTGATATGAATCTTAGACTGCGACTTCTGTCCAACGCTTGAACCTCTCTTTGGCTAGACTATCCCTATCACTCTGAGCAAGGGATGTTTCGTCGATCGCCTCTATCTTATCGACAACAACTTCAACTCCCCCAATCAAACCCTAGCACATGGAGATGCTAGGTGATTTACTGTACACCTCGCATCGTCCAGATCCTCTGTGCCACTGAACAGGAAAACAAAATAGGAAACAAACAAATATTGTACAATGAAGCCATTCCACTAATTTTGACAGAAATCTTATTAGTGGAATGCTTCATATTGACATATTACAACAATGGAAGTACATAAAGGAAATGAAATCTACAGCTATGCAAATTGTAATTTCAGAGAAATGAAAATAAATTGACAACACACAGAAATAGTTTGATTCTCCTTAACACAATGCACGATTACATTCAACTCTTCTTCGCTTCGATCTAATTACAAAAATACCTAATGCCTAATCTTGTTCATTTCCTAGGGTTTTATAAACTCACCCAGAGGAACACCAACCCATTCCAAGCAGCTAGGAGAAAACTAACTGGTTCCAAGCGGCTGGGAGAAAATTAACTGATTCCAACTGTCTAAAACTAACAACTTGACAAAAGTGACCTAAGTCACTAGGGACTTACAAACAGAAAGGAAAAATACATTGGTCATATAGACCTTATTACAACACAAAACCAATTTTAAAATAGATCATGAACTTAAATGCCTCACGGAGGCCACCTTGTGTTAGATTCTCCTGCACCAATTAAAGGGAAATGCAATAAATTAACTATCAATCTTCTTAATTCTAAACTCACATTCTAGACCAAATTCTAAATTTATTAAAGTAAATTGTACTTAATTTTTTAAACTTAGTTAGGGGATGGATTAAGGGGAGTTAAGAGGAGGGCTTAAGGGTAGATGCAATAAATTACTATTTTGGTCAGGGTGTGCTAGTAAATCAATTAACTATAAATATACTGAATCCTAAAATCAGATCTTAAACCTATTTCATTGAAGTTATTAAACTAAATCATAGTTACCTAACTTATGGAACATGGCTAGGGGATGGCTTAAGTGTAGTTAAGAGGATGGATTAAGGGGAGATGCAATCAATTAATCAATCTTCTTAATCCTAAAATCACATCCTATCAATGATAGTAAATCAACTAGTTCTATTAAGTAAATATATACAATTATACATTACTCAAAAAATAAAGATTAAAAGTTTAAAAATTTAAAAATTTATACATACCTACAAACCATTTAAAAACTTTACTCCTTTGTACCATCTGCATCCTCTCTTTTTTGTAATGCATCTATGATTGCCTCATGATCTTGTATAGAAATTATCCATAACTCTTTTGTGATAGGTTTCCCTTGATATCTCACTAATTATATATTTTTTGCCACAACCAAATGTGAGTAGTGCATAATTTTCTTATGTCTTTCATAATCTTCAAATTTAGGTATACCATTCTTCCTTATTAGATATTTGTGTAGCCAAGTGCCAACAACAACCACAAAACTTATTGGATACTCAAAGTTATCATCCACTCTAGGCTATAACAACTTATGTTTTTCCTCAACACATCAAGCCAATCAATGCTTTGTTTCCTCTTCATTGCTCTCAAGTGCAACAACATACACATGTCTTGCAAAAAAACCTACAAATTCAATAAAGTAGGACATGATATATAAGTCACAAAAATACATGCATGTATAGAATTATGGATTACAAAACAATGTAATGAAACTAAATATTGAATTAATGTACCTTCTTGTACAAGGTCTAAAATACGATCATAGTCATCTGATGCAAATAATTGATTATCCTCTTCAAACATTGTCTCATATTTTTGATAAAGTTAGTTAGAAATGAGGGTCCTAATTCTTGTACAAAACAACCCAAAGGGAAGAACAAAACCCTCACACATGCCAGAAATACCACACTAACAGTCGATAAATAGAAACACAGAAAAACATACAACCCAAATGAACTAACTTTAAACAAACACATCAAAACAAAAGCATAGGATGACTATCTAGGGATTCCCATCAATCCCATACTTAATGAGGAATTTGAGCATTTCCTCGTAATCACCTAGACTATCAATCCCGATACCCTTTATCTTGTCATCAAAATCCTTCACAGTAGAAAACACAGTGGTCCCATAGTGTAAGGCTTTAGCAAAAAATTCCAACATCACACTCCATTTCTTCTACAACTTCTCAACTCTGGATTTGAGTTCAGCAACCCCTTCTGTCATTTTGACACACAGGTTGTATTTCCCTTTATCTCCTTCCTTCTCCTAATTCTCCTTGTCATCCTCTGAATAAGGGGTGTTCATCTCAAGGAAGTGGCTAGTCCCTTCCTCCTCATGAATAGATTTCATAGGGTTCTTACTCTCATCCTTGCCTAGTGTGTCCTCAACAAACTCTTACTCACTTGAAAGCTCAACTATCACATCCTGTTTTTACGAAATATATAATTATTCTAGATTAGTAAACATTTACTATGGTTATTTTACTTTCAATAAGTTCCACGTGTGAAAATGTAATTATCATGATGTTATATTTGTGTAAATTAGAAAGTTGATTTAAATATTAAATATTATCAATAAGATTATGATGTTTTTCTTTGGCTATGTTTTTGGGAACTAACCTATTGATGTCGAGTTGAGTGCAAATGAATGTAGGTACTCGTCGAAGATGAAAACATGGTTGAGGTAGAGGTGTTCTAGCCACTTGGCAAGAACTTATGGGATGGTTAACCTTGATGCAATCACACACTAACATAGTTTCATGTTGCATTTTGAATGGTTATTATGCATCATTGTGTGGATGATAAATATGATTGATGGTTAGATACTTAGAAATATTATGTTTTTAATGATTAATGAAAATCTTTTTTGAAAGAATGATTTGATTATAATAATTAAATGTCTTTTCAAATTATATATTTTAATTGGTGTATTGTATTTTTAAAATTGTAAATATACATGGTTGCATTTTATATATGTATTAAATAAATAATAATAAAAGTTTTCTATAGATGTTTGGAAGACAATATGAAAAATAGATTTAAATAATATATATATATATATATTTCGCTTCTTGATTTATTTAAAGTAATTATGTCTATTTAAAAATAGTTAAATTATATTAAAAAATAACATTATTAAATTAGGAAATGAATAAAAAAAATTAAATTAACTAACTGTCATTCATGCGACAATAAGCTAACAAAAATAGCTATTATTTTATTTTAAATAGAAATTGTGAGCCTTTCTAATTGGTCAAATCTCATGCAAACTAGAAGTATGGACCAGTTATCAAAAACTTCAGTCTTCAAACCTAAATCTAAAATGCCAAGAATAAGGTAGTTTTCATATTATTAAAGTTGAGAATTCAACAAAGAGGAGAACACACACTTGAGAATAGAAAAACCCACGAATGTAATAGAGAAGGATGTTTATTTTGTAGTAGCAGAGAGAAAGAGGACGTGGTTTTGGTTGGATAGTGATAGGAGATAGAAGGTAGCTGTGACTGGGTTGGCAAGATCAACTTCCTCTCACACAAATCTATACACATATTTTCCTTTATATTTATGCAATACTAGATGTTGGTTTGGATGTTTAAACATAGTAAAGAAATCAGCTTGTGTGTGTATGTTATTCTGGCCTGCATTAACTGCCAATCGACCTGTTAAAATCAAGTTTGTTGTAAACTCCTCCTAGCTGCTAAATGACAAACCAAACTTGTGTGATTTTATTGTTTTTGGTTTTACCTTTGCTGTAGCCTTAAGGTGAAGACCTTGGTGTTTGATTTCAGACCGATCTTTTTCCTTAGGGGTCGACCTACTTCTTCTAGGCTACCAAATTTTAGGCATGAGTTTGGCCTTTGTTGTTGCTGATTAATCCTCTATTTTCCTTTCTTTGGCTGCCTAGTTGATTGGGTAAGGATGACTTTCTCTCCAAACTTGAGCCGAATATACCATAATCTTACATTTTCATGAGGATCGACCTGATTTAAGTTGGTTGCCTATGTTATGGCCACCTGTGCATGACCTACTTTCTGGTCATTTTGTTTCCTTTCCTAGCAGATCTTTGTCTCTTTATTTATGATAAGTGAAATCGCCTCCTTGAAATTATTTACGGTTGGAAACATAGTTATTATTCCTAGACAAAGTCATATTATTTTTTTGTCAGATATAAATTATCTCAGTTGTTATCACTCTATATGTTGTTTTGGAATCAGTTCACGTTATAAATTGACCTACCTTATTGAGCAAACAATGTAATCTTAACCTCTTAAAAATTGATAGAACTATTATATTCCTATAGACATGTTCCTTTATTATTTACTATTTTAAAACACTATTTTGAACCATTATATTGAATGACAATTGAAGATTACAAACTCCATTCTCTATTTATTTTCAATTCTGCCACAGCTTCTATCACTGAAATAATAGGAAGGTTATAGAATGTTACATATAAACTTATTGAATATACTAAGTAGTTCCTATCATAGAAATGACAATAGGTTTGAATAAAACTAAGAATGACTTTTATACAATGAATTATAACTGAAATATGGATTGGAAGTTATATAAATTTGACAAACTTATGCATGCAATTGTATGAACAAAAGATGGATTATTGCTTGGAAAGTGTATTTTCTTGATTGATGTTTTGGGAAAGGGATTTTTGATTGATTTATAGGTAAACTTGAATTCTTGATTCTTTATTATTTATTTACTTGCTTCTTGGGGAAAGAAGTAGTTTTTATCTAGGAATGTATTGGGTTACTTTCTGGGCTAGGATGCTAAATGTGGATTTTCAGAGATGGCTTTTCCTCTTTTCGAGAATTGAACCGGGTTACTATTTAAAGGATTAGATCTAGTTGAGATGACATTGAAATAGATGTTTATTTTGTATAGAAAAAATTATGTATATATATATATCTCTGTCATATCCTATTGTGAGACAATCTACTTTTCATTATTTAGAATTTCATATTTAGACATCAAGGTTGCATCAGGTGTTCCCTCCTGCTAGTTATTTCCAGGTAGCTAAAAATTTCATGCAGGGATGGGTTTACTTTGTTTCATAAAGTGATACAGGGAAGTGTAATTTCTTCATGGTTGGGTGGAAAAGCACCTAAACCATGTTCTCATCTCTTGGTTCGTAGGTGGTGGACCACTTAGTTCATGCGACTAAAGAGTGTATTGATTTATTTATTTTTGATGTACATGATTATTGTATCTTGAAGACTGGATGTATTATGGCATGAATGCCCGTGGATTTTGTATATGATTTTATAGTGCTTTTACATAGAATGAGCATGCGAGTTGTAAGATTTAATGACTTATTTGATTTATATTGATGAGATTATCTATTGCAAGATTTAATGAATCTTATAGATTCTTATTTATGAAGATTTCCTTTTATGAAGATTTATTGACTTTATTGAATCTTATTTATGAGACTTATCTTTTACTTGTGATATTGTAATTAAGTAGATTGATTAAATCTTTTCATCTTTTATATTGTAATTAAGCTGATTGATTACACCTTTTTATCTTTTGCGGATTAATTACATCATTTTACTTTAATTTCTTGTGATGTTGTGTTTAAGTGGATTATTTACTTCATTTTAATTTTGTGATGGTTTGAGGGCTTTTACATTTGTTATCAGAGTTTGGTCCTAGCATTGGGAGCTCTGGGTGTGTGTGTTGCTCAATTTGATCAACCATGTGTGGGTCCTTGTGTGTTGGCCTACTGTGGATAGCATGCACCTTCTTTTCTTTTTACAGGGTTATATAGACCCTAATGATTGTTCTTGAGTATGAATGACTGGGTTCTTTTCTTCTTTTAGGGTTATGCATTAGTATGTGAAAGAGGATGTTGGATCATATGTTTAACTTATTTTATTTTTCCTTCTGGTGAATGCTTCCTTGAAATGCATATTGCATTGTTTTGTTGAGAGCATGATCATGAATATGGATTCATTATATGGTTCTAAGAAAGATAGTATTACATTGCCTCATTGAAGTTTAAGGAGAGAAATGATAACTGTTGCTTGTAGGAAAGAATAGTATTTTGTGATATCTTGATTTGTGAACCTAATTTTGTCCTAACTTAAATCTTGATTGTTAAATGGTTGCAAGTATATGATTGTATGAATGTTTTATTTTTTCCATAAAATTTTGTTGAAAGGAGAATGATTATTTTTATTTTGGGAAGTTACCTTCCATGATGGGTGTCGAATATGGGGAAATGGGGAAGTAGGTTTTCTTTTCAAAACCTACACACCATTAATTGGTTTTATGTATTTAATTCCCTACCATATCCTATTAATGAGATGTTGGATTCAAGTTGGGGATGCATGTAGGTTAACAGGGATGCACCAAGTTGGGTCGAACATTCTTTAGTTTGATTGTGATTTCCTGGGTTAGAATACAATCTTTGTTGCTAGGTATCTTGAGCAATGTTGTGTGGAAATGATCTTATGAGATAGAGGTGTTTGGAATCTTAGAGGACTAGGTTGCTTGTTTGATTGAGTGTGTTCTCTTAACTCACCCAATTTTGGTACCAGGCATAGTGTAGCATTGTACTCCCTCTCTAGTGACTTGAATTAGTCACAGTTCATGTAATGTGAAACTTTTGAATTTGATATTTATCTTGTTTTGACTTTGATAATTTCTCTAAATGTTGTAAAGACCATCATTGAAAATTTTGTTTTTATTTATGAAAAAGTATAGCCATCAAAAATTTGATACTTACTTCTCTTGTGACCTTGATGGTCATGTTGGTTTTATTGTTGAAATTACATGCATTTTTATGAATTATTGTTGGAATTCAAATTTTATTTTCTTTGGAATTTATTTATTTATTTATTAGTGGTGGCCATGCGTGAATGTTTTTAAAACTATTGGTCATGTATCATGTTATGTTTTCTATCATGTCCATGATGGGCCTCTGATAGGTTGTTTAAGGGAGTAGGATGCGAAGAATATACTATCTCGTAGTGAGTGTGTTACTAAGAGCTTTGGTAGATTGAGTTCATTAATTGTTGTTAGATGTATTAACATTGTTGAAGTGTTGAGGAAGTTTTGAATTGGATTTTGGGTGTCACTTTGGATCACTTGGAGTAAGTTGAAATTTTGAAGGAAATCTGGATGGAAGAATTGGAAAAGGTTAATAAAGAATTGGTGAATGTTAAAAAGGAGTAATATATAATAAATAGAAAGAATAAAGGAGTTAGGAAAGGAAAAGTATAAAAAGTTTTGTGAAAATGACCTTATGGAAAAAGAATTGGTGAAAGAAGAGTTGAAGTTGTTTGAAGGAATGAATAATTGCAAGAAACAAATTGAAAAACCTAGAAGGAGAAAATTTAAATAGAAAGATCAAAATGATGAGTTAAAACAAATGTTTGCAACATGCCAAAAAAATGAATGTTGGAAATCAAGCCGTTAGTTTGTAAAATCTCATGTGACATAGATGATTTATGTTCTTTTGATCAATCACTTGGTAGTTTGCTAAGGAATGTAAGGATGAAAATGATGATGAATCTACTATTATAGCTAGTTGTTTGGATGATAATGTTGGTTTGAAAATCTTGAAGAAAATTGAATATATAGGCGAAGGTTTGGGTAAGAATGGAAAGGAATCAAAGATCCCTTCGAGTCAATTCTGGGGACTAAGTATGAAAGTCTTAGGTATTGAGGTAAAGGAAAAGAAAAGACAAATGTTTTTTCAAGTACTAAGAAGTCATTTCAAGAAAAGAAGATTTTACATTGTGATAGAGAAGGACATAGAACAGAAAATTGTTGGAATTTACATCGTTGCAAAAATTTGTGGTTTGAAAAATCATAGTGAAAAGACATGTTGGAATAGAGAGTTGAAAAATGAATCTAGGACAAGTTGTTTAAAAATGAGTTCTAGTTGGATAAATGTATTTGATTGGCAAAATAAAAAGGAAAAAGAATTGAACAATAGAAACAAAACAACCAAATATAGTGAATAGCCAAGTGCAGAGAATAGTAAAGAAATTGAAGAAGTTGAATTGTGTTAGCATGGTGCAAAAGCACAAGAAAGACAAGGAAGAGTTTTCTGAGAATTTTGAATCGTGGATTAGGTTTAAGATAAAGTTTGGTTACAAGTAATAAAAGAGGAAATGGATTCCATTGGTAGGAATAATATGAGAGGTATAGTTTCAAAGGCGTTGTTGCACACTAAATGGATATGACCTAGTTGGTGCACTTTTAGAGTTTTGTCTTGATGATGGAGGTCTCGACCAATGTTTGTTTGGGAGGATTGATCTTTTGTTATTATATTGTGTTGCCATGATGTTGCATGTGCATTATGAGGATTAATTCTTATTTTTATGGGCCTATGTGGATTGATTTATTCCTTCTTGGTGTGCATTAAAGATGTGATTGTTACTCTTATGGTAGAATAAATGTAATTAAGTGGTAGTTGTACCATGTGATGGATTATATACATTAAATTGGTAGTTGTACCATGTGAATTTGTTGATTGATTACATACTTGGATTTATTTGATGAATGCAATGTTAAAGGTGAATTGAGGTATTGGTTTGTATAAGGTTGAGTAGGACCTATACTTTTGTGGATGGTGCCACATGGGAAGATGTAAAAGGGCATTAATATGCTTTGTTAGAATTGATGATACCTTAATGATACTTTGATACATTGTTGGTGGTAAATTAATAAATTATTATTTTTGATGTGTAATAAGACATCAGGATGATCTCTCTTCCAAGTGGGGAAGGATGTAACATCTTATTTTTATGAACTATATAATTATTCTAGATTAGTAAGCATTTACTATGGTTACTTTACTTTGATTAAGTTCCACATGTGAAAAGGTAATTATCATGATGTTATATTTTTGTAAATTGGAAAGTTAATTTAAATATTAAATATTATTGATAAGATTATGATGTTTTGCTTCGCCTATGTTTTTGGGAACTAACCTATTGACGTCGAGTTGAGTGCAAATGAATGCAGGTACTCATCAAGATGAGAACATGGTTGAGGTAGAGGTGTTCTAGCCACTTGGCAAGAACTAATGGGATGGTTAACCCTAATGCAATCACACACTCACGTATTTTCATGTTGCATTTTTAATTATTATTATGCATCATTGTGTGGATGATAAATATGATTGATGGTTAGATACATAGAAAATATTATTGTTTTAATTATTAATGAAAATCCTTTTTGAAAGCATGATTTGATTATAATAATTAAATGTCTTTTCGAATTATACATTTTAATTGGTGTATTGTATTTTTAAAATAGTAAATATACATGGTTGTATTTTATATATGTATTAAATAAATAATAATAAAAGTTTTCTATAGATGTTTGGAAGACAATATGTAAAGAAATCGGCCTGTGTGTATGCTTTTCTGGCCTACATTGACTACCAATCGCCCTACCAAAATCAAGTTTGTTGTAAACTCCTCCTGACCACTAAATGACACACCAGACCTACGTACTTTTATTGCTTTTGGTTTTACCTTTGCCGCGGCCTTAAGGTGAAGACCTTGGCATTTGATTTTAGACTGATCTCTTTCCTCCAACGTCGACCTGCTTCTTCCAAGCTGTCAAATTTTAGGCATGAGTTTGGCCTTTATTGTTATTGATTAATCCTCTATTTTCCTTTCTTTGGCTGCCTAGTTGATTAGGTAAGAACGACTTTATTTCCAAATGCAAGCAGAATATACCATAATCTTATGTTTTCATGAGGATCAACCTGATTTAAGTTGGTTGCTTGTGTTGTTGCTACTTGTGCATGACCCATTTTCTGGCCATTTTGTTTCCTTTCCCGGCAGATCTTTGTCACTTTATTTATGATAAGTGAAATCACCTCCTTGAAATTATTTACAATTGGAAACATAGTTATATTTCACAAACAAAGTCATATTGTTTTTCTGTCAGATATAAATTATCATAGTTGTTATCACTCCGTATGTTGTTTTGGAATCAGTTCATGTTATAAATTGACCTACTTTATTGAGCAAATAATGTAATCTTAACCTCTTAAAAATTGATAAAACTATTATATTCCTGTAGATATGTTCCTTTATTATTGTCTATTTTAAAATGCTATTTTGAACCATTGTCTTGAATGATAGTTGAAGATTACAAACTCTGTTCTTTATTTATTTTCAATCTACCACAACTCTTGTCATTTATATATAAACTTATTGAATATACTGAGTAGTTCTTATCACAGAAATGATAGTACATTTGAATAAAACTGAGAATGACTTTCATACAATGAATTATGACTGAAATATGGATTGGAAGTTGTATAAATTTGATAGACTTATGGATATAATTGTATGAACAAAAGATGGATTATTGCTTGGAAAGTGTATTTTCTTGATTGATGTTTTGGGAAAGGGATTTTTGATTGATTTATTGGTAAACTTGAATTCTTGATTCTTTATTATTTATTTACTTGCTTATTGGGGAAAGAAGTAGTTCTTATCTAGGAATGTATTGGGTTACTTTTTGGGCTAAGATGTCGAATGTGGATTTTCAGAGATGGCTTCTCCTCTATTCAGGAATTGAACCAAATTATTATTTAAAGGATTAGATCTAATCGAGATGACTTTGAAATAGATGTTGTGTGTGTGTGTGTGTGTGTGTGTGTGTGTGTGTGTATATATAAGTGTGTGTGTGTGTGTTTCTAAGTAGCTAGACATTTCATGCAGGGTTGGGTTTCCTTTGTTTCATGAAGGGATCCAGGGAAGTGTAATTGCTTCATGGTTGGGTGGAAAAGTACCTAGGCCATGTTCTTGTCTCTTGGCTCACAGGTGGTGGACCACTTGGTTCATGCAAGTGAAGAGTATATTGATTTATTTATTCTTGTTGTACATGATTATTGTATCTTGAAGATTGGATGTATTATGGCATGAATGCCCATGGATTTGATTTTATAGTGCTTTTACTTGGAATGAGCACATGAGTTGTAAGATTTAATGACTTATTTGATTTATATTGATGAGATTATCTATTGAAAGATTTAATGAATCTTATGGATTATTATTTATGAGGATTTCTTTTTGTGAAGATTTATTGACTTTATTCAATCTTATTTATGAGACTTATCTTTAACTTGCAATATTGTAATTAAGCTTATTAATTACACCTTTTCATCTTTTATATTGTAATTAAGCGGATTGATTACACCTTTTTTATCTTTTGCAGACTAATTACATCATTTTACTTTAATTTCTTGTGATATTGTATTTAAGTGGATTATTTACTTCATTTTACTTTTGTGATGGTTTGAGGGCTTTTACATCAACACCCTAAGGGTTGACTAAAGGAATGCCATCTATATGGTGGGACCTTATAACACTCTATGCAAGATTACTAGCAATACCCTAAGCACCACCATCTTCCCCTTGTTTAGCAACAACTTCCAAGTCCATAAATTTAGAAGTAGTCAATTTGTAATGGACTTCCACCTTCCCTTCTTTTGATTTTTTTTTAGGCTTTAATCCACCTTCCTCCTCTATTTCCAACCCTCTTTTCCTTGAGGAAGTCTCCCCCTTCTTGACATCATGCACCAAAGATTTAGTGCTCTTGTTGGTCTTTTTAGGGTTGGTTTTAGCTTTAGACTTAGAGCCAAACTTGGGAATAAGAGTTCCAATCAATGGGGAATCCTAGACTTCTTCAATTCTAGGACCATCCTTGAGGCCACAAGAAGGGGGGATGCTTTTGGAAAACCTGACACATTTTTTTACCTTTGCTCTTCACACTGGGGCCAATAGCAACACGGATTGGGGGGAATCTTTGAGGATGCTAAACTTAATTTTCTTGGGAGGAACAGGTCTAGATGGAAGTGATAAAGATAGAAAATAAGGCCCTAGTGGAGGGGTGTGACTAGGGTGCTACGGTTCTTGGAATGGGCTTCCCTCACAATTTATGTAGTATTTTCCATGGAAAACAAAAGAAAGAAGGGGAAACTTATCTCAACATTGTGCCTAAAATGGTTTAGTAAGGCAAAGTGGTAATGGAAATAGACCTTGAAATGGACTTCAAGGGTGAAATATTTCACAATCAATAAACAAACTTGGTCCCACGGGGAAGGCAATTTCTCCTAATCAAACCCTCCCTAGAGTTTAGTAGCAACTTCTCCCTCCTTAAAGAAATCCCCCATGCTCTCTGGGTCTGGCACCCTGCTTCGGTGGCTATGCTGCTTCCCTCTAGTTAACATTCTAGTAGCCTGCCCAATGACTTCTTTTATCACCTCAAACCCAATACCACTGAGGCAAACTTGTTTGTTATCCCAGGAGTCCATGAACTATCTAGAAATATTATCATCATGTCTAATCAAAGATTCTAGAAAGGAAGCCACTCCACCTTCCTAGATAATATTCCAAATAGTTGGGTCAAGTTTGAATTCATTTAGAGAAGAGGGTTTGGTTTTAACAATATAAACACCCATGCTATCCTTCTAGTTCCAACATAGCAACAGATACAGATACATTTCAAAAGTGCCTTTATTTTTCTATGGGGGTTAAGCTCATCTAAAGAATATATGGCTTGATAATGACTAACCCCTTCCATGGACTCATTCCTTTCCAATGAGCATTATCCTAGATTTGAATTGAGATGTCATAATGAAACATATGTGAAGAGTCCTTGGCACCCTATTCTACTACCAAGGAAGAGACATCCACCCTCCACCTTGTGTGGAAATGAATATCTTGGTGATCAAGGGTGGAGTTATAATTATTAGAAGACTGCTAGCCTGTCTTCCAAACATTCCCTTCACATGGACCTCTCTCCCCCCACATCATCCAATCAACAACAAGCTACTGAGTCATAGCCTACCAATCCACATTGGCTTTCCCTCTACTCAGAGTTTGAATCTCAATGAATCCTTTTTTAATCTGAATTTTATCTCTATAGATATTATTGTCTTCACAAGTCTTACCAATCGCCTAACTATTTGAGACATCCCCTTTGCTCCCAACATCTATGTAGAGGTAAACAACCATGGTAATCCAATAAACATTCTTCCAACTGCCCGATCTCCCCCCATTGAGTTCAGGATCCACCATGTGATCAAGACTTGTGTCCATCTTTAGCAATAAGGATTTGGACTTTGCTAGGCAAATTGGTAGCCTTTCTCCAACATCTCCAAGAGGAGTTGTTGATGCCCATATTAGCCATGGCATCTGCCACAGCATTACCCTTCCTATAAATATGGGATCATGTGTTTGTATAGGTATTAGGGATCACTGTTTCCATCATTCAACCCATTCTATATTTTCACATGCTTCTCACTCACATCCGACACAAAATTGACAAAAACATGCAAGCTCCCTAGTCCATATAGTCCATTGCTTGCATTTGAACTCTTAAATGAATTCCATTTTGTTGATCCACTAATTATCTCACAACTATATCAAGGAAGAATACTTTCTTCTTCAACTAACTAAAAGAAATGTTGAACTTTAGAGTTTTCACTTGATCATGTAGTCAATTTTGCATTACACCAATCCACAATTGGACATAAATCTTTCAACTTTGATGCATCCACAAATTATAGTTGGTCCTTAGCAAGAGATCTTCTCACACATGCTCAAGCTCCATCATGTTCTCCTTTACCATGTCCAGCTTCAAAGAAACTCTACATATGTTGGATATTATTTTTTTATGTGTCGTACATAACCAATAAAACATTCGATCATTTTTGAATTGTCATGTACAATTTCTTGACCATATGAGATGTGTCATCTGGATTTCTCTTTCTTTTAAATTGTCACAAAATACTTTGAAACAATACTACACAAAATTTGATGAATGTAACTGGCTATCACTCACATAGAAATGGTACTCCCTAAAAAATGTTATATCATCTTCTATACTATCAATTGTATGTCTATATAAAATATAAGCAAATATGGCCACCTATATTAAGTTATAATATTGAGACTAAATCTCCTCTTATAGAGAAAGGGTTTAGTTTTTTGCAAAGTCAACCACTGAAAGTATAGTTCTAATTAGAAATGTGTTTTTACATATATGAAATTGTTCATCAAGCCACCAAGAATATTGAGAGTGTTCCACATATTTATACACAATCTTATTCTTGAACTCTTCAATGAATGCATATATACTACTTTGTTCTGTGACTAACTCACAATGCTCTCCAAATTTTCCATCCTTTAATGGATATTGAACATTGTTGAACCTGTTCATGTCTACTAATTGTTGTCCAAAATCATGTGAACTAATTTCATGCATGCATTCTCCTAACAATGAAAGGTTACCACATCTATTGCATTGTCTATAAATGCATAGTTTTGAAAAATTAATTACTATCAGGTGTTTCACAAAGTAAACTTGTTATAAACTCCTTAATTCTTGTAGGTGGCATATTAACACCACATTCTTGCATAATTTGGTTAGTATGTAAAGTACTATATATATATATATATATATATATTTCACTTCTTGATTTATTTAAAGTAATATATATAATTTGGTTAGGCAGGAATTGAGGAGAAGAAGAGAATCCTATTGGTCACTTGGGACCTAGTTTGCAAGCCTAAGAAAATGGGTGGTCTTGGTCTGAGGAAGATTAAAGACTTCAATTATGCCCTCCTAGTGGCCAATGCTTGGCGTTTAATGAATGAAAAGAAATAATGGATGAAAATTGTGAAGAATAAATACTTCAGAGGATTCAATAACTTCAGGGATGTGCTGGAGTGTAATGGTCTCCCAAAGGGATATAAAATCTAGAGAAATATATCTTAGGCTAGAGAAATTATTAAGAAAGGTTTGAAATGGAAAATTGGGGATAGTAGATAGGTTGACTTCTAGAAGGATCTATGGTTTGGTAGCACCCCACTTAGTCAGTAGGAGTAGGTGAGTCCTTTCGAAGATTTATGCTCTACCACCTTTGGAATGACTTCAGGTTGTGAATTACATCATTGATGGCAGATGGAAGAATTTCATGGGGACTGATAGGTGGATGGAGGAGTTCTAGACCAAGTTAAATCTCTTTCATATCCCTTCTAGTCCAAAAGAATATCAGCTCATTTGGTAGGCCACTTTGTTCAGTTAGTTCTCTATTGTGTCATCTTTCAAAGGTTTGATTCCTAAGTAGGATGACCCTCCCTTTTGGGCCAGCTTATGGGATGATAAACTTATTCCAAAAGTGAACATTTTCTTATGGCTACTTGTTTAGAATAGAGTGCTTACTATTGATAACTTGTGTAAGATGTTGGAGTACAGGACCACTAAGAGGGGGGTGAATCAGTGGTCTATAAACTTTCAAAGCTCTTGCACCTTTTAACTCACAGGATAGAGAATGAGAGAGAATTTAAATATTTATCAACTACATATGCACAAGTATGATTATAAACATTATGATCAAGACCTCAAAGACAAAACATTAGGGCTCACACATAAAGATAAATAACATGAACCATAACACATGTTTTTTCACGAGTAGAATACCCTCATAGGGATGAAAAACTACTCAGAAAATGCCTCACTGGCTTAATCAAAACCATGCCTCACTTTCTACACAAAATGTATCTAGGAGCACCAACTCCTTATGGAGCACTAACTCCAATATCAACAAGAGCACCCACTCACTGACACAGCCTCACTGGAAAATACAGCTGCCTCACTGGGAAAATGTTGTCTCACTAACAAAGTAGCTTTACTGGCAAAGAAACCTCACTAGTTACAAAATGTGCCTCACTTACAAATACAAATGCCTCACTAGCAATTAGGTGCCTCACTAGCAAGAAATGAACATTAGAAAGAAAAAATCAATTCAGGGGGTTGCCCTAATTCTTTATAATGCATCAAATGATGTAACTTTCTTCATCACACATACAACATCATTTGCCAATAATTACATAACATGAAAACACTTCAATATCCCCTCTGCAAACCATTTCAACACCTTATATCTCCTTTTGACAAGATTACAAAAGGATAATAAAATGAGAATGAACACCTGACACAGTGATACCATGAAACTATAACATTTGAATACAACTCCTTCTTTTGTAGAACAAGCAAAATATGTGTCTTAATATCAACAAAATAGTATGCTTAAAGTTTGAGTATTCCAAAACAATATAAACAAAATGCTAGGATCTTTTACCGATTTATCCTATTGTCATGGCCACATCTACCTCTGCTATCTATATCTACTCTGCTCAAACAAGTGTTCAAAGACCTTCATGACTTTGTCTACTATGAATGCATCTTGATATAAAAATAAACAGATCACCTGACCAATTTTCTTCCCTTTTCCATGTTTCATACACAAACCTTCAAACACTACATATAACATCATTTTCACAAGGCATATCCATATACAAAGGATACTACTATGTTCCCATTTACAAGATATTCATGCACATAGTTTGCATGATGAAAACCTAAAATCTCTGACTATTCAATCATAAAGACTCATAGAGACAAACTTCAATACTCATAAGGACAAATATTCAGTCTTAAAATACCATAATCCTTTCCACTCACAACATAGGAACAAATACTCATAATAAATTCATTGTTCACAGTCTAGTTTTGGAAAGAGACACTGCTATGCATGACAAGTGTTGTCATTGATGGCAACTAAGACTATTCCACACATCCGCATAACATAATTTGTTCATACCAGAAGTCAGAATAAGAATTTATCTAAGTCTGGGTAGCCAGAAATAGGGCATGTGATAGGGTCTGGTATCTTGGTCTTGATCTCTTCAGTGCTTAATCATAGTGTGTTGCAGATCTGAGGGAGTCATAAGGATTGTTAGGAAAATCTAAATCCAGAAGTTTAGCCTCTGATGATGAAGGATTCAAAAGTCATTAGCATATGAGTATCAAGTTCTAGTTTGTCAGTGCAAACAAAAGAAGAACAGGTTGAATTTGTAATTGATCTTGGTTCTAGATATATGAAAGTAGCTAGTTGGGCAATTTGTGATAATCAGCAATAGTAGCTGACATGATTGATGATTTGTGAATACAATTTTTTAGTCTGCGTTACAAGTTGTGCATGGATTTGACCGATAGAGAAAAATCTTTAATAAATGTTCTAAGTGTTCTTGAAGCTGACTAAAAAATTATTGAAATTCATGATGCAGATATATATAGATGATGGGTTCAAGTTATTTGGGTGTGGTAGTGATGCGATGATGGAATAAGTGCAAATAAAGGTAGAGATAAGTGTGAAGGTGAAGATCTAAGCTCAGATTATTATAGAGGAGTGAAACAGGGCTAAATAAAGATGAAGTGTATCAAGTCGGTATTTTGTGCTTAACTGGAACTAAATATTTGCATTGGTAGATGTTAATTATCAGTTCAAACACATTGTAATCTTCTTTATGTAGGTAGTGAGCCTATTGTAGGTAGTGCGCCTTCCTTTGAGCAGTGAGCTCTGGGTAGTTGTTGTGTGGTTACACAACACGCCCCATTTTAACTTGTCAAAACAGGGACCCAACTTTTGGCTTGGCTTGTGTTGTCTGCTTTCTGGCGGTTTAGTAAAAATGAGTCAGGTGCATCATCATCATGATATTCGATGAGGTTGGTCATCATCATGAGGTCAGTTTGTCAAAGTTCATATTTTGTTTCTATGACCTCATATTTAGAAAGAGCTTGAAATTCCATGTAGGTTTGCCTTTTACATCACTTGAAAATTCATCCATATGAGGGAGTTATGCACAGTCAAAGTTTTGGTCAAACCTGATAATCGCAAGAAGAGGGTCATATTTTATAAACTCAGTTTTGCTGTATAAGAACATCATCATCATATTTGAAATGCCCCCCCGATAATATCCTGAGGTTCAAATATCTGGACGTCAACTTTAAGTCATAGTAAGTTTTCCCCGTCGAGCGGTCTTTTGTATCGCAAAAGGTCATCATCATGATCTTGATCTATCACCTGATAAAAATCATGCAGTCCCAATATCTGGACATCAATCTTAGGTGATAGCGTGTTTTACCCGTCAAATGACCTTATGCGCATCGTGAGCTTCATGTTTTGAGGGTAACCCGATATTTCAAATTATACGAGCATCATGATATTTTAACACAACCCGATATTATAATATCATGCTGATATTATAATATCACCCTACTTAGAAAAATCCGCTGTCTGCATAATTTGCATGCGCATGAAAATATCCTGATGATCACCCTATCTTTCAAGGGAGGGTGATTTTCCATTCCTCAGTGAAGTTGTCAAGATCATCATGATCTTGTTTGTCTACCTGATATTTCGTAAAGTCCTCCTACCGAGAAATATAACCTTTTGCAAATATCCTGATGACATCATCCCGATCCGATAAACAAAGAAACAAACATCCTGATGACATCATCATCACATTTCTCCTTCGGCAGGATATTTTCCAAAACATGATCCGGTTCGCAAATATGACGATGACGTCATGTTCTAAGTTTAACAAAAGCCCCGGATATCCTGATGATCATCATCATCCTGATCTTTCGAGAGGGTTGCCTTGGCCACAAAGGGGTCATATTTCTGATCATCTTCCTTAGGTGACCCGGTATTACATTTATCCCCTGATCTTAACTAAGCATGACGGTGACGTCATCTTTTGCATTTTAACGAAGCCCGAATATGACGATGACGTCACCATCATATTCCTTTCCTCAGCGGCAGGATCATATTCTAAATCTTCCTATTTTCCTTTGACATGATGATGACGATGATGTCTTTCTTTCCCCAATATGCAGAAGCGAAACATCCTGATGTGCTTTTCATCAGAGCATTCAGAAGGGAGGACCATCATATTTCATGATATCCTGCAGCTAGATAGAAGACATAGAGTTGGACATCATCATGATTTTTGGCGTCGGTATAACTGTTGCCATCGGCCAAGTCTAATTTTGTCACCCCGATCATATGTGGTCACACCGATGCGAATATGATGATGACCCGAAACATACAAACAGAGCATGCAAAGCCGGATTTGGAATATTATGAATTGCGATTTAATCATTGTATATTTTGAGGTACATGATCATATTTGAACCCGATACACACATGAAATGGGCGGGAAAATGAAGCGATAGAAATTTGAAGACCCGACTGCCTGATTTCCAGTCAACGATGGTTGACCCGAGTGTTTTTAACGTTGTTTATGCATTTAGTGCATAATTTTCATTGATTTGAAGCTCGATTTGTCTGTAGCTGCACATTTTGGAGGCATAGTTAATAAAATGTTTAAATTCCTGTTGTTTATCCACATGATGATGAACTTAATGTTTGTCTGTTTACTTGCAGGAAGTCATGATGCTGCTGAAGCTGAGCATTGTATGGTTGCACATGGAGGCAACATGAACCAGAAATGAGGAGGATACTGTCAAATATGCTGTTTGCCAGCTGGAGACCGAATCAAGTTGAAGATGCTGGAATATTTTGTGCCAGCTGTACATTTGCCAACTGGCGAAGCATGTGCTTTTCATCTGGACCGTTGATTATTATGAGAGGATCCTGATCCTTGGATCATTGTAACTGTTTTCTGGCATTTGCTCTATATAAGAGCCAGAGCTTGTTAGCAGAAATGGAGATTAATACACAGATGCATCTGGCACATTAAGGCCAATTACTGTGGAAACAATTAGGAGATCGGATTACTGAGACTAATGAGGATAGAATTGTTGAAATGTCAAGGTTCTTTCTTCAGATCACTGTAAATGTACATGTTCTTGAGCATACTGAATGGATATGAAGTTTTAGATTACATCCTGATTGTAAATTTGACATAATCTTCATGTTGACTTCTGGATATGTACTGGTGAATGCTATGTTCAACTGGAAGCGCTTTCATTTCATTACATGTTGTTGTCAACTTTTCCTTTGAAGATTTGCACTAGATCATGCGGATTTGTGGAATGTCCTGGTGAAGTATGATTCTAGTTTCCTCCTTTTCATTGCAAGTATGGGAGCTTGTATGTGGATCAGTGATCTAAGTCCAGTAGTTTTGGGAATCTCATTCTTTAACCCTTTTCCTTTTTCAATTTCATAAATTCATCACCATAACTGCAAATCATGATAAATAACAAGCAGAAATACAGAGAGATATGCTGAAATCCCATAGGTAACTGAAAATCATTAGCATATTTGAGTTAAATGCATGTAGTATTGAAAATATCATGCAAAGAATTGTAAATAATGGTAGAAATCATGCAAATATCAGCCTGTAGGCACATTATTTGACTAAATTCACATACAGAGCAGGATATTTGGAGGAATGATGATGAACTTTGCAGAAATACGTAAGGCCCCTGAATGGAAAACAGCAACACACATCAACCACTGAGTAACGTCAGTAGATTAAGACCTAATCAACAGAGACTTGGGATCATGAATTCTCTGAATTCATCGTATCTTTCAAGATGAGTAAAGGTTGTTGTGTAACTTTTATTCTATGTTTGTGAATGACTAACAATCATGACCAATAGTAGTGAGCCCAAATGCATGTACATTCTCCTTTTGTAATACTTTTAACAAAGTATAATCTTTGTGGGTTAACCCCCACCATGGTTTTCCCTTAATTGGGTTTCCACGGTAAAAATCCTAGTGGCAAGTGTGTTATTTGTGCTTCTACTCATGTGTTATTGATTCTTGCTTATATAATTAATCTATTATGAAGTAGTAAAAAGGAAATGACTATACCAAGTATTAAACTTTCAAGACAACTGATTCATCCTCCCCTCTCAGTTGTCAGCCCTAATTCCAACAATTGGTATTAGAGCAAGGTTCCTTGAAAGAAGTTTAACAACTTAAGGAAGATCTAGGAAGGTATAAAAATGGATTCATACAATCTTCAGGATCAACTTAAACTTGCTCTAGAAGATCTTGATCAGTCTAGAGTAGATGTCAAAGTACTACAAGAAAACCTTAAAAATGCTAAAGACTTCATTGAGATCCTAAAACAAAAATTGAGAAAATCTAATGAAAAGAGAAAGGAGCTACCTCTTCAACCAAGAAATCAGAATGTAGACAATGACATGGATGAGGCTCTAAAGAAGAAGACAAAGGAATGTGAGAAGCTAACCAAAGAAGTTTATGTTCTAAAACATGAAATGGAATCTGGGGTGATGAGATTAACTAAAGAGATTGAGGAAAGGAAGAAGACTAAAGAAGACCTGAAACAAACTATGAAAGAAAGAATAGAAGAATGTTACAGAATGGACGGAATAGTTGGCCATCTAGAGTCTAATCTACAAGAAAGAAGAAACAATGAGAAAGAACTTAAAAGGCAAATTGTCATTCTCAGACATGACCTAGAAGGTGCAAATGAATACAAAGAGAAGTTCAAGATAAGCTCAGCTAAACTTGAAGCAATGCTTGAAAGTTAGAAGAAGGCTAATGATAAGCATGGTCTTGGGTATGAGAAAGGTGAAAACTCTGGATCAGGACAAAGAAATTTTCAATCAAGAAATAGGAGAAATGGACCTAGAAGATCTCCGGTAAGACAACCTAATGCTCAAAGATATCCATCTTTCAATGGAAATTGTTTCAATTGCAATAAATTTGGTCATAGAGCTACTCAGTGTAGAAGCAGAGTAAATCAAAGTAGTCCATCCTTCTCCGGTCAATGCTTCAATTGTAAGAGGTATGGTCATAGATTCAATGAATGTAGAAGTATGATAATAAATAACCCTAACAATAAATGAAATGATAATTCTTTTTATGGCTACTGCTTTGCATGTAATTGATTTGGACACATGGCCAATCAGTGTAGATTAAGATTGAATCAAGTAAATAAGAAAAGAAATGTTGTATGCTTTAATTGCAATAGATCTGGTCATATTGTAAGATTCTACAGAAGTAAAAACAATGATGGAAAAGGTTCAATAAACAAAGATCATAAACAAGACAAAGTAAAGGGCAAAGTGGATACAAATGAGATTCAGAGTGAAATGAACAAAATTTGGCTGAAGAAATGTGTAATGAACAGTGGTGATGGGTCCACACCAGAATCAAGTGTTAATAATCCTTCTGGTAATTAAACTAGAAGGTCTAGCTCAGGGGGAGTTGCAATAAAAATCTAATTCCCCCAGCCAGTAAGTGGGTGTCTAAATTTGGCACGATGAGAGAAAATAACTTGGATTATTACAAATCATTTGAAAGGATTTCCGGAAGATAAGAAGTGCATATGATGATTTGTGGAGCAATTGAAGATCGACTATATGCAGAAATAGTGTAATTGGATGTGTTAGGGTAGAGCATTTGTTTCAAAGGCAAATTAGGTTTTGTGGAGTATAAAAGGGTCATTCACTCTTCATTTGAATCATTTTGCATACAAAGAGAGTAGGAAGAATAGCGTCTAAGTAGAGATTTCAAGGATTTGAATTGCGACCCATGAATTTGCACGCCAACCCTAATTTCATGAAAAAGGTATTTATCTATGAAGCTTTGAACCTAAAATCTTTTGCAATGGCTACACCTTTAGTTGTTGATATTACTGAAAGGCCTCGACCCAAATTTAAAAGGCATCCACACAAATCAATAGAAGTCGACCCATTAGGTGCATTTTCAAGTGTTCTATATGGTGTGCTGCATGTTGAAGATATTAGGGTCAATATTCATGCAAACATAGATGAATTTGGGGACTCAAGGTATGTAGATTTGTTTGAGAGTCATCTCAGGGATGAAAATCATGACATTAAACCTGAGTATAAGGCACTGCATGATAAAAATTTCATTTAGATTATGGGGTTTCCAAAATTCAATGAAGATGAGTGGATTTGGTATGTTCTAAGCCGAACGTATGATGAATTTTTGTGGCTATTGAAACCATTCAAAATTATAAAGGATGCTATCAAGATTGTGACTAGGTTGAATTCAACCGGTGGTTTACCCATACTAAAATATGTGAAGAACCAAACTATAACTAATGCAAATAGTGCCAAATTCAACAAAAGGGCAATGACTATCAATGATATTATTGATCCAGATGTCAAGTTTGCTTCAATGGTAGTTGGCTACAAAATTTATCATTCTAGCAGGGAGAATTCTGTCTCTAGAACAACCATATATGATGCATACAAAATGTTAAATGAAAATACAGATCATGACTTGTGTGAATTATTGAAAACCCAACTAATTGAGAACTTGAACAAAATCAAGAAAGATAAGGAAAACACCTCTAAATATGATACATTGGTTCTATGTTTATTTTTCTACTTTAGGAATGAGGTAGCTAGAGTAAAAAGTGTACACTGGACTAATGACAACTAGTCGCTATTCAGATCAGAGATCATCTACGTAGCATTGGTGACTATAAAGCATAGAAAATTACAATCTAGGGATACTTCAAGAATTTTTAGTGTATGATGCAATCTAGGGAAAGAATCCCTAAAACTATTGTTGAGAAATACAAGGAGGATATATGTTTCATGGTAGACACTGATTAGTGCTTAATGGAAGCAATAGAACCTAGAACTGTTTGGATTATGCCAATGGGATATGAGGTAGATGGAAAAATCTTGAATATGTATGCTCAACATCTCTTAAACAAGACAAAAGACACAATAGTTGAAAGATTTGGGACATATGAGGAGCTAAGTGTAAAATTTCATGATGAGCTCAGAAAACCTAAAACCAAAAGGAAAGTAAGAAAAGAAGTTGCGTAGTTGGCTGAAAATCTAGGCCTCACAAAGGAAGTTGTGATTCAATTCAGGAAAAGAACTAAAAAGGTAGAGAAGAAGTAGGATAAGAAACAAGGAAGTACTCTGGTAGAATCCTCCTCCACATTAAGGACTACTAGAAGCTCTGTTGCTACTTTTGTTTCCCCTAAACCTAAAAATCCTGAGAAACCGGAAGGAAAATCATTCAGAAAAGGAGGAAAGAGAAGAAAACAAAGGCCACAAGAACCTATAAGAGCACAAAAGTTGATGAAGAAGAAACAGATTCAGATGCTGAGGTAAAGGAGTTGAAAGCCTTTAGAACAAAAGCTGCCAAGTTGACTAAGGAGAAGCCCTCTGGAAGCAAAAGGGCAAGCAAAAGGTAGAAGATAGATACATATGTTGAGAAGCCCACACTTTTTGTGGAAGATGTAATAAAATCAGTCACTGTGGATGGAAATTTGAAACCCATGACTGAATTTTATGATGAATATAGTGATACAGATAAGAGAGTGTTAGAGGAAACAACTATTAGATATTTGTATATCTATGATAAGGCCCTGATTGAAATAAATTCTGAGATCCCTCAAAGTGTTGCAGACATTTTGGAGTTAAGGAAAGAAAATGCAAAAAATCAAGGATATAAATCTTAGAGAACATATATTGATAAAACTATGCCCTCAGATCACTCAAGTTAAAATGAATATGATATTTAAAGAAGTGAAAGATGAATTCAGGAGCAAGAAGAGAATGAACAAACTAATGCTTAGATAATTAGACAAAATAGTTAAAGAAACATAGGAAATACTTCTAAGTGCATTGAAGAGACACAATCTTCCATTTGTTGAGGAGGAGACTAATGATGGGATTGATTCATCAATCCCAGATATTGAAGAAATGAAAACTGATGAGCAACAAACCAAGGTTGATGACTCCTCTATTCTAGAAGTGGAGCAAATAAACAAGGAAGATACAGAGATGGTGGATAAATCTGATGATACAGGCGATACTCTAACTCTTCTTAATCAATCTAGAAAAGAAGACAATGTTGAGAATATTACTACTACACAAGATCCTTCGAAATAGATTGCAAATGGTGAGGACAAAGGAAAGAATCCCCCTATAGATGACATAGAGAAAAGTGAAGTAGAGAAAGAAGAAGAAGTCAAAGGTAAGGAAGATAAAGAAGAAGAAGATGGTGTAAATGATGATGCACCCAAACAAAATAGCCTTGATACCGAGAAAACTCAAGGAAAGGAAGGTGGTCCAAAAATTGTGGCAAGAGACACTGTAGATGCAGTCAAGAGTTTTCTGAGTAAAGAGATGCTAGAGTTTGATGAACAAGAACTAATTCAAGGACCACTCAACCTAGATACTCTCTCCAGCCCAAATGATGAAGATAGCATCTTTCACACATGTCAAGGCAAGAGAAAAGATATTGAAATCTCACATAGAGGACAGTGAGTTGTTAGGCCTTGCATCTGGTATATTGGAGAAGATAATGCCAACCTTCTAGAAGAATCTATCTAATTCTCCCTCCAAAAATCTGAAGAGCCCTGTAAATTCTATAAGTACACACTTTGAGTCCTTTGAAAAATCTATAGAAGTTAAAGTTTAGAATGAATTTAATAGCAAAATATTTGATGCACTTAAAGGCATGATTGGGGTAGATAGATTGGTGCTAGAGAACAGTATAAAGAGTATTCAAAATTCTCTTTCAGAAGGAGGCAGTATATATAAGTTTTGTTTATCTACTCCTAAAGTCATAAAGGATATAGAAGATAAAATAAAGGACTCCAAACATATATTGTCAAGTTTCTCCCAAAGCTTTTGATCCATTGACAATATTAGTGGCAAGTAAGGAGTGTCAAGAAATCAGCCTGATGGAAGAAATAAAGAAGTTGACAAGAGAAAAGAAGAACATTGAAGTAAGAATGGGTGAGCTCTAGGGACTGATTTCCACTAAGATAGAAGCAATGTTCAGTGTTGTGACAGAAGCCCAAACTGCTACACAAACAGGTGATCCCATTGACCTCTGAAAGGCTGAAGCAAAAGCATTTTTGTTCAATGGACACATTTCAATCTTGAATAGAATGAAGAAGAGTTGGGATACAAAGTTGGCCCTGTAGAAGAATACTTTGGAGATATACTTAAGTATATGTAAATATAACTTAAGGATTGGTTATACACGTGTAGCATTATATACAGAATTTTTGGGTGAATTTTGGTTTATGGATTTCATCCTTTGCCATTGATGTCAAAGGGGGAGTGAAGAGCAGTGAAAAATGAGGAATCCAGCAAAGGGGGATCTTTGGAAATAGTGGAGAGCACAAGTGTATAGAGTAAGGGGGAGTAGCTCTGACACTTAGTCATTTTTCACTAAGTGTTGCAATCAATGCCAAAGGGGAATATTGTTGCCAAGAGACACTGCTATGCATGACAAGTGTTGTCATTGGTGACAACTAAGACTATTCCGCACATCCACATAACATAATTTGTTCATATCAGAAGTCAGAATAAGAATTTATCTAAGTTTGTGTAGCTAGAAATAGGGCATGTGACAGGGTCCAGATCTCTCCGGTGGTAAATCATAGTGTGTTGCAGATCTGAGGGAGTTATAAGGATTGTCAGGAAAATCTAAATCCAGAATTTTAGCCTCTAGTGCTAAAGGATTCAAAAGTTATTAGCATCTAAGTATCGGGTTCCAGTTTATCAGTGCAGACAAAAGAAGAACATGCTGACTTTGTAATTGATCTTGGTTCTGAATATATGAAAGTAGCTAGTTGGGCAATTTGTGATAATCATCAATAGTGGCCAACATGATTATTGATTTGTGAATACAAATTTTTGGTCTGCGTTACAAGTTGTGCATGGATTTGGCCGACAGAGCAGAGTCTTCAATAAAAGTTCTAAGTGTTCTTGAAGCCGACTAAAAAATTATTACAATTCATGATGTGGATATATATAGATGATGGATTCAAGTGATTTGGGTCTGGTAGTGATGTGACAATGGAATAAGTGCAAATAAAGGTAGAGATAAGTGCAAAGGTGAAGATCTAAGCTCAGATCATGATAGAGGAGTGAAACAGGGCAGAATAAAGATGAAGTGTATCAAGTCGGTATTCTATGCTTAACCGAAACTGAATCTTTACATTGGTAGATGCTAATTATCAGTTCAAACACATGTAATCTTCTTTTTGTAAGTAGTGAGCTCTGGGTAGTGAGCCCGAATGCATGTTCATTCTCCTTTTGTAATACTTTTTATAGAGTATAGTCTTTGTGGGTTAACCCCCACTGTGGTTTTTCCCTTAACTAGGTTTCCACGATAAAAATCCTGGTGTCAAGTGTGTTATTTGTGTTTCTGCTCATGTGTTATTGATTCTTGCTTATATCATTAATCTTTTATGAAGTGGTAAAAAGGAATTAACTACAAGTATTAAAGTTTCAAGACAACTAATTCACCCCCACCTCTCAGTTGTTAGCCCTAATTCCAACATCTAGATCTATCATTTCTTATCAGCATCTATGACCACATAATATATCCTTCAGAGAACTCCATAAACCAAACCATTCTCTCACACACAGCTCAAGCCTCAATATTTGATTGAACATTATATATGCAGAGTTCCCTTCTCAGGTGGTTACAATTGCTCCTTCTTGGTGGTTAGGACAAAGCACCTGTCAAATTTAACCATGGAAGATGAACCATTGGTATTTGAAAACCGTTTGAATCTCTGCAATTCTATCTTCCTTTTGTGCCCATTCAAGCTTAAATAATATCTCTCAGTGACTTTTCAGGTGCCCAAGTGACCTGTCGAGATGATGTCCTTAAAAGAGGGTCGGTCAAGTGAAATGTTTTAAGAACCCTTAAGCAGGTCACCTTTAGTGAGTTTACCTGCAGTTATAAGTCACTTTTAAATTATAACAAAAGTGACACATGTCATGGTCAAGATAATCGATAGGGTTTGCTTAGGTATTAGGAGGGTTTAGATTAGAGTTTCAGGGATTTATAGAAATTAGATATTTGAGTAAAACCCTAGACTCATTATTAAAGATAACCTCTTCAACTCTACCCTAGTTGCAGAGAACACATTAGAGACACAACATTATAATGACTATCTCCTCAAGATACCAACAACATCTCTGTCATGACATAATGAAACAACAACATAATGATGCACTATAATCAAGATATGGACCTCTTAAGCCATGATCTCAAAACACATCTGAAGCATGATAAACATGATAAGAAACATGAAGGAGGTCAAGAAGAATTAAGGAAATCTAAGAACCACATAACCTCTATCTTGAAGTTCAATGAATCCTATAATGAACCCTAAAGCATCAAACACCTTGGTAGTATGACAGTATATTCAATAGCTAAAGCAACAGACATCAATTGAGAATCAACAAGATTGCTTTTCCACACCTATACGACAACATAACAAAGGGACCAAAGACATTGTTTCATGACCATGCACCATGATATCTCTACTCTGCATGACCATGCACCTCTGTCATCTACATCCTCTATCATCTGCTTGATGTCTCTTCATGCCATGATGACCATCCTGCCAAACAAAACACATTGATCATCAAAGCATCACACTGATCAACATAGCATCAAGGATCTCATTTGATAAACATAGCATTAAGGACCTCATCACTGACTCTTTGCCTCTTTTTCCCTTTTGACATCAATGACAACAAACAACATGCCAAAGCCAACAAACTCCACCTTTGGCATTGATGTCAAACTAACCACACCTTAATCTTTTCATCTTTTCCCCCTTTTGACAACAATGACAATGACATGAAAAGCACATTGTCATCTCAAACCAGTTTAGACCTCATACTCATGATTGCATTGTAAATAAGACTATCAAAGAAATATGCCTTATGTCACTTTCAATTATGCTTTGATGTATGTCCATATCTTTTTCCAAAGCACTTATCACTATTCTGCAAATGGCAACATAAATGTTCTCTCTAACAACACTTGTGTGGAAGGATCTATTACTATCCAAACTGTTTCTAACTTACAAAGGTTATTGTCTTAGCAATCATTACCTGTACTATTTTTAGTAAATAAGTACTCTTCCTTCACTGCATCTGATGACTGAGCTCACTATTACCACTGGATGAATGGGCAGATGAAACAATCAAAGAAAATATATTTTTTAAAAAGTTGTACCACATTATCTAAACAAAATAGAAAGTATAGTATAATACTGTAAAAAATGTCATTATATTTGCACTAGTATCAACCCTTTGCAACTAAGCAGCATGAGTAGATTGTAAAAATTTGGCATCAAGCTCCCCATGTCTTTTTGTTTATCCTTTTGTCTATTACTTGATTTTGATAACAATGCCAAAACTAGATCACGTCTTTAAAAAATTATGAAGGTAAACTCTGTTATCAAACTTTGTTTTCCCAAAAAAACCACTATCACAGACATTGTTAGAGATAGAACACACTTCATTGATAGAAGAAGAATAAAAACATAGAATAGCATGGAGCTTACATCATTTTGTGTCGAACTAAAATTTCACTATCCTTTTTACCAACATGCTCTGTGGGTTGTTATGCACTTAGAATGAGATGATTGTCCTTAAAGTTCCTTTGCAAAACTCTTGAAGATATATCAGTTATTGAAAAACTTGATCAAATTCAATCTCCCTTTAGAGTATTGCCTCATGCAAACTAAAATCATGAATATGTTTCATTGAAGACTCTTCTTCTTCATTGAGTAGACTGATCCTCAATAAACCAAGTCCTTATGCACACTACAATAGTTACCACTGACAAAAATGTAAGACGAAACAAAGGTGACACAAAAGAGATTGATATTGTCATGAATGAGATGATAAGCACTTGTTACATCAATCAACATTGTTATTGCATTTATCAAAGAAAATTGTTGCCCAAATCATCACTTGATGGAGATCATACCATGTTTCAAAGCCACTTCAAACACACTTTCACCCAATAATAGATCATGTCCTATCCTAGTTGACATGTTGTCACCAAAGGTAGAGAAAAAACTCATGTGACCCCTATCTTATCATACTTATAACACTGCAACAAAAAATCTTAGTATACCTCTGTAACGAGGCTCTTTCAAGATGTCACTATGCTTGAAGCAAATCAACTCAACTTATACAAAGCTACAAACTTGTAATATGGACCCATGCAAAGAATAACAACACTAAACCTATTTAACATCTCTGTAGCACTACCCCAAACACTGTGAAAGTACCTATCAAATCTTGTGCACCTTATGAATCTTTCCATTAACAAGATATGACCACTAGCACCATGGTAAAGAATAGACAAGAGCCTGATATCCCTTAAGAATTCATGCACCAACCAATCATATATGAACACTCTACATACCTCAATAAACCTCCTAAAACTCCTTGGGGTTGAAAGATAGGACATTTGGTAACTCCCCCTATCTTTATGTTGTATCTCATGCAACAAATGATGTGTTTTGTGCAACATGCTTATATTCTTTCTTCTCTTTCTCTTGAACTTGTGTCCTTCTCAAACTTTTTTAGGCTTCTTCATTTGCTTGCTTAGAGTATCTTCTTGCTTTCATGATTTCAACACTTTGTTTCTACAAAACATGGCTCTATGTCCAAAATCATTACATCTATAACACATGATCAAAGTTCTATAACTTCTCATGAATCTAACATCATCATTTAGAACCTGTCTACCATAATCTCTTACAATGTGACCAAGATGGTTACATCTAAAACATGTGACATTATTATTTCTATATGCCAACTCATTAAAAATATTTTGCCAATCATTTTTTCTTGCATACATCCAACAATCTAATGCTTTATGACCATATGTGAAGCATGAGTAGCAATAACTAGAAAAAGAACAACTGTACCTTATTGAATAGGATTGTATGATAGGTGGAGGTCTTGAGAGTCTGTTTGTTCTTCCTCTTCAAAAATCAACTTTGTCTTTTACTTTCTTCTTGTCTTCATCAGGAGCAACAAAGTGATAATTCAAGTCTATCTTCTTTCTAGGAGTATTTCTGCCTTTAGAACATTATCCTTCTTCATAACCTAAACCTATAGTGTCCTTGTGATGCTTTTGCTTACTCAATATGTCATTCAAGCAATCAGTACTCTTTTCAAAAAATAGATTCTTGTGCAACTTAGAAGAAGCTTTTTTCAATTCCTTTCTCAAAGAAACTATGTCTAACTCTAATCTTAGGCATTCATTAGTTTTGACTTCAAGATCAGATTTTGTAAAATCAACTATCCTTTTTGCTTCTTCTATCTCTATCTTTAGGCTGATAATTAGCTTATTTGACTGTTCAAGTTCTAAACAAACTTTTGCAAAATCTGAACATACCTTGTCCTTGAAATCATTTTCTTTTTGAAGTTAGACTTTTAATTTCTAATTTTCTTTTTTGAGTTGCTTGATTGTATCTACAGCACACAAGAGTTCACCTTCTAAATCAACCTCACATTCTTGTTCATCATAGTCATCTTCATAGTCAGCTCCATGCACAAAAAGCTCTCCTTCTTTGTCATCAACCTCAACAACAAAATCATCTTCTTTTTCATCAAGTTCTTGTCAACTTACACTCATAGGGAAGTCTTCCTTTTTGTCAAAACTCTCAACTACAAGACGATTCTCCTTATCACACTTTGTGTCAACATTCATAGATGACTCATGTGCAACAACTAATTGCTTGACTTGACCAGGGCTTGTTTTACAACCTCTCTTTATTTGGAATATCTCTTTTCTCTATTTCTTTTACACTTTCCCATGGTATTCCAATATCAGGACCTAACCAAGCCTTTTAGACTTCTATAGGTAATCTATGCTCTGATACCACTTGTTGGAGTACAGGACCACTAAGAGGGGGGTGAATCAGTGGTCTATAACCTTTTAAACTTTTTGCACTTTTTAACTCACAGGATAGAGAATGAGAGATACTTCAAAGATTTATCAACTACATATGCACTATTGGCAAGAGACACTATATGGATTCATGATTGTTGTCATTGATGGCAACAAAGTTCATCCCACACATTTGCAGGACATGGTGTGTCTCTATCGGAAGTCAGAATGAAGATTATTGTGGTCCGGTAAACAAGAATAGAGCATGTGGCAAGGTCTGATAGATAGGCCCAGATCTCTCAAAGGAAGTATCTTGGTGAAGTGTGGATTTGGGGAAGTCAAGAGGACTACCTTGACTGGTATATTCCAAGGATTTAGCCTCCGGTGATAGATGAGGAAAAAGATATGAATAGTTGAGTACTGGATTCCTGAGTGACAGTGTGAACAAAGGAAGAACTGACTGACAGAACATCAGACTACTTTCTGGATGTGTTACTGATTGTGGTAAAGGTTATGAAGGCATGAAACATGTTTGGCTGACATGATTAATGATTTCTACAAGCATATACTTGATCCGTATTACTTGATGTGCAAGGATTTAGCGGACAGATCAGAATTACTGAAAAGATTGACTATTCCGGGTGCTGACTAGAAAGGTGATGAAATTACTTGTGTGGATATATATACATGATGGATTTAGTTGTGAGTTTTGTTGTTGTGGTGAGTGATGTGCGAATAAGAGTAGAAGTAAAGAGTAGAAGTAGTAAGGAAGATCCAGTATGTAAAGAAAGCAACATAAGAGAAGAAGAAAGATGAAGTGCAGTAGATCAGTGTACTGAGCCTAACCAAAACTGAACTCCAGCATATGTAGATGCTTCTATATCAGTTCAAATATTGTATTACATCCCTTTTGTAGACAGTGATTCTCTTGTAGGTAGTGTGCCTCTTGTGAGCAGTGTGCTCGGGTAGTGAGCCCTAATTGGCAAGTGCCATTTTATATTTCCTTATTCTTCTAATAGAGAATAATCTTTGGGTTAATCACCCTGTGGTTTTATCCCTTAATAGGGTTTCCACATCAAAAATTTTGTGTCATGTGTATCTTCATTTCATGGTTATGTTTGCTTGTTTGAATTAATGTTGCATTGCTTAATAAGAAAAGTTCAGAAGAAGAAATAATTAGGATAACTGATTCACCCCCCTCTCAGTTATCAACAATTGGTATCAAAGCTAAGTTCCTCCTAACAGAGTCTAACAACTCGAGGAAGATCTGGGAATCCAAATGGATGCATATAGTTTAAAGGAACAACTCAAGACTGCCCTTGAGGATCTTGAACAATCAAACTCTGAAGTCAATGAATTAAAGGAAAGACTCAAACAGGCTGATGATTTTAGGAGAGAACTAAAAGACAAATTAAGTCTCTCTATGAAAAAGAGAAAGGAACTGCTTCAGTAATTGACAAGACAAAGTGAAGCAAATAATGCAAATGAAGAGTTGATTGAGAAAACCAAGTTATGTGAAAAGTTATCAAAAGAAGTCACTATGGTAAGACATGAAATGGAATTAGGAGTTATAAAGTTTACTCAAGAGATTGAAGAGAAAAGAAAAACTGAAGATAATCTCTCGAGGAGAAATCAGAAGATTACCACCAGATGGATAGAATTATTAGACATCTTGAATCTGATTTTGAAGATGCCAAAGAAAATGAAGAAAAACTTGAGGATCAAATTATCTCTCTCAAAAGGGATCTTCAAACAACAAATGAATATAAAGAAAAATTCAAGATAAGTTCTACTCAACTTGAAGTTCTTCTTGGAAGTCAGAAGAGGGCAGATGACAAGTGTGGTCTAGGATATGAGAAAGGAGAAAGCTCTGGATCAGGTCAGTAGAATTTTGGACCAGAAAATCCAAGGAACATGCCTAGAAGACCTCTGGTAAGATAGCCCAATGCTCAAAGATATCCATCCTTCAATGGATATTGCCACAGCTGCAATCACTTTGGTCACAAAGCTGATCAGTGTAGAAAGAGAATGAATCAGACTAATTCATCCTTCCCCAGACAGTGTTTTAACTTCAAAAGGTATGGTCACAATTCTCATGAATGTAGAAATATGCAAATGAACAAATCATTCAATGGTAGATGCTTTGCATGCAATAGAGTAGGTCATATGGCTAATCAATGCAGATCAAGAGGATATCAGTCAAATATGCAAAGAAATGTTGTTTGCCAAATCTACATTAGGTTCAGTCATAGTGCAAAAGTCTGTAGAAGCAAGAATCAGGACAAAAGAGGTCTGGTATACCATAATCAAAATCAAGATAAGGGTAAACAAAAGATGAATGCAGATGAAGTAAAAAGTGAGATGAGCAAGATTTGGGTGAAGAAAAGTACTGAGAATGTAGAGGTTGGATCCGCACCAGACTTTGGTGCTGATATTCCTTCTAGAAATTGAAAAAGTGAGCTCTGGCTCAGGAGGAGACACAAAGAAAACCTTGTTCCCCCAGCCAGTCAATTGGTGCCAGAACTGGCATAAGAAGAGTTGCAGATTGAAGGATTCATAAGGGATACATTCAAACAAACTATGGTTAAGATTTGGCAGATCCGCAAGTTGTTTAAAGATCAGGATTGACCTAGTTCTTCAAGTCATCTGAATAAGGCAAAACCAGAATAATGTAGGTCAAGCATTTATTGCAACCTGATATTAGGGTTTGTGGAGCAATATAAGGGTTTTCTCATTAACCACTCATTCATTCTGCATTCAAGAAGAAATGAAAAGTGGAGCTCTACAACAAAATTCCTCAAGTTCATCAAAGATCATTTGTAGAAGACATTTATATAGAAATCAATCTGGCCATCTCTGTGAAACTGAAAGGCACAAAAGGTATTTTCTATTTTTCAATATCTCACTGCAAATCTTTTGAAAGATGGATACTCCGAATATAGTAAAGATCTCAGATAGGCCCCGACCTGAATTTAAGAAACATCCATACAAATCATTGGAGGTAGATCCCTTAGGAGCATTCTCTAGTGCTCCACATGGTGTTTTACACATAGAAGACATTAGGGTTTACATACATGCAAATATTGAGGAGTTTGGTGAATTCAAACTAAGAGATATCTATCACAAACAACTAATAGATGATGCTTTTGAGCTTAAACCAGAATATAAGGGTATCCAAGAGAAACATTTTGATCAATTCATTCATTTCCCTTGCTTTGAAGAAGATGAATGGGTCCGGTACATATTGAGTAGGGTGCATGATAACTTCCTATGGCTGAACAGACCCTGCAAGATCACAAAGGAGGCAATTAGGGTAGTAACTGGTGTATACTCTTTCGGAGGGATACTTGTCCTCAACTCTGTCAAAAATAACATTGTAACTGAGGCCACCGGATCAAAATTTGATAAGAGGGCAATGACCATTGAAGATATTTCTGATCTGGATATCAAGTTTGCATCTATGATAATAGGATACAAGATTTATCACTCCAGTAGGGATAATTCAGTATCCGAAACTGTAGTATATACTAGCTATGAGATGCTGAGAAAGAATGCAGAATATGATCTCTGTGAACTTCTTTTAAACCAATTAATGGAAAACATACAAAAGATCAAAAAGGAAAAAAAGAACTCTTTCAAATATGGTACACTAATATTATGTCTATTTTTCTACTTCATGAATGAGCTACCTAGATCAAATGGATGGGTATGGCAGAATGACAAACTGGTAGCAATCCGGATCAAAGATTACTTGCATGAACTTGGGGATGCTAAGGCAAGGAATATAGCTCTGTGGGGTTACTTCAAACACTTTCAAAATATGATGCAAATCAGAGAAAGAATCCCCAAATCAATAATTGAGAAATACAAGGATATAGTGTGCTTCATGGTAGACACTGATCAATGCCTAATGGAGGCAGTAGAGCCAAGGATAGTCTGGATCATGCCTATGGGGTATGAAGTGGATGAACAAATTATAGAATTCAGTCAACCAAAGGACCCAAAAGCAAAAAGATTTGGAACCTTTGAAGAACTAAGTGTGAAAATTCACACTGAGCTAAGGCAGCCAGAAATCAAAAGAAAGGTAAGAAAAGAAGTTGAGGAAGTTGCAAAAAGTTTTGGCATCTCAAAGGAGGCACTTGATGCCAACAGAGAAAAGAGGTGAAAGGCTGAGGAAGAGAAGAAAGAGGCAGAAAAGAGAAGCAAGAAAAGTGCTTCGATTGAAACCTCAACCTAGAGCAGATCATCAAAAGGATCTACACCTATCACAACCAAAAGCTCAAAAACATCAAAATCGGAAGGTCAGACATCTGGCAAAGGAGAGAAAAGGTCTAAAACAAAAGCCACAAGGGCTTATGCAAGTTAAAGAGATGAAGAGGAAACTGAATCAGATGAGGGGGTAAAGGAAATAAAGAAGCAAAAGAAGAAAGGATTCGGCAAACCTTCCACAGGACAAGACAAGGAAGAGAAGGAAGAGGAATTTGTTGAAAAACCCACTCTCTCCTTAGATGATGTAGTAAAAGTAGTCACTGTGGATGGCAACCTGTAACCCTTAACAGAATTCTATGATGATTATAATGAAGCAGATAAAAAGATTCTGGAGGAAGCCATAATTAAGTTTTTGAACATTTACAATAAAGCTTTTATTGAAATTATCTCTCTAATACCTAAGAGTCTAGAAAAGGAGTTGGAAATGAGAAAGACCAATGCCATGGCAAAAGACCTTGAGATCTGGGAATAGATAGCTATTTAGCTATATCCTTTAATTGATCCCAAGACAATGAACATGGTATTCAAAGACTGCAAGGATGAATTCAGGAGCAAAGCAAGGATGAATTAGCTTATGCTTGGTGAGACTGACAAGGTAGCCAAGGACACTGAAGAGATTCTCCGGAAAACCTTTGAAAGATTTAATCTTCCTATTATAGAGGATTTGGGTACTGATCCCTCAACCAGAAGTGTTGCAGAAGAAACTACTGAGAAAATGTCAGAAGAAGTGGGCCTTGAACAAACTAACATTTCTCCTCCAGTTTCACCCACAGTCTTCGGATCTAAAGGAGAAGAAAAATTATAGGAGAAAGAAGCAGAGGTGAAGGAAAAAGAAGATGGCAGTGCTAAGACTGCAGAAGGAGAGAAAACTCCAAAGGATAGCTCCAAGATTGCAGAAGAGAAGAAACATCTGTCTCTGACAAGAGACACTGCACAAACTGTCCAAGAATTCTTGACAAAAGCAACTATAGAAATTGATGAACCGGACCTACTAAAAGGACCATTAGATTTTGACTCTTTGTTGCTAGTGCAAATAATGAAAATAGCCTCATTTGCAAATGAGGTCAAAGAGAAACTACTGAAATCTCACATGGAAGACTGTGAGCTTATGGAGGTAGCATCTGGAGTGCTGGAAAAGATCATG
Source organism: Cunninghamia lanceolata (assembly GCA_027924645.1). Classification (NCBI taxonomy): domain Eukaryota; kingdom Viridiplantae; phylum Streptophyta; class Pinopsida; order Cupressales; family Cupressaceae; genus Cunninghamia; species Cunninghamia lanceolata. The sequence goes on from BSBN01000016.1 coordinate 6,288,810, forward strand.
CCATCTTTTCAAAAGGATCCCACAGCCTCCTCTTTCAGTAATCTCAAAACCTTAGTCAGCAGTGTTAGTACACATTTTGACTCTCTAGAAAAATTAGCTGAAGAAAAGGTCTGGAAGGAGTTTTTGGATAAAAGGTTCTCCAAGGTACAGGGATTGATCATTAGTGATAGGAGAAACATGAACATTGGGATAAACAACTTAGAAAATGCTCTTAAGGATGGCTGTGAAATATATAAATTTTGTATCTCCTAGTCCAAAGTAACAGTGGAGATTGAGAAGAAAATAAAAGAGCAAGAAGACAAATTACTAAGCTTGTCTCAAAGTTTTGATCCTCTTTCATCCTCCATAATAAATCAAGAATGTTAGACTATTGCAATCACAATTGCAATAAAGAATTTTGAAAAGGAAAGGAAGAACATAATTAACCGGATGGGTGAACTTAGGAGGATTATTATCCCTAAGTTAGAGGCCATGCATGAGGCCATAAATGATGCTTAGATTACAGCTTGGACCAATGATCCAACAGATCTTAAGAAGGCAGAAGCATTTGCATTCCTGTTGAGTGGTCACATCTCAATTTTGGACAGGATGAAGCAGAGTTGGGCGACTGAAGTTGTACAGTTGAAGAATACTTTTTCAAACATACTCAAGTATATGTAAGTACAACTTGTATATATATACTTATGTGGCTAGATATAGTTAAATTTTTGAAAATTTTGGTATGCGGACCCTACCGTTTGCCATTGATGTCAAAAGGGGAGTGAGGAGCAGTGAAAAATAAGGAATCCAACTAAGGAGGAGCTCCAAAAAATGTATATAAAGATAGAGAATCAGCCAAGGGGGAGCATAGTGTAAACACTTAGTCATTTTTCACTAAGTGTTTCCATCAATGCCAAAGGGGGAGATTGTTGGCAAGAGACACTATATGGATTCATGATTGTTGTCATTGATGGCAACAAAGTTCATCCCACACATTCACAAGACATGGTGTGTCTCTATTGGAAGTCAGAATGAAGATTATTGTGGTCTGGTAAACAAGAATAGAGCATGTGGCAAGGTCTGACAGATAGGTCCAGATCTCTCAGAGGAAGTATCTTGGTGAAGTGCAGATTTGGGGAAGTCAATAGGACTGCCTTGAGTGGTATATTCTAAGGATTTAGCCTCCAGTGATAGATGAGGAAAAAGATATGAATAGTTGAGTACTAGATTCCTGAGTGATAGTGTGAACAGAGGAAGAACTGACTGACAGAACATCAGACTACTTTTTGGATGTGTTACTGATTGTGGTAAAGGTTATGAAGGCATGAAACATGTTTGGCCAACATGATTAATGATTTCTACAAGCATATACTTGATCCGCATTACTTGATGTGCAAGGATTTAGCCGACAGATCAGAATTAGTGAAAAGATTGACTATTCCGGGTACCGACTAGAAAGGTGATGAAATTACTTGTGCGGATATATATACATGATGGATTTAGTTGTGAGATGTGTTGTTGTGGTGAGTGATGTGCGAATAAGAGTAGAAGTAAAGAGCAGAAGCAGTAAGGAAGATCCGGTATGTAAAGAAAGCAGCATAAGAGAAGAAGAGACTAAACTCCAACATATGTAGATGCTTCTATATCAGTTCAAGTATTGTATTACATCTCTTTTGTAGATAGTGAGTCTCTTGTAGGCAGTGTGCCTCTTGTGAGCAGTGTGCTCAGGCAGTGAGCCCTAATTGGCAAGTGCCATTTTGTATTTCCTTATTCTTCTAACAGAGAATAATCTTTGGGTTAATCACCCCATGGTTTTCTCCCTTAACAGGGTTTCCATGTCAAAAATATTGTGTCATGTGTATCTTCATTTCATGGTTATGTTTTCTTGTTTGAATTAATGCTGCATTGATTAATAAGAAAAGTTTAGAAGAAGAAATAATTAGGATAACTGATTCACCCCCCCTCTCAGTTATCAACATGCACAAGTATGATTATAAACATTATGATCAAGACCTCAAAGATAAAACATTAGGGAACACACATAAAGATAAATAACATGAACCATAACACATGTTTTTTTCATGAGTGGAAAACCCTCATAAGGATGAAAAACCACTTAGAAAATGCCTCACTGGCTTAATCAAAACCATGCCTCACTAGCTACACAAAATATATCTGGGAGAACCAACTCCAATATCAACAAGAGCACCCACTCACTGACACGACCTCACTAGAAAATATAGTTGCCTCACTGCCAAAATGTTGTCTCATTGACAAACTAGCCTCACTGGCAAAGAAACCTCACTGATTATAAAATGTGCCTCACTGGCAAATACAAATGCCTCACTAGCAATCAGGTGCCTCACTAGCAAGAAATGAACATTAGAAAGAAAAACTCAATTCAAGGGGTTGCCCTGATTATTTATAATGCATCAAATGACTTAACTTTCTTCATCACATATACAACATCATTTGTCAATAATTACATAACATGAAAACACTTCAATATCCCCTCTGCAAACCACTTCAACACCTTATATCTCCTTTTGACAAGATTACAAAAGGATAATACAATGAGAATGAACTAATCACAGTAATACCATGACACTATAACATCTAAATACAACTCCTTTTGCACAACAAGCAAAATATATGTCTTGATATCAACATAATAGTATGCTTAAAGTTTGAGTATTGAAACACAATATAAATAGAAGGATGAGATCTTTTACTGATTTATCCTCTTGTCATCACCACATCTGCCTCTATTATCAATACCTGCTCTACTCAAACAAGCCTTCAAAGACCTTCATGACTTTATCTACTATGAATGCCTCCTGATATAAAAACAAATAGATCACCTGACCAATTTTTTGCTCCCTTACATGTTCCATACACAAACCTTCAAACACTGCATACAACATCATTTTCACAAGGCATATCCATATACAAAGGCTACTACTATGTGCCCATTTACAATATATTCCTACACATAGTTTACATGATCAAAACCTAAAACCTCTGACTATTCAATCATAAAGACTCATAGAGACAAACTTCAAGACTCATAAAGACAAATATTCAATCTTCAAATACCATAATCCTTTCCACTCACAACACAGGAACAAATACTCATAATAAATTCATTATTCATAGTCTAGATTTGTCATTTATTATTAACATCTACGGCCACATAATATAATCTTCAGAGAACTCCATAAACCAAACCATTCTCACACACATAGCTCGAACCTCAATATTTGATTGAACATTATATATGCAGAGTTCCCTTCTCAGGTGGTTACAATTGTTCCTTCTTGGTAGTTACGACCAGGCACCCATAAAATTTAACCATGCAAGATGAACCATTGGTATTTGAAAACCATTTAAATATATGCGATTCGATCTTTCTTTTGCTCCCATTCAAGATTAAATAATAGCTCTCGATGACTTTTTGGGCACCCAAGTGACCTGTCAAGTCGATGTCCTCAAAAGAGGGCCAGTCAAGTGAAATATTTTAAGAACCCTTAAATAGGTCACCTTTAATGAGTTTACCTGCAATTATAAGTCACTTTTAAATTATAACAAAATGACACATGTCATGGTCAAGATAATCCATAGGGTTTGCTTAGGTATTAGGAGGGTTTAGATTAGAGTTTTAGGGATTTATAGAAATTAGATATTTGAGTAAAACCCTAGACTCATTGTTAAAGATAACCTCTTAGAATTTGGCCCAGTTACAGAGAACACATTAGAGATAATGACTATCTCCTCAAGATACCAACAACATCCCTATCATGACATAATGAAACAACAACATAGTGATGCACTATAATCAAGATATGGACCTCTTAAGCCATGATCTCAAAACACCTCTAAAGCATGATAAACATGATAAATCTAAGCACCAAATAACCTCCATCTTGAAGTTCAATGAATCCTATAATGAATCCTGAAGCATCAAACACCTTGGTAGCATGACAGTATATGTAATATCTGAAGCAACAAGCATCAACAAGGCAGCATACTACAAGGCATCAACTGAGAAGCAACAACCTTGCTTTTCCACACCTATACCACAACATAACAAAGGGACCAAACACCTTGTGTCATGACAATGCACCATGATATCTCTACTTTGCATGACCATGTGCCTTTGTCATGTGCATCCTCTGTCATCTTCTTGATGTCTCTTCATGCCATGATGACCATCCTGCCAAACAAAACACATTGATCATCAAAGCATCACATTGATCAACATAGCATCAAGGATCTCATTTGATAAACATAGCATTAAGGACATCATCATTGACTCTTTGCTCCTTTTCCCTTTTGATATAAATGACAACAAACAACATGCCAAAGCCATCATAAGAGAGGATTCTTGCTAGCTAACAGATGTCCCTTGTGCCTTAAGAATTCTAGAGACTCCTTCCACATTCTCCTCTCTTGCCCTTACTCTCCAGAGATCTAGAATAAGGTTCTCTCTTTGTGGAACTTGTGTTAGACCTTTCCTAATTCCTTCAAGGAGTTGGTTACTCAGTGGTACTGCCCTATATCCAATCCATCCCTCAAATTTGTTTGGTCCTTTATGATCCCACATATTTCCTGGAGTTTATGGAAGGAACGGAACAATAGAATTTTTAGGAAGATCACCCTGGATTTAGAAAATTTATTTTTCAAGGTGGTCAGATGCATCAAGGAAAATTTTAAAGTTAGGATTGAAGAGCAATTATCTCAAGGAAACAAGTTAGAAGTGCCATAGGTGGAGATTGAAATCTCTAAAAACTGGAATATCATGGAAGATATTTCCACACCTTTTAAATGTATGAAACAACCCCATGAGGAAGTGGTGGATCAAAATTAACTTTGATGGGGCAACGAAAGGGAACCCTAGAACTGTTGGTAGTTGGGGAGTGATGAAAGATGATATTGGTAGGTTCTTAGCGGCTATAGTTCTCACTCTAGGTACCCAGACAAACCACTTCACTGAAGCTACAGCTGCCTATCACACTATTTCTCTTGCTCATGCTAAGGGGTATAGAAAAGTTTGGGTGGAAGGGGATTCTAATAACACTATCAATTGCCTTAAGAATTCCCTAAAACCTAGTTGGTCTATAGTGGCCCTTGTTGAAGATGCGATTACAATTTTAGGAGCCTTCGATGAAACTTATATCTCTCATATCTTTCGTGAAGGAAACAAGGTGGCAGATATATTTGCCAACCTTGGAGTTACCAGCCAATCTAAGATAATATGGGATGATGTGGAAATAACACCAAGCAAGGTTTAGGAGCTAATTTTTAATGATTGCAAGTATGGTACGATGCTCAAGAAGTAATGAAGAGATCATTATGATCTTGAAGGGTCCAAACGGTAACTATTTCACAAAGAGTCAGGTCACATGGATTATGGGTAGGAATAATGGCCAAAATTTCTATATAGGCTCCAATTCCTTCTTGTTCTTGTTCTTCTTTGTGGTGGCTATGAAGAAAAAGGGGTTTGAAGTTTAGCATGGGTGGTGAGAGGAACAAAGTTGAGCCTTGGTCTTGTGAAGGGATCTGTCAAAAACAAAAGGTGTGGAAAATCATGGAGGCTTGTGGGTTAACTCCCTACATGGAGAAATTACGTGGAGCTGACCCTAATGCCACTAGGTTGTTTATGAAAAATTACAAGAATAGGAAGGTCTCTGCCTATGGCTAGGAGTTAGTCATTATAGAGGACCTCATAGCTTCTGTCTCTAGGTTATCTACCAAAGGGAAAAAAATCTTCCATGAATAGAAATACAGTGAGGAAGCCCTGAATAATTTTTTCAAGGGCAATGAACATGATAAACTGGTTAAGCTAAAGTCTAGAGGGTATAATCGCCTTTCTATTAAGCTGATATGGGCCAAGGTGGTGGAAATGATAATAAGGTATATCACATTGGATGGGAGGTACATTGCAGTCTACAGGTATCACTTTAATATGCTCAACCATTTTTGCCATGGTATGTATGTCTCCATCCCATTTTATTTTCTTTCTTCACTAGAGTATGGCATAAAAGAAAATTGTAGAAACCCTAAATTCCCTATTTTGCATGATAGCCTTGTTCTTTTGATTATGGAATATATGAAAATCAACACTCCTAGAAAAGGGCTTAAGGAAAAGCATAGTGGAAAGAAAAAGGTGTGTATGGTTTCTAGTGAGGAGAAAACCCACTCGGATGATGAGGACTGGGTTATGGAAGAAGAAGAGGAGGAAAGTGAAGCTGAGTCTAGAAAAAAGAGGAGGGCTGAAAAGAGCGAAGTTAATATTTCCTAGTCTGATGGGTCAAATATGGGAGATGAGTTTGATGGCTCTCAAGGTGGTGAAAGGTAAGAAGAGTCTGCCTGTGAAAAGGAAAAATCCTATTCTGGTGAAGAAGCATAAGTAGTCTTCTAAGAAAGGGATTGAGGATATGGGGGTTGAGCCACATAGAGAGAAGAACACCTTGAAACATGGGAACCATGATGTTATGGTTGAGAAGGGTGTGGAGAGTGGTTTCAAAGCTAAGGAAACCCCTGGTAAAACTTTGCAGACACCTAATCCCAAAATTGGCCTGTGTTTTCTTGAGATTCCAGACCTGTCTTGCAATCTCCCAAAGGACTTTGATGATTTGTTAGCCAAGGCTAAAAACATAGCTGAAGTGGAGGAAGTGTTTGAATTGGTGAAAAATGTTGTCAACTCTCAACATAAGATGGCCAAATGGTTCTTTGTTAAAATCAACAGAATCAACATCAAATTGTAGTTATTGCATGAATGACTAGGGAAAGGAGGTAACATGGTGGTGGAATAGGATAAATTGATTTTCCAAAACTAGGAAGCCATACCAAAAATGGAAGAGATTGAGCCTAAAATGGGAAGGATGAGGGAAGAGTATGGCACGAGAGTTCAGTATTTGGAGGAAAAATTAATGGATGTCACTAATAATTTAGAGAAGATAATGCATATCAACAAGTTAACCATTCAGAATAGTTTAAATGGAATGAAGATGCTAACATAAAAACTCAAAGAGCTCAGAAAGGATCAGTTTAAAGATTTCAGAGCTGAGGACATTCTAAATGTGGAATACCTAGTCATATAGGACAAAGTGGAAGGCACTAAAGAAAAAGGTAAGCATGTCGCAATGGAGGATACTGGTGGCCCTTCAACTCACACTAGGGGAAGTAAAAAGAAATAGTTTGAGGAGGAGAAAAAAGAACTGATAAACTTCACCAAGATGCATGAGAAATTCTACAAGTAGGAAATTGAGGCAACAGAGACCCTTAAGAAAATGACTTAATCTGGGCTATTCTTTTTTGCTATGTTTCTCTATGTTTATGTTGGTTTTGTATCTTTTAGTTGGTGGTGGATTGGCTTACTATTTTCAGTCTACTTCTTTTTGTAAAGGGTTTCAAGGCCCCTTCAAAACCTATTTTACCAATATAATCAAAAAGATATATATATATATATCAAAAACCATCATGATAATAATGGAATTGCACATTATTTCTTAAATGATCTTTGATTTATGCTAAAATTTTCTATAACTAAATCATCTAGAAATTTTCTATATAATTTTGTTTGAGTCATGTCTAAAATATGTTTTGGATGAGGATCACAATTTTTTGACCCCACCCTTAATTTCAAAACATCTCTATCATTTGATGAAACCCTTGTATTATCATGTCAATATTTTCAATCAAAGAATTGACTTTATTATTTAATTTCATGTCAGACCTTGGGAGTCTACCACTAAAAGTTAAAAATTGGTTAATTGGATCATCTTCAATAATTACTCTTCTCTTTTCCACTCTTCTAAAGTTTCAGCATGTACATTTAAATATCCATTTGCCTTACTTATCATAATTTTTCTCACAATTGATTTATTGACTAAAGCAATTGTTATTGCTCATCGTATTACATTCGTATCTTTTGATTGGCTCATTTTTCCAATAAAATCAATAGCATTAGTAACACTACCTTAACTTGTTCCATTGATTCATCCACCTTTTTGGGTTTTATAGATATGCCTAATTTTTCATTACTTTTCATATTTTTGTCATTTTCATCAATTGCAATACAAGTTGACATTGAAATCCTAAAGCTTTTTCTATAAAAAATATTTTATACAATCTATTTGCATTGGTTTGAATTTGTCTCCAAGATATCTTACCACGCAGATTATCCAAAACATTACTTTCAATTTTTTTTTTTAAAAACATTTTCATTTTCACTCATACAAGGGTTTTCATTTTCATTTTTTGTTGTGTTGTTTTCAATAGAAGAATTTATATCAATAATGCTATATCCAACTTCTTTTAAATCACTAATCTCATTATCATTTAAGGGATTTGAAGACATACCTAGATTTATTTCTATAATCACATTTTGTCATGTCTCATTTTTATGGACAATATGATTATTCTAGTTTAGTGAACAATTATTGTGATTGACTTTACTTTAAGTAATTTTGTATACGTGGAGGTAATTATTATGAGTTATATTGATGAAAAATTAGAAATTGTTTTAAATATTGAATATTGTAGAGATGATTACAATGATTTGCTTCAGCTATGTTTTGGAGACACTAAACTATTGACGTCAAGTTGAGTGCAAATGGATGAAGGTACTCTTCAAAGATGAAAGCATGGTTGAGGTAGAGGTGTTCTAGCCACTTGGCAAGAACTGATGGATGGATTACACTGATGCAATCACACACATCATGTAGTTGCATATGCATTATTGAATGGTTCTTATTGTATTAATGTGTGGTTCTTAATTATTTTCAAATGCATGATGTGATTACTTAAATTAAATGTCTTTTTGAAATATATTCAAATGATGATTGTATTTTAAATTAAATAATAAAATATTGTTTTTATATGTTTGGAAGACAATATGTTCCTTAAAAATAAATAAATATATTAAATTAAATATATAAATATGCCATATTGTATTACATTTCTCTTCTTGATTATTTAATTAGCTTTGTTTTAATAACAATAGTTAGATAATACTAAAAATAACAATATTATATTTAGAAAAAGAATGAAGGAATTAAAATGAGTTACTGTCATTCATGTGACAGTAGGTTTAAGTAAATAGTTTTCTTTTATATTAATTGGAATGGAGAGGTTTTAAATAGTATTATTTTCATGCAAATTGAAAGAGGAGAACTTTAGTTCTAAACCTAATCTTGGACTACCAAAAATAAGAGTTGGAGAAATTTATTAAAAGAGCAGATCACTCAATAGAAGAAACACCATGTTTTGGTAGCTGAGTAAGCTAGTTTTTACCTGAGTGAAAGGAAGGAGAATTGCAATTACGATAGAAGAAAGATAGAGAGGTAGCAACAGTAGCTGCATATACATTCTCAATCATGAATTTTCCAAGTTTTTCTTCTTTATTTTGATTGCATTAAAATAGCGTGGTAGTGACTATAAAAAAAATAGTTTTCTCTGGTTGTTAGGTGGGTGACTACCTTTGTTTGGTCATTCCCTATTTTGGCTAGCCATCCCTCTTTTTGGCTAATCATTCTATTATTTTCTGGCCATTGACTCATTTTTTCTGAGTTGTCCCCTCTTATTTATGCTTGGGTGACTTCCTATAGTTCTTCTTGCCATTGCTTAAATGTACATCGACCTGCATACTATCCATTTCTTGGCCGTTACCTTACTTCTGGCCTCTATCACATAGTCTTGGCTGCCTTCACTTATGTTGGTCATTCTTTTTCTCAAAACCATTTGATAACCTCTATGCTATACTGAAACAAGATGTTAACCTCAGATCTGGATTTCTTAAACTGACTGAAACTTTCTTAAAACCCCAGATCGATGTTAGGTTAACCTTGTCAAACAACATTATGATTTCTTTATTATGCTAGCTGAACCAATTCTATAATAAAAATTGACCTTACTGTAAGTGAAATGCATATTCATAAAAATTAGAAAACAAAGCTATTTTTATCTCCATAGACGTTCCCCAGTTACTACTGTGTTAAACACAATTTTTTGACCCATTGTCTTGGTTGACATCAGACTATTACAAACTCTGTGAATTGTTTATTTTTGTCATTCTATCACAGATCATGTCATTGAAATGATAGGAGGGTTATTGAATAGCATATACAAACTTATTGGTTAAAACTGGTAGCTCCTACCACAAGAGGATGATAGTAAGATGAAATAGAGACTATAGACTTCTATATTATTTTTCCTATGAATGTTGATGTTGAAAACCTATTATATTATAATCAAAATTGAAACTAGATTAAACTATGTTTTGTGTTCTTTTCTTTATTGCTGCAATAGTTCATGTCACAGAAGCGCCATGAAGACTATTTTCTATTATTTTTAGACTTCCTTTCATAGAAATAATATAAAGATAGATTAATATCTTAGAATGACTATTATTGAAGACATTGTGACTGAAATAAAAGATTAGAAACTATATCAAATTGATAAAATTATGATTTCAATTGTATGATCAAAAGATGGTTCATTACTTGAAAGTGTATTTTTCCTTAATTGATGTTTTGGGAAAGGGATTGTATTGATTTATTGGAAATCTTGAATTTGTGATTCTTTACTTTATTTTCTTGCTTCTTGGGGAAAGAAGTAGTTTTTATATAGGAATGTATTGGGTTACTTTTGGGACTAGGATGCTGAATGTAGATATTCAAAGATGGTTTTACCTCTTTTCAGGAATTGACCAGGTTACTTTAATGATTAGAACTAATTGGAATGACATTGAAATATATGTTTATTGTCTAGCAAACTTATTTATTGACATCTCTGTCACATCCTGTTGTGAGACAATTTTATTTTCATTACTTAGAATTGCACATTTAGACATCAGGGTTGCATCGGGTGTTCCCTATTGTAGTTGTTACCAGATAGCTAGACATTTCATGCAGGGCTGGGTTTCTTTCATTTGAGGAAGGGATCTGGGGTAGTGTAAATACTTCATGATTGGGTGGAAAAGCACCTGAGCCATGTTCCCATCTCTCAGCTTGCAGGTGGTGGATCATTTGGTTCCTGCAGCTGGAGAGTGTATTGATTAATTGATTATTGTTGTACTCATTTATTGTACCTATATTGGATGTATTATGGCATGTTGCCAAAGGATATATCTATATTAGTATTTAGTTCTTGTTACCTAGATTAAGCACGTGAATATGTAAGATTTATTGACATTGAGATTCATATTTATGAGAATATATTTTATTTGAGATATTGTAATTAAGTAGATTAATTACATATTTTATCTTTCAAAATTGTATCTAAGTGGATTATGTACACCTTTTTATTTTTAGTTATTGTGATGTGTATTTAAGTGGATTATTTACTTCATTTACTTTTGTGTTGGTTTTATTTCTTTTACATGAATTGTAAGGCTTTACATTTGATATTAGAGCTCTAGGTTTAACAGTAGGGCCTTTGTTTTTGGGACTATTGTGCTAAAGTTGTGAACTTGATACAGTTATCCATCATGAATACTAGAAACATTGATCAAGTTCAAATATTTGATTGTATTCTTGATCTCTTGACCCAACAGGACACAAGGATGAATACTCTTGAGCACGAGACTAGAGGAATTTCTAGAAGTCAGAATGCTAATGAAAACCCAAGGGTTGAAATACAAAATGAGAACCCAAGGACAGAAGTTCCAATTTTTGAAGTTGGAACTATTGCTAATAATCAAGCAAAGATAGCGAAAGAATTGGGAAAAGGCCTCAAGAAAGTATCACTGCTAAAAATGGATGGGAAGACCATAGGAGATGGAGCTAAGTCCTGGAAAATAGAAATGGAGAAGTACTTTGGACTCTGAAACCTTTCAAATCACATGAAGGCTATGTGGGGATCTTACCAGTTGATTGGTGAAGCAACAACATGGTGGGATAATGAGAAGGTGGATAAAAGGTTGTTACCTAGTGAGATAACTTTGGAGATTTTCTTACAACTATTTAGAAAAAGATGGCTACATAGTTATTCTTCAACAAGAAGATGACCGAGTTTTAAAACTTGATCCAAGGTGGTATGTCTATAACGAGTTATTGGGAAATGTTTTGTCATCTACTTAAGTATGTTCCATAGTATCAGACAGATGAGAGATTTTGGATCAGAAAGTTTATTTTGGGATTGAGGCCACAGATTGGAGCTAAGGTAGACATTCATAACCCACTCACTATAGATGTTGCTTTTGAGAAAGCAATAAAGTAAGATCAGAAGTTGCAACAAGTAGCTAGATACCGTAAGTGAAGAGATGCTAAGTTTTCAAACAAGAAACCACAAAATAATCAGCAGAACTATTAAAAGAATAACAACCAAGGCAATAACAATAGAAACAACAATAAAAGAGAAAGAGTTGAAGGACCAAGAGCACCTAAGGGTGGATGTTACAACTGTGGAGGAGAGCATTATGCAAATGCATGTCCACATAAAAGAGGAAACACGAATCAACAAGGAGCACCATAACATTAGATTCATGCCATAGTGAATAATCCGCAAGCAGAGTTTCAAGCAGCACCTATTCAGTTCAAAGGTAAGCTCTATGGACTACATGATTCTATTTTAATTGATATTGGTGCCACAGAATGTTTTGTAGATCATAGAGTAGTATCTAAGTTATCTATTAGACTTGGACATATGGAAAACTGTTGGATGGTATAATATGGCAATAGTGCAGAAAAGAGGGTAGACTCATGTCTAGCATGCAATGAGTTAGAGCTTCCTACTTTTTAGACACAAGTGAATCTATATGTAGCACCTTTAGTCTCTTATGATGTAATTCTAGCAATCAACTGGTTAACTGAACATAAGTATTTAGTAAACTATGAAGACAAGGTTGTTAGATGTTTGGATGACCTAGGGAACCAAGTGGAAATTAATGGAACAAAGAGACCTTTAGAGCTTAGATAAATCTCGGCTATGTAATTGAAGAAAGCCAAGAGGAAAGGATGTGCAATTTATGTTGTGCAAGTAAAGGACCTTGATAAATAAGAACCAGTGTTCAATGACTATCCAATCCTTAGAGATTTTAGAGATGTATTCCCTGTAGTGTTGACAGAGTTTCTGCTTAAGAGAAAATTTGACTTCTCAATTGACTTACTACCAGGGACTGAGCCGCAATCAAAGGCACCCTACAGAATGACTACTACAGAGTTGTATGAACTTCAGGCACAATTGGAGGAGTTACTAAATCAAGCGTTCATTAGACCTAGTGTGTCACCTTGGGGTCCATCGGTCATCTTTGTAAAGAAGGATGGTACTTTGAGATTATGGATTGATTATAGGATGCTTAACAAATCTACTACAAAGAACAAGTATCCACTTCAAAAAATAGATGAGCTCTTTGATCAAATGAAAGGAGCAACAATGTTTTCAAAGATAGACCTTAGATCTGGTTATCACCAATTGTGGAGTAAGGATGAGGACATCTCTCAAACAACTTTTAGGACTTGATATTGTCACTACAAGTGTAGTACCATTTGGGTTGACTAATGCTCTAGCATCTTTCATGAATTTGATGAATAGTATTTTTAGAAATTATTTAGATGATTTTGTGTTAATCTTCCTTGATGACATATTGATATACTCTAAATCAGTGGAAGAGCATGAAAGGCATTTGAGGATTGTTTTGTCATGTTTGAGAGAAAGAAAGATTTATGGTAAATTATCAAAGTGTACATTCTTTCAAGATAAACTGCACTACCTTGGTCATGTGATCTCATCTGAAGGGATTGCAGTTGATCCTAAGAAGATAAAAGCAATAATGGAATTACCTACACCATAGAGTGTGATAGAAGTTAGAAGTTTTATGGGACTTGCAAGTTACTATAGAAAGTTTGTGGGAGGTTTCTTAACTATAGAAGCATCAATTACTGTAATACAAAAGAAGGGTAAGAAATTTGAATGGACCGAAAGGTGTGAACAAGCTTTCCAAGTGTTAAAGGAAACACTCACAACTTCTCCTATCCTAACCATACTAGATCCTAATGGGTACTTTATAGTTATAACAATTGCTTCAGGGGAAGGATTAGGAGTGTTGATGTAGAATGAGCAAGTGGTTGCTTATGAGTCAAGAAAGTTAAAGAAACATGAGTTCAACTATGCGCTACATGATCTTGAATTAGCATCTATAGTTCATGCATTTCATATGTCAAGGCATTATCTTCTAGGTAAGCCCTTTGAGTTAAAGACATATCATCTAAGGCTCAAGTATATATTTACTCAACCTAACCTTAATGCACTATAGAGGAGATGGTTAGAATTCCTTAGTGAGTATGACTTTAGAATTGAGTATATAAAAGGAAAGGAGAATAGAGTAGCATATGCTCTTAGTAGGAGAAGACATCTGGCTTCCATTATTACTATGAGATTCAATTTGAAGCAGAAAGTGATTGAGAATCTTCAAGGGGAAGATCATTATGAAAGAGTAAAGCAAGATTTGGAAGTAGACTCCTTAGATCACAAGTTTGATGTTTATGTGATTGAATCAGATGGACTTTTGAGATTTCATAGAAGGATGTATATTCCTAACTCTGGAGAGTTGAGGAAGTTAGTGCTTGAAAAGATTCACAATGCACCTTATTCAGGTCACCCTAGAGTGACAAGGATGGTCAAAGGTTTGAAACCTTTATACCTTTGGCCTAGACTTAAGAGGGATGTGACAGAATTTGTAGCTCGATGTTTGGAATGCTAGCAAGTCAAGGCTGAGCATGTGCATCTAGAAGGATTGTTGTATCTGTATAGTATCCTTGAGCACAAGTGGCAAGTGATAATCATGGATTTTATTCAAGGGTTACCTATGTCTAAAAATAGGCATGATGTAATCTTATTGGTTGTGGACAAGTTGACAAAGGTAGCACATTTTATTGAGGGGAATCTTCAGATGGTTCAATCGTCTTAGCTAAGAAGTTTGTATAGAAGATTTTCACATTGCATGGAGTGCATAAGGTGATCAAGACACTCACATGACCTCTAGATTTTGGACAACTCTTAATGTAGCATTGGGTACAAAACTTAATTTCAATTCAACTTATCATCCTCAAACTAATGGTCAAACAGAAAGAGTAAATCAGGTGGTAGAAGACCTTCTTAGAATTTATTGTATGGGGGAGCAATATAAATGGGAGGAGTATCTTCCATTGGTTGAGTTTGCGTACAAAAATTCATACCATGCATCTTTGGGAATGACACCCTTCGAAGCTCTTTATGGGCATAGGTGTCGAACACCTATGAGTTGGGCTAGGGTGGAGGACAAAATTGTGATTGGTCTTGAAATGTTAAGAGAAATGGATGATTAGATGAAGTTGATCAAGGAGAAGTTGAAGCAAGCTTTAGATCATCAAAAGAGTTATGTAGATAAGAATAGAACTCCTAGACAGTTTTTAGCTGGTGAAAAAGTCTTTTTGAGGGTTAGACCTCATCAGAGTTCAGTATTGTTTGGCAAGGCATCCAAACCTGCTCCTCATTTTGTAAGACCATTTGAAGTTCTAAAAGTGATTAATCCTGTACCTTATAGACTTGCACTACTGCCTGCACTTGCTAGAATCCATAATGTTTTTCATGTGTCTTTACTTAAGCTTTATCATCTTGATGCATCACATATTCTTGATTGGCATGCTTTACAGGTTCGGGATCAAGGAGTGGTGTTGGTGGAGCCCACTCAAATTCTAGGGAAGCGTGACATTAAGTTGTGTAGCACAGATGTGATGCAGTATAAGGTCCAATGGGATCAATATTCTTAGGATTGTACCACATGGGAGGATGTAGAGGAGATTGATAGATCTTTTCTTCATTTGAGGATATAGCATAGATTTATTATTCATGCATGGATTATGATACTTTGAGTTCAGTTATGCTTTGATATTTTAAGTTTTTATTATGATCTTTTGATACTTTAAGTTGATGTTATTGTTTTATGAGACCTTGATACTTTATTGGTGGTTGATGAACACTTTATTCTTTTGATGTTTAATAAGACATCGGGACAATGTCTCTTTCAAGTGGGGAATGATGTCACATCACATTTTTATGGACAATATGATTATTCTAATTTAGTGAACAATTATTGTGATTGACTTTACTTTAGGTAATTTTGCATACGTGGAGGTAATTATTAATATTGATGAAAAATTAGAAATCATTTTAAATATTGAATATTGTAGAGATAATTAAAATGATTTTCTTCGGCTATGTTTTGGAGACACTAACCTATTGACGTCGAGTTGAGTGCAAATGGATGCATGTACTCATCGAAGACGAGAGCATGGTTGAGGTCGATTTGTTCTAGCCACTTGACAAGAACTAATGGATGGATTACCTTGATGCAATCACACACATCATGTAGTTGCATATGCATTATTGAATGGTTCTTATTCCATTAATGTGTGGTTCTTAATCATTTTCAAATGCATGATGTGATTACTTAAATTACATGTCTTTTCAAAATATATTCAAATGATGATTGTATTTTAAATTAAATAATAAAATATTGCTTATAGATGTTTGGAAGACAATATGTTCCTTAAAAATAAATAAATATATTAAATTAAATATATAAATATGCAATATTGTATTGCATTTCTCTTCTTGATTATTTAATTAGTTTTGTTTTAATAACAATAGTTAGATAATATTAAAAATAACAGTATTATATTTAGAAAAAGAATGAAGGAATTAAAATGAATTACTATCATTCATGCGATAGTAAGTTTAAGTAAATATTTTTCTTTTATATTAATTGGAATGGAGAGTATTTAAATATTATTATTTTCATGCAAACTGAAAAAGGAGAACTTCAGTTCTAAACTTAATCTTGGACCGCTAAAAATAAGAGTTTGAGAAATTTGTTAAAATAATAGATCGCTCAATAGAAGCAACACCACGTTTTGGTAGCTGAGTAAGCCAGTTTTTACCTGAGTGATAGAAAGGAGAATTGTAGTTGCGACAGGAGAAAGATAGAGAGGTAGTGACAACAACTACATATACATTCTCAACCACAAATTTTCTAGGTTTTTCTTCTTTATTTTGATTGCATTAAAATGGCGTGGTTGTGACTGTAAAAAAAATAGTTTTCTCTGCTTGTTGCATGGGCAACTGCCTTTATTTGGTTGTTCCCTTTTTTGGCTAGCCGTCCCTCTTTCTGGCGGCTCCTTCTATTATTTTTTTGTCATTGACTCATTTTTTTGAGTTGTCCCCTCTTGTTTCTGCCTGGGTGACTTCCTATAGTTCTTCTTGCCATTGCTTTATCTTAGATCGACCTATATGCTGGCCATTTCTTGGTCGTTACCTTCCTTCTAGCCTCTATCCCATAGTCTTGGCTGCCTTCACTTATGTTGGTCATCTTTTTTCTTAAAACCATTTGATAACCTCTATACTATACTAAAACTAGATGTTATCCTTAGATCTAGATTTCTTAAACTAACTAAAACTTTATTAAAACCCTAGAGCATTGTTGGGTTAACCCTATCAAACAACATTATGATTGTATTTCTTTGTTATGCTAGTTGAAGTGATTCTGTAATAAAAATCAACCTTACTATAAGTGAAATGTATATTCTTAAAAAATAGAAAAAAAGCTATTATTATCTCCATAGACATTCCCTAGTTACTGTTGTGTTAAACACCATTTTTGACCCATTATCTTGGTTGACAATAGACTATTACAAACTCTATAAATTGTTTATTTTGTCATTCCATCACAGCTCCTGTCACTCAAATGATAGGAGGGTTATTGAATAGCATATACAAACTTATTGGTTAAAACTGAGTAGCTCCTGCCACAAACAGATGATAGTAAGATGAAATAGAGACTGTAGACTTCTATACTATTTTTCCTATGAATGTTGATGCTAAATACCTATTATATCATAATCTAAACTAAAACCAGATTAAACTATGTTATGTGTTCTTTTCTTTATTAATGCAATAGTTCCTGTCGCAACAACAACATGAAGACCATTTTCTGTTGCTTTTAGACTTCCTTTCATAGAAATAATAGTAAGATAGATTAATATCTGAGAATGACTATTATTGAAGACATTGTGACTGAAATACAAGATTAGAAACTATATCAAATTGATAAAATTATGATTTTGATTGTATGATCAAAAGATGGTTCATTGCTTGAAAGTGTATTTTTCCTTAATTGATGTTTTGGGAAAGGGATTGGATTGATTTATTGGAAATCTTGAATTTGTGATTCTTTACTTTATTTTATTGCTTCTTGAGGAAAGAAGTAGTTTTTATATAGGAATGTATTGGGTTACTTTTGGGACTAGGATGCCAAATGTGGATATTCAGAGATGGCTTTTCCTCTTTTCAGGAATTGACCAAGTTACTTTAATGATTATATCTAATTAGAATGACATTGAAATAGATATTTATTATCTAGCAAAATTATTTATTGATATCTCTGCCACATTCTGTTGTGAGACAATTTTCTTTTCATTAGTTAGAATTACACACTCAGACATTAGGGTTGCATTGGGTGTTCCCTCCTGCAGTTGTTACTTAGTAGCTAGACATTTCGTGCAAGGCTGGGTTTCCTTCATTTTAGGAAGGGATTCGGGGAAGTGTAAATACTTCATGGTTGGGTGGAAAAGCACCTGGGCCATGTTCTTGTCTCTCGGCTTCCAAGTGGTGGACCACTTGCTTCATGTAGCTAGAGAGTGTATTGATTTATTTATTATTGTTGTACTCGTTTATTGTACCTATATTGGATGTATTATGGCATGTTGCCAAAGGATTTATGTATATTATTTTTTAGTGCTTATTACCTAGATTAAGCACATGAATATGTAAGATTTATTGATATTGAGATTCGTATTTATGAGATTATATTTTATTTGAGATATTGTGATTAAGAAGAATAATTACATCTTTTATCTTTGAAAGTTGTATCTAAGTGGATTATTTACACCTTTTTATTTTTGGTTATTGTGATGTTGTATTTAAGCGGATTATTTACTTCATTTACTTTTGTGTTGGTTTTATTTCTTTTACATGAATTGTGAGGCTTTACATTTGGTATCAAAGCTCTAGGTTTAACACTAGGGCCTTTTTTTGGGACTATTGTGCTAAAGTTGTGAACTTGATACAGATTATCCATCATGAATACTAGAAACATTGATCAAGTTGGAAGATTGGACCATATTCTTGATCTCTTGACCCAACAAGACACAAGGATGACTACTCTGGAGCAGGAGATCAGAGGAATTCCTAGAGGTCAAAATGCTAATGAAAACCCAAGTGATGAGGTACAAAATGAGAACCCAAGGACAAAAGTTCTAGTTCCTGAAGTTAGAGCTATTGTTGATGATCAAGTAAAGATAGTGGAAGAATTGGGAAAAGACCTCAAGAAAGTATCACCACCAAAATTGGATGGAAAGACCATAGGAGATGGAGCTGAGTCCTAGATAATAAAAATGGAGAATTAATTTGGACTCCAAAACCTTTCAGATCACACGAAGGTTATGTGGGGATCTTACCAGTTGACTGATGAAGCAACAACATGGTGGGATAATGAGATTGCGGATAAAATGTTGTTACCTGGTGAGATAACTTGGGAGATTTTCTTACAACTATTTAGAAAAAGATGGTTACCACAGTTATTCTTTGACAAGAAGATGACAAAGTTTCAAAACTTGATCCAAGGAGGTATGTACGTAAGTAGTTATTGGGAAAGGTTTTCTCATCTACTTAAGTATGTTCCACAGTATTAGACAGATGAGAGATTTTGGATCAGAAATTTTATTTTGGGATTGAGGCCACAAATTGGAGTTGAGGTACACATTCATAACCCACTCACTATGGATGCTACTTTTGAGAAAGCAATAAAGCAAGAGCACAAGTTGCAACAAGCAACTAGATACCATAAGCAAAGAGATGCTAAGTTTTCAAACAAGAAACCACAGAATAATTAGCAGAACTAATAAATGAATAACAACCAAGGCAATAACAATAGAAACAACAATCAGAGGGAAAGAGTTGAAGGACCAAGAGCACATAAGGGTGGATGTTATAACTGTGGAGGAGAGCATTATGCAAATGCATGTCCACATAAAAGAAGAAACAAGAATCAACAAGGAGCACCGCAACATCAGATTCATGCCGTAGTGGATAATCGGAAAGCAGAGTTTCAAGCAGCACCTATTCAGTTTCAAGGTAAGCTCTATGGTCTACCTATTTCTATTTTAATTGATACTAGTGCCACATAATGTTTTGTAGATCCTAGAGTAGTATCTATCTTATCTATTAGACCTGGACATATGGAAAACTCTTGGATGGTACAATATGGCAATACTATAGAAAAGAGGGTAGACTCATATCTAGCATGCAGTGAGTTAGAGCTTCCTAGTTTTTAGACACAAGTGAATCTGTATGTAGCACCTTTAGTCTCTTATGATGTAATTCTAGGAATCAACTGGTTAACTAAACATAAGTCTTTAGTAAACTCTAAAGACAAGGTTGTTAGATGTTTGGATGACCTAGGGAACCAAGTGGAAATTAATGGAACAAAGAGACCTTTAAAGCTTAGAAAAATCTCAACAATGCAATTGAGGAAATCCAAGAGGAAAGGATGTACCATTTATGCTGTCCAAGTAAAGGACCTTGATAAAGAAGAACCAATGTTCAATGACTATCCAATCCTTTGAGATTTCAAAGATGTAGTCCCTATAGAGTTGACAAAGTTGCCGCCTAAGAGAGAATTTGACTTCTCAATTGACTTACTACCAGGTACTAAGCCACAATCAAAGGCACCCTACAAAATGACTACTATAGAGTTGTATGAGCTTAAGGCACAATTACAGGAGTTGCTAAATCAAGAGTTCATTAGACCTAGTGTATCACCTTGGGGCACACCGGTCATCTTTGTAAAGATGAAGGATGGTACTTTGAGATTATGCATTGATTATAGGATGCTTAACAAATCTAATATAAAGAACAAGTATCCACTTCCAAGAATAAATGAGCTATTTGATCATATGAAAGGAGCAACAGTGTTCTTGAAGATTGACCTTAGATCCGGTTATCACCAATTGTGGATTAAGGATGAGGACATCTCTCAAACAACTTTTAGGACTTGATATGGTCACTACGAGTTCATAGTAGTACAATTTGGGTTCACTAATACACCAACATCTTTCATGAATTTGATGAATAGTATTTTTAGAAATTATTTAGATGATTTTGTGTTAATCTTCCTTGATGACATATTGATATACTCTAAATCAGTGGAAGAGCATGAAAGCCATTTGATGATTGTTTTGCAGTGTTTGAGAGAAAGAAAGCTTTATGGTAAATTATCAAAGTGTACATTCTTTGCACTACCTTGGCCATGTGATCTCAGTTGAAGGGATTGTAGTTGATCTTGAGAAGATAAAAGCAATAATGGAATGGCCTACACCACAAAGTGTGATAGAAGTTAGAAGTTTTATGGGACTTGTAGGTTACTATAGAAATTTTGTGGAAGGTTTCTCAACCATAGTAGCACCGATTACTACACTACAAAAGAAGGGTAAGAAATTTGAATTGTTTGAAAGGTGTGAGTAAGCTTTCCAAGTGTTAAAGGAAAAACTCACAACTGCTCCTATCCTGACCATACCAGATCCTAATGGGCACTTTATAGTTATAATAGATGCTTCAAGGGAAGGATTAGGAGGAGTGTTGATGTAGAATGAGAAAATGGTTGCTTATGAGTCAAGAAAGTTAAAGCAACATGAGTTCAACTATGTGCCGCATGATCTTGAATTAACTTCCATAGTTCATGCACTTCAGATGTGGAGGCATTATCTTCTATGTAAGCCCTTTGAGTTAAAGATAGATCATCTAGGGCTCAAGTATATATTTACTCAACCTAACCTTAATGCATGACAGAGAAGATGGTTAGAATTCCTTAGTGACTATGACTTTGGAATTGAATATATAAAAGGAAAGGAGAATAGAGTAGCATATGCTCTTAGTAGGAGAAGACATCTAGCTGCCATTGTTAATATGAGATCCAATTTGGAGCAGAAAGTGATTCAGAATCTTCAAGAAGATGATCATTATGAAAGAGTAAAGCAAGATTTGGAAGTAGACTCCTTAGATCACAGGTGTGATGGCTATGTGATTGAATCAAATGGACTTTTGAGATTTCAGGGAAGGATGTATATTCCTAACTCTTGAGAGTTGAGGAAGTTAGTGCTCAAAGAGATTCACAATGCACCTTATTTAGGTCACCCTAGAGTGACAAGGATGGTTAAAGGTTTGAAACCTTTATACCTTTGGCCTAGATTTAAAAGGGATGTGATAGAATTTGTAGCTCGATGTTTGGAATACCAGCAAGTCAAGGCTGAGCATGTGCATCCAGTAGGATGTTGTATTTGCACAGTATCCCTAAGCACAAGTGGTGTGTGATAAGCATGGATTTTATTCAAGGGTTACTTATGTCTAAGAATAGGCATGATGTCATCTTAGTGGTTGTGGACAAGTTGACAAAGGTAGTACATTTTATTCTAGGGAATCTTTAGATGGTTCTATGGTCTTAGCTAAGAAGTTTGTACATAAGATTTTCAGATTGTATGGAGTGCCTAAGATGATCATTTCAGATCGAGACACTCACATGACATCTAGATTTTGGACAACTCTTAATGCAGCTAGGTAAAAGCACAAATATGTGTCACACTTTTATAAAGGAAATGGTGAACATTGATCCAACTTTTAAAATTGAATCACTAAAAAGTGACATATATATTTTGAATTTTGAAATGATGTAAACTAATAAAATATTTATTTTTTAGTATATTTTATGTTTTTTATTTTTTGAAAAAATTTAAAACATTATTTGAATATAGTTTTTAATAAATTGACACTATAATTTAGTTGCTGATAAAATGCTGAAAAATAAAGTTACATGAGACGTCAATCTTTATGTAGTAATTTTTTTTTAAAAAATTTGTGTGTGTATTTATAACTTGAAACTATAGTGCATGGATATATTTTTTTCCAATTTTGATAAATATATATATTTTTAAATAAATATTAAAATGTGCATGTATTAAAACGTAGTTGTTTCCATTCGACATCAACTTTCATATTAACTATTTATCTATAATAGAAAAAAATTATACCATCTTGATATAGATTCTTTTATCTAGTGCATGATATTTTTTTCAATTTTTTTTAATAAGTTTTACTATTTTTCCTTGACATGGTAATCGACCTAATGTTTTGTGCTGATAACCTACTTTTAGTAAAAATAGAAGGGAAAATATAAATAATAATTAAACTATTCAAATATATATTTTTGAAAACTAAACTTATAGATCTACAAAAGGGTATTTTTATATTTTTAAAAAAATGTTATTTACACGAGTAGAAGTTGTTGAAATATCAAGTTTTTCAAATAATTTTACATTTTTGGTAAATTGGCCGCATAGTGGTGCTACATATGCATTTAGCGAACAATTTTAGTTGGAAAAGTTGTGGGCATATCTAAGTTAGCTAGAATGAATCTTACAAGATCATATGTTTGACCAAAATTAATTTTTAGTTAGAAATTCTTAAATTCACTTGTGCTGATAAGTCAGCTGAAAGTGTGACATAGCTTTGTGTTTTTACCTAGCTTTGGGTACAAAATTGAATTTTAGTTCAGCTTATCATCCTCAAGTGGATGATCAAACAGAAAGAGTAAATCAGGTGGTAGAAGACCTTCTTAGAATGTATTGTATGGATCAACAGTATAAATGGGAGGAGTATCTTCCATTGGTTGAGTTTGCATACAACAATTCATACCATGCATCTTTGGGAATGGTACCCTTCGAAGCTCTCTATGGGCATATGTATCGAACACCTATCAGTTGGGATAGGGTGGAGGACAGAATTGTGATTGGTCCTAAAATGTTAAGAGAAATGGATGATCAGATGAGGTTGATCAAGGAGAAGTTGAAGCAAGCTTCAGATCTTCAAAAGAGTTATGCAGATAGGAATAGAACTCCTAGACAGTTTTCAGTTGGTGACAAAGTCTTTTTGAGGGTTAAACCTCATAAGAGTTCAGTATTGTTTGGTAAAGCATCCAAACTTGCTCCTCATTTTGTAGAACCATTTGAAGTTCTGGAAGTGAATAATCCTATGGCTTATGGACTTGCACTACCGTCTGCACTTGCCATAATCCATAATATTTTTCATGTGTCTTTACTTAAGCTTTATCATCCTGACATGCCACATATTCTTGATTGGCATGTTTTACATGTTTAGGATCTAGGAGTGGTGTTGGTGGAGCCCACTCAAATTTTGGGGAAGCGCAACATTAAGTTGCTTAGGAGAGATGTGGTGCAATATAGGGTCCAATGGGATCAGTATTCTTAGGACAGTGCCACATGGGAGGATGCAAAGGAGATTGGTAGATATTTTCCTCATTTGAAGATATAGCATAGATTTCTTATTCATGCATGGATTATGATAATTTGAGTTGTTATTATGATCTTTTGATACTTTGAGTTGATGTTATTATTTTATGATACCTTGATACTTTATTGGTGGTTGATGGACACTTTATTGTTTTAATTTTTAATAAGACATCGAGATGATGTCTCTTTCAACTGGGGAAGGATGTCATGTCTCATTTTTATGGACAATATGATTATTCTAGTTTAGTGAACAATTATTGTGATTGACTTTACTTTAGGTAATTTTGCCTATGTGGAGGTAATTATTATGAGTTATATTGATGAAAAATTAGAAATCATTTTAAATATTGAATATTGTAGAGATGATTACAATGATTTGCTTTGGCTATGTTTTGGAGACACTAACCTATTGACATCAAGTTGAGTGCAATGGATGCAGGTACTCGTTGAATATGAGAGCATGGTTAAGGTAGAGGTGTTCTAGCCACTTGACAAGAACTAATGGATGGATTACCTTGATGCAATCACACACATCACGTTGTTGCATCTGCATTATTGAATGGTTCTTATTGCATTAATGTGTGGTTCTTAATTATTTTCGAATGCATGATGTGATTACTTAAATTAAGTGTCTTTTTGAAATATATTCAAATGATGTTTGTATTTTAAATTAAATAATAAAATATTGCTTATAGATGTTTGGAAGACAATATGTTCCTTAAAAATAAATAAATATATTAAATTAAATATATAAATATGTAGAATTGTATTGCATTTCTTTTCTTGATTATTTAATTAGTTTTATTTTAATAACAATAGTTAGATAATATTAAAAATAACAATATTATATTTAGAAAAAGAATGAAGAAATTAAAATGAGTTACTATCATTCATGTGACAGTAGGTTTAAGTAAATAGTTTTATTTTATATTAATTGGAATAGAGAGTATTTAAATATTTTTATTTTCATGCAAACTAAAAAAGGAGAATTTTAGTTCTAAACCTAATCTTGGACCACCAAAAATAAGAGTTGGAGAAATGTTTTAAAAGAGTAGATCACTCAGCAGAAGAAATACCATGTTTTGGTAGCTAAGTAAACTGGTTTTTACCTAAGCGATAGGAAGGAGAATTGTAGTTGCAATAGGAAAAAGATAGAGAGGTAGAGATAGTAGCTACATATACATTCTTGACCACAAATTTTCCATGTTTTTCTTCTTTATTTTGACTGCATTAAAATGGTGTCATTGTGACTTAAAAAAAATGGTTTTCTCTGCTTGTTGGGTGGGTGATTGCCTTTGTTTGGTCATTCCCTATTTTGGCTAGTCGCCCCTCTTTCTAGCCACTCATTCTAATATTTTCTGGTTGTTGACTCATTTTTCTGAGTCTTCCCCTCTTGTTTCTACCTAGGCAACTTCCTATAGTTCTTCTTGCCATTGCTTTAACCCAGATCAACCTACATGCTGGTTGTTTCTTGGTCATTACCTTCCTTCTAGCCTTCGTCCCATAGTCTTGGCTGCCTTCACTTATGTTGGTCATTCTTTTTCTTAAAACTGTTTAATTACCTCTATGCTATACTAAAACCAGACGTTATCCTTAGATATGGATTTCTTAAATTGACTGAAACTTTCTTAAAACCCTAGATCATTGTTAGGTTAACCCTATCAGACAACATTATGACTGTATTTCTTTGTTATGCTACCTGAAGTGATTTTCTAATGAAAATCAACATTATTGTAAGTGAAATGCATATTCATAAAAATTAGAAAAGAAAGCTATTATTATCTCTATAGACATTCCCAGTTACTGCTGTGTTAAACACCATTTTTGACCCATTATCTTGGTTGACAATAGACTATTACAAACTCTGTGAATTGTTTATTTTTCCATTCTGTCACAACTCCTATCACTGAAATGACAGGAGGGTTATTGAATAGCATATACAAACTTATTGGTTAAAACTAAGTAGCTCCTGCCACAAGAGGATGATAGTAAGATGAAATAGAGACTGTAGACTTCTATATTATTTTTCCTATGAATGCTGATGCTGAAAACCTATTATATTATAAACAAAACCGAAACCAGATTAAACTATGTTCTATGTTCTTTTCTTTATTACTGCAATAGTTCCTATTGCAGCAGTGACAGGAAGACTATTTTCTATTGTTTTTAGACTTCCTATCACAGAAATAACAGCAAGATAGATTAATATCTTAGAATGACTATTATTGAAGACATTGTGACCGAAATACAAGATTAGAAACCATATCAAATTGATAAAATTATTATTTTGATTATATGATCAAAATATCGTTCATTGCTTGAAAGTGTATTTTTTCCTTAATTGATGTTTTGGGAAAGGGATTAGATTGATTTATTAGAAATCTTGAATTTGTGATTTTTTACTTTATTTTGTTGCTTCTTGGGGAAAGAAGTAGTTTTTATATAAGAATGTATTGGGTTACTTTTGGGACTAGGATGCCAAATGTGGATATTCAGAGATGGCTTTTCCTCTCTTCAGGAATTAACCAGGTTACTTTAATGATTAGATCTAATCGGAATGGCATTGAAATAGATGTTTATTGTCTAGCAAACTATTTATTGATATCTCTGCCACATCTTGTTGTGAGACAATTTGCTTTCAATTAATTAGAATTGTACATCCAGACATCAGAGTTGCATTAGGTGTTCCCTCCCGCAG
The DNA here is from genome assembly GCA_027924645.1 of Cunninghamia lanceolata. Lineage (NCBI taxonomy): Eukaryota > Viridiplantae > Streptophyta > Pinopsida > Cupressales > Cupressaceae > Cunninghamia > Cunninghamia lanceolata. The sequence goes on from BSBN01000016.1 coordinate 6,315,885, forward strand.
TTGTTACCAAGTAGCTAGATATTTTGTGCAGGGTTGAGTTTCCTTCATTTCAAGAAGGGATCCGGGGAAGTGTAAATACTTCATGGTCACCTGGGCCATGTTCCTATCTCTTGGCTTGTAGGTGGTGGACCAGTTGGTCCATGCAGCTGGAGAGTGTATTGATTTATTTATTATTGTTATACTTGTTTATTTTACCTATATTGGATGTATTATGGCATGTTGCCAAAAAATTTATGTATATTATTTTATAGTGCTTGTTACCTAGATTAAGCATGTGAATATGTAAGATTTATTGACATTGAGATTCTTATTTATGAGATCATATTTTATTTGAGATATTGTGATTAGCAGATTAATTACATCTTTTATCTTTGAAATTTGTATCTAAGTGGATTATTTACACCTTTTTATTTTTGGTTATTGCGATGTTGTATTTAAGCGGATTATTTACTTCATTTACTTTTGTGTTGGTTTTATTGCTTTTACATGAATTGTGAGGTTTTACACATGTTCCATATTTTTGAACTCTTCCACATGTGCATATTCTGCATTCACCTCATCCACTTTGGTCTATTCAATGTTCTCCTCTTCAATAGTCATCAAATTGGATGCTTCAACATTCATTTCTCAAATCCTCTCTCTCCTATTTGTTTGTCATTTTGCCTCTTTCTCTCAATGTGATTCAATTTCTTCATGTGTCATGGCCTTCCTTTTTTATTTTTTGTTGACATTTCTTTGATCCCATGTTTACCAAAATATCTTGATAAAACTAACAAATGATATTTACTTTACATAGAGTTGGATCCCTCCTTATAATTTATGAATTACAAGTAGATTTAGATCCTTTGTTCAATATATCACATGTGCTTGATTTCTCCAAAAAATAATTCCTTTGGTTGATATTTTTAAAAAATAACTACTGTACTTCATTCCATTTGAAAATACTCTTTATGATTGAATTGCTACAAAAATTGAATATAATATGACTTCTTGAGAGATTGTAATGACACTTGCATTTAAAAAAATGTAGAAATAGTCGTTGCTGGGTTGTACATACAAAAAGAAAAGTTGAAGAATTTAGTCACACTACATTTTTATTTTTAAAGAACATAATAGGTAAATAAGAAATGGGTGCCAATTTATAAATAGGCACATGTTCCTTTTTCTAATGACAAACATTTATAATGAGTGCCTGTTTCATTATAGAACGGGCACCCATTTCTAAGTGGATGCACGTTACTTCAAATTTGAATTTTAAAACCCATGAATTTGCATTTCTTTTAGGCTTAGAAACCCAATTGTTAGCCTTGGACTTGCAAGTTCAAGGCAATAATAACAAGAGAAAAAAATGACTTCACCAATATGGTTGACGACTTTTTTTTAGAATTTTTTGACCAGATTAAAACCCATTATAGATCATAATGTATGGTTTTAAAATATACATTTGTTTTACAATTGGACATAATTTTTTATTTACTACTTAATTTTTAAACAAAGAGACTCATAAAATTGAAATGACATACATTACTATTTTTTAATAACTTTTAATTTTGAAAGTTTTTTGAAAAAAAATTATGTTTAACCAATCAGACATCATTCTCTACATGATGAAAAAAATAATGTTATAATTATTTTAGTTCAAATTATGTTGGTCGTACATGAGGGGTTTTAAAAAACACAAATTAGAGCTAGAAAAAATTAATAAAAAAAACTTTTTATCAAAAAATTGCAAAAAACTAGCCTAACCAAACTTCAACATCATATGCATCTTTTCGTAAAAAGAATTAGAAAAATACCTTCATTTAGGTCAAATTATGTTGGTCATACACATGCATGCTTTGGCTCAAAACAAGGGACTTTTAAAAATCCACTTTTTGTATATCCTATACAAAACCAACTTTTATCATCTAGGCATTAGAAAAAATACATATTTGAAAACTAGAAATAGAATCCTACATTTCATCTTTTTATATCATATTAATATTCTATGTGTAAGTGCTTCAAATTTTTACTCCAATAATGACAAAATTTGAAAATAGGAAAAACACTTCCACTCTTTGGCCAAAAAGTGAACCCAACTTCTTGCACTCACCCACAACCATGGTTACTACGTTAGAATCTTGCATGGTAACTGATTCATCTTACCAATATTTGTCACAATTTGGCATTGGGTTGGATAATCTTGAGCAATATTTGGAGGATTATCTTCATTGTCTTTGGAGCATGTTCTACATCTATTTCCACTAGGTTCTGGATTGTCACATTCTTTAGTTTTCCTTGGGACTCCTAATAATATTGTAGCTTCTTTCAGCATTGACATGGCGACACTTGAACAGAGTATAGAGACTTCATACATCTTGGGTTTTCTTCCCTCATTGTCCTTTTGAAGGAATGGGAAGACTTCTTGCATACATTTTTGGTCTTATTTCTTCCTAAGGGGAGGAATGGTGTTCAACAATCTTGGATCATCTCCAACATTCATTGTTGAGCATCTACCATTAGTTTAGGAGATTCTACATTGAGGGGGGGCTACTTGGTATCTCTTCTTCTCTCTTATGGATGGATCTTTTTCCTCACATGGGGTTTTTCTGTTTCATAATTTAGAGAGAAATTTTATTTTGTTTCTCTCTTTTGGAGAGGGGTTTCTTCATATGGGTTTTTCTCCTTTTCTTTGTTTGTGAGAGATTTGTTTGTACATGGGTACCTAACATGGCCTTGTAGACGGGACCCATCTTTGCATTTTGATTTTTTTTCATTCTTAAGGGGGGTGTTGGTATGAATAGGGGTATTTCCTATCCAATTTCTCCTTTGTAGTGTGAACAAGGCACATTATCCAACTAGTTATTAGTTAGGACCTATTCACACATGTTCACATGTTAAGTTTACTTAAAGGGCTCTAGGAATCTTTCTAGAAGTTTATTGTACACACGTGATCTTATCCTATAGTTGTCTCATGTCATATGATTAAGACACTTGTCATCATCCTAGTTAGTCCTACCTCTCAATCTTTCCTTTATAAGAAAGGAACATCACATCATAGTTTTTTAGTATTGTTGGATATTGTTGTATTTACATTCTTTGATAGGAAAACAATTTATTCTTGTCATATTGATCTTCTCATTTCTTTGTGCTTTCCATTAGGCCTCTAGATCTTGAGTAACTATCTCCATAGCCAAATCTTACAAGGTGAATGTTAGAGGAGGCCCATTTTATTTCCCCAAGTCTCCCAATCCTTCTAGGCTACACAGATCTGAGAAAGTCTCTTAAGAGACCTAAGAGCTAAAAGGTGTCAAACCTTGACAGAGCAATTTTCAAAATTTGTGGCACCTAGGAATGATATGTTTAGACCTATAGTTGGATGTCAAGTTCTTCTAAAATAACCTCTCTTCTTTTTATCAAATCAAAACTATTTGACCATGTCAATAATGGATGCATTCTTACAAATTGCCTTAGTGGCATTTAATGTAATGGTGCCAATAGTCATATTTTTCTACACCTTCTGGGATCGAATCGATAATGCTAACATATTGGGGTGGGTGAGTGAATTTAAGTGGAAGCCTTTATTCATTCCCCAGGTCTCCTAATCCTTCTAGGCTACATTAGATTAAGAGAGTCTCTTAAGAGCCCCAATTGCAAAAAGTTGTCAAACTTTGACACAATAATTCTTAGAATTTGTAGCACCTAGAATTTTTCATTTGCACCTACAAATGGATGTTAGGTCCATCTACAATAGCATATCTAGTTTTTTGTTAGCTCTAGGTAGTTTGACCATGCTAACAATGAATGTATTCTTGCAAAATGCCTCATTTGAGAGTAGTGTAAAGGTGCTAATAGCCATATTTTTTCTTTTATAAAGGCAAGGTTGAAAAGTAGGACTAACTAGGATGATGATAAGTGTCTTAATCCTATGACATGGGATAACTATAGGATAAGATCACATGTGTACAAGAAACTTATAGAAAGATTCTTAAAGCCCTTAGTAAACTTAACATGTGAACATGTGTGAATAGGTCCTAACTAATAATTAGTGAGATAATGTGCCTTGTTCACACTACAAAGTGGAAATTGGATGGGAAATACCCTTATTCACACCAACATACCTACCCACCCTGATGTGTTGGCATAGCTAGTTTGGTCCCACAAGGTGAAGAATGTAAAATATGGCTCTTGGAAACATTATGTTGAATGCAAATGAGATAATCTGAAAGAATGCATTCATTGTTGGCATCAGGAATTTTTTTACAGGCTAATCTTTGCCAATTGGTGAATAGTTCATATTTGCAAATTGAGATTTGACGAATACATTCCCACCGGTGGGGGGCCAATTTGCCTAATTTTTTTGGATTTTCATTCAAATGTGTTTCAATTCGCCACCCTATTAATATTTGAGTCATTTATAGTTAGTATTTTTTCTACGGTATACTACATGGTTCTAACAGTGATTCACCTAGAATTTTGGAGGCATGTTTTAATTCACCCACATATTTGCCAATATCACTAAACGGTTGACATGCATGAGGACCCATTTCACCAATATCATTAAACAGTTGACATGCATGAGGACTAATTTCACCAATATCATTAAATGGTTCACATGTATGAGGACCAATTTCACCAATACCACTATAACTCCATGCTAATTCGAGGGCCATATTCGCCTAGAAAATTATAATATATGTGTTTGATGGAGGTCCATTTTGCCTAACATTTATAAGTGTCCTTTTAATAGTATGCGGGATTCACCAAATTATTATACTACCATTTGAAAATCCCATAGTATTTGCCAAATATGCATTGATATAAATGCATTTGAAACTCTAATTAATCCTTTACACATTTTGTTTAGCTCTGAGCTCTTGAATCCTGAATTCATTTCAGATCATAGAGAATTTATAGCTACAGGCATTGATGAGTCACTAAAAGATAAGTGATCATTTCTTTACTATGTAATAGTATTAGATTCATGTTGATTATTTATGTCTTTGTTTGGTTTCATTGTTACAGATGATATTGATTGAGTAGGAGTTAGGAGTCTAGGACTAGGGAGATATATTAATCTAGGACCCAAGGATCTATATTCTATCATATATGATTCCTTCTTGAACAAAATGACATTTTTTCTATAGCTTTTAATTCGTGAGAGATGTCGAGAAAGAAGAAGTTGTCTAAGGGTGGTGAAGGGAGGTCAAGGTCATCAAAACAAAGAAACAATAACATAAAGTCACACTTTGGTAATGTTGGTGGTCCATTTGATGGAGCTACAACATCTGAACCTGTACCATCTATTGACTTGGATCACAATGCCATGGATGATATTCCAGGGAATACCCAAGGTAGTAGGAATGATGACAATGCCATAGATGATGTTCCAGGGAATACCCAATGTATTGGGAATGATGAGAATGAAACATATGATGTTCGAGGGAATACCTAAGGTAGCGAGAATGATGACAATGCCACATATGATGTTCCAAGGAATACCCAAGGTAGCATGAATGATAATATGAATAAATCAATATTAACAAATGATAATGAAGTTATAGAAATCAATGAAGATGAAGATCTTGCAAGTGCATGCAAGGGGAAAAGAAAATCCAAATAAAAAAGGGGTGTGAGTGGGAAATGTCAAGGAGTTTTTAGATTGATTGGGTGTCAAAATTCTCATTCATTAAATCAGTGGATAATGAAAACAAAGATGAACCTCCCATATAATGCAAGTGTAATATTTGTAGTTGGAAATATTGTAGGGACAAGAGGTTGTAGCTAAAACTCGACACCATAGAAAAACATATTGGCAAAGTTTATGAAAAACAAATCATAGATGGATAGGAAAAATTAATGATAAGATGGAAAATAAAGGAAGAATGTCTTCATGTAAAGAATGCCCTCGAATATGATGCGCATATGCAAAGAAAGGAAAAGATTCATGCAGGTGGAGGTTCAATTGATGCTCAATTTGGAAAGATGATGGGAGAAGCACAAATGACAAAAAAATGTTCTGTTGGGTGTTGTTTTTCATATTTTGACCAGAGAGCGTCCTATGATAGACTACCTAGAATATAATGGTTTATTATATTTTATAGGCATTTCTAATTTTCCTAACTCACATTGGTCAATAAATAGTGGATGGCAATGGGCAAGTTGTCTTGCTAAGGTGGAAAAACATGATTTACAAGAAAAAATAAAAGAGTCAACTTTTATTGCATTATCTCTAGATGAAGTTACAATAATAGATAATACTTCTTGGGTATGTATGCATGTGTATACTATGGAAAATCATGTTCACCAACCTCATCTACTCTCTATTTATAAAATGAAGGAGAATGCAACATAACAAAATCTATTTGAGATAGTTAAGAAATCTTTGATTGAAATTGGAGGTATGGATGACTGCACAATTGCCAGAAAGTTGGTGTGTAGGGGCGAATGGAGCTTCATTCAATCAAGGTCATAGGAACAGTCTATGTGTAAAGCTACAAACTTCTATTTCACCATACATGATTGCCATTCATTGCATGGCCCACAAAAGAATTTATCATTTAAAATGGTGAGAAAGTTTCCTGCAGTATCAAAAGTTGAAGATCTAGTCTATAAGCTCTACTCATACCTCTGTCAAAGTCAAAAGTGGTTTTTGAAATTTCAACATTCTGTTGAGGGAGTAACTGCATGAAACAAGCTTCTTAAGGATGTTGATACCATATGGATCTCCTTGCATGAACCAATGAAAAGAGTTTTAATAGAATATCAATCCTTGATTGGTGTAATGTATGACCATCACTTCACAGTTGATAGGGCTCCTGGCCTCTTACATAGGTTAAGTGACATAGAGACACTCCTTGTTTTAGCTGGTATTCTTTCCATGCTGGAGTAAATGAATGTGCTTGTGAAAAAATCCCAAGAAAGAACTATGTATATTTCTAAATATACTAAACTGCATCGAATGATATGCATGACCTTCGATAATCTATATCTATCAGACAAGTCCTTCATAAATCCAAAATTTAGCAGTTGGCACTTGATAACAAATGTGACCAATCCTACTAATTTTTTATAGTTTACTGATAGTGGGGAGTTATGTGTCTCTATAAAGGGATTTGAGATACTAATGCACTATTTTAACAAGGTCAGGTACACTATCAGAGAAGAACCTATTTCAATGGAAGCTTTTGACAAGATTGTTAATTTTGTAAGTACTACTTTAAAGAATATTGTGAAATCTCTTTCCTCAAAGATTAAAGACTGATTCCCTCATGATGAACTACTTGAAACCATGTGTATAATGTATCCTCAATATTGGGTCAACTATGAGCCAAGTGATTATCACAACAAAATACAAACTTTAACAGATCATTTTTTAAAAAGTATAGAATTTGATGGACAAAAATTAGAAGGAATTTTAAATCAAACTAAGCTTAGAGAGCAATTAGGCCGATTTGCAACTTCAATGCTGGAACAATTTAAACTCATGGAGGCTCCCCACCAAGAGGGATTGATAACAAAGCTTTGGGCAACCTTAAGTCAAAGCAAAATATTGCATGATGCATTATCAGAAATTTTCAAACTTGTTGATTTATGCCAAACCATGATATTGGGGTCAGTGGAGGATGAGAGAGTTTTCAATGCATTGGGGTTCTTGAAATAAAAGATAAGAAATAAATTTGACAAGAATTTGGAAAATTACTTGAGAATGTATACAACTAGACATGATATCCAAATTTTTCCTTTTGATAGGGCACTCGCAATATGGAGGTCCTTATGTGAAAGAAGAGGGTTGTGCAACACTTCAAACAATAATAGCACACATGAAAGTGACAAAATGAATATCAGAACCACATGTAGTGGTAGTGGTATTGATGAGACACTCTTAAATCAAGATATGGAGATAGAAGAAAATGAAGAACAATATCAGGATGATGAGATGATTTCGAAATTTGAAGGGATTTAGTAGTTATTAGGTATTTATATTGTATTTCATGTTCCAAACTCCAAAATGTTGTTGATCGCATTTTATTTGTCTATCAGTGATGTAGATTCTTCATTTTTGATATAAAAAATTAATATTTTCATATTATTATTGTGTGATACTGATAAGTTTTACAAGCATTCAACTAAATGCAAAATAATTTTTCTTCTCTATAACCATAGTAGTGTTTCATTTGTTTTCCTTTATTGCAATGCATAGTAATCAACAATAGTTGCATATTAATAGACAACATTAGCAAATTTTAATGTGTATGTAGAAATTGGTGTTTTCCTAAAGTAGGTAATTAAATAATACAAATAATTTGAACAATGAACACATAAATGGATTTTAGTGTTATATTGATTTTCAAATAAAGGTCTAAAGAAATACATGTTAAAGTATTACATTTACAATGTACAATAACTTGCTCAAAATCAATTGTGCATAATGCTCTGTTAGAAACACATATTACTAAATCATTTTATCATCTTTTGTAGAGTGCTCCACTCTTCATCTGATGGAAGTGTAATTTTTATTAACCCAATGTGAGCAAGTTGTAAGTGTGATATCATTTTATAATTCATATATTTACTTGACTTCAATGTTTCACTAAAAGTTCTATTCGAGGTTATCAGTGGTGAGATAGAATCCAAAAAGTTTTCCTCATCAAGATTTTGAGTAAACTGGTCCTTACCCAACTTCATTTTATCCTCCATATTCTTTTTGAAAGAAGCCTTGCCAATGTATAGGAATGATGGGTCAAAATCCCTCGGCAAACCAAGCTTTTTGAAGTATTCTTCCTTTGTTTGCATCCTCTTTGTCAATAATGCAGCTTGTTCCAAAAGATCATGTGCTTGTTCTAGCTTCACACATTTTTCAATGATAGACAAGGCCGTTATTGTGGCATCAATACAGATTTGAATTCCTTTTGATTCCAATTCTTTGCCACTAGCTTTGTAGATGGATTCCAAAATGTTGTTTGCATCTGATTGTTTTGAAGTTGCCATGTATCCATTTTTAGCAATGTATTGTTTGAGTGTATTACTACATAATAGTAGATCATCAATGAATTCAAACATTTTAGAAATATCATCAATCCTCTTCATAATTTTCTCCCAAATGTTATGTTTAATATAAACTATTGTGTTTCTATAAAATTTAGATACTTTCGTTTGGGACAATTTTATTTCATTTTCTGCATTATTTAGTTTTATCTGCAAATTTTTAGAGTTTTTTCTCTCTTTTCCCACAGATGTCCTACTTTTTTTGTTGATTGTTGTTTGTCATTGGCTTCATTCAAGGATTGTTCTCATTTTTCTGAATTGGCTTTTTCAATATCATAATTTTTTTTACTTTCACTTAACATTTTCTTCAGTTTATTCACTTCCACCTCCGTCTGTTTATTCACTTCACTTGTAGATGTAGAGTCAATTTTTTTTATCCTTTTCTCTAATTCATTGGTGTTGCTCTCTGCTACTTTCCTCTTGGCTTTTTCATTTGCTATGTCTCCCTATAACTTTTCTATTTGAGTCTACAACTTGTTACGTAAATCATAAAGTCAAATGAAAATGAGCGATTTGAATGGAATTAACATCACTGAATATATTTTTCTTCTATTGTAACTCAATTACTAGAACCTATGACTTATCTATATTACAACTCTAATTTTTAGATAATATTGTAAATGAGAAATTTGGATAAAATATAAGACAAAACAATGCATGCAATTACCTTCTTACCCAAAACATTCGAATACCTCAAATACCTTGAAAGATTGATGTATGCATGATTGATCGATGTTGATTGCTTAGTTCTGCAGCATAACAATTGATAGAAGATGATAGAGGAATATATATAGATAAAGGATAAAGATTGTGAAGATAACTCGACAAAATAAAGATACTTAAAAGCTCCCTCTCCAAATGGCTTGTGAGAGGCCATATTTATAGGCAAGGCTAACTAGGGTTTTGAGGTGGAAGAAAGAAGATGTGATAAGATTTGATTTTTAATAAAAGAGGAAATTAAACAAGATAAGATAGAAAAAAGATAGAAAGATTGGGTTTTAGTTTTAAATCCTTAAAAGGGAAATAAATCTTCGAAAAAGATGGGAGGATAATAGATGAATTATCTAATTAAATTAATTAATTAGATACACATGAGTTCAAATTTGTAAACAAAGAAAGAGGATTTTATTATAATTTTATTAATTAAATAAATATTTAATTTATTTAATTAATTTGGATTATGGTGAGAGATGATGTGGAAAGATAATTAAATAAATAAATAATTATTTAATTATAGGAAAATAGATAAATGACTAATTAAACAATTAAGAATAATTATTTAATTAAAGGGGATAAATGGACAGGACTAATTAAATAAATAAAAATTTATTTATTTATAGTAGAAGGGATTATGGGATTGAAAGATAAGATGGGTTGTTAATGAAGACAAGATTCCTTTCCAAGTTAGAATGTTTTTTTCTATTTCGAGATTTTAAGTGATGAGGATAGTTGATTTTTATAATTTATTAAATCTTTCCCATGATTTGATTTTTGATTTCTTGTTATTTTCAAGGACACTTGCACGTTTAGAGGAAAATAGAAGGTGGGGAAAATATATAATAAATTAAATAATTGAATTTATTTAATTTATTATTTAAATGAGAGAGTGTTGGAGGAAATAAAATATAAATTAAACAAATAAAATATGGATTTTTTTTAGAAGAAAGATGAGGTAATTAAATAATTTAAAATTATTTAATTATTTATGGAAAATAGAAGAATAAAGGAAATTAATTAAATAAATAAAATTTATTTAATTAAGTATGGAGATATAGAAAAAAATGAGATTTTTTATTACAAGTGTGTTAGATGAAATTAATGTATGTAGTGCCAAAATGCAATAAATGTATAAATGTTAAAATGGGTCAATTTTGGGTGTCTACAAATATATTCAACAAAGTTACCAAGAAATTAAAAAACAACCATACCTTTTTTTTCTCTCTTGCTTCAGCAATGATGTGTACAATACTTCATTGTTCCTTTTTGATACATTAATTTTGTTAGAATTTTTCATTCTAGAAAAATCCACTGGGATGGTACTCACCTCATAGTCAGAGTGTTGCATCTGGTCCTGTAGTTTATTTTGATCTTTGGGCACAATAATCATGTAATCCATTTTTCTAATTTCTAGTTCAAATGTAGTCAATATCCTGGTTGTTGTAGGCTCTGAAGTTGCAGTACTCTTTATCTCTAGCACTTGCTTCTTGTATGTTTTAGATATTTTAGATTTCTTTTCAAACTCAACTTTGTAATAAGAATCTGTGACACTTGACGTAACTTTGAATGGAAAAGGAGTAGTTGTAGTGCTGGTGGCATCTCTAATTAATTGAGGTTGAGGATTAGCCATTCATGTCCTAGTCACACTAACGATAGGAGGGGTGGTAACTTCTAGAAACAATTGCTTTAATGTGGATGTGGAATAAAAAATTGTCATAATCTTTCACTTCTTAGTCTTCACAAGGCCTTGTTCTCTAAGTTTGTCTAAAGTATCATCTAATGTTATTGTTGGCCTCTTATGAGTTTGGTGTTGCATCTCTTGCTGACCACTACTACTACTATTACCTATACCATTGCTAGATTTGCCACTAGTAGCACTAGAATGTCCACCATCTCCTACAGGAAAAGAATAAGAAACAAGTAGATCAGAAGATCCTTGTGGTACTATTAGTGATTGCATCTCACTTTAAGGATTTGAAGCTAGAATAAATCTAATCTCTTGATCTGTATGTGTATGCCCTTTGGCTTGTTCATCACCTCCAATGTTGAGTTGAAGATCATTAGGTTTTCTAAGGTATATCTCTGGTACAATCAAAATACCTTGTCCTGTGGGCCCCAAACCACCACCTTCATAACCCAATTTTGGGGCTATTGATGCCCCTATAGTATATGTTCCTCTTGTGGTCTCACTCATATGAGGTTTGAATGCATAGGCACTAAGATCTATGGGTTGGTCTTCATCCTCATCATCACTTTCAACATTAGTTGCTTCAGTGATAGTGGGATGCTTTATATCCTACAATTTACTGAAATCTTTATCTTCTGTGTTTTCTTCAAATCCTGCAATAGCTTTTGGATCACCGAGATCCTTCCTCATAGACCAAAAGGCACTAATTTATGAATGTAGCCATTTTTCTTGTGTACAAGCATCTTTTAGAGTCTGTGGAATTTTTGTATACATAGCTTTTTTAGCAGCTTTTATATAGAAATTATTGTATCTCTTGTTTGTCTTCATCCTCATCATCACTTTCAGTATTAGTTGCTTCAGTGATAGTGGGATGCTCTATATCCCACAATTTTCTAAACTCTTCATATTCTGAGTTTTCTTCAAATTCTATAGTAGCTTTTGGATCACTGAGATCCTTCCTCATATACCAAAAGGCACTAATTTTTGAGTGTGACCATTGTTCTTATGTACAAGCATCTTTTAGAGTCTATGGAATTTTTGTATACGTAGATTTTTAGTAGCTTTTCTAATGATAATATTTCAAAAGAAATACCTCTTTGAGAAGTAGTTTCTTCCATGACTTTTCTAACCTCATCCCAAGAATTCTTGTTTCTCAACATTTCTAGCAGGGGTTTACTTTCATGTTGAATTCTAGTTGGAGCATTCTTATTGGCCACAAGCCTTGTTATAATCACATCACATGGGTCATACTGCCGATGAGAGTCAACATCAAATTTAAAAAATGTAATATTTTATGTGTCACAGTGAATGCTTTTCTCTCGAATGTGAACCCTCCACATGAAAAAGGTAAGGAAGGAAATATGCTCTTCTTTTGTTGACTAACAAAGTATAGTTGATCTGTACTCTCCATCTGTCATATGTTTTCCAATGCAAACATCCTCTCTATCAGATGTATGGGAGGTTTGTGGGGCTTTACTTCTAATCCATAAAATCTTAGGATAGTATATTCCTCCATGAAGGACTAGTCAACCAATTGTATTTCTTTTCCCAGTTGAATCCAATTTCTACAAGACTTGAGCAATCTAGGCATTGGAGTATTTGTAATGGCTTGATGTATAATGGAGCCAAAAAGTAGTCCACAAAATGATTGCAGTTCTTTTCATTATGATACATCTTTATCTTATGGGTCCAATCCAATAGTCCATTTTTATCTTGTTGAATTTGAAGCTTGTTGTCCTGAAACATCCCAGCAAACCGCACTAGAAAAAAATAGCACAAGTAGTTTGTGAAACTAAATGTCTTTCTATTGGAACCTAGGAATGGGAGCTTCACTTTGACTTCATTTAATTATTAAAAAATGATCATGCATGGATCTTGTAATGTGCTCATGAAATCTATATTTAGCAGGTGGATTACATTGATGGATATTGTATACCATTTCAAGGAGGTCTGCATCCACTTGACTATTATTATCCAATCCAAGGCAAAACACTAGCATGGAAACAATATCCTAAACCCATGTTTTAAAAATATCAATTTTATAAGGACACTTATGATTTTGATTGAGTAGGGCATAATCCAATGTTAGAGATATGATAATTTTTTTTATCATTTTCACTAACTACTTCATAAGTACTAGCAAGTTTTTCTAGGTTTATGTGGACTTTTCCACATTCTTCAGTGGTAAAACCTAACAATTTTCCAAAATATTCTCCATTAATGGGAATCATTACTTCTTGGCTATCTTTTATAACTATTACTTCTCTATTTTCATCATAATTCTAGGCATAGACCATGATAAATGCAAGGCAAGGGAAAAACTTAGGCAACATTAGGCGTTGCAATCTGACCACCCATGGTACAGTCATCCCACTATTTGGTATTGTTTTTTTGGGTCAAGTTGCACTTGACATACCTTATTCTCCAATGAAAATCTAAATGTTGAGGTAAACCTTCCAAAGATTACAAGGTCATAAATATCATGGCATTCATCTGTAAAACCTATGGTTTTAAGTAGTCTGACGTAGTCTATTTTATCTCTTTCTTTGGTATTCCCAATTTTTGGTCTGGTAGTGCTGGTAGACATGCTTGTAAACACTCAACCCTAAACCTTGATCTCCAAGATTGAAAAAACTAGAGTTTAAAGGAGAATAGTAATAGCAATAGTAATAGGAATGAAGTATTTATGTATTTCACTTACCTAGAAAATATGAATACAAAGACTGGCACTGAGTGACTCCATGGCATCACACAATCGATATTAAAATTTCTAGTGCATTGTAATCTCCTTGAGTCCTTGACCCTCTCACTTCCAAATAATATCAATTAAAATTGCTAAATGCTAACTCTAAGTGCCAACTGTGAAGTGAAGTGAGTGAAACATGTTACATTCTTTATTAAATTTATAAATTTTATTTTATTCTCGAGAAAGTTAATTTTTTAAAAGTTATTATATTCTATTTTATTCTTTACTTTCAGTACAAGTTTGTAGTTGTAGTTGTACTACTACTGAGTACTCCCACCTCAAATGTAATTCCCTGCCTAGGAACCTTAAAGAACAACACAATTATGCTATACAAAAAACCCATTTTTTTTTTAAATGAAAGAAATAACAACTATCATAAATCCTATCTACACATATCAATAAGCTAACATTGTGTCCTCTAAGGTTCGACAACTGCATTACTAATAGATCTATCATCAAGACCTAAACATACATCACAAATTAACTAACAACCATAGTTTATTCTGGATTTGTTGCATCAATGAGTATACACACACATTTCCATGTTGTAGCATTAGATAAACAATCCTTAAGTTCATGAAGATAACAAAATGAGTACATAAATAATTCTCCCTTACGTGAGGGTACAACAATACTCTATTTACACTATCACCTTTTTTATTACATTGGGATGCATACATCAAGTTACAGTACATGTTTCAATTGATACACAGGACTAGAACATGTACATAAATACTATCTCCTTGAGCAAGAATATGATCTAGAATCTGTTACATTAGTTACATCCTTTTCCACATGAACATCAACAAGCGGAAAAACCAATGGAGATTAAGCACATCCACTCGACCATGTGAAACCCTAAGGTCCACCCCTCATGCTAGGAGACAACACTAGGTCCCACATCCAACAGGTAGGTAGCAACAGACTAAC
This sequence comes from Cunninghamia lanceolata, assembly GCA_027924645.1. Classification (NCBI taxonomy): domain Eukaryota; kingdom Viridiplantae; phylum Streptophyta; class Pinopsida; order Cupressales; family Cupressaceae; genus Cunninghamia; species Cunninghamia lanceolata. The sequence goes on from BSBN01000016.1 coordinate 6,330,992, forward strand.
ACAATCATGAGTAATGCATGACTCCAACACAACACCTTAGAGGTAATTTAGATCATTTCCCCGACATCATTTTATTCAAAATTTGCCTTGTATTATTTTATCTCTATTTGTTAAAAAACCAATTTCAAGAATGAATTTGATTCATAATCTCATAAGAGGGTGTTGGCAAGAGACACTATAGGGATTCATGAATGTTGTCATTGATGGCAACAAAGGTTGCCCCACACATCCACAAGACATAATGAGTCTCTACCGGAAGTCAGATTGAAGAAGTGTTATGATCCAGTAAGCAAGAACAGAGCACTTAGCAAGGTCCGACAGTCAGGTTTGGATCTCTCAGAGGAAGTATCTCAGTGAAGTGCAGATTTGGGGAAGTCGAGAGGAGTACCTTGACTAATAGATTCCAAGGATTTATCCTCTGGTGATGGAAGGGTGAAGAGATATGAGCACCTGAGTGTTGGGTTCCTATCTGGCAGAGTAGACAGAGGAAGAACTATACTGGCAAAGTGTCAGACCTGAATCCTGAAGACATATTGTTGATGACTAAGTTTCTTGAGGTATCATTCATGATTGGCTGACATGATTGTGACTTCTACAAGCATCTCCTAGATCTGCATCACTTGGTAAGCAAGGATCCAGCTGACAGATCAAAGCTTGGAAAAATATTGACTATTCCGGATGCCGACTAGAAAGAGGGTGAAATCCTTTGTGCGAATATATATATCAGATGGATTTGGATGTGAAGTTAAAAAAAGGTGGCATGTGTTGTGCGAAGAAAGGAGAAGAGCTGAGCAATAGCTATAATAAAGGTCCAGTATGTGACAGGAGAGCAGAACCAAGAAGAGGAAGAATGAAGTGTAGTAGATCAGTGTATTGAGCCTAACCAGAACTGAACCTTAGCATGTGTGGATGCTTCTCATCAGTTCAAGTATCTAGTTCCTTTGTATGAACTATTGTAGGCAGTAAGCCTCCTGTGAGTAGTGTGCTCGGGTAGTGAGCCCTAATTGGCAAGTACCATTTTTGTACTATCTTATTCTTCTAACAGAGAATACAATCTTGGGTTAATCACCCCATGGTTTTCTCCCTTAATAGGGTTTCCACATCAAAAATATTGTGTCGTGTATTTCCATTTCATGGTTATGTTTTCTTATTTGAATTAATGTTGCATTAATTAGAAGAAAGTTCAGAAAGATGAAATAATTAAGATAACTAATTCACCCCCCCTCTTAGTTATCAACAATTGGTATCAGAGCCAAGTTTCTCCAAACAGAGCCTAACAGCTTGAGGAAGATCTGGGAATTAAAATGGATGTGTATGGTATGAGGGAGCAACTTCAGTCTGCTCTAGATGATCTTGAGCAATCTAATTATGAAGTTAATGAACTGAAGGAAAGACTCAGACAGGGTGATGATTTCATAAATGAACTAAAAGAGAAACTAAGTCTCTCTATGAAAAAGAGAAAGGATCTACTTTAGCAATTGGCAAGTCAAAGTGAAGAAAATGATACAAATGAAGATCTAAAGGAGAAAACCAAGTTATGTGAAAAGTTATCAAAAGAGATCATTATGGTAAGACATGAAATGGAATCAGGAGTTTTGAAATTTACTCGAGAAATTGAAGAGAAAAGAAAAATTGAAGATGATCTAAGACAATCTCTCAAGGAGAAATCAGAAGACTACCACAAGATGGATAGAATAATCAGACATCTTGAATCTGATCTTGAAGATGCTAAAGAAAATGAAGAAAAACTTGAGGATCAAATTATCTCTCTTAAAAGGGATATTCAAACAGCAAATGAATATAAAGAGAAATTCAAGATAAGTTCTACTCAACTTGAAGTTCTTCTTGAAAGCCAAAAGAGGGTAGATGACAAGTATGGTTTGGGATATGAGAAAGGTGAAAGCTCCGGATCTGGTCAGAAGAAGTTTGGATCAGATAATTCAAGGAATAGGCCTAGAAGACCTCTAGTAAGGCAACCTAATGCTCAAAGATATCCATCCTTCAATGGATACTGCCACAACTGCAATAACTTTGGTCACAAAACTAATCAGTGTAGAAGGAGAATGAATTAGACTAACACATCCTTCTCCAGACAGTGTTTTAACTGCAAAAGGTATGGTCACAAATCTCATGAATGAAAAAATATGCAAATGAACAATTCATTCAATGGTAGATGCTTTGCATGCAATAGAATGGGTCATATGGTTAATCAATGTAGATCAAGAGGACATCAATCAAATATGCAAAGAAATGTTGTTTGCCACAATTGTAATAGATCTGGTCATATTGCCAAATTCTGTAGAAGTAAGAATCAGGACAAAAGAGGTCCGATACATCATAATCAGAATCAAGACAAGGGAAAAGGAAAAGTGAATGCGGATGAAGTCAAAAGTGAGATGAACAAGATTTGGGTGAAGAGAAGTACAAAAAATGTAGGGGATGGATCCGTACCAAAATCTGGTGTTGATATTCCTTCCAAAAATAAAAGGTGAGCTCTGGCTCAGGGGGAGACACAAAGAAAAACATTTTCCTCCAGCCAATTGGTGCCAGAACTGGCACAAAGAGAGTTGTGGATTAAAGGGTTCACAAAAGGGACATTCAAATAAGGTTTGGTTAAGAGATAAAAGATCCACAATAAGTTTTGAATAGGTTAAAGACTAATCCGGTTCATCATTCATCTGGTGAGTAGTAGGTTTTTCATAGTTAAATCCGACATGATTCAAACTATGGAATCTTGATCTGCAAATAAGATCAAATGATTAAGGAAAGGAAGATAGATTATCACTATTCTCCAAGAATAACTCTAAGTGTATCTCAGTGATCCAAAAAAGATCTGTCTCAGAATAAGATGAACAAGGCAACCAAAATGACTTAGGTTGCACATTTATTGCAGTATGAAATTGGGGCTTTCCTAGAAATAAAAGAGTTCATTCGTTTGTCATTTGCACATTTGCACTCAAGAAGAAAAGAAAAGGAGCTCTGCAACAAATTGTCTCAAATTCTCAAAGATTAATCACTGAAATCGATTCATCTAGCAAATTATTCTGGCTCATTCAGCGAATCCTAGAAGTGTAAAAGGTTTTTTTTGGTGCTAAATATCTCTCTGTAAATATTTTGAAAATGACTACTTTGAATGTGGTGAAGATTTCGAATAGGCCATGCCCTAAATTTAAGAAGCACCCATACAAATCTCTAGAAGTGGATCCCTCAGGTGCTTTTTCCAGCATTCCGCATGGTATTTTGCATGTAAAGATGTTAGGGTTTACATTCATGCAAACATTGAAGATTTTGGGGAATCCAAGTTGGTAGACATCTATCACAATCATTTAACAGATGATACTTTTGAACTCAAACCACAGTACCAGACCATCCGGGATAAACATTTTGGTCAGTGCATTCATTTCCCCTATTTTGAGGAGGATGAATGGGTCCGGTATGTGTTGAGCAGAGTACATGATAACTTCTTATGGTTGAATAGACCATTTAAGATCACTAAGGATGTAATTAGGGCAATGACCGGCTTGCACTCATCTGGAGGGATACTAGTTCTCAAATCTGTCAAAAACCAAACTGTGAGTGAAGCTACCGGATCAAAATTTGATAAGAGAGCAATGACCATAGAAAATATCTCTGATCCAGGTATCAAGTTTGCATCTATGATAATTGGTTATAAGATATATCACTCCAGCAGGGAGTATTCAGTATTCGAAACTACTGTGTATACTGCTTATGAGATATTGAGAAATAATGTAGATTATGACCTCTATGAACTCCTTCTAAGCCAACTGATGGAAAACTTACAGAATATTAAGAAGGACAAGAAAAACTCTTTTAAGTATGGTGGACTAATATTGTGTTTGTTTTTCTTCTTTATGAATGAGCTGCCCGGATCCAATGGTTGGGTATGGAAAAATGACAGACCTGTTGCCATTCAAATAAGAGACTACCTACATGGGCTTGGGAATGCTAAGGCAAGAAATATAGCTTTGTGGGGTTACTTCAAGAACTTTCAGAGTATGATGCAAGCAAGGGAGAGAATTCCAAAATCTCTAGTTGAAAAGTATAAGGATACAGTTTGCTTTATGGTAGAAATTGATCAGTGCCTAATGGAGGCTGTGGAACCAAGGATAGTCTAGATCATGCCCATGGGGTATGAAGTAGATGAGAAAATTGTTGAGCTACATGTTCAACACATGCTTAGTCAACCCAAAGATCCTAAGGTAGAAAGGTTTGGAACCTTTGAAGAATTAAGTATAAAAATCCATGTTGAGCTCAGACAACCGGAGATGAAGAGAAAAGTGAGAAAAGCGGTAGAAGAATTTGCCAAGAGGCATGGAATCTCAAAAGCACTTGATGCACATAGAGAAAAGATGGAAAGGGTAGAGAAAGAGAAGGAAGAAGCAGAAAAGGAAAGTGATCCAGTAGAATCCTCCTCCCAGACCAAATCTTCTAGGAGCTCTACACCTATCACTGCTAAAAGCACCAAGGCATCAAAACCAGAAGAAAAATCATCCAGTAAAAGTGAAAAGAGAACAAAGAAAAAGGCAACAAGGTTGTATACAAGCCAGAAAGATGAAGAAGAGATAGAATCTGATGAAGAAATCAAGAAGATGAAAAAGAAAAGGAAAATATCTAATGAAACCAAGGAGGCAGAGGCAGAAGAGTTTGTTGAAAAGCCCACTCTATCATTAGATGATGTCATCAAATCAGTTACTGTGGATGGAAACCTTCAACCAATGACTAAATTCTATGATGATTATAATGAGGCTGACCAAAAGATCTTGCAGGAAGTAGCAGTCAAGTATCTGAATATCTACAATAAGGCTTTTATTGAAATTATATCTCTTATTCCCAAAAGCCTAGAGAAAGAGTTATAAATAAGAAAGAATAATGCTATGGTAAAAGATCTTTAGATTTAAGAACAGATAGCCATTCAGCTATATCCTTCAATTGATTCAAAGAAAATGAATTTGATTTTCAAAGATTGCAAGGATGAGTTTCGGAGCAAAGAAAGAATGAATCAACTTATGCTTGGAGAAACTGACAAAATAGCCAAAGAGATAGAAGAGATCCTCCAGAATGCATACAAAAGATTCAACATTCCTATTATAGAGGACTTGGGTGTTGATCCCTCGACTACAAGTGTTGAAAAAGAATCTATTGAGGCAATGACAGAAGAAGTAATGGACACCGGTGAAGAAAAAGATAAGGACTTGGAATCCTCTACTCCGGAAGAGGTGGCCCATGAACAAACAAACATCACTCCTTCGATTTCCCCTGCTAACTCCGGATCCAAAGGAGAAGAAAGAATAGAGGATAAAGAAAAAGAAGTAAAGGAAAAAGAAGATGACAGTACTAAGGTTGTAGAAGGAAAGAAGACTTCAACAGAGAAGACCACAACTGTTAGTGGTAAGAGTGTAGAAGGAGAGAAAGCTCCAAGAGATATCTCTAAGACTGCAGAAGAGAAGAAGAATCTGTCTCCGGAAAGAGACACTGCAAAAACTATCAAAGAATTCTTAAACAAAGAGACAATGGAGATTGATGAACTGGAACTTCTACAAGGGCCATTTGATTTTAATTCTCTTTCCCTGGTACAAACAATGAAGATAGATTCATTTGCTAATGCAAAGGCAAAAGAAAAACTCCTGAAGTCTCACATGGAAGACTGTGAGCTAATAGAAGTTGCATCTGAAGTATTAGAAAAGATCATGCCATCTTTTCAGAAGGATCCCTTAGCCTCCTCATCCGGCAATCTCAAATCTCTAGTCAATAGTGTTAGCACACATTTTGGTTCCCTAGAGAAGTCAGCAGAGGATAAGGTCCGGAAGGAATTTTGGCTAAAAAGATTATCAGAGGTACAAGGGTTAATAACTAATGATAGGAGGAATATGAATATTGGGATAAAGAGCTTAGAAAATGCTCTTAAAGATGGCGGGGAAATGTACAAATTTTGTTTATCATGGTCCAAAGTGACATTGAATATTGAGAAGAAAGTGAAAGAACAGGAGGACAAATGACAAAACTCTCTAAGAATTTTGATCCTCGCTCCTCTTCCATAATAAATCAAGAATGTTAGACTATTGTAGTCTTGAATGAAATCAAGAAGCTTGAGAAGGAAAATAAAAATAGAATAAGCAAGTTGGGCAAACTTAGAGGGATAATTATCCCTAAGTTAGAGGCCATGCATGAGGCCATAAAAGAAGGTCAGATCACAGCCCGGACCAGTGATCCGATAGATCTAAAAAGGGCAGATGTGTTTGCATTCCTATTGAGTGGTCACATCTCAATTTTGGACAAGATAAAGCAAAGTTGGGCAACAGAATTTGTCCAATTGAAGAAAACTTTTGCAGATATACTTCAGTATATGTAAGTATGCTATATATATATATTTATGCAGCTAAGTATAGTTGACTTTTTGAGAATTTTGGTGTACGGACCCTACCCTTTGCCATTGATGTCAAAGGGGGAGTGAGGAGCAGTGAAAAATGAGGAATCCAGCTAAGGGGGAGCTCCAAAAAATATATTTAAAAATAGAGCATCAGCCAAGGGGGAGTATAGTGTGACACTTAGTCATTTTTCACTAAGTGTTGCCATCAATGCCAAAGGGGGAGATTGTTGGCAAGAGACACTATATGGATTCATGAATGTTGTCATTGATGGCAACAAAGGTTACCCCACACATTTGAAAGACATAAGGAGTCTCTATCAGAAGTCAGATTGAAGAAGTGTTATGATACGGTAAGCAAGAACAGAGCAGTCAGCAAGGTCCAACAGTCAGGTCCGGATCTCTCAAAGGAAGTATCTTAGTGAAGTGTAGATTTGGGGAACTCAAGAGGAGTACCTTGACTAATAGATTCCAAGGATTTAGCCATTAATGATGGAAGGGTGAAGAGATATGAGCACCTGAGTGTTGGGTTCCTGTCTGGCAGAGTAGACAGAAGAAGAACTGTACCTGCAGAGTGTCAGACCCAAATCTGGAAGACATATTGCTGATGACTAAGTTTCTTGAGGTATCATTCATGATTGGCTGACATGATTGATGACTTCTACAAGCATCTCCTAGATTCGCATCACTTGGTAAGCAAGGATCCAACCGATAGATCAAAGCTTGGGAAAATATTGACTATTCCGGATGCCGACTAGAAAGAGGATGAAATCCTTTGTGCGAATATATATATCAGATGGATTTGGATGTGAAGTTAAAAAAAGGTGTCATGTGTTGTGCGAAGAAAAGTAGAAGAGCTGAGCAATAGCAGTAATAAAGGTCCGGTATGTGACAGGATAGTAGAACCAAGAAGAGGAAGAATGAAGTGCAGTAGATTAGTGTATTGAGCCTAACTAAAACTGAACCTTAGCATGTGTGGATGCTTCTCATCAGTTCAAGTATCTAGTTCCTTTGTATGAACTATTGTAGGCAGTAAGCCTCCTATGAGCAGTGTGCTCGGGCAGTGAGCCCTAATTGGCAAGTGCCATTTTTGTACTATCTTATTCTTCTAACAGAGAATACAATCTTGGGTTAATCACCCTGTGGTTTTCTCCCTTGACAGGGTTTCCACGACAAAAATATTGTGTCATGTGTATTTCCATTTCATGGTTATGTTTTCTTATTTGAATTAATGCTGCATTAATTAGAAGAAAGTTCAAAAAGCTGAAATAATTAAGACAACTGATTCACCCCCCCCCCCTCTCAGTTATCAACAGAGGGTACATTCAATATAAGATCAATGTTGTATGCAAGACATTCCATCTGCATCTTGGAAAGTCATTATATTGATATTGGAGAGTTGAACCTCTATTAGACTGTTTATAATAAATTGAACACATCTTCATGATTGTGGTTTCTCTGCCAAGACTTCTATTATTCTGTAAGTTGGTAACTTTGATTAGAAATGCATTATTCACTCCATACTTAAATAAATTGTTGAAGGGTTCATGCTATAGTTTGTAATGGTGCATAGTAGCATACACCGTAAAATGCAGTATGCTATAGATGTATGATTAGTCCTTGTGATGTCTCTTTTGTGTTTATAATTTCTTTGCATAGGTAACTATACAACATGTAGAGCAAAGTTGAAGAAGGATAACCTAAATATGTTATGAAGCAATCAATCAATTAAAATTATTAGTAAATGACAAAACATTACTCTATAAATTTTCATGCAAGTTTAACAAATTTTAACACACTATAACTTTGTTTAGGCCATATAATCAAGACAGATCTAAAAGATTTCACCATAATGAAATTTTTGTCTTCTAAGCAAGGGCGGCTATCAAATCCAGGCCTACAATAGGACCTAATCATATGGCCTCCAAGAAAAATTTCATGTGGTCTTGGCTTGCCTAAGCCAACAACAACAACATTTAGTTCAAATGTTATCTAGATAATATAATTTAGCTCCAAGCTTTTGTATATCTTAGGACTTCTCAATGATCTCATCCATCATAGCACTCCTCTAGGTTGAATGCACTTAGCTTTTGAGTTTTTAAGCTAGCTTCAAGGGCATACCTAGACACAACATAATATTAATCCTATTTTGTTCTTAAACCTATGGCCTTAGGTCTTATTAGTAGTTCTAAGAATTAATGTTATATTTGGGTAACTAGAGATTTTTATGTGATTACATAATATAATTAGGGTTTCTCTCCCTCCTTGAGTATAAATTGACAGAAAACTTCATAAAACCCTATTTTGAGTATCATTTTTCTTGGAATGCTCTTGATACACTAAATTGAATATTCAATAGTACATATTTCATGGTAGGTCATGTTAGAGGAACACAACAGTTGTGCTCCTTTACTTCATCAAACACGGGTAGAGAGAATAGTGCCAAGCTGTGAGAATGTTCTATAGTTGTTTTTTAAATAGATTCGCACTAGTCAATTTATACTATTTTCTCTTAGTAAACTCCATGTAGATTACCAACAATATTGTATGCAGGCTCAGGAGTGCTCTTATCTATTGGTCTTACACATAATCAGTGTGCTTACACCTTCAGCACAAAGCTGCAATACTATCTCAATATATTCTTTTGCAGGGATTGGATGGAATAGTTTGATGGGTCAGGTCCTCCTGAGACTGAACTAACAATCCACTTCCTATGAGGAAAATATACAAATGTCTGATATTCTTTAGTAATCCTTGTATTTTGTTGCATCCATCAATTGGTTTACGAGTTGTGATTCATATGATAATATTCATGAGTATGTTTATTGTCAAGCAATATTAATGTTCAAATTATCCATTTTTTAAAAATTTGCTTTCTTGATTAGGTGAGATTTTGACAACATAAAAACAAACAATTTTTGGAAATTATCAACCTTCTATATCATTGATATGGTCATCCATATTCCTTTATCTTGCAGCTTTATCCAAAGACTTTTTCTGGGAGAGAAATCAGAACCCACCTACCTGCTTTTGGCTCTATACAAAACCTAGGCACAAGATAATAAGGTGTTGCGTCAGCTCTATTTGCAGAGAGAGAGAGAGAATGCTCTTTGGTGTTGGTCTAAATTTGATTACAACTTCAAGACCAAATAAATTTCTTCCATAAGGTCAAATGCACATAACTGAAAGGCAAGTTAGTCAGAAACTTCATCTGTACATCAGTAGAAGAAGACCAAGCATCCTTACCAGGTAGCTTAGAAATCAACCAAGACTGGTGGTTCTAATTTTTCAAGCATTTCATCAATTGAGGAGAATGTTTGTTTTGCTACTTGCACCTGGAGATTAGAATAACACCGAGTAATGTTTGGCCTGCAATGTTGTATTGTTAAGGAATTGTGAGGGCATTGATGTAGTCCATGCCAACTAGAAACACTAACCTAGGTGTTGCCTTTAATGGAGTGACATAAGGAGGGTTTATGTGAACAAATGACATTGTAAGGATACACACCCTTCCTTACTACCAATTCGATCATTTTCTCAAATCTCTAGATATACACGAAATTTGGATGGCAAGGTTAGGTGGCGACCAGGAGAATAGCCCCACGATTATTTCTACAGATTATAGTCTTCTTTGACAGACATTTAAGCAAATAGTTTAAATGCAGACAAGAGTTTCGAACTATTTGATAGAATGCCTCAGATAGATGTCAACTCATGGAATGCAATGATTGTAAGATTTGCAGAAAATGGATTTTGCAAGGATGCTCTCAAAATCTTAAATTAATGAAGCACATGGAACATATCCTAACATTGTAAGCTTCGACTGAGGTCTAGGTGCATGCAGCCATGCAGGTTTAGTGGACGAGAGCTGTGCATACTTCAATCACATTTGTAACCCTTATCACATTACATCTTGAGTTAATAATTATGTTTGCATGGTTGACCTCTTTGCCCATGCTGGCTATTTTGAAGACACCCTAAACTTAATCATTGAGATACATGTTAAATCTATGCTGGATGTATCGATGTGCTTTCTTGGTGCTTGTAGATCACATATAAATATAGGCTTAGGAGTATTTATAGCGGCACTATTTTTTTTATTACACAATTTATGTTCTTTTCTCAAACACCTATGTAGAAGTGCGCAGGTATGGTGAGGTTTAAATGGTTAAGGAGATCGATCAATGATAGAGGAATTAAAACGGCCCCTTGATATGGTTGGATCGATGGCCATAAAATGGTGCATGCTTTTTGTGTAGGAGACAGATCACAACCATCGACAGAGGTGATGGCATAGAGAAATTATTGTGAGAGATGAGAACCATATCCATTATTTTATACAAGGACAATTTTCTGGTGGAGATTATTGGCGATGTTAAATGAAGCGATCTGAATAAAACACATATTTGCATTATAATAATGTGCACAGCATCAGATCTACAGTATTAGTGAAGGAAATTTCAACCCATATCATCCTAGCATATGCAATGCATCCTATTCAATTGGATTCATATTGAGACTTACCTGATAGGTCAGGCAGATCTGAGATCCATGGCTGGGCGGCGTAGCGAGATCTATTACAGACAGAGGCCTCAGGCCCCACAATCCTGACAGACTGCGTAGTTTGCTTATCCTTAGAAGATTCCAAAATATATATATATATTTCAAAGCATTGCACAACCACATCTAATTCAATAGGATGTTTTACTACATCTATCATCGCCTTTTTCTTGTTCATCTCTAGAAATACATGATCTAAAAGACTCTCTAACAGAAACCCCTCATCATTATCAGTCATCAAAATCCAGCCTTTATGATTTGAAATCTCTATGAGTGTTGTTTTCCACTCCTTTAGGATTTGTGGCTGGTATCTATCCTTATTTTTATGCTGAGAAAAGGCTTCAGCATAGATCCCCTTTCCCTTAGCCAAATATCAGAGATCATAAGGCTGAGCACCGTAGAAGACAGGAATAATTGGAGTGCGAGTTTTGAGCATTAACGATAACTCTGACAAACACCAGGGCGGTTTTGTCTAACCTTTTGAAAATATGGCAATATGAATTGAAACTTGGGATCGATAACTTGTTCTAGCTCTATCGGTATGACATCTCCCAGTTGAAGTGACTTTTTGTCAAGAAATACAGTCACACTAAATCTTCTAACGATGTGGTAGATAAGACTAGCTAGGCCCAGTTTCACATCAGTTCCCCCATGATTAATGAAAACATCATAGGTGGTCTTGGATGATGTATGGGATAAAGAAGATGAAGCGATTTATTCAAAAGCCCTTCTAGCTGGACTCTCCCCAGCCAGAACGATATTGTCCCATAAACTATCGGTTTTGCCATCTCCACCTCATTTTCCTTTCTTTTTATCATATTCATCTGAAACCCTAGCTATCTTGGTCCATTTGAGGTTCTGCTACCCATTGTACTTCTTTTCCCCAAAAATTTAGGAATCATGCCATGATTTCAGGATAATACAATACATTTATTGTTTGTTTTTATGGGCAAATAAATGCCTCATTTCCTAGGCAAAATAGAGCAAATCGAAACATCTATTTTTAGAAACAAGGGAGAAATCAATTCATTGATTGCACATGGGATATAAATTTGATGCGGAGCCCAAACTATATAATATTTTACCTTATTATTATTGTTTATTAATTTTAACATTACATTATAAATTTATTTCATTATTAATTATGGTTATATATTTATTTACCAAGTACATTATTAGACAAATGAAACCATAAGCCAAAACAATCACCTAACCACTAACCGAGGTCAAAAGCAAAACTTTAAACAACACTGACTGACTATCACGACCATACTGACAACACTGACTAGGTGCAAAACTAGATACTCATCCTTTTCAAGGATGATGGCTAGGGTAGGGGACCTAGTGCTATCTCTGATCAACTGATCCATTAGATTTCATGGTATGCTCAGACCTACCAATTCAGGTGGAGACGTAACCTAGTACCTATTCACTCAAGGATACCGATTAGAGCACATATTCTTAATAGCTGAAGCACTTGGAAAGGAACTCTAACATTCGTATCTCATTCCCATATGTCCCCCATACGTTCAATGGTATGATGTCGCCCTTTCCACCTAGCCTATCAACATATTTTTGCATCACCTGACTATCCAAATAAATCTTTGCATAACATAACAATATGCACCATACCCATGAAAGTACTAACAGAAGCTCATGTTCCATCTTCATCTTTAGGTTTCGTTAGCTAGATTACCTGCACAACCAAAATCAATATGGAGGAGCACTACGTCAAATAAAATTTAAGGATTGCATGTAAGTCTACAGCCTGAATTAATAATTTAATACCTATACAACACATACATTGAGAGGTGGAATTGAAAACTATTGTATAATCTCAACCGTTGATCTATGTAAATCTAACAACTCTCTTGATTGATTCCAAAGGTTTGAGTTCGCAAGTCTAGCGCTTTGGACTTTCATTCTGGAATTCAACTACAGCCTCTAGTATCAAAAAATTCATCGAATGGTAACACATGGCACTAAAGTTTGAGCTCCCTTTATATAAAGTCAGGCCCACTTTGATGATATAATATAGGTTAGATATATTATATAATAATTATAACTAATATTATATAAAAAATTATAATATAGGTTTAAGGTTAGATATATTATTATAATATATTATATAATAATTATATTATATTATATATAATAACTATTCATCCATTGATCTTTGTAAATCTAATGGCTCTAGATTGATTCCGGAGGTATGAGTTTGTAATTCTAGTGCTCTAGACATTTTGTTTCAGAATTCAACTACAGTTGTCTAACTAGCAATGATATATTGGATAATTATTAGATATATAATTATATATAGTATTATTATATAATTATATTAGATATATTATTATAATATAATATATAATATAGAATATTGACGGTGGTGTTTTAAGGTGCTCAACTAATAAAGATATAACGGTCCAACACACCACACAACTTTAAAGTGTTTGTCTTTCATTTGAGGTTGTGATATGAAACTGACATGCAATATTGAAAAGATCAAGGTCTAGTCTTGATCGAACGATTGATATTAAAAGGATATGACCGTTCGCACATCGCGACATGTTGTGTTTAATTGAGAAATAAACAAGGTGACAACAGGTAAAAATAGATTTCTTCCTCCATTTTGAAGTCCATTATGCACATTACAAATGCAATTTTGAGCATACTAAAGACTGAAGACTTCTACGAGTTGAAGCAGGTTTTGACTGAGTAGCACTATATCTGGTGATTGTGACTTCAAAGTTTAGGTGTACGATGACTGCATAAACTAGTATGTTGAATCTTGATCAATAGGGATATCTTTGACCTGTATAATTGCATTTGAACATTGGGGAAAACTAAATTGACTCCCCTCCAAAGTTGTTAGAGCTGTCAAACCCTCACCCCCTTTTTTCCTTGTAGCCTGTCCTACTCCTTTTGCATGTAATTATGAGTCAAAGGTCTGGCCGTGGGGGTAAACTGAAGAGGGTTTTATCCTAAGACCTTATAAACCAACTCCTAGGATCTTCTAAAAAATATAAGCATGCCCAGGGTATCAGAGAATTGATAGATAGGTTTAACGATTTCCATAGTTACATTAAGGGTGCAATCCTACCAATAGGAGGGTGGGAGCTATTTGAGTTTGGATACAACCGTCGTGCCTTGGAAAATCCCATTTCACACATTTGGGATTTGGATTTAGGGAAATTAGTTGTCCCCAATGTATTTGTAAATGTGGACCTCATTCAAGCAATTAGCCAGAGGTGCAATCCAAACAATCAGGTGCTATCAAATTATGAGGGTAAGCAACTTTTCCATCTAAACAGAGAATTGATAATTGAAGTGTTTGGTCTAAACCCCCTGGCCCATGAAAGAATTGTTGTTGAGCTAAAGAAGGAATACAATAGAAATAGGAAGGCTTACCGAACCTACAAGTTACCTCTTCATAGGCCAAAAAGCATTGACAAGCATTTGAAAATATCTGACCATGAAACAGAACCTTTCAACATTGACATGTTTGAAGAATACTTTGAGAAGACTTATTATGCCCTCTGTCAAGTTTTTGGGATCAATTATAATCTCCTGATACCAAATCATTTATTGGTCATGATTGTTGATATACAAGATAAATACCAGTATAGAAGATTTGATTATGCTACATACCTGGTTGAACAAATCCATAAGGAATTGGTAGGATTCAAATAGGGAGATAATGCCCCCATAGTTTCTAGGTATTGCTTGTTATGCTATATTTTATTGCAGTGTGGGAGAAGAATCTAGGGTAGTGAATTGCAAATCCAACATCAGACCAAGGATGAAGAGCCTATGGCAATTCAGGGTAAAGTACACTTATGGGACTCATTTTGCAACAATGTAAATTACCTAGTTTTTGAGGAGCATTTTGTACAAAGGGTGCTGGGACTATTAGGACAAGAGAGGCCTAGACTCTCCAAGGAGATAATGGACTTGCTAAGGTCTTTGGAGGGAAAACATAATGGTGTGATTGATCACAATTGGGGTGATTGGTTCCTTTATAGGTATGTAACTATAATTAGGGTTTATGGGGCAAATGTTAGACCCCACTTATTGCCCAAGAATGTGCCAAACATTGTTCTATTTTTGGAGATTATGTGGAAGTTGAATGAATCTGATAAGTTTCACTTGAGAAATAGTAAAGAGGGGATTTCCTTACTTCAACAATCATTTTCCCTAGTTTCTTTATCAATTCTAGAGAAGGTTTAGAGGCATACTTGGAAAAATTGCAACAATAAACATGCCCACAATAGACCATAGGAATTATGACCATGAGCACTTTATTGACAGTGTAAGGAGAGGCAAACATAGACCAGGGTTCCAACATTGTTTCGATGAGTAGGAGGATTTTCTTAGAAATTGTGTTTCAAATTTAGATAGTAAATTGAGAAGAGAAAATTGGGGTCTCATTCTCCTTGGAGAAAGGCAGAGGAAGTTGAAGGAGCATACATATAATGGTGCCTTTAGTGAAATTGCTGATCCCATTCTTAAGATGCAAGTGATGTTGGAACATGTCAAGGAACTCAACTTTGTAGCCAAAAGGAAGCTAGTGTCCCCTAAGAAGCAGCATCTACCTGAGGAAAATATTGAAGAAACTACTCAATCTATGGTTGAGGAGGATGCAGGAGAGGCATGGAGTTCACTTCATCCCCCTAAACTAACTATTGAAAATTAACCTTTAGTTGATTACTCCTTGACATAGGAGGTTGAGGAAAACCAAATTGACTTTGATGAGGTGCAATAGGTGTTAAGGTCACCTCTTAGGAATGAAATACATTTGCCAATGCCTCCCACATCAAGAACTTTGTTGAGCTCATAAGAAAGCAGTGCAGTTGTAAAAGATGTCAGGGCATTGGCTTACACAAAATTTCTATTTGATGATGAATTCATTAAATCAAAGGAATTCATAACTTTACTTATGTAGAGGAAGTCTGAGATGTACCTAAAGAAGTTGAATGAGGAACAGGGTAAAGCTGAAAATGAGGATAAGGTGGCAATTGCTCAGAGGGTTCTGAAGGAATTTGACATGGATGTTAGTAGAATTACCTATGTGGAAGGAAGAAGGTTAGTAAAGGAAAGTAGTTTATTGCTCTTGCTAGGACGGGATATCTCATCCAGTATTGCTATGGATACTATTAGAAGGCAAGATGAATTTGATGATGAAGAATTGACACATGAGAAAGCAGAAAAATTGTTTAGAGCAGGTTTTAATGCCAATCATGATACTTTAGCTATTTGGGCTATGGATCCATGCATGATAATAAATTGCAAGTGGCAAGGGATATAAATGAGCTCATAGGCCAGTTAATTGTGAGAAGATTAACTGACACCACTACCCCTCAAGTTGCATTGTTGGTGGTAGCTATAGCAAAAATTAGTGAAGCTACAACAAAGAAGCTATAAAAAGAACTAGACAAATGGAGGGAGGATTATGTGAAGCTATTACATGAGTACAAAAATCTCAAATCACTTGTTCCTTCCACTGGAATTGAAGTCTTATCAGCACCTTTTGTGTCTAGTTCAAAGAGTTCATTAGGATATGAAGGAGATTCTATTGGTGTTACTGAATTGCAAGAGAATTTGAGAAGGAGCAACAATCTAATTGACAAACTCAAAAAAGAGCACAAAAGTGAACAGGTAGCTTTGATTAAAAACTTCTTGGATCATTAGATGAGTAAAGTGTTGAATAAACTAGATGATGCATGGGTTTATCTAAGTAATTTGGAAAAGGAAATTGAAAGCCACACTATCAATGAGTCATCCTTAAGGGATATTCTAGGTTCTTGGATTCCCCGTGTGCATCATATTTATAATAGTGCCAGCGTAGGTTCTAATGTACCAGATGGAGTCATCGGCACATAGGAAGTCAAAGGATTTTTGAATGAAGTCTCTAATTTTCATGGTTGACTTGATATAATGTTGAAGGTTAGATTTAATAGCTTTTAAACATCTCTTGAAAAGTATTCCCTGCTACCAGTTTGTACTAAAAATGGTACTAAAAAGTCTTTGTTAGATTGGAAAGTGCAATTTGGAATCATAGTTCCTATCTCCATCAAATAAATCATCACTGGGAGTAAGAATGATCATGTGCAATGTAATGCTCAAATGGATAGTCTACTAAATTTAGAATCCAGCTTGAGTAATTTCATGAAAGAAACTAAAATATCGTTAGACACTAGGTACACAACTTATATACAAAGAGTTGATAAAATTTTGAAGTACAGCCAACCAGCAAAGGAGGAATATAATGTATGGGTGCAGAAGTATGCGATGTAATCACCATCTGTAATTTTATGTCTAGTCTATGTTTAGGAGCAATAAATTATAGGTGATTTTGGTCTATGTAGTGTGAGTACTTTTGTATGATGTATTCTCCCCAATTGAATTAAATGATAGAATTCAAACTATTTATGCATTAGAGCATATTATCAAGTTATCTCCATTTGTGTTTTCTATAATTGAGTCATCGATGATTGAGAATTTGAGAATTAATACAATCAAGGATTTATAAATTATTACTTCTCTCATCATGAATCTTACTAGCAGTTTTAATTATTTCTGATAACTTATAACTTTTAGAGTCACTTAAATTAGGTTTATACTAAGGTTTAAATTTTAATCTAATCAGGATTATGGTTATGTTTATACTTTATAAATCTTGTTAGTGTTACATTTAATGTTTTATTTATGTACCAAATTATGATAAAATGCCACATGCTAGGAAAGGACCTTTGGTGGGACATTGGAATGCCATATGTCAGAGGCTTGGAAGGGATAACTTATTCTAAACCTTATTAGCTTTATCATATATTATTTTATTATCTGATAATAATGTAATATATGATAATAACTATATAATAATTATATAATGAATATATGATAATAATAGATTCTAAAGGTCAGTTCCTTGTTAAATGGATTAATCTAACCTTGTCTAGAGAAAAGAGGTAGCAACAACTAAAACAAATGTTCAAAACAAAAGAAGCAATATGACAAGATTAAAATATATTATCCTTGAAGATTAAATTCAATAGTTAACAAAATAAAATGCACAAATCAATAGCAATGTAGGGAGTAATTAACCATCCAAAAGTAATAACAAAAATATGATAGAAATACAATTCTATGACTTCATATGTTAATTGAATAATAACTAATAGAATAAAATAAACACATCAATAAAAATGTAGAAAGTCATTAATCATCCAAAAATAATTATAATAAAAGGATAGAAACACATTTTTTGATTGGTAAACTGCACCATGTCTAGGAAATTATATTAATACAAAAAGATTTACATTTGGTTCAAGCCTAGAGGGCTCTTTGCAGATTAATACAAGAGCACTCATTGTACCAAAAAACAAAAGCACTATATAGGGCCAAGAAAATACCCAAAATTAGCCCTCTAATCTACTAGCCTAGGCTCCAAAAAAACATAGTACCAGCTTGAAAACTTGCCACCCTACCACCCCAACATGACAATTACCAAAAAAGTGGCCCTAGGAGCTCAACCACTCCTACGACCAATAGAATTCCCTTGCACTCACAATGGTTGTGAAGTGATCAATCCATATCAGAGTCTCCTCTTTGTCCATTCCAATTGCCCATCGAAGAAAGTCTCTCCCACGAGCTGCCCAAAGCCTATGCCTTCCCAATAGCTGCTCATTCATGTTTAGTAGGAACGACTTCCTAGCTACGGCCTCCTCTTCCTCCTACAGCTTCTCCACATCTCTCAGCCACGGGATCCCAACCCCCAATTTTGTAAAAACCACCACATCTACATCATCTAGAAGAATATCTAGAGTGAATACCTCCCATAAAATCACCAATGTATCCATATTTGCCTCTCCCAAGTCAAAAAAAAGCCAGAAAGCATGAGGAAATGCCTATATTTATCTTGTGTCTATCCTCTGAGACCAATAAGTCCTTACCCAAGACCATCTTCACTACCTCAAGGAAGATTCCATTCTGCTGCTTACAAATGATCATCAGTCTAAAATTTGTGATACGACCCAGAAAGGCGACCTAGTGCTTATTGCAGCAGAGCCTTATGGGAGTCTCCATCCTATATTTTGAGCAAGTGAGATGAGTGCCATTTTGATGGAGACCTCCAAGATTTAAAGGAAGTTCATTAATGAACACACGCCTTAACTGAAAGATGCATTTATTCGTTGTTTAGATTTTTATAACATCAATCTTCGGTTCATGTTGTTATTAATAATTATAATTCAATATTCCTCGCACTAGTAGGGTTGTTAGAAGCTCTCACAAGAGATCCATTTAATGCTTGGGAAAAGTTTTTCGTAGCCCACCAAATGCAATTGATGGCTTTACTAATATTTAATGCATGGGAAAAGTATTGTTGCTTCAATAATTATATAATAATTATTAATAATATATAACTATTATTATATTATATATTGTATTATATAATATGATTAACATCATATATTATATTATATAATTTATTAGTATTAATAATAATAATGTAACATCGAAAAATGTCCCCTTGGGGGCTTTTTCCTTATAAGGTTTAGCTCCCGGGTCTCTTAGCTGCATTTATGACATATTACATCATATTTCAACATCCTGATGAGAAAACCCCTAAGTGTCTTGGCAAATAGGACCTAGGGGGACCACTTGAGATAACCCCTACCCAAAATAGGGGGGAGGACTTAGGTGCCTGCGCCCTAGTCCTACCCTATTTTGGGGCAGTCCCAATTTTTGGGTGTCAGCTTGTGACCATAATTTGGGTCCTATGCCGACACAGTAAGTTTGAATTACGAAATTCTTGGTGGGAGTGTTTGTAGTTGCATATAAAAGCATGTTTAGACATTCATTTGTAAACTAAATGCATATTTTGATTCTCAATCATTCTAAAGGTGATTATAGGCTATCATTGTGTTGCAAGAGCATATTTGTGTTGTTTATGTGTTTGTATGTGTAGATTTGAGCATCCATCTCCTCATGGCATGAAGAGCTTCTTCCTCCATGAGATCTTCATGATAAGGTGACATTCATTTGTGTTTGTAAATATTTTATCATTTTATTTTTGCCTCTACCTCCCAAGATGTGCACTCTCTATCTAACAATAGTGTTTGGAAGACTTGAATGTCTTTTTGGAGCTTGACTGAGGCAAGCCTCTAAAAACCACAACCCCCTCCCAAAGTTTTCATGATTGCAGGTTACAGGTGTCAAATCTAGAGAAAGGGAAGTTGTAGGAGGGTACAATAGAGTGTCAGAATTACAGATCAGAAAAGAAAATAGCTCCATGGACTAGGGCGACCGCTCATTAGTCCTTGAAGTTTCATGACGAAAAAATCTTCAGTGCAGTAGGAATAGGTTGCAGATCTTGTTTGCAGATCCTGACAAAAAGTAGGGCCTTAAACTTGGGCACCCGCTCCTTAGTCCCTGACTATTCTTCTTTGAAACCTAGAAAACAAGTGCATAGTTATTTGTCATTTTACACTTTTCTATAGTAGCTTTATCCATTATTCGTTTGTTTATGGTCGTATTTGTATAATTAGGGTTTTAAGGTACAACTGAGCATAAGAGAAGGTAATTGGCAATCAAATCATAAAAATCCAAATTTCTCTACATCTCATAGTGACCTAGGGTAGGATAATACATTGCAACTTGACCCTAGGTCCTTAAATGAAAGGGTGAAAGGAGGATATACATACAAAACTACCAAAAACTCAACTATCTAAATTTTACCCTTTACATTTTGGTGAACCCATGTTATTAGACTTGTTTGCACCTTACTGAGTGTTTTGCTCCAAATTTACATTAATTTCATTCATTCATATAGTTATTCACCTTATTGCATTGGAAAACTTACAAAAAAATTGAAAAATTGAAAAAAATTGCATGCTAGGGTGTTGTATGTTGCATCAATTCATTTGAATTTCATCAAATTTATGATTTTTGCATTAGATCTGATTTAAATTTCAGAAAATTACAAAATTCCAATATCTTCCATTGCATTTTCATCATAAAATTGCTAGGGTTTTGTTGAAATTTGTGAATTTTGCATATAACCTAGTAATTCCAAAATCTAGGGTTTGTAGGTAAAATCTTGTTTTAGATTTTTCTACTAATTTAAAAGACTCATTCAAATTTTTATTTATATGTAGTCTTGCATTTTAGAACAAATTTGCATTTAGATTTTAAAAATTTGCATTTTTGCAGAGAAAATTTCAATAAAAACTAATATTTTCATTAATTTTTCACTAGATTTGCACTTGCATTTTGCATGTTAGATGATGGAAATCATTTTCAGATCTGAGAGAATGTAATTTTCATAATATATCATCTTGCAAAACATTCATATAGCATTTTACATCAAGATCTCAAACCTAGGGCTTGAAAAACATTGATTTTCACTAGATTTGGCCTTATTGACTCTCTAAACTTGCACTATAGTCATCTTGTAAATAATATTTTTTCACTAATTGACTAATATTAGGGGTATTATCTTTTTCCCCTCCTAAAATTCTTTACAACATCTTGTTATTGGCCTCTTGTATTGAAAATTTGGCAAAAAATTGCCTATTTTTTGCTATTTTTGCCCTAGGGTTTGGCCTAGTTTGCACCCTAAGTGTGTTGTAATAGATTTTATGGTTGTAGGTGATTGATATCAATGATATTATTATTTTTACCTCCTTAAATTCTTTACAACACCTTTTTGGCTAGGTTTTGGAATTGAAGAACTGTGAAAATTTGCCTATTTTTGCTATATTTTCATTAGGGTTTGACCTTGAGTGGCACTATAAGTGTGTTGTGATGAATACTTTGGAATAAGGTGGCTGTAATTACTGATATAATTTACTTTTCATTATAATTTTCCTCACAACCCCCTTTGTCATGCTCTTTTGCATTGAGATTTGGTGAAAAACCGCTTATTTTAGTGTATTTTCACTAGGTTTTGGTCTATCATCATCTTAGATTTGCATCAAGAGTGTGTTGTGAAAGATCTTATTTCTGTATTGGACTGATATCAAACATATTATTTTCTTCCCCTAATAAAAATCCTTATAACACCTTTTATTTCATTCATTTACATTGAAAAAATACAAAAAATTAAGCATTTACAACATATCTTGCGCCTAAAATTTGTGCATATTGCTGCATGAGTCTAATAACTCACTTCCCTAAGATAAATATTAATTTAATAAGAAGCATAAGTCGCATGGTATCTAGTTCTCTTGAATAAGTTGGTACATTGAACACCTTTACAAAAGAAGAGACTCAAATGTTGCAAGATATTACGCCTATCACAACTACAATGGAAGAACAAACTTTTCATGATGTTAATGATACTATTGAGGAAACATGATATGTATTTAATGAGAAAATAGAAAAATTGGATAAAGAGCTAGCCCAATTTCAATCATTTATGGAAAATGAGAATAGCTAAAGAAGTTGTTCCTACAATTCATAACATAAGACAATTGATAAAAGAGGGACAAGATGGTGTTAATACAATTCATGGTCTAGCACATATTGTATAAACTA
Organism: Cunninghamia lanceolata; assembly: GCA_027924645.1. Lineage (NCBI taxonomy): Eukaryota > Viridiplantae > Streptophyta > Pinopsida > Cupressales > Cupressaceae > Cunninghamia > Cunninghamia lanceolata. The sequence continues at coordinate 6,353,472 of BSBN01000016.1, forward strand.
ATATTATACAAGTGACCAAATGTGCACAAGTGATAAATAACACTTTATTACCATCTCATACTCAAGTATCGGTACCTTTACCAACTATGGGGATATCTACCTTTACATCAACGATCTTAACAACTAATGTGAATGCTTGTAGTAATGCTACCACTGGTATTGGAGTATCTAATGGCACTAATTACAAAGTTGTGGGATTTAATTATCAAAATTTGGTTCCTAAGGGGACTTCTTTTATGAATAATTGCTCTCAACCACCTCTTCATCCCACTTATTCTCAACCTCCTACTACCTACCATTATGTCTAACCACCATTGACCTATTCACAACTGTCGCCTATCATATCTCAAGCTCAATCACCTCCTCACTTTGGTTCCAATTCCTCACAACAAACTACATCTCCTAATGATGTCATCCTAAACCAACTTTTGCAGGGCATGACCGCTTTACAACAAAAGGTAACAAACTTGACAAATTCTTCGCAACTGTAATGTTAGAAAATGTCGCCTTGGGGGTTTTTCCCTCATAAGGTTTATCTGCCAGGTCTTTTGCATGCATTTAGGACATTTTAGTTCATAATTTGACATCCTGATGGAATGAGCCCCATGTCACATGACAAATGGGACCTAGGAGGACCCCTTGAGCTATACCATGCCCAAAATAGGGGGGAGGACTTGGGCACCCGCGCCCTAGTCCTAGCCTATTTTGGGGCAGCCCCAAATTTTGGGTGTCAATTCATGACCGTTATTTGGATCCTTTGCTAACACGGTAGGTTTGAATTATGAAAATCATGGCGAGAGTGTTTGTAGTTGCATATAAAAGCATGTTTAGGCATTCATTTGTAAACTAGATGGCAATTGTGATGTTCAAGTGTTCTCAAGGTGATTCAAGGCTTTCATTGTGTTCCAAGAGCAGACTTGTGTGGTTTGTGTGTTTGTATTTGTTGATTTGAGCATCCATTACATCATGGAATGAAGAGAATCTTCCTCCCATGATATCTTCACTATAAGGTGACATTATATTGTGTTTTCATTATCAATTATTTTGGTTTTTGCCTCTGCCTCACAAGGGCACACACTCTTTATCTAACAACGATGTTTGAAGACTTAAGTGTCCTCCAGGGCTTGACTGAGGCAAGCCTCTAAACACCACAACCCCCTCCCAAAGTCTTGTGATCACAGGTTACATTAAGCATTGGAAGAAATTAAGGATTTAGGATCCAAAGAGAAGCAGGACACTAGAGCATTTCCAAGATTTGGGTTCTCTCACTAGTGTCCTTCGCAGACAAATTTCTAGAAACAAAAGTTACAGGGTAGATCAATGTCGAAAGGAGGTCAGGGTCCTATAAAGAAACTAGCACCTTGGACTTGGGCGCCCGCACCTTAGTCCCTGATTGTTCCACCTCAGAATCCCAAAAATAGGTACTCTATGATTTGCTATTTTACTCCTGTTTGCAAGAGCTTTTTATTTTATTCGTCAATTTATTACCGTATTTGCATAATTAGGGTTTTAATGGTCAATTGTGGATAAGAGAAGAGAAATTGATAATTAACTTCCCTAATCCAAGTTTCCCTACATCTCACAATGATCTAGGGTATGATAGTGAATTGCCACTCAACCCTAGATCCTTGAGCGTAAAGTGGAAAGAAGGATTTAAACATCACAACACTAAAACATTAACAAATCCAATTTTCCACTAAACATTTTGGTGAACCCGTATTTTTGGACTTAAATTGCATCTTGCTGAGTGTGTGTCTTTAGATTTGGATTGATTTCATTTATTCATATAGTCTTTCATTTTATATCATTGAGAAAAATTCAAAAAAATTAAAAATTTTGAAAAAAAAATATTACATCAATTCTTTATAAATTTTCCTAATTCATGATTTTTGTATTAGATCTGATATAAACTACAGAAAAACACAAAAATTCAATAATTTGCATTGCATTCTCATCATTAATTTGCTAGGCCTTTGTAGAAATTTTGGCAATTTTCATTAAACCTAACAATTCCAAAATCTAGGGTTAGTAGGCAAAATCTTCTTTCTGATTTTTCTACTAATTTTAAAGGCTCATTAAAATTAACATTTCTCTATAGTCTTTCATTTAGATTCAAAATATTTGCATTTTTGCATAGGAAATTACAAACAAAAACTAGCAATTTTCATGCATTTTCATTAGATTTGCATTGGCATTTTGCATATTAGAGCTTGAAAATCATTTTCAGATCTAAGAGTAATTCATTTTCATCATAAATTAGACTTCAAAACATTCACATATCATTTTGTGTCAAGATTTCAAACCTAAGGCTTCAAAAACAATGATTTTCACTAAATTTGGCCTTATCGACTCTATAAACTTGCACCATAGGCGTGTTGTGAAAATTATTTTTGTATTAATTGACTGTTATTAGGGTAATAATTTGTTTTCCATCCTAAAAAACTTCACAACACCCTTTTAACGAGCTCTTATATTGAAAATTTGGTGAAAAACTACATATTTTGGCTATTTTTGCCCCAGGGTTTGACCTAGTTTGCACTCCAAATGTTTTGTGATCAATTTTATGGGTTTAACTAACTGACATGATTGATTTTATTTTCTATACCTCCTGAAATTCATTACAACACCTCTTTTGCTAGGTCTTGAAATTGAAAAACTGTGAAAAATAGCCTATTTTTGCTATATTTTCACTAGGGTTTTACCTTAAGTGGCACTAAAAGCATGTTGTGTTTGGAATTTTGACACCAAGTGGCTGTTATTACTGATATTATTTGCTTTCCATCACCATTTTCCTCACAACACCCTTTGTTATGCTCTTTTACATTGAGTTTTGGTAAAAAAAAGTGCCTATTTTGACATATTTTCACTATAGTTAACTTGGCATTATCTTGGATTTGCATCAAGAGTGTGTTGAGAAGGATCATATTACTATTTTGGACTAATATTAGACATATAATTTTCTTCCCTCGATCAAAATCCTTACAACATTCTTTGTTTCATTCATTTGCATTGAAAAAGTACCAAAAAAAGCAAGCATTTTAAGTCATTTTCATACATTCTTTTGCATCAAATTTGAAAAGCTTTTAAAATCTGGGTTTACATTGAAAACAATGAAATGGCACCTTCATGTCATTTTTCTATGGTATCTTTGCATGCATTTATCAAAGATCTTGATTTTGACAAATTCTTAATTCTCATGATTGAACATCCTTTGATATTAGAAGATTTAACCAAATTCATCTCTAGGAACACTCACGACAAAGACGAGAGTGAAAATCTTTTTTCTGCCATAGAGTATGATGATGATGATGTACCTTCCTCTCATCTCATTGCTCTCCCTGGCCAATATGTAGCATTAGTGGATGAGAAGAGGTCTCTCACATTAAATACTTTAGGGATGGATGTTGGGTGTAATCAAGAGGGAAATAGTGTTAATTTGATACTTATTAATAGACTTGGTAGTACTATTCCTAAGATGGTTGTATAGGGGGCACCTAATTCAACTTCTTTCTTAAAGTTAGTGATTACAGTTCAAGGTGTTTAAAATGTGTTACAACAACCACACCACAATGTGATTTCTCACACATACAGCACCCATAATAACAAGCAAAATAACTAAGCACTGCATATGCTTGTCTATCTTCCATGTTCTCAACCTATACTCCCTCAACCACCTCATCTTACTCATAAAAGTGGTCAAGAGTATGATCTTGTCAAACAGCTTCGCACTACTCCAGCTAAGATCTCTCTTTGGGATTTAATACAAACATCGCCTACATACCATGGAATGCTCCAAGAAGCTTTGCAAAAGGTGATTGTCCCACCTACTGCTAAGCCTAATGATGTAGCAGCCATATTAGATAGTTTGCATGCAGCAAAAATAGATATTCTCTTTCAACCACAGGAATTACCGTCAATTGAAGTTCAAAACCAATATGATCCTCTTAAAATCTTTGTCATAATAAATAGAACGTTGGTAAAACAAGTTATGATTGATTATGGATTGGCTCTTAATGTTTGTAGAATTGATTTATTACATAAGATTAAGGTTGATACATCTGCCATCAAGCTAGAACCATTAAGTATCTGTGTTTTTGACAATATTGGACGACAATCCATAGGTACTATAACTTTACCTATACAAGTGGGACCTATGATCATGCCTACCCTAATTCATGTCATGCCTAGTTCTTTATCTTACAACATGATTCTTGATTGACCTTGGATTCATGCAATAGGGGCAGCCCCTTCCACTCTACATCATTCAATAAAATTTATATTCAAAGGTAAACTTCATACTATTCATGTTGATCCTAAACTAGATAACTGTTTACATATTGAAACATAAAAGCCAGTTTACAATCATATGAGCTTAAACAATTTACAAGTTAATTGTTCAAAGCCTCTAGCCGCGAGTGATGTTGTGAAAGATTATATACCATCGAATGTAGTCTTTGGTGATAATTGGGGCTAATTATATTTTAATCCTTGCAGTATAGCATAATATAAAATTAATAGCCTTGACACATCAAAAGTGGCATCGATCTCACCTAAGCAATCTTTTGAAGCCCCTAAGAAACCTAAAGTCCCCTTGGTAGAAAATGAAAACAATACTCTCACTTACACTACAAATTATGACACCTACGAGGCTTCACCATCTTCTAAGGAAATGACATCCCTTTATGGTCGAGGATTTAAAATCCTTTATAACAATTGTGAATATGTAGGTAAGGGATGTGGTGTAAATCAACAAGGGATTCGAGTACCTATAGAATCTGCTTCAACACATTACTCAAGCGGCATTGGATATAATCCTTTTAAAGAAAAGAAAGCCTCTCGTCGTCCTACACTTAATGTTAATTCAACAAGATCCAAACAACATGATAGATATCCTAGATATGTAGGTTCTTAATGATGGTACCCTAATAGGTAAGTATCTCTAACCTTCTATCTATCTCATGATGCACTTCCCCTGTGATGTGTTATATGTTGTTTAGGCCTCTTGGGATGACCTCAGATTCTCCCGTAAGGACCGGGATACCAAGAGACCACCTCTATTGTGACCTTCTTCTATTTGTATCATCATTCTTTTATATTGCCTCTCTCTCTTATTTCATTGTTGTGTGTTGTGCCTTATAGACATAGCATTGCGGTTGGTGACACTGGGGGCACCCTCCTACATGACTGTCCTTAAGACACTTGTTTCTCCTCTCTTATTTATTGTTTCCCTTCCTCTAGTGTTTCCATCTAGTAGGCAGATGACCACAAACATTTATACTGATGTGGACCTAGTGTCCCTTTCAAGAGTAATCAAAAAATGGACTTAGTTCCTAATATGATGATGGGGTTGTATATCTTATCCGACGCTTGGCTAGTGGAAGCACTCATGCTTTTTGCATAGTGAATTTGATGATGTTTTTATCACATTTACAAACGTTAATAGGACTACTACTCTATGTACCTTTGATTGTCTTTGAATCTAGCCTTGGCGGTACTTGATCGAAGAGCTTCATGATATAGCCCTACAATTATCCTCGAAGTCTAGATTTGTTATATAACCTTGGCTCTTTGTGTGGTTAATCATATGCATTAATGTTGATGTTTATCATGATCTTGTAGACACTAACATGTTTCTTGCAGGGACGTGTTTGTGGGAACAGTTGGCGATCGTAAAGTACATGTCACCTCTAGGGGGCATGGGATTTGCAAAAGTCTGTGTTGCCTTGTGTGTTTTATTCCTACCTTAACATGCTTGATATCAATAATTGATATCAACCACCTTAAGGTGGGGGCATATATAAGGTAAGGTGTCTATTATAGATGTTAGCAATGTGTTTATCCTTAGGTACAAAGACCTACACGATGAGTACATCATGCATCCTAAGTTTGTTTAGAACCAATCAATCAATCATGTAAGCCCTTTGCGGAGGTGGGATATCATGTATATCCTTTTTATCCTAAGCACTTTGTAGAGGTGGGGATGGTGCATTTCTCATAGTAGATTGCACATCCTATCATTTTCAAAAGTCCTCTGTGGAGGCGGGGAGCAGTTCTATGACTAACTCAATCCTTAAGCATGTCTTTGGTGATTGTTGTGGTGAAGCTCAATCATTGGTGTGTGCCTGTAATGTGCCTGAGATAGTGTTGGACCTAGAAATAGGTATACTCCATCGCTTGTCTACCATTTTTTCTCCATGTCTTCAAAGTGTGTGTGTTTGGCATGCTTGCTTTGTTTGGCATGTTTATTGCCCCATATGCATCCTATATTTTAAGAGGTTTTGCATGTCTTGTGTGTGTGTTACCCCATATATACAAAGACCTACGCGATGAGTGCATCATGTATTATGGGAGGTTTGTTTACTTTCTAGTACTTCCATTTGCATTTCATATATATGAAGGAAAAAGAAAAGAAAAGAAATTATGCCTATCTTCTATGCATTAATGTGTCTTCGATGCATTGACTATCTTCTCTGTGTTCTGGGTGACTATAACTATCTTCTCCGTGTTTTGCATGCCTGTTACTATTTTCCATGTGATTGGTGTGTCTTCTTCGTGCTTGGTGTGTTTGATTTGTTTGTGACCTTACTTTAGTGCATGTATTGGCCTTGCGTTTATACATACATTAAAGTGGGGGCTAAATGTAATATCAGAAAATGTCCCTTTGAGGGATGTTCTCTCATAAGGTTTAGCTCCCCGGTCTTTTGCATGCATTTAGGACATCTTAGTTCATAATTTGGCATCTCGATGGAATGAGCTCTAGGTAACATGATAAATGGGACCTAGGAGGACCCCTTGAGTTGTACCCTACCCAAAATAGGGGGGAGGACTTGGACGCTCGGGCCCTAGTCCTGCCCTATTTTGGGGAAGCCCCAAAATTTGGGTGTCAGTTTATGACCGTTATTTGGGTCCTTTGCCGACACGGTAAGTCTGAATTACAAAAATCTTGGTGGGAGTGTTTGTAGTTGCATATAAAAGCATGTTTAGGCATTCATTTGTAAACTAAATGGCAATTGTGATGTTCAAGTGTTCTTAAGGTGATTCAAGGCTTTCATTGTGTTGCAAGAGCAGACTTGTGTGGTTTGTGTGTTTGTATTTGCAGATTTGAGGATCCATTGCATCATGGAATGAAGAACATCTTCCTCCCATGATATCTTCACTACAAGGTGACATTATATTGTGTTTTCATTATCAATTCCTTTGGTTTTTGCCTCTGCCTCACAAGGGCATGCACTCTTTATCTAACAACAGTGTTCGGAGACTTAAGTGTCCTCCAGGGCTTGACTAAAGCAAGCCTCTAAACACCACCACCCCCTCCCAAAGTCTTGTGATTGTAGGTTATAGGTGTCACATTTGGGAAAAGTGAAGTTGCAAGAAGGATTGGCAGACATCAAGGATTCAAGATCTGAAGAGAAGCAGGACACCATAGCATTTCTAGGACTTGGGTGCTCACACTAGTGTCCTCTACAGATAAATTTTTAGAAATAGAAGTTACAAGGTAGATCAGTGTCGGAAGGAGGTTAGGGTCCTGCAAAGAAATTGACACCTTGGACTTGGGCACCCGCACCTTAGTCCCTAACTATTCCACCTTTGAACCCTAAAAATAGGTACTATATGATTTTCTATTTTACTCCCATCTGCAAGAGCTTTTTTCATTATTTGTTAGTTTATTGCCATATTTGCTTAATTAGGGTTTTAATGGTTAATTGAGCATAATAGAAGAGAAATTGATAATTAACTTCCCTAATCCGAGTTTCCCTACATCTCATAATGATCTAGGGTATGACAGTGAATTGCCACTCGACCCTAGATCCTTGAATGTAAAGTGGAAAGGTGGATTTAAACATCAAAACATCTAAACATTGACAAATCCAATTTTCCACTAAACAACAACCTAATATACCAACATATCATGCATGTAATCCTCTTTCCTATTCACTTTTGAGAACTCCTATCTCTAAGAGGCTTGAGACTTCTTGCTTTGAAACATATGGTGGAAAAGGTGATCCTAATACTCATGTGGTAGCATTCACAGCTATGTGTAGTGATTTTTATTTTGATGAGGATTTGTTGGCAAAACTTTTCCTGCAATCTCTGAAAGATACTGCTTTAGAATGGTTTTTCTCTTTGCCTCCAAATTCAATACACTCCTTTTTGCAGTTGATTGATCAATTTTTACAATATTTTCAAGAAAACATTAGACCTCAAGTCTCTTTGATTGATTTAGTTCATTGCAAGCAAGGTCTGAAAGAGAAGCTAATTGAATTCATTAGTCGATATCAAGATTTATATATGCAAATTCAATATCAGATGAAAGGTGAGGATGTTCAAAAGGTGTTTATTACAAATCCACAACCTAACATCTATGATAAGATCCTATTGATGAAGCATAACTCCTTTCAACATTTATGCACTGCCCTTCATGATTACCAACTTTCGTCTAGTCAGTATGAAAACTAAAATGCATTGGCTCAAGTTAGTCTATCCATTGGTGGATTATCACAAAACAACTTTAAGAGGAATAACAATAATAGGAGTTTCATCAAGATTAATGGACCAAATATGAACAACTTCTCTAATGTGTCTGCTATCACTAATCCAAAGAAAGTTGTCTCTTATAGATGTTAGCAATGTGCTTGTCCTCAGGTGCAGTTTAAAGACTTGTATGATGAGTACATCCTGTACTCTGAGTTTGTTTGCAATCAATCAATCGATCATTTAAGCCTTTTGCGGAGGTGGGATATCGCATATATCCTTCTTATCTTAAGCCCTCTGTGGAGGCGGGGATGATGTATTTCTCAGAGCATATTGCATCATCCTATCATTTTTAAAAGTCTTCTGCAGAGGCGAGGAGTGGTTCTATAACTAACTCAACCCTTAATCATGTCTTTGGTGATTGTTGTGGTGAAGCGTAATCATCGGTGTGTCCCTGTAATGTACCTAAGATGGTGTTGGACCTAGAAATAGGAACACTCCATAGATTGTCTACCATTTTTTCTTCATGTCTTCCAAGTGTGTGTTTGGTGTGCTTGCTTTGTTTGGCGTGTCTATTGCTCCATATGTAGTCTAAAGACCTATACAATAAGTACATCTTGCATTTTGGGAGGTTTTGCATGTCTTGCATGTGTGTTGCCCCATATATGTAGTTTAAAGACATGTGCAATAAGTACATCCTGCATTATGGGAGGTTTGTTTACTTTCCTATACTTGCATCTGCATTTGATACATATGAGAAAAAGAAAAGAAAATAAATCATTCTTGTCTTCTATTCATTAATGTGTCTTATTTACATTCAATGTATTCTCCATGTTTTGTGTGGCTATAATTGTCTTCTCTGTGTTTTGTGTGCCTGTCATTATTTTCAATGTGTCTGGTGTGTCTTCTCCATGTTTGGTGTTTTCGTTGTGTTTGTTGATGATACTTTAATGTATGTATTGGCCTCGCATTTATACATACATTAAAGTGGGGGCTAAATGTAACATCAGAAAATGTCCCCTTGGGGGTTTTTCCCTCATAAGGTTTAGCTCACGGGTCTCTTAGCTGCATTTAGAACATATTACATCATATTTCTATTGGCAAGAGACACTATGTGGCTTCATGAGTGTTGTCATTGATGGCAACAAAGTCCATTCCACACATCCGCAACACATGGTATGTCTATACCGGAAGTCAGATTGAAGAGTATTTTGGTCCAGTGAGCAAGAATAGAGCATGCACGAAGGTCTGACAATTAGGTTTGGATCTCTCAGAGGAAGTATCTCAACAAAGTGAGGACTTAGGGAAGTCAAGAGGAGTACCACGACTACTACATTCTAGAGATTGAGCCTCTGGTGATGAAAGAGTGAAAAGATATGAGCACCTAAGTGTTGGGTTCCTATTTGGTAGAGTAGACTGAGGAAGAACTAACCGGTAGAGCATCAGACCTTAATCCAGATGAGAAATTGATGGTGGGGTAAGTGAAAGAAGATGGGGGGCCAAAAAGGGGTCTTAAGTGGCCACTTTTTTTCTGAAATCAAGAAATACTAGCCTTGAATGAGAAATTGAACATAGTTACACTCAAAATTTGGAGATGCAACGAAAACAATGTTCATAGTGCTTCGAGTCTACTTTCTAAACTACTATTTTGTTTTGAAAATGGCATAGATTAAGGGGTTCAAAAGAGGGAGCCACATAAATTGGTGTTGTTTCTGTAAAAAAAACATAACATAGCATGTTTTGTGGTTCCCTCAAAAGGTCAACTTTTTTTTGGTATTTTTAAAATCGCTCTACAGAGAAATTAGCTAATAGCATGTAGTTTATGCCTAATTTTTCTGATAATTTTTTGATGAATATTTGATTTTTTACTAATTTTTAAAGTGGACACATCCTAAAAAATAGAATTTTGGCCGTGCTACCCCTATAAATTTTGAAACCTAATTGAAAATCATTTTTTTATTTTTTTAATATTTGTAGAATGGAGTCTAGTTTCTAAATATGTAATTTTTTTGAAATTTGAATGAATAGTTAATTTACAATGAAAAAAGACCAAACAGTGGTTTTTGCCTAAAAACGGACACACAAACAAAAGAAATTAAAGATGAAAGGCTTAACATTGTTAAAATGTGAAAAAAGTCACATCGTCAAATAGCTAAGAGAAAGCCTAACATTACCCAAGTGTTTGATTTGTTTGACCTTGAAACACGTGCAAATTTGAGGGTTAGCACGAACAAAATTATGTGAAATTTTAAAGAATATAGAAAAACACGTCTATGACTGTTCATAAGGCACTCCAAGCTTATAACGCACTCGCATTTTGTCTTTCTATTGAAATGGTAAAAAAGTGGTTACCCCCATGATTCAGGCCCACATGCTTTGTTTTCTTACTGATTCTGCGTGTGCTCCGACAAAAAGGAAGTGCTTTCATGTTGTTGGGAATTTCACATGCACATTTGACACATTGTACCACCTTTGCATGATCTTTCCACCACCTTTTCTACTTTGCCAACTTGAGAAGGAGGAAATAACATAGTTTTCACACCAAGTTTGATATATATCTATTCAAGTTTCAATTTTTGTAGTGTTGCAATGTTAATTGTGATTCAATTGTATGAATTTAACATTATAGATTGGTTAATAGTATTGTTGTTAGTAATGATATTTGAGTATTATTCAATTTAACATTGAAAAGGAAGCAAGTGGTGAAAAACTCAAATTGTTGAGGAGTTTGATGCAAGAAGATAAAAACACTACATAATTGGGTACTCTCTCCATTCAAATCTTTGTTTTTTAGGTATGTCAAGTCTTTACATGCATGTTCTTTACATTTTCCTTATTTTGGATTGAATTACTTTATCATGCTTTATCATACATGTTTAAAATAGACACATTCCCAATCAAGAAAGTAGCCTACAATCTCACATGATGCCATGTATATTTTCTACACTTGGGCTCTTTAATAATTATGTGTAATAAACAAACCTTAACATACCATGATGTCAAACTATACAAGAATAAATCCTTACAACATAAAAAAAATACAATCCCACTATTATCTTGTATTCATTTCTTAGGAACTAATATTGGTCTCTTTATCATGCTACAGATAAATTCTCCGTCATGTCGAGGAAACGATCAAGAATTAAACCAACATAGGAAGAGATAGAAGCTAAGAATGCAAAGAAAGCAGTGGCTATGAGGGAACTTCGTGAGAAGAGGAAATTGGACATGATAAATGAAGACATACCAATTGAAGAGGAACCACAACCATAACAAAGAGATATGGTATTGGTGGCACAAAGAGAACGAATGCAAAAACTTTGTGGTACGAGAGATTTGAATACCATAGTTGGAGACACGTCTTCTACCGCAAGTCAACATGTAGGGATACCATCTACCACATCTCAAGTTGAGAGTACATCATCACTCACATGTGATGAAGGAGGTACGCCATCATTCCCACCTCAACCTCAAGGTATGTCATCTATTCCATCTTCGATCGAAGGTATGCCATCTAACCCATTTCATTTAAATATTGATGAAATTCCTAATGTTGAGATGAATTTACCTAACTTGACACCACCTAGAATTTTGCATAGAAAGCCAAAGTATTTGATTGATATTGATGAGAATATTTTGTAGCCAATGGAAAGTAAGATTCCAAAATGCACTTGTAGAAGATATGCTAATAAGATTTGGAGATTGTTCTTTGAAAAGTTAAATGAGACTGCAAGATGTCAACTATTTGTTGAAATGATGTGAAGTATAAAGTATAAGTCTATCATAAAGATTCTTGGGTTGAGAACATCAGAGGCTTCAAGTGAAAAATCTATTGTCAAGAATCTAATGAGTGCGTATGAGAGTGTGGGTAACACCTCATGCACAAAAGATAGTAATGCAACACGACGTGTGATTACATCGACTATAGTAAGTAGTCAAACGAGGAAAGCTCGTCTCATTAGAAAGACAAGTCAAGAATTGAGAATTAATAGGAAAACTTTATCAAGAGCCATTGGAAGATGCCAAAGAATTGAGGACACTAATGCCAATGAATTATGGGCATTCTTGGGGAGACTACCATGAAAAGATAAACCAATTGTTGAAGCATTGAGACCACTAATTGAAGACTTTTGGAAGAATTACACAAGGGTATCTCCGAATCAAAGGGATGTGGTAAGAAGGAGAATCGGTAGTTAGAACCGCGAGGCACATCCAAAGCATTTTTTGGATGAGACTCAAACACAATTTTATGGTAAATTTCTAGAGAAGTATCCTCAAATTAAAATTTTTCAAAGATATTTTGAATTGCTAAAACCTTTCTATGTTAAGATAAATCACACATGCACTACTTGTTGTTATAGATTACATATTGAATTTTCTAACCATTTTGATACTTATAGGTCTATATGTTTAGATATGCATACTAACAATGATTTGCAGGGTTGTGCCATATGTGCCCCACCAACATCTTCAAGAGACTTCATATCAAGAATTTTATGTGTAAGAGAGGAAGGTTAAATATTTTACAAGAAAGTATGCTTGGATGGCACATGTCATCGTTGCAGTGGCTTGCAACATTTGCTAAGATGTGAACATATGGAAATAACACATACGGTTGGAAACGAACTAGTAGAGTTTGGCAAGTATAAAACAGTGGCATACAATACAAAAGATGGTAAAGAAGCAAAGAGGTGTGAATTAGTTATTGAAAAGATTTCAGTGTATTAGTTTATGCCTATATTTCATGACAGCATAGTGTATGAGTATGCAAGACATGCCCATAGAGCTCGATGGTTGGACTTACAATTCAAGTTATGCAAGGACACATTTCCAGTTGGTAGCATTGTTTCAGTTGTTGACTTTGCAGAGAACTATAGTCTACAGCCACAGCATGAGGTGCAATCACAATATTACAACTCCACACAGGTTTCTATATTTGTGCACATCGCATTCATTCATGCAAATGATAGTATAGAGGATGACAGAAAGATCATAAGGGAGTATAATTTCTATATGATCACACGCATTCTACATAGTTCGTGCAAGGTTGCTTTTAGGTGTTCTACAATGATTTGGCTAGAAGGGGCATATCATTCAGTCAGCATATCATATGGTCAGATAACTGTGCGTCACAATTCAAGAACTCGCAGAATTTCTATTAGCTGAGTAGGAGGCATAATTTTACAGGTATTCAACATATGTGGAACTTTTGTGAGACCGGGCATGGAAAGGGGGAGCATGATGGTGCAAGAGCATGTAGCAAAAGATCCATAGCATGAGAAGAGTTAAAGTATAAAGACAATGCAAAGTTGACAAATGCAAAATCGATTGTTGAGTGGTGTAATGCTTCCATGGGTCCAGGTAATGAAGGTAAGTCTTCAGTTTGTAGATTTTTTTGGTTGATAGATGATATTAACATTGCACCATATGAGGATTGTTGTACACTAACAGGATCAAATGAGATACACTCTTTCAAAAGCTCAATTACAGGTTCATGGAGTATCCATACACGAAAGATGTCATGCTTTTATTCTTCCTGTACAATTCAAGTCTAGGATGAGTGCGAGTCAAAGGAGTGGGTTGACGAATGGCAGCTAAGTTATCTTAGCCCACTTGACACGTATCAACCCCTGACGACACTAGAACTAACACAGATGGAATCGTCAGTTGACTTTGACCACATATCAGATTTAGTTCAACCAGGTAATATAGGGCACGTATATGCATCTAATTTCATCTAGTTCAACTAGATAATGTCATCTTACTTTGTAGTGTTTTTGTAATGTTGACTAATTTCATCTAATTTGCTACACATATCAATGTAGGGTACATATATGCAGTTATTACAGATGAATATAATGAAGAGGGAATAGATTATTACTTATGTCATTGTGTTGAGGCCAAAAAGAAATTAGAGGCCCCTGTTACAGATGGAGAAAACATCGAATACCCTACAGGCTCAGTGGTTATTATTGGAACATGGCTTAGAAGGTACCCACATAAGAGTGTTAATATTTGGCTATTTCAGGAGTTTGACATGCATCAGAAGATTCTTCATTACTCAAACCTTGTCGTGGCATCCAATGTTCATTTGATAAAGTATTGGGGTAGACCTTTGAACAAAATATTGTGGAAGGTGCATGAGTCTGACCATGAAGCAATACTTGACACAATAAAGAGTAGAGCAGACCCGAATGGTTCATTGGATTAATTTGTAAGTATTCACATTGATTTTGTAAAGTCATGTTACATTGAGTTGTAAGTATGCACATTAATTTGTAAGGTTTGTCTTTTTTTATTTTCTCCTACATTTTTACACATATGTACACATTTTTACATCATCATGTTATGCATTTTTGGTGTCCTACTCCTGATGCGACCAAACTCATAATTCACCCTACCTCCTCTAGACACCATTTGATGATCTCTCCAACACTCTAGATCCAGGGCACCCAATCATGATGATGACCTATATACCATTCTCCCAAGGCGCTCATAATGAATGAAAAGAAGACCAAGGGTGCCCAAGCTTAATAGACTTATTTCTTTCAATTTTGATGATCCAAACTCTTGCAATACGACATCCACTTTCATGCCTTTAGATCTTCCTTCACATACAAGGCTCCAAATCAAGTTGAAAAATCTACATAAGGGTGCCAAAATGGATGAAAGGAGACATGAAATGCACCTTAGGACTCCATGCTAAGGTTTGAGCCATTAAAGTCTCTTGATATTAGGCGCTCATGATGATGAAACTTAGATCTTTTTCCTTTCCTATGCGCTCATCTAAGATGTTTGAATGATAAGGAGTGCCTCGACCTCTATAATGTACATTGGGCACCAAAATCAAGGTGATTTTAAGTCACTTTGAGTCATTTGGGGTCAGTTTGAGTCTTTGAGTCATGTTGCAAAAAAGTGTCAATGTTGTCAAGTTGCACAAAGCAACTTTTGCATTTTTGGTGTCCTGCTCATGATGTGACCAAACTGACTATTCCAACACATCCGGATGGGTATATTTACGCTAGGCATGGTCTTGTTTTTCACCCAAACATGTCGAAACAGTCCGAGCTACATTGTACCAACGATATCCCTGAAGAGTCCAAATTGCAAAAAGGCAGCAATCTTTGATGAGAGTTACTCAAAAACCATGTCACTTAGAAACATTCCATCTGAGGCAATGTGATCACATAAATTGCCTCTAAAATAACCTCTCTCAGTTTTTTATATCTCTAAGGCATTTGCCCGTGGTGAAAGGTTTTCTGCTGCCCCAAAAATCGTCATAAGGAGGCAGTGTAAAGTTGCAAAGAGGTGTAACTTTTGTCTTGCTCCTGATGCGACCAAACTGACTATTCCAATGCATCCAGATGGGTACATTTATGTTAGGCATGGTCCTTTTTTTCACCCAAACATGTCAAAACAGTCCGAGCTACATTGTACCCACGATATCCCTAAAGAGTCCAAAGTGCAAAAAGGCAGCAATCTTTGACAAGATGTTACTCAAAAACTATGTCACTTAGAAATATTTTGTCTAAGGCAACACGATCATGTAGAGTGCCTCTACAATAACCTCTCTTGGTTTTTTATATCTCTGAGGCATTTGCCCGTGGTGAAAGGTTTTCTGCTGCCCCAAAAATCGTCAAAAGGAGGCAGTGTAAAGTTGCAAAGGGGTGTAACTTTTGTCCTGGTTCTGATGCGACCAAACTAACTATTCCAATGCATCCAGATGGGTACATTTACGCTAGGCATGGTCCTTTTTTTTACCCAAACATGTCAAAACAGTCCGAGCTACATTGTACCCACGATATCCCTAGAGTCTAAAGTGCAAAAAGACAGCAATCTTTGACGAGATGTTACTTGAAAACCATGTCACTTAGAAACATTATGTCTAAGGCAACATGATCACATAGAGTGCCTCTACAATAACCTCTCTCAGTTTTTTATATCTCTGAGGCATTTGCCTGTGGTGAAAGGTTTTCTGCTGCCCCAAAAATTGTCAGAAGAAGGCAGTGTAAAGTTGCAAAGGGGTGTAACTTTCATCCTGCTCCTGATGCGACCAAACTGACTATTCCAACACGTCTGAATGGGTACATTTACATTAGGCATGGTCCTATTTTTCACCCAAACATGTTGAAACAGTCTGAGCTACATTGTACCGATGATATCCCTGAAGAGTCCAAAGTGCAAAAAGGTAGCAATCTTTGATGAGATGTTACTCAAAAACTGTGTCACTTAGAAACATTCCATCTGAGGCAACACGATCATGTAGAGTGCCTCTACAATAACCTCTCTCAATTTTTTATATCTCTAATACATTTGCCCATGGTGAAAGGTTTTCTGCTACCCCAAAAATCATCAGAAGGAGGCAGTGTATTAAGTCAAGATGAAAGCCTATTCACTCTAGGCACCTGTTGTGACCAAATCACACATTGCCCCATTGCAAATGGGGACCCCCTATTTTTTTTGAACTCTAGTGTGTTTGACTAAGCTTAGATGATGTCTTGGGGTTATTGCATGATGAGGTTAGTGGTGTTTGAGTTTTAGAGCTCCTTGATGACCTAATCCTGATAGTGGGCGCGTAGAGGAAGGAATGATTAAGGCACACTTTGATAATCATTTCACCCTAGGTGAGCACCTAGGTAGGATTTGGAGTGGAAGCCTCAAATAATACCTTGGATTTTTAGATGCTTATTTTAGCTCAAGTCATCATTATCTTGTGCCTAGAGTTGGAGTCTAACTACCTAGGGAGTCAAGGAGCATTTCATCATTAAGAGAATCCCAAACATGCACCTTGAACAAGTGATGCTACAAGTGGTGAACAAAATGGGTGCCTTGAAGAATTAAGCCCTCCAAGACATCTTGCAATTGCCTAAAAGTCCAAAATTTACACAAGTGAGTTAAGGCGCCATTTTCCATCTCCAGAGCCTCCTTTGAGTGCCTTAACATGGAGTGAATGTTTTAGTCTATGAAAGATTGTGCTTAAAGAATATAACAACCCCTTGAGTCACTAGGATGAACTAAGTTAACAAAATAAACTTCATTGAGGGAGGCGCACTTGTGCATCTAGACAACTCCATTTTAGCGCCTGAGAAAAAGCATGTTTAGATCCATAAGTTTGGGGAGTATTGAGTGAGGTAAGTCTTCATGAGCATATACAATGACTTAAATCCATCAATGATGAAGTAAACGCTTATTTGAACTAAGGCACAATTTCACTCCTCTACAATCATCTTCTGGTGCCTTAAAAGCTAAGTGTTTGAAACTATCATGATTTGTGCCTAGATGAGGAAGTCTCTATAATGAGTTAAAGCCACTTGAATGGCAAGCATGAAGGGAGCGTCCAAACTTACCCAAGGAAGTGCCTAGAGGAATGGAAGTTGAGTTTGAAGATAGATGACCTTTCAAGTGCACTTGCCCTTGAGTGACAATTTGATTTGGTACCCTTATGTAAATTTAGATATGATCTAGCACTTTGAGGTTGAGTGGAGTAATCTTGGCACCTTTGTGTGTTGTTTTATACCTTGATGAGCGCCTTGGAAGAATGGACGTTTACTCACCCTTAAGCGCCTTAGTTCCAGAGATTAAGTTTGAAGAGTAATACTCCTCAAAATGCCTTTATGAGAGCGATGAAACTAAGTAGCATAAGAGATGATAAGTGTAAGAGCTTAGGGACTCAAGGTGCATTGTAGGGTCAAGAACATCAAGTTTGTGCACCTAAGGGGAAAATCAAGCTTCAAACACCTCATCAAATGGCACCTTGGTAGAGGAGTTGCCAAAAGACCTTAAAATTAAAAATTTGATAAAATAACTCACATTATGAGTTTAGGCGCCTTTCTAAGATCAAGCTTTCATATAGTGCCTTGAGTTGTTACTTTCATATTAGTGCCCTAGCATAAAGAAGAAGTCCTCAAATGCGCTATAAGGAGGAAGATTGGTGATGGGAGTAATTATGAGCGCCCTAGAGTGTTTTAAGTGGGAAGTAGTAAAGGATAGCACCTTGAATGGGCTTGAGCACCTCGAAGAGGATTGAGCACCTTGATAAATCAAAGGATTGAGCGCTTAAGGGATAATAGGATCTTTTGAGACTATTGGTAAGTGTTTGGAATCACTAGAATTTTGAAAATAAGATAAAGACCCTAGGCACTATCTCCTACTTGGAACATCACACATGGGAACATGGAAACTAGATTGATTGAAGGAATGATACTTTAGCACCTTGAGGGTGAATGAGTCAAAATAACACTAAATTGGTGCCTAGTCCAATTGATTGAAATCATCTTGAGCACATTTTCTTGCTTTAGTTGGTTTAAACTTATTTTGGTGCATTGGTGAGAAGTTCTCTAGATATGAGTTAGAACCATCAAAATAATAAAACTTATCAAGAAAGAGATAGGTGTTTTTATGAAGTTTTTCCTCAATGTTGAGTGCCTAGGAGGTAGATTTCTCAAGAGAGGTTTAGATACTCTGTATTTCACTCTATTGTTGACTTGTCTGAAAACAATCGAAGCATAGAATTATCAACTTTCAAACCTTCGTACTCACTATTTGCGAGACAACATACCATCAGCGAGCTTAAAATTTCATCGGTCAATAGGCCGATGCCATCATGACTCCGTTTGATTTCACTTCTGACAAACATCCCATCATTGACTCTTATCGGTCAGATAGACCACTATCAATGACTTTATATCCTTTCACACCAATGTCTTTGTCACTCTGATACGAGACTCTAAGTCCCTCACCTATTGGTAGGACTTAATACCATCAGCACACTCAAAAACTCTTTTGCCGACACACTGATCTCATGAATGACAACCTTCAGACCACACCTGTCGGTGAGACTCCAAACATCGGTGAACTCTAATCTCGTTGGGTTGATACACCGATGGATTTTGACTATCAGTGTGACCCCCTTCATCGGCAAATCTCTCAACTGCTCTTCCGATGTGCAGATGGGATTATCTTCTGATACACCAATGTCTTTGACTTCGAACCACACTCGTGAGCAAGACAGACCACTATCGGCGAAGCCTAACCAAGGTCTGCCGATACGCCGATACGACCAACTCTTGACGTCAATACAAGGTTCTTTTGTAGGCAAAGGGTGCCTAGGCTTATGGGGCTCAATTTGATGTATTTATTAAAAGCTCAAGGTGAATTGATGCTTATTGAAAATGCCACTTAGTCCTTCATTTGCATTATAGGCTCCATTTCCTATTGACTTA
This sequence comes from Cunninghamia lanceolata, assembly GCA_027924645.1. NCBI lineage: Eukaryota > Viridiplantae > Streptophyta > Pinopsida > Cupressales > Cupressaceae > Cunninghamia > Cunninghamia lanceolata. The sequence continues at coordinate 6,373,166 of BSBN01000016.1, forward strand.
TATACTCCTCCTCATGCTAGGGTGCCATAATGAAGTGGTTTAGACAATAGGTACACTTCACTTACCAGAGGCTTGTTCTCCTTCCACCTTAGGTGCACTTTTATGGTGAAACAGGTGTCAATGGGTGCCTTGTCTTAAATGAATGCTCTCTCTAAGTTGGGTGCCCTTTTGAGGCTTTATGAGTTGCAAATTGTGCCTTAACCCTTCATGCTTGTTGCTCAATGTTTGAATGTTTAAGAAAGTCTCCTTTAGGCACTCATCTTAATGACTTTTTCTCAAGCCGCAATCATCCTAATGACTTGGATATTCATCCTAGTGTTTCAGGATATCAGGCTACCAGACTTAGTCATTTTCAGGATCTCAAACATAAAGAATAACATGATGATTCATTTTTTTGTATTGTATATAGTTGACATTCTATGCTACTCATAAAGAATATTAATATTTTCTATTCAACATGATGATTCATTTTTTTTTTAAATACAACTTTTATCTTTTAGTTCCAAAATGAGGTTTAGGTGATACTTGAATAACAATAGCTAGCTTATTGGATCAACAAACATCCTATGTAACACAATCAGACTTTAAATATTTGAAGTAGCCATCTACAAATATCCATTCAAACATGGATTTATAATGCAAGTATGGACGCCATCAATAAAAAGATTTGTATTAACCAAATATCCATATAGGCATACATCAATATCTGTCGATATAAGTATAACATATATACAAAATAGCCATATAGGCTTACAAGAATGCCATATAGGCATACAATGTCAACTATGTACAATACAAAATATATGTCCACAAATGCCATATGGGCATACAACAAAGGAACACAATAAAAAGTCGTTCCCCTCTGGCTGGTGAAGAGAATAAATCACGAGCAGCCTTTGATCTTCTAGGGGATGGAGACACACATGTGGGTGGTCTACTACAAACTCGAGGGCTACTCCTCCTATTTAGGTCTTCCTGCATCTTTAGCTATTACAATAAAAAGTATAGACATTAATATATATAAATTACATGTTATAAAAAATGAAACATTTAACAAAATAATCACTTACTGCTAACATATAATCTATCTCCTTGCTTGCCTCAGTAGCAGGAATAGGCCCTGGTGATGTCATGTCCTATAGAAACCATCCAGATAGAAATTAAACTTCAAATCAATAATCTTTTGATTTTTCAAAAAATAGAAAACTATAACAATGAATGTAAATTAAAATTTACTAATCTGCCTCATACCCCTGTCAATGCCATGGAGCTATGAATCGTAGAGGCCACACCCTGCTCCATTGCCCTATGAATATGGGGAGGTGTGATGCAGAGGTGTTAGGTCTCCAAAGATAATCTAACAAGATCAAAAGGTTTCAATAGTTTGTGGCCTTCAACCAATAAGACTTCTCTAGCCTTCCTCTTGTCCTAAACTCCACCAAAGGGCTCAAGTTTGGATTCCAACTTCTCAGATGAATTTTAGCACCTTCTAGGGTCTCAACCTACCCCAACCAACAAGGTTCCAAAGGTTTCACAAACTAATTTGATAGATTCTTGACAATTCCCCTTAAACAGGCCTAATCCTTGTAGTCTTGTTCAGCAACTAAACTGTACTTTTCTCCAAACTTTCCCAAAACACTTTTGAAACAAATGACTGATTTGGATACCCTCTATTGAGTTCTAAAACATATCTCAAACTCACCTACTGTTGTTTTGGACGAAATGTGATTGTCCTAACACCCTGCTGCCTTCCTACAAGGCCTAAATTGACCATTTTACAAAGGAACCCTATGACAAACTTGTCCCACACACTTCAAACCTAAAAACAGTCTTAGGAAAGGGTTCAAAACCAAGGATTTTCCAGGTCTTATCAGGAGGTTTGCACATTTATGGTTTGAAATACAAAAAACTCGTTTCTAGGCCTCAAAACCTAGGGCTTGCTAGATCTTCCACCTCCAATCACTTCCAGACCTCATTCAAAGGTCTAACACCATCTCCTTGACCATATTAAACAACAGCAATCATAAAAATGTCACCTTGTTAAGATGGATCTCCGGCTGCTATAACCATGCCACCATTTCAATGCTTTTTCACAAGCAATCCCTTACTTCAAATGGTGATCACCTTCCAGTTTGAACTCCTCCTGCCTTGCAAAGGTTAAAGAATCATAGTATACATGTTAGCAAGGACCTATCCCATGAGAACCAGGGTCTTACATTCATGGGAAGGCCCAAAGATGCATTGTCACCACTCAAAACACACAGAACAGTCTGCTGTTTTTTATGACAGTCAACAAGAACAGAAATAAAACTGATCTAAAAAATTTTTCAGAGCATGGAATGGAGTCTAATAATGTTAACTGAGGTCTTAATACATTTGCCAACACTCAGCAACCAAAGAATCAATGGAAATGAGAAGAAAAAATGCAAGAAAACTGAAATTTCTGTTATTTCCCAGTCTGCCCAACCAAAAAACAGCCTCCAAAGTACTTGTCCGTACATCAAATGCCTTGGAATGATTACATAAGTTCTATCCAACTTCCTTAACCAATCCCCATCAGTTGGAGTTGGTTTAACCACAAAGAAACTACTCAAATTGACTTTCCCTCCTAAATGCATAATTCAGAAATTTGAATTTCTGAACTTTGGTTTAGTGAATTTTTGCCTTATTTAATAAACTTCTACCTTATTTATTTATCATGTTTGATTTTATTTAGGTTCATTAAACCTTCTTATTGATCTTAGACACCTCTATTTGACTCTAGGGGCACTATTGGCCCAACTTACATCATTTTTGGTCCTAGGGTCCTTACCAGGACCCTCAAGACATTTAAACATTACATCATCTTGACCATTACAATATGTAATTATTGGTTTTAGGCTATTCCATTTGACTTGATGGACTCCATGGACTCCTCCTTTGATCATTTGTGTCTTCTTACTCCAAAGTGTTCTCTTAGGTGCTCCTGCACCATACTCCCCAGCATGATAAAAACTCTTGTCCCAAGAGTCATGTGATCTACTCCAAACCTCCTGCATTCTTTTTGAAATGTTTCTTTGAGTTGTGATAGGAAACATGAATTCTCCAAGGATTATCCTTCTCCTTCTACCTGCATGACTCTTACAAAAAATGTTAGCATCATAAAACATGTTTTGCTGTCCTAGTCTAGGACCTTGCTGCTGTAATGCTCTTGCATTCTCCATCTTAGAATTCTGATTTATTTCTTCTTGTACTATCTGCTGTCTACCTTCCTTCTTCAGCCTCCTTATAGGGCAATCAATGTCCCCAATCTTGATGCAACTCATGTCCCAAATTTGCTGCTCTTTAGGACTGTCATAAACCTTTCTTTGCTGCAACTGTTCTTGCTGTTCAACCTGCACATTCAATTGCAATTTCTCTCCAAAACAGACAATAGCATGTTCCTTCTTATCTTCACATGGTAAAGGCATTAGTTTATACTTTTTACCATCTTTGTGCACCAAATGACTATTTGTATAACCATCATGAACTGTCCTTCTCAAACACTGCCATGGTCTTCCCAAAATTATATGCCCACATGTCATTGAAATAACATCACATAAAACAGAATCATGATATGGACCAATTGAAAAATCAACATATGCCCTCTGATTAACCATTACTTGTTGTTCTTGACTTACCCAAGTGGCATTGTAAGGACTAGGATGATCAAATGTCTTCAATCCCAACTTGTGCACCATTTCCCAAGAGACTAAATTATCATGTGAACCTGAATCTATAATCAACTTGCATATTTTTCCATGGCTTAAACAATTAGTTTTAAAAATGGATACCTGTGGTGCTTGTTGTATTTTGCCTTTTTCCACCATGAGCATTTCTCCGTCCATTACTGGAGAGGCTAATGACATTTCCTGTTCTTCTTTCTTTTCATCTTCTTGTGCCAAATGAACTCTTGTATCCTTTCTCTTATCAATACCATCCTTCTTAGGACAGTTGAAAAATGTGTGTCCCACCTCATTGCAGTGATAACATCTACCTGTGAACACTCCTCTTCCTGATCCAAATCTACCTCCACCTCTATATCCACCTCTCTGTTCTGTAGAAATCTCCTTACCCTTCTCATTGCTGTTTTGAACTTCACTAGTAGGTTTGCCCCTACCTCTATTTCCTCTTCCATAACCTCCTGGCCTTTCTTGCTTCCTCTTCACTCTCTCTTCAGCCCTTATGGCCAATTGAAAACATTCTCCAAGTGATTTTGGTATTGTCAAACCAATCTCATCTTGCAAGTTATACCTAAGCCCATTAAGGTATCTTGCCACTTTCTCTTCTTCATCTTCCAATCCTCCTCTAATACTAAGCTTATGAAATTGCTCAGTATAGGACATAACATCCATGTCCTTTTGTTTCAAATTCTACTTCATCCTCTTTGTTTGAATGGAGTAATCGGATGGAAGAAATTGATCCTTCATCATATCCTTCATCCTACCCCAAGAAGTGATTCTTGTTCCACCTCTAGCCACTCTTTCTGTTTGCACACTACTCCACCATGTAAGTGCTGTCCCTCTCAACTTTGTTTTTGTAAATTTAATCTTCTTCTCATCACTCATCTCCTCATACTCAAAGAAATTTTCAAGGGCATCTATCCACCCTAATAGCTCTTCACTATCCATCTTCCCTTGATAGATAGGTAACTCTATGTTTGTCTTTGTTCCACTTCCTTGGACTGCCTTAAGCAATCTCACAAATCTCCTTTCTTCCACATCCAACTCATCATCAGGAGTGTTCTCATCTACCTTCTCATGTCCTCCATCATCTCCTTCTTGATCATCTTGTTCATCCCCTCTAGAATTCTTTTCTAATGCTTCCAACCTTGCCAAGATTGATGCATTCTCCCTTCTCACTTGTCTTAACTCTCTTTCTCTTGCAGCATCTTGTTCTTTTCTATCCCTCAACTCTTTTTCTCTTGCCTCTAAGGCTTCTCTCAATTCATTGTTCTCCCTAGCCATTTGATTTTTAGGAGCCATATTCACACTTTCACAAACCCTTATTGTTTCACAAGATCCTACCACTCTCTCAAGGACCTAATTGCTAATCTGATACCACTATGATGCAGAGGTGTTAGGTCTCCAAAGATAATCTAACAAGATCAAAAGGTTTTAATAGTTTGTGGCCTTCAACCAATAAGACTTCTCTAGCCTTCCTCTTGTCCTAAACTCCACCAAAGGGCTCAAGTTTGGATTCCAACTTCTCAGATGAATTTTAGCACCTTCTAGGGTCTCAACCTACCCCAACCAACAAGGTTCCAAAGGTTTCACAAACTAATTTGATAGATTCTTGACAATTCCCCTTAAACAGGCCTAATCCTTATAGTCTTGTTCAGCGACTAAACTGTACTTTTCTCCAAACTTTCCCAAAACACTTTTGAAACAAATGACTGATTTGGATACCCTCTATTGAGTTCTAAAACATATCTCAAACTCACCTACTTTTGTTTTGGACGAAATGTGACTGTCCTAACACCCTGCTGCCTTCCTACAAGGCCTAAATTGACCATTTTACAAAGGAACCCTATGACAAACTTGTCCCACACACTTCAAACCTAAAAACAGTCTTAGGAAAGGGTTCAAAACCAAGGATTTTCTAGGTCTTATCAGGAGGTTTGCACATTTATGGTTTGAAATACAAAAAACTCGTTTCTAGGCCTCAAAACCTAGGGCTTGCTAGATCTTCCACCTCCAATCACTTCCAGACCTCATTCAAAGGTCTAACACCATCTCCTTGACCATATTAAACAACAGCAATCATAAAAATGTCACCTTGTTAAGACGGATCTCCGGCTGCTATAACCATGCCACCATTTCAATGCTTTTTCACAAGCAATCCCTTACTTCAAATGGTGATCACCTTCCAGTTTGAACTCCTCCTACCTTGCAAAGGTTAAAGAATCATAGTATACATGTTAGCAAGGACCTATCCCATGAGAACCAGGGTCTTACATTCATGGGAAGGCCCAAAGATGCATTGTCACCACTCAAAATACACAGAACAGTCTGCTGTTTTTTATGACAGTCAACAAGAACAGAAATAAAACTGATCTAAAAACTTTTTCAGAGTATGGAATGAAGTCTAATAATGTTAACTGAGGTCCTAATACATTTTCCAACACTCAGCAACCAAAGAATCAATGGAAATGAGAAGAAAAAATGCAAGAAAACTGAAATTTATGTTATTTCCCAGTCTGCCGTACCAAAAAACAGCCTCCAAAGTACTTGTCCATACATCAAATGCCTTGGAATGATTACATAAGTTCTATCCAACTTCCTTAACCAATCCCCATCGGTTGGAGTTGGCTTAACCACAAAGAAACTACTCAAATTGACTTTCCCTCCTAAATGCATAATTTAGAAATTTGAATTTCTGAACTTTGGTTTAGTGAATTTTTGCCTTATTTAATAAACTTCTACCTTATTTATTTATCATGTTTGATTTTATTTAGGTTCATTGAACCTTCTTATTGATCTTAGACACCTCTATTTGACTCTAGGGGCACTATTGGCCCAACTTACATCATTTTTGGTTCTAGGGTCCTTACCAGGACCCTCAAGACATTTAAACATTACATCATCTTGACCATTACAATATATAATTATTGGTTTTAGGCTATTCCATTTGACTTGATGGACTCCATGGACTCCTCCTTTGATCATTTGTGTCTTCTTACTCCAAAGTGTTCTCTTAGGTGCTCCTGCACCAAGGTGTCTCCGCAACCTGCATCATCTGGAAATAAAACAACATTATTCAATTACAAAAACTATAATAGTGATGCAAATCATGGCTCCTAACATACACACACATTCATCTAAACATGGAAGTACACACAATAAAGCACACAAATCACATACAAAAATTTAGTAAGTACAATTCATTCATTAAACTATTTATTTTATTACCTTCGTAAAGCTTTGAAGTCCACCACCGCTGGAAGGTGTTGCCGTGAAATCTACAGTATTAATCTATTCAACATCTAAAATCAGATATTAGAATACCATTCATATAACGATGCTATTCACATGTAATATTTATAATTGTTTACTAGTTACATACCTTGATAGTAGATGATCTAGTGAAAAATGCAGGTGGGGAACCACTGAAAACTGCATTGACGCTATGACCCTAAAATTTCATTAAAATCATCAATTTAAATTAGTTAATCTTGTATTTCAAAAATGAAATTTAATAAATTAAATTCAATAAACTTACTAATATTTACCTGAATATTAAGGCCGAAAGTCTTACTCAGGAGGGTATCTGTCATCACCATCTGCTCAGCTGCAGATGTAGCCTGTGCACCTGCGTCTTGACTGTCCATGGGGTCATAACCACAGGCTGACCTGCAAGCCTAACAAGTATGGGGTGGGACCCTACTCCTTGCACTATCTCCCAACCCACTCTGTGTTGTAGGACCGGCATGCTCTATGATGCTCTGGGTCAAGGCACTAATCAACTGAAGTGTATTGACCTCAATACTCTCCTTCACAATGGAAGGGATAGAAACATGCTCGTGGGCTGGTTTGCTGATTACTCGTCTCACTACCCACTGTGGGTCAAGATGTGCCCCTAGTCTATATTGTGCTGACCCCCCACCTCTACCCTAGAAGTCCCGCATATCAAAATAGTTTGGCACTTTATTGAGGACAAACTCGCAATAGAGTTTTCTCTAAAAGTATTGCGGGACCTCATTATTATTGCATGGAGGATGGTTAAAAACCATCCACCACCTCTGCCCAAAATTGTCCCTTATCACTTGGTTGTTACACCAATGGATAGGGAACCTCTTGCATATGATGGGTGGAGGTTGATTTGTTTGTGGGTTTGTGAAAATTGAACACAAGTCTAATTTTGTAATTTGTAATTTTTTCACATCTTGGTATGACAACTTGTCTGCATAGTAATCTCTAAACTCTCTCTTCTTATTCGTCCAACTAGTTATTTGCTTGCTAATTGAATCTGCATTTGATAACAAAGACTCAAGAGATTCGGCAAGTGTGGACCTATGCAAGGTTGAAGTGGAAGGATCTTTCAACCTTGCAATTATATCTTCAATTTCCTTTTTGTTGTTTTCAATTTGCCCCATTATATTTTCTTGTGTTCCAGGGGCATGTCGAGGAATGGATGGAGGAGGTTGTTGTTCTGCAGGTATTTCCTCCTCAGGATTTTGTGGATTTTGAGGAGGAGGAGGAGGTGCATTAACATTTCCTGATAATTAACGAAATAACAATCAAAAATCAACTAAAACCTACCTATTTAGAAATAAATTCAAACAAAAAAAAAAATATAACTCACTCCTTTGGCGTGCTTGACATCGTGGTGGCATTTTGGCGATGAATTGATAAGGTTTTTATGTTGAATGGAGTTTTGTATAACGCGAGCGCGCTTTTTAAGGTCTGCAGGCCGCAGGCATAGAGGAGAAGAAATGAAATGAGATTAGAAACCTTTTTTTTAATTTATAGACAGTCATAACGCGAGCGCGTTATAACGCGCTCACGTCATGGCTTGGTAATGATGAGCCTAAGGCTCATCAAAACCAAGCCATAATGCGAGCGCGCCATAACATGAGCACAGTATAACATGCTCGCATTATGACTTAATTTTTTTTTAAATTAATTTGGCCACTTTTTGGCCCCCCATCTTCTTGCACTTACCCAATGATCATATTTCTTGAGGGATCATTCATGGTTGGCTGACATGATTGATGAGTCCTATAACTATCTTTTTGATATGCATCACTTAGTAAGCATGGATTCGGCTGACAAACTAGAGTTTGGAAAAATCTTGAGTATTCCAGATGTTGACTAGAAAGATGTTGAAATCCTTTGTGCGGATATATATACCAGATGGATTTTGATGTGAAGGAGTGTATTGTGTGTTAGTGTGTGTGAAGAAAAGCAAAGAGCAGTGTGAAAGAAGCTATATAAATCTGGTATGTGACAGAACAACAGCACTAATCAAAGGAAGAATGAAGTGCAGTAGATCAGTATATTGAGCCTAACTAGAACTAAACCTCAGCATGTGTGGATGCCTTTGATCAGTTCAAACACCTGGTTACTTTCTATATACCTTGTAGATAGTGAGTCTCTTGTAGGCAGTAAGCCTCTTGTGAGTAGTGTGCTCAGACAGTGGGCCCTAATTGGCAAGTACCATTTTGTACTTCTATTCTTTTAATAGAGAATACAATCTTGGGTTAGGCACCCCGTGGTTTTTCCCTTAATAGGGTTTTCCACGTAAAAATCCTTGTGTTATGTGTGTTGATTTTTTTCTGCTCTCATGTTCATGTATTCTTAAATGTTTTGATACTGCACTAATTGTTAAAGAAAAAGAGAAAGTTAAATAGTTAAAGATAACTGATTCACCACCCTCCCCTCTCAGTTATCCACCTTGTTCCAACAATTGGTATCAGAGCTAAGTTCCTCCAAACAGAGCCTAACAGCTTGAGGAAGATCTGGGAATCTCAATGGATATGTATGGTATGAGGGAACAACTTCAGTCTGCCCTAGATGATCTTGAGCAATCTCACTCTAAAGTTAATAACCTGAGGGAAAGACTCAAACAAGCTGATGACTTCATAAATGAACTAAAAGAAAAATTGAGTATCTCTTTGAAAAAGAGAAAGGAACTTCTTCAACAATTAGCAAGTCAAAGTGAATCCAATGATACTAATGAAGATCTGAATGAGAAAAACAAGTTATGTGAGAAGCTATCAAAAGAGGTCATTATAGTAAGACATGAAATGGAATCAAGGGTTATGAAATTCACCAAAGAAATTGAGGAGAACAGAAAAATTGAAGATAATCTAAAGCAATCTCTCAAGGAGAAGTTAGAAGACTGCCACAAAATGGATAGAATAATCAAGCATCTGGAATCTAATCTTGAAGAAGCTAGAGATAATGAAGAACAACTTAAAAATTAGATAGACACTCTTAAAAGGGATCTTCAAATAGCAAATGAATACAAAGAAAAATTCAAGATAAGCTTTGCTCAACTTGAATTTTTTCTTGAAAGCCAAAAGAGGGTAGATGACAAGCATGGCTTGGGATATGAGAAAGGTGAAAGCTCCAGATCCAATCAGAAGAACTCTGGATCAGGAAATCCAAGGTACAGGACTAGAAGACCTTCGGTAAGACAACCAAATGCTCAAGGATATCCATCCTTTAATGGATACTGCTACAACTACAATAACTTCAGTCATAAAGCAAATTAGTGTAGAAGAAGAATGAATCAAACTAATTCATCCTTCTCCAAATAGTGTTTTAACTACAAAAGGTATGGTCACAAATCTCATGAATGTAGAAATATGCAAATAAATAATTTATTCAATGGTAGATGCTTTGCATGCAATAGAATGGGACATATGGCTAATCAATGCAGATCAAGAGGATATTAGCCAAATATGCAAAGAAATGTTATTTACTACAACTGCAATAGATTCGGTCACATTGCCAAATTCTGTAGAAGTAAGAATCAAGATAAAAGGGGTTTCGTGCATCACAATCAAAATCAAGACAAAGGAATAAGAAAAGTGAATGCAGATGAAGTTCAAAGGGAGATGAAGAAGATTTGGGTAAATAGAAGTACAGAAAATGTTGGGGATGGATCCACACTAGAATCTAGTGCTGATATTCCTTCTAGAAACTAAATAGATGAGCTCTGGCTCAGGGGGAGTCACAAAGGAAAACAAATTCCCCCAGCCAGTCAATCGGTGCCTGAAATTGGCACATGGAAAGTTGCGTATTAAAAGGGTTCTTAGAGAAACATCTAAATAACCCTTGGTCAAAATATGAAAGATCTGCAAGGAGTTTGAAAAGGTTAATCATCCAAGATTAATCCAACTTGATAGTCATCTGGAAAAAGCAAGATTTTCACAATTAGATCTGGTATGATTCAAAATTGAAATATTTGGATCTGTGGTTAGATGGAATGATTGGAGAAAGGGAGATACATTGTAAGTTATCATTCTAAGTGCATCTTAGTGATCCAGAAAGATCTCTCTTAGAACAAGGAGAACAAGGCAACTGGAATGACTTAAGTTGTACATTTATTGCAAAATGGAATTAAGGTTTGCACAAAAATAAAAGGGTTCTTTTGTTCATCATTTGTACATTTGCATTCGAGAAGAAGAAAGAAGGAGCTCTACAACAAGATTGCTTCAACCCTCTCAAGGATCAACCACATAATTCGATTCAACCAGTGATCTTTTCTTCTCCTATCGTGAACCTTGGAAGCATAAAAAGGTATTTCCACTCTTGAATATCTCTCTCTAAATCTTTTGAAAGATGGCAACTCCAAATGTTGTTAAGATCACTAATAGGCCATGCCCTAAGTTCAAGAAACATCCTTACAAACCCCTAGAAGTTGATCCCCTAAGTGCATTCTCTAGCATTCTGGATGGGGTTATGCACATAGAAGATGTTAGGGTATACATTCATGCCAACATTGAGGAATTTGGGGAATCCAAGCTGATGGATATCTATCACAAGGAATTAATAAATGAATCATTTGAACTTAAACCCCAATACAAGGCCATTTGGGATAAGCATTTTGGACATTGCATCCATTTCCCTTATTTTGCAGAAGATGAATGGGTCTGGTATGTTCTAAGCAGAATGCATGACAACTTCATGTGGTTGATGAGGCGATTTAAGATCACAAAAGATGCCATTAGGGTGGTAACTGGATTGCACTCATCCGATGGGTTGCCTTCTCTCAAATCAGTCAAAAACCAAATTGTAAGTGAGGCTACCAGATCAAAATTTGATAAAAGAGCAATGAAAATTGAGGATATCACAGATCTGGATATCAAATTTGCTTCTATGATAATCGGTTATAAAATATATCATTCCAATAGGGAGAATTCTGTATCCGAAACAGTAATATCCACTGCCTATCAAATGCTAAGGGAAAATACTTATTATGATCTTTGTGAGCTTCTCCTAAACCAATTGGTAGAGAATTTGTAGAAAATAAAGAAGGATAAGAAGAATTCATTTAAGTACGGTGGATTGATACTATGTCTATTCTTCTACTATATGAATGAGCTACCTAGAACTAGTGGCTAGATATGACAAAATGACATACCTGTTGCCATATAGATCAGAGATTATATGCATGGTTTTGGTGATGCTAAGGCTCAAAGCATATCCCTTTGGGGATATTTCAAGAATTTCCAAGGTATGATGCAGGCCAAAGAAAGAATTCCTTAGACATTAGTTGAAAAATATAAAGATACAATGTGCTTTATGGTAGATACTGATCAATGCCTAATGGAGAAAGTAGAGCCTAAAATAGTCTGGATTATGCTAATGGGCTATGAGGTGGATGAGAAAATTATGGAGCTACATGTTCAACACCTACTAAGTCAACCAAAGGACCCTGAGGAAGAAAGGTTTGGAATATTTCAAGAATTAAGTGTGAAAATACATGTTGAATTGAGACAACCAGAGATGAAAAGGAAAGTGAGAAGGGAAGTGGAGAAAATTGCCAAGAAATATGGCATATCAAAGGAGGCAGTTGATGCCGACAGAGAGAAGGTAGAAAGAGCAAAGAAAGAAAGACAATAAGTAGAAAAAGAAAGTGTTCCATTGCAAGCCCCCTCCCAGACTAGATCCTCAAAGATCTCGGCACCTGCCACCTCAGAGAGCCAAAAATCCTCAAAATCAGAAGCCAAGACATCCAAAAAAGGAAAAAAGAGAACAAAGACAAAGGCCACAAGGTCATACACAAGCCAAAAGGATGATGAAGAGACAGAGATTGATGAGGAGGTTAAGAAAATGAAGAAGAAAAAGAAAATATTAGGTAGATTCTCTGCTGGTACCAATAAAGAAGAAGAGGCAAAAAAAATTGTTGAAAGGTCCACTCCTTCTATTGATAATGTTATCAAGGCACTCATAGTGGATAGGAATATGCAGCCCATAACTGAATTTTATGATGAGTATAATGACACTGACAAAAGAATATTGGAGGAAGCCACAGTCAAGTACTTGAATATCTATAATAAAGCATTCATTGAAATCATCTCTCTAATCCCCAAGAGTTTAGAGAATGTATTTGAACTCAAAAAAGACAATGCCAAGGAAAAGGATATGGAGATCTGGGAACAGATAGCTATTCATCTCTATCCTTCCATCACTCCAAAACAAATGAACATGATCTTCAAGGATTGCAAGGATGAGTTTCAGAGCAAAGCCAAAATGAACAAGCTTATGCTCAGAGAGACTGATTAGGTGGCAAAAGAGACTAAAGACATCCTCTAGAATGCATATAAAAGATTCAATCTTCCTATTATAGAGAACATAAGGGATGAACCTTCTGCCATGGATGTCGAAGGATTAAGTGCATCAAAGGAAGATTCTACTGAGAAAATTGTAGAAGATTCAAAGGAGATAGGTGAGGAGAAGACTCAGGACTTGGATTCCTCTATTCTAGAAGAGGAAGTCCATGAAGAAGTAAACATCTCTCTTTTGGATCCCCTAGTAGACTCCGAAACTAAAGGATAAGCAAGAAAAGAGGAGAAAGCAAGTCAAGAAGAGGAGAAAAGGGGAAGAGAAGAAGAACTAACAGAGAAGATCTTTGTTGACACCTCTGAGGCTGCAAGTGGAAAGAGACACTACAGAAGCAGTGAATAATTTCTTGACCAAGGAAATAATGGAGATTGATGAACTAGAACTGTTCCAAGTACCACTCAATTTTGATTCCCTCTCCCTGGTTCAAACAATGAAGATAGCATCCTTTGCCCATAAAAAAGGCAAAAGAAAAACTTCTGAAGTCTCACATGGAAGATTGTGAGCTGATAAAGATTGCTTCTGGAATGTTGGAGAAGATCATGCCATCCTTTCAAAAGGATCCTTTGGCCTCTCCATCTGGTAATCTTAAATCTCTGATAGACTCTATCAATACTCAGTTTGATCCCTTAGAAAAGGTGGCAGAAGAAAAGGTCTAGAAAGAATTTTTGGGAAAGAGATTCTCTAAGGCGCAGGGACTTATAACAAATAATAGGAGAAATTTGGATATTGAGATAAAGAGCTTAGAAAATGCTCTTAAATATGGCAGAGATTTATACAAATTTTGTCTATCTTGGTCCACCGTGACAGCAGGCATTGCTAAGAAGGTGGAAGAACAAGAGAGAAAACAATCAAGTTTATCTCAGAGTTTTGATCCTCTCACCTCATCCATAATGAATCAAGAGTGCCAGGCTATTGCCACCATAAATGAGATAAAGAGGCTTGAGAAGGAGAAGAAGAATAGAATAAGCAGAATGAGTGAACTAAGAGGGATAATTATCCCTAAGTTAGAGGCAATTCATGAGGCCCTAACTGATGCTCAGACCACAACCCGGACCAGTGATCTAGCAGACCTAAAGAGGGTAGAAGCTTTTGTATTTTTATTAAGTGGTCACATCTCAATTTTAGATAGGATGAAGCAGAGTTGGGCAACAAAATTTGTCTAGCTGGAAACCACTTTTGCGGATATACTTAAGTTTATGTAAGTATAACTTATATATATGTGGCTATGTATAGGTTACTTTTTGAAATTTTGGTGTGCAGATTCCACCCTTTTCCATTGATGTCAAACAGGGAGTGAGGAGTAGTCAAAAATGTGGAATCCAACTAAGGGGGAGCTCCAGTAAAAGTCTACATAAGATAGAGCATCACCCAAGGGACACTTAGTCATTTTTCACTAAGTGTTGCCATCAATGCCAAAGGGGGAGATTGTTGGAAAGAGACATTGTGTGGATTCATGAGTGTTGTCAATGATGGCAACAATGTCCATTCCACACATCCGTAGCACATGGTATGTCTATACCACAAGTCAGATTGAAGAGTATTTTGGACCAGTGAGCAAGAACAGAGCATGCAGCAAGGTCTAACGATCAGGTCCGGATCTTTCAAAGGAAGTATCTCAGCAAAGTCTAGACTTGGGGAAGTCAAGAGGAGTACCATGACTGCTACATTCCAGAGATTGAGCCTCTAGTGATGAAAGAGTGAAAAGATATGAGCACCTAAGTGTTGGGTTCCTATTTGGTAGAGAAGACTGAGGAAGAACTGATCGATAAAGCATCAGACCTTAATCCAGATGAGAAATTGATGGTGATCAAGTTTCTTGAGGGATCATTCATGGTTGGCTGACATGATTGTTGAGTCCTATAACTATCTTTTTGATACACATCACTTAGTAAGCATGGATTCAGCCGACATACCAGAGTTTGGGAAAATCTTGAGTATTCCAGATGCCGACTAGAAAGATGTTGAAATCCTTTGTACGGATATATATACTAGAAGGATTTTGATGTGAAGGAGTGTGTTGTGTGTTAGTGTCTACAAAGAAAAGTAGAGAGCAATGTGAAAGTAGCTATACAAATCTGGTATGTGACAGAACAACAGCACTAAGCAGAGGAAAAATGAAGTGCAGCAGATCAGTATATTAAGCCTAATCGGAACTAAACCTCAGCATATGTGGATGCCTTTGATCAATTCAAACACCTGGTTACTTTCTATATACTTTGTAGACAGTAAGTCTCTTGTAGGCAATGAGCGTCTTGTGAGCAGTGTGCTCGGGTAGTGAGCCCTAATTGGCAAGTGCCATTTTGTACTTCTATTCTTTTAATAGAGAATACAATCTTGGGTTAGTCACCCTGTGGTTTTTTCCCTTAACAGGGTTTTCCACGTAAAAATCCTTGTGTTATGTGTGTTGATTTCTTTTCTGCTCTCATGTTGATGTATGCTTAAATGTTTTGATACTACACTAATTGTTAAAGAAGAAGAGAAAGTTAAATAGTTAAAGATAATTGATTCACCCCCCCTCTTAGTTATCCACCTTGTTCCAACAATTTCAACATCCTGATGAGAAAACCCCTAAGTGTCTTGGCAAATAGGACCTAGGGAGACCACTTGAGATAAACCCTGCCCAAAATAGGGGTGGAGGACTTGGGCGCCCGTGCCCTAGTCCTACCCTATTTTGGGGCACTCCCAATTTTTGGGTGTTGGCTTGTGACCATTATTTGGGTCCTATGCTGACATGGTAAGTTTGAATTAAGAAATTCTTGGTAGGAGTATTTGTAGTTGCATATGAAACCATGTTTAGGAATTCATTTGTAAACTAGAATGAGATTTTGATTCTCAATCATTCTAAAAATGATCAAAGGCTTTCATTGTGTTGCAAGAGCAGATTTGTGTTGTTTATGTGTTTGTATTTGCAGATTTGGTCATCCATCTCCTCATGGCTTGAAGAGCTTCTTCCTCCATAAGATCTTCACTACAAGGTAACATTCATTTGTGTTTGTAAGCATTTTATTATTTGGTTTTTTCTTTGCCTTCCAAGGCATGCACTCTCTATCTAACAACGGTGTCTGAAAGACTTAATGTCTCTCTAGGGCTTGACTGAGGGAATCCTCTAAACACCACAACACCCTCCCAAAGTTTTCATGATTGCAGGTTATAGGTGTTAGATCTGGAGAAAGTGAAGTTGCAGGAGGGTACAACAGAGAAAATAGCTCCTTGGACTAGGGTGCTCACTCATTAGTCCTAGAAGTTTCATGACAGAAAAATCTTCAATGTAGAAGGAACATGTTGTAGATCTTGTTTACAGATCTTGACAAAAAGTAGGGCCTTGGACTTGGGCACCTGCTCCTTAATCCCTAACTATTCTACTTCCAAACCCTAAAACAAGTGCACAGTTATTTGTCATTTTACACCTTTATGTAGCAGCATTATCCATTATTCATCTGTTTACTATCATATTTGCATAATTAGGGTTTTAAGGTACAATTGAGCATAAGAGAAGGTAATTAGAAATCAAATCATAAAAATCCAAATTTTCCTACATCTCACAGTGACCTAGGGTAGGATAGTACATTACAACATGACCCTAGGTCCTTAAATGAAAGGGTGAAAGGAGGATATACATACATAACTACCAAAAACTCAACTATCCTAATTTTACCCTTTATAAATAATATATAATATAATAATAACTATTATATTAGTATTAGTATTGGTATTAACATAATATATGATGTTAATATATAATATAACTAATAATAAATATTATTATATATTATATTTATACAATATATTATAATATATAATAATTATTCAATTGTTGGCATTCAATAATAATATATAAACATGGCGCCTTATTGCACCGTCGTAACTTTAAATTTTTAGCTTAAAGCAAGGCTACAATGAGGCAAATCCTTGTGACAAGACAATAGAGACCACCACATGTCAGGGGCTTGAAGGAGATACACCTAAGGCCCCGATAAATATTAAAAATATATCAAAATAATATTAAAATAGATTAGGGAGATTAAAAACAAGGACCCACAGCGAATACGTGTTGTCTTTGTGCACCGTCGCAGCTTCAGAAATATAGGCTTAAATGGAGGCTATGACACCCACAATGAAATCAGACTTAGAATAAAATAAAGGGGGTTAGGGGTTGGTAACTTAGAGCAAAGGGGCTAATAACTTGACGACCACCAAAGGGATAAATGAACAACTTAAGTTGGGGAAAATGGTTACACAGGTCAATGATTAATTAGAAGGATAAACCCTAAACACGTTAGACAACACTAGCCACAGTGTTTTTACTTGGGGATTTTGTAAAGTGAATCATGATAACATAAAAACCATAAAAATTTGAATTGACATAACATATCCATTTATCTTTTCTCTTTTTATACATCGCTATACATTTCCATTGAACTCATTTCTTTTTTGCATGTGATGAATGTTATTTAATATTGAAAATTTGAACCATCTATGATCTATATATATTACAATTTGCCATTGAACTCATGTCAATTTCAAACTATAATTACTTCTATATTTTTTATTAAAATTTAACATCACCCTTCAAAAAATATTAGGGAATTACATCAGACATGAACATCTAACCAACCTCACAGTTCCAAACAAAACTCGTATCCTTTGACCTTGAAACCTTACTTTGATAGGTCCAAAATCTTTTTGGTTCCTCTTTTCGATGATGCTTAATGAATATTTCATTGTAGTCCATAATTATCCTATTAATAGGTAATGGCTCTAATTATGTCCTCATTCAAAATGTCAGTAAATGATTTGCTATGGAACCTTGCTTTATATGTACAAGAAACCACTAGGTATGGGTGACAATAAGGCTAGTAAAGGAGAATTAAATTAATTTTCTTGAGGTCACATGCAATTTAGTTGCAATACCAATTCCATACGTCAAATCAAATTTTTACCTTCTCATACATGCATGCATGTGTGGGAGATTCAACCCACCACCCAGAATAGAATGCATCATTTGCAAATATTAAAAGTGTCGATTCTTGACATGATTTATTCCACTTGACGAATGATCATATTTCTTCATTCTAAGAAATGCAAAGTAATAACATCCTGCATAGCTACACACAAATAAAATTTTCCATCATACCTATTACTATTTTACATATGTGAACTGAGAACTCTATCAGATAGTTAAATTCAAAATAATGAATGATCACAAAATAAGTACTTGGTAACTTACTTTCTTCGCATGACTACTGTAATAAAATCCATTACTTGGAACTTATACAGTTTATTAATTTTTCTACTATCTGAAACTTATTAATGCAATATAAGGTTGAAACAATAAACACTATCATATATACATGACATGTACTTCCATGACAAATGGGTAATAAATAACAAGCAACTCCATTTAATTGACTCTGACGTACCCTATAAATTCACATTGACTAATCTATGTGGTATGTCACTTGCCATTAATGAACTCAATTGGCATTGGGTAATCTAGCCAGTTAAGTGCTTTTAATCAAATCAGTAGTATGACTCTAATTAATGACAGAGAAAATTGTTCCACTTGTAAATTGTTCCACCATTTGATAAACCATTGAACAAATGATGAATGGTTGTAGTTCAATTTCTGAAGGTAGATCTCCAATGATACACATTGCTAACAAAATCCTTTGGAATCAATTAGGATTCATTAGATATTATAGATCAACAATTGAGATATATATAAAATATATAATAAACTTATATTGATTATTGTATAAAGGTCAAGGTGGCAGCAGAGTGCAAGCCCTCAACTGTAGAAATTTGGGTGTGTTAGTACTTTGGCCTAAAATAGAACTTATGCCTCATTGACATGTGCAGCAGAAGTGACATCTATCCTTTTGTAATAAATAAGGAATGCCACGAGAAGAGCAATTGCACATTTTTTGGAAGGTAATTTACGTAGCTCATTTATGGAAACATTTTATTAGGTTTGCAATCTATTTTGAATTTTCTCTTTTCGGCATATGCCTTTATCCAATGTTCATGTTAAGGTACCTTGGGCTTGGATTAGGACTATGTAAATACTAAAAAATCCTTTGACTATAAACTAAAACTCTTTTGTTTAAAGTACTATATTAATATGGGTTATCGATATAGATTACAATTATTGTCAACATTTTAATTCTTTTGTCTTATTATCTATTATTTTTAGATAATAATATAATTCTGGAACTTTTAAGTTTTATTATTTTATGGTTAGATTGATTGGTTGATTTTACAAGTATTATAATTCATAATATATGTAAAAAATAAGTTTAATCAAAATCATTCCTTGAATCCTTTAGAAAAGAGATTAACAATATGTGTAATTAATGAAATTAACAAATTAGAATTAGAATCATCTCTCATTTTATTAAGTCAAAAAAATTAAACAACTATTATAGAAAGATGACAACACAAAGATGACATCCCTTTATAAAGGTTACATGGCAAAAGAAGAAACCCTTGGCCCCTCGCTAGATAAATATTTCTAGTTGACAGAGAACTGAACACTATATATTTCCCTCATATTTTCCTTACAACATAATGAAGAAGAAACCTTGGCTTGAGCCCTGACTGTTGGAATGGGAAGAGTGTGTGAATGAAATTGGGAATAAAGCTAGGGTTTTCTTCCAAATTTAAGAAGAAAAGATAACATGGTGAAAGAAGAAGCCTTCTACAGTCTGGACTATCTAGAAGGAAGCCAAAAGAAGCATAATACTAAGGTAGCTTCCAAACACATGAACCAATGGATTGGGAGAGACCACTATCTACAATCCATCACTAGGCTGCAAGAAAGATGCACCAATGGATTGGGAGAGAACACTAACCACAACCCATCACATAGATGGAAGACCATCTATCATATAATATTGTCATATGCATTTTTTTGTGGAGCCAAGGTACTTTCTATCTACATTAGAAGAGGATTGATGCTAGAAGGAACCATTCTCCTTCCTCTTTATTTCCCATGTAGTTGGTTGTTATCTTTCCAGATCCTCCCATGTCATACATGGAGTTCCCATGAGTCATTTATTTCATCTTACAAGAACTATGTCCTTCAAGGTAAGAATAACATCTCAACTATGTAACCATTCTAACCCCTTCCTCTACCAAAAAAGACTACATTTTAATTGAATAATTCCCAAAATTAGCTAACAAGGAACAACAAAAAGTTGAAATTAATTATCGAAAGCAACTTTCTCCTTCCCTTTATAGCCATGACTGTTGGGAAATTGGAAATTCAAAAAATCATTACCTATTAATCAGTCTATCTTACTAACCCTACAAATAAATCTCCAAATCCCAAAATGTCACTTCATATCATGCTTTGAGAGCATTTGGGAATATAATTCAAGAAATCCTCATATGGACTTCTCATCTTACTCATATGGATGTGACATCTCACATCAAGAAGTGCCTTGGATCCCTTTACAAAGCTTGAATTTTGCATCCACTTGATCACCTTGGGTGACTGATGTGACCACCAAAACATTAGCCATCATAGCTAATTGTTCCACTTGTAAATTGTTCCACCATTTTATCAATAAATGATAAATGGTTGTAGTTCAATTCTAGAAGGTAGATGTCCAATGTTGCACATTGCCAACAAAATCCCCTTGAATCAACCAGGAGCCATTAGATATTATTAGATCATTGATTGAGATATATATAAAATATATAGTATATTTATATATTGATTATTGTATAAAGGTCAAGGTAGAAGCAGAACGCAAGCCATCAATTGTGAAGATGGACCTACCTCTTAATTTTGTGATGTACATGAAACATCATGATGCAATCATGATGAGCTAGATGGCATACAACACAATCCACTTGTCTCCATTCTAGAGACTTTATGTAGAAATTTGGGTGTGAAAGTACTTTGGCATGAAATAGAACTTGTGTTGTTTATCTGTGATCATCTGACAATCAAAAACTATTAGAATATTTTCCATTTATTGACATGTGCAATAGAAGTGACATTTGTCCTTCTGTAATAAATAAGGAATGTCGTGAGAAGCACAATTGCACATTTTTCAAAACGCAATTTACGTAGCTCATATATGAATCATACAACAGTACATGCCACCAAAATTAATGCAATTTATGGAAACATTTTATTAGATTTGCAACCCTCACAGATACTTTATTTTGTATTTTCACTAGTGTACTTTAGAGGAGCTTTGAACTATGTCTTCTACAGATGTTGAACATGGGCTTTCACAACTAGGTTAGCTAATTGGTGCTCTTTCTTGCCCATTTCTTATAGTGATAAATTTGAATTCTTTAAGTCAAATGGGTGAGAAGAATAATTATTTTTCATGAGTCTGGACTGTATGTTTACCCCAAATCTTCTAGAGATTTATTTGGCACCCTTAGTAGTTATAGAAACTTTTGTTTACTAGTTTCTCAAACAAGTAAAGATGAAGATTTTTTTATTGAGAATGGTTTAGCTAAGGTAAAGGATACTGAGTTAAGACATAGATTTGGACTTGGAGGATTTCTGGTCTCAATTAGAGAAAAATAGCAAGTCACCTATAGCTGAGAAAATCCTAACAAGTGGGTTAGCTCATGTTGGGGATTTCCCACCTGTTGTGCCTTTTCTAGACTTGGTTGTTGCATGTGCAAAGAATTATTATCCTGATATTAAGGTCTAGTCATCCTTTCTTTTGGAGAACACCGAGAGGTGGCTTAAGGGGAAATTTCAAGAGGATGCTTGTTCTTCTTCTATGCATAAAGAATCAGGAACAAGAGAGCAAGGAACTTCCTAGGCCTCCAGAATTCAAAAAAATTCAATTGGTGTGGAGATATCTCATCATAGAATTAGTTCACAATCTAATAGTGGTGGGGATGGAGAGTAGCCTAAAGATAATAGGAAACTAAAAGGTGTATGTGAACAGGATGGTCAACCTGCATTCATGAAACCACAAGTAAAGAATAAGTTGGATGCTTTACAATAATTGTAGGTAGATCACATGACTTATTCTGTCTCCTCACCTGGCAATGATTCTTCCAATTTTCAATAGATTGCTGATGATATTACTTTTCATTCTTTGTTTGAGATTCTAGCCTCCCCTATATCAAATGAAATTCCTATGCAAGATACTCCTAATTAGTTAGATAGAGTTGTCCTAGGTGCAAGTGAGAGTGGTATAGTTATTTCTTCCCCTTCCTAGCTAAAGAAAGTTATTCAGAAAAAGAGGAGACATGCCCTTGGCAGACATAAATTTTGACATTGTACCTAAATTGTTGCATCCTACACCTAATCCTAAGATGAATAAGAGGATGTCTTGAATGGTAACTGATTCTTCCTTAGGGCATAGAATTTTGGAGATTGCAGACACCATCAGGGATAAAAATGAAAATGAAGTCACAAAAGTGGATTTCAATATGACCAAGATTGACATGGGTCCTCCTACTGTGGAAGGTGATATATATCATACAAAATTCTTTGTAGGCATGCTAGCAAAGAGAGTTAAAGCTAAGCAATATGAGAACACAAAGCTGCAAGCCCAGGTGAATTCTATGACATCTTTCATTCAATCTATTTTGAATAGTACTTCTCAATCCTCTGATGCAACTCAAATTGTTTCTGTTGATGGAATGGATCCTAGCATGTTGCAACAAATCATGAGATATCAAAATCTTGGTAAGGCCACTGAGCAATAGGTAAAGAAACTCACCATTGATGGTTTGTTGTACATTAAGGAGGTCATGAAACTATATACCCTCACTTCTGATAAAGGGAAAGGGTTAGTGGCAAAGTTACAAAATGTAAAGAGAGAAGACAGTAATATGCTCACAGTGTCTACAGAGATAAAAGATATGATGGAAATTGATACAAATATTCTTGTAGTTGAGAAATGTTTTAATGATCCAAATGAGAATGATTCTATGTCTTGGCTAGATGCACTAGAGTGGAAGATGTCTGTGCTATGGGATTTTAGTGGAGAAATAGGAAGAATTTTGACTCAATGTTACACTGATATGGTTGATCTTAAAAACAATTGTACCATCTTAGATGTAGAGATTTTAGATGAAAGCAAAGAGAACTTGCTTGATGTTAAAGAAATAAAGAAAATTTTTAAGAAGATGATTATTGAAGAGCTTTTTGGTGCTGACGCAGTTAATGGTGAATCACTAGGGAAGCTTGGACATATAACAATGTCTCTTAGAACTTTCAAGCATGAAATTGATGATGTCTATAAGAGACTAATAGATGTGGACAAAATGATAAATAAGTGGAAAATTTGGGCAAACATTACCTGTAGAACAAGTGTTAAGAATTTAAATCCCATCATTACTCGGTAAAGGAGTTACAAGGCGAAAATGAAAGCATTATATATATATATATATATATATATTGCAATCTTTACAAAAATGATGTTCAGGCTTGGTCACTCCATGAACCTAGAACATGCTACCTTACTGCCATGAAGTACAACTAGATTTAGCAAGCTCACGACTAAACCTAGCAAGATTACAATGAGGGTTGTTAAACCCTGAGGGCTATTAAACCCTATTGAAGGCTCACTGCCTTGATGAAAAAATCTTGCCTCCAATCATATCACACATGATAATTGAATATTGCTTAAGCATCTACCACTATGCTAGGGTACAGTCATTTAGTAACTAAATTCTGAATCCCAAGTCTTCATCACTGCTTCTCTTCTAACTCTGGTCTTCTATTCATATGCTCGCACCACACACATACCTCTACTTCTGTACCACACTCAACTGAAGATCATCACTCTTATATATATCTGCATCATGATTTAATCCATAATCAGGTCGGCATCCAAGAAGTGAAATGTGTACATAGAAATATGTACCTTATCACTCAATCCAATGCACTATGTGTCACACGGACCCAAATCTTCTCCAGACATGTTCATATAGGTTGACTCTAATCATTCAATTACTTACATAGATCTTCCAACATTAACTCTTCTCCTCACAATGATTAATATACTTGTCAGCTTCTTCCTTAAGAGCATGCTTAACAACTTCATCTGCTGACTTACAACTTTTACTAAGGATCTTAGAACACCTTCAAAATCACATCAAAGACTCTTTACACATTCCCAATCTTACCCTTAGAACTGCAAGGCATGATATCATCTTGCAGAGAAATGCAAACCATCAGAATTCAAACTCTGTCTCTATCAAATTTTGTCAAGCACTATGCCAAAACTTAGGAGCTTGTAGCTAATCTTCCGGTGGACTTCAGATCTCCTAACAATCTCCCCTTTTGGTATTGATGGCAAAACTTAGTGAAAAATATTTGACTACTCCCCCTTACTATATACACTTTATTTTCCTACTCTCCATGAGATGATTATCCATTTTTCACTAATCTTTTTCTCCCCCTTTGACATCAATGGCAAAGGGTGTGATCCAGAACCAAAAATTTGTCAAAATCCCAAATTTGATGTACTCAGCCGCATATTTACATGTGCAATCTACCTCTTTGTATTACATGTATTTGAGAATGTCATTGAATAAGTTCTTGATCTATGCCCACTTAATATTCCAGCCATTCTTGGCATTATTTAGAATCTGAATGTGTCCATTGAAGAGAAAAATTATAGCTTCTACCTTTTGTAAATTTGATGGTGAGGCAGTTTGTCTAGCAAGCTATGCTTCAGCCACAAGCTTAGTCATTGAATCTAGTTTGGGATTGATCAGTCTTCTCAATTGTCCCATTCTACTCTTTATTTGATACTTTTGATTTATTAAGTTATTCAAGTCATTGTGGATGTTAATAACTTGAGCTTCCTTGTTGCTAGTTGATTCTTGTACCGGATCAAAATTCTTAGAAATATCCATCAGTTTTTCTTCCAATTCCTTGATCTTTTCTTTTGTCTTCTTTGTAACTTCTAGCCATGATAGAAAAAATTTATATAAATCACTAGCTTCTACAATAGCACTCTAAATATTTTGTATTCCATTTTCTAGTTAAGCCTTATCATGGGATATCAACTTTGTCAACTCATCTAGCCTTTTATCATTAAACTCTTGTCTAACTTTTGTTTCAACATATTTTTCAAGAGATTCAAAGTGTGTACTTATAGAGAGAATTAGTCTAGGCTTGAGTTGACAAGTGGTAGATAGAGAGGTATCCCTCCGATAAGTTGGCACCAACTTTTCCAAAATGCTGTATGCATCATTTATGAGTTCACTATCCTTAATATGGACTTCAAAATCACTTTTCTTGCTTTATCTTGGACAACTGAAGCCAACTAAAACATTTGAGCAGGAAACATTGTGTTCAGATTTATTGGACCTTGGATTCATTCAAACTCATCTAGAACTAATTCTTCTTTCTCCAAAAGCTCTTTTATAGTCTTTATAGTGTATTTTGCTACTTCTTCAGACACTTCTTTTTCTTGAATTTGTTCCAAAGGTTCCATGTCCATATTCTCTTGTTGACCAATAATTTGCTCTAGTGTAGGGTTTTCCTCAACTCGATCAAGTTCTTGATTGTCAACTTTGATCTACTCATCAATTTTCTCCTTGTTTTCTAGATCATTAGTCTATTGTCCTAGAAGAAGACTTGTTTTAGTTTGATCCTTTTCAACAGTAGGGGTTTGATCAGATTTTTCTTTTTTCTTTTTTGTTACTCTAACTTTTACCAAAGGATTTGTATCAATTTGATCCAAACCTTGATCGATGTGGACTTTCAGAATAGATGTGTCATCTCTAGCATTTGTTTCTTCATTGTCATAGATGGTAGGAATGTTGTTTTTCTTCAATATTTTCAAAATGATTTCCTCTGTTTCCTTGACCATGTTGTCAATTTCACCTATCATTAATGAATTCATTCTTTTCTTGGTCCTAAAGGCATCCTTGAGTTCCTTAGAAATTTTGACTTCTTTAGGAGTGATCTCTGGACTTAACCTTGTTAGTGCATGTTATCTGAGTTCAATATCTTTAGCCATAGCAGTTTCCTTTCTAACTAATAGAATGTTACCCAAGGTATTTGGGAGATCACTAATGATCTCAATGAGGGCTCTGTTGTATATGTTCAGATACTTTACAATAGCTTCTTCCAAAATCCTCTTGTCAGCATCATTATAATCATCATAAAATTTAGCCACAGGTTTCAAGTTACCATCAACAGTGATAGACTTTAATACATCTTCAATCTTTAATGTGGCATGAGACTCATATACCTTCTATCTTTTGATGGGTATCTTTCTTTCAGATGACTTCTCCTTGCTACTTTTGGAGACTTTAGAAGCCTCAACTTTCATTTTCTTTACTTCCTCATCTAATTATGTCTCTTCTTCATCCTTTTCTCCCACACTGACATATAGTCTTTTTCCCTTAATCTTCTTCCTCTTTGTATCTTTGTCAGAGGGTTTCTTTGATGATGTTGTACCAAATGAAGTAGCAGAGCTTCTAGTAGTCCTTTGTGTTGTGTTAGGCTCTCTTTGCTTCTTTATAGGTTGTTCCAAAACCTTAGCCTGTTCACTTTCTTGTCTTTCCTTATTTTCTTTCTCTACATTTTCTCTTGATTCCTTGAGTTGATCTTTAGTAATTACATACCTTGCAACAATTACTTCCACTTCTTTTCTCACCTTTCTGGTGGATTTAGTTTGTCTAAGTTCAAAATAGAGTTTCACAAATAACTCCTCATAAGTTCCAAACCTTTCTTCCTTGGCATCTTTAGGTTTATTGAGTAGGTGTTGGGCATAGTTTTCCAAAATTTGTTCATCTACCTCATAACCCATGGGCATTACCCATACGGTTCTAGATTCCACAGCCTTCATTAAGAATTGATCCTTAGTGACCATGAAACAAATTGTATCCTTGTACTTATCAACAATTTTCTTAGGAATTCTTTCTCTAGATTGCATCATACATTGAAAATTCTTGAAAAACCCCCATAGGGCTGCTTTTTGCTCATTATAATTTCCCAAGTTGTTAAGACAGTTTCTAATTTGCACAGCTACTAGTTTATTACTCATCCAAATCAATCCCTTATGATTTGGGAATTCATTCAAGAAATAGAAGAATAAATAGATAATTAGTATACCATACTTGAATGGATAGTTCTTTCTTTCCTTTATCTTCTTTAGATTCTCCAGTAGTTGGGTTCACAACAATTTGCACAAATCATAATCTACATTCTCTTTGATCATTTGATAGGTGGTATAAATTACAGTACCAGAAACTGAGTTCTCTTGGTTTGAGAAGTAAACTTTGTAACCTATGACCATCAAGGCAAACTTTACTGTAGGATTAGTGATATCATTTATCGTCAATGTCCTTTTGTCAAATTGTGCTCTAGTAGCATCTGTAACTGTTTGATTCTTGACTGCTTTCAATAATGGCACTCCTCTGATGGAGTTTAGTCCAGTGACTACCTAAATTGCCTCTTTTGTTATTTTAAAGGGTTTCCCTTTCCCTAACCACATGAATTCGTCATGGATTTGACTAAGGATAAACTTGACCCACTTGTCCTTTGTAAATGTGGGAAACTCTGCATACTGAATGAATTTCTTCTCCTTCAAGGCTTTATATTCTTCCTTTAAATTAAATTGATCATTACTTAAGCATTTCATGAATAAATATGAGAATTTGTCACCGTTGAGCTCATCTAGGGCCACATGGATGTATGCCCTAACATCTTCCACATACAGGACTCCACAGGGTATTTTTGAGAATGCACCCATTGGATCTACTTTAGATGCCTTGTAGGGGTATTTCTTAAACTTAGGCTGAGGTTGATCAGAGATGTCTACGACTTGTAGAGTAACCATTTCAAAGATTCAACAAATTCACAAATGAGGTTTCAATGAAAATACCTTGTTCCACTAAGTTAGGGTTTTATTTCTTTGAATGCTTCAAATATTAGTTGTCGCTGCTCAAGTTTAGCTTCGATCTCTCTCAATTTCTAATAGCTCCAAGTGCAAAGTGATTTTGAAACCAAACAAGTTCCTTTTGTCCTCTATACAACTTGACCTAGTCATCATTAAATGTTCATTCTCAAAAAGCTACCAAAACCCTTCACTATAGAACACAGTCAATTAGAATTGCTCCGCAATATGCCACATTGTCCCTTTTTCTTTTGGTTTCTCTTCTAAGAGTTTTGTCACATCAGATTTCATCATACACCTTCATTCCAGATTCTAGCACTCACTTTCTAGCTGGGGGATTTGGATTCTCTACACTACTCCCCCTAAGCCAAAGCTCTTAATTTACTTCCTGGAGGAAGTATCTGCACTGAATACTAGTGTAGATTGATCCCTGACTTCAGTTACTCCTTTCTTGATCCATACCTTGTTCATTTCTTTCTTGGTTTCAATTAGATCAACCTTTTCTTTTCCCTTCTCATTTTTTGCTCTGTTTTCCTTTCTTTAGAATAGCGATCTCTCTTCACATTCTTGCTTCTACAAAACCTTACAATATGTCCAGATTTGTTGCAATTGAAACATACCACATTCTTTTGACCTTGATTCCTTCCATTGATTGAATTTGATCTGCATTGATTAGTCGTGTGTCCAAATCTATTGCTTGCAAAACACTTTCCATTAAATGACTGACTATTCCTAATATTTTGAAAATTAGTTCTTACCGAACTTCTGCATTCATTTGATTTGTGTCCCATTTTATAGCATGCATTATACCTAATAGAATTTTGACTTACTTTACTTCTGCATACAACATCTCTATGACCACCCCTATTGCAGGTGAAGAATTTACCTTTGAATGATGGTACATTCATTCCATTGTTGAAACTTTTCCTGATCTAATTTCTACATTCATTTGCTCTATGACCAATTTTCTTACAATTGAAACACTGACCAAAAAATGATAGAGTTTTTTATTTATTCTGCTCCTACACTAAGTAGCCTTATGACCATACTTATTGCATGAATTACAATGACCATTGAAATATGGGTACCTTTGAGCATTTGGTTGTATGACCAGAGCATTTTTAGGTCTTCTTTGATTTCTGAACTGGTATCCTTTGTTTTCCCTTGACTTAGTGCTTATTTGACTAGAGTTTTAACTTTCTTTTTTCTCAAATCCAAAACCATGTTTGTCATCAGTATTCTTCTGGCTATCAATCATTTCATCAAGCTTTGTAGTACTTATCTTAATTTTTTCTTCAAAACTTTTGGCCTTTTCCAGATCTATTTTTAAACTTATAATTTATTTTTCAAGTTTTGCACAATCTTCTGATCCATTCTTCACGATCCAATTTAGATCATCTTCTGCTCTTGTTCTTTTTGTAACTTTTTCTTCCAAATTATTTAGGGCTTCATTTGCTGATAAAAATTGGTCACTGACTTCTTTGTATTTGTCTTTGAATTTCCTGACTTGCTCTTTCAGCTTTAAGATGCATTCATTGGCTTGTTGCAAGTTTTCTTTTAGATCCATGACCTCTGCTTTAGAATTTTCAAGATCCATAAGAGCTATCTCTAGTTGGTTGTATCTCTCATAATTTCCATACCTTCTTGCTACCACGATCATACTATCCCAGATCTTCCTTAAGTTGATAAACTTTTTCCAAGGAAACTTTCTCTGATACCAATTGTTGATTGTCAGGAACACTGAGAGGGGGGTGAATCAATGTTCTATAAATCATTTCTTGGACTTTTACTTTTAACCATTTCAAAGGAATAATCCAATAGAAGCAAAATATACAACTGAACAACATCCACAAAAGCATGACACATAACACCAAGATTTTATGTGGAAAACCCAAAAAGGGAAAAACCATGGAGAGGATTAGCTCTCATATATATATATTGTGATCTTTACAAAAATGATGTTTAGGCTTACTCACTCCATGGGCCTAGAACATTATGGCTTACTGCCATGAAGTACAACTAGATTTAGCAGGCTCACTGCCTCAACCCTAAACCCAGCAAGATTACAATGAGGGTTGTTAAACCCTATTGAAGGCTCACAACCTTGATGACAAAAGCTTGCTTCCAATTAGATCACACATGATAACTGAATACTGCTTAAGCATCTACCATTATGCTAGGGTGCAGTCATTTAGTAACTAAATTCTAAATCCCAAGTCTTCATCACTACTTCTCTTCTAACTCTACTCTTCTATTCACATGCTTGTACAACACACACACACCTCTACTCCCACACCACACTCAACCAAAGATCATCACTCTTATATATATCCTCATCATGATTTAATTCATAATCAGGTTGGCATCCAAGAAGTGAAATGTGTACATAGAAATATGTACCTTGTCAATCAATCCAATGTACTATGTGTTCCACGGACCCAAATCTTCTCCCAAACATGTTCATATAGGTCATCTCTAATCATTCAATTACTTACATAGATCCTCCAAACTTTAACCCTTCTTCACACAATGATTAATATACTTGTCAGCTTCTTCCTTAAGAGAATGCTTAACAACTTCATTTGCTGACTTACAGCTTTTACTGAGGATCTCAGAACACCTTCAAAATCAAATCAAGGACCCTTTACACATTCCCAATCTTACCCTTAGAACTGTAATGCATGATAGCATCTTGCAAGGAAATGCAGACCATCAGAACTCAGACTCTATCTTTTTTAAATCTGTCAAGCACTATGCTGATACTTAGCAACTTGTAGCTAATCTTCCAATGGACTTTAGATCTCCTAACTCTGGAATAAGAAAATTAATACAAGTGTTTACAACACCTTAAAAAAACATAACAAAATAATTATCTACAGAGGAATGTGAACCACTATACTAGACCTTGTTCAATGTTCTTGCTATACCTTTGCTTATTCGAACTTAGACAATTCATCAAGGTGACTTTCAAAGGAGATCAAGACTTAACCTTTGAAGCATAACACTATCAAACAATTGAGAATCATCATACCTGAACCAAATTAACTGATCATCATCCATGGAGACATACTATCTGACTTACTGTCCTCTACTCATAATATTTTTCATACTTAGCCATTTTTCTGTCAACTAAACTTGAAATCCAATATGTTTTTCTAGAGATATCTCTTCCTATTATGGTGATAGGATCTCTGAGCCTTGTTTCCATCAATGACAACGTACAGGTCCATACCAAAGTAGTGTCTCTTGCCAACACTAAGCTTGTCGATGCGTTTAGGATGTTTTGTAAAGCTTTGTGTTGTTGATAGGTCAATTTTGTGTTACTCAATATTTCAGTTATTTTCAATGTATGAATGGAAGCTTGAGTAGTTGATTTTTGAAGTCATAAACATTGTGTTATGGTGGATGAATCTATATTCTTCTTATGTATCCCTTTGTATTTTCTTTTATTAAATTATTATCTATTAACTTTTGTTAATCTGAATTGTTTTGTCGCTGACACTTGTTTCTATTTTAGAGACTTTATGGAGAAAGATGGGTGTGTCAGAACTACAACCCAGAATAAAATTGATGCCGTTGATCTTTGATACTAACTATCCATCGATCTAAATGTCAATATTTTTTTAATCTATAAATTGCCAAGTAAATTAGCATTATAATTTGGCATTTGTTATTTTTGCCAGCCACATTATATATTTTTTTTAAAATTGCTAACACATTCTCCAAATAAATTATTTTACATTTTTAAATATCTATATAATTCACCCTTAATAAATATTTTATTTTTTCAAATACAACTATAATTCACCACCTAATTTATTTTATTATTTGGAATACAACTATAATTTGCCAAGTAAATTTTTTTTTTCAAGTCTATATATAATTCACCAGCAAAAAAACCAACGTTGACAAATTTGAAAAAAATTGCCAATAATTTTTTTTCAAAAATAAACATAGATTTGCCAACATTTTTGGCCTCATACTAGGTTTCACCAAGATTTTATAGGTTTTTTTAGGGGGGGTTCCTTAAAGTTATTCCTGGTTCCAGCATAATCAAATAGTTTTGAGTTGACAAAAACTAAGAGATGTTATTGTGGAGAGACCTGACATGTAGCTATAAGTCTCAATGTATCATTCCTAGGTGTCATAGAGTCCAAGAACCACTCCATCAAAGTTTGGGTATTTTTGGCTCTTAGGTCTCTTAAGAGACTTTTCTAGAACCATGTAGCTCGAAAGGATTGGGGCACCTGGGGAATGAAATGGGACATCCTCTATAATTCACCTACCCACCCTAATATGTTGGCATAGTTGGCGTAGTCCCATGAGGTAAAGAACATAAAATATGGCTCTTGGCAATATTATGTTGAATGCAAATGAAGTAATTTTCAAGAATGCATTCATTATTGGCACTTTCAAATAGTTTTAAGTCAACAAAAACTAAGTTAGGTTATTATGTAGGGACTTGACATCCATTTGTAGGTCTAAATAGATCATTCCTAGCTGCCATGGACTTTGAGAACCACTTCATTAAAGTTTACTAGTTTTTAGCTCTTAGGTCTCTTAAGAGACTTTGCCAGAACCGTGTAGCCTAGATGAATTGGGAGACCTAGGGAATGAAACAAGGCCTCCTCTAGTATTCACCTACCCACATTGATATGTTGATGTAGTCAGTTTAGTCCTAAGAACATAAATTATGGCTCTTGGAAACATTATGCTAAGTGCAAATGAGATAAGTTGCAATAATGCATTTGTTGTTGGCATGGTCTAATAGTTTTGAGTTGACAAAAACAAAGAGAAATTATTATGTAGGGACCTAACATCTAGTTGTAGGTCTAAACAGATCATTCCTACGTGCCATGAACTTTGAGAATCAATTCATCAAGGTTTGGTAGTTTTTGTCTCTCAAGTCTTTTAAGAGACTTTGCTAGAACTGTACTCCTCAAAACATGACACAAGAAAAAATGTGAATGAGTCAACCCCAATACAACACAAGAACCATCTCCTTGCTGATGGTGGCCTCTAAGTCACTCTCACTCTTATGGCCAAATCCAGTTGAGTGGAGGCATAACTAAGGGGTGGTTCTATTCTTGTGGAAGCAAAACATCATGGAGAGTGGTTGGCCAATCCTAGGGCCTAATATGTGTCAATGTTTGTTCTTCTAAGACTTTGATGATGGAGATAACCATATAACCCAAAGGGTCACTAGTTGTTGATCCCATGTTTGGATTTCTCAAGTTCCAAGGCTTAAATGGCTGTCAGTTTTTCTCATTTATGACTCTTAGGCATTCTATGTAGTTGTGTGATTTCTACATTTTGGATGATCCTGAAAGTGTGTTTGTTCTCTTCTACCATTTGAGGTGTTTGTTGTCTAGGATGTATTGACTCTATTTCTTTAAATATTAATCTAACCCACTCAACTCTAACTCTTGGGTACCTTTGTATGCTTGGATGAGAGAGAGTTGACTAGACTTAACTTTTTGCTTAACCTTGACTTTGTGATGTGAACAATGGTTTTCTATGGCTTCACTTGAATGTTGACCTTGTGATGGTATAAAGGATTTTTCAGTTATATTTTCAAGTTGACCTCATGATGAAATCAAGGGATTTGTGTACTTACTTTGTTTTGATTTTCTCTTTTAAAATGTTGGGTTTTGATGTATGCAAGCTAAATGTATGCAAAGTAATGTTTTTGTTCTTTTCTGATTTGATAAGATGACTTAATTAGTATGAATTGAAATATGAATGCGAACTTAAAATGACTTTTCTAATGCAAACCTAACTATGTTTTTGTTTCTTTTGAGATTGATTTTAGAATCTTATCCTAATACAAGAAAAAACAATTAATCTAGTGCAATAAAGGAATTTAATCTACAAAAGAAAATAATCAACTAATCTAATACAATGATGGGAAATTATACTAACAATGCCTAATCTATCAATATTAAAGAAACAAAGTATTACTTTCCTCAAGAATAATTTGATTAGCTAATTACTATGAATGCATTAAAGAACCTATCATGAATCTGGGGCATGAGCTTTGCATGATTCTTAGGAATCATTGTATGTGGAAACCTCTTTCTCCTCTATAGTAGTGGGGTCTTCCTCTTGGAAATAGTGATGAAGAGACCAATTTATTTGAAATGGCATGAGTGTTGAAAGCTAAAATTGAAATTGAGAGAGCTTGGGGAGAGATATGAATGCTATGAAAGCACTATGCAAGCACAGTAGCTATAGATTGAGAGAAAATTGAGAGCATAGAAATGGTTTTGAATCTTTTCAAAGCTTAGCAAACTATCCTAAACAAGAATCAAAAGGCACACAAGTCTTACAATTAGCATGAGGATTCTAAATGGAGAGCTAAAGAAAATCTTTTTGAATGGTTGAAATAATGAATTTGCCTCCTATATTGCATATAGGAGGTGTTGACAGTATGGGCCTAACTGGTGTTGTCATTGATGTCAACATACTCCTTTTGCATTAATGATAAGGATTGGATGAGCTATGAGCTGAGGATATTGAGAACAATAGTCTCAATCAGGAAAAATGAAGAACAGTGATGATAGTAAGGCAAAAGTCCAAGATAGGATGAGGATTAGAGGATGTGGATTAAAGGGTTTGTAGATATGTGTCTTAAGGTGATCTAGTAGATATTTTAGAGGTCTGCATGAAGATTTGAAGAAGGTGTGGTGGCTCAAGTAAAACTAGTTCTGGTAGGTGTTCAAAGATGACAAAGTGATACAGATAGGTCCAGTGAGATCTGGAATTACATTGTCCTGTTCTACGGATTTGAGGGAGTGTTGAGGAAGTCTTTATGGAGTGTCAAATAGATTGGTTCGTGGTTTGAAGGTCCACAAGTATCTATTCCTTTGTGATAGTAATGACAGACTGTGTTCTTGAGGTTCCGGATGAAGGGGAGATGGATTTCAGTAAGCAGATGAAGTATGTGTTGGTGCTTAAATATGTATATGCAATCACCTTCCCAAAAAATCCAAAAGTTCTAAGTCCTTGGGCCTCCTCAGCATTTTTCAACTTCAACATCATTTTTTCTTTCGAGGAGTTCATCATCATCATATTTCTGGTTATCACCCTAATGTTGCTTGTGAGGGTCATCATATTTTCTGCCTACATGATCTTTCATTGGGGTGATATTTTAAAATTGGGTGATCTTAGTTAAGATCATCCTGATGATGTTGCTACAAGGTTCTAAGTATGACCCAATATTCATCGGGGTCATCATATTTGAATATCAGGTGATCTTTGTTAAGATCACCCTGATGTTATTTTATCACTTCATGTTTGCTTTATCACCCGATGCTGCTGACATCATATTTTTAGGAGGCTGATATTTGCCTGTCAGCATCATGATCTTTTCTGAGGGGGGTGATATTTCAAATATCAGTCATATTCCAAATATCACCCTGATGTTTCAATGAAGCTATAGTGCACCCTGATATTTCTGCGGGGGGTGATATTCCAAAATATTGAGTGATCTTACGAATATCACCCCAGTGCCAATATGATGGTGACGTCATTAGGATTTTCATTGGCTAGACATATGGTATCGGCAAAGCAGGAGGATCTTCCTCTGATGCATCAGGTTTTGCTGATGAGGGTGAATATCGGGGTGATATTTCACATGAAGATCAGGATGTTCATCGGGGTGACTTTTCATATTGGCTGGATAAAGATGAGGTTCGCCGATATTAGAGAGGTTGCCACAAGGTGCATGTGGGATAATTAGTTCCCACATAAATTTTAAATATCAGGATGATATATCTTGGCGGGAAAGTTTTAGGAGCGCACAGTTAACTATTTTTCCCAAGGCTACGAGTAGGTGGACATTAATGGCAGACGTTATAGGGTATGGGTGATGGCGTGGACAGATCAAGTACCTAATTGAAGTTGTACATCCATGGGCAGTGGCGCAAGTCTCGAGACCTTTCCCTGTCTCCTCTTCCACCTACTGCATTGAATGTTTGAGTGCCATTTTCTCATAATGAACTATATCTGGCAGACTTTTGAGTCACCCAGTGATTAATGTTGAGTACCTACCTTGTTGTATATAGCAAGTTGTCTTGCTCATTTGTTGGTTGTTGAAGGCCTGGGGCATTTTTGTGTAAATAATGAAAGACAAGGCATGATACTGGTTGTTTTATCCCATTTTGGAGTTTATGTGTTGTAGCATGAATGTATTTTATACATATGTTCAGTTTCATGTTGATTTATATGAAAAATGCTTGTTGCATGTGTCTATCTACTTGTCTCCATTTGCTGCATGTCATCCTTCTTTTGAATCTGGTTGCTAAGGGTTTCATAGATTCTAGGGTATAGATATCTATACTACATGCTTGATCTGTAACTTCCATTCAAGGAGTGGATTAAACTATTTTAGGTCAATGTATGGAGAAGGTTGCATGCCAGCAGGGATATCTATAAGTAGAGGCAGCTAAATACCCATCCTTGGGTGATGTTTGTAAGGCAAGCATCAAATCCAACCCCTTGAAACTTGAATGCTAGTTGCAAACCATCTGGTATATATGTCTAGTTGACTCCTTGCCCTGAGATAGGCACTGGTCTGTTCCTGGGTCAGTAGTTATGAGCCAAAACCCCATGTCTTACATCTAGGACATCATGTCCAACCATTTCAACACCTCCACCTATTAGCTGTAGGAGTAGGATTAGGACCCCTGCATACTCTCATACCCAACCAGACACATATGTCCAAGAATGTTGCCAACCTTGTGATCTATCATGCAGATCTTGGTCCATACATGAGAGTATTCTGCCTGTTGTTGTCAAGTTAGATCTTTCTATCATTGAGCTAGTCAAGGTTACATCTTTAGCTATAGGGATACCCCCCTTGGTGTGGTAGAACTAGAAATGAAGGGGAGGAGCTCACGCAACCTCCTGTATTAGTTGGCTAAATCTACACATGCATAGGAACTGGTAAACCCTGATGTTGATTCAGAAGAAAAAACCAATAGTATGGATGTTCTTGGTGATTTAGGTAAGCTTGTGGAGGTCTTTGGATCATGTCTAATTCATGTTGGTGGTCCACATTGAAGTTGGAGCTCACACTGAAGAATAACCTCTGGATGATGGTGTTCTTTTTGAGACTGGCTGACTGGATGAGTTACACATCCTACGGATGTTCTTGTTGATGTTTACCGACTTAGATGATCATTCCTAAGTTGATGTCTTGTATAAATAAGGGATTGTGAAGTCATTTCAAAGTTGTCTTTGTTGAGATGAGGGTGTGGTCGCAAGGAGGAGAGCGAAATATAGAGTAGAAGTATTGGGCTTAAATGGAACTGATTCAAGCATGGTGAAGATGTTATTCTCTAGTTCATATATGTGATACTTATTTCTTTGTAAATAGTGTGTCTCTTGTAGGTAGTGAGCCTCTTGTGAGCAGTGTGCTCAGGCAGTGAGCCCTAATTGGCATGTACCATTTTGTTCTTTCTATTCTTCTAACAGAGAATACAATCTTTGGTTAATCACCCCGTGGTTTTTCCCTTAACCGGGTTTTCCACGTCAAAATCTTGGTGTCTCATGTGTTGATGTGTTTCTGCTCTTAATCTGTTGCATTGTGTTTCCTTGATTGATTTATTATTATACTACTGAATTGCAAAGTGGAGTTAAGTGTTTAATTGCAAAAAAAATTTGTACAA
Organism: Cunninghamia lanceolata; assembly: GCA_027924645.1. NCBI lineage: Eukaryota > Viridiplantae > Streptophyta > Pinopsida > Cupressales > Cupressaceae > Cunninghamia > Cunninghamia lanceolata. The sequence continues at coordinate 6,411,002 of BSBN01000016.1, forward strand.
CTGATTCACCCCCCCTCTCAGTTGTGTGCCCTAAGTCTAACAATTAGTATCAGAGCCAAGTTCCTCTAAAAGGAGCTTAACTGCTTGAGGAGATCTAGGATGTTGTCTTACAAGAAGGATAGTTTGAAGTTTGATGGAACCAATTTTAATCTTTGGAAAGGTCACATGAAATGTCACTTGCAATGTATGGGAATGGTGTACTAGACCATGGCTACAACATAGTATACACCTCCACAGGGTGGTCTGAAAACCCAAAATAAAATCACAGATGCTTAAAACAATCTACAGACTATAGAGGCTCTTCTAAGTGCACTATCTGATTTAGAGATGTCAAATGTTATTGACCTATCAACTACTTTTCAAATCTGGCAAAAACTAGAACTTTTGCATAAAGGAGACAAGTATGTTAAAAGTGCAAGGTTATAGAGTCTAAAAGGGAAATTTGAAAATCTAAAGATGAGAGATGATGAAAATATTACTACTTTTATGCCAAGAGTAAATGAGATTGTTTGTGGAATTCGAAATGCTGGTGGAGTCCTAGATGAAAATGAGATTGTTGGCAAAATTCTTAGATCCCTACTTGCTTCTTACAAAATCAAGGCTGCTGGCATTGAGGAATTTAGAGCCCATACAACTCGCACAAGAGATCAATTGGCTAGCAAATTGGCTGCATTTGAAATGCCAGAGTTTGGAGATGACCGCCCCAAGACTGAATCTACATTCAAAGCCAGTGCCTCTATTAAAGGTAAACAAAGGTTTGATCTGGGAGAGAGCTCTTCAAGGGAATTGTCATGGTATGAAAAAGCAAGAAAAGACCTGGAAGAAGAAGAAGTAGAAACTGCTCAACTTGAAGCCCTTATTGCAAAAAGCCTACCAAGAGGATCCGGTAAGTATGAAGGAAAATTACCTTTTAAGTGTTTTAACTGCAATAAGATTGGTCATTTTGCCTCAAGGTGTCCAGAAAGATTTTCAAGGCCAAATCCTAATAGATCAAGGTTCCAAAAGAATTGTTACTATGTTCATGAAGAAGACGATAATGAAGGAGTAATAGATGATGAATCAGAGACATGAAACAAATTTGGAAGTGAATGGGTGTTTATTGCCATCAAGGAAGAAGAACCAATATCCTTTGTATCTATCAATCATAAAGTTGTAGAAATAGCTCTAGCTGCCCAAGTTGAAGAAAAGGATGACTGGGTCATTGATAGTGGATGCTCTCACCATATGATAGGTGACAAAAACAAATTCATAGATTTGGAAAGATATGAAGGAGGAGTGGTAAAGTTTAGTGATAATTCTGTTGGTAGAATTAGAGGAAGAGGAACTATTTCTTTTGATTGAAGGAACAAAACTGGCAATGTACTATATGTTGAAGGTTTGAAGCACAATCTTCTCAGTGTTGTACAGTTGGTAGACAAAGGCTATGATCTCTGATTCAAGAATGGAAAATGTAAGATCTTTGAAAGTTTCAGAATAGAGATTGCATTTGGTACTCAAACAAAAGGTAATATCTTTCATTTGGTTGGTACTGGTAAAAGTTGCTTATTTGTTCAAGTTGATCAGAGTTGGTTATGGCATAGAAGGATGTGTCATGTGAATTTTGATAATATCATCAAGATAAGCAATACTCAGGCTATAAGAGATCTTCCAAAATTGGTGAAACCTACTAATAGCTTGTGCAAAGAATGTCAGTTGGGTAAGCTAAGCATAATCACATTCAAGAGTAAGGGACTATCCTCTACTAGATTATTAGACTTAGTTCATACTAATCTTTGTGGTCTGGCAAGAATTAAGAGTGTGCAAGGTGACAGATACTTCATGTTGCTAATTGATGACTATTCCCGGATGATGTGGGTAACCTTTCTGAAAGAGAAATCAAAAGCTCTTGAGAAATTTAAAATATTCAAGGCTATGGTAGAGAATGAAACTAGATTAAAATTGAAATGTCTGAGGTCTGATAGAGGTGGAGAATTCACATCCGGTGAGTTCATAGAATTCTATGAGAAGCATGGAATAAAGAGACAGTTGTCTGCTCCTAGGACTCCACAGCAGAATGGAGTAGTGGAGAGAAAGAACTAGACCATCCAAGAAGCATCTAGGACCATGATGATGGAAGCAAATGTTCCTCAAATCTATTAGAGAGAAGCTATCAGCACTACAGTCTATACTCTCAATCGAGTTCAAATCAAAGGCAATACCGGTAAGACTCCTTATGAACTTTGGTTTGGCATCACTCCTACTGTGAGGTATTTTAGAGTTTTTGGTAGCAAATGTTACATTAAAAGAGATGAAGATCTAGGAAAATTTGATGCTAGAAGTGATGAAGGAATATTCTTAGGTTACTCTACTCAAAGCAAAGCATACTAGTGTTACAACAAGAGACAAAAAAATAATAGAAAGTACAAATGTGAAGGTTGATGAAGGAATTGAAAAACCCTCAAGGTTTTATGAATATGATGAAGATGATCAGAATGGTACTCTGATTCAAGGAGCTCAAGCCTCCTTTAAAAGATAGATTTAGACTAATCTGGTAAATTAGGAAGAAGAAATGAGTTTTAATGAACTTGATCAAGAATCAAATGTGCAAGAAATTCCCAAAGTTTCCAGGTATGTAAGATTGAACCACTCTTAAGATCAGATCATAGGTGATAAAAACAAAGGAAAACAAACAAGAAGGAGAATTGCTCAAGATTCAGAAGAGTATTGTCTAATTTCAAAGATTGAACCTAAGATAGTGAATGAAGCTTGCAATGATGAAAATTGGACTAAAGCAGTGGAGGAAGAGCTGATGTAAATTGAGAAAAATCACACTTGGGATTTTGTTCCCAGACCTAGAAACAAGAATGTGATTGGAACCAAATGGGTCTTCTGGAACAAACTGAATGAAATTGGTGAAGTAATCAGAAATAAAGCCAAATTGGTCTGCAAGGGTTACTCTCAAATAGAAGGAGTTGATTTTGAAGAAACTTTTGCTCCGGTGGCAAGAATTGAAGCAGTCAGATTATTTCTTGCATTTGCTACCTTCAAGGATTTCAAGGTGTATCAGATGGATGTCAAGTCTACCTTCCTGAATGGTGACTTGGAAGAAGAAGTGTACATTAAGCAACCAGATGGATTTCAATTGTCTAATCATGGTGATATGGTCTGCAAGTTGAAGAAGGCACTGTATGGACTTAAGCAAGCCCCAAGAGCCTGGTATGAAAGATTAGACAAACATCTTTTGAAGATTGGTTTCAACAAAGGTACTGCTGACAATAATTTGTATTTCAAAATTGATCATGAAAACATCTTGATTGTTGAAGTGTTTGTTGATGATATCATTTTTGGAGGAAGAGATAGTATGTGTAAAACTTTTGCAAATCAAATGAAAAGTGAGTTTGAGATGTCCATGCTTGGTGAAATGAATTTCTTCTTGGGTCTACAATCACTCAAACAAAGAAAGGAATCTTCATTTCTCAGACCAAATATGTGAAAGAATTGTTGAAGAAATTTGGGATGGAATATTCAAAACCAATGAATACTCCCATGGCAACTGGATGTAATTTGAGCAAAGATGATGATTCTCCTAAGGCTGATCAGACAAAGTATAGGTCAATGATTGGAGGACTGTTGTATCTTACTCAAACTAGACCAGACATTATGCAGGCCATTGGTCTTGTTGCTAGATTCCAGGCTGATCCTAGAGAATCTCATGTCATGTCAATCAAGAGGATTTTTAGATATCTAAAAGGGTCAGTTGAGTATGGTTTGTGGTATCCTAGAGATCATGATTTCTCTCTTCATGCATATACAAATGTGGATTGGGTAGGAGATGTGGATGACCGGAAGCGTACCAATGGTGGAGCATTCTTTTTGGGGAAGAGATTAGTTTCTTGGCTAAGCAAGAAACAAGAGGCAATATCTCTATCTACATTTAAAGTAGAATATATTGTAGCAGTAGGTAGTTGCACTCAAGTTTTGTGGATGAAGGAGATGCTAAGAGATATCAAAGTGGAGTATGAGGAACCTATCACAATCTTCTGTGACAACTCAAGTGCAATAAATATATCTAAGAATCTAGTGTTGCATTCAAAGACTAAACACATATCCATCAAGTTTCACTTTTTGAGAGAGCAAGTGAACAAGAATGAAGTCAGATTGGAGTTTGTACCTAAGTCAGATTGGAGTTTGTACCTTCCAAGGATCAGATTGCAGACATCTTTACTAAACCTCTACCTAAGGATTCTTTTGAGTATCTCAGGGAGAAGTTAGGGGTTATTGCCCCTCCGATGATGAACTAAGGTGCACTAAGGTGCATTAGTCTGGTGGATATCATAGTCATATCCTGTGATCCAGATTGATGATGGGGAGTTGCTACTCAGGGGGAGCAGCAGGTATGATTCTGACGTGTTGGAATTACAAGTATGTGCCCTTTGCCATTGATGTCAAAGGGGGAGAGAAGACATGTGAAAAATAAGTGGTTTCTGATCAAAAGGGGAGTAGTAAAGGGAGAAAAGACATGTGACTAGTTATTGCTGATAGGGGGAGTTGTGATAGTGAGAAGAAGTTCTTGTCTTGATGGTTAAAACAATTTTTCACATCATACGTTGCCATCAATGACAAAGGGGGAGATTGTTGTAAGTATGGGCCTAACTGGTGTTGTCATTGATGTCAACATACTCCTGTTGCATTAATGATAAGGATTGGATGAGCTGTGAGCTGAGGATATTGAGAAAATTAGTCTCAATTAGGAACAGTGAAGAACTGTGATGACAGTAAGGCAAAAGTCCAAGATAGGATGAGGATCAGAGGATGCAGATTAAAGGGTTTGTAGATATGTGTCTTAAGGTGATCCAGTAGAGATTTTAGAGGTCCGCATGAAGATCTGAAGGTGTGGTGGCTCAAGTAAAACCAGTTCTAGTAGGTGTTCAGAGATGACAGAGTGATACAGACAGGTCCGGTGAGATCTGGAATTGTATTGTTCTATTCTGTGGATTTGAGGGAGTGTTGAGGAAGTCTTTGTGGAGTGTCAACTAGATTGGTTCATGGTTTGAAGGTCCACAAGCATCTATTCCTTTGTGACAGTAATGACAGACTGTGTTCTTGAGGTTCCAGATGAAGAGGAGATGGATTTTAGTAAGCAGATGAAGTATGGATGTTCTTGGTGATTTAGGCAAGCTTGAGGAGGTCTTTGGATCATGTCCAGTTCATGTTGGTGGTCTACATTGAAGTTGGAGCTAGCACTGAAGAATAACCTTTGGATGATGGTGTTCTTTCTGAGACTGGCCGATCGGATGAGTTACACATCCTGCAGATGTTCTTGTTGATGTTTGCTGACTTAGATGATCATTCCTAAGTTGATGTCTTGTATAAATAAGGGATTACAAAGTCATTTCAAAGTTGTCTTTATTGAGATGAGGGTGTGGTAGAAAGGAGGAGAGAGAAAGGTAGAGTAGAAGTATTGGGCTTAAATGGAACTGATTCAAGCATGGTGAAGATGCTATTCTCTAATTCATGTATGTGATACTTATTTCTTTGTAGACAATGTGTCTCTTGTAGGTAGTGAGCCTCTTGTGAGCAGTGTGCTCAGGCAGTGAGCCCTAATTGGCATGTGCCATTTTGTTCTTTCTATTCTTCTAACAGAGAATACAAACTTGGGTTAATCACCCCATGGTTTTTCCCTTAACCGGGTTTTCCATGTCAAAATCTTGGTGTCTCATGTGTTGATGTGTTTCTGCTCTTAATTTGTTGCATTATGTTTCCTTGATTGATTTATTATTATACTGTTGAATTGCAAAGTGGAGTTAAGTGTTTAATTGTAAGAAAGTTTTGTACAAATGATTCACCCCCCCTCTTAGTTGTGTGCCCTAAGTTTAACAGGAGGGATGTATTTATTGTGAGTATAATTGAGGTCTTTATGTATGTAGTGATGGTGACAGGTTGTCATTGATGTCAAAATTGTGTTCATATCAGGAGGAGATGGTGCAATACAAGAGTTGCCATAGTTGTTATTCAAAGAAGATCTTAGTTGGCTTATGTAGAATAGTCTGCTCATCAGTGACATTCACATACTATGCAAGCACATAGTTTCAAATTAGGGCAAGGTTCTTGTTTGAATCACATGACAAGGAGGTCATGATTCCTGATCTAAATAAAGTTGACATATGGTATGTTGCTTACCTCAGTAATACTTCATCTTCATGCAGTGTGTTCTTGATGTGTTCATTGTTTGCCATTAAGAATAATGGTTGAGTACTTCATTGGAAATCACCTTGGAATATATTATTCAGGATAGTAAAATCAAAAAGGGAATCATGTCTTGATTAGTAGTTCTCATGATATATCTAGGTGTGTGGTCTACGATGTTTGCAATAGTTTCATCAGTGGAAGCTTTAGTTTGATTTGTGGCATTATCTGCAATGTGCATCTTGCTTTAATCTTGTAAATGTTTCATGAGGATATGGTGTGTTAATATGCTTCAAGAATGTTGCTTTAAAAATGGAGGCTATCTAATGGTCAAGGTGTCACCATTTGTTTTAAACATCCTAAACATCTCTCATACCTTAAATGGGTTTGAAAGTTAAACAGGCTTGTTTGACAGTCATTTATCTATTACACTTTATGTTCTATTTGAATGGTGACCTGAGAGAACGGGTCAGTCCACTTATGCCACCTGCTAGAGGGGTCACACATCATAGTTTGTGACCGGCCCCATCCACCTTCTTACCTGTTACACCAGTTCTATTCTTTATGCAAATGGGCGGTTAAAGTGATCAAAGGTCTTTTTTAAAAGTTCATTGAGCGCGAAAGGGAGTGGTGCAGAGGCACCTACCTGACAGCTGGTCTTGATAAGGCAGTTAGTTGTTTTAGGTCTTGTTTATGTTTCCAAGAAGGTTTGTTAAGACCAAATGCATGTAATAAGGTCATGCTGATCATGATAAGATCATGCTGACCAGGATTTGCTATTTTTAGTTAGTTTGTTAAGACAGTTGTCATGATGTGTGTTCGGTTGGATCTCCCAGCCGCTTGGAGCGAGTTCCCAGCCGCTTGGAGTCGGGTCAGTAATACTCGTAGGGAAATCTATTTAAGCATGAGATCGGTTGATATTGCATATACAGATAGATATCATCGATCATAGCATTGTATCGCATTGAGAAGTTAGATTGCAGAGAGAGACTGATCATTTGTAATTGCATCTTTGAAATCAATAAAGAGATCCTGTTTGTGTTCTTTCTCTGGTTGGATTCCATTGTCTAATCGTTTTGCAGAGCTGGTGGTTCCATGGACATGCTGATCCATTCCACCGGTTGATTCGTCTGATCGGTGGAATGATCATGTACAGTAGGTTAGATTGTAGGTTGTTTTCTGTTTGCATGCAGGTGTGCAGGATCGTGACTGAAAGGTGTTGAAGACCCTAGCATGGGTATGTGCTAGGTCAAGCTGATAAGATAGAGTGTGGAAGATCACCCTGAGAGTGGATCGGGTCGTCCCTGGAGGATCGGCGAAGTGAAATTTCGCTAAGGCTAAAAGTTCGTGAAGACGGCATCATCAGGATATTTCGACAGTTATCCTGCAGTCAGTTTGAGTATCGTCATCCGGATAAGTGGAGGAGAGCATGATGTTTTCAAGTGCATGAAGTGTAAGTGCGTCGGGGTGATCATCATCAGGAGGGCCGAGGAGGAGCGTATCGGCATCAGGTTGAAGATCGGGTTGATCGCGGGCCGAAAAAGCTAAGTTTGGCCAACAGCAGGATATGACATCATCATCATGATATACGTCATCAGGACATTTCGGAGCAGCAGGATATTGAGCAGCTGCGGGTGACGTCATCGTCATCAGGATCTACGTCATCAGGATATCGGGTGACGTCAGCATCGAGTGAATGGTGCGAGGAGTTAAGGTTTTGTCATCATCAGGATAAATGGAAGGAATCGGATGTTCTTTATCCTGTTGATTATCATGATGTTGAATATCATGATGCTGAAGCTTGTGTCGTCGGCTATCGGAGCATCGAAAGGAAGGTGCTGAAGTGGTCGTCATCAGGATATTTGGAGCAACCGGATATTTGATATCCTGCTGACGAAGGTGTGTCGAATATCATGATGTTGAAGGTAGTGAAGACGGAAGTTGTCGCTGAAGTGAACAGTGGACGTCAGGAGGATGTTCGCGCTGGTCGAACATGATGATGTTGTCGATAACCGAGTAAGGTGATGCTGTTGATAGGCGAAAGTGCGAAGGCTTGTCTACAGGAGGATATCGGTCGGCAGGTGAAATATGATGATGATGCTGACAGTAAAGTCAAATATGATGATGATGAGGATGAATATGATGATGATGATGGGCTGCAGACATCCATGCTGTATGCGAAGGTTATAGTGTGGATGCCTCTGCATCATAGTGGTATCAGAGCTCAGCAAAAGGTCTGGGCTGTTGTGTGTTGATTCTGTCACCGAAAGGGCAGAGGTAGAGCTGAATTATGTGTTGTGTGTTGATTGAGAGGTAGACAAAATGCCTCCTAAAGGTAGTGGGACTGCAAGGGAATTGCAGGAAATGAAGGAGAAACATGCTAGAGAGATGAGGAAGATGAAGGAGCTTGCTGAAGCACTTCAAGCCAGGCTTACAGCCCTGGAAAAGAACAAAAAGAGGGAAGTGGAAGACAGTAAGTCTGAAGAAGATGAAGAAACTGTTGAAGAGTATGAAGAGGTAGCTGAAGATCTGGAGGCTGAAGACCAGAAGTTTGTAAAACTGTTAAAGGCAGTGCAGGGTGATAAACCTAAGGTAAAGGTTGATGTTTCCAAGTATACTGGAAGTTTGAATGAAGATGAGTTGCTGGATTGGATTGCTGCACTGGATAATCACTTTGAGTGTGAAGATGTTGCTGAGGATCAGAAGGTGAAGATTGCAAAGACCAAGTTAGGAGGTCATGCTTTGGTCTGGTGGGATTATGTACAGTCTGAGAGAAGGAAACAAGGGAAGTCAAAGATCACTTCATGGGATAAGATGGTAGCAAGGATCAAAGGTAAATTCTTGCCAAGGGATTATGAAATCCAGATGTTTAAGAAGCTGCAATTTTTAAAATAGAAAGAAAGGGATGTGAAGGCATATACTGAGGAGTTTTATAAGTTGAGTATGAGATCTGGTCATCATGAGAATGAGGTAGAAAAGGTGGCTAGGTACTTGGCTGGTTTGAGATTTAACATACAGGATGAGTTAGTTTTAGCTAACCCTAAGAATGTGGAGGATTGTTATCAAATGGCAATCAGGATTGAAGAAAAGATGAATAGAGGGCATGATAAGTCCATGAGAGGAAGAGGAAACCATAGGGGAAGAGGAGCAGCCCCTGCACAAAAGCAAACCAATGAGGGTCAGGAAGACACTGGTAAAGGACAGGGACAGTCTGATTTCAGGGGTGGATGGAAAGGTAATAGAGGAAGATTTGGAGGTGGTAGAGGTTCTACTACATTTTTAGGAAAGTGTTACACTTGTGGTGAGTTTGGTCATCCATCCTTCAAGTGTCCAGAAAATGAAGGTTCATCATCCAGAAATGATAGAACTAGTGACAAGAGAGTACAACTTGTGCAAGAAGAGACAGTAGAGCAAAGTGTCCAAAACACTTGTGTAGATGCTGATGCAGGAGCACCCGGACATGATCAGGATATAGGTCTGCATGATGACATACATGATCAGGATATAGGATAATTATCAGCATGATGACAGGATAGTCTATTTTTAGTATGTTTGACTTTATCATGTAATAAGGTCCATTGGACCGATGCTATGTATTAGTTCAACCTAGGAGTATGTGTAGGCAGTTAGAGATCGGGATAAGGTAGTCTGAGCTGTCCTCTCTCCCAGCCGCTTGGAAGCTCCCAGCCGCTGGGAAGTGAGTTGGTAGTACTCGAAGGATTTGTTATATATACCTTCGATCTGTTAGGGTTTAGACATAGTTCATATTTTGAGATTGATAGATGTTATGTTCAGGAGAGTAGTATTGGTGGTATGCTGTACTGGTGATCAGTCCAGATATTGTGAAGCAGAATTGTAAAAGCAGGACATTTGAATCTCAATTGAATAAGATCTCATCTTTTGCAGTATCTGGTTGTATCAGTTGTATCTGTGTTGATTTCCTTTCCATTTTGCAAGTTGATGGGTACTTTCAACCCTTCCACCAGTTGATCCTGCGAATCGGTGGAATGGTCCTGTATTATAGCTTAGTTTGTGTTTTCTGTTTATGCATTGCATTGTTCAGGAGATCAGTTAGGAGCATGCTGTGAATCAGCCTAGCATCCTCATGTGCTAGGTATAGAAAGATAAGCTGTTAGATTTTGGTTTGAAGATGATCCGGCCCGGTCATCATATTGTATTTGTGTAATTGTGCGGTTCTGAGTGTTTACATGCAGCGGACGGATACACAGGAGTCTGCATGTGCGTTTCCAGTCGGAGCAAGCCGCATCGTCATCTGCGAATCCATCGCCATCAGGATCAGGTCGTGAAACTGTTAAAGTTTGCATGTTGCAAGTGCATCAGGATGTTTTGAGTTGGATATATACTCAGTGTATATATCGCAGTCAGGATCATCTCTCGGGGAAGCTCATCATCCGCGTATCGCTAGCTGATGCGGGTGTGAAAGTTTAGTTTTTTTGTCTAAGTGTTGAAGAGTTCATCAGGATATTGAGATATCACTCTATGCGAGTTTATCCTGTTGTCGCTAAGTGGTTAGTTATCGGCGTAGGCAGGAAGTTGTATTAGCATCATCAGGAGGTTTCGAGAGAACCGGATGAATAATATCATGATGCTGTTGCTTGTATCGTCGGGCAGTGGAGCATCGAAGGGAAGGTGTTGAAGTGGTCGTCATCAGGATATTTGGAGCAACCAAATATTTGGATATCCTGCTGACGAAGGTGGTGTCGCATATCATGATGATGCCGCTAGTATTTGGCGCCCGATGAACAGTGCAACCGGAGGATGTTCGCGCCCGTTGAATATCATGATGATGATGATAGGCGACAGGCGGAGGAGGTGAACAGTAGTCGGCAGAAGGATAATTGCGATCATCTGAAATATGATGATGCTGTTGAAATATGATGATGTTGTTGTTGTTTTCAGGAAATATGATGATGATGCTGAGCCGATAGGGACTTTTATCATGCTGTTTGTATTATTGGCTCCTCCTTCCTGTTAGTTAGCTCCCGTTGCATTTCACTCTGCATCATAGTGGTATCAGAGCAAAGGTTAGGATCTTCTGGAAAAGATAGGCAGGATGTCAGATGACGAAGGAACATCTGAGGTTCCAGCAAGGATGACCAACGCTGAGTTGGCAGTTCTGGTGAAGAAACAGATTGTAGAAAGCAAGGCCGTGAAGGCTCAGAATCAGGAGTTGAAAGATGAGTTAGCAAAGTTGAGGAGCAGAGTAGGTTCTGGTAGAGAAGATGATAGGGAAGAAGAAGAGATCCCTAATTGGAGCGAGGAGGTCGTTCCTGCAGACCAGAGACCACTGTTGAACGCCCTCAAGGCCATGGAGAGGAGAACCATGGATGTGAAACTGGATTTGCCAGTGTTTACAGGTAAGATGGACCCTGATTCAGTGATGGAATGGATGGACTGTTTGAACAATTTCTTTGTAACAGAGGAGATACCAGAACAACAGAGAGTGAAGATAGCACAGTCAAAGATGAAAGAAGCTGCCTTGACATGGTGGAATTTTGTTCAAGATGATAGAGTACAGGAAGGAAAACGTAGAGTCGCCACATGGAAGAAGATGATGGAATTGGTGAAAGAAGCTTATATTCCATTGGATTACAGTATCCAGTTACATAAGAGGAAGCAAAACCTGAAGCAGAAGGAGCTAGATGTCAGCTCATATACAGAAGAATTCATGAAACTCTGTATGAAGACAAAGGTGAAAGAAAGTGAAGAAGAAAAGGTAGCCAGATACCTTAATGGATTGAGGTTTAATATTCAGGAAGATCTCAGTCTGCATAATCCAGATACAGTGCAGAAAAGCTTTCAGTTGGCATTGAAAGTGGAAGAAAAGTTGAAGAGAAAACAAGAACAAAACAATAGAGGAAGAGGAAGACAACAAAGAGGTGGAAGAGGTCCTTTCAGAGGCAGAGGACATGGACAGGGATATCAAGGAGAATCCAGTCATGACAATAGTAAGGGCAACAATAGTCAGAATCAGAGGGAGAATTACAGCCAGCAAGGAAACTTTAGAGGTAGAAGACCTTTCAGAGGAAGATCCCAGGGCAGAGGATCCATCAGATGTTACAACTATAACAAAGAAGGCCATATAGCCAGCAGATGTCCAGACAAGGCCACAAGCTCAGCAGGAGAAAGGAGGACAAATCTGGTCAAAGAACCTGATAATCAAAGTAGGGCAAGCTCTAATGATTTTCAGAGTGTGAATGGTCCTGAGAATTATGGATATCCAGAAAGTGGAGAGTCTCTGATGATGAGAAGAACAGTGACTACCATGAAGGTACCTGACAAAGAAGCTCCTCAGAGAAAGTCTCTTTTCAGAACCATTTGCAAAGCAGGAGGTAAGGCATGTAAGGTTTTGATTGATTCTGGTTCTACTGAGAACTTTGTGTCTGAAGAAATGGTGATAAAGCTGAAGCTTAGGAGATTGCCTCACCCATCCCCATATAAAGTCTCATGGCTTACTCAAGGTCAGCAGACAACTGTAGACGAGCAGGCTTGGGTAGAATTTCAGATTGGTGGATATAAGGATAAGTTGTTGTTTGATATTACCAAGATGGATGCTTGCAACCTTTTGTTTGGTAGACCATGGCAGTATGATCTGAAGGCACAACATGATGGTGTTAAAAACACCTATAAAATCACTAAAGATGGTATAGATATAACGTTATTCCCATTGAAGGAGAAAGAGGAGAAGTCTAAAGGAAAAGAGGTGAAGGTCATGCTGATGGAAGGCAAACAGTTCATGAAAGAAGTAGCAGCAGAAGGTGTAGTTGCATATGCCCTAATCCCATGTATGAGTGTGCAGAAAGAACAACAGCAGGCAGTCAAGAAGGAGAGAAAGCCAAGGTTGATAGACCCAGCTATCCAAGAGCTATTGGATAAGTACAAAGGTGTCATCTCAGAGGGAATGCCAAGATCCCTACCACCTGTCAGAGATATCAGTCATTGTATAGACTTAATTCCAGGGTCTACACTTCCAAACAAAGTAGCTTATAAGCTTACCCCAGAACAGAATGCAGAAGTAGCCAGACAGATTGAAGAATTGATGAATTCAGGTCTGATTGGGAAGAGTTTAAGTCCATGTGCAGTACCAGCTGTACTAGCACCAAAGAAGGAAGGCACTTGGAGGCTTTGCACAGATTCCAGAGCCATGAACAAGATCACAATCAGGTATAGGTTTCCAATCCCTAGAATAGAGGATTTACTTGATTGTTTGGGAAGTGCTAAGTACTTTACCAAAATAGATTTGAAGAGTGGATACCATCAGATCAGGATTAGACCAGGTGATGAGTGGAAGACAGCATTCAAAACAAATGAAGGGTTATATGAATGGAAGGTTATGCCTTTTGGTTTGTCTAATGCCCCTAGTACTTTCATGAGGCTGATGAATGAGGTTCTGAAGGAATTCATTGGTAAGTTTGTCATAGTATATTTAGATGACATTCTGATTTTCAGTAACACCAAAGAAGAACATCTCAGACATATAGATCTGGTTCTTAAGAGGTTACATGAAGAGAAGCTGATGATAAACTTAGACAAGTGCTTGTTCATGAAAAAGGAGATCACATATTTAGGTTTTGTCATCTCACAAGGAAAGCTACAGATGGATAAGGAGAAGGTGAGTGCCATATTGAATTGGCCAACTCCACAGACTATCAATGATGTCAGAAGTTTCCATGGGTTAGCAACCTTCTACAGAAAGTTTATAAGAGGGTTCAGTCATATTTGTGCACCCATGCTGGATACCATCAAAGGAGGACAGAAGTGCAGGTTTGTTTGGACTCAAGGAGCAGATGATTCCTTTGAGACATTGAAGAGGAAGGTGGCACAGCAGCTAGTGCTTGCACTTCCAGATTTTAACAAAATCTTTCAGGTAGAGTGTGATGCCAGTCACATGGCCATTGGAGCAGTACTCAGCCAAGAGGGTAGACCAATTGCATTTTTCAGTGAAAAGCTCAATGATGCTAAGAAAAGGTATTCATCATATGATCTGGAAATGTATGCTTTAGTTCAGTCCCTAAAGAAATGGAGGCATTACCTGATGCCAAAGGAATTCATAGTATTCACAGATAACTAGGCTCTGAGTTTCATCAACAGTCAGGAAAAGCTAAACCACAGACATATGAAATGGGTAGAAACCTTACAGGCTTTCACTTTTACCTTGAAGCATAAGAAAGGGGTCAAAAACAAAGTTGCAGATGCTTTGAGCAGAAGAATCCTCACAGTCAATCAGATTCAGTTAGAGAGTGTTGGTATTGATTCACTCAAGACCATGTATGAGTCTGATGCAGATTTTGGAGAGATATATCAGGTCTGTACTTCTTTTGGGGAGAAATACCATGCTGAGTTCTCTGAATTTCTGATCCAGGATGGATTGCTGTTCAAGGGTGGACAGTTGTGTATCCCAAGGTGTTCCATGAGATTAAATATAATCAAGGAGAAACATTGTGGAGCTATGGCAGGTCATTTTGGGCTAGATAAGACTCTTGATCTGGTCAGAAGGCATTACTTTTGGCCTAAGTTGCAATCAGATGTCAGGAAATTTGTAGAGACATGTGTAATTTGTCAGAAGGCTAAAGGCAGGTCAACTAATGCAGGGTTATATCAGCCCTTACCCATTCCTTCCAGACCATGGGAAAGCATCAGTATGGATTTTGTCTTGGGTTTACCAAGGACAAGGAGAGGATTTGACAGTGTTTTTGTTGTAGTGGATAGATTCAGTAAAATGGCACATTTCTTGCCATGCAAAACCACTGCTGATGCCTCATACATTGCAGATTTATTCTTCAGGGAGATTGTTAGAATTCATGGATTGCCTCTGAGCATAGTTTCAGACAGAGATGTGAAGTTCATTGGTCACTTCTGGAGAACCCTATGGAGGAAACTGGGAACCAATTTGTCTTTTTCCTTTGCATATCATCCTCAAACGGATGGACAGACTGAAGTAGTGAACCGTTCCTTGGGGAATCTGCTTAGATGCTTGACAAAACAGTATGGAGAGAAGTGGGACAATATTCTGTCTCAAGCTGAGTTTTCATATAATGATACTGTCAATAGGAGCACAGGGAAATCACCTTTTCAGGTAGTTTATGGAATGCATCCCAGGGGAATTTTGGGGTTGCGAGATCTACCTACAGCAGATCCTGTTAGTGCTGAAGGAGAAGCTTTTGCTGAAGCCATCAAAGAGGTTCATGATCAGGTCAAGACCCAACTCCAGCAAACCACTTTGAAATATAAGGAATATGCTGATAAGAAGAAGAAGGATGTTCAATTTGATGTTGGAGATTTGGTTTGGGTTCACTTGAAGAAAGACAGACTTCCTAAGGGAAAGTATACTAAGCTCATGCAAAAGAAAGTTGGACCCTGTCAGATTTTACAAAAGCATGGACAGAATGCTTATGAGATCCAACTCCCACCTGATCTTGGTTTGTCTCCTATCTTCAATGTGTGTGATATAACTCCATACAAGGCTAATCCAGATGCAGATCAGGATATTCTACAGGATACAGTTGCTGAAGACATTCCTCCACATGATCCTCCACAATTGCAGAAAGTTTTGGACACCAGAGTGGTCAAACAGACCAGGAACAAAAAGTACTTGGAGTACCTCGTCTCTTGGAAGGGACAGCCAAACTCTGAAGCAGTATGGATGACTGCAGAGCAGATACAGAAACATGGTGCCGACCTTGCTACTCTCATCTCAAGTGGACTTGAGATTTCTTCTTCTGGGGAGTATGATGCAGGAGCACTCGGACATGATCAGGATATAGGTCCGCATGATGACATACATGATCAGGATATAGGATAATTATCAGCATGATGACAAGATAGTCTATTTTTAGTATGTTTGACTTTATCATGTAATAAGGTCCATTGGACCGATGCTATGTATTAGTTCAGCCTAGGAGTATGTGTAGGCAGTTAGAGATCGGGATAAGGTAGTCTGAGCTGTCCTCTCTCCCAGCCGCTTGGAAGCTCCCAGCCGCTGGGAAGTGAGTTGGTAGTACTCGAAGGATTTGTTATATATACCTTCGATATGTTAGGGTTTAGACATAGTTCATATTTTGAGATTGATAGATGTTATGTTCAGGAGAGTAGTATTGGTGGTATGCTGTACTGGTGATCAGTCCAGATATTGTGAAGCAGAATTGTAAAAGCAGGACATTTGAATCTCAATTGAATAAGATCTCATCTTTTGTAGTATCTGGTTGTATCAGTTGTATCTGTGTTGATTTCCTTTCCGTTTTGCAAGTTGATGGGTACTTTCAACCCTTCCACCGGTTGATCCTGCGAATCGGTGGAATGGTCCTGTATTATAGCTTAGTTTGTGTTTTCTGTTTATGCATTGCATTGTTCAGGAGATCAGTTAGGAGCATGCTGTGAATCAGCCTAGCATCCTCATGTGCTAGGTATAGAAAGATAAGCTGTTAGATTTTGGTTTGAAGATGATCCGGCCCGGTCGTCATATTGTATTTGTGTAATTGTGCGGTTCTGAGTGTTTACATGCAGCGGACGGATACACAGGAGTCTGCATGTGCGTTTCCAGTCGGAGCAAGCCGCATCGTCATCTGCGAATCCATCGCCATCAGGATCGGGTCGTGAAACTGTTAAAGTTTGCATGTTGCAAGTGCATCAGGATGTTTTGAGTTGGATATATACTCAGTGTATATATCGCAGTCAGGATCATCTCTCGGGGAAGCTCATCATCCGCGTATCGCTAGCTGATGCGGGTGTGAAAGTTTAGTTTTTTTGTCTAAGTGTTGAAGAGTTCATCAGGATATTGAGATATCACTCTATGCGAGTTTATCCTGTTGTCGCTAAGTGGTTAGTTATCGGCGTAGGCAGGAAGTTGTATTAGCATCATCAGGAGGTTTCGAGAGAACCGGATGAATAATATCATGATGCTGTTGCTTGTATCGTCGGGCAGTGGAGCATCGAAGGGAAGGTGTTGAAGTGGTCGTCATCAGGATATTTGGAGCAACCGGATATTTGGATATCCTACTGACGAAGGTGGTGTCGCATATCATGATGATGCCGCTAGTATTTGGCGCCCGATGAACAGTGCAACCGGAGGATGTTCGCGCCCGTTGAATATCATGATGATGATGATAGGCGACAGGCGGAGGAGGTGAACAGTAGTCGGCAGAAGGATAATTGTGATCATCCGAAATATGATGATGCTGTTGAAATATGATGATGCTGTTGTTGTTTTCAGGAAATATGATGATGATGCTGAGCCGATAGGGACTTTTATCATGCTGTTTGTATTATTGGCTCCTCCTTCCTGTTAGTTAGCTCCCGTTGCGTTTCACTCTGCATCAGATGCATATCCTGAAAGTGGAGAATCACTGATGCTAAGGAGAATTAGTTTGCAGGCATCAAAGGATCTGATGCAAAGAAGAGCTCTTTTCAAGACCACATGCAAGAGCAAAGGGAAAGTATGTAAGGTTGTCATTGATATTGGTTCAACAGACAACATGGTATCTTAGGAAATGGTGAATAAACTGAATTTGGAAAGGATTCCACATCCACACCCTTACAAGGCATCTTGGGTGAGTGATAGTCAATCACTTTTTGTCTCTGAACAGGCATATGTGGATTTTCAGATTGGAGCCTATCAGGATAGAATTTTGTGTGATATTTTGCCCATAGAATGTTGTCACCTACTGTTGGGTAGACCATGGCAATTTGACAGAAGGGTACTGTATGATGGGTATGCTAATACCTACACCATCAAGAAGGATGGGAAGACTATTAAGTTGATGCCATTGCAGGCAAAAGCTGCAGTACAGAAGGCAGCCCAAGTCATTTTAATGGGAAAGAAGGAGTTTGTGCAGATGCCGATAGGAGCAGGCATAAAGGCAGTTCATGACACTGCAGGGACGGGAGTTGTTAAAGACAACAAGTTGAAGAAAGTTTCAGTTGTGACTGACAGAGGTCAGCAGCAGGTGCAGAAACAGGGGTACAAACAGCAACCAGTTCAGAGGAATGACAAGGATGTTGTCATAGTTGGGACTATTACTTGTCCTATAACAGTTGACAGGAAGCTAGAGTTGAACATGTCAGAAGTGAAAGAGGCAGTTCAGACAGAGGTTCTGGTCAGACCACCTGGCAAATACAGGGTATGTGAGAGAAAGGCCTACATCAACAGGCATGAGGAGTTACTTGCCAGAAAGCAAGTTACAGTTCAGAAGTCTTGGAGAAGCCCAGCGACAGCTAAGGATAAAGCTGGAACAGGTCAGAAGATTGACAAAGCAAAGTGTACAGGTGGAGGACTTCCATATACTAAACTCATGGGACATGAGTTCTTTTCTGTTGGGGAGTATGGTGCAGAGGCACCTACCTGACAGCTGGTCTTGATAAGGCAGTTAGTTATTTTAGGTCTTGTTTATGTTTCCAAGAAGGTCTGTTAAGACCAAATGCATGTAATAAGGTCATGCTGATCATGATAAGATCATGCTGACCAGGATTTGCTATTTTTAGTTAGTTTGTTAAGACAGTTGTCATGATGTGTGTTCGGTTGGATCTCCCAGCCGCTTGGAGCGAGTTCCCAGCCGCTTGGAGTCGGGTCAGTAGTACTCGTAGGGAAATCTATTTAAGCATGAGATCGGTTGATATTGCATATACAGATAGATATCATCGATCATAGCATTGTATCGCATTGAGAAGTCAGATTACAGAGAGAGACTGATCATTTGTAATTGCATCTTTGAAATCAATAAAGAGATCCTGTTTGTGTTCTTTCTCTGGTTGGATTCCATTGTCTAATCGTTTTGCAGAGCTGGTGGTTCCATGGACATGCTGATCCATTCCACCGGTTGATTCGTCTGATCGGTGGAATGGTCATGTACAGTAGGTTAGATTGTAGGTTGTTTTCTGTTTGCATGCAGGTGTGCAGGATCGCGACTGAAAGGTGTTGAAGACCCTAGCATGGGTATGTGCTAGGTCAAGCTGATAAGATAGAGTGTGGAAGATCACCCTGAGAGTGGATCGGGTCGTCCCTGGAGGATCGGCGAATTGAAATTTTGCTAAGGCTAAAAGTTCATGAAGACGGCATCATCAGGATATTTTGACAGTTATCCTGCAGTCAGTTTGAGTATCGTCATCCGGATAAGTGGAGGAGAGCATGATGTTTTCAAGTGCATGAAGTGTAAGTGCGTCGGGCTGATCATCATCAGGAGGGCCGAGGAGGAGCGTATCGGCATCAGGTTGAAGATCGGGTTGATCGCGGGCCGAAAAAGCTAAGTTTGGCCAACAGCAGGATATGACGTCATCATCATCATGATATACGTCATCAGGACATTTCAGAGCAGCAGGATATTGAGCAGCTGCGGGTGACGTCATCGTCATCAGGATCTACGTCATCAGGATATCGGGTGACGTCAGCATCGAGTGAACGGTGCGAGGAGTTAAGGTTTTGTCATCATCAGGATAAATGGAAGGAACCGGATGTTCTTTATCCTGTTGATTATCATGATGTTGAATATCATGATGCTGAAGCTTGTGTCGTCGGCTATCGGAGCATCGAAAGGAAGGTGCTGAAGTGGTCGTCATCAGGATATTTGGAGCAACCGGATATTTGATATCCTGCTGACGAAGGTGTGTCGAATATCATGATGTTGAAGGTAGTGAAGACGGAAGTTGTCGCTGAAGTGAACAGTGGACGTCAGGAGGATGTTCGCGCTGGTCGAACATGATGATGCTGTCGATAACCGAGTAAGGTGATGATGTTGATAGGCGAAAGTGCGAAGGCTTGTCTGCAGGAGGATATCGGTCGGCAGGTGAAATATGATGATGATGCTGACAGTAAAGTCAAATATGATGATGATGAGGATGAATATGATGATGATGATGGGCTGCAGACATCCATGCTGTATGCGAAGGTTATAGTGTGGATGCCTCTGCATCAGGGAGTAATCAACGGTTAAGTTTAAATATTGAAATTTCCTCATGACTATTATTTTTGACGTACTATTAGCCGTCTATTACTAAGGACTGCAGATAAGACTTTATTTAGGCATTTAAAGATAAAGCATATCTATATGCTATATTTCTGAGATTTGTTTCCATTTTTTTTAAATCATCTCGTGGCAGATAAGGAGAAGTTTTTTTTAGAAGGATTTTTTTTGTAAGGATATTATTATCCTTAAGAATATCTTTAATTTCCTTATGAAGGCTTTTGGATCTGAGTGAACTTATGAAGAAATTTTTGTTTGAAGATCTATTTTTTAAAAAGGAAGATGCAGAGGAATATGCAAGTTAAAAAGGCAGATTGGAAGAAAATTTTGGAGATTGATTTGAAGAAATTATTTATGGAGATTGAAGAGATTGAAGAGTCATATTTGAAGGAATATAAAGAGATTTTTGTTTATATAGAGAATATATTTTTATGCAGGATCCAATGGTTTCAATGAAGGAGTTTGTCTTCTTGCACATGGAGATCAGATTTGAAAGAGATTTTATTTTCTCTTTCAAGAGCAAATTGAAATATCTTATTTTAATTAAAGATTTTCTATATGACCTTAATTATTTTTTTTAGATGAATTATCTGTGCAGAGAAAGTGAAAGGTTTCGAAATTCTTGAAGAAGATTTACATATTTTTGCAAGGGATAATTTGAGATTTAAAAGAATATGAAAGGGCTATAAAATGGACAAAGAGATAATTTTTTATTACATTGATTTTGCAGAAAGAAGGTGAAAAGTTTTTGTTTGTAGGTTCTTCATTGAGAGAAGATTAGAATGTTGATACAGAATGTGGAAAGTTTTTTTTTCATATTAATAGGCTTGGCAGGTGGATTGATTTGTGTGTGGTGATGTGGATCAATATGGACTATTGAAGATATTTTACAGATGAATCATTTTATTGTATGTGAGATTATGTTTGTGAAGGAATGGATCAACACAGTATGAGGACATCATGCAATAATCTTACAGATTGAACCATGAAAATAAAGATTGAATCATGAAGATAAAATGTAGGTGAATATGCATCAAGTGAATCAAATTTGCAGAGATTGTTGTAAAGATTTGTAAAAGGAATTGTTTTGTATGATCTTGATTTGAAAATCAAATAGGAGGTATGAGGGTGTATGATGAAACACAGGTTGCATAATGGTGCAAATCAGATTGAATAGCAATCAATTCTTGCACACAGATTTTTATGATTGAAAATTATCTATGCCAGTGAGGCACAGTATGCCAGTGAGGCTTGTAGGTCAGTGAGACCTTAACATTTGTCAGTGAGACACATATTGTAGCTAGTGAGGCTTCTTTGTAGCCAGTGAGGCATGTTTGATTAGTATGCCAGTGAGGCTTGTAGGTCAGTGAGACCTTAACATTTGTCAGTGAGACACATATTGTAGCCAGTGAGGCTTCTTTGTAGCCAGTGAGGCATGTTTGATCAGTTAAGCCAGTGAGGCAGTTTAGAGTGGTTTTTCTACCCCTGGAGGGTTTTCCACTCATGCAATTCTTGTGTCATAATCTTCTCTATGTGTGTATGATTTACTTATGAAGTTTTTGTTCTCTTTCTGTATTCATAGTCATGTGCTTATGTATTTGACAAATCAATGCTATCTTTCTCTTCTTCTGCTCTGAAAGTTAAAGTGTGTAAAAAGATTTGAAAATTCACACAACACTGATTCACCCCCCCTCTCAGTGTTGATTGTACTCCTACAATTGGTATCAGAGCCAGTTTCCCTTTTGTAGCTTAATCAGCTTGGGTAGGTCCTGTGTGTGGAGTTCAATGGGTAAGTGCAGGAGAAATAAGAACATGAGAAATGTTAAGATTCTTTCTAGTTAGAAGACACAAAAGACATTATCAAATCCAGATGTTGATATAAAGTCAGATGTTCTCCATGTTGAGTCTAATATTTTCTTAGAAGAAAAGGTTTCAGATGTTCCTCAGTTTGATGGTTCAATTTTTTCAGTTTGGTATGTTAGAATGCAAGTATATTTATCCTCCTTAGGATATGATGTTTTAATGTCAGTTGAAAATGGTAATTCTGCAAATAACAAAGAAGTTATTGAATATAATGATATTGCAAAGAAGGCTATATTATCTGCTCTGTCTAATGATGTTATTTGTAAAGTTATGGATTGTGTTACAGCTCAGGATATGTGGAGGAGATTGAAAAGGATTTATCAAGATAATGATAAAGAAGGGGACACTCTGGTATGTGAAGAAAGTAGCAATGAAAAGAGACTTTCAAATGAAGGAGTTGAAGTTCAATCCCAATCAAATTCAGAAGAAGCTAGCATCAAAAGTGATGATGATCAGAGTGATGATGATCAGGATTATAATGAACAAGATTGTGAGATTGATTTGGAAGGGGAGCTCATATATGCTCTGAGTGAGCTCAAGAATTATAAGAAGGAGAAAAATAAATTAATGATGCAGTTGCAGCAAGAAAGATATTTAAAAGATAAAGCTCTTTCAGATCTTGAAGATGTTAGAAACTTGATTGTAGACTTGAAGAATCAAGCAAGTAAATCAGATAAATTGATTGTCAGTTTGAAATCAGAAATTGAAGAAGCTAAGAGGATAGCTGATGTCTCAATATCTAACCTTGAAGTTGCAAGGGTTGAGAATCTAAAACTAGAGAGTGAAATTATCAAACTCAGAAAAGATTATGATGGTCTCAAGACTTTATCTAAGAAGTATCAGGAGTTTGAAGAAAGCACAAGCAAATTACATGTGTTGTTGGGCAAACATAAGCAGTATAATGACACAACTGGATTAGGATTTGAAGAAGGAGAATGTTCAAAAGCTAGAGAGACACCCAGAAAGAAGATTGATCTAAATGCTGCCACTGAAAACAAAATGCACAATCAAAGAAGAAATTTCAGAAAACTTGCATCTATAAGACAAGCTTACATGTACAGGTATAACTATTCATTTAATGGTTACTGTTATACTTGTAATCATTTTGGGCATAAAGCAATTGATTGCAGAAGGAATACTAACCTTGTTTGTTACAAGTGCAATAATATTGGTCACATACAAAGAAACTGCAAAATGAATGAAAGGTATGATCTTGCATGGAAGCATAATATAATTACTCAGGGGATGTTAAAAGAGTACTATCATTCATTTGATTATGATTTTGACATAGTTTGTTATAATTGCAACACTCTTGGACACAAAGCATAGAGTTGCAAAATGTATGCTTCACCTGATTTTAAAAAGTTGAAATGGAAAGAAAAAGGTTGGAGGAAGAAAGCACCTGTGAAAATTTGGAAGCAGAAAGAAAGTAAAGAGAAGCCAGAATCTAATGTTGTGCATCCTACACAAGTCACTTCATCAATTGTATAACAGATAGCATGAAGTGAGGGGTAGTTGTTCATGATCTATCAATTATCCCCAAGAAGTTTCAGGAAGGAGATCATTTGAATGTTGATCTTGTCAATCCTATGAAATAAAGTAGAAGTTGATGATGATATTGCTAACAATGTTGATTTTTAGTATGTGACAATAATACAGGTGATCCTTAGTTCAGTATGCATACAAGAAATTGAAAAGGTGTTTCAGAAGCTCTCTGCACAAAGAGGTTGATGTTGTTGTGACTTGATCCTATTTAATGTTCATATCATGTTGGTACTTAAAAATTGTGTTGCAGTTCTGTGTGATCTTGCTTGTCAGGACAAAGAGCTTAAGATGCTCTCAAGAAGCTCTTATCAGAAATTAGCATGTGTTGGATAAGGTGGCTGAAAATGAAAATTCAATTCATAGCAATTATCTCTGCTTTTGATTTGTGCAAAGTGTTGTTACAGGAAGAATTTGTTGATGCAGTTTGTTTAGTCAAGAGGCAGGAGTTCTTGTTGGTTGCAGGATGTAGTTATGTATATATCAGATTTGACAGTGTGTTGTGAAAAATGTTTTGTGCAGAACAGGAGGATAGTTCAGATGGTCTTCAATCTTTGTCATGTCAGAAAAGGTGTCAGAATAGTTTGGTTGCAGGATGATAGTTCATATCAAAGAAGTCAATTTGATAGTCATATCAACTACCTTGTTGTGTAATGTTTTTATGGCATATGTTTGCATAAGTATTGAAACTTTCAGGTGATTTGGAGATAGTGTTTCACTTGTTTCATTGATGATCTTCCATGTTTTAGATAGAGTTCTTCAAGCTATGACATTGTTGGTGATATCCTGCATTTCATCAAAGGAAGTTAAAATCAGCAATACCAAATGGTAATGTTCAAAAAGGTTTGTCATATGTTGGCTTCAGGACTATTATCATCATAAATCATTTCTTGTTGAAAGGTTAAGGAGTTTATGCCTTCAAAGTGTTCATAAT
The DNA here is from genome assembly GCA_027924645.1 of Cunninghamia lanceolata. NCBI lineage: Eukaryota > Viridiplantae > Streptophyta > Pinopsida > Cupressales > Cupressaceae > Cunninghamia > Cunninghamia lanceolata. The sequence goes on from BSBN01000016.1 coordinate 6,435,479, forward strand.
TCAATGTGATTATAATTGTGCTATAACAATTTTTTTTGTGTGGAGTTGGAGTTGTTCTCAGGGGGAGTTAATCAGAGGATTGTATTGTGTCACTATCATGAAAAACTTGAATAGGTCTTATAAAAGGTGATCATCATGTCATCTAGTGTTGGGAACTGTGTGATGAGGAGTCTTCATAAATTTTTATTTTTTATTTTTTTTGCATGTAAAATTGTTCATCAAAGAGTATTGGTTGATATGTTGCTTCAGGACTAATTCAGGAAGTGGATCAGTGATCAGTTGAGTTGAGTTTGTCAGTATTTAGCAGTGATTTGTTTGTGAACTTTATCATAGGGGAAACAAAAAGGCTTCATTGAAGATTTGTCATATGGGTCAAAAAGGTTGTTTTATTGTTTTGAAAGTTTATCTTTCAATCACATGTGATGTCATCAGGAGTATGTTAGTCTTCATCTTCAGAATGGTATTGTGCAAGCTTTATGGTATCTTTTTGCTTTCATGTTTGAAATGTTGATAAGTTTAGCAAAATTGGATTCAGTGCCTTCAATTCTTTGAAAGACAAGTGGTATCAAGATTTTGTTAAGTGGTTCTAATTTTTTTTGGTTAACAAGATAACAGGAGTTTATGTCTTCAAAGCCCTCATAATGTAATGTGTTTGTAAATGTTATGATCAAGCTTTAACATCTTTCAGCGGAGTTATTTTCTCAGGGGGAGATAATAGTCTTTGTCATCAGATGTCAAAAAGGGGGAGAAAGAAAATTTGCTTCAGGTGGTTTTGCCATCAATGACAAATGGGGAGATTGATGGTGACAGGTTGTCATTGATGTCAAAAGTGTGTTCATATCAAGAGGAGATGGTGCAATACAAGAGTTTCCATAGTTGTTATTCAAAGAAGATCTCAGTTGGCTTATGTAGAATAGTCTGCTCATCAGTGACATTCACATACTATGCAAGCACATAGTCTCAAATCAGGGCAAGGTTCTTGTTTGAATCACATGACAAGGAGGTCGTGATTCCTGATCTAAAGAAAGTTGACATATGGTATGTTGCTTACCTCAGTAATACTTCATCTTCATGTAGTGTGTTCTTGATGTGTTCATTGTTCGCCATTAAGAATAATGGTTGAGTACTTCATTGGCAATCACCTTGGAATATATTATTCAAGATAGTAAAATCAAAAAGGGAATCATGTCTTGATTAGTAGTTCTCACGATATATCTAGGTGTGTGGTCTACAATGTTTGCAATAGTTTCATCAGTGGAAGCTTTAGTTTGATTTGTGGCATTATCTGCAATGTCCATCTTGCTTTAATCTTGTAAATGTTTCATGAGGATATGGTGTGTTAATATGCTTCAAGAATGTTGCTTTAAAAATGGAGGCTATCTAATGGTCAAGGTGTCACCATTTGTTTTAAATATCCTAAACATCTCTCATACCTTAAATGGGTTTGAAAGTTAAACAGGCTTGTTTGACAGTCATTTATCTATTACACTTTATGTTCTATTTGAATGGTGACCTATGAGAACGGGTCAGTCCACTTATGCCACTTGCTAGAGGGGTCACACATCATAGTTTGTGACCGGCCCCATCCACCTTCTTACCTGTTACACTGGTTCTATTCTTTATGCGAATGGGTGGTTAAATTGATCAAAGGTCTTTTTTAAAAGTTCATTGAGCACGAAAGGGAGTAATCAACAGTTAAGTTTAAATATTGAAATTTCCTCATGACTATTATTTTTGACGTGCTGTTAGCCGTCTATTACTAAGGACTGCAGATAAGACTTTATTTAGGCATTTAAAGATAAAGCATATCTATATGCTATATTTCTGAGATTTGTTTCCATTTTTTTTAAATCATCTCGTGGCAGATAAGGAGAAGTTTTTTTTTAGAAAGATTTTTTTTGTAAGGATATTATTATCTTTAAGAATATCTTTAATTTCCTTATGAAGGCTTTTGGATCTGAGTGAACTTATGAAGAAATTTTTGTTTGAAGATCTATTTTTTAAAAAGGAAGATGCAGAGGAATATGCAAGTTAAAAAGGCAGATTGGAAGAAAATTTTGGAGATTGATTTGAAGAAATTATTTATGCAGATTGAAGAGATTGAAGAGTCATATTTGAAGGAATATAAAGAGATTTTTGTTTATACAGAGAATATATTTTTATGCAAGATCCAATGGTTTCAATGAAGGAGTTTGTCTTCTTGCACATGGAGATCAGATTTGAAAGAGATTTTATTTTCTCTTTCAAGAGCAAATTGAAATATCTTATTTTAATTAAAGATTTTTTATATGACCTTAATTATTTTTTTTAGATGAATTATATGTGCAGAGAAAGTGAAAGGTTTCGAAATTCTTGAAGAAGATTTACATATTTTTGCAAGGGATAATTTGAGATTTAAAAGAATATGAAAGGGCTATAAAATGGACAGAGAGATAATTTTTTATTACATTGATTTTGTAGAAAGAAGGTGAAAAGTTTTTGTTTGTAGGTTCTTCATTGAGAGAAGATTAGAATGTTGATACAGAATGTGGAAAGTTTTTTTTTTCATATCAATAGGTTTGGTAGGTGGATTGATTTGTGTGTGGTGATGTGGATCAATATGGACTGTTGAAGATATTTTACAGATGAATCATTTTATTGTATGTGAGATTCTGTTTGTGAAGGAATGGATCAACACAGTATGAGGACATCATGCAATAATCTTACAGATTGAACCATGAAAATAAAGATTGAATCATGAAGATAAAATGCAGGTGAATATGCATCAGGTGAATCAAATTTGCAGAGATTGTTGTAAAGATTTGTAAAAGGAATTGTTTTGTATGATCTTGATTTGAAAATCAAATAGGAGGTATAAGGGTGTATGATGAAACACAGGTTGCATAATGGTGCAAATCAGATTGAATAGCAATCAATTCTTGCACACAGATTTTTATGATTGAAAATTGTTTATGCCAGTGAGGTACAGTATGCCAGTGAGGCTTGTAGGTCAGTGAGACCTTAACATTTGTCAGTGAGACACATATTGTAGCCAATGAGGCTTCTTTGTAGCCAGCGAGGCATGTTTGATCAGTATGCCAGTGAGGCTTGTAGGTCAGTGAGACCTTAACATTTGTCAGTGAAACACATATTGTAGCCAGTGAGGCATGTTTGTCAGTTAAGCCAGTGAGGCAGTTTAGAGTGGTTTTTCTACCCCTGGAGGGTTTTCCACTCATGCAATTCTTGTGTCATAATCTTCTCTGTGTGTGTATGATTTACTTATGACATTTTTGTTCTCTTTCTGTATTCACAGTCATGTGCTTATGTATTTGACAAATCAATGCTATCTTTCTCTTCTTGTGCTTTGAAAGTTAAAGTGTGTAAAAAGATTTGAAAATTCATGATTCACCCCCCCTCTCAGTGTTGATTGTACTCCTACATGTAGTTAGGATATCACCTTTACTATAATAAACCTATTCAAACTTAGATTAATATTACTTAGGATTTTAGAGTTTGTCTAATCTCATGTGGTGAAGACATGTGTCCTCATCATTTGAGAACACCTCTTGCATGTCTACTTGCCACTTGTGTGAGCACATGTCATTTATCTCACAAGTGTCAAACCTTTGGAGGGGTGGTCAGTTGTCGACTCTTACCTTCCTACCTCCTCTCTCATGCCTATTTATACAAGGCATCTATGTCCATTTTTCAAAACCTTTTGGTAATATCAATTAGGCCTATTTTGTGCAATTATCTTTTGTGGAAGTTGTTTGGTCTTTGCTTGTTGATCTTGGCTGCTCCAACATGGTATTAGAGCCAAGTTAACATGGTATTAGAGCCAAGTTAGCAAAACCCTTCCTGTTTTGAGTGATTTCTGCATCAAGCTACATCAAGAGTTTGTTGTGGAGCCAAATGGAACTTTCCATTGAGTCTAGAAGGCCCAAGAAAGTAAAGGTGACCCTTCAAATGACAAATTTTGGTAATGTGAATTTTTTCAAAAAAAATGTTTTACCTGTCTAGGGTTTGTATAGTCACACAAGCTCCAAATTCATACCATATAGTACTATACAAATATTTTTTGTAAAAAACATTATTTTGTAGAGAGCACTTTCGCCCCCTACAATTTTTTTAGGGTCAATTTTTTGTGGGTGTATAGGTTTAATATCAGGATCAAGGCCACTCAACCTGGTTAGGGCATCCTCTGCCTAGTCTTTTAGTTATGCCACTAGTTCTCTGCCCCAGTTCAACCCTCCTCTATTGAGTCATGTTTATTCTCTCTAGGATCTCCTATTTGGCATTCCATTTTTTGGACCTGACCTAGATTTTTTGGCTCTCTAAACCATGCTTAGAATTCACATAGGCGCCCTTGACCTCTTCGGCCTTGAAGACTTCATCGTGCCTTATTTTCCATGGATCTGGTTGGAAGGCCTATTCCAACCTTGACTTCCTCACTAGTTGCTCGATTCCTTGCATATCATTCTCAACCCTTAATGCCCTCTCGTTTGGCCTCTTTGACCAATTTGGTGGTTCTTGAGCCCCATTTTTGGACCCTGCATCTTGATTTTAGGCTATGTAATCTGCTCTTAGCCATAAATTAACCTTCTTCATAGTGGACATACCCATCTTTAGTAACTTAGACAGCCCACTCACCATATGACTCAGTCATTCAACAGGGCCCCTTGGCCATACTTATGGACTCCTCATCACACCCATGCATCATATTCAACATAGGATCACTCAGCCACAAACCAGCCTCTATGCCTCTTTAAGCCACCTGTTGGCTTGGATACAGGCCAATTTGATCATTCAAATCCAGCCCTACTAGCCCAAATCGAGGCTTTCTTGCCCACAAATTGGGTCTTAGGCCTCAAATTTGACCACTTAGGCCTAAATTTCCACCTCAAAGTCCTATTTTTTGTCCTCACAAGCCTAATTCGGGCTCCATCAAGGATTCACCTAAGCACCATTAGGCTATCATGAGGAAAACACTAGGCAGACACTGGGCCACCATTGGCTCCTTCAATAGGCCAAATAAGGAGTTTTTTTTCAAATTGTAATATCTTGCAAACCGTCTATCATTTTTTCACAAATTTGTAATCACTGGAAAGTTGTTTCCATGAACTTCATTGTGGCAAAGTCAAATTAAAAAATTCCTTTTTGACTATTTTTTAACCTTTGAAGCCAATTGTAAATGTAATTTTTGATGAGGCATAGCTTTTTCCTACAATATCCAAAATTAGTGAATTTTTTTTTAAATTGCTCAGAATTTCTCAAGGAATTCAACTATGTAAATATATTTAAGATTTGGATTACACATTTTGTTAAAATCAAATTATAAATGATCAATTTGGCATCCAATCTTCAACTCTTGCATATCTTTATGGGGGGCTTCTAAATCAAAATATTATATTAGGGGGTTGTCTTGTGTGAATTATTCATAATATCGATCTCCTACTCACTCCATTTAACTTCCATTCATGGAAGCAAAAAATAGAAATCCAACTCAAGAATCTTCGGTGGTATCATGTCATAATGGGTTTGGAACCTATACCAACTTTCACATCTGAAAAGTGCAAGTGGTATAATTGTATGGATGAAGCCTATGGTACTTTGCGTGTTTCAATCTCTCAAGATCTTCTCTTCCATCTTGATTCTACAACAACATCTAATGATGTATGGACACAGTTAGAATTTATTTTTGGCAAACAAGATGTTATGAGAGGGCATCAACTTTAAAATGATTAATCAATCTTAATCCATAGGATTTCACAACAATTCAAGATTTTTGCACTAAGCTGAATCTACTCATATTTAAACTAAAACAATGTGGCATTGAAAAGAAAGATGAGCAATTGGTCCTATCTTATCCAAACTTGGTCCATAATATTCTCTATTTGTTTCTACTTTTCATACTACTAGGAGTGCAAGTGGTGCAACCTATACTATGCCTACACTTATAGATTTTGTTGTTCAATTAACACAAAAGCAAGGTAAGATAATTCAAATGAGTGTATTGTGTTGGATTTAGGACAGACAACTGAGAGGGGGGGTAAATCAGTTGTTCAAAACTTTCTTCCAATTAATCACTTAAATCCTTTTCTCAATTCAGCAGCATAATAATTAATCAATTATGAAAACATAATGCAATGATTCAAGAGTAAAAACATATTAACACTTAAGACACCAAGATTTTGACGTGGAAAACTTGGTTAGGAGAAAAACCATGGGTGACTAACCCAAGATTGTATTATCTATTAGAAGAATAGAAAGAACAAAATGGCACATGCCAATTAGGGCTCAGTGCCCAAGCATACTGCTCACAAGAGGCCCACTGCCTACAGGAGACGCACTGTCTACAGAATAATAAGTAATACATACTTGAACTAAAGAACAGCATCTTCACCATGCTTGAGTTAGTTCTATTTAATCTCAATACATTTGCTTTGCCTTTCGCTCTGCTCCTTTCTACCACACTCTTATCTCTACAAGATACCTTTGAAATGACTTTACAATTCCTTATTTATACAGGACATCGACATAGGAATAATCACCCAAGTCGGCATACATTACAGAGAAAAAACATAAATGCAACATGACAAAAAAAGACTTCACACAAATCAATACACTATCGGCCACATAGATTTGAGACTTCAATATTCCTTTAGGAACACGCCATTCTTCACAGAACATCTCCAAGATCATCTGCAGGATGTGTAACTCATCTGGTCGGCCAAACTTAGGAAGAACATCATCATCCAGAAGTAATTCTTCAATTTTGAGCTGAATCTTCAATGTGGACCACCAACACTAACTAGACACAATCCGAAGACCTCCACAAGATTTCTTGAATCACCAAGAACATCCACACTACTTATGCTTTCTAAAATCATTCTCTCCTTCATCCAGAACCTCAAGAACATAGTTTGTCATCACTGTCATATTGTAATAGATGCTGACAGACCTCCAGACCACAAACCAATTGAGTTGTCACTTCACATTGACTTCCTAAACACTCCACCAAATCCATAGAACATGATATTGCATTTTTGGATCTCACTGGACCTATCTATATCACTCTATCACCTCTGAACATCTGCCAGAACCAGTTTTACTTAAGTGGCCATAACTTCTTCAGATCTTCATATGGATCTCTGAAATCTTTACTGGATCATCTTAAGACACATACCTACAAACCCTTTGAAGCGCATCCTCTAATCTTCATCTTAGCCAAGATCTTTACCTCACTACCTTCACTGATCTTCTCTGTTCCTGATTTGGACTAATTTTCTCAATATCCTCAGCACACGGCTCATCCAATCCTTATCATCAATGCAACAGGAGTATGTTGACATCAATGACAACACTAGTTAGGCCCATACTTGCAACATATTGAAGTCTCCAACATCTCATGCACTTGTTGCAAATTCAACTTCAAATCACAAGGAAAGACCAAATCTAAGGATCGAGATAGGAGAAATTTAGATAAAGGATCAAAGTCTCAATCTCAATTGGATTCATCTCCTTCAAAAGGGAAAAGTTCTAAGGAGAAACCCACTTATTCTTATTGCAAGAAACTTGGGAATGAAGAAAACCAATGTTTTAAAAAGAAAGAAGATGAGTTCAAGAGAATTATTCAACAAAAAGAACTTAAAAATTATGAACTCAAGACTTGTATTTCTTTATCTTCTCCATCAACATCAAAAATGTTTAAGGGCAAAGAACTAATGGCATCTATTGTCTCTGAGTATCAATTATGAATTCTCCATTTAGGAGCATCATATCACATGATTTATAACCCACTTCTATTTTTAAAATTAGGACATACATCCACATCAAAAATATTTATGGCAAACAACACATATATGATTGCTTTCGAGAAAGGCACAGTTGGCATAGGTGTAGGACAACTCCATAATGTCCTCATCATTCTAGAATTGTAACATAATCTTCTTTCCATCTATCAGATTATAAATAGTGGCACAAGGAAGAAAGTTGAGTTCACTTCAAAATTGGTCAGCATTCAACATAAGTAGAGTAGAAAAGTCATTGCAGTTAGAAAAGTTGACAACTTTTCTCATGTTTACACATTTTCTCACTTTGGACCTAATGATGTTTCCACTCTAGTTCACACTCCTAAATCTAGTGTGGATACTCCATCAAAGGTACAGTTTGGTTAGTCAAACCTTCATATTCTTCAAACATGTCATTCATTACCTCCACCATCACTTGTTGCTTCATAGAGGGCATCTTTAGATTTAGTACAATAGGATGTTGTTCATACATCTCTTGATCCTGTTCTGATGCCACCAGTGGTTTCTATACAGCTTTCAAAGATTTCATAGCCATCTCTGAATTATGTGTAGCATTAAGATACATACTCTATTCTTCACACTTGGGAAGATCACATGTACCTTTCTATAGTTCTCTTTCTTCCAAGGGAATAAATGATGTTCATCTTTCTAGGATCACTTTCAACATTATTCATTGAGCAGCACTCAACACTATAGGATCCATTATTCTATGAGGGACTCTTTGGTATCTCTATTTCTCTCCTTTGGAAGAAACGTTTCATGTACTTATGTGATAGAATTAGTCCTTGGGGTGTCATCATAAGTCCTTCTATCTTCTTCTTCTTCACTTGTACATTCTATTTGTATCATTTCACTTTTGGAGAGGGGTTTTTACCACAATGTTTTCTCCTTTACTCCACTTATTATAAATTTATTTGTACATGGGTACCTAACATGGCCTAGTAGTTGAGACCCATATTTGTATAGCTTCTCCCTAATTTGCACTTAAGGGGGGATGTTAGTCTAAATAAGGTCTTTATGTATCTAGCTTTAAGATATCGCATTTACTATAATCAACCTATTCACACTTAGCTTAAGTTTACTTAGGATTTTTAGAGTTTGTCTCACCTCATGTGGTGAGGACATGTGTCCTCATCATTTGAGAACACCTCTTACATGTCTACTTGACACTTGCATTGACCACTTGTAAGTTAGCTCACAAGTGTCACATCTTTGGAGGGGTAATTAATTGTCGACTCCTACCTTCCTACCTCCTCTGTCATGCCTATTATATGAAGTATCTATGTACATTTTTCACAATCTTTTGGCAATATCAATTAGGCTTATTTTGCAAAATTTTCTTTTGTGGAAGTTGTTTTGGTCTTTGCTTGCTGATCTTGGTTCCTCCAACATTTATAGTGTTTAGAGCTCACAAAAGAGGGAAATTGTTTGAGAAGTTAACTCCTTTGATTGAAGAGTTAACGGGCTTAATTGGATAGAGAAATCAATTGATTAGGGAGTGATGAAGGTGTGAAATCTTATCACTAAATGAAGAAAGGGAGTTAGTATTAGAAGAAAGGAAGATAAGTATAGATCAATGGGAGCTAATTTGGATGACTAGGAGTGAATAATGAGCTAACATTATGCCAGGATTAGCTAGGGTCAGATTTGCATGCAAACTAAAGAAAAAATAGAGCTATTTGGGGTATGAACTAAAGAGGAACATGTGCATGAAAACATGATAGGGTCACCTAGGGGTCACCTAGTTTTCCAGTAGGGTTACATAAGGGAGATCTATGGGCCACCTAGAAAGGAGAGGCTTGGCAGTGATTTGAAGTGCTAAGAATGGTCTTGGGAGGTCAGAGATGCCATCTGGCCTTTGCAACTAACCAAACTACTACATATGAGTGGATCTCCTAGTTTACCAGGACAAATATCCCTTGGGAGATCTAGGATCTCTCTCGAGATATTCAAAATTCAAAGGGGGTGACTTAGGAGGAAATGGGTGTTGAAATTGATACTTGGAGATGGTTTGGGTGGTCAATTAAAGGCCTCTAGAGGGTTGAAATGGTTGAAAGGGACTTAGGTAAAGTAATTTTCCCATGTTAAGATGCTAGTAGACCATGTTGACAAGGCCAAAAAGTGAAAAAGATGAAGTGTCGACAATGGGGAAGGGAAGAAGGAAAAGGACCTTGAAGAGTTAAATACAGGGTAGGAGAAGAATGAATTAAATGAAGGAAGACCATACACATGTCACCAAGATGAATATTACTAAGAGACTATTTTTACATGCTTATATGTATGTGTTTAGGATTACAACTCATCATCGGATCATCGTGTAGGTTCGTGCATGTTTTTCAATGCTTATTATAACTTTGTAGCCTGAAAGAATTAGGACACTCAAGGAATAAAATAGGGCCTCCTCTATTATTCACTCACCCACATTGATTTTTTTATGTAGTCAGTTCAGTCACATGAGTTGAAGAACATAAAATATGGCTCTTGGCAACATATGTTGAATGTAAATGAAGCATTTTGGAAAATTGTGTTCGTCACCACCATAAGAAAAAAAATTGAGTTTGCAAGAACTAAGGTAGATATTTTTAGGTGAACTTGATGTCTTCCTATATGTATAAACAAGACATTCCTAGGAACCATGGCTTGAGAAAGCAATCATTTAAAAGTTTGGCACCTTTTTGGTCATAGGGCTGTTAAGAGTTTGTTTTAGTCCAATGTAGCCTGGAAGGATCAAGATTCTTGGAAACCCAAAAGATAACTCCACTAGCATTCACCTGTCGACCTAGGTGTGTTGGTACTGTCTATTCAGTCCCACAAGGTGTGATGAAACTAAATCACTTTAGAACATTAAGTTCCTTGTTCGAAAATGAATTTTAGTTTACAAAACTAAGGTAGGTATTTGTAGATGGAATTGATATCCACTTGTACATGTAAAAGATACATTCCTAGGTGCCATATTTTGAGAGAACAATCAGTCTCAAGTTTGGCATCTTTTTAGTCTTAGGGCTCTTAGGAGACTATCTCAGTCCAATGTAGCCCCCAAGGATTGAGACACTTGGCCACTAAAAATGCACTTCCAATAGCATTCACTTGACCACCCAGATGTGTTAGCACCATCAGTTCATTCCCACAATGTGCAGAATATTGGGATTAGCCAAGATTAACAAGAAAGAATACAACCACATGCTATTTGCACACACAAAAAGCCAAATAATATTGCCAAAAGATGATTAAAATGTACATAAGAGCCTTGTTTAAATAGGAAATGATGAGGAGGTTTGAATGCAAGAGTCAACAACTAACTACCCCTCCAAAGGTGCAATACTTGTCTAGCTCAAGGGACATGTGTTTGAGAAAGTGGAAAGTTTGCTAGCAATAGGTGTCTCACAAGGATGAGAACACGTCTTTAGCACATGAGGTGAGAGAAAGTCTAAAAAACCTAAGTAAACTTAAGCTAGGGGTGAATTGGTCAATTCTAGTAAAGGTGTTATCCTAACTAGATACAATATGATTGTTACCATTTTTCACTTACAACTCAAATTGGTAGAGCTTGTATAGCAAATTCATTTTTAGAGTGAAGGTTAACATTATTTTGTTATAAGTTATTTGTATAGTTGATAGTGCTTTAGTGATATTGCAGTTTAGTTGTTCAATAAAAGATAAGAGTTTCTGATTATTATTCATTTGCAGAAATGGTGCATAAGAGATCATTATTTCATTTCACTATAGTGTTTATCCATTTTACAAATGAAGTACATAAAAGAAAAAAACATTGCATTAAATGAAAGAATGATAGATCAAATGTCCCGCACAAGCCATGGGAATATCTGAACAAATGCAAATTTAAGGAAGATACTAAGCATCTAAAGATAGAATAGAGAAAGGTTATAGCCATCATTGCCTTTAAATGTCTTCAATCTTCAAGGTTGCTTTTTGTCTCTGCTCCTGATCTTCGACAAGAGCCTGCAAAAAAATTGGGAAAAGAACTAATAGAGCTCTAATTATGAGTTCTCAATGTGTCTATCAGAAGAGGCATAATACATTGCCTATAATGCACTAGATCAAATAAACATCACTCACATGCAAAGAGGAACTGAAGGAGAAACAATCATTGAACTTCATTGTTTTAATCTAATATGTTTGTTTCATGTGCAGGTATAGGATAAGTCATGTATCTATTTTCAAGACATATCAGCATGTGGTGTCAAGTGGGCTCCCATAAGGGTTGAGCCTAGCAAGCTGCCCTCTTGATTCTCAGAGGGGAAGGATTGCAGATACATCATATTGCCCAATCAAATCAATGGAACTGAAGGAGTACAATATCAATCTAATATTTGCAGTTCAAGTTTTGATGAAATGCAAGTATTAAAGTGACCTGAACTCATAAAGAACAACATCCAATGCAATGAGCAAAGCATGATAATCAAGTGAATTGTGTGTGCATATAGAGCTTAACTCTCATCCATTTCTTTTTCCATTATAAAAGTAAAATTTTGTTGTTCCTGTCTCAGGAGTGACAGGAAGCGGATCATATTTGCCTCTGATCATCATAAATATTTCAGATCCATGTATGGGACAACCAAGTATCAGATGAGTGCAATAAGCATGCAGTGAGTTCAACTGATAAAAACCAAATCCATAAAGATGCAAACTATATACAATGTATGGGCAGCCATGATGGCATAACTGCAAAGACATACACAGTCATATTACTTTGACATTCAACATGCAGTTATAGGTGGTGTCTATATGATACTCATACTGGCAAAGTGAAAGAGCTATAATAATTCATTTGGTATGTATATGCATTTGCATTTGATATGATATATTGAATTAAGAACCAAGAGTCAATGCAATGAGATAGATTTAATTGGAGCATCAAGTATATGCATATCAAAAATAAACACAGATAGAAGTCATCATAGATTTTCTTTCACATTATTGGGTTGCTTTAGAGAAATATGAAGTATGAGATTGTGTATCCAATGCCAATATGACATGAGAAAAGTAAGTGCTTCAACTATCCATAGGAGCATCACATATGAGACTTTTCCAAGATATATTTTTGTGTTTACAAATGCCACTGAGAGACTGTCCACAGATGGAATAAAAATAGACAACCATGTTCAAACACAGCAACAATACACTTTTTTTTGTTGACAAGATAAATGCATATGCTATTGTATAACATGAAAAAAGGCATCTATAGGAGAAGACAGTCAAGCTGGTGCATTCATCATATATCTCATTTTCAAGCTACAATAAGAGCAAACATATCAAATGATATACAACAGAAGTAAAAGAGTATGAATTGCATATAGAGTTAAGTAAACTACATGTGAAATATGCCTTGATACAATTTGAATCTAAACAATGTCATGTGCCATTAGAGTATCTATATACACCTTTATCATTGTCAAAGTATGAGGTTAAAATGAATGTGTTTCATCTATAGGAAAGTGACAAGTGGAATAGAAAAGAAACATTGAACAATAGATGGGCATGCTACCTATGATAAATGGAACAAGTCATAAAGAGCCACAGCATTGTAGTACCACAGTGTGAATTATTTCATCATGGTGCCATCAATATTAAACATGCATAGGCCATTCAATGAAGACAATAGATCAAATTCTCATTGCATTGTCTCATAACACAAGATGGAACACAAAGAATGCTAGGATATTGTTAGGTATTCCTTTACAAAGTAAAAAAACCCATATCAACTTGCATTATGGATTCTCAGATACAAAGACCAACCCAATGAAGGTTTTTGTTTTACAAACTTATAGAAGAAATAAAGGTGTTCGATTCATGGAGGAACCATCAGAGCCTATGGTTTGTAGTGAATCATATCGTTTCTTCACAACAGAAATTAAGTCAAGAATTCAAATATGTAGATGGTTTCATATTTTTCTCTATTGATTGGGGAAAAAGAATAATATAATAGTCATGGCTAGCATATAATGTAAAAGGAAAGAAAACTCAAACATCAGGTTGTCTCATAAGTGTTTTTCAAATAGCAAACTCATATGTAGGAAATGTGTATTATTTTGAGATGCTTAGAAAAGAAGATAAAATTACAAATAAACAGCCTCGACTCCCAATCAAATTGATGCTCAGAAAAGATGAACATATACAAGTCATAAAGAGTCACAACTATCTAGACCCATAATGGAGTTTCAAATCTAAAACCCAATATACAGAGAAGATGAAGCTATTTGAGCCATGGAAGTTAAAACTAGGTACAACCAAAATTTCCAATCTGTAATGGGTAACCTTTTCACAAGTCAGAGAATAACCCACCAAGGGTTTTAAAAATCCATTCATAGACACAAAACCATGTTGAGTATCCAAGCTTTCAAGGAAAAGTAAAATTCTTCTTAGAATGACTAAGTCGAGCCGTAGCCTTTCAAAGAGATGAATACTAAAACATGTGTATCTGAGTCACAAAAGGTCATATCCATGAAAGAATTGAACAATAAAAGGTGCAGAGATGAAACTCACCTTGTCAAGAGGCTGAAAGATTCTTCTTTTCTATTTCATTTTGCTTTCGAAAGAACGTCATAGATGTAGTCATGGCGGCCAGAGAATAGATGAAGAAATAATAGTAAACAAACATAAGCAAAATATGTCAGAAATAATATAGAGGATGTGGCTCAAAATGCCATTTTCTACTTAAATCTCAAAGGAAATTTGAAATATGAGTCATATTTGCATCAAACAAACATTTTACCTTCATCTTCTACAAGAAATCCATGGAAGTTATGCTTAGAGACACTATGAGGTTGATTTTTTCTCCCTTCAAACCCTAAGGTTTTATGTCAGCTGGAGATCCCTTTCTCAAAGTTTCAAAAGTGGAAATGATGCGAGAAAGTAGGACAAAAGGTGTTTTGTCATTAGGGTTTCGATGAAGTCCTAATCTGAATGGTGATAATTTTTCACATTCATTTATTTTTTTGAGGCACAAATTAATGCATTCATGGTATTAAGTGTCTATTGCATAATGCCTAAGTCCCAAGACTTAGAGTGAGGTTGAGCCTTAAGGGTTCCCTCTATTCATTTGATACTTTAAACCATGTTTGGTCACCCTTAATACACTATGCCAAGGGGTTCATGCATTAAAACACATTGTCACTTTTGTATATAGATCTCATGCCCTTGAGTTTTGTAGACATGTTTGGAGGGTAGGCCTTGAGGGCCTTTCATTTTTTTTGCAAAAACTCACATATTATGCCTTGATATATTTATGTTTTTTTATAGAAAAATCAACTGATATGTATTGTAAATGCTTGGTGAAATTATAAGCCATGTATCATAATTTTTGAAAAAAAATCAAATCGAATAGGGATATAGAATAAAATTGCAAACATTGTAAAGTTTTATTTTAAAGCAATAATTTATAAATTGCTTTAAAATCAAAACTATTATTAGGCAGTTAAAAGCAGATAAAGCAAACAAAATCTGCTTTCTTTATTTTGATTTCTCCTAGTCAAATATTTATAGAAGCTGAGTTACTTGGGTAGATAAAGTAGATTTTTGGTGAGGCCACATGAGAGGATCTTTTTGGCAATTTACTTTCACAGTTTGGAGGCATTTTGAGGGCTATATTTTTTGGCCTTTTTTGAGGAGCTCGAAAATGTATTTCTTTCATCTATTTTTAGGAGCTTTTTTGGATAGATCTCTTGGAGGAATTTATAGGAGAAAAAGTTAGTTTTTTCTCAGTCTGTTGATACCATTTTCTTCTCTCTTGCGCACAATTAGAGGATTGCATACAAGCAGTTGACTCAGTTTATTTTTTGCATTGTACTCCTAGTTCAATACAACAGATTTTCCTATTCCATCTATTTGTTTTTTTGTAGTTTTGATTGATGTCTCATTGTGGTAGTTTCATGTCCTTTGTTATGTCTCTTATTGTAAAATTTTCTTTTGGTCTTGGTTGTAATTTGTGTTCAATTTGAACCTTATTACAAATTATTTTGGGAACAAATCTCAGAGGTGGGGTTGTGAAAATTTAAGTGTGAAGGGTTGTTTGTGAGGGAAGATATTCATTTAGATTAAACCTTAGAGTTATTTTTTGCATTTTAATTATTCTTTCTCCCTTTTCTGCTTCAAATCAATAAAATTAGAAAAATCATAAAGAGAACCATCTCACTCTAGAGGTTAACTCCAACTTTTAGGCAACACATAGGCCTAGGAGTGTTCCCATGTGTTAACAAATAGATAAGTCTTATGTAGCTTAACATAGGGTGCATATCTGATTGATAACATTTTTTGGCACGCCCGGTGGGACTCTGAAAGTGTTTTCAGAGAAGTTTTTAAATCTTCAAGTTGTTGTCCTGGTATATGTAGTAGTGTTCCAACCTTTGGAGGCTTTTACAATATACATGGTAACTCATTTCTTTGGTCTTGCATGCAGATTAGTGTTACCATCTTATGAAAAATAGATCTAGCTCTGACCCATTTGAATATTTACAGCTATCTCCGCTAGGAAGAAGAGGTAGATCAATAAACAAAACATCTGATTCAGTGAGGAGATCAAAATCAACACCTTTAAGACTCAGTCCTCCAACTCCAATACAAAGAAGTAGGAGTCTGGTGTTGATAGTATAGATACCCATAATGGCTAGATAGTTCACATTTGTGCCTTTTAATGGAGGCAACCCATTACAACTTGCTCAACATGATGGCATTCCAATTGCAGCCCTCAAAGGATTGCCATATTTGATCAGAGAAGACCACACTACAGCTGCTGAACATATTCAGGATGTGGTAACTCTGTGTTTAGTACATAATGTTACCTAAGAAAACATAGCAATCAAATTAGTAGCTACATCATTAAAAGGAAAGGCCTTGCAATGGTTCAGAAGTCTTGTAGAGAACTCAATAGCATCATGAGATGACTTGCGAGATGGATTGTACAAACACTTTGATGACAAATCCAATCATCTCTCATTGTTGGAGCAGTTGAGCACCATCAAAAGAGCCCCACATGAATTCATGACATATTTCAATTACTAATTTCAAAGGACTTTGGATACAATGCCCACAATGGTAAAGCCTCTTCCAAGGCATGTATTTTTGTTTTATCTTAAAGCTTTAAACAGTGTAATTTCTGTAATGATGTAATCTATGGAAGGATCCTCCCTTCCTAATTCTTTTGAAGTTGTAGTTTGAATAGAAAATTACCTTATACAGGTAGGGAAGATAGCCCCAAGGCCTCCTATACCAAATTTTCTAGAAATCTAGCCATGTGTGCCCATGGCAGTTCCCCCTTTCGCTATTGTCCTAGTTGTTCCAGCAATAGGAAACCAAGCCACAGCCCAAGAAGCCATTGTTCCAGTCCAAGATTTCCAAGCACTTAATAACACATTGAAAACCATTAGCAATGAAATTGCTAATATCAAGAAGTAAATTGGTCAAGAACACAAACCTTACCAAGCCCCATACCAGCCTAATTAGAAGTATAGGCCACCTTTCCAAGCTGATCTTCAGGGTTAAAGAAGAAATTACAACCCTCGACCCTTCTAATATTACAATCCTAATACTACTAGCACCTTGAAGGAGCTTGTACCCACTTAGAACAACTTAACTCAAGATAGTGACTGATGTTATCCATGTCACAAATCCCATAATCAAGTTGCATGTACAAATGGTGTCTTTGGTGAAGTTTCAACTCAGCAAAATGATACTGATGTGGCCTTAATGAATTGGCTAGATACTAATTTCAGTGGTGTAAATTACCCCCAAGGCCAAAACTAGCAAAATACACCCATTTCAGCCAACACGAGGTCAAAGAAGAGGGCTAAAGATCTTAATCAACAAGCTACAGTTAGACAACAACAGCCTGGAAAGGACAATTTTCAAGCTACTTCATCACACATTGCCCCTGTACCATAGCAAAGAGTGTGGATCCTCCAAAAAGGACAAGTTGTACTTGGACAAAATCAGTTAGAAGTGCAAACTCATCCTTTTCAAAGATAGAATAATGCTACAGCTATGAAAGGACAACAAAAGGTAAATCCCATTTCTTTCAATATAGTAGATCATCTTAAGAAAGCTACAATGACTATGTCAATTATGGATGCATTACATATTCCTGGCCAAAAGAATCTTCTACAGGAAGTATTGGCTGAATTATTAATTTCTAAGTGTTTAATCAAGAAAAGGCCAAAGTTGTACTTGCCAATAGTTTAGAAATCAAGAGTGGACAACCAGCAAATGAGGTAAAACCTCCTCCTTTTTACCTAAGTCTAATTATTAGTGATAAGCTTGTTCATAAATGTATGATAGATTCTGGAGCAAGTAGTTCTGTCATGCCCAAGAGTCTTACTGATTCATTACGATTAGTCTATGAGCCCCTTTCAAAAGGAGTGGTCCAACTAGATGGGTCTTCTCTTAGTACTGTATGGATAATTAAAAATATGCCACTTACACTACATGCTTGTCCTAATTTTGCTATCCATCAGGATATTTATATCATTGATCTGCCACCTAGCTTTTCTATATACCTTTCTAGGGAGTTTACTGCCAAATTGGGTGGGTTTTTATCTTATGTTTGGTCCCACTTATTTTTTAGAACAAGATACAATACAAAAGTAACCATACAGTCTGAACCACTTAAAAAGGATCATGTTGAGTCCTATGTCCCCAGCCCAATAAATGCTAACCTCTACATCACCCATGGGTAGCAAGATCAATCCATGAGCCTAGATCCCAGTGCACCTATAGAGGACATAAATTTAGATGACTGGACAGCTGAAGATCATGAAGACGACCATTTCCATCACACTCATGAGGTAGGATAAGGCATTTATATGATACAAGAACCTGATGCAGTGATTCCTAATCTAATTAAGGACCAAAGTTAGTATGAACAACAAGAAGGTCAACTTTGGAAGTTGTACTTTGATGAATTAAGGAACAGAATAGGAGCTGGTGGAGGGACCATGTTGATTTCACCTGAAGGAGACAAATACAATGCAACATTAAGGTTTGCTTTCAACTACACGAACAATGTGGCTGAATATGAGGCCCTGATACATGGTTTAGAATGGGCTCAGAAAAGAGGTATAAAATGTTTACAAGTTTATGGTGATTCTGAGCTGATTGTAAACTAAGTTAGGAATCTGAATGTTACTAAAAATGATCTGCTCAAAAAGTACAAGTATAGAGTGGGATTCTATTGAATTTTTTGATGCATTTAATCTATTTTTAATTCCTAGAAACCAAAACAAGTATGCAAATAAGCTTTCTTCTTTGGGATCTCAGTTTGAGATTCCAGATTAGATTCATAACATAGAGGTACAACCACATGTCAAAGTAGTTGTTAGACCATATGTACCTGACAATACTATTTCCTGGCAAGTCTTTGACAACGATGAGAAAATCTTAAGTTTTTCGAGTGTAGAAGCTGAATTTGCTACTGATAATCAACATAAGTATCAGCAGCAATTTGATAGCCAAATCATGTACTTGAGATCTAACTAGCTACCCAGAGGACTAGTGACAATGGAATCATTATTTAATTCAAATGATCAATTTAGGAAAGATAAGTGCAGCATGATTGTGAAACAAGACCACTATGAGGCAGTGGAGATATTCAAAGATAAACTACTAAAATTGGGAAAGGTATGTACTAAAGAGTAACAATAGTCTTTTGTGTAGGAGTCAAGGACAACAGTGAAAGGGGGGTGAATCAGTGTTGTGTGAATTCTTAACTTTTTCAAATTTTATCTTACAAGACAAATAGAAGGGAAGGCATTGTTAAACACATATACACAAGACTACTGATAAAAGACGATATAAACAACACTTCATGAGTAAATCATATACACATACACAGAGAAGATCATGACACAAGATTTGCACGAGTGGAAAACCCTCTAGGGATAGAAAAACTACTCCAAAACTACCTCACTGGCTTTATCAAAAATCTCACTGATTACAATGTTTAGAAGCACCAACTTCAAGGAGCACCAACCCCTAATATTTTAGAAGCACCAAACCCTAATACAAAACAAATTGAAAAACAAGAACTCAAAGGGTTTCTCTATTTCAATAGAAAACACTTCTTCTTTCACATGTGTCTGTCAAATGATCATTCTTCTCATCAACCCAAATCATATACAAAACTCATCTGAATTTTCTCTTCAAGAGGATATTCAAAATAATCAACCCTGTATACTGATCCACTCAACAACTCAATCTTCAATGCACCTATAATGACATTAAATATGAAAAATCTCTTGGAATTCCTCTCCTCTATATATTCATCTTCTTCTCATTTGCATGTCCTTTCACCTTCTCAAAAAATAGAAAAAAACATCTTCACCCTTTTTAAAGAAAAATAATATTTCAGTTTTCTCTTGAAAGAGAAAATAAAATCTCTTTCAAATTTGATCTCCATGTGCAAGAAGACAAACTCCTTCATTGAATCCATTGAATCCTACATAAAAATATATTCTTTGTATAAACAAAAACTCTTTATATTCCTTCAAAGACTCATCTTCTCTGCAAAAGACATGAATGATATCCACCATAAAACACCTTCAACAATTTTAACCAATCTGCATCCCAATTTTTTTTTTTAACCTCAAACAACTCTTCATTTCTATGAAAAAGGCATTAAAGCCAAAAAAAATTAGATCTTCTCTTCAAAAAGAAATAATAAAATTTCTTTTGTTTCACCATATACACTGAGATAAAATAAGAAGGAAATCTCATAAAGATATTCCTTAAAAATATTCCTTAATATACTAAAAAAATCTCGTCAAAAAAACTGATGAACAAACCACTTTATTTAATGTCATAAAACTGACATAAAAGGGAGGGCCAAAAATAATGGTTTAGACAAAGTTTCTAAAGCCATAAAAAGCTTAGAATTCGGGCTTCCTCATTAGAAAAGGAAAATTCAACAAGTTTCTTAAATATTTCAAAGCTTTTTTTATGAATAAAGCATTCCCCTTCAAATAGCAACCGTTTGAATTTATAATGCTCAGTCAAAAATAAATAGAGACCTCCATTTTTTATTTTTTGTTTTTGGGCATAAAGCATTTGATGCTCTTTATTATTTGAGCATAAAGCATTCCCCTTCAAATTCATAATGCTCATTCGAATAAAAAACAAACTCTCCCTTTATGAAATATATTCTATGCTCCCCAAACAATTCGATGCCTTTCTCCTTCGAAAGAAGTTTTAAGACTAATTCATTCCCACTTATGCTAGGCTCTACTTTAAGAGGTTTATCATTTGAAAGTCTTCTTTTCTCGCTCAAGCTCCATGGAGAATATGCAATGTTCTTTTGAAAACAATTACCGTCACCACCGATATTGCTAGGAGAAAGGGGCCGGTCCCTTTATGTATTTAGTGGCATAAATTGTCACTTAAGTGACATGCTTACCTACTCAGCCAGTCAACAACAAATTACCACATAAAGTAAATAATAGGTAGACAAGGGTATGAAGGGATGACTTAGGATTATGTTTAGGGTCTTTGACATAGATTTAGATGTTTAGGTATATGACACTTCATAGCATGAGATCTAAAAAAATAGATGAGACACCATTTTTTATTGCAGTATGTCACTGAATACTGTGTGACCAAGTCACTGCCACTACATATAATGTCACTGCATAAAACCATGTCAACCGTGTCAAAACCAAGATCATTGACCTTTTGTCACCAATGTAAAGACAACAACACCATAAGCATGTGTATATAGAGACCATGATGTCTCTGTCATTGGCATTGACATACTCTATATCAACCTGAGTTTTGAACCTTATCATTATATTCATAATTCCAACTGATATCTGCATCTGTAAAGATCATGACAAATTGTAAACAAAGATTTCATCACACTGACCAAGCATACTAAACAAGTTGTGATATGACAACTCCTGTCAACAACTTCACACAACTCTTGATGAAGCAAGAACACACATATAAAGCAAGTCCTTATCTTTTGAAGTATAACCTCAACTTGCATCAACCTCTTGCACTTACCTCCTGATTAGTGACCTTCAGATGTTTACTAATATCAACCCAAGATCCTGTAAGACCCTTTTGACATCTATGACAATCTGACACCATCATTTTGTTCCATTATGTCAAGAATTTTTTGATGTTTTTGTGTGGGAATATAAAGATTTAAGGGGATTTGATCTGGGTCTAGCCCAACATACCATTGAATTAGAGCCTAATGCCAAGCTTGTTAGGATGAAACAAAGACCCCTTAATCCAAAACTTGAGCATTTAATGAAAGCCAAGCTAAACAAATTGATTGAGAGCAGTATAATATCCCCAATAAAACATACATCCTAGTTCTTGAGCTTGGTACCAGTTAGAAAGAAGAATGGAGAAATTTGACTTTGTGTCAATTTATGTGATCTAAATTAGGCTTCATTGAAAGATCACTACTCCCTTCCTTCAATAGAACAAATATTGCAAACTATTTTTGGTTTTGATAGATATTCCTTGTTAGATGGTTATTCAGGTTATAACCAGATCCTGGTGAAGGAAGAAGACCAATATAAAACTACATTCACAACTAAGTGGGGTACCATGACATATAGGAACATACCATTCGATTTGTCTAATGCAGAGGCAACCTTCCAGAGGGCAATGGATATGGCCTTCCATGGCCTTATGAATAAAATAGTGTTGGTGTATTTAGATGACATAATAGTTTTTTCAAAAGATTCTAATGATCACTTTGACCACTTGAAGCATATTTTTTAGAGGTACAGAGAATTTGGAGTTTCATTGAACCCCCAAAAGTGCATATTTTTAGTTCATGAAGGTAAACATCTCGGCCATATTGTTTCAAAGCAAGGTATTTCTATTAACCCTAAGAGAGTTTCATCCATTCTAGATTTACTGTTGCCTGCACATAAGAAAGGCTTGCAGTAGATGTATATAGAATTAATTTCATGAGAAGATTTATTCCAAACATTGCATCTTTATTACAACCCCTCACTATCATGCTAAAGAAGAACATACCTTTTAGTTGGACTAATGAAGGAAAGAGAAGCTTTGAGAAGATCAAGGAAGCTCTTGTTGCTGCCCCTAACCTCATTAATCCTAATTATGAGAGGGATTTTATTTTATATGCTTTTTGAGGTACAAACACCTTTTTAGTAATGTTATGCTAGCAAAATGATGAAGGCTTGGAGCAGCTAGTGGCATTTTTTAGCTAGGTACTGCATGACTACGAGGTAAAGTATTCTTTGTTGAGAAGCATGTTTTTACTATTGTTAGAAGCCTCAAGAAATTCAGACACATGCTGTCTAATAATAGAATTCACTTAATGGTTGCTCACCCTACTGTCAAGAGTTTTTTACTTAACAGAGATATAAATGATAAGTGGACTAGTTGGATAACCAAGGTTATGGAGTTTGATGTTGATATCAAGTTAACTAAGCTGCTTAGAGGCAAGGGCTTGTGCAAGAAGTTTTCTAAAAGTGAAGAGCACAACCAAGAGCATGAAGAAAACATAGAAAAAGTACTAAATAATAGTGAACCAGTTGTTGTACCATCTCCTGCAAGTAGCTGGGTGCAGTAGATGATGTACTATTTACAGACTGGTCAATGCCTTGAAGGTTTGGATAGGGTAGGAAGAAGGTATTTTAGGTTACAAGTTGCTCCCTATGCTATCATTGATTGTATTTTGTATAGGAAGGATTTTAATGGTGTGTCTCTGAGATGTATTAAACTAGATCAAGTTGATAGACTATTAAAAGAGTTTCACAATGGATCCTCAGGAGGTCACTTTGCAGCAAGGACAACTACCTTGAAGATTATGCAGGCTAGTTATTATTGTCCTAATTTGTTTAAAGATGTATTTGCCTGCATGAGAAGATGTGAGAAATGCTCATTATTTGCAGGTAAGCAAAGGCTTGCAGCCTTACCATTGCATCCTATTAAAGTTGAACAACCATTTACAAAATAGGTCTTGATTTCATAGGACCAATAAACCTGCCTTCAAGTGTAGGCCACAAGTGGATCTTGACTACTACAGACTATTTTACCAAGTGGACCAGAGTTATTGCTTTGAAAGAAGCAAATGAATTTTCTATTTTAAGTTTCTATCAGGATCTAGTATTAAGATTTAGTACACTATATTCAATTATCTCTGACAATGGTTTAACTTTTATTGGATTGAGGATTTCAGATTGGTCTGTCAAAAATAACATCTTTTTGAATACTTCTAACTATTACTTGTAGGGTAATGGGTAGGCCAAATCTACCAATAAGAACCTAATAAGGATAATCAAGAAGACTATTGAAGACAACTAGAAAACATGGCACGAGAAGTTAAAGTTAGCTCTTTGGGCTGACAAAATTACACCCAAGAGAGTTGTTGGTTGCTCTTCATATGTACTTACTTATGGTAAGGAGGCTAGACTGCCTATTTCAGTTGAATTACCAACTTTGACTTTCATCAAAGAACTTGAGCTACTAGAGGAACAACCTTTAGTAAGCCTAGATCAGCTTATGGAATTAGAAGAGACCAGAAAGGAAGCCTTAAGGAAGCTTGAAATCCATCAAGCTCAAATGAAAAATTCCTTTGATAAGAGGGCAAGACCCAGAAGATTCATTGTTGGTGATTTGGTTCTCAAATGGAATGAACTGAGAAGCAGACTAGAAAGCATTCCAAGTTTGATGCAATTTGGGATGGACCTTATGTAATCATAGAGTACAAAGAAAACAATGCATTTTCGCTGTCCAAGTTAAGTGGAGAGATGCTGTCTATCCTAGTAAATGAGATCCACCTCAAGAATTTCCTTTGAAGATAAGTACTACCTTGTATCATAGTAGAGTAGTGTTGTAGTTAATAAGTGCTTCATGCACATTTGATTTCAGTAATTTTGTTTCCATAAGTGTTGTTGCACAAGTTTTTCTAGACACCACGGCCTTTATTTTTCTTTTACTTGGTTTGATTTAGTTTTCTGTTGTTATTTGGACTGGTTGAAGAGTTGAGTTTTCGTGTTTTCTAAGTTTGAGGTGAGAAGAGTGTGACTCAATGCCCAATGGATATTCAAGGCAACTAGACCTGATTCTTAGCAGGCAAGCATATAGTAGAAGTGGCCATAAATGTTATCATTTTTCACTTACAACTCAAATTGGTAGAGCTAGTACAATAAATTCATTTTTAGAGTGAAGGTTAATATTCTTCTATTATAAGTTATTTACATAATTGATTGTGTTTCAGTGATATTGCAGTTCAATTGATCAACAAAAGAGAAGAGTTTATTATTATTAGTCATTTGCAAAAATGGTGCATAAGAGATCATTATTTCATTTCACTATAGTGTTTATCCATTTTACAAATGAAGTACATAAAAGAAATAAATATTGTATTGAATGAAAGAATGATAGATCAAATGTCCCACACAAGTCATGGGAATAGCTAAACAAATGCAAATATAAGGAAGATACTATGCATCTAAAGATAGAATAGAGAAAGGTCATAGCCATCATTGCCTTTAAATGTCTTCAATCTCCGAGGTTGATTTATGTCTCTACTCTTGATCTTCAACAAGAGCCTATAAAAAAATTGAAAAAGATCTGTTAGAGCTCTTGTTATGAGTTCTCAATGTGTCTATCAGAAGAGGCATTATACATTGCCTATAATGCACTATATCATATCAACATCACTCACATGCAAATAGGAATTGAAGGATAAACAATCATTAAATTTCATTATTTTTATCTAATCTGTTTGTTTCATGTGCAGGTATAGGATAAGTCGTGTAGCTATTTTGAAGACATAGCTTGTGATGTCAAGTGGGCTCCCACAAGGGTTGAGCCTAACATGTTGCCCTCCTGATTCTTAGAGGGGAAGGATTGTAGATACATCATATTGCCCAAGATCAAATTAATGGAACTGAAGGAGTACAATATCAATCTAATATTTGTAGTTCAAGTTTTGATGAAATACAAGTATTAAAGTGACCTAAAGTCATAAACAACAACATCCAATACAATGATCAAAGCATGATAATCAAGTGAATTGTGTGTGCAGATGGAGCTTAACTCTCATCCATTTCTTTTTGCCATTATAAAAGTAAAAAATTTGTTGTTCCTGTCTCAGGAGTGAAAGGAAGTGGGTCATATTTGCCTTTGATCATCATAAATATCACAGATCCATGTATGGGATAGCCAAGTATCGGATGAGTACAATAAGCATGCAGTGAGTTCAACTGATAATAACCAATACCATAAAGATGCAAATTTTATACAATGTATGGGCAGCCATGATGGCATAACTGCAAAGACATACACAGTCATATTGCTTTGAAAGTTAACATGCAGTTGTAGGTGGTGTCTATATGATACTCATATTGCCAAAGTGAAAGAGCTATAATAAGTCATTTGGTATGTATATGCATTTGCATTTGATATGATATATTGAATTAAGAACTGAGAGTCACTGCAATGAGACATATTTAATTGGAGCATCAAGTATATGCATATCAAAAGTAAACACATATACAAATCATCACAGATTTTCTTTCACATTATTAGGCTGCTTCAGAGAAATATGAAGTATAAGATTGTGTATCCAATGCCAATATGACATGACCAAAGTAAGTGCTTCAACTGTCCATAGGAGCATCACATATGGGACTTTTCCAAGATATATTTTTGTGTTTATAAATGCCACTGAGAGAGTGTCCATAGATGGAATAAAAATAGACAACCATGTTCAAACACAGGAACAATACACTTTTTTTATGTTCCCATGATAAATGCATATGCTATTGTATAACATGAAAAAGAGCATCAACAAGAGAAGATAGTCAAGTTGGTGCATTCATCATATATCTCATTTTCAAGCTACAGTAAGAGCAAACATATCAAATGACATACAATAGAAGTAAAAGAGTATGAATTGCATATACAGCGAAGTATACTACAGGTGAAAGATGCCTTGATACAGTTTGAATCTGAGCAATGCCAAGTGGCATTAGAGTATCAATATACACCTTTATCATTGCAAAAGTATGAGGTTAAAATGAATGTGTTTCATCTATAGGAAAGTGACAAGTGGAACAACAAAGAAACATTGAACAATAGATGGACATGCTACCTATGATAAATGGAACAAGTCATAAATACCCATGGCATTATAGTACCATAGTGCAAATTCTTTCATCATAGTGCCATCAATATTAAACATGCACAAGTCATTCAATGGAGAAAATGGACTGACTTCTCATTGCATTGTCTCATAACACAAGATGGGACAAATAGAATGCTAGGATATTGTGCGGTATTCCTTTAGAAAGTAAAAAACCCATATTAGCTTGCATTATGGATTCTCAAATACAAATACTAGCCCAGTGAAGGTTGTTTTTTTGCAAACATAAAGAAGAAATAAAGGTGTTTGAGTCATGGAGGAACCATTAGAGCATGCGGCCTATAGTGAATCATATCATTTCTTCACAACATAAATTAAGTCAAGAATTCAAATATGTAGAGGGTTTCAGATTTTTCCCTGTTGATTGGCGAAAAAGACTAATCTAATAGTCACAACCAACATATAATGTAAAAGGAAATAGAACTCAAACATCATGTCAGCTCATAAGTGTTTTTTAAATAGCAAACTCATATAGAAAACTCATATGTAGGAAATATGTATTGTTTTGAGATGCTCAGAAAAGAAGATAAAATTATAAATAAACATCCACGACTCCTAGTCAAATTGATGCTCAGAAAATATGAACATATACAAGCCATAAAGAGTCATGGCTATCTAGACCCACAATGGAGTTTCAACTCTAAAACCCAATATACAAAGAAGATGGAGCTATTTGAGCCATGGAAGTTTAACCTAGCTATGACCAAAATTTCCAATCAGTAATGGGTAACCTTCTCACAAGTCAGAGAATAACCCACCAAGGGTTTTAAATTTTCATTCACAGACACAAAGCCATGCTGAGTATTGAAGCTTTCAAGGAAAAGTAAAATTTTTCTTAGAATGACTAAGTTGAGTCACTGCCTTTCAAAGAAATGAATGCTAAAACATGTGTATCTGAGACACAAAAGGTCATATCCATGAAAGAATCGAACAATGAAAGGTGCAAAGATGAAACTCACCTTTTCAGGAGGCTAAAATATTCTTCTTTTCTGTTTCATTTTGCTTTTGAAAGAACCTCACAGATGTAGTCATGGCGGCTAGAGAATAGAGGAAGAAATAACAGTGAACAAACATAAGCAAAATATGTCAGAAATAATATAGAGGTCGTGCCTCAAAATGCCATTTTCTACTAAGAACTCGAAGGAAAGTTGAAATATGAGTCATATTTGCTTCAAACAAACCTTTTGCCTTCGTTTTCTGCAATAAATCCATGGAAGTTATGCTTAGAGACACTAGGAGGTCGATATTTTCTCCCTTCAAACCCTAAGGTTTCATGCCGGTTGCAGAGCCCTTTCTCAAAGTTGCAAAAGTGGAAATGATGTGAGAAAGTAGGGCAAATGGTGTTTTGTCATTAGGGTTTCGATGAAGTCCTAATCTGAATGGTGATATTTTTTCACATTCATTTCATTTTTTGAGGCACAAACTAATGCGTTCATGGTATTAAGTGTCTATTGCATAATGCCTAAGTCCCAAGACTTAGAGTGAGGTCCATCCTTAAGGGTTCCCTCTATTCATTTGATACATTAAACCATGTTTGGTCACCCTAAATACACTATGTCAAGGGGTTCATGCATTAAAAAATATTCACTTTTGCATATAGATCTCATGCCCTTGAGTTTTGCAGACATGTTTGGAGGGTAGGCCTTGAGGTTCATTTTTTTTCACAAAAAACTCACATATTATTCCTTGATATTTTAATGGTTTTTTATAGAAAAATCAATTGATATGTATTGTAAATAATTGGCAAAATTATAAGCCATGTATCATAATTTTTGCAAAAAATCAAATTGAATAGGGATATAGAATAAAACTGTAAACATTGTAAAGTTTTATTTTAAAGCAATAGTTTATAAATTGCTTTAAAATCAAAACCATTTTTAGGCAGTTAAAAGCATATAAAGCAAATGAAATCTGCTTTCTTTATTTTTCTTTCTCCTAGTCAGATATGGACAAAAACTAAGTTACTTGGGTAGATAAAAAAGATTTTTGGTGGGGCCACATGAGAGGATTTTTTTGGCAGTTTGCTTTCACAGTTTGGAGGCATTTTGAGGTCTTTATTTTTGGTTTTTTTTTAGGAGCTCAAAAATGGATTTCTTTCATTTATTTTTAGGAGATTTTTTGGAGAGATCTCTTAGAGGCATTTATAGAAGAAAAACTTAGTTTTTTCTTAGTCAATTGATACCATTTTATTCTCTCTTGAGGACAATCAGAGAGTTGTATACAAGCAGTTGACTTGTTTTGTTTTTTGCATTGTACTCATTCCAGTTCAATACAACAGATTTTCCTATTCCATCTATTTGTCTTTTTACAATTTTGATTGATGTCTCATTGTGGTAGTTTCATGTCCTTTGTTATGTCTCATACTCTAACATTTACTTTTGGTCCTAGTTGTAATTTGTGTTCAATTTGAACCTTATTACAAATTATTTTGGGGACAAATCTTAGAGTGGGGCTGTGAAAATTTAAGTGTGAAGGGTTGCTTGTGAGTGAAGATATTCATTTAGATTAAACCTTAGAGTTAGTTTTTGCATCTCAGTTGTTCTCTCTCCCTTTTCCCCTGCAAATCAATTAGATTAGAAAAATCATAAGGAGAATCAGTTCACTCTGGAGGTTCACTCCAACTTTTAGGCCACTCATATGCCTAGGAGTGTTCCCATGTGTCAACAGATAGCTAAGTCTTCTATAGCTTACAATAGGGTGCATATCTGATTGATAAATATGACCTTATTTACACTAATACCCTCCTTAAGT
This sequence comes from Cunninghamia lanceolata, assembly GCA_027924645.1. Lineage (NCBI taxonomy): Eukaryota > Viridiplantae > Streptophyta > Pinopsida > Cupressales > Cupressaceae > Cunninghamia > Cunninghamia lanceolata. The sequence continues at coordinate 6,465,164 of BSBN01000016.1, forward strand.
TAAACTTAGGGAGAAGCCATATAACGATGATGGGTCCTAGCTACTAAGCCATGTTAGGTACCCTTGTACAAATAAGTTTCTCATAACTAGAGTAAAGAAGAAAACCTTGTGGGAAAAAAACCCTCTCTAAAAGAGAAATGATAAAACTATACAAGTGAATAAGAAAAGGACATTAGGAGGACTCAATATGACCCCCCAAGGACTAATTTTATCACTAATGTATAATAAATATTCCCCCCATAGGAGAGAAAAGAGAGAAGGTCAATGTGACCCCACAAAAAAATGTGGAGGAATGAGCTCCATGTGAAGAAATGGATCCTTCCAAAACTAATATGAGAAGAGAAACCATGCAGCCTCCCCTCAAAATACCTCTTATAGTCTATGTAGATGCTCAACACTAGATGTTGAAGATGGTCCATGAATGTTAAATCACTTTTCTCCCCTTAAGAAGAAATAAAATCACAGAAGTGTGCATGTGATCTTTCCATTCCTGATAGGAACATGCAAGAAGAAGAATTAAATTCTTTGATTTATGCACATGATCCAAATATCCAAATGATTCCCATGATGTCTTCATAGAATTCTCAAGTATCTCCAAGACAATGCTAATATGTGACAAATGTTGATAACACAAATCAGGTACCATAAAAGATTCAGGAATAGAGACCATAGATGTATGGTGATAACTGGATCGATGAGAATCAGATTCTTCTGCATAGGATGTCAAATTACATGATGACTAAGTTGAATATGTGGACTCATAAATATCTATAGAATCTATCACTATAGAAGCTAATGTAGGAAAGGCAAGATCAATTATATCTGAAGAAGACAATGATGATGAAACTTCATTGAAGTTGGTATCAAATAGAAGATGAATGTCCTCAATGGTGTCTTCCAAATCTATAATGCAAGACTCTACAAAAGACATGAAATGTCAGGTAGAGATGCATCCTAATGTGGTGGATCTGGATAGATGACATCAATATTCCTATTGCAAAGAATTGCTGGAAGTGATGGAGATATCAGCTTTGGATTCAGATGTAGCAATAGGTGATGATGGTGGAGATGAAATTTCAATGCAAGTTGACTAGTTAGATTGTTCATCCCCAAAATATGATGTCTCAAAAGATTTCTTAGTGAGACTAGATGGTTTTTCTACAAGTGCTTTATACTGATCTAGAGGATAGTTAAATTTCTCATCTACTTTGGTACCATGATGGGATTAGCCAACATCAACAAGCAAGAATACAATCAAAAGCTATTTGCACACACAATAAGCCAAATAATATTGTCAAAAGATGATTAAGATGTACATAAAATCCTTACTTAAATAGGCAAGGATGAAGAGGTAGGAAGGTAGGAGTTAATAAATGACTATTCCTCCAAAGTTGCAACACTTGTCTAGATCAAGTGACACGTGTTTGAGCAAGTGGAATGATTTAATGCAATAAGTGTCTCACAAGGATGAGTACACATGTCTTCACCAAGAGGTGAGATAAAGTCTAAAAATTCTAAGTAAACTTAAGCTAAGTGTGAATAGGTCAATTCTAGTAAAGGTGTTATCCTAACTAGATACAATATGACCTTATTTACATTAAGATGAAATGTAAAATTTCACTCCAAGAACATTTTCACTTAACAAAACTAGAGTATTTTGTAGCATTGCATTCCTCACCACCATAGGCAAATGAATTTGAGTTGAAAAAACTAAGGTGGGTATTTTTAGGCAGATATAACATCCACCTATACATGCAAATAAGACATTCCTAGAAGCCACAATTTGAGAGAATAGCCATTCCAAAGTTTGGTACCTTTTTAGTCTTATGGATATTAAGAGATTGTCTTAGTACAATGTAGCCTAGAAGGATTGAGATGTTTTACCATTGAAAAGATACCTCCACTAGCATTCACTAGCTTGCCAGATGTTCTGGCACCATCAATTTGGTCCCATGAGGTGCTAAATGCAAAATTTCATTCCTAGCACCTTTTCATTGGATGAAACTAAAGCATTTGGAACATTATGTTCCTCATCATCATGGGAAAATGAATTTGAATTAGAAAAAAACTAGGGTAGACATTTGTAGGTGGACCTAACATCCACCAGTACATGTAAACAAGACATTCCTAGGTGCCATGATTTAACAAAACAATCATTCTAAACTTTGGCCCACCTTTTTGATCGTAGGTCTCTTAAGAGACTATCTCCATCCAATGTATCCAATAAGTATTAGGATTCTTGGCCACTAAAAAGACACCTCCACTAGCATTTACCTACCCACTTAGATGTGTTGGCACCATTGCTTCAATCCCATAAGGTGTGAAGTGTAAAATTTCACTCCTAATACCTTTTCATTAGATTAAATTGAAGCATTTTGGAGCATTGTGTTCCTCACCACCATAGGAAAACAAATTTGAGTTAGAAAAAATTGAGGTATGTATTTGTAGTGGACCTAACATCCACGTATGCATGTAAACAAGACATTCATAGATGTCACAATTTGATAGAACAATTGGTCCAAAGTTTGGCACTTTTTTTTTATCTTGAGGATCTTAAGAGAACATCTTGGTTAGGATTAGGATGCTTGGACACTAAAAATACACCTCCAATAGAATTCACTCACTCACCTAGACATGTTGGCACCAAAAGTTCAGTCCTATGAGGTGTGGAATACAAAATTTCACTCCTAGCACCTTTTCACTAAATGAGACTGAAGCATTTTAGAACATTGTGTTTAGATGAAAAGTGGATAATATAAATAATAAATATCAAACCCAATAACACAATGAAACTTGCAAATAACAAATATTTAAAACAAAAGAATAAAACCTTGCAACCTCGTTACCTCGTGTCTTCCATTGCTCGCCTAATCTCAATTGATCTTTATATGATGAATGAAGCCCTTAGGAAACTCACTTCCTTGCTTTGTTCTTCAAGATGACAATGGAGAGATGGCTAGGATACTTCTTTTAATGACTATGATCTTCAATACAATAAAAATGGTGGATGTAAGCTACGAGATAGTGTGGGTACCAAAGACGCACTATGGATTCTACAAAGTAAGTTTACTTGAAAGCATGGATTTATGAAATGAAGGAATTGGGTTCAATTTATAACTCATGAGAGAGAAGATCAATGGTATAGAAGACTTGAGAGAATGTGCGTGAATAGAAAGAACACATGTGTCACACAAAAAGCTATTTTGTTTGAGTTAAATGCTTTCTTTTATAAAGATAAGATATGCTTGTTGGAAACAATGCAGATAACTGAGAGGGGGGTGAATCAGTTATCTCAAATATCTTAACTTTCTTTTCTCCTTTAATAATTAGTGCAGCATCAAAACATATAAGCATACATGATCATAAGAACAAAAATAAAATCATCACACAAAACACAAGGATTTTTATGTGGAAAACCCTATTAAGGGAAAAACCATGAGGTGACTAACCCAAGATTGTATTCTCTATTAAAAGAATAAGAAGTACAAAATGGCACTTGCCAATTAGGGCTCACTGGTCGAGCACACTACTCACAAGAGGGACACTGCCTACAAGAGACTCGCTATCTACAAAAATTACAGAAGGTAACCAGGTGTTTGAACTGATGAGAGGCATCTACAAATGCTAGAGTTCAGTTCTGGTTAGGCACAAAATACTGATCCAATGCACTTCATTCTTCCTTTGCTCTAGTGTTGCTGCTCTGTCACATACTAGACTTGTATTGCTGCTTCCACACTTATCTCTATCTTTCTTTGCACTTTATATTATCATATCTATACATACATTTCTACATACTAAAATTCATCTAGTATATATATCTGCATTAAGGATTTCAACAACTTTCTAGTCGGCAACCAGAATACTCAAGTTATTTATAGGTTACAACTATGTCAGCTGAATTCACACATGATTTGTGATGCGTATCAAAACATAGACATAGAAGTCATCAATCATGTTGGCCAACCATGTATGATCCCTCAAATAGCTTGATCAACATCAATTACTCATCCAAATTGAAATTTGATACTCTGCCAATCAGTTCTTCCTTAGTTTGCTATGCCTATCTGGAACCCAACATTCAAATGCTCATATCTTTTCTATGTTTTAACATCGGAGGCTCAATCTTTGGAATCTAGTAGTCATGATACTCCTCTTGACTTGTTCAAGTTTGTAGCTTGCTAAGTTACACCATCTGAGAGATCCGGATCTGAATGTCAGACCTTACTGCATGTTTTGTTCTTGTTCACGAGACCAAAACAATCTTCAATTTGACTTCTGGCACATAGTGTCTCTTGCCAACAATCTCCCCCTTTGGCATTGATGGCAACACTTAGTGAAAAATGACTATCGCAGGAAACTCCCCCTTGGCTGATGCTCTATCTTATGCACTATTTTACCGGAGCTCCCCCTTAGCTGTATTCCATATTTTTCACTACTCCTCACTCCCCCTTTGACATCAATGGTAAAGGGCAGAATCTGCATACCAAAATTTGCAAAAATTCACCTATACATAGCTGCATAAGTATGTATATACATGTTATACTTACATATATTTGAGTATATCCGTAAAAGTGGCCTTCAACTATACATACTCTATGGCCCAGCTCTGCTTCATCCTATCCAAAATGGAGATGTGACCACTCAAAAAAAATGCATATGCTTCTACCCTTCTTAAGTCTACCAAATCACTGGTCTAGGCTATGGTCTGAGCATCTATTAAGGCCTCATGCATTGCCTCTAACTTAGGGATAATTATCCCTCTGAGTTCACTCATCTTGTTTACTATATTCTTCTTTTCTTTCTCTAGCCACTTTATTTCATTTATAATGACAATAGCCTGGTATTCTTGACTTATTATGGATGTAGTGAGGGGATCAAAATTCTGAGATAAACTTGATAGTTTACCTTCTTGTTTTTTCACCTTCTTTTCAATATCCTCTGTCACTTTAGACCAAGATAGACAAAATTTGTACATGTCCCCACCATCTTTAAGAGCATTTTCAAGGCTCTTTATCCCAATATCTAGGGTCCTCCTATCATTAGAAATGAGTCCCTATACTTTAGTGAATCTTCTTCCCAAAAATTCTTTCTGGACCTTTTCTTCTGCCAATTTCTCTAAAGAATCAAAATGAGTACTAACAGAGTTTACAAGAGATTTCAAGTTACCAGATGGAGAGATCAAAGGATCCTTTTGAAAAGATGGCATGATCTTCTCCATGTGAGATTTCAGAAGCTTTTCTTTTCGTTTAGCTTGGGCAAAAGATGCTATTTTCATTGTTTGGACTGGAGAGAGGGAATTAAAATTTAGTGATCCTTGGAATAGTTCTACTTCATCTATCTCCATCATCTCTTTGTTCACTGCCTCTACAATGTCTCTTGCTAGAGACCGAGTCTTCTTTTCTATTGGAATCTTAGAATTGTCATTAGAGATCTTCTTTATTTGTTCTTCTTCTCTTCCCTTTACCTCCTCTTCTTGACTCAATTTCTCCTCTTTTCTTCCTTCTCCTTCAATTCCTAGATCTGGAGTGTCTGCAGTGGGATCTGGAGGAGAGATGTTGATTGCTTCATGAACTTCCTCTTCCAGAATAGAGGAATCCAAGTCCTTAGACTTCTCTTCATCTACCTCTTTTGACCCTTCTATATTTTTGTCAGTAGATTCTTCATTTGATGCATTTAATCCTTCAACATCCATGGTAGAAGGTTCTTCATCTATTTCCTCCATAATAGGAAGATTGAATCTTTTGAAGGCATTCTAGAGGATGTCTTCTATTTCTCTTGCTACTTGATTAGTTTCTATAGCATAAGTTTGTTCATTCTTGCTTTGCTCTGGAATTCATCCTTACAGTCCTTAAAGATCATGTCCATTTGCTTTGGAGTAATGGAAGGATAGAGCTGAATTGCAATCTATTCTTGGATCTCCAAGTCTTTTGCCTTTGCATTCTCTTTTCTAAGTTCAAGCACTTTCTCTAGATTTTTGGGAATTAATGAAATAATTTTAATGAATGCTTTATTATAAATATTCAGATACCTGACTGTAGCTTCTTCCAAGATCCTCTTGTCAATATCACTATATTCATCATAGAATTCTATGACTAGTTGCAGGTTCCCATCCACAGTGATTGTCTTGATGATATCATTAATGGAAAGAGTGGGCTTTTCAATAAATTCTTCTACCTCTTCTTCTTTGTTTTTACCAGCAGTGGATTCCCAAGATGTTTTCTTCTTCTTCTTCATTTTCTTAATTTCCTCATCAGATTATGTTTCTTCATCATCCTTGTGACTTGTGTAAGACCTTGTGGATTTTGTTTTCATTCTCTTTTCTCCCTTTCCGGATGTCTTGACTTCTAGTTTGGTGGCTCTTGAACTCTTAGGAGTGGCAGGTGTGGAGCTCTTGGAGGATCTAGTCCAGGAGGAGGCTTGTACCGGAACACTTCCTTTTTCTTCTTGTTTCTCTTTCTCAGCTCTTTCTATTTTCTCTGTTTGCATCAACTGCCTCTTTTGATATGCCATATCTTTTGGCAATTTCCTCTACTTCCCTTCTAATTTTCCTTTTCATCTCTGGTTGTCTCATCTCAACATGTATCTTTACACTTAATTCTTAAGAGGTTACAAACCTTTCTGGCTCAGGCTCCTTTGGCTGGCTCAACAGGTGTTGAACGTGTAGCTCCAAGATTTTATCATCTACTTCATAACCCATTGGGATTATCCACACTATTCTAGGCTCAACTACCTTCATTAGCCAATGATTAGTGTTAACCATGAAGCACACTATATCCTTGTATTTTTCACCTATGGATTGAGGAATTCTTTCTTTGGCCTACATCATACTCTGAAAGTTCTTGAAATAACCCTAGAGATCTGTGTTTTGGGCTTGAGCATCACCAAGTCCATACATATAGTCTTTGATCTATATGGAAACCAATCTATCATTTTTCCATGCCCAACCACTTGATCTAGGTAGCTCATTCATGTAGTAAAAGAATAAACATAGTATTAGACATCTATATTTGAAGGAATTCTTCTTATCCTTTTTGATCTTTTGCAAGCTTTCTAATAGTTTATTCAGGAGAAGGCCGCATAGATCATAATCTGCATTTTCCCTTAACATCTGATATGTTGTATATATTGCAGTCCTAGACACAGAGTTCTCCCTGCTAGAATGATAGATCTTATATCCAATTATCATTGAAGCAAACTTGACATCCAGATTTGTGATGTCATCAATTGTCATTTCTCTTTTGTCAAACTTAGATCCGGTGACTTCAGTAACTATCTGGTTCTTGACAGATTTGAGTGTAGGTAACCCACCAGATGAGTACAGTCCAGTTACTGCCCTAATGGAATCTTTTGTTATCTTGAAGAGCTTCATTAACCACATGAAATTGTCATGTATTCTAGTAAGAACATACAGGACCCAATCATCTTCTGCAAAATAGGGAAAGTGGATGCAATGTCTAAAGTGCTTATCCTAGAGGGCCTTGTATTGAGGTTTGAGTTTAAAACTTTGATCTATTAACTATTTATGATAGACGTCCATCAACTTAGATTCTCCAAATTCCTCAATATTGGTGTGGATGTAAACCCTAATATCTTCTACATGCAGTACCCCATGCAGAATGCTAGAAAAAGTACCTAATGGATCAACTTCTAGGGATTTATAGGGGTGTTTCTTGAATTTTGGGTGTGGCCTATTAGTGATCTTAAAAACCATTGGAGTAGCCATTTTGCAAAAGATTCAGAGAGAGATTTTCAGAATGGAAGTACCTTTTTACGCTTCAAGGTTCGAAAAAAAAGAGCCAGAATAAATTGCTGGTTGAATTGAATATTGCAATTGATCTTTGAGAGAGTTGTAGACACTTTGATATAGAGCTCTTCTTTTCTTCTTCTCGAAAGAAAATGTGTGAATAATAAGTGAATGAACCCTTTTATCTATGCGCAAACCCTAATTTCCTTTTTCAATAAATGCACAACTTAAGTTATTTGGTTGCCTTGTTCTGAGAGAGATCTTTTTGAATCACTGAGATGCACTTAGAACGATTTTCAGTGATAATTGACAATGTATCTTCTTTCCTCCAATCATGCCATGAATCCACAAATCAAGATATTTTAATTTTGAATCATACCAGATCTGTCTATGAAGATCCTGCTTTACTGGATGGCTATCAAACTGGATTAATCTTGGATGATTAAATTCTAGCAAAACTCCATGTGGATCTTTCATATTTTTACTAAGGGTTAATTGGATATTTCTCTGAGAACCCTTTAGTCCACAACATTCCATGTGCCAAATTTAGGCAACAATTGACTGGCTGGGGGAATTTATTTTTCTTTGTGACTCCCCCTGAGCCAGAGCTCATCTGTTTAGTTTCTAGAAGGAATATCAACACCAGATTCTGGTGTGGATCCATCCCCAACATTTTCTATACTCTTCTTTACCCAAATCTTGTTCATCTCCCTTTGAACTTTATCCACATTTACTTTGCCTTTTCCCTTATCTTGTTTTTGATTATGATGCACCGAACCCCTTTTATCCTGATTTTTACTTTTGCAGAATTTGGCAATATGACTGGATCTATTGCAATTGTAACAAATAACATTTCTCTGCATATTTGACTAATATCCTCTTGATCTACATTGATTAGCCATATGTCCCATTCTATTGCATGCAAAGCATCTACCATTGAATGAATTGATTATTTGCATATTTTTGCATTCATGAGATTTGTGACCATACCTTTTGTAGTTGAAACATTGTTCGAAGAAGGATGGATTGGTCTGATTCATTCTCTTTCTGTACTTGGTTGCTTTATGACTGAATTTGTTGCAATTGAAGTAATATCCATTAAAGGATGGATATCTTTGAGCATTTGGTTGCCTTACCAGAGATCTTCTAGGCCTGTTTCTTTGATTTTTTGATCCAAAGTTCTTCTGACCAGATCCAGAGCTTTCACCTTTCTCATATCCCAGACCACGCTTGTCATCTACCCTCTCTTGGCTTTCAAGAAGAACTTCAAGTTGAGTTGAGCTTATCTTAAATTTTTCTTTGTATTCATTTGTTGTTTGTAGATCTTGTTTAAGAGTGTCTATCTAATTCTCAAGTTGTTCTTCATTATCTCTAGCCTCTTCAAGATTAGATTCAAGATACTTGATTATTCTGTTCATTTTGTGGCAGTCCTCTGTCTTCTTTTTGAGGGATTGTTTTAGATTATCGTCAATTTTCCTTTTCTCTTCAATTTCTTGGGTGAATCTCATAACTCCTGATTCCATCTCATGCCTTACCATAATGACCTCTTTTGATAGCTTCTTACATAGCTTGTTTTTCTCAACCAGATCTTCATTAGCATCATTGGATTCATTCTGACTTGCTAATTTTTTAAGTAGTTCCTTTCTCTTTTTCACAGAGATACTCAGTTCTTCTTTTAGCTCATTTATGAAATCATCAGCTTGTTTGAGTCTTTCTCTCAAGTTATTAACTTCAGAGTGGGATTGTTCAAGATCATCTAGGGCTGACTGAAGTTGTTCCTTCATACCATACATATCCATTAAGATTCCCAGATCTTCCTCAAGCTGTTAGGCTTTGTTTAGAGGAACTTAGCTCTAATACCAATTGTTGGAAACAAGGTAGATAACTGAGAGGGGGGGAGGTGAATCAATTATCTCAAATATCTTAACTTTCTTTTCTCCTTTAATAATTAGTTCAACATCAAAACATATAAGCATACATGGTCATAAGAACAAAAATAAAATTATCACACATAGCACAAGGATTTTTATGTGGAAAACCCTGTTAAGGGAAAAACCATGGGGTGATTAACCCAAGATTGTATTCTCTTTTAAAAGAATAAGAAGTACAAAATGGTACTTGCCAATTAGGGCTCACTGGCTGAGCACACTACTCACAAGATGCACACTGCCTACAAGAGAATCACTGTCTACAAAACTTATAGAAGGTAACCAAGTGTTTGAACTAATGAGAGGCATCTACAAATGCTAGAGTTCAATTCTAGTTAGGCACAAAATATTGATCTGATGCACTTCATTCTTCCTTTGCTCTAGTGCTACTGCTCTATCACATACCGCAGTTGTATTGTTGCTTCCACACTTATCTCTGCCTTTCTTCACACTTAATATTATCATATCTATACACACACTTCTACATACTAAAATTCATCTGGTATGTATATCCGCATTAAGGATTTCAACAACTTTCTAGTTGGCAACCAGAATACTCAAGATATTTACAAGTTACTATTATGTCAGCTGAATTCATGCATGATTTGTGATGCGTATCAAAACATAGACATAGAAGTCATCAATCATGTCAGCCAACCATGTATGATCCCTCAAATAGCTTGATCAACATCAATTACTCATCCGGATTGAAGTCTGATACTCTGTCGGTTAGTTCTTCCTCAGTTTGCTCTACCTATCTAGAACCCAACACTCAAATGCTCATATGTTTTCTATGTTTTATCACTAGAGACTCAATCTCTGGAATCTAGTAGTCATGATACTCGTCTTGACTTGTCCAAGTCCACAACTTGCTGAGTTAGACCATCTAAGAGATCCAGACCTGAATGTCAGACATTGCTGCATGCCCTATTCTTGTTCACCGGACCAAAGAAATCTTCAATCTGACTTCCAGTATAGGCATACTATGTGCTACGGATGTGTGGAATAGACTTTGTTGCCATCAATGACAAGACTCATGAAGCCACATAGTGTCTCTTACCAACAATGCTTTCATAAATTAGAATGTTTTTTTTCTAATTTAAGAGTTGTTGATAAAAACAAGATTGAATGAATCAATTAACTCAACTTGTGATTTACTTTTGCATGATTTGAGAGAAATTAAATAATAAATTATTTAATTTTGTACGCATGAAGAAGAAGATTTATTTTTAGAAGATTTCAAAGATTTTTGAGGAATTAGAAGTAAAGAAAGCAAATTAAATAAATAAATTTATTTAATTGTTTGTGCATGATTTGGAAGAATAAATAAAATATTTTATTATATTTTATTTTTAGAGATTGAGAGGATTTAAATAAATTTGATTTATTTATTTAAATTTGGAAGAATAAGTTGAATTAATTAAATAATTAAGAATTATTTAATTGTTTGGAAGAATTTAATTAAATAAAGGATTTTAATTAATTTTGACTTTAGAAGAGGTAGTTAAATATTTTGATATTTAATTAACCTAGAGGAATATGAATTGAATAAATAAATTGATTTATTTATTTATTGATAGAAGAATTAGAATGGAATAAATATTAAGAATATTTATTTAGACCGAGTCATGTCATTTTTAGGCGTACACATTTTGCCCCTCTTTGTGTGATGTTCGAGATGCTAAGATTTGTCTCGAGTAACGTCATTTCAAAGAAGCTAATGTATGGATAGAAGAAAAAGACAGCAATGGAAATATAGGATGGGGAGAGAGTTTTGAGGGTGCAAGATGGACAATCTCATGATGAAGGAGGGTGGAAGAATAGGTTGGGGTGAAGAAAATGGTTGAAGAAAGAGCTGAATGATACGTGATGCAAGATAAAATGATAACATACACAAGCAAGTAAGCAAGTATGCACAAATGATACAAGAACAAACAATGTATTGCCCCTATCAGGCAATAAACTAGTGATTAATCGATATGGATTGATGATAGTGTTGTCATGGTAGGGAACGATAGATTCCTAGAGCAACATGATAGGTGTGGGAAATGTATCTCCCACTAATACTGATGATTGCTTGATATGGTTCAACAAGATAAGAATTAAGACCATTGATTGTGATCAGAACATTTGACAAGATTGACTTGACTCGATTGGTATGGATTAAGGATGGACTTGCATTTGGATCACTGCTCTGACTGAAAGCTATAACTGTTGACGAGAGATACAATGATAGACAAAAAGTTGATTAATAAAAGAATGACTCGACAGAAGGACTCACAAGCTTTTGATGATAAACATTTGGCACTCTAATTGGGATCATTTATTGCATGGGATATGGAATGCAAATGGATATGGATACAAATATGAGATGCAAGTGGATACATTATGGATATGGATAAGGATATGCAATTGGATACATTATGGATATGGATAAGGATATGAAATGCAATTGGATACGGTATGGATATGGATATGGATATTTGTCATCTTGATATTGCAAGTATTTTGAAGTACTTTGTTTCATCATCGGGCTTTTAAAATGTTGTAAGAAAATACAAGCACCTAGGTATAATTAAATCGAGATGACCTGAGCATCGCTTACATGGATTTTTGATTTAGCAAGTTAATACAATCATCTAGGTATAATTGAACCAAGATTACCTGAGTATTTCTTGCATATCAATAGACAAGGATTGCCCCCTTTCATGTTAGACCTCTGATGTCCTCGATGATATTTTGTTGATCATGTCATTAGACAAAAGTCATCACATTACTAAATATTGTTCCACAAACAACAAACAAAGAAAAATGATTATGCCCCCATCATAGCTTCTCTAGTTTTTGACATCCTCAAGTAGCATAGAAAGACATAATAACAAAAATCAAGACTTTGGAAGTTAACCTGCTCACAAAACACAAAACATTCTTGCATTAGATGTGTCTTCTTGCCATAATTTAGATAAAATTATTTTGAGTGTTTAAGTGGTTGTTTTTCTTTCCTTTAGATAGGTTGATGCCTTGTGCCAAGATTTATATTTGGAAACATGCTTGTCTAGTGAAAGATATCACAATCTTTATTGGTGTCCTCTTAAAACATGTGGTATTCAAGAATCTAATTCCGCAACCAAGCTGAGGAGTTGCCCCTAGTTTTAGACAAAGGATTGACTTACTATGGATGAACTAACAAACAATCATGAAGAAACAAACCCTAAGGGACTGACCTAGTGCCTCAGGGGCGCATTGATAATGGCCTTGCCTATGTGATGATGCAGAGACAATGTAGTTCAAGGTGAACTTTGTGGACCTAGGACCTAGGCGATGGAAAAGATGCAGAATCAGATGGATAGAAGGATAGACGACACTTGATGAATGGATGGGAAAGAAGCAGAGCCTCGGAGGCACATTGATAATGACCTTGCCTACATGATAACTCAAAGGTGATGTAGTTCAGCAATGGTTTAATGGAGTGGCTCAAGATGGATGACATGATGGACATAAGTTTGGATGAAAGAGGAATGAGTTTGTAATAGATGGAGGAAGCAGTTTGTCGCGGATAGTGCCTATTTACTAGGTTTTCACCACTTGATTTTATTTGCATAATGGCTAAAATACACATGACGCTTGTTTTCTAGGTTTTCATCATGGTATCTATCCAGGGTGCCTATTTTCCAGGTTTTCACCAGAGGACGATGTTTTTTGTTGTTATTTTTTATCATTTTTTTTTTATTCCCTTGAATTGGGGTTTAGGTGTAGAACTTGTGAAGATGCATGCTATTGATGGGATCATTAAACAGTTCACCTTCTGATGTAGCTAATTGATAAGCACCTAACCCTTAGGCATCAACAATGACATAAGGACCCAACTATTTGGGTTCAAACTTACCTTTCTTCTCTCTATCTTGCTGATTTCTAGGATTTTCCCTAAGTACCAAATCACCAACTTGAAATACTTGGGGTTTTACTATGTGGTTGTAACTTATGGACATCCTTTGTTGATAAGCCTTGAGATGGTTAAAGGCATGTTGCCTTCTCTCTTCTAGCAGATCTAACTCTTGAAGTCTGGACACTCTGTATTCTTCATCAGATATGAGGCCTTTTAACGAAACTCGCAAGGATGGGATCTCGACTTCAATGAGCAAGATGGCTTCAGATTTGTAGACCAGGTAGTAAGGTGTTACACCTATGTGTGTGTGTGTGTGTGTGTGAATACTTATGTGGTAGGCCTACAGTACTAGATTTAATTGGATGTGCCAATCATGACTAGCATCGTTAACAGTCTATTTCAAAATTTTTAAGATAGTTTTATTTGGTGCCCCTGTCTGGCCATTTCCTTGGGGGTAATATGGAGTAGAAAAGTGATGTTGAATATGGAATTTGTCACACAATTCTTTGACATCTTAATTTTTGAATTGTCGTCCATTATCTGTGATAATGGATGAAGGGATATCGTAGTGACAAATGATGTAGTTCAAGGTAAAGGAGGCAATCTTTTTGCCCATGATATTGGTGAGGGGTACGGCTTCAATCCACTTTGTAAAGTACTCGGTGGTGGTGATTATGAATTTATGGCCACTAGATGATGGAGGGTGGATCTTTCCCACTAAGTCAAGTCCCCATTGACAGAAAGGCCAAGGAGTTGTTAAAGGCTGTAGCTCCTGTGTTGGTGCATGTATTAGGTTCCCATGGATTTGGCACTTCTTGCACTTCTTTACAAAATGATAGGAATATTTTTCCATAGTTGGCTAGTAGTATCCCATGCATATGAGTTTCTTGGCTAAGGTAGGACCACTAGAGTGGGTCCTGCATATACCATCATGCACTTTGCTCAAGGCAGTTTGATATTCCTCTCTATTGAGACACCTAAGGAGAGTACCATCGAGACCTCATCGATATAGGGTATTAGCAATAATGGAATACTAGGATGCCTGGTGAATGAAGGTTCACTTTTGGTTATTGGAGAGATTAGCTAAGAGGGTATTCTCTTTAAGATAGGCAAATATTTTTCTGTATAGGGGAGAATTAGATCTTACAATGTGGCAAATGATGTGGGATTCAGGAGTGTCGTATGCAGGATGGGACACTAGCTCTACCAAGAACTCATAACATGATTAGTTGTTTGGAATATCAAGGAGAGATGCAATAATTGCCATGGCGGCTACTGCTTTGTTCTCTATCCTTGGTATCTGCTCAAAAGAGATCTCAACAAAGTACTCTTTGAAGTCATCCACCATCCATTTGTGTGGTATTAACTTTTCATCCTTTATTTGGTAGTTGTCATTCACTTGATTGATGACCAGTTGTGAGTCACCATACACATAAAGTTCTTTGATGTTCCATTCAAGTGCCAGCTTGATGCCAATGACTAGAGCTTCATACTCCACCACATTGTTAGTGCAAGGAAAGAGTAGTCTGTATGATTTTGGAATGGTATTGCCACTAGGTGTGATCAACAAGATACCTACCCCAGACCCATGCTGAGTGTATGAGCCGTCAAAGTATAGTTTCCAGGTCATTGTGGTTATGTGGAAGATAGACTTATTTGGAAATTCAAAGCTCAATGGGTTATCATCTATTAAAGGTGCTTCTACCATATGATCTACAAGTACTTGACCCTTTATTGCGTGCCTGTCTACATACTTGATGTTAAACTCATTGAGTAGCATGACCCATTTAGATAATCTACCTGTAAGGGCAGCTTTGTTGAGCAAATACTTTAGTGGATCAATTTTTGCTACTAGCTTGATGAAATGTGATAGCATGTAATGTCTCCATTTTTTTGAAGCAAAGACCATAGTGAGGCATGCTCTTTCAATTGGTGTGTATTATAGCTCATAACCAACCAGTGTTCAACTGATGTAATGAATCGCTTGTTCCTTCCCTTAATGATTTTGTTGTGCAAGGAGAGCTCCCAGAGCTGTTGGTGTGGCAGAGGTATATAGTAGCAAAGGTTTACCCTAGATTGGTGGAATCAATGCAGGTGGTTTCATGAGATATTCTTTTCACTATTGAAATGCCTATTCACATGAATCATTCCATTTGAAAGGAATGTTCTTATGTTGGAGGTGTGCAAATGGGTGGCACTTATCTACCAATTGAGAAATGAACCTTTTGATAGATTATAATTTTCCATGTAGAGACCTTAGCTGACTGAGATTTTTAGGAGGTGACATTTCCATGATGGCCTTCACCTTAGTTGGGTCTACTTTGATTCCCTTGGTAGACACGATGTATCCAAGAAGCTTCCCAGATGTGACCCCAAATACACGCTTCTTTGGGTTGAGGTGCACATTGAATTGTTCCAATCTTGTGAAGATCTTGTCTAATACTACCAGGTGTCCTCTTGTAAGTAATTTTGCTAAGATATCATCCACGTAATCTTCCATTATGGTGTGCATCATGTCATGGAAGATTGTGGTCATAGCTCTCTGATATGTTGCCCCAGCATTTTTCAATCCAAATGGCATGACACACCAACAATAAGTGCCCCATGGACATGTGAATGCAGTCTTGTGTTGATCCTTAGGTGCAATTTTGATCTGGTTGTATCTATAGAAGCCATCCATTAGTGACAGCATGGTGTGCCCTACCATGAGATCCACAATAATGTTAATGTTTGGCAGAGGGAAATAATCTTTTGGCCAAGATTTATTCAGGTCCCTGAAGTCATTACACAGTTGAACTCTTCCATCTGGTTTGGCAATTAGCACTATATTTGAAATCCACTTAGGATAGTCTATTGGTCTAATGAATTTGACATCTAGCAACTTCTTCAGTTCTTCTTTTACCATGAGGGCGACATGAGGGTGCATCTTCTTGAGCTTTTTCTTAACTAGCTTAGCTCCTAGAGATAAGAACAAGTGATGCATTATGAGATTTGGATCTAGTCCTGGCATATCCTCATATGTCCAAGCAAAGTTGATTTGTTTCCTTTTGAAGAAATCAGTGAACTCTAGGTTTTCTTGTGTGGTTAAAGATTGTGCCATATGAATCATTCTAGGACTGTTACCTATACTGACATTAATTTTCTCTGCTGGTTCTATCAAGATTGAAGATCTCTCCTGATGTGTTAGATTAGGTAGAGGGTCAAGCCTTTCATCCTTCGGTGCCTCAGGGAGGTTTTCACCATTGGATATGTCTTTCATATTTTTACTATTTTCATGATTTAACATTACTGTAGAGTGGTTTTCACCATTAGATCTTTTTTTCATTTTTACATTTTTGAGACTAAAAGGCTTGGCACTCTTTCCAAAATAAGCCTTGTCATTGAGTTCTATGGCATAGCCATCCATGTGATCCCCTGTGGGTATATGATCTCTAAGCTCTAGATATTCTATGATGGCTTCATCATTTTGAAAGGTATCGAGCTTAGGGGGAGTGTCTTGTAAGTCCCAATCTATGAGTTATGGGTTCAATAGTGGTAGAGGGTCAATAGGTTGGTCTGGTTCAATGGTATTGATGGTCAAGATGGAAGTGTTAAGGTGGTCATTATAAGCATTGACAATGCTTGCAAAGGTACTCTCCACTAGTTGATCTGTCAAGTGTAGTATCATTTTTTCCTTATGAATCTCACTATCGTTATTATGTAGGTTGAACTCTAGAGGTCTAGCGCTTGGACTTTTTCCCTCATTAGTTGTGTGGGTAGGGCCATACTCATGGAGTGATGGTCTTGTTGTGTGGATAGACTATCTTCATCCTTATATAACCATTGTAGGATGTCTTTTTCATCTCTCTCATCTTCAAGGCTTCGCCATTTGAAAAAAGGACCTTTAGTAGTTTCTACTATTCTGGGTTTGCTCATGGAAGGCTTTCCATAGGATCTGGGGGAGAGAGGGAGTTGTGCTAGGCAAAAGGACTGGGTGATTGTGTATTCACCAAGGCTATTATCTTTGAGTTTGATGTTGGATTGGGATGCCTTTGATGTGGAAGGGAGTGAAGTTGGGTCAACACAGGATCAAGATGAAGCAGAGGCACGATTATGGGGAATCACAACTTTAGGTTTAGATTGAACAGAGTTGCAATATTGAAACAGATTGGTATCACCTTGGATGGTGATTTCATGGCCTTCATGGGGGAATTTGATACACTAGTGACAGGTTGATGGTACTACTTTCAGAGCATGTATCCAAGGTCTTCCAAGGAGAATGTTATACGCAAGCTCCATATCAAGGACTAGGCATGCCACATCCTTTACTACAGGTCCCACTCTAATAGGTAAAACAATTGTTCCCTTTGAATTTCTTTCCTCCTCATCATAAGATTTTATGGTGATTTTCTTTTTAGGATCGATAGCCTTCTCTACAAACCCTAATGCAAGGATTAGCTTTAAGGTGCAAACATTTAAACCAGCTCCTCCATTAATTAGAACCCTTTTTATTTTGTGCTTGTGGATGACATATCATCCTTTCTAGTGAATGATAGGGAACGAGGTGTGGTAATGTGACCTACCATGGTCTGGAACTATTCTTCAGTGAGGTTTGTTGGAATGGAGGCTTCTGAAAGAGCTTTATCAAGTATGGCTCTGTGAGACGCGGAAAAATGCAAAAGTTCCAAGATGGAGATGTGTGCAGGTGTCTTGTGGAGTTGATCTAGGACATTGTACTAGTTGGACGGAGAGGATGGGATTCCTCTAAGAGTAACTTTTCCACCACGAGTGGTCACATTGCAATTCAGGTCTTTTTTTATAGTGATTACATTGATATGTGAATCACTCTCTGAAATGTGGTTAACAACATAGTCAAATGATACATTTGTATAATTGGCATTGTTAGTTCCACTATTGTTTTGATTTGAAGACCCTCCTTGCTCATAGTTGGGAAATGGATTCTTGAATGGTAAGTGATCATCATTTGAGACATGTCCATCAAGTGATATCTTTTTTTGGTCCAACAAGTCTTAAATGGTGTTCTTGAGCGCAATGCAGTCATTGGTTTTATGTCCCTTGTTTCGGTGATATTCACACAAGTCATTGTCATTCCACCAAGGAGGTCTAACTTTTGGTTCATAATCTCGTACCATTGGAAGTGTTATGAGCTTATTTTCTATTAGCTTCCATAGGGAAATTTCCAATGTTTCTCCTAGAGGTGTGAATTTTCTCTGAGGCTGATAGCTTGTAAACTGTGATTCGGTGTTTCATGGTTTATTTTGTGGGGGTTGTTTTGTGGGTTCAATAAGTTGAAAATTGTTTGTTTTGACACCGTATTTTTGGCATCAACCACCCCATCATTCATGATGTTCTTATTCTTTGTCCAAAATCTTGGTTTATCTGTGTTGATATTTGTATTAGGAGTGTCCTTGTAAAGTTTGATTTGACCTTTTTCTATTAAAGCCTTTTCAATGATTAGACCCATCTCAATGACTTTACTAAAAGAAGTAGGGCATTGGATTTGTATTTGGTAGCTTAGGTCAGCTTGTAGGTTGTGGACAAACATCTTAAGCATTTGTTTTTCAAGTATTTGATGTGGGCATTTTCTTTCCAATTGTCTCCATCTTTGTAAGAAGGCGGTGAAGGATTCTCCACCCTTTTGTTTGGTGTTACAAAGATCTAAAATTGAGATGTCTTGCTCAATGTTGTAGGAGAAGTGTGTGACAAACTTATCCACTAGTTCGTTAAAGGTTCAAATTCTAGGAGGTAGTCTAGAGAACCACTCCATAGCTTGTCCTCCTAAGCTTCTTGGGAATAGTCGCATGAAATAATTCTTATTGTGGACGACTTCAAGGCATGCTGCATTAAATTCCTTGATATGGTCTCTTGGATCACCCTTTCTGTGATATTTGTCAAATTTTGGTATCTCAAACTTAGAGGGGAAAGGTATCATGATCAAGGTTCTATCAAAAGGATATGGTGAAATATCCTCTAGAGAATAGTGTTTTGTTGATGCTCTTGTTTGCTTGTCTGTGAACTGTTGCTGCAAGGCCTGGAGTTGTTGAGTTATTAAGCTTAGAGAGTTTGTAGAATCAATGGTCATCTTGCTTTTGTCTATGGTTCTTTCCACTCATGTGCTTCCCTCACAGATTCTTTCTTCTTTAGGTTCCTTTAACACGTCAACATCAAAATCTTTGGGGAACTTATCTCCTTGGTTTGCTAGGTAAAGAAAGAATCTAGTAGGGTCTTGGGTGAGTACCTTGTCCATTAGGAATTGGAACTTTCAGTCTTGTTGAGTTTGTAGAAGCTCTTCCTAAGAAATCTCCTCACCACTGTCGTGAGGGGATGGGATAGCTTTGTCTGAGGTGCCCACCATTTCAAGTTGTTTTGGTTTTCAGGATCTTGTTAGGACCATGCAAGGTGATTTGAGATGGGATGGAGTGAGTTTGGAAGCTTTTTGACAAGATGCACTACAATGTAGCAAGGTTTGAACAAGGGTTTCCTTAAACCAATGGTGTCAAAGAAGTTGGTTGAAACAAAATGATAGTCAAAAGTAAGGATGATCAAAATCCAATTACTTGATATAGACTAGTTTTGCACAAGCCACTAGTGGAGTTCTGAGAGAAAAGGATGATAGATCCTTGATAGTGGAGACTCACTAGGTTTGTTTGAGGTTGATATGATCTAGAATTTCTTTGCACTAACCTAGTTTTTTGATACTTGGTTTAATTTTGGGAAAATTTGTGAAGTTTTTGGATGATGTGAGAGTTACAAAAGCAGCTATGTTGCAGTAAATGGATGAGATAAATGACTTGCACAGCTAATCAGATCTAGGAAATTGAAACAAGGTTAAAATGGGTGTCTTGAAAGATAAATGTTTTTCTTAGAAAAAGTATGGAAGAGCTCTTTGTGATGGATGCGTAGCAATAAATGCACAGGAATAGGGGACAAAAGCGTAGCAGGTCAAAGTATATGCGCAGCTCTGGAAAAGGATAAATGCATAGTAATAGGAAGCAAATGCACAGCAGGTCACAATAAATGGTCGCAACAGATGCGCAGCTCTAGTGTTTTTGACTACTTTTACAGTTTTCTTGGCATGTTGATATTTTTGGTTTCTTTTTTCTAGTTGAAAACTTGGTCTTTTTGATTTGATTTTCAATTATGGCAAATAAGACACAACAGGCACAATGAAGTTTTCATGATTTTTGATCTTTTTTTTTTCTTTTGTATTTTTGAACTCTTTTTGACACAAAAACAAGTACAATCCTAGGCTGGTAAAGACAATATAAATTGAATTCTCACTATTTCTAGATGAGGCATCTTTAAGAGGTGATAATCACCCTTCCTTGCACTAGCTTATAGGGGTTTTTGGCTACTAAAAACAAAGACAAGTAGTAAGGGCAACTATTCAAGTGGTTATACATGTGGCAGCACTACTCTCCGTTATGGAGTCTCCCAGCCTTCAAGGGTTACACCTTGAAGGGTTTTGGGGGAGGTTGGCTATTGGTATAACACAACAACACTCGTTGCATGAAGCTTTCACCTCAAGTACAATTTATTTATAGTGGCTTGCCAGAGCTTGGCTTTAGCTTATTACCACTTAAGGCCATTCCCACTTGGATGGAAGGATATCCAAGGGTAGGCCTCTCTAAAGGTTAAACATGTAAATGTTGATAACTAAGAGGGGTGGTGAATTAGTTATCTTAATTATTTCATCTTTCTCAACTTTCTTATTAAGTAATGCAACATCAATTCAATTAAGCAAACATAACCATGAAATGGAAATACACATGACACAATATTTTTGATGTGGAAACCTTGTTAAGGGAGAAAACTACAGGGTGATTAACCCAAGATTATATTCTCTGTTAGAAGAATAGAAATACAAGATGGCACTTGCCAATTAGAGCTCACTACCCGAGCACACTGCTCATAAGAGGCTCACTGCCTACAAAAGACTCACTATCTACAAGATGTAAGAAGAATAACAAGATCCTTGAACTGATGAGAAGCATCCACATATGCTGAGGTTCAATTCTGGTTAGGTTCAATACACTAATCTGCTACACTTCATCCTTCCTCTTCTTTTGTGCTGCTGTCCTTTCACATACCAGACCTTCCTTACTACTTTAACTCTGCTCTCTTGCTTTTCTATGCACACACACACAACAACAACATTACCTCATCGAAATCCTTCTGGTATATATATCCACACAAAAGATTTCATCCTCTTTCTAGTCGGCATCCAGAATAGTCAATATTTCCCAAACTCTAGTCTGTCAGCTGAATCCTTGCTTCCCAAGTAATGCGGATCAAAAAGAAACTTATAGAAGTTATCTAACAAGTCAGCCAATCATGAATGATACCTTAGGAATCTTTATCACCATCAACACTCATCCGGAATAACTTCTGATGCTCTGCCTGTCAGTTCTTCCTTTGTCTGTTCTGCCAAACTGAACCCCAATACTTGAATGCTTATATCTCTTTACCCTTTCATCACTGGAGGCTCAATTCCTACAATCTATTAGTCAAGGTACTCCTCTTGACTTCCCCAAGTCTACACTTTCCAAGGATATTTCCTTTGAGAGATTCGGACCTGACTGTCAGACCTTGCCACATACTCTATTCTTGCTTACCGGACCACAACACTCTTCAATCTAACTTCCAATAAAGGCACACCATGTCCTGCAGATGTGTGGGATGAATGTTGTTGCCATCAATGACAACAATCATGAAGCTCCAATGTGTCTCTCACCAATAGTAAAATGATAGGTCTGGCATTTTGGTCACCCAAGAAAGGGGAGAGTATAAGCCTGCTATCATTCTGAAAACATAGTAGACAATGGTTCTTTCAATCCTATTTAAAAATAAAAAGACTAGATGCGCTACACTACTTGGGCACACACACGATTTGTTAACTTTGAAAGATAGCAATATAGAAATGATCCAATGATAGCATGATAGCAATGATTTAGTTACAACCCTCCTAGTAAGAACAACATGAGATTTGCATGAACATCTTTTTAATTTCTTTGCTAATTAAATCTATGATGAGTTAATAGATGCAGCTATATGACTAAACCAGCCCCTATGCCTGCAAGTAGATCCAAGAATTTTCCTACAAGAAATCTTAGCGTTAGTGAAAACCACAAGAAAAAATCAAAGTCACTGCTAGAATCATATGCGCAGACATAAAGCTTATATGCGTAGTTAAAATACATAGATGCGTAGAATTACATATGCATAGAAACAGAGCTTAAAAGTGTAGATACAAAAGACACATGCACAGATTTAGTGAATACACCATTGTAGAGGCTAAAAGCATAGTGTTAGGGGTACATGCACTGAATCTTCAGATGTGTAGAAAGATAGATTAGATGCGGGTTGCAATTGATCAAATGCGTTGAATCCTCCTATGTACAAAACCTGTCTCACAAAAAACTCAATTTTTGAGGTTAAATTTGGGGCAAGGCCCCACAGTGGGCACCAAAAATGTTAAGGGGAAAAGTGGATAATATCAATAATGAATGTCAAACCCAATAACACAATGAAACTTGTAAATAACAAAGATTTAAACAAAAGAACAAAACCTTGCAACCTTGTTACCTCATGGCTTCCCTTGTTTGCCTAATCTCAATCGATCTTTATGTGATGAATGAAGCCCTCAAGAAGCTCACTTCCTTTCTTTGTTCTTCAAGATAATGATGGAGTGATGGCTAGGATACTTCTTGTAATGATGATGAGCTTCAATACAATTAAAATGGTGGATGTCATCTATAAGATGGTGTGGGTGCCAAAGGTGTGCTATGGATTCTGCCGAGTAAGTTTACTTGAAAGCATAGATTTATGAAATGAAGGAATTGGGTTCAATTTATAGACTCATGAGAGAGAAGATCAATGGTATAGAGGAAAGAAGAAGATCAATGGTATGGAAGACTTGAGAGAATGTGCGTGAATACAAAGAAGACATGTGTCACAAAAAGTTGTTTTGTTTGAGTTAACTGCTTTCTTTTATAAAGATAAGATATGCTTTCATAAATTATAATTTTTTTTTCTAATTTAAGAGTTGATGATAAAAACAAGATTAAATGAATCAATTAACTCAACTTGTGATTTGCTTTTGCATGATTTGACAGAAATTAAATAATAATTTATTTAATTTTATGTGCATGAAGAAGAAGATTTATTTTTAGAAGATTTGGAAGATTTTTGAGGAATTAGAAGATAAGAAAGCAAATTGAATAAATAAATTTATTTAATTGTTTGTGAATGATTTGGAAGAATAAATAAAATATTTGATTATATTTTATTTTTAGAGATTGAGAGGATTTAAATAAATTTGATTGATTTATTTAAATTTGGAAGAATAAGTTGACTTAATTAAATAATTAAGAATTATTTAATTGTTTGGAAGAATTTAATTAAATAAATTGATTTATTTATTTATTGATAGAAGAATTAGAATAGAATAAATATTAAGAATATTTATGTAGACCGAGTCGTGTCATTTTTAGGCATATACACATTGCATTCCTCTCCCTTGTAGGAAAATTAATTTGAGTTATAAAAAAATGAGGTATGTATTTTTAGGTGGGCCTAACATCCACCTATGCATGCAAACAAGACATTCCTAGGTGCCACTATTTGAGAGAACAGATAGTTTGAAGTCTAGCACCTTTTTTGGTCTTAGGGCTCTTAAGAGACTATCTCAGTTTAATGTATCTTGGAAGGATTGGGACACTTGACCATCGAAAAGACACATCCACTAGTATTCACCCACCCACCCTAATGTAGTGGCACTGTCAATTTGGTCCTAGGAGGTGCGGGATGCAAAATTTCACTCCTAGCAAATATATAAAAGGTGAAATGAGAATAAAAAACATGGAAAATGTATCAAAGGTAAAATGAGAATATGCAAGGCAATGAAACCATCTAGAAAGTGAAATGAGGATATGCAAATCATGCCAAACATGTCTCTCTCTCCCTATGTCTCCCCCTCTTCCTCTCTCCATGAGTATCTCTCTCCTTAATTCTCTCTTTCATCCTCTCTTCCTCATTTCTACTCTTCCCCCCCTCTCTCTATTTCTCCCTAACTAAATATATAATTTCAAACATATAGAAGGTGAGATGAAGGTAAGCAAATAACGTAAGATAAACATGACATGACAAGGAATGTAAATCATGTTCATCAAGAAATCATGCATCATTATTTTTTGAATAGATGAATCATTAAGATACAAGGAAGAAGAATCATTCTCATTAAGTGTAATAACTTCATCGCATGATTCATAAACCCTAGATGTATCAACAAAGTTAGGGTGAACATGTTCTAGATGTATGTAGTATTGGACAAAGGCAAGGTTTTATAGGAATCCATGATTAAAATATAGTAATGTAAACATACAATAGGGGATCTACAAAGTTAAAATAACAAAGGTCCAAACCCTAGGTGAAGCACTAAGTACACAAAAATAATTCAGATTTAAAAACATATTTAAGGTGAGAAGAAGGTTAGAAAATAATGGCAAACTCAAGATCAGGAATGTGAAGTGATTAACCAAATATTTCTTGCATCTGAGAGAACCTAAAAATGGCGATTAGATTCCTTTTGGTTATTGTTAAGCAATATTGTAAATGTAACTAAAGTTATTTTCATAAAAGGACTAGTGTTTAACCTGAGGGTACACCTAGGTGTATGGCTTGGTCTTAGGAGTAGCCTTGTCCTATGTGTCACAATGACTTGAAACTTTTTCGGTGTGTTTAGAATAGTTTACTAATAACTTCTCTTTCTAGAAACCTATCATGACAAAAAGTAGAATATGGTGTAAAAATAGTAAAATATGTAAGAATTGAGCCTAACAAAGCTAGAAGCATGAGAATAGAGAAATGGGAAGAATACTCTTGGCATGGGCTAAAATGCACTACATAAGGTGCCAAAATGTTTCCATTATAATTTTGAGAAAAAATATGGTAAGACAAGTTTGTGAGGTAGAGTGGCACCTTGGGTGTCACATGGTCATCTCCTAGTGCCTTGGTGTATGACTAGTACTTAGATAAAAACCTTGTCTGCTATGTCCAAATGATCTAAAAATTTACATAGAACTTCATCTTGTGATTTGTAGCATAATTTCCTCTTAGCACTTTGTGAGATTATATCTAATTATTTCACATTTTGTCTAAGCAAAACCTAATTAAAATTTTGATTATTCCTCTTGGCACTTTATGAGATTATTTGTAAGATTCTGTTTGATAATTCCATATTTTACCTAATTAAAATCAGAGAGAAAGAAAACCCAATAGAAAATGATGAATGAAATCAAATGAAGGATGCTAAGAAATGGTAGGAAGGATAATATAATATTTTAGGGAAAGGTTGGTTAGATTTGAGGATACATTGGTATGAAAACCTAAAGCTAGGTAAACAAAGGTTTGAACGAGAAAGAGGGGATAGGAGATGGAAAAGGAAAAGGAAGGCTCAATGAACAAAAAGGAAAGGGGACTAATATGGATATAGAGATGATTAATATGGGAGAAGGCAAACAACAATATGGAAGAGACTTGATGAAAATGTTGTCCTATTTTTCTCCCTAGCCAAATAGCCCAAATCCATGAAATCTCTAAGTGTTTTCCCCTTTAGAAATGCAAGGGAAAACATTAAAAAATCAACTAAGTCCAAAAATCCCGAGTTTTGCTTATGTTTTTAGCTTTTTTGGAGTTTTAGAGTTCAGAGTTCTCCCCTTCTTTATGATATCCTAAATGGCTTCAAATGTTTCTTACAAAAATCCTCTAATTGTTCAAAGTTCATCGAATTTCATGGGTTGGACCTCCTTTCTTTCTCCTTCCATTTCTTTTGGAAGGGTAAAGGTGGAAGGCCCGAAGTCTGAGGTCTGACTCTTTCCCTTTGAAAATAATTCTAAGTGTAAGACTTTCTGCCATTTTGTGAAGCCTTTTGGGTGGGCCTACAGTAGGCTTGTGAAACCACAAAATGAAGATAGGTGGCAGGTTTCGATAACCCAACATTTAAAGAACCCAATGGTGGCTACATGGCATAGTCTATTGCTCTTCCTCTATTCCATGGAGTATTCCATCAATGCTTTATTGAAGACCATGGAACAGTGGGAAGATAAAACATGGACTAAAGACAAATGATAAGGAGGAAGTCTTTCGATCTGAGTTCCACTTCTTTTCTTTCAAAATAATTCTGTGTTTTAGACTTCAGTGCTTAGATATTTCTTCTTCCCTCTTCCTTTCTTTGGAAGACAAAATACGGAAGGCCCGATGCCCAAACTCCACCAAAACTTTCAAAAATTGGCCAAGTCCTTAGACTTTTGGGGCTTAGACTTTCCTTCTTCCTCCTTCTTTAGGAAGGAGAAACATTGAAGGCTCGAGGCTTGATCTCTGACGGTTTCCGTGATCTTTAGAAACAAAGGGAAAAGAGATGGAATCTAGGATCCACCATGGTTAATCATGATGAAATCTTATTGAGAAGGTAGAATGTAGGCTAGGTCAAAAGTCAAACATCCAACTTTAGCTATATTTTGAAGTTGGACATTTATTATTGTAGGTAGAAGAAGATGCAAGGTTTCAATGCAGATATTTGTTTAGCTACTTCTAAGAAGATATTTTCTGCATATATGTCAAAGACAAACATATATTTTTAGACGTTCCTTTTGTAAAATATCTTTTGACAGGCCCATAGGGCAAATTTATTATAGTAGGTGATGGTGCCTCATTGTAAAATGCTATAAAATGCAAGAAGTCAAATGTATTATGTTGGATTTTGGTCTAAAAAACCACATCTTGTATCAGTTGTAACCATGCCTCTTTGAGAATAAATAACAAGATTTTTACCTTCTCATGACTTCTTCTACTCTATGTAATATTTCTATTTGATCTTCATCTGTGAATGCTTCTTTAATTTTTTATTTCGTTTAGTTTCCTTTACCTCTGCAAGTAGTTTGTGATTTGTGTATGCTCATTTGTTGTTATTATTCTGTGCATATATGATTGATCTAAGGGCCAAACATTCAAACCTAGTGTATCACCTTTTCATTTCTACTTTCTCCTTCTTCCCCTTTTCAACAATAGTGAATAGATTAGGTTTAGTCTTAGCACACTCTGAATCTCATATTTAGAAAAGGAACTAGCCTTTCTCTAGACGTTTTATTTCCTTGTAGAGTCCCACACTTGGAAATCACTCCAATGCTTCATTGAATTGTTGCAGCACAATGTTTGAACATAGGGTGCAAATCCAAGTGACAACTAAAAACTAAAGTTGAAATGAGAGGAAAATGAATTTGAGGAAATAAACCCAATTTTCAATGATAGACTAGGAATATTAAAGAGACCATCCACCGAATTCCCTAGGTTACACACTAGTCTTAAAGCCTAAAGAAACCCAATTTTTTATGATAGGCTCAGGAGAAATGTGGACATATAAAGGTTGTGGTTATGGATCAAGGTGAGTAATAGGATGGAGGATTTTAGGAGCAAAAGAAGAGGATTTTCACAAAGGGAAGGAGATAGAAATACATAAAATTATTTGATCAAGTGGGTAAAATGGGGAATTGATGGTTAGAGGAAAGGAGATAGGGGAATATGAAGAAGGGAAAATACATAGAGTGAAGAAGGAGAGAAACAAGGAAGATACTAGGAAAGTGGAATAATGATGACATGGGAAGGGTAGGACAAGGCTTAGGAAGGAGAAAAGAAACTCAAAAAGGGGTAAAAACTCATTAATGAGAAAGAAGCTAAAATAAATGTAAAACACAATATAAGGAATTTTATAGTGTGCAATTTCAATTACTAAAAACCAATTTAAGACCTTTAACATAGTGGTATGTACTAACACTTGGTCTCAAGGGACATGAAAACAATAGATGGAATTCTAAATTCTTATGGAAGTAGTTATTTATTGATGTTATTGCATAAATAAATTAGTATTAGTTAATATTATATTTTCAAGACATAGTAAGTGGCCTATGCCACACTAGAATTAGTTCTTGTAATGTGCATGTCATTCCTTATCCAAAGGCTTACACTACAACTTTCTATATATAAGGGTATAGTCTTTTAATAAATGGGTTTCCCTTTTTGCATAGTTTATTGGGAGAAATTAGGGTAGACGAATACTAAACCATTGCATGTTCAATTGAAGGTGTTGTATATTATTTTTCTATGGCTAGACAAAACTATTGATTGATTATTATTCATTAAATGAAGGTATAGACTACAAATTACAAGAAAAACATTCTACACGAATGTATTATAAACAAAGCTCATAGAACAAGGGGTTGTGCTTGTTTTGTTTAATGGGAAGGCAAGGTATTCAAAGGTAAATAGTATGAACAAGAATGAAGAAAAACTAGAGGATTCAAAATGAATGTGCCACTAGGATGTGTAAAAAATGGAGGAAAATGTAGCGACAAGAAAATGGCTTGTTTAATGGTACATTTATACATGGGGACACGTACAATGTGACAAGTCAATATAATCTCAAATTGAAATGATAAGTCAATGAAAAAAAAAGGTTTTTCAACCTACAACTAGTAGAGAAGTGATGAAAAATGAGAATAAGAAAAGCATGGTAAATGTATAGAAGGTAAAATGAGGATATATGAGGCATGGAAACCATATAGAAGGTGGAATGAGGATATGAAATTCATGCCAAATCTCTCTCTCTCTCTCTACCTATTTCTCTCTTCCTCTCTCCCTAAGGATATGATAGGCCTATAGAAGGTGAGATGAGGATAAGAAAATCATGTAAAAAATATAGAAGGTGAAACAAGGATATGCAAAGCATGGAAACCATATAGGAGGTGAAAGAAGGATAATAAAATCATGCCAAATATATATATATATCCCCTCCTAACTAAACATATAATGTCAAACATATAGAAGGTGAAATGAGGATATGCTAGTTTATTGTTAGTTTTTAAATCCTCTCTTCACTTCAAGAATTTAAAATTCTCTACTAATAGTACTGACCATGAGAAGATGGAAGCTTAATTGGCACCACTAACCTACATTAATAACACTACTAAAAAAAGATAGATAAAAAGAAAGAAAAATGTACTTAAATCACACAACTTAAGAACTATAAATAACATACCTTTGTGTCATTCCACCAATTCAATCCAATGAACTATGTGGATCTACTCTACTATTTATAGTGTCAAGTATTGCTTCATGGTTAGAGTCACAGACTTTTTATAACTTCTTATTCAATGGTCTACCACCATATTTGATACCACAAAAAGGTTAGAATATGAAGAATTTTCTTATTTGTGTTAAAGTCCTTAAACAACCACTTATTGGACTTCTTCATTGGGTACCTTCTAAGCCATGTTCTAGTAATAACCATTGATCCTTTAGTATACTCAATGTTTTCTCCATCTATGATAGGGGCTACCAATTTATTTTTTGCCTCAAAACAATGACATAAATAATAGTTTGTTTTTTCATCAAAAATAACTACATAAACATGCCTTGAATTAAATTGCATAAAAAGATTAATTCAATAAATGATACAAAATACTACATAATCTAAAATATATTAATTTTAATTATGTAATGCATCTATAATGCATGGTTCAACTAGATCTAAAATATGGTCAAAACTAACTAATGATTCCATCTCCATGAGTTGTAGTGCTCTTGGAAGTCGATACATCTCAATTTGGCTTAAAGTTCTAGCACACTATTTATCAACCCACTCTTTTGATGTTGAACACACAGAAGTACTAAGAGGTGGGGTGAGTCAATACTTAATCAAATTATTTCCTTCCAAAAAAATTCAAGTAGATGTAAGAATTTAAACCATGAGAAACATAAGATCATACAATCACACAACTGTAACACCAGATTTACATGGAAAACCCTAGAAGGGAAAACCACAGTGAGCTAGCTACTTGGATCTACTGTCCAAATTTAACCTCACTAATAAAAATAGATTTACAGTAACATTTATGGGCTACAACCCAAACGAAGTTGTAACTCCTTGATACAATTTTATGGCTTCAACCAAAGGAAGCTACAACTCCCTATAGTGCTACAACACTTACAAAAGGAGGCTTTAGCCTATGTATAAAATGCTGATATGATTCAATTACTTCAACAAGATCTTCAACACTTTTTCTCTGTCAACTCTACTCAACATACCTTTGTAATGCTTCAATACTTATGCTCTATCAACTCAACAATCTCTGCAACACACTTCAATGCCTCTACTTCTAGATCTATCCTCTTTCACATGCTCACACTCTTACTTACACTCTTCCTTGTTCATATACACTCTCTCTTGTGCACACACACACTTCAATAGATTTGATATTTCATTTATATTCCCAATAAGTCTTCAAAATTTCTCCTTTGTTAGCCTTGGATGAAATGTGTAACATGAAACATCCAATGACCTATCAATGTCAACTCCCAAAACATATGTAGTAATGTAGGAAACAAATTCCATTATGCAGTTCAAACCAAATGATAATCAAGACCTATTTTATATTAACACACTTCTCAATGCTGGCGCACACTTTCAAACACTCAGAGCAATCACCTAACTATATCATGTTGGCTCCACAAGCACTTATCCCTTCATACATTATCTCCAAACCTAAAGTATTACTAGAGAAACAAAATTACATCATGAAAATCATAATCTAAGTATTATATGACTTGAGAAACCTACTCATACACTCCTATTATCAATACATGTTACTTCGTGCTAGTGCAAACAATCAAACACTAAAGCTGCTATCCCTTACATACTCTAATTACACTGTCTTGATATAGAATATTGAAAAAAATAATTGTTGTACACCACAACATGTGAAACTTGATTTGAGAAAACATACATACAGTATGAACTTGTCTTCCAAATAGAAAAACCAATTATTACATAGTGCGGTGAAATGTTCTCGCTTTAGCTTTCTCCCTTTGATAACCTTAACCAATAACATTACTTGTCCTATCTCCTCTTCCATCTATCTACGCTTTGGTCCCTTTTGCTATGTCTAGACTTGAATGCAACCTCACTCTTGTTCCACGCGTGAATCTCTAAACAAATCCAACACTTTTCCTATGCTATATTTTGTCTCCTTGGGCTCCAAGGACTGCTATCACCTATACAACATGGCCCCCCCTTATGTAGGAGTATTTTATTTGGGTGGCTATTTCCTCTCTCTTCATTTCCTATGAAGGGATTTGGTGGCATCATACACCTCTCTTAACCGTGCCACCTTAATTACAATGTAGAGCTCACATTAACTCCTGACGACACTCTCTTTTTTATAGCTCTCATCTCTCCCCTTCTACCACCTTCACTTTGACTTCCTACTTGGGTCTCCCTATTGCTAGCTTTCATTTGCTTGTTTGTTGCTTACTTCTCTCAGATCTAGCAAGAATGGAGGGTGAGGTTGCAAATTTTAGGATCTACTTCCCCCCACTTCAATGGGAGCTAATTATAAGAGGTAGTGCGGGTACCATGGAGCTTAACATTGTCTTCCAACTAGATTTCATCCTAGTTCAAGTCATAGTTTAGACCGTGTGCAACCATAAATGGCTACAAGGCACTCCAAATCAAGAGGCAAAATGGTCGGAGGTTGTCTCAATTTTTCTTTCCAATTTAATGGATATTGTGCAAGACCCCCATTTCATCCTCCCCATTGTGATGGGCATTATCAACCGACACCTTTTTAGTGTGGAAAGGTGGAATGACATTGTGGCTAACTATGATATTATGGTTGGAGGTCTTTTCCTTCCTACAAGCTTTGTACCAGAAGGTCATACGAGTGTATTTACAAGAAGATACAATATGTTCTGAGCTATAGGTGTATTTGCCTCCTAGAAAGAGCCCTCAAATGACACACCCATTCAGTCCCAAAATTTTATAAGGCTAAAGTGTAAAAACATGTTCATCACCATCTGCTTCTTAAGGTTTCATGCTACAGACTTAGCCCCACACCATCGCAGGATCACTGATGAGGCAGAGGATGTTTCTAATACGAAGGACCCCCCAGACTAGAATGTAGATGAGGAGATGGTGGTATTGGAAAGAATGGTCTTGGGCGTGGTGGTTGGTGTTGATGATTAACGGTGTTCTCCTTAGTAGTTAGGTGTAGGAGGTAGATGGGTGATGTTTTTTAGAGTTTATGTTTAATCTCTTGGTTTTTGTGTGGTGGTTTTTTGAGCATTTTTTCCTATTTTGACCACTTAGAGGGGTGTGAAAATACTGATCCCCCCTTGATTTTTGTATGATAACCTATATTTCTAATATTAATCTAAGTCTAGGGTTTTAGCCCTTTTCCTTAATTAAAAAAACATTACTTGCCCTTGCTCAACGGACTCTGAAAATCATTGTGGTACATTATAACATCTGAAACCTGAGTATATCATACCTTTCATCTATATCTGACAATCCTTCTAGTTGAAAGACCATATCTTCAATAGCGGAGAAATGCAGAGCATTATATTGTCTCTTTATGACTATAACAATACTGTACCACTGTCTTCACTCTGCTAGCTCTATAATCCATTGCAATAACTTTTATGCTCTAATATTAGGATCATACATACATCACATCTATCTCTATCTAACCTCTAAACCACATGGGCATATCTTCAAATGTGAAGGAATGCAGAGCATTCTCTCGAGCTTCTTCAGTGTAACTACCCGTGCCTTTGAAAGTTTGAAACCTTCTACACTTTCCTTCAAGACTTATGCAAATATTTTCAACAAGAGTAAATGAATACAACATTCACAACACCATGGACAACATTCATTTGTCAAAAACAAGAAACTACAAATTCTTCATATCATCATATCCTTCAACTCCCAACTCTTCTGATCAACATGTTGGTGTCAACAGGGTTATTACTTATTTGGTTTACCCTTGTGTGAATAATTCATATTATTTAACTATTTATTAGTTAAATAATATTCACACATCATACATAATTCACATGTTAAATTGACTTAGTGAGTCTACTAGATGTTTCTAGCTATGTCTAGTTTTTTTATAGTTATTGATAGTTAGAATCTTATCCTATAGTTGTCACATATCATAGGATTAAGTAACTTTTCACATGACTACAACATCCTGCATATCATTCTTGTCTTTATAAGAAAGGAATAACATGTACATTGTAACAATCTTTTTCATTCATTGATAGAATATAATTATTCTCTCATTTGATCTCTCTTGTGCTTTCATGAAGTCCTAGATCCTGGGTGGCTCCAATCATAGCCAAATCTAACATGGTATCAGAGTTCTAGGAAGAATCACTTTGTGATAGTCATTTTTTTGAGAGATCTTGAGTACAAATCATGGTGGATCTTGATAGTTAAGTATGCTTTTGTCTTGCATCAATTGATGACCTAGGGAATCAGAAAGACTTGATAGAAATACTAGATTTGGAGGGTTTCCTCTTTGTGGCCTTGCATTGCAGGTTCATTTTGAAGCATATTACTATAAATATGAGCACACCATTATGTTTAGGAGGTCTGAGATAGTCAAGACTACCTTTTGTTTTGTCCAAATCAGACACTAGAGGTCAAATCTATGAGGGTTTGAAGTTGGGAGGTGCATGCAAGATCCAATAGGTACCTAATCTTTTAGAGTAGTTTGGGCAAAATCAGACCCCACCATCATGCTCAAGAGGCCCAAAAACCCTAATATCGACTGTCAATTCATTAAAATCAAACAAAGTTGCAATAAAAGGCAAAAAAAATTGCCTCTTGACCATACAGAATCTCTATAGGGAATATTCCCTACACAATAGGAATCTCTGTGGAATTTGTTGGTGTCATTAGAATCAAAATCGATGCATCAATATTTGTTGGGTAAATTCATTATTCACTGGTTTATTTTTTTCTACAAGTTTAAAGTTGTTATTCTACAGATTTATTTTTATAGAGTACCTATGTCAGTAGGTACCACAGGGTATGGAAACCCTACATTGACTGCATGGTATTTACAAACTTTTCTGTGGGTTCCATATGGCACCTTTAGTGCTAGTGGCAAGGGCCCCACCCTCCAAATGAGTAGTCGATCATTCCAAATCCACGGTGATGGTTTATGACTAAACAATGATGGTTAAACAAAACTCTTGCCGTCATATATAAATTCCTAGTGGGAGTTTGATTGCTACATTGTCTATTGCGGTATTAAAACTACCACCAGTAGTTGTTAAAACACCAACCAAACTTGTTTCTAGTGGTAATGAAATATATCCACCGATGGTGATTTCAACTCTTGACCAACAGCTGAATCCATCCACCCCGACGGTCACTACTCCAAACCTTTTAGTGGTTTTTTCAAAATTGCCCACGACTACAAAATCTGCCTAGAGGAAAAACCAAACCAGTGGTTTTCTTTGATCCAATGACAGTTTCAGCTAGAAAAACTGGGTTCCATTAAGAAATAGTGGTTTTGAAGAAAATAGGCAGTTTTCATCGATTTAGGGTGGTTTTTGTTAAAAAAGAACATTTTTTGAATATTCTATTGGCATCTCAACATATACCAACAATTTTTTTTGCCTGTACAGATGTCATGGTGACATCAACATGATGTCATTTTCTAGCAGGATGACATTAGCATCCCAGCGTCGTACGAGGAATATACCAACAACATCTTTAGATTTTGTTTACTGATGTCAGCAATCTAGCTACTGACATCTGTAACCCTTTTCCCTATTTGATTCCCCCTCCATTAAGTTTTTGTTTTGGCAGCCAAACTTCATAGGCTCATATCTTGCTCAAATTTGCTCTATTTTTCAAGAATTCTTTTTATTTGGCTAGAATTTCATAGGCTTCATAGTGGTGGAATTATTTTTTGAGTTTGGTGCCTATTTTTTCTAAAAATTATAGTTTCTCTCACCTATACCTTAGTAGTTCCCATTTTTAGAACTTCAAAGGCTTTGTTCGGGCTCATATAGTAACATTTTTTGGTGAAAGTTTTTTGAAAGTGCATAATTTTTGAGTACTTTCTAGATCTGCAATCAATTTGATCCAATTTTACTAAAAAAATTATACCTTTAGTTCTAGCCTAATCTTGGCTTTTGCATTGTACCAAAATCAAAGACCACTTTGTTGTTTTGGCTTGTGGAAATTACAATTGGACTGATCATAAAGTCCCACAATCATTTTTTCCTAGGGGTGATCTCATTGATTAAGTGATAGGGGGGTTGTAGTTGTGTTCTTTTTTGTACTCTGGTATCATGGTTCCAAACAAACTTTCACTACTCACACCATATAACTATCATGAGTGGGAAACTAAAATGGAGATTCATTTAAGAAGTTTGAAACTTCATAGAGGAACAATGGGTACATAAATTGAACCAATATCAGCTATAGAAAAGAGAAAGTGGTACAATAGATGTGATCAAGCCTATGGAACACTATGCTTGTCTATTTCTCTTGATCTTCTTTTTCATATTAAATCTTGTAAAACACCTAATGAAGTGTGGACTACCTTAGAGAATCTCTTTGGTAAGCAAGATAGTATGAGAGGTTTCAAATTGGAGAATGAATTAATTGGTTTGAATCCAACCAAATTTGCAACCATCCAAGACTTCTTCACAAAGCTAACATAACTTAGATTGTAGCTCATGTTGGTAGGTGGCAATTGATCAGGAAAGTACTATACACTAGCCATGTATCCTCACTGGGGTTCAGGGCTGGGCCGGGCCCCGAGCGGGGATTTTTTAGGGCCCACATAAAAAATACTATTTTTTGTGACCGACATAAGAAAACCCTAATTTTTGTAACTGACAAAAAAGCTTGATAAAAGCGGCTAAGGGTTAGGGTTTTGATATATTGTATTGTATTGTGGCATTTTGCAGTGGTATTGAGTTGCAGGGATTGCTGATTGTAATCAGTTTTGATTTACTGGATAATAATATTGGACTCTCTGTTTGGTGGATGTAGCCTAAGTTTGGGTGAACCACATTAAAACTTGTCTCTCACTGTTATTATTTCTATGTATTTCCATTCCTCTGTTTAATCTTTATTTGCATTTAATTGATATCTTCTGCCGGTTAACCCTAACAGCTCAAACAATGTGGAATTGAGAAAGAGGACACTCAATTGATTCTTTCAATTCTTGCCAAGCTTGGTCTTGACTATTTAGTTTTTATTTCTACCTTTTATGCTACTATA
This sequence comes from Cunninghamia lanceolata, assembly GCA_027924645.1. Lineage (NCBI taxonomy): Eukaryota > Viridiplantae > Streptophyta > Pinopsida > Cupressales > Cupressaceae > Cunninghamia > Cunninghamia lanceolata. Next base: position 6,501,862 of record BSBN01000016.1, read on the forward strand.
GATGCACTTGGGAAATCTTTCAAAATGCCTTCACCTGATGAGTTTGCCACATCACACACAAGGGAGCAATCTAAGTTAGTACCTGTGGGCACATTGAAGTCTCTTAGAGCTCAACCTCTTCTTTCTAATCAAGGTTTAAAGAATCAAAAGGCTTCAACTAGAAAACGCAAGAAACAAAAAAATAAGGATTTCAAGAATAATGAGCAAGCAAAGGAGTCAAATAATTCACCTAAGTCTTCATCCTCTCCTAAAGAGGAATTATCTAAGAAGGAGAGACCAAAGTGTGCATATTACAGGAAACTAGGACATGATGAGCATAAGTGTTATGAGAAGAAAAATTATGAGTTGACTCACATTATTAAAAACTACAATATCAAAATGATATCATCCATGTCACCTAGTACATCCTCTTCTTTGACACCACCATCAGCTACACAAACAGGGACAATAGGACTTGCTAATGGGACAAACAAGAGAAAAGGACATGCATTCTTTGCTTCTACAAGTCTTTAGTCAGAGAGATGGCTTCTTGATTCCGGAGCTTCTCATCATGTGGCATCTTCACAAGGGATGTTCTCTTCATTTAGTCATGTACTTTAACACCTATTTTTATGGGTAACAATACATACATGCATGCAAATGGTAAAGAGACTATTGATATTGGTTAGGAAATTTTCAATAATGTGTTATGTGTACCTTCCTTGTCAACCAATCTCCTTTCCATCTACCAGATTACTCATTGTGGTATAGGGAAGACAATTGAGGTCACTCCTGATTCATTGATCATACGAGACTTGGAGAGTAGAGATATCGATGCTATTGGTATGGCTGATCATGCATATCACTTGTATACATTCTCCCATTTTTCTTCTGATGATGATGTAGATCCATTGATTGATATTCTGATGAAGGGGGTAAATCATAAAACACATAATAACAGAAATTGCACACAGAAAGTAGATTGATATTTTAATAATATGGGAAAAACATTACATTACAGAAGTTCTAATACAATCAGAGGATGAATCCCCTATAGGCTGTAACACATTATAACTCCCACTCTCAAGACTCTGGAATCTTCAACCTTCTGTAACCCCACGTCAACTAGGGTTTCTATTTTCCCACCTTTTCTTGACTCTACACCTTCCCTCTTAACTCTACTACCCCAAGGGTTCCCAAAAATGGTCATATATAGCCCTTTTTGGCGGCCACCAGCTTAATTTCAAAATTTGCATCTCCCTCCAAAAATAGGTCAACTTCACGAGGCCATAACTTTCAATCTGACTGTTAGATTTTCAATTATAATACCTTTTCAGAAATCTCTCAAAAAGACGATTGTGGACAAGTAGTACCTAAAGGTAGACTACTTGGGTTTCCCACCAAATTTTGGGCCCATTCAGAGCCTCCAAGTGCCTCAAATTTGACTTTGAATATTTCAATAGGATTTTTGGAATTTGAAATTTTAATATCTCACATACAACAAATGATATTGAAGTGATTTCTTCACCATTAGCTTCAATTCACCATTCTGGAGGTCCGAGTAAGAATTTGTATCCAACCGTGCACAAATGCAAACTTACTAAAAATAGTAACCCTTCCAAATTTAGCCCTTATTGAAAAGAAACAACATTTTTTTTTGGTTGATGTAAGATTGCTATTACACCCTGGATTCTCCTGCATCATATTCACACTCACGTATCAAGTGTGAATCATGTTTCTGAGGAGAATTTTGGTCACTTGAACCTTGGTGTTCTTTCATCCACTTTGGTTCATGAGACTAGTGTTGAGCTTCGATCACCTCAACCTCCTACTTCTTCAGAGATCAACATCAACATGGTTTCTTCTACTGCAATTGAATAGGATTATATAGATATTTTACACATAGCTTTGTGGGATACTTTCTTGGCAGGTATATCAGACTTGTTTTGTGAGTCTCATATTGAAGATTTGGAGGACACACTTGAGGGGATATCTCTCCTCTTTGATGATAGTTACAACACAACTATTATCCCATCCACTTCATCTTTGGAGGTTGTTCTTGATGAGTCTACCTAGGATTTTAGATTGGTCACACTTCATTGCATAGTGCCATCCTTTGATTCTAACATGTGAACACTTGAGTAGTATACAAAGGAATCCATCATCAGACTTCTTCCCTCATATCTCTTCTTGAAGCTGGAGTTTCTTCTACATCGACCTTTGGACTGGTTTCTTCCTAAGGGGAGAAATGTTGTTTGCAAGTAGACGATTCACTTTAGCATTCTTCTTCAGTCATTCACCATCGGCACATGAGCTACTTCATTGTGGGGGGTACCTATAGTTTCACTCTTTCTCTCCTATGGGGGGTATTTAATTGTATATATGTGATAGAAGTTGTCCTTTGGGGGTCATATTGAGTTCTACTATCACTTCTTTCACTTTCATTGTTTTATGCATTCTCACTTTTGGAGAGGAGTTTTGTCCCATGAGGTTTCCTCCTTTTCTCCACTTGAGATTTGTTGTACATGGGTACCTAACATGGCCTAGTATTCAAGACTCATCATTGCATCCTTGCTTTAGTTAGCTATTCCCTAAGTTGAACTTAAGGGTGGGTGTTGGTGTGAATAGGGTTATTACCTATCCAGTTTACCCTTGTGTGAATAATTCATATTATTTAACTATTTATTACTTAAACAGTATTCACACATCACACATAATTCACATGTTAAGTTGACTTAGTGAGTCTACTAGATGTTTCTAGTTGTGTCTAGTTGTTGATAGTTGGCATATTATCCTATAGTTGTAACATATCATATGATTAAGACAATTGCCACATGACTATAACATCTTACATTTCATCCTTGTCTTTATAAGCAAGGCATATCATGTACATTGTAATAGTCTTTAAACAATCTTTTGCATTCATTGATAGAATAAAATTATTCTCTCATTTGATCTCTCTTGTGCTTTCGTGAAGTCCTAGATCCTAGGTGGCTCCAATCATAGCCACCTCTAACACAACACTCCTTTGTCTACTCCTCTGAACATCGCAACATATACACATTACTTTTCTTTCCACATTACAACTCTGTTGACATCAATCTTGTTATACCACTTTTATTCATCACTCTTTCGTCTGCTCCTCTGAATTGCTTCTTTGTTTGCTCCTATGATCATTTACCCTATTGGCATCACTGATCATCACTTTGTTGACATCAATGACAACATATGAAATAATCTCCTCCTTTGTCATTGATGGTAACACTAACTAGATATGCAAAAATTCTCCCCCTTTGACATCAAGGGTAAAGGCCCAATGGCCTTCCTCTATATTGATAAAACATATAATCTCCCCCTTCCTACATTAGTCTTTATATTCCTTTACTACTCATTATCTACCAACTGCTTGTGACTATTCAATCCTTGTCATCCTTCATAGTCTTTTATCTACCTATTGCCCTTGAGAGGTAGCTATCATCAATCCAGGGATAATAAATTTGCCTTGAACTACTCCCCAAGGCAGATGCATCATCTATGCATCTAGTTAGAAGGAGGGTTAACAACCCCTAACTTCTATATGAGATATTCAAATGTGTCCTTACAAAGTGTCTTTATAGAAATGTCTGCAACATGATCCTTTGTTGGTACATATTCCAATCTTACTTCTTGATTTGCAACCTTTTCTCTTAAAAAGTGATACTTGATGGATATGTGTTTGGTTCTAGAATGCATCACTAGATTCATTTAAATATTGATGGCACTTGTATTTTCACGTAGGATAGGAATGGGCTCATCATACATTACCTTGATATCCTTCAGTGTTTTCTTCATCCACAATACTTGAGTGCAACAAGATGCTACAACTATGTACTCTACTTCTATTGTTGCTAAGGACACTCAATTCTACTTTTACTAAACCATGAGAGCAATCAGTCTCCTAAAAAGAAATCTCCACCAATGGTACTTCACCTAGCATTACCATTGCTAGCCCAATTTACATTAGTATATGCAATCAGAGAAAAAATATTACCTTTTTGATATCATAGTCCAAAATCTAGAGTGTTCTTCAAATATTTGAAAATTCTTTTGACTACCTTCACATGTGTTTCTTTTGGATCAACTTGAAACCTTGCAACCATGCAAACAACTTGCATAATGTTAGGCCTTGATTTTGTTAAGTATAATAGGCCCCCAATCATAAACCTTTACAGATTCTCATCAGCTTGAGGTGGCTCATCATCTTTACTCAAATGACAACATGTCACCATAGGAGTACTCACTAGCTTGCAATCTTCCATGCCAAACTTCTTCAACATTTCCTTGACATACTTTTCTTGAGAGATAAATATACCTTCTTCTGATTGAGTAATTTGGAGTCCAAGAAAGAATGATAGCTCACCTATCATAGACATTTCAAATTCCTTCTGTATTTCTTCTACAAACTTCTTATGCATTCCATCATTGCCACCAAAGATTATATCATCAACATATACTACTACTATAAGAATTTTCTCATTCTCAACTTTGATATATAGATTGCTTTTTGTAGTACCTTTCTTGAATCCTTGTTGGAGTAAGTACTTGTCCAATCTTGCATACCAAGCCCTAAGAGCTTGTTTGATACCATATAAAGCCTTCTTAAGTTTGCATACCATGTTCTAATTTTCTAATAGCTGAAATCCTTTAGGTTTCTCTATGTAAACTTCTTCCTCTAAGTCACCATTCAAGAAAGTAGATTTGACATCCATTTGATATAATTTGAAGTCCTTGTGAACTGAAAATACAAGAAACATTCTGATTGCTTCCATTCTTGCCACCGGGGCAAATGTCTCCTCAAATTCAATACCTTCAACTTGTGAATAACCATTACAAACCAACCTTTCTTTGTTTTTGACCACTTCTCCATCTTCATTCAATTTATTTATGAACACCCACTTTATACCTATCATAGTTTTGTCTGCAGGTCTTGGCCCCAATTCCCAAGTTTGATTTTTCTCTATCTGATTTATTTCTTTCTCCTATTGATGTGGTAGTTAGTGACATACATACAGATAAAATTTGTTACAATGAACCTTTACTCATCTTCAAAGACTTCAAAATATTGGAGAATTTTATGTCCCAAGTCTTCGGTAGTCAGATCATGACCTTCTGATAGTCAATCAGGGTTGTTGTATTTTGTTGTTCTATTTTGGGGACTTACACTTTCATAGTTGTATTCTTTCCTAGATTTAGTTGAATTCCACAAATATCTAGTATATTGTACCTAATCTACTTATATTCTTAACAATTGTATTAGAACCTCTAATATCTAGTTGAGATTTAAGCATACAAGCACAAATTGGGCATAACTTTGATTAGTTCTTCTAAAACAATCTCTCTTTGATTAGTTCTTCTGAAATTATCTCTCTTCAAACTAATATTTAAACATAAACCTTGAATTTATGTAATGATGTTCTTTATAACATGTAATTCATTGATGTTTATGCTTATCTACATATGATTTGTCATTCTTTGCAACCTTTACTATGATTTTGTCAAATTAAGAGCAACCAATGAAGTTATCAAATTAAAATCCTAAACTATTAAATTTCACTAGTGATCTACACACATATCATGATATACTTATGAAATGAAGGAATTCTACTCATACTTCACCAGACAGATTCATAGCTACATATGAGATATGCAAATTTTCAAAGGAAAGTCAATCAATAGAAAGCAATTAGTTGAACACACCTCAAAAGAACGTAGCAATTCACCATCACAGACTAGAAATCACAGAATATTACTTAAGATGTATGATGGAATGGTAATTTTCAGCTTCATTTTCATTATACATGTAAAGGATATACAAATATACACTGATTGTGAGAAATAACCATGAGAAAAGTCACAGAATTGCAAAATCAACAATCTCAGTGCTCAAAAGTTAATTAATTCAGTCTCTCTAATACAAAATGATCTAGGTCCTTTTATATAACAAGGACCTAAGATTAGTTACAATACCAATGATCGAGATATCTCTCAAAAAGATCAATGGTCAGAAAATGTGGCATGTGATTGCTAATTGGCAATCTTGGTGAAATAAACTGGCAATAGAATATTCTCCATCATCTTTACCTTCACATCTTATTCTAGAATATCCTATTCCTCTGCTTCATATGAATCTTCACCCACTATTATTTCTTTGGACTCTAAACTCTTGAAGACCTCATAAGCCTTTATGACTATATCCATTTCTATCCTATCAAACTGTTGTGCCTTGGACTTTGCATATTCTTGCATTTGGAGTTGATCATTTATGGATACCCATTCACTTCTCTAGTTATCCAATCTTCCCCTGTATGTATTTATCTTCATGGATAACTCCATTACCTAATCATTTACCTTTTCTAAAAAATGATGTACACGATCCTTCAAAATTGGCTCAAATCGAGCCTTGAATTTCCCTATGGATACCTGCTCATCATATGTTTCTTTATCATCCATCAAGGTACCTAGTAACTCTTCAAGAATCTCCATTTCATCTGTTAATAAATCATGTTCCATAGTGCTAATATCTACTACTTTCAATCTACATGCCTTAAGATTATCCACTTCAAACTTCAAATCTTTTATCCACATGGATATCTTAGGCATAGTTCGTAATGTCAGGATCTTCTTCTTGAGCAACACTTGATCATCTAGCTTTCTAGCACCATTCTAATTAAGATTCTTAGCACATTCTTCTCTTAACATATCCACCTTAGTATTCATGTAAGCCAAGGTGTCCCAATTGGATAGGGCTATTTGGATGATCTCTTCCCCACTTTCCAAGAATTCATTAAACCAACCTTGCATGACATGTGCTTGATGCTTCTTTACATTAAGTTCTTATTTTCTCTTGACTTACCAAGGTCAATGTAGTTGGTACCTCTATTATTTTCTTTCCATGGGCAATCAATCCCCTAATGAATGAAAGGAGCTAGGAAATGTGTCCCTTTAATTCTTTATTCTTCTATTTAACCTTGTGGATGCGAGCTGCTACCACCTCCATGCTACCTTTAAGCTCTTCAATCTTTTTTTTAGTTGTCGTGCGCCCAAAGTCCACTATGGTCATTTGGTACTCATTGGCCAAGATTTCTCCTTTGGCCTTATCCATGGTAGGCATAACCAAATGTGTTTTCCTATGTCCGGTTGTAATGTCCCTTTTGATAGTGGACACAACCCTTGCCTTGTTCTTGGGTTTTATTTTTTCAATTGAAAATAAAGATTTGAAATCAAATGGAATGACATTTATAGGAGGCTTTTTTACCTCAGATGCAAGCCATTCTAGTACATTCTGTGTTGTCCCTTCTTGATCTGATTGCTTAATGTGAGCATATTTAAAAGCTATATCCACATCCTTATCCTAACCTCCTTTCTGTTGTAATACTTCCTGTTGGTGAACTTGTTGAGGCACCTCCTCCTGACGAGGCATTTCTTCCTATCTAGCCTCTTGTTGTTTATCATAAGGAACTTCTTGTAGTGGATTTTTGTCTTGATGAGTCTCATTGTGGGGAACTTCTTCCTTATGCTCTTCTTGATGAGAACTCTCCAAGGGTTCCTATTGAGAGATCTCTTGATCTTCTCCTGCCTTAACCATTTCTTCATCCTCTTTATCCAAGGGAGCCTATTACTCAGATGATTTTGTTTGTTGTCCTTGTTCCTTTAATCCCTTCTCAACATGCTCTTTAGTTTGTTTATCTTCTTCATCCATGGGGATATCTTAAGTAGCTTCCTCCATAGTGGTATCCTGAACAATTTCCCCTTGTCCATCCAGAGAAGTAGTATCCTTCACCTCTGTGTTAGTTCCCATTGGATAGAACAAGTCAATTACCTCTGGATTGGTTATTCTCCCAACCATATCATCTAATTACTTAAGACCCATTAGTTAATGAGGTGATCCTTCTCATTCTGTATCAGATATATCATTTATCTTAGGATCTTCACCTCTTCTTGACTTTCTACTACCTCCACTTGAAGTGGTTCTTGTTGTGAAGATACTAGAGGTGTAAGTGATGACCCCACTAGATTTTTAGTCACATCCCATGTAACTTCATCATCTGTTAAGTCAATGACTTGACTTAAAGATAATGGTAGCTCTCTAACCCTTGCTTGTTCTGTAACCTTCGCTTCTGTAGCCAATTCATTTTTTACCTATATGATTTGGAGAACTAGGATGTTATGTTACAGTTCCTTCAGCACTCCTGTTGTAGGATAAGGATGACCTTCTACTTGCTTAGCTAAATGTGTTTAAAGGGTGGTAGGTGGTGTTGATGACACTACCTAGGACTAATCTTGAGAAAACATTTGGTCCATTATAGTAGTTCCCTCTGAGGCTTCCATTTTGGCATCCATTGATTTAGAGGCAGAATCTCTCATTGGTACTATTGGACCTCTTTTTTGTTTAGGTATGTTGATCCCTTCCAATTGTTATATGTTAAAATGGGGATGAATGGAATGTGTGAGTACACTATATCAAACCCTCCTTTCACTATAAAATTCAAGGACAAAACTAAGCTTAAGTCACTACAAGATGGTTGAGGACTCAGCTATAGATTTTGTGTTCTTGTTTGTTAAGGAAAGATAAGATTCAACCAAGCCTTTTATCAAATCCTAGGCCAATCAAGGCACTAAACCATAGAATAATGATAATAATCTTGAAATAGATGATCAAAAACAAGAATCTAGAAACCAAAAGTACAGAGATGATCAGTAAGATGTTGGAACCTATCTCTCAATAGTAGAGGTGTCAGAGGACAAATTTGGCAACCATCCAAGTCTAGAAGTGAGATTCTGCCAGAGGCCAGAACTGAGAAGATGTTGCAAATGATGCTTAGAGATCAGATCTAGAAGATGGAAACCCTATGGACTAGGATACCAACCACTCAAGTCTCTTCAAAGATATAATCTAGAATTGGTTCCAGATCCTAAAACTATAAATCCTACATTGTCTTCCTGTAGCTCCACTTTTCCTGAAACCTATACCTATTAACTTGTACACAAGATGACAAGAGAGGTGTTTGGGGGTTGTTGTGTTTAGGGATTTGCCCCAGTCAAATTATGGGTTAGCATTCAAGCTTTCCTAACACCGTTGTTAATGAGAGAGAATGTCCTTGCAGGGTAGAGGCTAAACACAATCCAAATGGTGAAATGATTCAAATAGAAATGATGTCACATAAAAGGTGAAGTTCTTAGGAGGATGAAAGTGCTTTAACTCAAAGGGAGATGGATGATGACACCATATCCATAACAAACACATAAATACAACCACAAATCTACAACAATAACACAATCAATGCCTTGAATGCGCTTTGTTCCAATATCACAAGTTCATGTTATACATCTAGGTTTAAAATGAAGTCATAAACTCACTTATAGATGCTTTCTCGCTAACATGTATGAATTTAAATTGGAAAAGATGATAAGGAGAAACATTTTGGAAGGGTCCAAGTCGACATGCCATTAGTTAGCCCTGACCAATTAGAGGAGACTTGGATGGTTGGTGCCCAAGTCTAGGGGCTCAAATTTGGTTAGGGTTAAGCTAAAGGTGGTCCCAAGGGTCCAAAATGTCATGGGTGTCAGCAAGTTTCCTTCGGGATGATCAATGAGAATGTATAATGAAGAAAATAGGACCTAAGAGCTAAACTAGGAGGTAAAAAGGTGTGTGGTCACTTTTTACTCCATAACATTTAGCCCCACTTTAATGTATGTATGACATTATGATCCATACATAAATTAAAGTATGGTCAAAGCACATTGAACACATCAAACACATCCTAAGTTTGAATACTATCGCTAGCCCCCAAGCTTAGGCAAACATAAGAAAACACTTAGCAGGCACATAAGACACAATGAAGACAATAATGAAGCACACAACACATGAAGAAGATAGTGAAAGCACACAATACATGGAGAAGACATGAAGAGAAGTCATGATTAAGAAATTACATATCCATATATATATAATACTAATTAAAGTAAAAAAAACTACACATTGTGGGGAGGGACTCATCTTTGCACAACTTTAAACCATGCCACAAACACACAAGACATACAAGGAAGATACATAAACACACAGCAGACACACGGAATACACGAGCATCGTATAGTATGCCATCGACACACTATACATCTTATACATGACAAATACAAGTGATAGGGAGGAGCTCATCACTGCTCCACTATCTAAAACACGCCAAACATACCTGATGGTTGATCTATGCTAGCACAACTACCAAAGACATGCTTAAGGGTGAATGACTCAAAATCTAACCCCGCCTCAGTGTGAGGACTTTGTATATAAGAATGTGCACTAGCTCAAGAGATACACCATCCTACCTCACAATGAGGGATTTGTATAAAAGAAGATGCACTAGCTCAAGAGATACATCATCCCACCTCGTGATGAGGGCATTTTTCTTTCTTTAAAAGGATGTACACTAGCTCAAGAGCTACACCATCATACCTTGTGATGAGGGATTTCAAACACGCTTTGTCAGTGTCAAAATTTCAAGAAGATACCATTATATATGCCCCCACCTTAAGTAGGTTGATCGTACTTTATGGTATCAAGCACATTAAGGTAGAGTGAAAACACGCAAGGGAACAAGAGCTTTTGCAAAGCCCATGTCCCAAAAGTACATGTGCCATGATCGTCGAATGTTCCCACAAACACATCAAGATTTGTTGATAAGATAATGAACAAGATATAAGCTTTGGTTGGAGCATCTTACTCTAATATAATAACAAAATCAATGCATGAAAATAGATCACATCAAAGAATAAGGCTATGCTTGTAGGTTTAGAACCAAGTATAGCTATTGGGCTATACTTTAGGTATCCTAGATCTGAGTGTAGCAACAAGGTGAGATACAAAACAATAAAAGTGCATTGAAGTAGATTTAAAGTATTGTAAAAGTTTGTTACAAGGAAAGTTCACAATACGAATCACAACACGGGGTGATTCTACTAGTCACGTGTTGGATATATATATCAACTCCATCTTCATCTATGGACTAGGTCCATTTTTTCTTTCTTGCTGAAGGGACACATAGTCCTTATCAGTATCTGTTTGTTTTAGTAATCCACCAGTTAGTAGGGTCACTGAAGAATGTAAAAAATAAACATGAGAGAGGAGACAAGAGTGACTTGGGTTTACAACAAAGGAAAATGCCCCCAAGACATCCTCCACAATGTTATTCCCCCAAGGCAGAACACACAACAATAAAATAGAGAAGAGGAAATGGAAGAATAGAGAGATAAATAGAAGAATGGTCACAACGGAGGCGGTCTCCTTGTATCCTTGACCTTACAAGAGTATAAAGGGTCATCCTAAAAGACCTAAACAACACATAACACAACACGGAAGAATACAACACAATGTTAACAACATATATATCTATGAGGAGGCCACCCTTGGGAGCAACTAGAATAGGTGCTACATTGAGTGTGGCTAAAAGAGGGAGAAATACTTACCTAACTCAATGGGATATTTCCTAGTGGACAATCCATGTCCATCATCTCAGGGTATATCATATTTGTTAATATTGTATTAACATTAAGAGTAGGTTGATGGTAGGCTTTGGTGGGTTTCAGAGAATGGTATTCAATACCAACCATGTAATTAATTCTAGCAACTTGTAAAGGTACTCAGATTCCTTGTTATTTTACACCACAACCATTACCTACATAGTTGCAATTTTTGTAAAGGATTTGAAATCCACAACCATAGAAAGACTCCATATTTTTAGAAGGTAAGGCCTTATAAGTCTCATATCTATAGTGTAAGTGAAAGTATTATCTTTGTCTTCTACTAAAGAAACATTAGGTATCTTAGGTAGTTCCAAAGATTGCTTGGATGAGATCGAGGCAACTTTTAATGCATCAGGATCAGGGTTATTAAGTTTATATTCCCCTGCAAAGGGAGTAAAATCTAATGAACCCCAATCGTCACCAAAAAGTGTATTTGATGGTGATGTTGAATCTTGCACAACATTATCTGTGGCAAGATGTATTGATGAATCAACTTTTAAGTTATTTAGAGTCTTATGATTAACAAGTTGGTTTTGTGTTTCAATGTGTAAACAAATTTCCTACTTTGGATCAACTTCGATGGTGTGAAGTTTATTTTCATAAATAAACTTTAATGATTGATGAAGGGAAGATGGAACTTCCCCCATAGTGTGAATCCATGGTCTTCCAAGAATCATATTATATGATAGAGCATCGAGCATGACATGGAAAAGAGTAGACAATGTCACGGGTCCAACCTTTATAGGTAGAGTTACAATACCCATGGATGGTCTACCAACATTATCAAAGCCACGAATGTTCAACTTATCTGGCTTAATTAAATTTTTATTAATGTTCCTTTTGTGTAACAAATCAACACCACAAACATTACGAGATGATCCATTATCAACCATAACTCTCTTTACTAACTTTTTGTTTATAGTGATAGATTATAAGAGGATCATATTGTTTCTAAACTTCCATAGAGGGTAACTCATGCTGTTTAAAAAGAATATTTGTTTTTGTCACATGCATACTGTAGATAGGGAAAAATCAGATTTAGAGTTGAAAATAGAAAACCAACTAAACCCTATCAAGCACCACGAAGCACAAGCTAGAATGAAAATGCAAAACAGAAATCAAATGCAAACCGATCCAAACTAGTGTTGATTGACCTCTATGGCTCTTCTCAACCTTGCATGGGAATGCAAGATTTCAAAGGGTTGATAATGGGGGAATGTTAGGTGCTCATTCCTATAGCATAATGGTGCTTGAAGCTTGATTTCCTGAAAATGAGTTGTGTAAGGTTTTCTTTATAGAAAAGGCTTGGTTTGAATCAATAGTTGTGATTGCAAGTTATGTTGAATGATATGAATGGTTGAGATCTATTAGGGTTGATTAGGGTTTCCCACTCAAAGAGGAATTATAGTCACATGACAAGTGTGTGATGGAGGATAAAGGGAACCTAATTTAAATAAAAGATTATTTAAATTAGTTGTGCATGTGAAGGGGTTAAGTGGAAGATGTAGCATGTAACACTTGTTTGCATGAGACAAAAGGTGAGGGAATAATTCAAATTTTTAATTTGAATTATGTGAGACATGTGACAAGGAGGGATTAATTAAATAAATGGATTTATTCAATTAATTGAAATGTGATTAAGTGAGATTAGACTAGGACCTAGGGCAAAACATTACAAGGTTATGTCGACTAGGTGTAGACAAGACATGGACAAATTTTAGTGTTTACATTTTGTCCCTCTTTGAGATGATGTTCGAGATGATGTGATTTATGTCGAGTAACATCATTTCAAAGAAGATAAGGAAATGGATAGAGGAAAAGGATAGGATGATGATGCCCCCTCGAGAGGATAGGCAGGTTGGACAAACACGGGTAGGCTCTCAAAATGAAAGGAATTGGTCAAGGAAGATAAGGGAATGGATAGAAGAAATGAAAGGATGTGTTATGCTGCAATGAAGGTGAGCAACCATGGTTTTTGATATAGCACTAAACATTATACACCAATGTATAAGGACCAAGGTGACAATGTTTCTCATGCCCCAGCATAATACAACCTTGTCTAAATACAATATATGAATATTAGCTGGGAATGATTTAGATTTGAAACAAATGCAAGATAAATGATAACACACACAAGTAAGCATGTATAAATGATTCAAAAACAAACAAGGTATTGCCCCTGTCAAGATGTAAACCAATGATTGATTGATTGATTGAATGATGATGATTGTTGTGTCTGGTTTCAAGAATGAAATATGCCATATAAGATGCCTAGTCTGGTTTTGACAATGTAACATCCTGTCTAAGATAATCGATTGATTCATGGATACTAGTGTTGTTGGCCATGTGAGCAACACTAGGATTTGATTGAGTGATTGATTTGGTTTACGTCAAGATTAGGATCAAGACCATTGAATGTGTTTGGATAATTTGACTTGATTGATTGACTTGATTGGTATGGATTGATGATTACTTGCATTTGATTTATTGGTTGGGATTGATTTGATAGGATGATGTAATTGGAAGAATTGATTTGAATTGATTTTGAATGAATTGATGTGAAGAATGGATTATGACAATTGATTGAAGATTAGAAGAAAGATGAAAGATGGAAGAGGTCTATCGCTTATGCCTGAATCTGAGTACTTCCTTCATATCCTAGATTGCCTACATATCCTGTATCCATAGGATCAAGGCACACAATGATAGAGGTGAGATGTAGTTCCGATAATGTTTTATTGATGGGATGATATGGATTGGATTGAATGTTTAGAATGTTGTGATTTCTATAGGGATGACTAGGAAGGTCTACTCCCTTTTCTCTTCGTTTGGCAACCATGTCTCTACAAGACTTGTGAAGTGTGGGATGCCATGGAGATGTCAATGCAAGGTGATGAGGCCCAGACTATGATAGAGGTTAATGGATATTAGTCTTCGAAAAGTCTAGCTCCAAGAGGGTACTCTCATCTACTAATGACCTTTCAAAGCACAAATTGGATTTGTCAAGACCTTGAGGTGTAGAAGGAATGATTGATTGAAGTGAACCCATGAGTTTCAGAATTCACTTGGAAGGATGGACTTAAACTAGCCTTGGAGTATTAAGTGCAAGTTCTGATTGATTTAAAAAAGATGTCAAGGTTTCTTGGTCGAGATTTGTACTTGTGATATAGTCAAGCTTTGATAGTTTCTCCCTATGTTCCAACCTTAGGAAGACTAATGTTTAGGATCCTCTATACATATCAAGGGCTGAATTCTAATGAAGTGTTGTGTTGAAATTTTATCATGAAGGAAAGAAATTGGATATGTAGTGGAATGAAATTGAATATGTAGTGGGTGAATAGAATCAATAGGTCTATAAGGTTTTGACACGGTTGCAATCATATTTGATATGGAGAGCAGATACTCCAAGGTTTCCTTGTGGTTGTGGTGTATTGTGGTTGAGATGAAATTGATTGGATCAGAATGAATGGTTAGGATATGATTAGAATGTGATCAATTAGATTGATGTGTAGTGATGAGATGAAGATGAGTTGGATGGATTAGGATGATGACTAGGATGATTGGGAGAATGATTAGAAAAAAGTTGATTGGATTATGAATGAGGATGTGTAATGATTTTGAATGATGACTAGGATGGATTAGGATGAAGATGATGCTGTGTTGTGATGAGATTTGAAGATGATTTGATGGTTTGATTGAATTGGAGAAGTGATATTATTGCTTAGATTTTTTTGTATTTTTGATGATATTTTGATGTTTTTTGGATTTTGAGAATATTTGAATGTTTTTGGATTTTTTGACATGTTTTGATCTTTTTGGATTTTTGAGATGTGATTTTTTTGTGTTTTTTGAAATGTTATGATTTTTTTTTTCGACATGTTTTCATTTTTTTGGATTTTTTATGTGTTTTGATTTTTTTTCAATTTTGACATGTTTTGATTTTTTAGGATTTTTGAGATGTTTTGATTTTGGAAATATTTTGGTTTTTTTGGATTTTGGAAATGTTTGAGATGGCATTGGATGACGATGGGGATATCCTTTGCACTAGATATCAATGACAAAGGGGAACCAAGTCTAGGTGTAAGGGTGGAAGGTAGGATAAAGTGATAGGCGATAATGAATGGATGGATGGAAGGATGCACACGTAAGAGAGCAAGGATTTGATCTCTAAAGGCTATGTCACATGGGAATAACATGCCCCTTCTAGTTGGAATGCTTAGGATCTTTCATGACAAAGCTTGTGATGATAGGATGATAAGATGGATTGTTTGGATATGATAAGGTATGTCAAGAGATAGCCAAAAACATTTGTCAACATTGTGCTCCCAATCTTTATCAAGATCAAAAGAGGAAGGGAGGATGAATGGATGTGATATGATAGGCACGTGGGTGTATGAATAAGGATGGTAAGGTGGAAAATGATAGGAGGATGAGACAATGTGCCCCCAAGTGTAAGTGGCATAGAAGATCAACTTTTATTATTTTTTGAATTAGATAGGGGATATGGACAAGAAGGACTCAGGTGTCTAGTGCCATGAAGGTGATAGTCCCAAAGGTATGTTGCATTGACCATGTCAAATGTCATTATGCTCATCGATGTTGGTAAGTGATGGGATGAAAGTGAGATGGATCAGGTAGATAGTTAATTATGGAGGGAACAATAGTGGATTATGATGTGGATTATGTAGGGAATGAAAGTAGATTATGTTGTGGATTATGTAGGGAACAAAAGTGGATTATGATGTGGATTATGTGGGATTTATGTAAGGATGGATGAGTGACTTATGCCAAAGCATGGATCATAGGGAGATGAGGTAAGAAATATGTAGGAAAATGAATGAATGATGGGGTGATGTAGGTATGTGGAAGTCTTGTAGAGTGGAATGGAATCATGACCAATGATTGTACACATCTTGATGAATGTTGAAGCTTTTGATGTGAAGGTGGTGTGGGAAGAAATGGTGATGTTTTCTTCATGAATGGATGAGGTAGGATTTTAGGGACCCACATGGACTTTGTATTTTTATGATTTTTTCTTTTCATGTGGGATGGAGGAATGTGATATTTTTGAATGGAATGGAATTTTGGAATGAAAGTGGATGGCTGGAATTTTTGAGAGGTGGATGCCTCTTTTGATTTGCATTTTTGTTTAGGGACCCATACCATTTTGGTTTTGGATTGATTTTTGAATGTATTTTGTTTTGAATTTTTGCATTTGTACCCTAAGGCATTAGGGCCCTTAGTATTTTTGGCTTTATAGGTAGAGGCATCCAAATGCTTATTTTTGAATCCCATGTAGCGAGTGGAATGAATGGAAGCTTCATGCTTAGACAATATGTGCATTTGTTGGTCATGATTAGGAGTGTGAGGGAATTTATGGATGATAGAGACATTAGGTTTTAGAAACAATGGTGGTAAATTAGATGGAAGAAGGTGAATGGTCACATGATCTTGACATTTGTAGGATGATGGAGGCAGAATGACATGTGTCTTAGGAATATGATGGGATGTATGATGGAAAATGGTTGATTTAGGATGAATGGAGGTGCTACCAACATCGTTAGATTGTTGACCTTGAGATGTGTATTCAAGGACATATGAGCATGAGGGGGCATTGACATGGATTGGTTCCAAAATACCTTATTCATGAAGGCCTCAAGCCTTTACCTTGGTAGTTCATGTTTTGGAGCATGCGATGGACTATGGACTAGGTGTAGTTTGGGAACTAGACATGAGTTCCTTATTGGATGAAGAAGGTGAGATGGTGGACAAAGGTTGTTTTTGTCCTAAGGAAGAACACTCATGAATGAAAACAAATAGACCAAGTGGATATGATGGTGGATTTGAAATGGGGTCGATAGTAGACGATGTAGAAGGATTAGGATCTTGGTTAGCATTATGTTCACTAAGATCCAATTTATTTGTTTGATCTTCTATATTTATGTGTTCTTGGGAGGCACATGTCTCATCATGACAAGTGGCAGTAGTTGGATCATGGATTGGTGGAGTTTCTTCACTTTGTAGGAAGGCCATGAAATGTGGTGAATGCTCATGTAGGTCAACAAGACTTGCATTAGATGGAGCATGTAGGTCTTGGGTGTATTGCTCATGAATGGTTATGGGGGGATGAATAGGATCAAGAATCTCATGGGTAGATTCTTTTTCATACATAATGTCTTGATCATGAAAAAGGTACATGTTATGGATGGGTTGAAGGGAAATGACTTGATCTTGACTAGATTGAGGGTTAGATGTTCCTTCATGCTTAGAATTGTGCTCTTAACATACCTCTTGACTTGGAATGGAAGTAGATGTGGATGTAGAAGGCTCTTGAATAGGTTTGACATGTTCTTGAAGGTCAACAACATGAGGGTGTGATGGAGGTTGACTTGGACTCATGGGAGGAGACTCTTGAATTGGTTCAAGGGGTTGTGGATGACATGGTTGGTTTGAAGGACTTGGCATGTTGTTTGAGGATTCTTTGGTAGGATCAAGAAAATGTTTTGGATGACATGGAAATGTTTGATTCTTTGTTTGTAGCCCTTAATTCACATCCTTTATAGGTGTAGGGGTGAATTTGAGTTTACTTTTCAAATGTTTGAACTTAGGATGTGGAGTTGATGTATTGGCAATGGATTAGAGGATGGTAAGGGTAATGAAGGGGTTAATGGGATGGAAAGTGTAAGGACCAATGGATTAGGACTAGGACATGGTGGCTTTAGGATAGGCCTTTGATTGGATAGTGGTATGATATACTTATAGGGTGCATGACCTAGATTGGTGTTCCCCTTGTCAACGGTGGCATTAGGGCATGAAGGCATTTGGTCTTGTTGCAAAGGTTGACTTATGCTCACATGTTCTTGTTGTGATGTGGCTTGATAGGTTGATGTGGCATTGACTTGGAAAGAAGTTGGATTGGTTGATGTGGTATTGAAATGGGAAGAAGTGGGATTGGGTTGGTATGATGTGGCATTGACTTGATATGAAGTGAATGAATTAGTTGATGTTGCATTAATTTGACAGGTGGATGAATTGGTTGATGTGGAATTGGATTTGAAAGAAGTTGGGTTGGTTGATGTGGTATTGACCTGGCATATGAATGAATTAGATTGGTATGAAGTGGAGGGGGATGACCAATAAGGTTGAAGTGGCATTGGTTGATAATGAATGGATAGAGGATGATGTGTTTGGTAGATTTGACAAGTGTCCATGAATTGATGGGCTTGGACTAGGAGGTGTTGGATTTGAGGTGATTTGATTTCTTAGAAATTTTAAAAGACAGTTTGAAGCTAGTGTATTGTTGATTGGTCGAAAGGTTGGGGTATTTGGTGAAGTGTTTGAAGGAGGTTTTGGAGTTCACATGCTAGGACTTTGTTCTCGAATGTTGGCATGGTGTCACACATGTGTTTAAGTTCTTGTATGTTGATTTGTTCCTCACATTATGCAGCATAGTTCATGTCATTATTGAAAGTAGTAGGAAGAGGCACCCCTTGAAGTATGATTTTAGATCTTGGATTTTTTCAATGTTAGAATTAGGGAGAGGGCCTCCTTGAATTGTGATTTTGGGCTTAGGTTTTGTCTCATGATTAGAGGGATGGCAACCTTGAATTGTGATCTTGGGCTTGGGTTTTGTCTCATTATTTGCACTAGAGGGACGACCCCCTTGGACTATGATTTTGGGCTTAGGATTATGATTGGGCTTGTTTACGATTAAGACCATTTTGACAAGTGGTGACTGACTAGGACTATGGTGATGTGCAGTGATTGGATGATTATGAATGATTAGGGTATGGTTAGGATGAGAGTGATTGGATTAGATATGAATCAGATGTGATTAGGATGATGATTAGGATGAAGTTGATTTGATTAGAGTGAACACAATGCTGATGTGTAATGATTGGATTTTATTAGGAAGAGGGTGACAATGAATGATTAGGGTTTGAATTATGGTGACTTAGATATGATTAGGATATGAAGTGGTCAAGAAGGGTGATTAGGATGAAAGTGATTGGATTTGAATGTGTTGGAAGAATGTGTAGAATGTCATGTTTATGTGTTTGGTTCTTAGAGCTTGATGTAGCAATGTTCAAACAAATGGTCACACATGTACACACACAAAAGACACATAAGTAATTTTGAATTTTGAATTAAATAATGTGATGATGATTAAACAAGCACACATGGAAGACATATCAACAAGCCCTAGAATTAGTTAAGTTGGGTATGGCTAATAAGTCTTATGCTAGCCTGCACAAGGGTTAACTAGGGGTGTCTCCAATATACACAAGGTACAAGGGCTCCAAATCTATGAACACTAGCCCATTAAAGGGATGTGGCATAAGCGTAAGTGAATACCACTTCACCTTGTCTCTAGAATCACATGAGGCCACAAGGTTGTCCCAGTGACTATGTAGCTAGATTGAGGTATAGCCACTAGTAGAAATATGGAAAATAAATGACCAGGTGACTAAAACTTTTAGTCACGTGACCAAACTTTTAATCATGTGACTAAAACTTTTTGCAACATAACTGTAAATGACTAAATAAAGTACTAATTTGGTCATAAGTTCAAATGACTATTGAAATGACTAATTTGGTCATCGAGCAAAAAACACAACTACAAATAAAATTGACTAAATAAATTCCTCTATTCTTTTTTCTTTCACTTTAGTTTTGGAGGGAAATAATGGAGGGATTGTACATTTATAAATTTTGAACAAAAGGTGAAACCTGTGGAGAACCAAAGATTGTGTATTTAGCAGGAGAAGATTGTTCATGGCCACTGAGAATAGGGTATGGAGAGTAGTCGAACAGGAGAAGATTATTCATGGTTGCCAAGAATAGGGTATGAGTAGTCAAATAGGAGAAGATTGTTCATGGCCACTAAGAATAGGGTATGAGTAGTTGAACAGGAGAAGATTGTTCATGGCTACAGTTCTTTTAGTTTGGAAATAGTTTTGAGATCATCATGTGAATGAAGAAAGGAGGGAATTTTGGGATTTCCAGCTATAGACAACATATATCAAAGGAGCATATAGATAGTAGATAACAATGGTTTTATGAAGCAGAGATAGGGATTTCCACGTACCACTATTCTTCTCTTACCCTGCTCTAAAGTTTTGTAACTTTTCAAAAGATTGGTGCTCTGTCATTAGTGACTATTCTATCTCTTTCAATGACTGTATGAAGAGGTCTCATGGTTCTTTATTGATAAAGTTCTACTTTTTCCATTCATGATTTATACTTAGAATACCTTGGCATGAAGTAATTTGATGGTCTTCAACTTGTGACTTAGATACCGCCCCTGTGTGTGTGGTTCAACCTTTGAAATATGATTGTATTTTCAAAATGACTGTTACAAAATAGAGAATGAAAGCTTGTTGTTGAGAATGCAAGACTATTCCATGATTTGTTTCATTCCTTAAATTTGTTCTTCACTATATTTAGTATCTCTTACTACTATCTTGACAGTAACCTTTGTCATGAAAACCTTGTTCATTGCTTCATACATGAACTAATCTTTGTTGTCCTATTACAAACTTGCCTACAAGTTCCTTAATACAAAGATATGGTGCAGTCATGGTAGGAGGGTTCATAGAATGAACTATCCGGACTGTGCAACAAGAGTAAACACAATGGAAACAACTCAAAGAATTGGAACAAATGCAAATTCAATCATTTAGTATATCAAGGAATTCAAATTCAAATTAGCCGGCAACATGCGGGCCTACAACTGGCCTCAAAGGCTTGATTACAGACATGCGCAAGATAAAGCTTTGAAGCACTCTTCACACAAAATCTAAACTATCAGATCTTTCTTATGTGAATAGCTACTTTCCTAAGGATATATTACATCAATATATATCATTTTTGGACCAATAGATTCCTCCACGTCAGCCAAGGAAGATCACAAACTCTAATGAAGAGCTGTAACATGCTCACAGATAGGTCAGACCTAAATGCATAGAACACAGCCACAAATGAATGGAATAATGTGTGGACCTTTGGGAAGGGTCAGCCATGAACCAAGGAACATTGAATGATGTGTCATTAGGATCTGCAAGTCAAGGAATGATCTGTAAGCCTTCTCCTTTAGCTAATTATCAGGAACTATTAGAATGCTCTACTTTGAGAAACAATTGATCTTCTGATAGCGATATATTTTTGGTAACTAATCCAAATGTTCTAAATTCTTGATATGATGTAGGTGAATGAATGTAGATGGTAAGTCCAGATCCAAAAGGTGTGAAATGCCAAAATCAAACCACAAGCTGAAAGTTGCTTCTGACTGAAATGCCTGAACTGAACTGGAAAAATGAAAGAACTGAAATGCAAATGTTTTTGATTGATGCAAGATTGTTCTTGAACTAGGAATGCTCCTACATCATACATCTGGGGTTATTGAAAAAGTAAGTCCCTCACTTTGTTGGGGCTAGGGGAGAACCAAGATGGTCCACCTCAGCCTGAGAAATCCAAGATGAATCTTCTTTCAGTCTGCCTTTCCACTTCACAAGATATTCTTTGTATTGTCTTCCTCTAGTGTTGTGTCCAACTCTGCAATCCAAAATGTCTTCTATCTACTTCGGTACTTGTTATGGTAATTGCTTCTTCAAGTTTTCTTCCATGCTATCACTGAACTCTACTTCATGACACTGATAAAGATCTGCAATGTTGAAAATCGATGAAATACTCAATGTCTCTGGTAACTCCACTTCATATACATTTCTTGAATCAAATTTCCTAAGTGTCTTACAAGGTCCAAACTTCTCCATCTTCAACTTGTTATATGTCCCAATTGGAAATCTTTCTTTTCTCAAGTACACCATCACTTCATCTCCAACTTCAAATTCCTTGTCTTCTCTTCTCATCTATCTTTTCCTTATACTTACTATTCATAGCCTCCAAATGCTTCTTCACCTAATTATGTACTATCTTCATATGATCTACAAATTCTTCTGCTTCTGCACTTCTCTTTTCCTCTGTACTAATATCTCTCAATTATGTAACTCCTCTAGGATTCATTCCAGTAACAATCTCAAAAGGTGTTCTTCTAGCACTCCTATTTATTGAATTATTATATGCAAACTCTTCTTGTGTAAGTATCAAATCCCAACTTCCTATCTTCTCTCCAACCAAACATCTCAACAAGTTTCCTAAACTCCTATTCACTACCTCTATCTATCCATCTGTCTGTGGGTGAAAAGTAGAACTAAACTTCAAATCTGTCTTCATCTTCTTCCAAAGTGTCCTCCAAAAATATCCAACAAACTTTGTATCTCTGTCCGAAACTATACTCTTAGGTAATCCATGCAATCTCACAATCTCCTTGAAAAATAGGTTAGCTACATGCACTACATCAGTTGTCTTCTTGCAAGGTATGAAATGAGCCATCTTTGAAAATCTGTCCACTACTACAAATATTGAATCATGTCCTCTCTATGTCTTTGGCAATCCCATTACAAAATCCATCCTTATGTCTTCCCAAGGCCTCTCTGGTACTATCAAAGGTTTATACAATCTGGTGTTCTGACTACTTCATTTTGCAACTTGAAAAACTCTACAACTCTGCACAAGTCTCTGAACATCCTTATGTATCTAAGGCCAAAAGTAATTTTCACTTACCAAAGCCACTGTCTTGTCAATGCCAAAATGTCCTGCCAATCCACTGCTATGTTTCTCCTTGATCAAATTATCTCTCATTGAACTTCTAGGTATGCACAACTGACTTCCTCTGAACAACATATCTTCTTGAATTAAATAATCCAACCACTTACTCCTATCCATCACAACAGGTTCCTTACATGCTTTCCAAGGTTCTACAAAATCAGTGTCTCCCTCATACATGTTCTTCAATTCATCAAAACCCAACACTTCAACTTTCATCTTTGTCAACAAGTTTCTTCTCCTACTCAAGGCATTGCAACTTTGTTTGATTTACCACTCCTATGCTTCAACACAAAAGTATAACTCTGCATGAACTCTACCCATCTCATATGTCTCTAATTCAACTTACCTTGACTATTCAAATATTGCAAAGCGTGATGATCTATATACAACACAAACTCCTTAGGCAAAAAGTAATGTCTCCACTTCTTCAAGGCTTGAATTATGGCATAGAACTCTTGATCATAAACTAAATATCTTCTCCTTGCATCATTCAACTTCTCACTGAAATATGCTATAGGTCTACCTTCTTGATTTAACACTGCTCCAATCACAATTCCACTTGCATCACAATCAACTTGAAATACCTTATTGAAATCTAGTAATGCCAAAACAGGTTGCTCTGTCACTTTCTGCTTTAACAACTCAAAACTTTTATTTGCTCCTGATGTCCACTTGAAATCCTTTTTGTCACCTCTCATTGTCTCTGTCATAGGGTTACAAACTAAACTAAAATTTCTAATGAACTTCCAGTAGAAACTAGCCAATCCATGAAATGATCTAACTTGTCTAATGTTCTCCAATGTAGGCTATTCAACAATTGCTTTCACTTTCTCAAGGTCCATCTTCAATCCTTTTGTAGAAATCACAAATCCAAAATATACCAACTCTTCCTTCATGAAACTACACTTCTTGATGTTTATCAGTAATTTCTCCTCTCTCAACCTCTGCAAAACTTGTCTAATATACCACAAATGTTCTTCTTTTGTCTTATTGAAAATCAGAATATCATCCAAATATACAATCACAAACTTACCCAAGAATTTCATCAAGACTTCATTCATCAATCTCATGAAAGTACTCGGTGCATTTGTCAATCCAAAGGGCATCACTAACCACTCATAAAATCCTTCATTTGTCTTAAAAGCAGTCTTCCATTCATCTCCTTCTTTGATTCTAATATGATGGTATCCACTTTTCAAATCTATCTTTGTGAAATATTTTTCTCCACTCAAACAATCCATGATATCATCCATCCTAGGTAAAGGAAATCTATACTTAGCTGTGATCTTGTTTATTGCTCTGGAATCAGTACACTTTATCCATTCCCCATCTTTCTTAGGTGCAAGCACTGCAGGTACTGCACAAGGACTCAAAATTTCTCTTATCAAACCTTTCCTCAACAACTCTTATATTTGTCTATTCAATTATTCATTCTCTGCTAGTATCATTCTATGTGCTGCTTTGTTAGGCAAACTTGCTCCCAGTATAAGATCCATGTGATGACTGATACTCCTTATAGGTGGTAATCCTTCAAGTACATTATCTGATATGATGTCTTCATATTCTATCAGCAACTCTCTTATCTCTTCTGGTTGTGATTCTTCAGTTTCTTTCTTCAATGCTTCAAGCTTCTTAGGAATCAAAGCATAACACATATTCTCATGTCTCAAACCATCTAGGAATTTCCTTCCATCTACCAAATAGATTCTAGCATTCACACATACTTCACTCTTAGGATCATCCTCCAAAGGAATCAAAGTAATTCTCTTTCCATTTGTTGTTATAGTATATGTATTATTTCTTCCATCATGCATAGCTTTTCTATCATATTGCCAAGGTCTACCCAATAGGATATGACAAACATCCATGGGCATAATATCGCATAAGACTTCATCATGATAAGATCCAATATGAAATTTCACCAAACATTGTTCACTTACCAACACCTTATGATCATCCTGAATCCATGATATCTGCTATGGCTAAGGGTGTGTCAATCTTTCCAAATTCAACTTAGTCACCATCTCCTCTAAAACTGGGTTATTTGAACTACCACTATCCATCACAACTTTACAACACTTACCTCCTAATTTGCATTTGGTTCTAAACAGATTCTTCCTTTGCAGTGGTTCTTTACCTATCTCTACCTGAAATAGTGCTCTCCTCATCACCAATGATTCTCCTTTCTTTAGTTTTCCAACTAAGCTAGGTGATCCAACAGGATCATCTTCAACATATGCTACTCTTCCACTATTTTCTATCCTCTTACTTGTACTACCTTGATTACATTCAAATGCTTTATGTCCTTCACCTCCACACTTGAAACAAGTACCTTTGAATGTCTTCTTATCAAATCCTTTTCCTTCTCTTTTGTATCCTTCAATCCAATATGCACTAGGGTTTCCTCTCTGGTAAAATTTTTTGTCATCTCTCTAGTAAGCATTATTATCTTTGTCATCCTTCTTCAACGAGATGTCAAACTTGTTCTACTCCATAAATGATCTATCTCCTCTAGAAAATGTCCTACCTCTCTGAAGTTTACCTCCTCTACCTCTCTATCTATGATCATGTCTCTTATTCAACTTCTCTTCAATGTTCAGGGCAAACTAATATGCTTCTTCCAAAGATGTCATCCTTACCAAGATTAGTTCTTCTTGAATGTTCAATCTCAGTCCATTGATGTATCTAGCCACTTTCTCCTTGCTTGCTTCACTATGCCTTGTCCTTATGATCATCTTATGAAATTCTTTAGTGTACTCCTTCACAGATTTCTCCTTCTATCTTAGGTTTTGTAATCTCTTCAATAGCTCCAACTCATAGTCAATAGGTATAAACTAATTCTTTAACTTTGTCACCATTCAGTCCCACTTTGTAATCTTTTCTTTTCCTCTTCTATTTCTTTCCAACTGAACTTCTTTCCACCATATAGTAGTATGAACTTTCAACTTTGTCTTTGCAAATTTTACTCTCTCCGGATCTTCCATCTCTTCATATTCAAAATATTCTTCCATATCATTTACCTAATCAATCAATTCTTCAGGGTTCAAGTTACTAGAATAATTCAGTAGATCAACTCTAGGTCTCTTTCCAATATTTGAATTAGGTCACAACATCTCTACTTGATCTGATTCTTCTTCTTCATCACCTCCTAGGGTTTCACTAGTTTGTTCAACAAATTGAAATCCTTCTTCATCATCACTTTCCACATTAGGTCTCAGTGTCAATCCTCTTTTCCTATCTTCTTCAACAACATCCAATAGAATTCACATTGTTCTCATCAATTCCATCATTTCATCCATTCTATTAGCCATTGTACCAACAGGAGGAACTCTTCACGACAACATCTTCCTAAGATCAAGTGCAAACTACCTCAAATTTAGCGATCGGGCTGCAAGTGACAACTGCCTCTCAATCGGTGATCGATTGTGCACAAGTAACCTTTCTTAGGTCGGCAATCTACTGACAACAAGATCTTATGGAATCTCCTTCACCAATTCACTCCAAAGAATCAAACTTTCACTCTAATACCACTTGGTGCAGTTATAGTAGGAGGGTTCATAGAATGAACTATCTGAACCTTGTAGTAAGAGTAAACACAATGGAAACAACTCAAAGAATTGGAACAAATGCATATTCAATCATTTAGTATATCAAGGAATTCAAATTCCAATTGGCCGGCAACATGCAGGCCTACAACTGGGCTCAAAGGCCTGATAACATACATGCACAAGATAAAGATTTGAAGCACTCTTCGTACATAATCTAAACTATCAGATCTTTCTTATGTGAATAGCTACTTTCCTAAGGATCTATTACATCAATATATATCATTTCCAGACCAATAGATTCCTCCGCGTCAGCCA
This sequence comes from Cunninghamia lanceolata, assembly GCA_027924645.1. Classification (NCBI taxonomy): domain Eukaryota; kingdom Viridiplantae; phylum Streptophyta; class Pinopsida; order Cupressales; family Cupressaceae; genus Cunninghamia; species Cunninghamia lanceolata. The sequence continues at coordinate 6,528,927 of BSBN01000016.1, forward strand.
AGGAAGATCACAAAATCCAATGAAGAGCTGTAACATGCTCATTGATAGGTCGGACCTAAATGCATAGAACATGCCCACAAATGAATGGAATAATGTGTGGACCTCCAAGAAGGGTCGGCCTTCTCCTTTAGATGATTATCAAGAACTATGAGAATGCTCTGCTCTAAGAAATAGTTGATCTTCTGATAGTGATATCTTTCTGATAACTAATCCAAATGTTCTGAATTCTTGATATGATGTAGATGAATGAATACAGATGCTAAGTCTAGATCTGCAAGGTGTGAAATGCCAAAACTAAACCACAAGCTAAAAGTGCTTCTGACTAAACTATCTGAACTAAACTAGAAAAATGAAAGAAGTAAAATACAAACAAACTAAAATACAAATGTTTTTGGTTGATGCAAGATTGTTCTTGATCTAGGGATGCTCCTGCATCAAGATATCATTGATAATGACTATCCTTTGTATGCAAAAATTTATCACTCACATTCCCTTTATACATCCTTATTAGCTTGATTTTAATAAAATTGAAGATTCTATTCATAGACTTTTGACTGTAAAAAATACTCTCTGTTACTTTTGTTATTGATATATGACATAGTTTTCACATAATTCACATTTGGATGCAAAAAGACTGTCAATATTCCACTATCTTTTCCCTGCTATTGTAGCCCACTTTGGTGACTGTGATTTAGGGCATATCTTTGAATGGATAGTGATCTCCTCTTCTCTTCTATGGTGTTGTGCATTACTCTTTTTGATGATTGATTTCACTGCTAGTTTGATGACATGACTGTCATCACTTTCAAAGGAACTTGTGTCACTGTTTTAGCATCTATATAATGACTATCTTTGCCTAATAAACTCTACAAGGATCAGTTAACTAATTAGGTAAGGGTTTGTATTTTGACAAAAGTGTTTGGCTTCATGGATTTTGTATTTTCATCTTTTCAATGCTGCTATAGACTGGAATATCTGCCCCCTCCTTTGCAATCAAAGGCATGACTATATTCTCTATGTTGTTTTTCCTATTGTCATGATTGTCATTTGAAATGATTGACATCTTGAGTCCTTTATTTGGTGACTTTGCATATGATTTTGGCAAGTGATTTGATGCTATGAATACTTCATCACAATAGTTATTTAATTGGGGTTTTAAAGTGTAATCTTGATAAATTGTTTAGTATTTCTTCTAAATGCTATTTATCTATTGGTTTACATAGCTTGTCTATATTTTCTAAGTTAGACAACTTGTAAAATGTATAATTGTCGGCATGGAAATAAAATTGAAATGTTGTTGATGTTTGTTATTGTCATGGACAGATATTAAAGAACTTACTCTATTTGATGCATGTACCTGAAAAAATGTTTTAGGTGCATATAAGTGTAGCAGCTACTTGCATGGGTGATAAAGTTTGTTTGGAGAGGACTTGGAGACTTTTGAAAAGGTGGGCAAGGAATTCAGAGTTTGCTGTCACAAATTTGAAGTCAGCGAGGCCCTCTACACCAAAGTCAAATTTGGGGACGTACTCTGCAGCAAATTCAAAGGTAATTCAAAACCCTCATTGCCAAAAGTGAACTGATATTTTCATGATATTTGGGGAAGCTGTTTGTGGGTGCCCCCCAAGAGATATTTTCATGATTGAAGCTTGAAAACTCAAAAGAAAATGTTATCTTCAGTATTTTTGAAGTTGATCCTTAACTGATCCTTGAACTCAAATAAAACCACACCTCTACTCTACATAATCTCCCTACATGATGACTAGCCCAAACTAAAGGAAAGGTTATCCTAGCTTGACCATATGCATGATTGAAGGTTACCTTTTAAGATTTTATATTTAAAGGCCTTCTAGGCATAGATAGCTTATTATACTAAATTAATATTGGAATGCGCAATATTATAGATGGATTAGCATTGAAGGTTGACTATAGATCAATATCATGCATATGATGAGAGTAGCCAAAGAGAGAGAAATGGAAAAATATCCATGTCCATGTAATGACTGTCTTGGTGGATGGGTGAGAAAAAGAAATGTGATTTATCGACATATGATAAGATATGGGCATAGTGCTATAAGCCCTTAGGCTTAAAATTATTATGAAGATATGATAGAATTACAAATTGTGAGAGATGAAGAGGCAACACACATAGATGAAGTGGCACCGAACATAGATGAAGAGGTAGAAATATTAGACAAAGGGTTTGAAGTTTAAAGAATGTTGAATGAGGGTCTAAATGATGATTGGGCCAAGTCAATGGAGGATGCTCTGAATCTTGTGTATGCTAATTTTAAGTTAAGTCATTTCACAACAATCCTTCAAATTCTTAACTTGCAAGTGGTGCATGGTTGGACAAATGAGAGTGTAGATCAATTATTAGCATTATTAAGTTCGTTATTACCAGCTGACTCCACATTACCAACAAAATGAAGTCAATGTAAAAATAAGATTAGTAATCTTGGCTTGGGGTATGAAAACATCCACATATGTGTTAATGGTTGTGTATTATTTCACAAAAATCTTGCAAGTGAGAGTGAATGTCTAAAATGTCATGAAGCAAGGTATAGACAAGGGTTGAAATCAGCAGTGGTTCCTAGAAAGGTTCTTTGCCACTTTCTGATAATCCCATGATTACTTTGAATGTATAGGTGCAGAGACATTATTGAACATATGCAGTTGTATGGCCAAAATAAGAGCATTGATGGAAATCAATGACATGTGCCTGATTCTAAGATGTGGATGGAATTTGATAACAGATGGCCTAATTTTTCTCAAGATCCTCATAATATAAGGTTGGTTTTGGCTCTAGATGGGGTGAAACCATTCTTAGATCAAAGTACTAAATGGTCAACTTGTCCATTGTTTTTAATAAATTATAACTTGCCTCCATGGTTAGCAACTAAACCATTTTTCTTAATTCTATCATTGATTATACTAGGAAAGAAAAGTGTGACTTCAGATACAATAGATGCCTATCTAGAGCCATTATATGATGAGCTAATGGAATTGTAGAAAGGAATTGAAGCAATTCAATCTTTAAGAGATGGTCATTCAATCAAATTCACTTTAAGAGCTTCCTTATTGGTTACGATTCATGATCTTCCTACATATGGTACATTGTCTGGTCTCACTGTTCATGGATACCATGGCTGTCCTACTTGCAACTTTAAGGATTTTGTGAGGCACTCAAGAAGTTTGCGTAAGTGTATTTATTGTGGACATCATTCTTACCTTAAAGTTAGTCATCCATATCGTCGACAAAAAACATGTTTCAATGGTCAAGAAGAGAATCATGAAGCACCTTTGCTAATAATGGGTGATTACATTATTGAGAATGGACAAAAAAGAATGTCATTTATTGAAAATGGTGGGATTTTTGGTAGTAAATATGATCCATGTAATTAAAGTGGTGTAAAATAGTTGTACATATTCTATAAGTTGCCATACTTTAAGGATATAGCCATTAGGCATACTGTTGACATTATGAATATTGAGAAAAATATAGCCTATGCTATTATAGAAACACTTTTTGGTGCTTTTGATACTATTTCATCATGTGAAAACTTTTGAGAACTAAAGATTTATCAAAATATTTGGGTTGAAAAATATGATGATGCAAAATATAGAAAACCTAGTGCTCCTTATGTCTGGACAAAGGAACAACATGCACAATTCTTGCAGTTGATGTCTAAGACTCACTTTCCCACTGGATATGTAAGTAGTACTATCAGAAGCCAAAGTGACATTAATAGCTTAAGAGGCCTAAAGAAACATGACTATCATGTTATAATCAAAAATATTTTACCTATTGTAGTAAATATATCAGGTTTGGCAAAGGGGCCAAGATTGGCAATTATAAGGTTGAGCCTAATATTAAAGAGAATGAGTTCACATGTATTAGATCCTTCAAACTTTGATAGTTTGAGGGAGGAGGTTGTTGAAGTCCTTTGTCTATTAGAATGGGAATTTCTAGCAACAATCTTTAACATTTCTATGCATCTTTTGATACATCTAGAATATGAACTAGAGCATTATGGTCCAGTAAGAATGAGATGGATGTATCCTATAGAATGATATATGAATGTTTTGAAAAAAAAAATTCATACTAGGGTAAAACTAGAAGGCAACACGTTTGAGGGATATTCAATGCAAGAGGCCATTAGATTTTGCACATAATATATGAAGGATTTTAAAAATGTCAATCGACATGTATGGGATGATGATGAAGATGAGAGAGTTGTAGGTGAAGTATTAGAAGGAAATGGATGTCACTTCAAGCTATCACATCAAGAAAGAAGTGTGATACATGCCTTTATTCTTCAAAACACATCTTCATTCGATAAGTGGCACAGGTTAAAAAAATTTACACAATTAATTATTTACACATTTATATTATTAATCTTACTATTTGCACATTAATATTCTATCTAGAAAATATGAAGAAGAGAATCAAACTTGGATGCAACATCGACCTCAAAAGCACAGACGTCATGATTTGGTTGGAGGTGATTCTTTTCCAAAATTTGAAGAATGGATTGCTAATATAGTTAGTGATACAAAAGAAGAAGGTCAAGGTATAACAATGGAGGAAAGTGAGCTTTCACAACCTCCACATTTATGGGCTGTCTTTTAGTGGAATGTGGACCTATGGTAGCCATTTAAGAGTGGAGGAAAAAGACAAAGGAAAGACAAATTGTGATTGTGTTGTAAGGGCTGAATTTCTTCACAAAACAGAGAAGAAGTTCTATGCTGGATTCATCCAAGAAATTATTCAAGTGGATTTTTGGTGAAAATAGTCCTATATTATTAAAATGTAAGTGGATCCAACCATCCATAGTACATGTTGATGAGTATGGATTTGTACGTCCAAATACATGACAATTTTTATCAGAGAGGGATGAGCCCAATGTTTTTCCATTCAAATTAACCAGTCATTTATAATTGATGATGTAAGAAGCCCAAGATGGTCATATGTCATTCAAACAGAGTCTCGTTTGAAATGAAAATTCATGGAAGCTATTGATATAATGCCTGATGGGAAATATGTTAATTTACAAGAAACATCTGAAGTAGTGAATGAAGACGATGATGGAGTGTTTGGAGAAGATAATTTGATTACCAATGAAGAGATTGGGAGAGAGAATGTATTACATGACATAGATGAGGATGAGGAAGAAAATCAAGTAGATGCAGACATGAGGGATTAGGATTTTGATCTTGCTGGCAATGTAGATGATTAGTGAAGGCATCGAGAAAATAGTGAGCTTGTAAAATGTAGTAGAGAAGTAGCAAGATAAGAAAGGTCATTAGTGTACATGAATTTCTTCCACTTTGGGTTTTTCATGGTAATCTCTTGTGTTGAGCTCTACTTTTTGTTGTTTTTTTAGTTCTTGTCTTGTTACAAGTCATGCATATAACTAGCTATATTTGTTCAAAAAATAAATTACTCATTTTTAAAGCACATATTGACTATTTTTGTTTACTTACATTTGCGTGTTCAGAATTTCTATAGAATTATATAAGTTGAAATAATGAGGAATTTATAAGTAGAAATAATGAGGATTATATAAGTAGAAATAATGATGATTCACACTATCAGAAAGGCAATTAGTTTCTTCTCAAATAGAAGGATAAACAAATAGAGTTTCCTTTGGGTTTCAATCTGTGTGCCACATTTACTTACTAAATTTTTGCTCCTCCATATAATGCATCTTATAGGCTATCATCCTATGTCATGTCACTTGTCATAGACTATCTCCTCTAATTTCTAAGAATGCATCTTATATGCTCTGTGAATGTATTTCATATGGGGACTATCCTTCTATAATATATCATTCAAATGGAAATGAAATCCTTATATACTATGACTGCATTTGTTTATATGCTCTAGTTGACTGAAAATAATGGCTTTGTTTATATTCCACTCTTGTTCTACTGATTCAAGTTGCTGATTTATATACTATTGTTTATTTGAACTTCAAGAAATGAGGAAAAAGACTATGAGGCACAATTTAGATGATAGTGATCATGTTGCTAAAGTTCCACTGGCAGATTATGAGAGCTTTTGTAAAGAATGTGTGGAAAAGAATAGTGAATATTTATCACATCTTGGTTTGACAAACAGGCAAGTTATAAATCCACTAAGTAGTATATTATTTGTTTAATTGCATTTATGAAATTTTATAGGCAAGAGGTTTATGTATATAAGACATAATATGATATTTTTCTGTTTTATAGGAAAGAAAAAGAGTGCAAAGAAAATACAGAGAGAAAACAAAAGGAAAGTAAAGATACATTGCTACCATCTCGTAGAAGCCAACACATTTGGGATTCAAGTACGAATACAGTTGGTGAAAAGAATAGTTGTGATGATGTGCAACCTGATATAACACACAGTGATGTGTAGCTTGATATAACACATGGTGATGTGTAACTTGATATAGCACATGGTGATGTGCAATGTTGTGATGATCTCTTAGTGCAGAGTCTAAGAGAGATTATTGAAAACAATGAGAGGAAACGAATAGTAAGTGAGCTGCAGATGATTTATTCAAGATTAAAGGATTTGTTTGAAGTGAAATCTACATAGAGTGGTACTAATCTACCTACTCATGACACACCTGATGTGGCCAAGGATGATGAAGTTCTAGTTAATGAAAGTCATGAAGAGAGATCACTTGCATCTGATGTGCCTGCTACAACTTTTGATGGAACTAGTGGATTAGCCAAAAATATTGCTAGTGGTTTAATAGAAGATATGCCTACTTTTTTCAAAAGAAAAAGATTGAGTCAAGATTTGTATAGATCTACAGAGAGGAATGCAAAACAAAGAAGATTAGAAGCCAAGAAGCCATTCTTGGTTGAGGTATCGAGAGATGGTGAGCCCATTGGGAAAAATGCTACAAGGTGGGTCTCTGAGTTGGGTGTGAGATGTAGGGCCCATTTGGATATTTGTAAATCAAATTTTGTAGAGCAAGATCCACGAAGTATGGAAAATACTCTTGAGACTACTGGTGGACAAATCTCTAGAAGATATTACAAGAAAAAGATGAGACTTTTGATGAACAATTATAGATACAATTGTAGAAAAAAATCTTAGAGGGAAAAGAGAGGTTAGAATCTTCTCTATCTCCCAAACAGTGGGAGGCATTGAAAGATAATATATCTTCTGAAGAATATTTGACAAAGAGTTATAAAGCAAAGAGAGCAAGAGATAATGTGGCAGTTAGATATTCATTTGGCCGAGGCAGGTTGTAGGCCAAAATGGACAAACTTGGAGTAAGGGTATGGCTTTTTTGGTTCAATTTACATTGGTTATTTACTTCATTTTTTTATTGAACTGACTATATGTTGATATTGACATTGTATTTTAGGTGGAAAAAAGTAATAGAGAAGCAGGTGTGGAAGATATGTTCATTTATATTGTAGCACTAGATCCTAGTAAATCTAACGTTAGTATGAAGTGGAAATGTAATTCATCAACAGAGATTTTAGAGCCATTCTGTTAGATGCCCAGTAAGAGACTCTACAGATCATGTCAACTCAAATGAAGGGTACCAACATATAATGAGTTTATTACATAGTCTCACTAAGAAATTGTCGCAGTTGGCTTCTGTTGATGGTGGTTTTAGTATGCAACAATGCAGGTGTGATTGTTGGTTCACACCTCTCTTCAAAAGTATCCTACCCTAGGTAAGACTACTCCAAGGATAATACAGCTAGGTCTTAGCTTGCTTGGAATCTCTTAGTTGGTATGTTCTAGCTGTGCCTACAAGGGGTCTTACATACAATTTGTAGATCTTCAAGTTTGGGACAACAAGTACACATAAACCCTTTTGTGGTTTTTACCTGATAAACAAGGTAAAGTGCTGCTAAAATTCTTAATCTAATAATGTTTTAAAGAAAAATACAAAAGGTGAGGGTTTGAGAGAAATCCTAAGTGACCTTCATAATGCACAGGTAACCTTTAGTAGACAAATACTCTAAAACTTTTAACCAGCTTCTTGATTTACCAAACTGGAATGGGTGTTACAGTACTACAGAAAATGGTGCTATCTTCAATGGAAGTCAATAGATTTTCAGATTACATTCATTTGTTAAATACCCAATAAATGGTGCAACTTAACTTGTGAAATGCAATTGAACTTTAGCAAGAATGATTAGTCCAGACAGACTTTACACAGTCATCTACCATCAGCAAATAACTAAAAGTATGGACTTAGAGTATTCATCAGATACTTTCAGCAAACCATAAACATTGTAAAAGCACAACTAATTAACTACGGAGAGTAAGAAGAGAACCATGAAAACCAAAATGACCCAATACAAGATATAAATTATCAGAATTACTGTAGAAACTTGCTTTGCATTACTTCAAATGGCATAGAGTCAACAATTCGACATCAAATTCTCTCTTACAAATAGTGGAAATGGTAGCCCTTTATATAGAAAAGTAACATACTGAGTTTTTAAATGAACGGTGTAGGTTAACTCGACACCGATGGTCCAGATTACATCAATAAATACAATTGCAATAGGTCACATCAATTCTAGGATTACATTTTGTCTTCTATGACAAAGATGAAAAATAGCCTCCAGATACATTGAATCTAGTCAATTTAACTAGCCAACTCAATATATTAATAGAAAAGAACATTTTAGAACCATAGAAAAGACAAAATAGAGTCACATACTGCCCCGAATACAACAATTTACACTTATGATGGGATTAAATTCTTAAAATATTCAAAATAATATTAAGACTCTTCATCTAAATTAATTTTGTCTTCGCCAGCCAGCTTGTTGCGGTAAGTCAACCATGCGTCAAGTGCAAGATTAATTTATGACAGGTCTAGATCCTTTAAGTAATTGATCCAATAGTTGAACATCTCCAGTTCCTGACTAAACCTACTATATATTTTCTCTATCTCTGCACCTGTCTTTTGAAATGCCTTGAATTCTACCTGAGATCGCTTACCTTATCTAACCTATCTTCCATACTCAGCTCGGCACTTCAAAAATTACCTTATGTAATTTGTCTTTACATTTTTTGATATCATATGGGGTATAGTCATCATAGGATGTCTCTAGGCAATCCTTTAGAGAATCATTGATATCATATATGATCGACCGTAGCTCCTCATCAGTAGGCTTATATACTTCTTTATATTTTGAAAAGTTTCTTTTCTCAAAAGCAGTTATTGTTACCATTCAATGGCCTTGGGAAGTTGGTTCCTAGTTAAGATATTCTCTACAACTAGAAGCTGGGTGGGCAAATCCCTGATGCTTTTTTTCAAGGATACATATGTGAGTAATATTCATCGAAGGAGTCACATTCCTTGTGCAGATCTTTCCATCTTTTATGCAATTCTACCAGCTTCTTGTGTGTTTGAGCAGAGGCATCAATAGCTTCACATCCCATCTCAAAAACTTTAGATAAACATTTTTTGGTACCTTGGGATTTGGATCTCACCTCATCCAGTCTAGCCATTTCATTAGTAGACAGGAAAGTGGGCACTATCCTTCTATCTCCTCCTACATCTACTAGCTTAATCAAAAATTAAAGACAAGTGCGAAGATCTTCATTCTACTGCTTCAAATCTTTCTTTGACATCTTGTCCATGTCCAATTGTTCCAAAATTGATGTGACTGATTCTTTAAAATCATCCACTCTTTGAGCATGAGTGGTGGGTCCCAAATCAACTATTGATATCACATAATCTTCCGCCCTGACTTATTACTTTGCTGCATCAATTGGTGGGACTGCTATTGCAGCAATTCTTGATCCTGATTCATCTTTATAGATCCTACATTGTATTTTGGCCTTCTTTTGTTTCTTGGGCCTCTGATCTTGTGACAAAATTGTACTCAAATCAAGCTGCATTATTTCCACTTGTGGCTCAAGATATGCCCTTCTGCTTTGTAGCCACTCAGGTGCAGAAGATTTACGCAATCCAATGGCTCCATCAGTATCAACTACAACCAGTTCTTTGAGTGATTTTTGTTCTTTCTCTCGCTCTTCATCTTTTTTTGTATTCATTTCCTCTCCTTTTTCTTCTTCTTGACCTGACTTGGAAACTTCCTCCATTTGACTTTATCTGGAGGACTGTTAGATACATCAATGACTTCAACATTAGTCAAAGGTTCACTAGAGTCTTCATTGCTTACTTCTGTCGAAACCTCTTTCTCCTCCTCAAATGCTATGTCAGGCTCATGTAAACCCAACTATGCACATACCTTTTCAATCCTAGGCAGTTGTGGTATTGCCAAAGAGTCTGAAGGTATTTGTGAAATAGTAACAATAGAAGATATGGCTAGTGGAGGCATATTGACCTACATTAGGTTAGCTAATACTATCGATAAGGAAGAAGATATGACAAGAGGTGAAGGAAAGGGTAGTGGAGCTAGAGGAAGATGAGGTGAAACGATAGTTGAAATAGGAGGTAATGTTGAGGGGATGGATAATTGAGTGGAAGAAGTAGAAGGTGTAAGTGTAGTAGTAGTAGAAGGGCTTGAAGTGGCAATGACAAAGGAAATAGGGTTACTAGGGACATTGGAAGAAATTACCAGTGACCAGGAAGTACTTGCAATGGTAGAGGTGAGAGAGGTGGCAGGAATGGTATCTGAAGTCATAGGTGAAGTGCATACAAGAATAGAAGAAGTGGTAGGAGTAGAAGTGATAGTAGAAGCTGCAGGAGTTGTGGTAGCCATGCTTATACTTTGGGTAGCAGGTGACAGGGAAGTCGGAGGACTAGAATCCTTCTTTGTTCTAAAATCCTCCTTACTTACCTCTTTTACCTTTGCTTTCTTGGCCTTAGAACCTTTTCCAGGGCCACTTGGCATATCTCTTGTCCTGGAGGCCCTTGTCCTGGTAGAGGGAGGTTGATCTTTCTTTGGAGGAGGCCTTGCAGATGGTTTCATAATCTTCTTTGCCTTCTCTGCCAAAGATGTGTGTTCTTCACTGTCTAATTTCTACTTCTCAGCCAACTCTGCCTCATCTACGACATTGATTGGTTCATCTTCCTCTCCTCCGGAGTCCTTATCTAATTCTAATGATGTATAAGTGAACTGCATTCCTTGTCCTAAAGCAGCCACCTGACCCCTTACCTAGGCCTTGCTTAATCTGATGGGTTCTTTCATGATAGTATCTAAGGAGCTTTCTTCTGCATATGCCCAATTTGGTAATGTAATAGCCTGATGATATTAAGCCTCCCAAGGTCCTCTGACCATACCATTTTCATCATCTTGTAATTGGTCTAGCACTACCATAATGTGGAACTTCTTGATGAAGGCTAGAGGCAGCCTTGAATGTGCCTTCTTCATAATTTCATAATCATCTGAGAAATTAGACCAAAAATCTTCAACGTGTATCTTGTGAAACAATTTCATACTCACGAACCTTTCTATCACCTTATTTGGATCAAAATGACCCCTTGCATTTTAGTAGTGCAAGTTGAGGATTTGAAGCTCTTTATCAGAATGCTCTGTCGATGCCAAAGAAGGGCATGCATAGTTCCCCTTGCCAAACCTGATAGGAAATTGAACATTGGTTCTGTGCAAGTGTTTGAGCTTCTTAGCATAGGGTATTAACTATCTAGACAACTCTAGAAGCACTGTCTTGTCATCAGGGTATCTGGGAAGTTTGTAAGCCATCCCAATGAAGCCTTATATTCTTAGATATGTGAATTTCTCAAATTAGATATATCACCTGCCATATTTAGTTATTTCAGTCATTGCCTCATTGGAAATCCTCAAGGCTATGTTACCTTAAAGTAATCTAGCTATATACATTGTGAAGGCATCATTTACCCTTTTGAAATGTATCAAAGATTCAGATGAGGTCAACTATGGGTAACACTCATATACTTTCACTTGGGTTTGCTCATCATTTCCAACTTCTCCAATTTTGGACAACACAACATAGTGATTTCTCCTTGCTAATGCATAGACAATATAAGATGTCCATATGAAATACCTCTTCTCCTTGAAGTTGCTAAAGGCCTCATGAATGTTGTCACTAAGGATTTGGGCCTAGTGGAACTTAGTCCCTTTTAATATCTCAATGATGATAACAAACATCCATCCCTCAAAAGTGGAAGTTGTAGGTAATCCATAGATTCTACTCATAAAAGTTATTAAATCCCCAATTTCATCATGGAAATCACTTCTATATAGCACTTGGGGGAATTTTTTGAGGGCAGACCTTCTATTTTTGGCCCAATTATCATTCATATATTTTCTACATCCCTCTACATCTTTGTTATAAGTCCCCTCTGATCCTTGTTTGTCTGGCATAGTCATGACTTTGTGCCATGGAATATCAAAGGTTTCAGCTATGGAAGGTGGACTTAAATCAGCTAAGTTATCCCCGTTGGTCATTTGAATTGTCCTTGTCATGACATCATACCTATCTATATAGGCTGTCATCAATTCTATACATTGTACTAAGGTGGGGAAGGTAGTAACTTGTGATATACCACTATCTTTGAGTATTTTGGCCCTAGGAGTTGGGTTTAGACCGAAGATTCTCAATCTGAAGTCATCTAGGTCTATGTGACCCAAGTCTATATCTCCTACATCACTCCACCTGGAGTGAATTTTGGTCTCTGGAGGGATTTCTTTGAACTCGTACTTCATGGCTTAAGCTCGGGAAATCATTTAATCTACAGGACCAGACCTTATAATTTTGATACCTTAAGAATTCTTTCACATTCCTAAGTTTGAGAGGATCCTTAATGAATCTACTAACACTACTGATATACCCTTTGAAAGAATCTAAAATCTAACAGTTATCACCATTACACCTATACCATTTTATTATCAATGCATGTAAAAAACATTTAATGTTGCAAGACATCTTATTGAAAGCATGAAAATTATCATTATCTATGCATTACAACATTAATTTTATCATTCCTGACACTTTCCTTTTGAAAATTCTTTGAAACATAATCATTTTGCATTATTTGTGCTAATTTTAGGGTCAACCGACTTGTAGGTAGAAAAGCACTAAAATTGAGGTCTACCGACCTCAGTGGGAAAAATGGACTTGTCTGACTCAGAGTTTTATTACTACTCATTCTCTTCTAGGTTTTGTACAACTTTTGGAGGTCACCGACCTTTCATTGGTTGTTCAATTAGTTGGTTGTGTTTTAGCACAAGTCTCTTTGAGATCCTTTGCATTACATTTGCATGGGATTTAGCTTTGTCTGACTTGCATGAGTTTTGAGGTTGACCAACCAAGTCGGTGAAAGAGTGTTTAAGCACAGGGTCTGATGGAATCACTTTTAGCACAAAATTGTTGTCTTATTTTTAGCAGGACTTTGGGATCTTAGTAATTTTGTAGAGATATTCGAGGTTTCCAACCAAGTCAGAGACGGGGTCATTTGGCGCAAGGTCAGTGCAAGAGATTTTTAGTGCAAAAATAGCTTTTTAGGGCTTGCGGGGTTTTGAGGTCTGGTTGATCTAATCGGTAAAACATGACACAGCTATGTAGGTTAGAAGTTAATGTTTTTAGCACTGAGTGGATTTCAAAGTGCGGCGCAGGTTTCAGCGGTCGCCACCTGACTGAAGAGTTGGCATGTTTATAGGTTGATCAGACTCTAGTTCGACACTAAAACCAAATGTCTATGTATTCTATGAAAACTTTGGCCAGGTCTAACAATCTACCTACTTTTTCAAAAGGACATTCAAACTAGGTTTCGAATGAAAAACAAACAGTTCATGCAAAAAACCCTAGCTGGAAACCCTAAAGGCATTTTCTCATAAAGAAAACATTTAGTCAAACCCTAACCATATATAGTGAAAGCTCAAAAAGACAAGATTTGAAACACTATCTAGTTAGTGTAGAAAGTGTGTCCGGATTGTACAGGTAGGAAGTAGTCGCGGGATCAAACTCAGGGCAATGCCGGTGAAAAAAATGTTCAACTGGTAGCAAAGATCATAAAGGGGGCTCCGAAATCTTGATCAAATGCAAAGACAACTAAAACAAAGGAAGTTATCCTTTTTATTGTCCCAGGCAAATCACCATTAATGCGCGACGTATAGTTGACAGTTTAGGGGTTTAGTGTGGCTTTCTCATCTATTCAGACCTAGCGGGGAAATTAGATGCAATGGACCTGGTCAGTGGGAGTTCCATTTAGCACTGCGACTGTTGGGTCTCAAAAATGCAGGTTGTGGGTTCTAAGGGGATGCCAAGCCCTATGGTCAAATCCACAACGTTTTTGAACCAATGACTGGAGTTTGATCTTAACGATCAACTTCTCCCTGCGCTTTAGGCCCTGCTACAACCTAGGCGGGTGAACCTTTGATTATCAAAGTAGGTTGTATGATTAAATCGATGTCGATTTGTTGCTAGTTTATCTGATTACACCGGCATGCTTGTAAATCAAATAAGATATTGTAAACTAAATTCTAAAGAAAGCAAATGATCTAATCTGAATTCTAATAGAAATAAATAACAGATAATATGAAATGAATCTAAACTATAACAATAAAACAATGTAAAGATTTTAATTATAAGATGAATCAATAGTTAGACTAGTGCTTTGTCTGGTTGGGCAACGGAGTCAGGATATCAACAACGAATACTTGTATCAGGTAATAATTCAATCTGATTGGCACATACAATAGTTTGCAACTTGTACAAACGTGCAAAGTAGAAATTATTAATTCATTCTTAGTAATCCAAAGGATATAATTGAATTAAATGCAAACATTAAAAGGATTTTAATCTTTCCGGAAAGAACCAATTTAGATTTGCAAATTAACAAATTAAATCAACTATGGAGACAAATTAATAACCTAATCAATTAATTGTACTTAATAATCCACTCAATATTTTAAGATTACTATAATTGATGAGAAAGGATTTAATTCTCTGAGAAACCAATCTAATCAATTATACTGAATTATCAACTGTAATCAGACAATTTAAACCTATCCTTGACACATTTAAATTGAATAATCGAAAAATTAATGATATGGAGATAATTAAATTGATTGAATAAAAATGACAAACAGATGATACTGTCACAACGTATCTCGAATTCGAATCCTCCAATGTTGCTTCAGAGCATATCATGCACCATAACTTGTCTCGAAATGAAATTGCATATAAACTTGCATCAGATATCCAAAATGTTTCAACTTGTCTGTGTAAAGAATCTCTATTCCTAATTTAATTCTAACCCTATTCTCAGTCTGTTCTAACTTGAATCTAACTACTATTCCGGGTCCTGGGATCTCTATTTAAAGAGATGCAACAAGCCTCAGACCCGTTACAACATTCATGACGGTTAATAATTGGTTGAACCAACCATGAAAACTGACATTATTGATTACATAAATTTAAATAACTTGATTTAAAAGACTTAATGATCATCTCAGGCTGAAAATTAATCTTTAATCTTCCCGAGCTGCTTCATTTAACCGCCGATCGAAAACTGCTTCAACATGACCAAAGTCCTGCATAGAAAACAAAATATTCATTAGATAAGCAATATATAACATATAATTTGCATTGAAGTGGACCTTTCGACCTGTGTCGTGCGGTAACGTTTCCTTGTTTCCGTATATTTTCTCACATTTTTTAGGGTTGCAGCCCTTCACATATAAGTCCTTAATGTCTTTTCCTTTATATTGAATGCTTTTGGCAAAAATAAAATATTCCATATTGACCTTCATTATAGTATCATCGCGAAGAAAATAAAATAATTATTTTATTTCTTCTTTGGCTATTAATCTTTATTTTCACATTTGCTAGTTATGTTTTTCATATTTGTTGTGAAAAATAATTATCCTTGGCTAGGGTTTGCCGATAACCTTCACATTGTGAAAATAATAATTATTATTTTACCTTTGCTTTTTCTTAAATGAGATCTGTATTTTGTTCTTTTTTTTTATTCATATTAACACCCATATTTTTTACTTTTGGTTTGGGCATTATTTCACTCCAGTGAAAACAACTACAGTTCCTCGGCAAAAATATTTACCAATTCTTATATATTCTTCCAAAAATATTTTCTAGGTAAAAATTATTACCTTTTAAATTAATCCCTTATAAAAAATCTTTCATTTGATCAGGTTAAATCTTCAGAAAATTAATTCCTCTCCGAGTGAAAACAATTCTCATTTTAATCTCGTTATATTCACTCAGGCAAAATAATTTCCCGCTCTATTTTACTTTTGTAGTTTAATAATGTTTATGTTTCCCGTATTTGTTCAGAGAGATCCTTTTTCTCCCGTGAGAAAACGATCCAACTCAGCCTTCATTTCAGACTTTAGACGTGATGTTGTGGCTTCAAGTTTACAAATGTTTTAGCTTATCTTTTGCTGCGTAATAAGATCTTCAAGTTCATCAACAATGGCAGCATAACAGAATGAGTATTGCTCCCGTGTCTGAACCATCCCAATGCGTTGGGTTCTGAATTGACGAATTGTTTCACTTATATCAATAGCAGATAAATCTCCCTCTAGAATTCTGTGAATAGTATGACTTATGGTACAAAATGCACCAGTTCTTCCTATACCGGCACTGCAATGTACTACAAATGGACCCAAATTCGAAAGTATCAAATACAACATCTTAACAAGTTCATGAACAGAGTTAGTGGATTCAGGTACTCCATGGTCTGGCCAGTCGGCATATTGAAGATGAAGAACAGACAACGGTGGCTCCTCTGACTCTACATATTTCACATTAAAAGAATCGTACTACAATTGAGTTAGGATTTATTTTTAAACTCGTGTTAGTCACTGATATTCTTCCAAATGTTCGGGATGATTCTTCTACTGCCAGAAAATAATCTGCACACTTCACCACCTTGTAGTTATCGATCAGCCAAGTCAATATGACACTCACAGGACAATGATGTTGAATTATCATCTCCCAAAAATCTTCCAATGTCTCTGGTAAAGGACCTTGAGTTGCAATAAACTTTGGAAGATTCTCACTAGAAGTATTCACAATGTAGCTCGCATTAATATAGTCATTTTATGTTACTGTGAGATAATATTTGATAACATAGTTGCTGCGTAATAAGATCTTCACGATTTTTGCTTAGATTCAAATAAACAAGACTCTTGTTGTATGAAATTGCTTCCTGAAGTTCATTGCAGCCAGAAAATCCAAGTCCAATACCTTCAATGTCAAGCCGTTCAGGGGGTACATTCTTCAACAATTTTGCTAGAGCGGTTGCAATAGGGCTGCCCAAGTCATTATAAGCAATTCCCAGTGAATGAAGCGGTTTCTTCAAAATTGATAGGCTGTCAAAGAGTAAAGATGCTCCTACACGGGAAATATTGCAATTCGCAATATTGACATCCACCATACACATATCATTGCTGAGAATGTCTTGGAAATAGGGAATCAAAACCCTGACACCATCATCTCCAATGGGATTGTCACTTAGATCAAGTTTTTGCAGTTTAGGCATGCATTCCAGGATTTTTTTTTTAGTACATCCACATCGTGGCTTTCTAGTACGTTTCCTCTTAGACTAAGATTAGTTAGCGATCTCAAGAAATATCGTTCATTTCTTGGGAATGAACTAAAATGGGAAGAATTCAAAAGTTCCGAAGAAAGCCAGCCAGAAAGCTTGTCGTCACACAATTCAAGAACAGTAAGGCCAGATTGAGACTGTATCAAAGCAGTGAATATTGATGCAGCAATTATCGATTCAAAACCATTATCAGAAAGTTTTAGTGAATGAAGATATCTGCTAGCAGACAAAAATTGAAGAAAACCTTGAAAATAGGTGTGACCATTGTTTATCAGAACCCGGGAGGACGTCATTGAGAAGAAATGAATCCTATTCATTGAACTCCCGTCACCATTCAGAGTAGCACAAATTTTAGATAAATCAGCTGATGTGATTCTGCAATGAAATAATTCCACAGCTTCAAGTGTTTCCCTATTTTGTTTTAGAATATGGTATGTGCCCTCAATATGTTTCTTACTTTTGATGCCATCTAACACAATACCTTGCAGTCTGCAACTCTTCAACACATCAGAGAATTCTTCAACACATAACACATTTTGTAGTCGCAAATGCCGAGCATAGTGCCCAAACCTTTTGCTATGATGTCTTAATGTTAAGAACTCTTTCCTCGTAGAAGTAGAATCGTGTTTAATTCCAATATGCCCAAGAATAGTATCTGATAAATATATCTGCCCAATTGAGCCTTGGTATGATGGAACTAAGGCTTGAGCAACTGCCTCACGTGAACAATCTTGCAAGTGTGCCTCCCAATAAGATTGTTGCCAATCTTTTCTATAAATGGCATGTTCACATTTATCATCAGTATCTTCTGTAAATAATGAGAGATAGCTAGATTTTTTGACACCTTCAGGCCAACGTGTTTTTAAATTTGTCTTTCCAAGCTTTGTTGAAGCAAGCATGCAAATTCGTTCTTGTCTCCTCTCCACACGATGTTTTGTCTTCATTCAGTTGTCTTATGTTTTCATTGCTCCACAGAAGTGAAATTCTTTTAGGATTGGAACCTTCGTACCCATTAGCCCTTGCCCTTTTTCCAATTTTTGCTGTGTTTTGCTCCACAGAATCATAATCACAAGAAAATTAGAAAAGAAAGAAACCCTAACCATGAAACTGGAATCAATTCAACCAATGCATCTCATTTCCGCTTAGAAGAAAATTAACACTCACACCTTAAAACTATTTACTTCAACAGCCGCAATAATGATCACTGGTACCTAAGATTCTTTTCGACCCTCATTCAAACCCTTAGCTTTTTCCTTACACATTAGAAAGAACTATGATTTGAAATTTGGAATAGGTGAATTGATTGTGAGTTGGCCTAATTGGGAGCACATCTGAGTGGTGTACCTTAACATTTAAGTAATCACCGATGGCACTTTAAAATTGTAGAAAGAATTTACTGGAAATTTTTAGTTCCAACAGCGACTACAGGCTCAACTTTATACAGTTTGTGGGATTTTATGGTCCTTCAAACTTGTGGGCATTTTGGCCTCATCCAACTTAATCAGTGATCAAATGATATAGCACAAATCAAAGATGGTTGATTTTAATGTAAAAGTCCATCGAGAGGAAAACTAACGCTAAAGTCGATGATAAAGGATTTTAGCACAAGTCAGTTGGAAGGAAAATCAGTGCAAAGGTTGGTTAGATAGAAATTTAGTGTAAAAGGGCAATTCAAGGCCATCAAAAGGGATATGATAATCCAACCTAGCAGATTCTTGAAGTGATTTTTCAACATCATCATTCAATAATGGTCCAAATGCACTTTGAACACTTAACCACTTAGGAGATAAAAAAGATTAATTGACATCCTAAGCCAAATTTGAAAGAGGGGGTCCCTATTTTCAAATGGGGCGTGTGTACGAGGCACAACAAATGGCGACTCTACTGGGAAATGCTCCCAAGCATTTCGATGATAAACATTCAATTCAAACCCAAAATTTGTGTGTTCCCCACCATTTTAAATGAAAAAACAAGATACCCTATCAAAGAATCCAAGATCAGCAACTAGTGTAACCATCCACATCCTGAAAATCTAAGTGTGTACAATTGGATTCATTCCCATCCTTTGGCAACTAAGTTCATCCAAGATCCCCTATGACAAGCTAGGAAGTTGAGACCATTCTACTACCAAGAAATGCTCAATTTTTTTTGAGATGTGATGAGCCTTGAGAAGAAAAAATGACAGATAATACTTTTGACACAATGGTATCTGATGGTAACTATTTCTGGACAGTACCTTTTGTGAGAATTTTCAATTGGTAGTATCTTTTAATCATACTGTAACGAGTCTGGTGTTGAAAAACACCTTTTATTTTTACCGAATATAGGCTAGCAACACTTAGTGTCACCTACCTTCTTTCTTGATTGATAGTGCATGTGGTAGAAGGAGTTAACCTTTTCACTTGACACAAGATCACTTAGACTCGCCTAGCTACTTTAGGATCATTTAAAGTGCGAGAGATATATGGTTAGAAAATACTTCAGGTGCACCAACTAATGACTCATTTTGTATGAATAGGCATTATACCTCTTAGCCTAATAGCGAAAACCACGACAGGATATAGGTTAAACCTTGGCTTCTCAAAGAAAACTCAAGATTATTTGCCCACGAAAGAAGCACTTGCAGGTCCACTGGTTAGAAGTAGTTAGGTCCCTCAGTCCAGCTTACCTATCATCCACCCACCCCTGCACAAAAGCAAGCACAACAAGCAAGTGCAACAAGCAAAAAGAAAACCAAAAGAACAACTAACCTAAGCAAAACATCTAACAACTATGGAAATTGAAGACAAGAAAGCAAGATTAAACTAAAGGCAACCTAAGCGAACCAAAGCAAACAAACCCCTAACTATGTACAGTAAGATGAGGCATGACTGCCTCTCAAGCCTGAAAGTACTGCTTTAGGAACTGGTCATTGATAGTTAATGGGAGCTCCTCACCAGTAAGGCTCTTGAGTCGATACGTATTATCTCCAAGGATCTCATAGATCTGATAAGGGCCTAACCAAAGTTTATTGAACTTATCATGTTCTCCTTTCTTTTCATGTGCCTTATCCCAACATAGGACCAAATCAGAAATGCGGAAGGCTTTGACCTTGCCTCTTTTGTTGAACCATCATTTCATGACTCCCTGATGTTTAGCAAAGTTTTCTATAGCAACATCGTATTTCTCTTCAAGGTGCAATAATTGGACTGATCTAGAGGACAATTGATCATCAATTTCAAGGTAGTCTTGCATAAATTGTAGTATGGGAATCCTCAAATGGATGGGAAAGATGGGTTCAATCCCATAGACTAGGTGATAAGGCGATGTGCCCAAGGATGCTTTGTGTCAGATTCTATCAGCCCATAAGGTGAATTTAAGCTGAGTATGCCAATCTCTAGGGTTTTTGTCTAATCATTTCTTAATGACTTCAAGTAGATTTTTGTTTGTTGATTCAACTACCCCATTCCCTTATAGGTAGTAATTATATGAGAACTTGAGAGTGATCTCGTAATCAAATGCCCAGTTAGAAAAATGTAATGATGAAAAGGTAGGGCCATTATCACAAACTAAAGCAAATGGACAATTGAATTTGGTGATAATATGCTTTTCAACAAGTTTAATAACTACCTTTGTGGTGCATTGTTTACAAGCTATTGCTTCAGACCATTAGGTGCAGTAATCAGTAGTAGTTAGAATATACCTATGGCCTGCAGAGGAAGGCAGATTGATCATATCGATAAAGTTGAGGCCCCACTAAGCAACTGGTCATACCTCCACTACTGGTTGCAAGGGCATGGCAGTGTGTTTCTCTCTGTGTGCAGCGGTCTGGAATATGTGACAAGTTCTTACATGTGAATATGCATCTTTGAACAAAGTTGGCCAATAGTAACTACCACGAAGAATCTGATTAGCTATTGAGTAGGTTGATCCATGACTTGTTCTAAATTTCTCATGAAAACTGATCAATACTTGATTGACTTCTAACTTATCCAAACATCTCAGATAGATGCCCTCGTGATTCTTCTTGTAAAGGACTGATCCTTTTATCATATAACTACTGCTTTTTAGTCTAAGCGCTCTCCTTTGAATTGAATTCAGCTGTGGTGGACAACATTGATTAAGTAGATAAAATATGATATCTCTGTACCATTCATCTTTTGAAATGTCCTCTAACAGGTACTGTTGGGAGATAAACCCAAGTCCCACTTTAGCCATTGTTCTAGTTAGTGCTTGACCTCTTACCAATTTCATAGGTTGAATATCTATGTCAAACTCTTGTAGGATACTGACCCATTTCCTTCTTCTTTCTCCTAATTCACTTTGCATCAGTAATGCTTTAACTACTGCATCTAGGACTATGGAAATTACTTGACTTCTTAAGATGTAATGACTGAACTTCTTAACTGCCTTTACCAAAGTGTATGCTTTTTTTTCCACATTTGAATACATCAGCTCTGCATCTTTCAATGGAGTGCTCATGAAAGTGATGGGCCTTTCATCGTCAACTAATCTCTTCTACATCAACATTGTAGCACACGTATGTTCAGAAGCAAACGAGTAAATCTGAAATAGCAAAGTGTAATTGAGACTTACCAAGATAGGTGCATTGGCTATAGCTTGTTTAATTTCTGTGAAGGCAGCCTTGGCTTCTAGAGTCCAATCCATTTTAGCATCTTTTTTCAGCATGGCATTAAGAGGTTGAACAATCTTAGCAAATCCTGTGATGAATTTATGCACAAAGTTGATCTTACCAAAATATGACTTAAGCTCCTTCTTGCTAGCTGGGGGAGGTATTTTCAGTATTGCTTGGATTCAGTCTGGGTCAATAGATATCCCTTGCTCAAATATCACATGTCCCAACAATTTCCCCTTAGTTACTCCAAAGATAAGCTTCTTGGGATTGAGTGATATACCATAATCTTTGCATCGCTGCAATACCTTTCTTAAATCTGCTACATGATCCTCTCACCTTTTTGAGAATATTGTGAGGTCATCCATGTAGATGATAATACATTTTCCAACTAATCCTTTGAAAGTGACATCCATTGCATGCTAAAAAGTTGCACCAGCATTTATTAGACCAAATGGCATGCGACGATAGGCATAGATGCCCCATTTGCAGGTGAAAGATGTCTTCAGTCTATCTTCATATTCCACCATCACTTGGTTATAACTAGAATACCCATCCAAAAATTACATCATCTGGGACCCATTAAGAATCTATAATACTTCATCTACAGAAGGAAGCAGGTAATTATCCTTTTTAGATGCTCTGTTTAAGTTACAAAAATCAACACAAAGCCTGATTTCTTTGTTTTTATTTTAGACTGGAACTAGATTTGCTACCCACGTAGAATGTCTAACTAGAAATATTATTCTTGCTGATAATAGCTTTTGAACTTCTTTGGAAATCAATGGTTCTAGTAAAGCATTCACCGACCACTGTCTTTGTCTGAATGGATTTGCCCCTAGCTTCAACGGGATGGTGTGCGTGATGATCGAGGTATCGTATATCTTTAGATCTTCATAGCTCCATGGTATAAGCTCATGGTAATCTCTTAGTGCATGTATGATTCCTATCTTTTCTTCTTTAGTACTAGCTTTTCCAATGAACACTTTCTTAACATTTTCTTCTATTCCCAAGTTAAATGGTCACACTTTCCCCTTGGAGATTCTCCTTCTTTCCTTTGGGTTCCTAAATTGTCTGCATCAAACAATCTTTCCAATTCTACCATTCCCCATGGAATCGTGTTGGTTTTCAGGTTTAGTACTCCTTCTAAATCCATTTCAGTAGGCTCCATTTCTTCTTCATCTATTAATTGAGCAGTGAAAACATCAGATGAAGTAAGCAAGTTAATTATGTGCTGATCATCTTCAAAAACTTGAAAATTCATAACATTATCAGGTACAGGTGGGCTAGCAACAAATTCAATAGAAAATTTCTTTAATCCTATCATGGATGTTGTCTCTAATGTACTTGTTGTCTGAGCTAGAGCATTTGCAACATGATTCTATCTCCTCGGGATCAATTGGATGTTAAAACCATCAAAGCATTCTATCAGATCCCAAACTCTATTCCTATATTGATTCAGCCTCTTATCATTACATGAATACTACTTTCTTACTTGTTTTACCACTAATTCAGAATCACCAAACACTTGGATAATCCTAACCTTCTTCTGCAGCACTAGCAGCAACCCTTGCACCAATGCTTCATACTCAGTTACGTTGTTTGTGCATGGAAACTGCAGTCTTTGTGACACCAAATATGAGCTCCTAGTGGGGCTGATTAATTTGACCCCTGCTCTGAATCCTTGTCTACATCTTGAGCCATCAAATCTTAAGGTCCATAGGCAAAAGTCTTTGTTATTATCATTATGTTTTACCAATTTCTTCTTATCAGGCAGAGGCTCTAGTTCTTGCTTCTTTTTAGCAACTGATACTTCCTTCAGAATTATGGGGATCTTCAATTGTCTTTGCACTTGTTTCATTGGCTCTTGACATAGTTGGTAGGTAAATTTAGAATGTGATGTATCATGTATATAACACCAGTTGGGCAGTAATAACTCCTCCATTTGAACCTGCTTTCCAATAGTAGTTTGGTCATGTACAAATTTGGCTACAAAATCATGGAATCCCTCAAATATCCCCAGTTCATCTTCTTCTGAAGAATCTCCTAAATCTGATTGAGCGTATGCTTTTGTACTTTCTAGTTTTTTTGTAAGTGGAGGGTTAGGGGGTCTTAAGTTACTCAACATAAGGATTTCCTCTAACTGATTGACATGTGGAAGATAAACTCCCAAATCAACTTCTGAGAATAGAATCTCATTGGGTTGATTATATTTTGTAATCATATGTTTCATCTTGGGTTCTCTTTCAATACGTATCTGGTTGGCCAATCCTTTCCATGGTAGCCACATATGAGAAAAGTCAATTGCCATGTAACCGTTCAAAGTTCTAGACTAGTCTCTACTCAAAAGCATGCCATATTGATTTGGAATGTCCACTACTTGGATATATATATTGTTGCACCCTTGGATCAGAAGCCAGCTGCATGTGTATCCTATTCAACTCACCTACTACATTCACTTCAATCTTATCTAGTTGTGTCACCTTTCTGGAATATTTGGCTGGAGTGAGCCCAAGTGCTTTACAGACTAATAATGGCATTAGATTTGTGGAAGCACTAGAATCTACTAAACAATTATGAAGGTTTCTATTGAATATCCTAAGCGTTAAGAGGAAAGGAGGACTTTCCCTCTTTTCTTTATATAGTGTTATCTTTTATTCCACATCAGTCACATGTACTCTTTCTTTCCCTTTGTCAACATTATCTTTGGTGACATTTTCTTTCTATACATAATCAGTTTTGATTCCAGTACCCATATCTCAGAAGAAAGATGTCCTAACCTTAGGTATTTTAAGTAACTCATATACAAAAAGACTAACCTTCATCTTTTTGAGTTCCTCAACAACATACTGCCCAATCTTCACTATGTCAGACCGTTGAGAACCTTCAGTAGTAGTAGTCCCCTAATATACTGGTTGATGGGTGACTTTCAGGGGTTCAGGGTTATTAGAAGCTTTTGGGTCTGGTGGAATCTGATAGCTATTTGGAGGGATGGAGGTGGTGAAAGGACCTTTAGGTTTGCTAATTCTCAGGTTGTAAGGAGTCTTATTATACTACTAATAAGCATTCACTTCTTCAGACTCTTCTTCCTCAGGCTGATTATCATCTTAGAATGGAAAGGTATAACTATCAAGAACTAGATCAGCATCATACCTCTGAGAAGGAACAATTTCATACCCTGTTGGCGGGGTCTCCTGAGTTTTAGCATTCTGAATCTTGATCTAGAAAATACTGGATGCAATCTAGAATTTTGGGTAGTCTAGCTCGGAATGGGCATTCGTGTTATGTAGTCCGCACCAGGTAGATAAAGCTGCTTTAGCCAACATTACGCAGCTAGGAAGTCTAGTATCGTTATTTTGGTTTTCCAAGGGCAATGGCATCCCTCCATTGTTTGGTCTGGTGTTCTATGATCGATTTGACCGCTGTTGAAAATTTTGATTTTGGTACTGATTTTGATTTTGGAACTAAGACTGATTTTGATTCTGGGAGTACTACTGATTCTAGAAATGTTGTTGATTCTACCCCCTTTGTTGTAAATAAACATTTTGATTCTTGAGTTGTGTAACCTCAACAGTAAGCTTCTTCATTTGCTCCACTAGTTCTTTGATGTCATCTTTGTCCTCTTTTGCTTTGGCTATTTCTAAAGACTGTAAGAAAGGCATTTGTGCTAGAGGCATTTCAGCTACTAGGTTGCTTGGGTGGATCACTAAAGCTTGCATTGTAGCTAGGTTTGGAATTGGATTCATCACAGGAGTATGATTGGCCAAAGCTTGATTTATCATAGGTATTTGATTAAGCATGGCTATAGGCCCCATATGGTTTAGTGGACCAGAGGCTGTCTGTCCTAGTTGGGTACTTATAGTGATAGCTACAAAATATGCCTGAGCTAAAGTAGCATGGATTGGGTTAGCTCTCCTTGTGAACATGGAGGTAAGTTTGTCTAGGGCAGCATAGTAAATAGGCAAGGCAGTGACCTGCCCTATAGCATAAGGATCTTGCAAGCGACTGAAGGCATTCTGAAATCTGTTGTTAAAGGAACTTATCAACTCCCCTTCACCTCACTAGATTTCTACAAAAGACATAAAGATTAGCTAGGGTAGTAGGCATTCAAAACCTATCCAAAAATACATTCTTCAGGTTCAACCACGAATTTATGGATACTGCAAGAAGGTTGGCAAACCAATAATAAGCTTCATCCTACATAGGATAGAGGAACAACCTACATATCACATCCTCATGCTATACTTGCAACATAAACATGCTAGCCTCAAATATTTTAATATGCTCATCTGTAGTCCTATCTGGATCATTTACTCTAAACTTTGAATAGAACTTATCTGGGCTCTTTGACATATCATGGTAAGCATTGAATTGGAAAGGATACTGGTTATTTCCTACAAAGAAAGCCTTGGTAGGAGGATTAAAAGGAGTTGCAGCTGTGTTCCTTGGGGCTCTAGATATCCCTTGATCCCTTCTCGTTTGCCTAAATTCTATTAGAGATAGCAACTCTTCTCCAGCTGAGCTAGATCTAGTATGTCTCTATCTAGTCCCCAGACTTGCTAATTTTTTAAGTAGAGGGAAAATAGTTCTTTTGAGCTGGCCCTTCTTCTAGCACCAATTCTATTGATGGTGGTTTTAGTATGCAACAACGTAGGTGTGATTGTTGGTTCACACCTCTCTTGAAAATTATCCTACCCTAGGTAAGACTACTCCAAGGATAATACAACTAGGTCTTAGCTTTCTTGGGATCTCTTAGTTGGTATGTTCTAGCTATGCCTACAAGGGGTCTTACATGCAATTTATAGATCTTCAAGTTTGGGACAGCTAGTACACATAAACCCTTTTATGGTTTTCAGCTGATAAACAAGGCAAATTGTTGGTGAAATTCCTAATCTAATGATATTTTAAAGAAAAATGCAAAAGGTAAGGGTTTGAGAGGAATCCTAAGTGACCTTCACAATGCATGGGTTACCTTCAGTAGACAAATACTCTAAAACTTTTAACTAGCTTCCTGAGTTACCAAACTAGAATGGGTGTTACAGTACTGCAGAAAATAGTGCTATCTTCAATGGAAGTCAACAAATTTTTAGATTACATTCATTTGTTAAATACCCAATAAATGGTGCAACTTAACTTGTGAAATACAATTGAACTTTAGCATGAATGATCAGTCTAGACTAACTTTACATAGTCATCTACCATCAGCAAATAACTAAAAGTATGGACTTAGAGTATTCATCAGATACTTTCAGCAAACCATAAACATTGTAAAAGCACAACTAATTAACTACGGGAGAGCAAGAAGTGAACCTTGAAAACCAAAATGAGCCAATACAAGATACAAATTCTTAGAATTACTACAAAAACTTGCTTTGCATTACTTCAAATGGCATGGAGTCAACAATTTGGCATCAAATTCTCTCTTACAAATAGTGGAAATGGTAGCCCTTTATATAGAAAAGCAACATACCGAGTTTTTAAATGAATGGTGTAGATTAACTCGACACCGATGGTCCAGATTACATCAATAAATACCATTGCAACAGCTCACATCAATTCTTGGATTACATTTTGTCTTCTATGAAAAATACAAAAAATAGCTTCCAGATACATTGAATTTAGTCAATTTGACTAGCCAACTCAATATATTAATATAGAAAAGAACATTTGACTAGCCAACTCAATATATTAATATAGAAAAGAACATTTTAGAAGCATAGAAAAGACAAAATAGTCACATGCTGCCCCGAATACAACAATTTACACTTATGATGGGATTACATTCTTAAAATATTCAAAATAATATTAAGACTCTTCATCTAAATCAATTTTGTCTTCGCCAACCAGCTTGTTGCAGTAAGTCTGCCATGCGTCAGGTGCAAGATTAATTTATGACAAGTCTGGATCCTTCAAGTGATTGATCTAGTAGTCGAACATATCTAGTTCCTGAATGAACCTATTGTATATTTTCTCTATCTCTGCACTTACCTTTTGAAATGCCTTGAATTCAGCCCTGAGATCACTTACCTTATCTAACCTATCTTCCATACTTAGCTAGGCACTTCAAAAATTACCTTATGTAATTTGTCTTTACACTTTTCGATATCATATGGGGCATAGTCATAATAGGATGTCTCTAGGCAATCCTTTAGAGAATCATTGATATCATATATGATCGATTGCTGCTCCTCATTGGCCAACTTATATGCTTCTTTTATATTTTCAAAAGTTTCTTTTCTCAAAAGCAGTTGTTGGTACCATTCAATGGCCTTGGGCAGCTGGTTCCCAGTTAAGATATTCTTTACAACTAGGCTCTAGGTGGGCAAATACCTGATGATCTTTATTCAAGGATACATATGTGAGTAATATTCATTGAAGGAGTCACATTCCTTGCGCAGATCTTTCCATCTTTTATGCAATTCTACCAGCTTCTTGTGTGCTTGAGCAGAGGCATTAATAGCTTCACATCTCATCTCAAAAACTTTAGATAACCATTTTTCAGTACCTTGGAATTTGGATCTCACCTCGCCTAGTCTGGCCATTTCATCTATAGATAGGAAAGTGGGCACAATCCTTATATCTCCTCCTGTATCTACTGGCTTAACCAAAAACTAAAGATAAGTGTGAAGCTCTTCATTCTGCTGCTTTAAATCTTTCTTTGACATCGCATCCTTGTCCAATTGTTCAAAAATTGATGTGATTGATTCTTTAAAGTCATCCACTCTTTGAGCATGAGTGGTAAGTCCCAAATCAACTGTTGATATCACATAATCTTCCATCCTGACTTGTTCCTTTGCTGCATCAATTGACGGGACTACTATTTCAGCAATTCTTGATCCTAATTCATCTTTATAGATCCTAGATTGTATTTTGGCCTTCTTTTGTTTCTTGGGCCTCTGAGCTTGTGACAAAATTGTACTCAAATCAAGCTGCATTATTTCCACCTGTAGCTCAGGATATGTCATTCTATTTTGCAGCCATTCAAGTGCAGAAGATTTACCCAATCCAATGGCTCCATCAGTATCAATTACAGCCAGTTCTTCAAGTGATTTATGTTCTTGCTCTGGTAGTTCATCTTTTTCTATTTTTATTTCCTCTCCTTTTTCTTCTTCTTGAGCTAACTTGGAAACTTCCTCTGTTTGACCTTTATCTGAGGACTATTAGATACATCAATGACTTCAACGTTAGTTAGAGGTTCACCGGAGTCTTTATTTCTTACTTATGTCGAAACCTCTTTCTTCTCCTCAAATGCTACTTCAAGCTCATGTAAACCCAGATCTGCACATACCTTTTCAATCCTAGGCAGTTGTGGTATGACCAAAGAGTCTACAGATATTTATGAAATAGGAACAACAAAAAATATGGCTAGTGGAGGCACATTGACTTGCGTTAGGTTAGTTAATACTACTGATAAGGATGAAGAGATGACAAGAGGTGAAGGAAAAGGTAGTGGATGTAGAGGAAGAGGAGGTGAAAGGATAGTTGAAATAGGAGGTAATGTTGCAGGGAT
Organism: Cunninghamia lanceolata; assembly: GCA_027924645.1. Taxonomy (NCBI): domain Eukaryota; kingdom Viridiplantae; phylum Streptophyta; class Pinopsida; order Cupressales; family Cupressaceae; genus Cunninghamia; species Cunninghamia lanceolata. The sequence goes on from BSBN01000016.1 coordinate 6,558,550, forward strand.
GAATAATTGAGTGGAAGAAGTAGAAGGTGTAAGTGTAGTAGTAGTAGAGGGGCATGAAGTGGTGACAGCAGAGGAAATAGGGTTGCTAGGGACATTGGAAGAAATTACCAATGAGCAGGAAGTAGCTGCAATGGTAGAGGTGAGAGAGGTGGTAGGAATGGTAGCTGAGGTCATAGGTGAAGTGGAGGTGAAGTGGATATAGTAGTAGAAGAAGTGGTAGTAGAAGCTACATGAGTTGTGGCAACCATGCTTTTACTTTGTGTAGCACGGGACAGGGAAGTCAGAGGACTAGAATCCTTCTTTGTTGTAGCAACCTCCTTACTTACCTCTTTTACCTTTGCTTTCTTGGCCTTAGAACCTTCTCCAGGGCCACTTGGCATGTCTCTTTTCTTGGAGGCCCTTGTCCTGGTAGAGGAAGGTTGATCTTTCTTTGGAGGAGGCCTTGTAGATGGTTTCTTAATCTTCTTTGCCTTCTCTACCAGAGATGTGTGTTCTTCACTATCTAATTTCTACTTCTCAGTCAGCTCTACCTCATCTGTGACATTGATTGGTTCATCTTCCTCTCCTCCAGAGTCCTTATCTAATTCTAATGATGTATAAGTGAGCTATATTCCTTGTCCTTCTAAAGCAGCCACCTGACCCCTTACCTAGACCTTACTTAACATGATGGGCTCTTTCATGATAATATTCAAGGAGCTTTCTTCTACATTTGCCCAATTTGGTAATGGAATAAGCTAATGGTATTGAGCCTCACAAGGTCCTCCGACCATAACATTTTCATCTTGTAACTGGTCTGGCACTGCCATAATGTGGGACTTCTTGATGAAGGTTAGAGGCAGCCTTGAATGAGCCTTCTTCATAATTTTGTAATCATCCGGGCAATTAGCCCAAAAATCTTCAATGTGTATCTTGTGAAACAACTTCTTACTCACGAACCTTTCCATCACCTTATTTGGATCAAAATGATCCCTTGCATTGTAGTAGTGTAAGTTGAGGAGTTGAAGCTCTTTGTTAAAATGCTCTGCCGATGCCAAAGAAGGGCATGCATAGTTCCCCTTGCCAAACCTGATAGGAAACTAAACATTAGTTCTGTGTAAGTGTTTGAGCTTCTTAGCACAAGGTATTAACTATCTAGACAACTCTAGAAGCATTGTATTGTCATCAAGGTATTTGGGAAGTCTGAAGGCCATCCCAGTGAAGCCTTGTATTCTTAGATATGTGAATTTCTCAAATTGGATATACCACCTGCCATATTTAGTTATTTCATTCATTGCCTTAGTGGAAATCCTCAAGGCTGTGTTAGCTTGGAGCATTCTAGCTATATACATTATGAAAGCATCATTTACCCTTTTGAAATGTATCAAAGATTGAGATGAGGTCAACTGCGGGTAACACTCATATACTTTCACTTGGGTTTGCTCATCATTTCCAACTTCTCCAATTTTGGACAACCCAACATAGTGATTTCTCCTTGCTAATGCATAGACAATATAAGGTGTCCATCTGAAATACCTCTTCTCCTTGAAGTTGCTAAAGGCCTCATGAATGTTGTCACTAAGGATTTGGGCCTAGTGGAACTTAGTCCCTTTTAATATCTCAATGATGATAACAAACATCCATCCCTCAAAAGTGGAAGTTGTAGGTAATCCATAGATTCTACTCATAAAAGTTATTAAATCCCCAATTTCATCATGGAAATCACTTCTATATAGCACTTGGGGGAATTTTTTGAGGGCAGACCTTCTATTTTTGGCCCAATTATCATTCATATATTTTCTACATCCCTCTACATCTTTGTTATAAGTCCCCTCTGATCCTTGTTTGTCTGGCATAGTCATGACTTTGTGCCATGGAATATCAAAGGTTTCAGCTAGGGAAGGTTGACTTAAATCAACCAGGATATCCCCGTTGGTTGTTTGAATTGTCCCTGTCATGACATCATACCCATCTGCACAGGTTTCCATCAATTCTACACATTGTATTGAGGTGGGGAAGGCAGTAACTTGTGATATACCACTGTCTCTGAGTATTTTGGCCCTAGGAGTTGGGTTTGGATTGAAGATTCTCAATCTGATGTCATCTAGGTCTATGTGACCTAGGTCTATATCTCCTACATCACTCCACCCAGAGTGAATTTTGGTCTCTGGAGGGATTCCTTTGAACTCATAATTCATGGCTTGAGCTCAGGCAGTCATTTAATCTGCAGGACCAGACCTTATAAGTTTGATACCTTAAGAATTCTTTCACATTCCTAAGTTTTAGAAGGTCCTTAATGAATCTGCTAACATTATTGATATACCCTTTGAAAGAATCTTAAATCTAATAGTTATCACCATTACACCTATACCATTTTATCATCAATGCATGCAAAAAACATTTAATGTTGTAAGACATCTTATTGAAAGCATGAAAATCATCATTATCTATGCATTACAACATTAACTTTATCATTCCTGACACTTTCCCTTTGAAAATTCTTTGAAACACAGTCATTTTGCATTGTTTACACTAATTTTAGGTTCAACCGACTCGTAGGCAGAAAAGTGCTAAAATTGAGGTTTGCCGACCTCAATGAGAAAAATGGGCTTGTCTGACTCAGAGTTTTATTACTACTCATTCTCTTCTAGCTTTTGGCAGATTTTGGTTGTTACTGACTTGTATGGCTTTTGGAGGTCACCGACCTTTCATTGGTTGTTCAGTTAGTCAGTTGTGTTTTAGCGCAAGTCTCTTTGAGATCATTTGCATTACATTTGCCTAGGATTTAGCTTTGTCTGACTTGCATGAGTTTTGAGGTTGACCAACCAAGTTAGTGAAAGAGTGTTTAAGTGCAGGGTTGGATGGAATCACTTTTAGCACAAAACTATTGTCTTATTTTTAGCGGGACTTTGGGATGTCACCAATTTTGTGGAGATATTCAAGGCGTCTGACCAATTCAGAGACGGGGTCATTTGGCGCAAGGTCAGTGCAAGAGATTTTTAGTGCAAAAAAAGATTTTCAAGGCTTATAGGGTTTTGAGGTCCCGCCGATCTAATCGATGAAACATGACATGGCTACGTAGGTTGGAGGTTAATGTTTTTAGCGCTGAGTGGATTTTAAAGTGCAGTGTGGGTTTCAATGGTCACCACCTAACTAAAGAGGTGGCATGTTTATAGGTCATTTAGATTCTAGTTTGACACTAAAACCAAATGTCTTTGTAATCTATGAAAACTTCGGCTATGTCTACCAATCTACCTATGTTTTCAAAAGGACATTCAAACTAGGTTTCAAATGAAAAACAAACAATTTGTGCATAAAACCCTAGCTGGAAACCCTAAAGGCATTTGCTTAGAAAACATTTAGTAAAACCCTAACCATATACAGTGAAAGCTCAAAAAGAGAAGATTTGAAACCCTACCTGGTTAGTGTAGAAAGTGTGTCTAGATTGTGTAGGTAGGAAGTGGTTGTGGGATCAAACTCGGGGCAACATTGGCGAAAAAAAATGTTCAACTGGCAGCAAAGATCACAAAGGGGGCTCTGAAATCTTGATCAAATGCAAAGACACCTACAACAAAGGAAGTTATCCTTTTTATTATCCCAGCCAAATCGCCATTAATGCATGACGTATAGTTGAAAGTTTATGGATCTAGTGGCCTTCTCATGTGTTCAGACCTAGTCGGTGGGAGTTCCTTTTAGCGCTACGACTACAGGCTCAACTTTATGCAGTTTGTGGAACTTTATGGTCCTTCAAACTTGTAGGCATTTTGGCCTCATCCAACTTAGTCGGTGATCGAACGATATAGCGCAAGTCAGAGATGGTTGATTTTAGCGCAAAATTCCATCGGGAGGAAAACTAATGCTGAAGTCGGTGATAAAGATTTTAGCACAAAGTCAGTTGGAAGGTAAATCAGTGCAAAGGTTGGTTGGATAGAAATTTAGCACAAAAGATCAATTCAAGGCCATTAAAAGGGATATGAAAATCCAACCTAGCAGATTCTTGAAGTGATTTTTCAACATCATCATTCAATCATGGTCAAAATGCACTTTGACCACTTAACCACTTAGGAGATGAAAAAGATCTATTGACATCCTAAGCCAAATTTAAAAGAGGGGGTCCCTATTTTCAAATGGGGTGTGTGTGCGAGGCACAACAGCTTCCTCCATTAAGCCTATAGTTTCTACATGGAATGAACATAATATTATGGATGTAGATGAGGTAAGAGGCTCTATTACACTATCCTTTCACTTCATGTGCTTGTTATTGGGTAAACTTGTACCATGTTTTTGTTATACTTCCTTGTGATTACTTTTTTTGGATACTTCAATAGTTATCATAGCTCTTGGATACTATAAACAAAAAATGAACATACCCTCAATGTGCAATACTACAATTCTAGCCATTATAGCCTTAGCATTGACGCTTTACATAAATGCGTTATCACGAATTGTCTCACTATTCTACTTACAGAACCAAAAGAAACATGCAATGCTATAATTTACTAGGTTCTACTTCAAACCATTTTTCTTGAGTATTCACTTCATTATTGTTGTCCTTGTCATGTTTATGACATGCTCCTATTCTTCATTATGACATTTAACTCTATCTTTCTAAACAGTCACTTTGAGTATGTCTTAGTAAAGCTCTTAATCACTAATCCTAAAGTCAAGGCTATCATATCTACTTTGTTGCTGTCGTTCCAAGGGTTCTTGGTCACTGTTTAATGGTTTTGACAGTGTCTTTATCTCTTCTCTTTGTTTGGTGAAACCCTACTAGTTGTTGCATCTCTTTATATTCTCCTATACCTTCCATGCTATGGACTGTCCTAAGAGAAAGATATGGACTACCATCTTACAACTTTTACTTTCTTCCTTATCATATGAAGGATTGGGACTGTGCCTTCTTGTTGAAAATCTTATGGTAATGACTATAAGAATCCTCCTATAAACTGGAATCTATTGCTTACAATAAAGGAAGAATCTCACAACATACCTTGACTTAGTCATTTAAGAGTGGAAGAAAATTTTTATTTTGAACAAAAAATTATGGTTTTTGCATTCTTTACTTGATTTATATTAATTTTTGCATGATGATTAAACCACATGCAGAGAAATTATATGAGAGCAGAATGAAAAGAAAAAGGCCCTATCAATAGAGCTCTCTAAAAAGCTGCACAACTTGAGGACAATGATGATAGTGATTATGTTGAACGTCTTGATGAGAATTTGCATGATATTCAGAGTAGTAGTGGTGGTGTTGGAATTGAGGTGAGTGTTATTTATTGTTTTTATGTCTTTCATGGTAGTCATTGTTGTTTTAACACACACATGCAAGTAAGTGCTATTCAAGTAAGTTGTTTTAATTCTATTTGAAGGAAAACCCACCAGTATGATTTACTTTAAAGGATTTAACTCTATAGAGAAACCAATAAATGTAAGTCACTTAAAGGGAATTACATCAACTTCTAATAGAAACCAATTAAAAGCATCCACACAATGACAACAAATGTGCCTTGATAAATCTATTTATTTGAATAACTGGAAATAGCCAATATGGAGACAATCAAACAACTTATGAACTTGAATATTAACAGAAGATTAGAACACCATGCATATCCACAAAGTTAACCATCCTTGCCGGTTATAATATTAAATTATCATAGAAGTGTAATGTCTTGAATTTGAAATATGATTGGATAGATAATAATGGAATATAGAAATTGTCTTGCATAAAGATGATGATTGTCTAGGCATTGGTTTTCCTTATAAATATGGGAAGCAACAAGCTTCAATCCTCTTGCAACTAAACATGTTTAATAAAGAGAAATTAATGGCATAAGAAAGTTAACCAAGATCTGAATCTTTTAATCATCATAGAGCACCCATGACCTCAGGCCTAGCAAGGTACTCATCTCCATGTTACAGTATATGTTAACTATGTTGTGCCCCTGTCTATTATCACAAAAAAGTGTCAAAATTTTATCCTTGTTCTCCATGTTGATGCCAGTAAAACTGCTCATTGCTGCTTCTGTACCTGAACTTGTAGCTGTACATCAACCTTTCAAGTATGTCTGCTCCCACATATCGAATGTAAGGTCACTAGGCCATTTGAATTCTTGAATTCAGAGTAGATTGGTCTGATGGTCCTTCCATCTTTTATCCAAGATAGCCTTACATCAATTAAATTTTCCATATCCTGCACCTACAGGTATGACCCTATCCAAAATCACGTTAAAGATCAAAGTATCTATATCTTGCTCCTTTTTCAAGAATTCCATAACCATATACAATGTTGTTTTGAATTCTGCCTTCCAAGTATCAAGGCCTTTAACTTGTTTGTTTTCCTCTGTTAGAATAGGGGGGATAAATTGATTCTTGAAAGTAGAAAAAGATTCAAGTCTGGCCTGCATCCTTTTGTCTTCACTACTGGCATATTGATGCTCTTCAATGATCATAGTCACCATTTGCTTTGTGGGCTTCAATTTAGTAGGAGCATTAAGATTTCTTTGAAGTATCCTGCAAAGCAAGCCTAAATTGTGCACGAAAGGCTGCCATTTCTTGTATAGTGGCTCCAAAATAGAAAAGTTTTCTTGCAATTGTTTAATGGCCTGAGATAACATGGAGTGGCAATCATGCACATCCCCAAGTTTATCCACAACTAGCTTTATCCTATATTCCATAATTTTCTCAAAGACTTCAAGGACCTTGATCCTTGTCTCATTTTTTGTTTCCTCATTTTGCTTCTTGAGGTCCTCAACTTCTTTTTCAAATTTTATTCTCAAATCATTAAACTCTTGCATTGTCACTGTGACATCACTAGTTGTTGGTGGTACAAAAGGTTGATATGGAACTCTTGACAGACTCTGGGAAGAACCCACATCTTGCAGTTGCTTTTTCAATTGCCTATTTTCAATGAACAACCTATTCACTTCATCATTCATGTCTTGTTGTGTTTTCTCATAATCTTGCAATTTTTTTACAACTACATGGGTGAACATGGCAGAATGGACTGTAAGAGTAGAGGCCTTAGTTCCTGAAGTATCTCGTAAGCTTTTCACCATAGCAGATCCCTTCATTTTCTGAACAACATCTAGTGATGAAGGGGGTAAATCACAAAACACACAACAACATAAATTGAACATAGGAAATAGAAATTTCTTTTATTGATCTAGGCAACTCATTACATTATAGAAGCTTAATTACAATCAAAGGAATCAATCCTCTATAGGTTGCAACACATTACAGCTTTCTTTCACAAGACTCTGGAATCATTTGCCATATGTAACACCAAATCTGCTAGGGTTTCTATTTTCCCACCTATTCTTGATTCTACACTTTCCCCCTTAACTCTACTACTGCCCAGGGTTCCCAAAAATGGTTATTAATAGCCTTTTTGGTGGCCAACAACCTAATTTCAAAATTTGCTTCTCCCTCCAAAAATAGGTCAACTTCTGGGAGCCATAACTTTTGATCCGGGTGTCCGATTGACAAACTATTTTATGCGTCAAAAAGCTCACAGAGTACTCTACACGCTAAGAACCTACTCTATTGGTTTTGGCCATTTTCAGGCCCACACAGGGCCATTTAGTTCCTTAAACCTAAGTTTGAATATAATTTTTAGGCATTTTTGAAGAAATAGAAACTTTAATATCTTTAAGCTTGCAAATGATCTTTGCATGATTCCTTCGCCAAAGGTCTTATTTTTCGGTTATGAAACTTCCTATAAAATTTTACTTCATTCTGTGGCCAAATGCAAACTTTCTAAAAATAGCAGGTTGCTATTTTTCGTAGTTTGGAAAAATTGAAAGTTCTACATCATTATTCAAGCAATTATGGAACCAGAACCACAAATTTTGAAAAGGAATGGAAAGAACATCAACAATTTTGAAACACATTTTTTTGGGTGATGCAAGATTGCCCTTACACCACTGGATGCTCCTGTATCAGACACCTAGGGTAATTTGAGAAGTGACCCTATCACGTCTCAGGTGTTTGTGTGAGGAAACCCAAACGGTCAACCTCTACCTTAGACAACCAAGAAGAATCTTCAACAAACCTTCCTTTCCATTTCACCAAATATTCTTCATATTGCCTATTACGAGTACTTCTCGCATGGCTATCCAAGATCTCTTCTATCTCCTATGTTGAAGTAGATGCTGGAATACTCCACTGTTCTTTTGTTGGTCTATCCTTTGTTCTAGCTTCATGATATTTTGATAAATCAGTAATGTTGAAAATAGGGGAAATGTTGATCTCACTCGGCAGCTCCACCTCATATGCATTTCCTGAATCATGTTTCTTCAAAATTTTGCATGGTCCAAATTTCTTCATTTTCAGCTTATTGTATGTTCCAATCAGGAACCTTTCTTTTCTCAAGTGAACCATGACTTCATCTCCTACCTAGAATTCCTTATATCTCCTCTTCTGATATGCCTTAGCCTTGTACTAAATATGCATCTTATTAATGTGCTTTTTCACCTCTTCATGCAAATTCTTCATTTGTTCTGCAAAGTCTTCAGCCTCGGCACTTGTCTTTTCTCCTTTGTCCAGATTCCTAAACTCTGAAGTATTTCTTAGACTATTGCCATATACAATCTGGAAAGGTGATTTATCGATACTCCTATTAACATAATTGTTGTAAGAAAATTCTACCTGTGGTAAAATCAAATCCCATCCCTTGGGCTTATCTCCTACTAAGCATCATAGTAGGTTACCCAAACTCCTATTCACCACTTCCATCTATCCATTAGTCTATGGATAGTGTGCAGAACTAAAATTCAAATCTATCTTCAACTTCTTCCACAATGTCCTCCAGAAATAACCAACAAACTTGGTATCTCGATCTGAAACTATGCTCTTTGGTAGACCATGTAATCTCACCACCTCTTTGAAAAATAATTCAGCAATATAGACAGCATCATTAGTCTTCTTGCAAGGAATAAAATGTGCCATCTTCGAGAATCTATCCACCACCACAAAAATGGAATCATGTCCTCTCTGTGTCCTTGGTAAACCAAGAACAAAATCCATACTAATATCATCCCACGACTTCTCTGGTACATGTAGTGGTTGATATAGACCTATATTCTGACTTGTTCCTTTTGCTATCTAACATACTCTGCAACTCTACACAAATTTCCTCACATCCTGCTACAACTGTGGCCAATGATAATTTTCACCAATAATAGAAATGGTCTTATCTCGACCAAAATGTCCATCCAATCCTCTACTATGCTTCTCCTTAATCAGGTTCTCTCTCATGGAACTCCTCAGAATGCACAACTGGCTTCCTCTAAACAACATGCCATCTTGGATTATGAAATCCAACCATTTTTTCCTATCTAAAGTAATAGGTTCCAAACAAGCTTTCCAAGCCTCTGCAAAATCTAGATTTTTAGGATACAAACTTTTGAGCTCATCGAACCCAACAACCTCTATCTTCATTTCTGTCAACAAATTTTACCTTCTGCTCAAGGCATCTGCAACTCTATTGGACTTCCCACTCCTGTGCTTCAAAACAAAAGTATAGCTCTACAAAAACTCAACCCATTTTAAATGCCTTTGGTTCAACTTTCCTTGACTATTAAGATACTACAAAGCCTGATGATCAGTATATAAAAAAAACTCTTTTGGCAACAAATAATGTCTCAATTTCTTCAAAGCCTAAACTATTGCATAAAATTCCTAATCATAAATGGAATATTTTTTCTTGGCATCATTAAGCTTCTCACTAAAATAGGTTATGGGCTTACCTTCTTGGCTCAAAACAACTCCTCTACCACTACCACTAGCATCACAATCTACCTGAAATACCTTATTGAAATCTGCAAGTGCCAAAATAGGTTGTTCTATGACTTTCTACTTCAATGTATCAAAGCTCTTGTCTACTCCTTTAGTCCATCTAAAGTCTTTTCTATCCCCTCTCATTATCTTAGTTAGGGGTGCACAAATGCTACTAATATTCCTGATAAATTTTTTGTAAAAACTTGCCAAACCATGAAAAGAACGTACCTCCGTTGTACTCCTTGGCATAGGCCATTTAATGATAGCCCTCACTTTTTCTGGTCCATCTTAAGACCTTCCTCTGAGACAAAAAATCCCAGGTATACCAACTCCTTTGCAAAACTACATTTCTTCAAATTAATCAACAACTTTTCTTCTCTTAGCTTCTCTAAAACTCTTCTGATATGCATCAAATGCTCATCCCAAGTCTTAATAAAAATCAAAATATCATCCAAATAAATAATAACAAAACTTCCCAAAAATTCTTTCTATTCCTCGTTCATGAGCTACATGAATGTGCTCGGTGCATTGGTTAGCCCAAATGGCATGACTAACCACTCATACAAACCTTCCTTTGTCTTGAAAGCTATCTTCCACTCATCTCCTTCTTTGATATGGAAATGGTGATACCCACTCTTTAGATCAATCTTTGTGAAGTACTTGGCTCCACTCAAACAATCCATTATGTCATCCATTTTGGGTAATAGAAATATGTACTTGATCATGATCTTATTGATGGCTCAAGAGTCTGTACACATTCTCTACTCTTCATCTTTCTTTACTGCTAGTACTGTAGGTATCGTACATTGACTTAGGCTCTCTCTTATCAATCCCTTCCTCAATAACTTCTGAACTTGTCTATTCTACTCTTCACTCTCTACTAGAGTCATTCTATGGGTGGCCTTACTCAGCAAACTGGCTCCTAGTATCAAATCCATTTGATGACTTATCTTGCCCACTGGTAGTAAATCCTCTAGTACATTATCAGAGATAATGTCTTAAAATTCTTCCAACATATCTAAAACTTTTGCTGGTACATCTTCACATTTCTCTTGACTAAACTTAGGAATTAGTGCAAAATAATGATGCTCATGGTTCATACCCTCCAAAAATTTTCTACCACTACCAAGCAAATTATGACAGTACTACATACATTTTCTTCCACCTCTTTCAAGGGCTTCAATTTATGATGAAATCCATCTTTTGTTAGAGAATATGTGTTTGTATGGCCATCATGGACAATGCTTCTATCATACTGCCACAGCCTCCCCAACAGCATATGACATGTGTCCATTGGTATGATATCACACAACACCTCATCATGGTAGTCTCCAACCTTGAACTTCACTAAACATTGCTCATTGGCCAAAACTCTATGGTCCTTCTACAACCATGCATTCTGATATGGATGTGGATGCTTTCTTCTTGTCAACCATCTCCTTTGAAACAAGATTATCAGTGCTTCCACTGTCAATAATAATATCACAACACTTACCTTCACATTTGCACCTTGTGCGAAATAAACTCTTCCTCTGATTTGGTTCTTTCTCCTCATTCAACAAGGTTCTTCTGACCACTAGGGTTTCTCCCCTTTCACCATCTTCACAATGCTGAGACTGTGCATCTTCATCTACATGTGCAACTCATGCATTACCTTCAAGTCTTCTATTCATCCTTCCTTGATGTTGCAGACACTCGTATGCTCGATGCCCTTCTTCTCCACATTGGAAATAGGTTCCTCTAAAACCTCCTCTTCCAGGTCCTTTCCTAGGTGTACCTATTCCTCTTCGTCTTTGCTCAACATTGTTCTGGTCATGAGGGCGGTAGGAATTATCTCCTCTCTGAATTCGACTGGTGTCAACTTCTTCACTTTTCTTTGAATCTTCATTTCAGCCCCATAGGGTCTTCCACCAATCCTTCCGCGTTGACCTTTTCCCCTTTGCTTACTATCAAATCTTTTATTCAGCTTCTCTTCCACCTTCAGGGAAAACTGGTATGCATCTTCTATGGTGGTCATTCTGACTAGGCTCAGCTCCTCTTGAATACTTGGCCTCAACCCATTAATGTAACGAGCTACCTTCTCCTTGTTGGGCTCTGCATGACATGTCCTGATAGTAATTTTATAAAAATCCTCTATATACTCCTTAACAGACTTGTTGCCTTGCTTCAATCCTTGCAGCTTCTTCAACAACTCCATCTCATAGTCCACAAGAATGAACTGCTTCTTCCATTTCTCCACCATTCGATCCCATCTATTGATCTTTCCTTTTCTTCTTCTATTCCTTTCTAACTGGACCTCCTTCCATCAAATATTGGCATGGCCCTTCAATTTTGTTTTTGTAAACTTGACCCAATCTAGGTCTTCCACATCTTCATACTCAAAATACTCCTCCATGTCATTGATCCAATCAATAAGCTGTTCCAGATTCAAATCTCTAGAATATGTAGAAACTTTGATCCTGAGCCTCTTTCCAATCTTAGAAATGACCCTCAACAACCTAAATTCTGCAAGATCTCCTACAACTTCTTGTTCTTCCTCAGATAGCTCTTCTTCAGCTTCATCTTCACTTTCTTCTCTTCTTGTCAAATCAAACCCTCTTCGCAGCTCCTCTTGCAATGCATCGATTTGCTTTTGTAGGGCTCTAAAACTATCTTCTGTCAAAGCATTCCTCCCAATACAATTTTTTTGTAGAGGCATCTTGATCTCCGTAGCAAACCCACAACCTCAGGTCCTAGTGCAAACTGCCTCATGGTCGACAGTTTATCTACACACTCAGAACCCTTGCTCTAATACCACTTGATGAAGGGGGTAAATCACAAAACACACAACAACAAAAATTGAACACAGGAAATAGAACTTTCTTTTATTGATCTGGGCAACTCATTACATTACAAAAGCTTAATTACAATCAGAGGAATCAATCCTCTATAGGCTGCAACACATTATAGCTTTCTTTCACAAGACTCTGGAATCATATGCCATCTGTAACCCCAAATCTACTAGGGTTTCTATTTTCCCATCTATTCTTGATTCTACACTTTCCCCCTTAACTCTACTACTGTCCAAGGTTCCCAAAAATGGTTATTAATAGCCTTTTGGTGGCCAACAACCTAATTTCAAATTTTGCTTCTCCCTCCAAAAATAGGTTAACTTCCGGTAGCCATAACTTTTGATTTAGGTGTCCGATTGACGAATCATTTTATGCATTGGAAAGCGCATAGAGTTCTCTATGTGCCAAGAACCGCTTTGTTGGTTCTGGCTATTTTCAGGCCCATATAGGGCCATTTAGTGCCTCAAACCTGAGTTGAAATAATTTTTAGGCATTTTTCAAGAAATAGAAACTTTAATATCTTTTAGATCGCAAATGATCTTTGTGTGATTCCTTTGCCAAAGGTATTATTTTTTAGTTATGAAACTGATGTAGAGGCAAGGAAGATAGGAGAAGGAGGACAAACTTGACAAGGTTCAACTATACCTATTAGCCCCAAAACAAAGATCTTTATGCAAAAGTGGGGACAACAGAAAGGAACTCTAGCATCATCATGGAAATGTTGGTTTGGGATGTCAAGGGACCCATTCCATCCATTGTCTAAGGTAGATTCGACTTCGGGTTGGTACTTCCTTCACAAACCACCCAAAATAGCTTGTAACTCTTCAAAAAGACAACAAACCTAATAACTTTTGACTCAGACCTCCAAACCTAGATCTTAGACAATAATTAGATACACATTATGGAATTCTATCACATATCCCAAACTTGGCATAGGTTGTTTTGGACGGACTATCTCAACCAATAACCCCTGTCAGTGGCGTAGTGCGCCAATTAGGCCAAATTTACAACGAGACTACCAAAGAATGCAAGCCTAGAACTCAAAAAAAGCTTTGGACACTTAGAATACATTCTAAAACAAAGGAATTTGTGGGTTTTAGACTTCTACTAACTGCTATTCCCAAAAACACACCTTTGGTTCCTTTAATGTGCCTTAAACTACACCTAACACATGGTTTTGTTAGGTCTCATCAATGCAAACTCTTTCTCTACAAGTTCTCTACCAAAAAAACATCACAACATACTAGTACAGTCCTACCACCATCCATTCCACTGACCACAAGTGGATCAAATCAGTGGAATGGCAAGGAGATGCATATTCCTCTACCAAGACCCTAGAGAAGGGTTTCACAACCAAGTTTGAAATGAAACCTTATATCTCCCTTCAATATTCTTGTTAAGATGCCAAACTACATTCAAATGAAATATGACTCAATTTAGTATCAAATCAGAACATGAAGAGATGATGACAAAACTGTACCTTCCTGCAGTATGGCATGTAGAGGTAGATTTCTCAGAAAAAATAGAATTTTGTTCAAAGGGCAGTCCCAGAGTTTTGCTTGTAGAAAACTATTTATTAAATGTCAAGATAAGATTTTTTTGGAAGTCAGTCCATCCCTCTATCCATCCCACATATTTGGGACTCTTGAAAATTCTGTACAAATGAATAGTACGGCCTATTGTTGCTGCAAACATAGAAAATTCAGAAAAACAGTCACAACAGCAGCCCGAGGAAAAACAGAGATATCTCCCTTGAAAGTTAGTGTCAAAACCTCTAACTAGGCTTGTTTGAAAGATACTTCAATCCCTCACATGTGCCATAGACTTTGGGGCCATTACTATTCCGTACAGAAGTACAGTACGGACTGCTACAGTGAATAATACAGAAAAAGGCAAAAATTCTAAGTTTTTATTATTATTTCTCCTTCAAACGACTTCTTCAAGACTTCTACAAGATTCCCCTGCCAAGTCCAAAGCCTTAGCAATCATATACAATGGTTTGAGAGGTAGTTTTTTCATGTTGGAGGGTGCATAACTATTCTTCTATGGACAAACTGCCTGTCAGTTTTAAAATAGCATTTACTAATCACTGTTGTAGTTGTCCTGATTAGGATTGCAGAAAATTGTTTGGGCTTAATGAAGCCTTCAAAACATTTGTTAACCTTTGGCACAACTTGTCATGTCTTCCTAACACTTTGACATGCCTTTTGCAAGGTCTACAACATGCAAAGTATGACTTGTCCTACATGGCTTAACAAAGGCTTACAATTATGAAGATTGCCTCAACAATATGAGAGTAGGTATTTGGACATAGTCCTTATTAAAATCATGTAGATGGTCTACTAGGACCTTATTAGAGACAAAAAAATGAACATCAAAACAAACATTAGGTTGAATGTCTCATGGAGGCCATCTTGGGTTAGGTGCTCCTGCACCATACACCCCACC
Organism: Cunninghamia lanceolata; assembly: GCA_027924645.1. Lineage (NCBI taxonomy): Eukaryota > Viridiplantae > Streptophyta > Pinopsida > Cupressales > Cupressaceae > Cunninghamia > Cunninghamia lanceolata. The sequence goes on from BSBN01000016.1 coordinate 6,573,585, forward strand.
TACAGAAGAACTCATGCCACATGAGTTGAGTCTTTGTCGTGCTCCACCTTTATCCTTTGCTGCCTTATGTCTTCTCCATGATCTCTGGACTGCAACTGTCTTCTGTGGAATAAAAAACTCATGCCTAGCATTGTAGGCTCTACTCACACCTTGCCATGAGTGAGTGCTTACAACCAAACTTGGATGTTGCATGCCATGATTACTTACTGTCATATTTGCCTGAACACCTCCATTCAAAACCTTGGTTGGTCCTTCTTGTACTGCTGCTATGGCAAAATGTGATGGTCTGTCAACCCTTATTGGCTCTAGAGGAAAAACAATGGTCCCTACTATGATAGCATCTTCTTCTTTCCAACCACCTTGTGGCTGCTTGTAGACCTACTCTTTGACCTTCTTCTGATCCATCTCAGACACTACCATCTGATCTCCATTATTCAAAATTGAAACCACCTTAAAACTTTGGTCTTTGACAACCTCACTCCTTGAGGTATCCTCAACTTTCTTTGTCTCTTCTTCATTGATCTTCACAAACTCTTTCTTGCCCACCAAAATGATCTTGGCTGCCTTCTTTGCTTCAGCATCCTCCTATAATGGTGTCATCAAAAAAGTCTTCCCATCCTTCTTGATGGTGTATGTGTTAGCACATCCATCATATAATGATTGCCTATCAAATTGCCATGGCCTACCTAAAAGTAGGTGACAACATTCCATGGGCAAAATGTCACATAAAACTCTATCCTTATATTCTCCAATTTCAAAATCAACATATGCTTGTTCATCTACCATAAGTGATTGGCTATCACTTACCCAAGATGCTTTGTAAGGAGTTTGATGAGGAATCCTTTCTATGTTCAATTTATCCACCATTTCCCTAGATACCATATTATCTATTGAACCAGAATCTTACTACCTTGCATATTTTACCTTTGCTTTTGCAATTGGTCCTGAAAAGTGCTCTCCTTTGTATCATCTCCTTGGATGTCTTCAAGAGTGTTCTCCTTAGCATCAATGCTTCTCCATCTTGAACTAGGGCTGCACTCCTAATTGGAGAGTCAACACTTTCATCTACCTCCTCTTCTTGCACATATTGAAACCTCTTTTCGTTCCTCCTTTCACTATCACCAAATGTAGAACTTTGGTTCATTGGACACTTGTATGCTATATGACCAATCTCATTACAATGATAACATCTCCCAGTGAAAACATTAGAACCTCTACCTCCACCTCTTGTGCCTCTAAATCCCCCTCTAAAATCAGAAACTTGGCCCTTACCTCTGCTTGTGTCTCCTTGGTCTTCTTGGGACTAATTTCTGTCTTCAAAACTGTCCCTACCTCTGAAATTTTTGCCACCTCTTCCTCTACTTTGCTGCTCACCTTTCCTCCTCAACTTCTCTTCAGCCCTTAGTGCCACTTGAAAGCACTTCTCAATGGTTTTAGGGGTCAACAAATTGATTTCATCTTGAATGTTGAACGTCAAACCATTCAAATACCTTGCCACCTTGGCTTTTTCATCCTCCATGTACCCACAACGAAGAGTGTATTTGTGAAACTCCTTGGTGTAAGTAGCCACATCCAAATCTCTTTGTTTGAGATTTTGCATCTTCTTGTAGATCTGCACTTCATAGTCTGATGGAAGGAATTGGGACTTGATCCTCTCCACCATTCTGTTCCATGAAGAGATCATACTCTTCTCATTCTTTACCCTCTCTCCTTGGGTGTAATTCCACCATGTAAGGGCAGCACCTTTGAGTTTAGTTTTTGCAAACTTGACCCTCTTGCTTTTAGGAACTTCCTTGTACTCAAAGTAATTGTTTAGAGCTTCAATCCACTCCATGACTTCATTAGCATTCATCTTCCCACTAAACATGGGAATCTCCATCTTGGTCTCCGAAGAATCGTTGCCAATTGCCTTGATGGCTTCAAGGAAATGTCTTTGATCAGCTGGTACTTCTGCCTCTTCTTGCTCTTCTTCTTCTTCTTCTTTCTCTTCCTCTTCATCTGAACCTTCCTCCATCCTCTTCCCTATCCTCAATGCCTTCAACTCTGCTTGGAGTGCTTCCTTGACTCCACTCTTGATCTTCTCTTCCATCTCCTTGAACTTCTTGACCACTTCGGTGGTCATCCCCTTTGGAGGCATATTGCTAGCCTCTTCTTCACTCTCCTCTACTGACATATACCAGACCTTATACCACCAACAACAGAACCTTTTATGGCTCTGATACCAATATGATGTAGAGGCAAGGAAGATAGGAGAAGGAGGACAAACTTGACAAGGTTCAACTATACCTATTAGCCCCAAAATAGAGATCTTTATGCAAAAGTGGGAACAGCAGAAAGGAACTCTAGTATCATCATGGAAATATTGGTTTGGGATGTCAGGGGACCCATTCCATCCATTGTCCAAGGTAGATTGAACTTCGGGTTGGTACTTCTTTCACAAACCACCCAAAATAGCTCATAACTCTTCAAAAAGACAACAGACCTAATAACTTTTGACTCAGACCTCCAAACCTAGATCTTAGACAATCATTAGATACCCATTATGTAATTCTATCACATATCCCAAACTTGGCATAGGTTGTTTTGGACGGACTATCTCAACCAATAACCCTTGTCAGTGGCTTAGTGTGCCAATTAGGCCAAATTTACAAAGAGACTACCAAAGAATGCAAGCCTAGAACTCAAAAAAAGGTTTGGACACTTAGAATACATGCTAAAACAAAGGAATTTGTGGGTTTTAGACTTCTACTAATTGCTGTTCCCAAAAACACACCTTTGGTTCCTTCAATGTGCCTTAAACTACACCTAACACATGGTTTTGTTAGGTCTCATCAATGCAAACTCTTTCTTTGCAAGTTCTCTGCCAAAAAAACATCACAACATACTAGTACAGTCCTACCACCATCCATTCCACTGACCACAAGTGGATCAAATCAGTGGAATGGCAAGGAGATGCATATTCCTCTACCAAGACCCTAGAGAAAGGTTTCACAACCAAGTTTGAAATGAAACCTTATAACTCCCTTCAATATTCTTGTTAAGATGCCAAACTACATTCAAATGAAAGATGACTCAATGTAGTATCAAATCAGAACATGAAGAGATGATGACAAAACTGTACCTTCCTGCAGTATGGCCTGTAGAGGTAGATTTCTCAGAAAAAATAGAATTTTGTTCAAAGGGCAGTCCCAAAGTTTTGCTTGTAGAAAACTATTTATTGAATGTCAAGATGCCAAATAAGATTTATTTGGAAGTCAGTCCATCCCTCTATCCATCCCACATATTTGGGACTCTTGAAAATTCCATACAAATGAATAGTATGGCCTGTTGTTGCAGCAAACACAGAAAATTCAGAAAAACAGTCACAACAGCAGCCCGAGGAAAAACAGAGATATCTCCCTTGAAAGTTAGTGTCAAAACCTCTAACTAGGCTTGTTTGAAAGATACTTCAATCCCTCACATGTGCCACAGACTTTGGGGCCATTACTGTTCCATATAGAAGTACAGTATGGACTGCTACAGTGAATAATATAGAAAAAGGCAGAAATTCTGAGTTTTTATTATTATTTCTCCTTCAAACGACTTCTTCAAGACTTCTACAAGATTCCCTTGCCAAGTCCAAAGCCTTAGCAATCATATAAAATGGTTTGAGAGGTATTTTTTGCACGTTGGAGGGTGCATAACTATTCTTCTATGGACAAACTGCCTGTCAGTTTTAAAACAGCATTTACTAATCACTATTGTAGTTGTCCTAATTAGGATTGCAGCAAATTGTTTGGGCTTAATGAAGCCTTCAAAAAATTTATTAACCTTTGGCACAACTTGTCATGTCTTCCTAACACTTTGACATGCCTTTTGCAAGGTCTACAACATGCAAAGTATGACTTGTCCTACATGGCTTAACAAAGGCTTACAATTATGAAGATTGCCTCAACAATGTGAGAGTAGGTATTTGGACATAGCACTTACTAAAATCATGTAGATGGTCTACTAGGAACTTATTAGAGAAAAAAAAATGAACATCGAAACAAACATTAGGTTGAATGCCTCATGGAGGCCATCTTGGGTTAGGTGCTCCTGCACCAGAAACTTCTTATAAAATTTCACTTCATTCCATGCCCAAATGCAAACTTTCTAAAAATAACAGGTTGCTATTTTTAGCAATTTAGAAAAACTAAAAATTCTACATCATTATTCAAGTGATTATGGACCCAGAACCACAAATTTCGAGAAGAAATGGAAAGAACATCAACAATTTTGAAACACATCTTTTTTTGGGTGATGCAAGATTTCCCTTACACCACTGGATGCTCCTGCATCATCTAGTAACCTTGGTTTACTAGTGTTCTTCTATTTTTTCCATATGGCAATAGTCTCTATCTTTGGGTTGAAACCACATCCACTCATTCCCTCTTCATAATCAAATTCAGACATAATATTAGGGTCATCTTGACTCCTAACTTGGTCAAGCAAGGATACCTTTTTCAATTCAAGACCTGGGATGATCAGCATGTTGCTCTTCAAGACCATTTGTCTTGCTTCCTCAGGAGTCACATTGGTTTCATCAAATTTTAGTTCTTGGATTGTTTGGGTGGTTATTTGATCATACTGAGACTAATCAACACCCATCTTATTGATTTCCACCTTTTCATCAAATTCCTTCATCTTCATTTTTAACCAAAAATCTTGAAACTCTAGAGTCTTGATGAAATCATCATCTTGAATAAATATCGATGATGCCACCATCCTTTCATCTTCCTGTAGCTCTGGATCAATTTGGGCTTGTTCTTCCATCCTAGCCTTAGGCTTCTGTGCATCAGTTTCTTGACCAACGAATGGTTGATCAGCTTCCTCTCCATCATGCAAATGTGTCAAAATATTGGTAACTTCATCAGTATCCCCCACACCCTCAGACATCTCATATGGGACTAGAGGAGACATGCCTTCAGTTCTCTACCTTTAATGTGATGGTGATTCATGGATCTGTGGATCTTGAACTGATATGACATCAGAGCTAGTCTCATGAATCTCAATTCTTCTAGTCCTCTTCACTGGAAGTTTGGTAGCCTTGGTAGGCTGTACTTTAGATTTAGCATAAATACTTTCAAAATTTTCAATCATTATATTAATCCTCCTTAGAGGATCTTTCTCTTCAGCAAAAAATCCTTCAAAAATTGGATTCTTTTCCTTTTTGTCATCTTTAATTTTCTTTAGGATCTCCCTTTTCCTCTTCCTATCATACACTTCATTAAAAGTAACCAGGTTCCTTACCACATCCTCATCATAATTTTATTTATGTGAGATGTCCATCTTAGTCAAGATCACTTGACTCACAAATTTTATATGACCTTCAGGGTCACAAACTCTTTCAACACCAAATTCCAAAGAGTACTTGGCCTTCAAATAGGCTTGCAGCTCCTCAAGAGTGTCTGAACCAATTGACCAATCTCCAAAGATAGTGATATCAGGAAAAAAAGGTGCCTTTCTTTGCCTTTTTCATCACTTCCTTTTCCCTCCACATCATTTACCACATGAATTCAAAGAATGCAATTCTGTCATAAATAAACTTTGGCAATTTGTGAGGTGGTTGGGGGCAATCATATACCCTAATTATTGTGTGCTTTGCTAGGAAGAACCAATCAGCATAATTGAAAGTATGACCTTGCTTTGGTTTGTGTGCAAGACGTCTGAGAATTACCCTCATTTTTGGTGACAATCTAGGGATCCCAATACCAAAAGAATTCATTATTCTCATAGAAAATTCATTATGAAATACATTATACTTACTAGTTTGGCAATGAGAATCCCACATGTAACACCAACATTGAGTAGGCATTCTTTGCCTTGTCCTATCCATCATGCTGATGTGCATTGTACTTGACCATTTAGTCCTATTTTGATATAGGATCAAATGGCAAACCAAAGAATAAAACTTCAAGTTCATGGGTTTCTTATCTTCCTTCACACTGATGAATCCATCATGTATTTTCTTTTCAAGATATGAGGCAAAATCATACTCAATGTTCACCTCTAAATTTTGTATCTTCATAGCAATAATCACCAAACTAAATGGCATCCTCTGATTAGCATCAATTCCTAGTACTTGGCACAATGTATAATAGGTCCATTTGAAATAGACTACAAAATCTTCCATAGGGAATGGTTCAACTGCATTGGAAGGAATATCAACCACCCTATTGTTTGCCCCTCTTCACATAAATATCGGTAGCTCATCACTTCTGAGTGTTCCTTTCAAACTTTTGCATTCTTGTTCAATGTTTTGTAGGTCAATTTAGGTGAGAGCTTGTTTGCTCAACATAAAATAGTCAATTATAGCACTTCTATCAATTCTCAATAGAGAAGATCCATTTGGCAACCTTACTATTTTAGTAGCCAGGTGATAGTGTAGTCCCAGCGTACGAATCAGTTCCACATCCGTGAATATATTTGAAACAATTAGCTTGGCCAAATCCAGCTTCCATGGATTGTCCATTGGTCCCTAACCATCTTTCTTCTGATAGAAGTACCAAAATAGTTTCCAGCCAGAAATGGAAATTATGGCATCCCTACAACCCTCAGCCACATCCCTAAATACTTTCTTTCGACCTTTGTCAATTGAATTGGGTAAAACATCTAGCAAAGATTGCTATAGTGATCTTTTCTTAGGGGCAGGATCAGGCTTCCTAGTCTTACTTGTGGATTCAGACTTCTTGGGTGCCATTATACAAACTAGGGTTTTGAAATTCAAGGAAATACATGAAGAATTGAAACAAAGAAAAGATTCTTTAAACTTTCTTGCAGAGAATGTAGATATGGACTTACTTGAACAATTCAAAGCTTGCTAAGAATAGATCGAACTGGGTGCCTTCTCCAAGCCAAACTGTAATCTTTGAACTGAGCAAATGCCGAGATATTTCTAGATTTTATCGAGCCACAATCTTCATCATTCAACCATTATTTTTGGTTCATGCCACGAAATTATAAAATATCCACATTCAATTCATTTCAAATATAAGCCCTTGATCAAATTTGATCCAATGATCAGATGAAATGACAAGATCTTTCAAATTTCTCAGTAATCGTACACCTGCACTGAGTATGTTTACTCATTTATTGTTATTACCGGACTACTACAGAGCTTGTTTAAACTAGTCACGGGATGACGATAAGCTTCAATGCCTTCATTTATTATCATTACCGCACTACCACGGAGCTTGTTTAAATTGGTCATGGGATGGCAACAAGCTTCAATGACTTCATTTATTATCATTACTGTACTACCACGAAGCTTGTTTAAACTGGTCATGGGATGGCGATAAACTTCAATGCCTTCATTTATTATCATTACTGCACTACCACGGAGCTTGTTTAAACCAGTCATGGGATGGCGATAAGCTTCAATACCTTCATTTACTATCATTACTGCACTACTGGGGAGCTTGTTTAAATTGGTCACAGGATGGCGATAAGCTTCAATGCCTTTTGTTCACTTTTCTTGATTACCACCAAGCCTCAACCCTTATGCTTAAACAAAGAAGGATCATTGAGCTTATAGCCCCCTTTATTCTATTTTCTTCCATTACCATCAACCCACAAGTGTCTGTTCTCATCACCATAGTGAGATTATGTTGCCAACTTTTATTGCTTACCGCCTTGCCACAAACATTCTTTGAAAGCCATCACGAGAGCCCAATAACTTGGACACTTACTACCACCAAGCCACAACCAAGTGGTGAGACCTCTAAGGGACTGAGGTATACATGGTTGACTGAGCCCTTCCTACCACCATGCAGCAAACAACTTGTATGTTTCTACCAAGAGTGCAGTATACATGATTCTTGTTGCTCTAGTTCCCGCACTACTGCCAAGACAATGAGCATGACCTGCGAGATTGCGGTAACATGGTTGACTGAGCCCTTCCTACCGCCATGTTGTGAACAACTTGTATGTTTCTAGCGGGAGTGCAGTATACATTATTCTTGTTGCTCTAGTTCCTACACTACCATCAAGACAATGAGGATGACCTGCGAGATTGTGGTAAACTACAAAAACATAGAAATGATTAAGAATAACTGCATACTCCTCAAAATGACCATGTTATGTGACCCTAGGAAATAAATGGCATAAAATTTTGGCATGAATGTCTATTAAGAAATTGTGAGGTTGATTATTTTCACTTCCTTATTTTGAACATTTTACATTATAGTTGGTGACATTATCAAACTTTTAGAGACTATTGTTCCATTATGCAGATTTCATTATATCTCCTGACTTTTGGTTTGACATTGATTAGACATGTCGTGATTTGGTCTGATCATATTTTGATGTTATGATGATGTTAGATATATGAGATATAGTTCATAATGATTATTAAGGTGATTTCAAGTTCATTATGTGGATATAGTATTTGATGATGATTATGAGATATTCGATAGAAGATGTAGTTTTAATATTAAATTATGTTGTAAATGATTAATGATGTATGCAATGACATGAATTTAATTTCAGTTGATTTGGCTATGATTATCCATGAGGTGATTCACACTTGATCTAGTTGTGCAGGATTATATTCCCAGGCCACGGGAAATTAGAGGTAGTGTTCACACATATGTTATTCCCTGTGAAACTGATCCATTCCCAAGAAGGATGAGGATCCCATCTGATCGGATGTTGCTTGCATGCATGCTTAATTTATTTGTTTTTCCCTAATGACCCCCTTACTAGATTGAATTATTTCATGCATTGTATATTTATAATTTTTTTACACCACTTGGTATTATTTTTATTTTGGGCCATTTAAAAGTGAATTTATGCCTCCCTAGGTGTACCCTAGTGTCCCAAAACTTACCCTAGGTGGTTACCCTTGGGTCTAGAGTCAATTTTGACTAACTAAACCTTGAGGTAACTCACTTTTGATCACTCTAAACTAGGGTTTAGTCAAAATGACGAATTTTGAAATGGGTAAGGGTGGGAGATGAGTCATGCTTTGGGAAAGACCCATCTCCCTTCCCAAAGTTTAGGGATCCCTTCACCAAGAAGATTTGGGAGGTCTTCAAGACTCCCAAGTGTGTGGGATCTCCCTCGAAGACTCTCACACATGTGTGAGAGCATCTTGGAGGGAGATGGCTCTCTTGGAGAATAAGAGGATGCCATATTATCCTCATGCAGGCTTGAAGGGAATTGCCACCTCACCACTTGGTCTCTCACACATGTGTGAGAGCACAAGTGGATAAGGTGAGGAATGGAATAGAATTGGAGGGTGACACTTGTCACCCTCACACTCCTTCTCCCTTGCAAGTGGCATGGGAAGAGGAAAGAGAAGGTGACAAGTGTCACCTTCTCATTCTTCAAGGCCAATATATTGTCTCCTCTTGAAGAGAAGTGTGGGGTTCTTGATTTTTGGGATTTTTACTTCTATTCTTGGAGTTCTTTTTGGGGAGTTAGAAATTTTTTGGAGAGTTGGAGAAAATTTTGGGAAGCTTGGAGCTCTTCATCAAACATGCTTCCATTTTAGGGCTTTTGAAGGTCAGCTTCATGGCTATGGCCATTACCCTTTTTTCTTATGCTTTTTTTTTGTGTATGTGGTTGCATATTATGTGGTTTGTCATTTTATTTTTGTGTGGGATGGGTGTGGTGAGAGAACCTCCATTTTGGAGGAAAGGTTCAACTAGTTTGGGGTAGGGGAGAGTGAACCTCCTCGAGGTCATCTCCTTTGTGTTGCACTATTTTTAGCCTTGAGGGCATCATATGAGTTTTGGGAACAATATGTGATTTGGCATGAGTGCCATTGTGATTTTGAGTTTTGGTAGAAAATGTGTTTGGCTTGAGGCCTTGAGGATTATGTGATCTTTGGAGTTCTTGGGGTGGCCTCTTGAGTTGAGGATTCCACTTCCCTACCTCCCCTCCAAACTCAATTTATTGAGTTTTGTTTGTGCAAATCCATGGGAGTAATGCTTTGAGTGTTTGAAAAGTTTCATTTGGTAGTGTGTGTGTGCAAAACTATGTGAACTCCTACCTCCCCAGCTCGGGGATGACCCACTAGTGGGTCTATGGTAGGGAGGAGGGCATTTCTTCATTGTGTGGTTCCCCCATTTTTGTGTGTTGCATTATTGCAGGTTTTTATTGGAGAAAATGGAGCTTTGGAGAAGTCTATTTTTAGTGTTTTGGCATTATCTTGTTGGCTGGTTTTGAGAGCCATGGCCTTGTAGTTTTTTTTGTATTTAGCATTCAATTTGTTAGTCTCCATTGTGAGTGTTGTGGAAGGAAATTTTATATGTATAAATCCTATTGTTGTGATTTCTAAAACTATGCATGAGCTTGTTGTTGAATTCATTTAGTTATGGGAAGCTTGTCAAAGAAAATGTTTCTTGCTCCACTATGTATTTGTTAATTCTATTTATATCACAATGTTACTGAAATGAGTTTCAGAAATAAATAAATGAGAAGTATTCTTATCTTTATGCCTTTGGTTTAAAAATATATATATAATGAAATCTACTTAAATCTAGTTGATGTCAAAGAGATTATATTAATCTGCCTTATTGAAATTATGTCAAAAAAAATGAAATAGCTTTTCTGTTTATTTATTTTCAAAAAAAGAAATATATTGTTGGCTTGTATTAGACTCAAATCTGTTTATATAAGTTCCCTTGAGGGATTGTATATACTTATATAATATAGTGTACACACACACACACATATGTGTGTGTGTAAAATATATATATATATATATATATATATATATATATATATATATATATATACATATTAAATAAATAGATAAATGTTACTGATTTAAATCGTATTTTAAAACTGCTGCTAAAACTGTGTAAACTATGAGTAATTATATATATATAACACATATATATATCATTTAGGATAGTAAATACACTATTCTTTTAATGTTGAACTGAGTACATAGTGAATTAAACGAACTGAATTTAAACAAGGAAACACAAATTACATTTCATACTATCAAATAACATAGAAGGAGCAAATTTTATATTGGGCGGATTTAAGCCTATGTGAAGTTTTTTTTATATAAAAAAATACTAATGCAGAGGGTGGACAGCGGTCTCACCACCGCCCACCCATTCTCCTTTGAATCACGCGTGTGGGGAGGGGACCGAGCCCCATCCCCACACCATATCCCCCTAACCATCGTAGAACCACAGTCTGTGGCTGTAGCAATACCTTAAACCCTCGTCACTATTTTGCGGCTACTCTACCTTGCATTCACTGTTTATTAATCTTTTTTGACCTACAAGAAAATGAATATATATATATATATATATATATATATATATATATATATATATATATATATATATATATATATATTACCGTGGTTCAACAAAACCCAAATGGAGAATTGCATCTTTAGCGTATACATAATATGTATATATCTATGTATATATATATATATATATCTATACATTTAGACCTATATATATTTTAAAAAAAGATTATAAAAAAAAGAAAACCCTATATTATATAAACACTAAATATACCTCGGAGAGGTATCCCTATGGCTGCCACTTCCATTAGAAAAGCTTCAACCTGCAACAAAATAGAGAAACAATGGAGGCAAAATAAATTGAAGAGAAAACAAAACAATGAGGAGAAAACAAAGGAGTAAGATAGGGTTTCTTGCCATAAGGAAATAATAAAATAGAAATTAGGGCTTCCCATTGAGAGAACTAATATTATATTGGAGTTAGGGTTGGGTTGGGAGAATGAGGGAAAAATACATTTGAAATGCATTTTAATTTATTTCCCTCATTTTGCCTTGGGCATGGGAATTTGAAATTTCCTCTCCCTTGCCCTTGCCTTTTTAAATTATTTTTATTTTATTTAACCATGAGATTATTTTAGTGGCTTGACTTATTTTGGGATTTGATTTTAATCTCCTTTGAAAATTTAATTGGTGGGGGTGAAATGTTTTATTTTCTTTGTGGGATGCTTATCCCTTGTAAGTTAATTATTTTTTTGGGGAAATTAAACTTGATTTCTAGTATGTTTTTAAATTTTGTGGAGGCAAGACCTCTTATTGAATTTAATTTTAATGTTGGTTTTATCAATTTTATTCCTAAGGGGGTATCTAATTTTATCCTCTCTTTTATTATTTTAACTTGAGTTAATTAATAAATATAATTGTCGAAATTATGTTTATTAAAGGACTTAATTATTGAGTTTTAATTTGGTCATTGATTCAATTTCAAAAATTATATTTTGTTGAGTGGTTAAATTTACTTTGACCTTGGGATGATTTAATTTATTTTTATACTTTGTTTATTTAATTCTTGCCTTAATTATTTTTACAGAGAAATCTTTTAAAATATATAATTCAATTATTAAAAATGCATTATGCTATCAAAATTTTCCCAGATTTTAGGGTTTTATCTTTATAACGTTTTTACGACTTTCATTTTATCATTCCACTTCTTCATGCGACCATCATATTGTTGAAGCACTATTTTTATTCAATTTTATTTATACACTAGAATTAAGGTTTGATTTCGATTTAGTTGAAATCATCTCACTCACCTAGGAAACTTAGGGTTTGAATTAAATCAGTTCTAAACCTAGAAGCAACACTCATTGCATCGCCTAACCCTCTAGTCAGCTATCATCACGTAGGGGATTGCGTAGGTAGATGCACTTCCCCAAATATCGATTGACATGTTTACGTCTTATGTGTATTGCCACCGAGCATGCAGATGCATGCGAGGGAGTTTCTAGGGACACCTGGAAAAGTTTTTTGATATTTTGTGTCATGACCACATGACAAATGTGGACATGATAGGTGTGTTGCATGTCATGATGGCATGGAAAATGTGGGCATGACATTTGGTATCAAAGCCCAAGTTTAAACACTGGGCTTGTATAGGGCACATTATTATTCTACAACTTTGATTAATTTGTGGTTACCTCATTTTTGTACGATGCCTCCCCAATGAGTTTGGCAAGTGTGTTCATGCTGCATGGAGTTCATAGAGGTTCATAGTGACTGTTAGCTAAGGGATAGGCACTACCAGCCCCATAGGTACCGCAGCCACCACCGACCCTACCTATACCAGATATTGGGCCATAGATATTGTAGGCTCTATAGGTAGTGTTAGATAGACTACCACTGGCCACAGTTGAGCCACGCATAGAGCCATGTGTTGAGCCCCGCATTGATCCATGAGAGAAGCCACACATGGAGCCACAAGTAGAGTCATGTTGAACCACGTGTAGAGCCCCGCATTAAGCCGCAAGAGGCACCACATGTGGAGCCATATGTTGAGGTACCAGATACGATGGCAGAGGAGGTTGGATCAGCCTATAGGGCCTGTAGCAGGAGCCCTCCACATCATGCTAGGCTTGAGGAGGTAGTGCGAGTGGAGCAAATTATTCGTAGGCCTTATGATTATTATGTGGATGAGCCTATCACAGGGTACAGAGACTGAGGAGATTACATTAGGGATTTGTTGAGGTTGATTCCACCTACATTCGTCAGGACCATAGAGGGAGCTAAGGCAGAGGCTTGGCTCATCAGCTTAGATAGATGCTTCACGTTGCATCCTTATGAGGGCAACATAAAGGCACATGTGGTAGTCCACCTGTTGTGAGATACAACAACTACTTGGTGGCACACTGAGGAGTGCAAGTGCCGTCTATCATTGGACACACTCACATGGGAGACTTTCATTGAGTACTTTAATGCGTGATATTTATCAGATCACTACAGGTAGCGTCACATAGATGATTTTCATGACCTTTAGTAGAGATGACTTACAATTTCTTAGTTTGAGGGTACATTCACCGAGTTGTCTCAATATATAGAGTATCTCCATGATGAGAAACTCTTGGTTCATAAGTTTATCAAAGGATTGAACCATAGCATAGAAGGGCCTATATGCATGGCAGATCCCCAAACATTAAGTGATGCTGCCGAGAAGGCATACATAGCTGAGGAGATACAAGGATGAGGGCAGAGTTCGCGCCCTCAGTTCCAGGATCATGGGCAGCAGCAGCATCAATAGAGTTAACCCAAACCACCACTACCACCTCAGAGAGGAGGATTTAGTTCCGCATCCTTACCTCCTAGGCCCCCATAGTAGCAGCATTGATGTTGGCAGCAGCAGGGCCCACGCAGAGATCAGAGGTAGTAGGGATCACTTGCAGGACCTGTGAGGTTGCAGCAATCATATAGGGGTTCACAGGGGTCCACAGGTAGATCTAGACAATAGCAGTCGAGTAGGACTCAGACTAGACATGTGCAGACTAGGAGCCCATGTTATGTGTGTGGTGGAGTGGGACATCTGGCAGAGAGTGTCCACAGGGCTTTATAGTAGGGGGCAGCCTCGTACAGAAGGATCAGAGTAGATAGTTGGAGATGTGGGTAGGTCCCACCATATGTTCATAGCAATTAATAACTGCCAGGCTAATTTTCAAGCATCAGTGATTGAGACATCAGGTATGATAGGGTTGTCCCCATTTCTATTTTTTTGACTCTAGTGCTACTAACTCTTTCATATCTCCATCGTTAGTGGAGCGTTTTAGGCTGGTGGCCTCTAGGCAGGGTGATAGGTGGGTGATTGAGTTGGCCTTAGGGGCCAAGATGACAATAGATGCCTTAGTCCACGTCTATGAGATATCTTTGGGACCCTTTACCATAGTATGTGACCTTAGAGTTATGACATTAGGATCCTACGATGTGGTTTTGGGTATGCACTGGCTTACAGGTCATCAAGCCAAGCTAGATTGTTGTCAAAAGGTGATTAATTGCTTAGACGATCATGGTACATCAGTTGAGATGGTGGGCATTCAGAAGCCCACAACAGTGTGTATGATATCCACTCAATAGCTCTTAAGTGTTGCATGCACAAGGGATGCCAGATGTTCACTATTACAGTGAGTGACAGATCAAATGACGAGTCTGAGGCATCCTTGGATGACCATCCCATCCTAGGAGAGTTTACCGATGCGTTTCTAGCAAAGTTACCGGGGATGCCACCTCATCGTGAGGTAGACTTTCATATTGACTTAGTGCCGAGTGTCGAGACAGTGTCTCATGCACCCTACATGATGACCACTCATGAGCTCAAGTTATAGCTTGAGGACTTGCTTCACCTTGGGGCACTTTGGTCATCTTCGTGTAGAAGGATGGGTCTCTTCAATTATGCATGGATTATAGGTAGTTGAATAAGGTGATGGTGAAGAACCATTATCCTCTGCCCAGGATTGATGACCTATTCGATCAGATGCAGGGAGCTAGGGTGTTCTCTAAGATTGACTTAAAGTTTGGTTACCTTCAGTTGTGTATCACAGAGGTGGACATCCATAAGATTATCTTTCAGACTCGATATGGCCACTATGAGTTCACTGTGGTCCCCTTCAGTTTGACGAACACCCTTGCAGTGTTCATGAGTCTCATGAATGGGGTGTTTCGTACCTAGTTGGATCAGTTCATGATTATTTTCATTGATGACATACTGATCTATTCGTGGATTGAGGATGTAAAATCCCTCAAATCCATCACAAAAGTAAAACAAAGTAAAATGAAGTAATAATTCACTTAAATACAACATCATAATAACCAGAATCAAAAGATGTAAATAATCCACTTAGATACAATATTTAATCATAAGCAATAAGTTCATCAATAAGAATCAATAGAGTCAATAAATCTTCACAAAAAAATCTCATCGATATAAAACAAATATGTCTTTAAATCTTACATATTCACGAGCTAAATCTAGGTAATAAGCACTATGAATCAATATACACAAATCCTTTGGCAACATGCCATAATACATCCAAATAGGTACAATAACAAGTACATCAATAAAGAACAAATCAACACACTCTTTAGTTGCACGAACCAAGTGGTCCACCACCTGCGAACCAAGAGACGGGAACATGGCTCAGGTGCTTTTCCACCCAACCATGAAGTAATTACACTTCCCTGGATCTCTTCATGAAATGAAGGAAACCCAGCCCTGCACAAAATGTCTAGCTACAAGGTAAAAACTACAAGAGGGAACACTCGATGCAAGCCCGACGTCTAAAAGTGCAATTCTAATAATGAAAAGCAAATTGACTCATAATAGGATGTGGCATAGATATATATAAATAAGTTTTGCTAGACAAAATAAACATATTTTTCAATGACATTCTAATTAGATCTAATCATTTCAAGTAGCCTGGTCAATTTGCAAAGAGAGGAAAAACCATCTCTAATATATCCACATTGGTCATCTTAGTCCCAAAAGTAACCCAATCACATTCTTACATAAAAATCTACCTTCTTTCCCCAAGAAATAAATAAGAAAGTAAATAAATAATTCAATAAATAATTGATCAAATCACCTATAACTACCTCTAGTCCATTTCCCATGTATCAATAAAGAGCACACATTTTGACCAAGTAGTAATAAAGCACATCATAAAGCAATATATATCTGATTAGATTTTCAATTCATATTTCCATGGTTAAATAGATAGTAGATACTAATGCCTTTGCTTCATATCCAAATACCATTTCATAAATCACACAATAAAATCAAATGAGGAGGTTTGAATACTCCACTCTCATACAATGAGGTTTCATGCACAGCTTATGTCAAATATTATTTCTATCTTTCCTCAAGATCAAATAAATAGAATAATAGAATAAAACAATTAATGTTCTTCTATAAATCATTTCAAAATTCCAAAACACCAATTAAGGAAACATACTTTCCAAACAATAATTCCATTCTTTGTTTCATAATTTTGCAACCATAAGTTTGTCATTTTGATACAATCACTTTATCTATAAATCAAGTATAATTCACAATATAATATCCATTCTAAATATTTTCAGCAATCCTACTGCCAGACCATTGACAAGAGACAATTCTGACCATTTATCTTACAATAAACACCTTTTATTCATCCATAACACCTTACTGTCATTTTAGTGACAGGAGGTTTAGAATAACCAATAAGAAAATAGAGACAGACCTCCTGGCAGAATAGTGACAGGAGTTGTCACAGTAATTTAAAACACAAAAACAGACAACAACAATTAATCCAAAGGTCTATCATTCAAAGGTAAGGTTAAAGATAATGTTTAATAGCAAAATAATAGTGGAAAATAAGCTATAGAAACCTAAATAATTCCATATATGTGGAGAAATTTCTAAATCACATATTAATTCCGTCAATGAATTAAAGTTGGTTCTTTTTATCAAAATTGATTTCTACAGCAGAAAGAAAATTTAATATTCTCAGTTCAGATCTAACAGAGGTGAGTTTAATTAGTTTAATATTGTAAAAACTTCATTTCATAGTTTTGAGCCAACAACTTAGTTTACTAGCCAATCTTAGCATGAAATCGAAATGCACAAAGCAAGGAACAACAGTTTACAACATCAATAAGAAAACAATGGATAAAATGAGGGAGGTTGATCTATTTTAGCAAGGTAAGATTGCCCAAGGTGGATTTAGAGGAGGTCAGCTTAGAGAAAAATAAAGGTCAAGCATAAACAAAACAAATGCCCTCCAAACAAGCTGAAAACTATTATTTTGACAATCACAAAAACGTGATTTCAATGCAAACAATTCTTAGAAGAAAAACCTGGAGATAAGGTCAGTCAAAGGGTTGAAATTGAAGTTGCTATTGCTAAGGATCTTCCTTCAGTCACTGTTCATCTAGAAGTATGACTTTTCTCTTTTTCTGCTGCTACAAAAGGTTTGTCTTTGCTAAAATCTTCGGCGCCTTCTTTTGCTGCTCCATAAAAACATGCCCTCTTCATTTGCAAAAATGCTCACTACAATTTGTGAATTTTTTTGAAGTATTTCTGGGTTTTGTTTTACTCTTCTCAAGCTTTCCGAAACTTTTTACATTTTTAAATTTTGTTTTGATATGACAAAGTTATCACCATTTTACTATCTCTGTTCTTGATTAGTTTTTCTCTCCTTTGCAAACGCCTTTTTTTTTTTTTAACAATTCCCTTTTTTTCTTGTTTTTGGTGTCCAAAGTTTAGGTTTTTAACTCATTTCAACTCAATATTTTTTTTTTTTTGCATGAGAATTTTAATTTAAAAATATTCAATTTTCTATTTAAATTAAAACAAAATAACTTAATTTATCTTTCTATCACGTGCATGACAGTAATTTATTTAATTCTCTTTAGCTCTCTAAATATAATAATACTATTATTAATACTATTTATCTATTTTAAATAACATAAGCACTCCAATGAACTCAAGATGTGATAATAATAATAATAATGATGATGAAAATGATAATAATAATAATATCTTTTAATTAGTTTGCTGTCGCATACATGATAGTAAGTTGATTTTAATTCTTTTTATTTAAAATTCTAAATATAATATTATTATTATTAACACAAGTTAACTATTTTTACTAAAACACAATTACTTTAAAAAAATTAAGAAGTAAATATAATACAATAATACATACATCTATTATAAGTTAATATAATTATTTAAATCTATTTTACATATTGTCTTTCAAATATCTATAATCATGTAAATAGAAAACATTATTTATTATTTATTTAATAAATTACAAACATATATTTTTCATTATTTAAAATACAATACACTATTTAAATATAATTTGAAAAGACATTTAAATTTAAGTAATCACATCATGCATTCGAAAGTAATTTTTAACACACTAATTTTCTAACATCTAATCATCATTCATGATTAATAATCACACATCAATGCATAACATAAGCCATTCAAAAAATGCATATGCAACTACGTGAGTGTGTGATTGCATCAGGGCTAACCATCCCAAACAGTTCTTGCCAAGTGGCTAGAACACCCCTACCTCAACCATGTTCTCATTTTTGACAAGTCCCTGCATTCATTCGCACTCAACTCGATGTCAATAGGTTAGTTCCCATAAATATAGCTAAAGAAAACATCATAATCATACTGATAATATTTAATATTTAAATCAACTTTCTAATTTATGTAAATATATCATCATGATAATTACCTTCACACATGTGGAACTTAATCGAAGTAAAACAATCATGGTAAATGTTCACTAATCTAGAATACTAATATAGTCCATAAAAATGAGACGTGACAGAGGAGGAGCATGAGGAGCACCTATGTTAGGTTTTACAGTGGTTGAGGGAGCAGAATCTTTATGGGAATCTAGTGAAGTGTGCATTTTTCAAGATAGAGGTACAATACTTAAGGCACATCCTATCTAGCGATGGTATCTCAGTAGATCCATCAAAGATCAGGGCTATTAGAGATTGGCCAGCACCCACCAATGTGACATAGGTCAGGAGCTTTATGGGGTTAGCTGGTTATTACTATAGATTTGTTGAGGATTTCTCTCAGATAGCACACCCCATCACTTCCCTTCAGCGGAAAGGGAAGAGTTTTCTATGGACTGAGCAATGTGAGAGGGCCTTTGGGGTCCTCAAGGAGCATCTTACCAGTGCTCCGATTTTAGCGGTCCCTGATCCTGTAGTAGATTTTATGGTTTGCACGGATGCATCACTTGAGGGTTTGGGAGCTATACTTATGCACGGTGGTAGAGCGATAGCGTATGAGTCGTAAAAGATCAAGACCCATGAGTTGAACTACCCCACTCACAATTTGAAGCTTGCAGCAGTGGTTCATGCTCTAGTTTGTTAGAGACATTTCTTATTGGGTCGTCACTTTGAGCTTCATTCAGATCATCACAGCCTTCAATACATATTTACACAACTGAACATGAATGCCTGTCAACAACGTTGGATGGAGTTTCTTTGCACGTATGACTTTGATGTCCACTATATCAAAGGGAATGAGAACATGGTTGCTGACACATTAAGTTAGAGGTGCCATGAGATCTTGACCTTGACTCTGAGTGTGGACTTGAAAGGATGCATTATTCAGCATTTGCCTAAGGATGAGTGGTTTCTTGAGGTGCAGCAGGAGATCCATTCACAGAGGGCCCTTGTGGGCAAGTTTGTAGGATACTCACTTGAGGCAGATGGGTTACTTTGTCATCGATAGCGCATCTATGTACCCTGCACAAGCAACCTACATACTATAGTATTATTAGAGGCTCACAGAACACCATATGCAGCACATCTGGGGGTGAAGAAGATGCATGCCAACCTATGAAAGCTGTACCATTAGATGGTTATGAGATGGGATATTGTAGAGTTTGTTACTCGATGCCTTGAGTGCTAGAGGGTCAAGGCCAAGCATCAACATCCAGCGGGTCTTTTATACCCTCATGAGATCCCTGAGTGGAAATGGGACACCATTTCCATGGATTTCATTGTTGGTATTCCTATGTCTTCACGTCGCCATGATGCCATCATGGTGACAGTCGACAAGTTGACCAAGGTGGCACATTTCTCACCTGTACACATGATGTACAATGCATCAGCAGTGGCGAGAGTATTCTTGGACAATATTGTGAGATTACATGGGGTACCTTGCCGCATCATCTTTGACAAGGATTTAGTGTTCACTTCAGCCTTGTAGAGAGCTTTGCAGCAGGCGTTGGGCACACAGCTCAACTTTAGTTCTACATATCACCCCAAGACATATGGATAGATAGAGCGAGTAAATCAAGTGTTGGAGGACATGCTTCATATGTATGTTATGGACTGTCAGTCTAGATGGGAGGAGTATCTGTATCTAGTTGATTTTGCCTACAATAATGGGCATCACAGCTTGTTGGGTATGCCTCCTTTTCAGGCTTTATACGACAGACCATCCAGGACACCATTGAGTTGGGATCAGATAGAGGACATGGTTGCCATTGGTCTAGAGTTGGTATGGAGTAGTAGGTCACACTAATTAGGTAGAGACTTCAGGAGGTACAAGATAGACAGAAGAAGTATGTCGATGCTAAGAGACTTGATCAGAGCTTCTCAGTTGGGGATAGAGTACTCCTTAGAGTGTAGCCACACAAGAGTCCAATCTGTTATAGGAAGGGCTTTAAGCTCGCACCACAGTTTGTAGGACCTTTTGAAATCTTGGAGTGGATAGGACCTATTGCCTACTATCTAGCGTTGCCACCTAGCCTGTCGTGTATCCATGATGTCTTTCATATTTCTGTATTGAGGTGATATATATCTGATTTATCTCTTGTATTGGACTAGAGTGCTCTATAGGTAGAGGTGGATGAGCAGTTGGTTTTGGATCCAATTTACATATTGGCTCATCAGATGCTAGGCCTTCAAGGTCGAGAGCTGGACCAGGTTAGGGTCCAGTGGGATCGTTATGATGAGGTCACAAAAACTTGGGAGGATGCAGCTAATTTGAGGGCACTCTATCCTCACCGTTTTGATGACTTCCACGAGGAAGTTTAGTATTAGGGGGGAGGATGTGAGGCTAATTATTTTCACTTCCTTATTTTGATCGTTTTACAATACAGTTGGTGACATTATCAAACTTTTAGAGACTATTGTTCCATTGTGCAGATTTGATTATATCTCCTGACTTTTGGTTTGACATTGATTAGACATGTGGTGATTTGGTTTGATCATATTTTTATGTTATGAAAATGTTAGATATATGAGATATAGTTGATAATGATTATTGAGGTGATTTCAAGTTCACTATGTGGATATAGTATTTGATGATGATTATGAGACATTAGATAGAAAATGCAGTTTTAATATTAAATTATGTTGTAAATGATTAATGATGTATGCAATGACATGAATTTAATTTTAGTTGCTTCAGCTATGATTATCCATGATGTGATTGCCATTTGATCTAGTTGTGCAGGATTATATTCCCAAGCCACAGGAAATTAGAGGTAGTGTTCACACATATGTTATTCCCTATGAAACTGATCCATTCCCAAGAGGGATGAGGATCACATGTGATCAAATGTTGCTTGCATGCATGCTTAATATATTTGTTCTAGCCTAATGACCCCCTTACTAGATTGAATTATTTCATGTGTTGTATATTTATAATTGTTTTACACCACTTGGTATTATTTTTATTTTGGGCCATTTAAAAGTGAATTTATTCCTCCCTAGGTGTACCCTAGTGTCCCAAAACTTACCCTAGGTGGTTACCCTTCGGTCTAGGGTCAATTTTGACTAACTAAACCTTGGGGTAACTCACTTTTAGTCACTTTAAACTAGGGTTTAGTCAAAGTGACGAATTTTGAAATGGTTAAGGGTGGGAGATGAGTCATGCTTTGGGAAAGACACATCTCCCTTCCCAAAGTTTGGGGATCCCTTCACCAAGAAGACTTGGGAGGTCTTCAAGACTCCCAAGTGTGTGGGATCTCCCTCCAAGACTCACACACATGTGAGAGCATCTTGGAGGGAGATGGCTCTCTTGGAGAATAAGAGGATGCCATATGGCATCCCTTATCCTCATGGAGGCTTGAAAAGAATTGGCACCTCACCACTTGGTCTCTGACACGTGTGAGAGCAGAAGTGGATAAGGTGAGGAATGGAATGGAATTGGAGGGTGAGACTTGTCACCCTCACACTCCTCCCTTACAAGTGGCATGGAAAGAGGAAGGAGGTGACAAGTGTCACCTTCTCATTCCTCAAGGTTAAATTGGAAGGCCTATATTATTTCCTCTTGAAGAGGAGTGTGGGGTTCTTGCATTTTTGAATTTTTACTTCTATTCTTGGAGTTCTTTTTGGGGAGTTCAAAAATTTTGGAGAGTTGGAGAAAATTTTGGGAAGCATGGAGCTCTTCATCAAACGTGCTTCTATTTTAGGGCTTTTGAAGGTAAGCTCCATGGCTATGACCATTACCCTTTTTTCTTGTGCTTTCTTTTGTGTATGTGGTTGCATATTATGTGGGTTGTCATTTTATTTTTGTGTGGGATGGGTGTGGTGAGAGTACCTCTATTTTGGAGGAAAGGCTCAACTAGTTTGGGGTAGGGGAGAGTGAACCTCCTTGAGGTCATCTCCTTTGTGTTGCACTATTTTTAGGCTTAAGGGCATCATATGAGTTTTGGGAATAATATGTGATTTGGCATGAGTGCCACTGTGATTTTGAGTTGTGGTGGAAAATGTGTTTGGCTTGAGGCCTTGAGGACTATGTGATTTTTGGAGTTCTTGGGGTGGCCTCTTGAGTTGAGGGGTCCACTTCCATACCCCCCCTCCAAACACAATTTATTGAGTTTTGTTTGTGCAAATCCATGGGAGTAATGTTTTTAGTGTTTGAAAATTTTTATTTGGTGGTGTGTGTGTGCAAAACCATGTGAACTCCTACCTCCCCAGCTTGAGGGTGACCCACTAATCGGTCTATGGTAAGGAGGAGGGCATTTCTTCATGGCTTGGTTCCCCCATTTTTGTGTTGCATTATTGGAGGTTTTTATTGGAGAAAATGGAGCTTTGGAGAAGTCCATTTTTAATGTTTTGGCATTATCTTGTTGGCTAGTTTTGCAAGCCATGGCCTTGTAGTTTTTTTTTGTATTTAGAGTTCAATTTGTTACTCTCCATTGTGAGTGTTGTGGAAGGAAATTTTATATGTATAAATCCTATTGTTGTGATTTCTAAAACTATGCATGAGGTTGTTGAATTCATTTAGTTATGGGAAGCTTATCAAAGAAAATGTTTCTTGCTCCACTATGTATTTGTTAATTCTATTTATATCACAATGTTGCTGAAATGAGTTTCAGAAATAAATAAATGAGAAGTATTCTTATCTTTATGCCTTTGGTTTAAAAATATATATATAATGAAATCTACTTAAATCTAGTTGCTGTCAAAGAGATTATATTAATCTGCCTTATTGAAATTATGTCAAAAAAAATGAAATAGCTTTTCTGTTTATTTATTTTCAAAAAAAGAAATATATTATTGGCTTGTATTAGACTCAAATCTGTTTATATAAGTTCCCTTTAGGGATTGTATATACTTATATAATATAGTGTATACACACACACACATATATGTGTGTGTGTGTAAAATATATATATATACATATTATATAAATAGATAAATGTTACTGATTTAAATCGTATTTTAAAACTGCTGCTAAAACTATGTAAACTATGAGTAATTATATATATATATATAACACATATATATATCATTTAGGATAGTAAATACACTATTCTTTTAATGTTGAACTGAGTACATAGTGAATATATATATATATTAAACGAACTGAATTTAAACAAGGAAACACAAATTACATTTCATACTGTTAAATAGCATAGAAGGAGCAAATTTTATATTGGGCAGATTTAAGCCTATGTGAAGTTTTTTTTATATAAAAAAATACTAATGCAGAGGGTGGACAGTAGTCTCACCACCACCCACCCATTCTCCTTTGAATCACGGGTGTGGGGAGGGGACCGAGCCCCATCCCCACACCATATCCCCCTAACCATCGTAGAACCACAGTCAGCGGCTATAGCAATACCTTAAACCCTCGTCACTATTTTGCGGCCACTCTACCTTGCATTCACTGTTTATTAATCTTTTTCGACCTACAAGAAAATGAATATATATATATATTACTGTGGTTCAACAAAACCCAAATGGAGAATTGCATCTTTAGCGTATACATAATATGTATATATCTGTGTATATATATATATATCTATACATTTAAACCTATATATATTTTAAAAAAAGATTATAAAAAAAAAGAAAACCCTATATTATATAAACACTAAATATACCTCGGAGAGGTATCCCTATGGCTGCCACTTCCATTAGCAAAGCTTCAACCTGCAACAAAATAGAGAAACAATGGAGGCAAAACAAATTGAAGAGAAAAAAAAACAATGAGGAGAAAACAAAGGAGTAAGATAGGGTTTCTTGCCATAAGGAAATAATAAAATAGAAATTAGGGCTTCCCATTGAGAGAACTAATATTATATTGGAGTTAGGGTTGGGTTGGGAGAATGAGGGAAAAATACATTTGAAATGCATTTTAATTTATTTCCCTCATTTTGCCTTGGGCATGGGAATTTGAAATTTCCTCTCCCTTGCCCTTGCCTTTTTAAATTATTTTTATTTTATTTAACCATGAGATTATTTTAGTGGCTTGACTTATTTTGGGATTTGATTTTAATCTCCTTTAGAAATTTAATTGGTGGGGGTGAAATGTTTTATTTTCCTTGTGGGATGCTTATCCCTTGTAAGTTAATTATTTTTTTTGGGGACATTTAACTTGATTTCTAGTGTGTTTTTAAATTGTGTGGAGGGAAGACCTCTTATTGAATTTAATTTTAATGTTAGTTTTATCAATTTTATTCCTAAGCGGGTATTTAATTTTATCCTCTCTTTTATTATTTTAACTTGAGTTAATTAATAAATATAATTGTCGAAATTATGTTTATTAAAGGACTTAATTATTGAGTTTTAATTTGGTTATTGATTCAATTTCAAAAATTATATTTTGTTGAGTGGTTAAATTTACTTTGACCTTGGGATGATTTAATTTATTTTTATACTTTGTTTATTTAATTTTTGCCTTAATTATATTCACGGAGAAATATTTTAAAATATATATTTCAATTATTGAAAACGCATTATGCTGTTGAATTTTTCCCAGATTTTAGGGTTTTATCTTTATAACATTTTTAAGACTTTCAATTTATCATTTCACTTCTTCATGCGACCATCATATCATCGAAGTGCTATTTTTATTCAATTTTATTTATACATTAGAATTAGGGTTTGATTTCGATTTAGTCAAAATCATCTCACTCACCTAGGAAACTTAGGGTTTGAATTAAATTAGTTCTAACCCTAGAAGCGGTGCTCATCGCATCGCCTAACCCCCTAGTCAGCTATCATCACGTAAGGGATTGCGTAGGTAGATGCACTTCCCCAAATATCGATTGACATGTTTACACCTTATTGTTATTGCCACTGAGCACGTAGACGTGTGCGAAGGGGTATCTAGGGACACATGGAAAAGGTTTTTGATATTTCGTGTCATGACCACATGACAAATGTGGACATGACATGTGTGTTGTGTGTCATGACTGCATGGGAAATGTGGGCATGGCAGAAATGGTCATTTACAAGTGAAAAGATCAATTAGGATGGAAATGTGTAAAATTTTTGAGAGGTCCTAATAGGTGAGACATTAGAATAGTTTATTTGGAATAATGGTGGGAATTAACAAAATTTTAGGGTTTTAAAATTTTGTTCCTACATAAGTAATGGTTGTTTTATTATGTAAATAAGGGTAATCCTTACCTATATAATAATTATTATGTATTTCAATATAATATGTATTTTTTTTGCTTTTACAAATATGTATTGATAAACTCCAAGAAGGGGATAAAGTTAGGGTGTTGGATCCGTGTGATGGTGTTGCTGTAGGCATTGGGTGGATTCACTCACTATCTATTGTACATGGAGTCAACTTGAAAGGAACAGGAGATGCAAATGTAAATTTGTGAAAGGTCACAAGTAACATACAGCTTGCTTATGAAGGCAAAATAGATGGAACTATCTGCCTGAAAGAGAAAGAAGGAACCTTCACATGGTGGCCACTAAAATATTTGCAAAAAATGGCATAATTGATGTTTGTCATGTACTTGTTGTTAGACATCTTGGCCCACTGCTTTATGTAGTATTTTGAATGTGTTATTTAGGGATCTTAATTTTCATGGTGTATTTGAAAGAGTTCGAAACTCTTAGACAACTATGACATTTTTTATTATGTTTATATGTATACTCTTAGACAGTTTTCATATCTTATAACTTGATATATATATATGTATTATATTTTTTTATTGTAGATTAGCTTTCCTTATCATGACGTTGAATCAATCTTTTAATTCTAGCATGTTGTAGCTTGTTCATATATGTATTTTTTTTAAAAAGTGCATTAAAAACATTACATGCCTCTAGAATCGTCATAGAAACTTCTTCAAAATACAACGTCTATCCTGGAGTCACTAGGGTTCGTACCTCAATGATTCCACACCATTTTAGGCCCAAACAATTCCAAATGTGCCCAATTCCATAGGCAATTCGATTCTGAATCTGATTTTGGGATGAATAGTACCTAAAAATGCTTTGTTTTTCTACCAATTAGGTAACTTAACAAATAATAAATGTTATATCCCAAAACTTGCACTAGAACTCTAGTAAAAGCTTACCATACTATAGCATCATCAAGTCAACCTTGGATATGGAAATTGTTCAAAATAGAAAATAGTTTGTAAATGTTGAATGGTCAAATAGTATGAGAAATTACAGGCACTAGGAGTTACCTTTTGAAACATCAGGATAGAGGGCAGATAAAATTGATAGATATGGTGTAAAAGCCAAGAGATTGCCTTTTGGTTTCAAGATCTAGGTGACTTTGATCCTGATTTAAAATGTTCCTTACGAGTGGTCCATTATGGTAACCTACATAGTGGTATGTATTCTTGGAAGCTTTATGGTGCCATATTATTTAATGGAGTATATGTGGCATTAAAAAAATTGAAATGCTCTTTTATAGTAAAGGAGAATGGGTGGTATT
Source organism: Cunninghamia lanceolata (assembly GCA_027924645.1). Taxonomy (NCBI): domain Eukaryota; kingdom Viridiplantae; phylum Streptophyta; class Pinopsida; order Cupressales; family Cupressaceae; genus Cunninghamia; species Cunninghamia lanceolata. Next base: position 6,601,037 of record BSBN01000016.1, read on the forward strand.
TGTGATCTACTATGCTAGAATACAATAATTTACACGTCAAATTTAGATTACTCAAACCATGTCACATTGATCATATTGTTAAAATAATATAATATATTCCATAGCTTAAGATGTTTTCTTGGTTTCAGGGATCTTATCAACATCATAAGGAGTTGAAGGTTGCACAGGGAATCAAGATAATCACTTAGGTATCAAATTTCAGGCTAATAATTTTATTTATATGAGCATAAATTTATCAAATATATGTGGACAATGAAATTTAGCTACGATTTCTTGATTTCAGGGTCTTGAGCATGTCATAGCAGGAACTTAGTTGTATGTTGTTGGACCTGATGATGATTTAGAGGATATTAAGGAAGAAGAAATACAAGATATCAATAATGTAATGTCTTGGATTGACGAGAGTGGGGAAGGAGTTTATGTTCAATCTTAAACTCTTGGATCTTTGGAGGCTTTACTTGAATTATTGAAGACCCCAGCTATAAGCATTTTAGTTAGTGCAATTGGTATTGGGCTTGTGCATAAAAAAGATGTTAGGTGTGCCAATGTAATGCTTGAGAAAAAGAAGAAAGAGTATGCTACAATTTTGGCATTTGATGTCAAAATTACACCTGAAGCTCGGGACCTGGCAAATGAAGTTGGTGTTAACATATTTGTAGCAGACATTATTTATCATCTAATTGACCAGTTTAAAGCATATATGGACAATCTTAAGGAAGAAACAAAAAAGGAGGTTGCAGAAGATGTTATTTTTCCCTGTGTATTGAGCATTTTGCCAAACTGTATTTTTAACAAGAAGGATCCTATAATTGTTGGTGTTGATATTGTTGAAGGCATTGCAAGGGTTAGTATCTAAACCTAGTCTTTTCGATGTTATGACTTATGCATGTAAAAGATTGTTGTATCATTTTTGGTTTGTATAAAGCCATATGTGGTGATTGCATCTACAGATTGGCACACCATTATGTGTTCCCACAAAAGATTTCAAATATATTGGCAAAATAGCCTGAATTGAGATCAATCATAAATCTGTTGAAATGGCTAAGAAGGGTGAAAAAGTGGCCATGAAGGTATTTTGAGAAGTTGTCTTTGTTGTTAATAGTTTTATATGATTTTGGATGCTATTTTTTGAAATGTTTTTGTTAATGAATTATCATACGAACTTTACAGATTGTTGGGAGCAATGCTGATGAAGCACATAAAATGTTTGGTAGGCATTTTGAAATGGAGGATGAATTTGTGAGTCATCTCACCAGAAGATCCATAGATATATTGAAATAAAACTATAGGGTAAGGCTATTTGATATCCACATTATGTAATTTTACAGTGTATTTACTATTATTCATTTTATACTAATTAAACATTTGTGCTTTTCATTTTTGGCTGATAAAACAACTTTTTAATGTCTAAAATGGAATATCCTTCTTATTTTTTGGGGATGATTTGTCCAATGATGATTGGAAACTTGTGGTGAAATTGAAAAAGCTGTTAAAAATTCCTTGAGCTACTACTAATGATGCATTGTGTAATGGAACTTTGGATTGGAGAAAAACCTTCTGATGAAAATGGGAAAATACACCATGCAACATTACAAACACCACAATCAGGATAACAAACGGTGAACTTAGTTGATACCAGAATAGTAGCTTCTTCATCATAAGCTTCTTCTATATGTTTTGCTATGTAGTGTACATGCTGCACCTCTGGCTACAATAAGATAGTAGTGAACTTCAGATCCTATCTATGCAGGAGGTCTTTTGAATGTCTTATGTTTAGCTTGTTTTCTGAAATTTAATAGTCTAAATGGACAAGTGTGGTATGCCATGAGAGAAAGGGAAGAGATTGATTCCAAGAGTAGAGATTTTGTGTAATGATCTATTTTATGATTCCTTGAGGTAATGAAGAAAATATCATGAAAACGTTGTTTTAAATAAATTCATATTTTATTACAATTGTATGAAACTAAAAACATTTCCATGTTGTCATCTTCAGCATGTTGTTGACTGGCTGGATTTCACTGTTTCAAGTGTCACTTTTGCTTCAGGTGTCTAGGACCATGTTATGAAGGTTACAGGAAATGGTGTGTTTTCTTGTTGCTACAAGGTCACTACTATAAGAGCCTCTAAGTAGCATTCTCAGGTCGTTATTCAAATATTGTTCACAGTGGTTTAGAGTTGTTTGAATATAGAGGTAATAGCTCAATGGCTTGTGTGAAGGAGAATATGGAATGCACCAAGGCTGCAGTCAAAGCACCTGAACTAGTTAATAGAATGCCAAAAGAAATGACATCTCATGGAATGCTCAGTGGAAACATCTCTTTTCTAAGTGTCAAAAGATGTGAAGGGCTTCATCGGTTCGACCTACCTTTCCATTGTTTTGCTATTGTATCTAATGTGGCTGCTGAACTGGTTTTTTCTTTAACCAGTCCTTGTAGTTTACTGTACATGATAGAGATAAATTGGTTTTTTCTAGTTATGGCAGCCTTGTGCTACCTTTTTATTATTTATAATTCTTTTCCTGCATTGTTCCAGTAAAAAAAATATTTATTTCCACTTTGCTTTGTCTTGTTTCATTTTCTTATTGGCTGATTCTCAAATAGAAAGTGTTGGCTCAAATTTATCAATCTTTACTTGGCAGCATCATAAAATATATAGTTATCCAAATTTATTTCCTTAATGTTTTAAATTCAAATTTAATTATATGTTTTTTTTGCATTATAAAATTTATGGTATTTAAGAAATTATTCATATCATGACTAAATTTGCTACCAATTAATGGAAACCAGAAAATAAAAATGACTACCATGACTAAATAAATGACCAGTTAACAACAATCAATGACTAAATGATTACAATGACTAAATATATGTACTACCATATTGATGACTAAATATACTACCAAATTTATGACTAAATATAATACCAAATTTTACTACCAAATTAATGACTAAAATTTTTTTGGTCATAAATTTGGTTGCGAGATAAATGACCAACAATAAACTTCCAATGGTCACGTGACCAAACTACTTATCACATGACCAATTTTTGGTAGTTTTTTTAGTCATTTTTTCCTATTTTTCTACTAGTGAGCTTTTGCTCTCCCCACTTTGATATACCCCACTAGAACACGTGGTTGAGGTCATCCCTAGGGGTGATGAAATCCCCTAGCAGGCCTCCTACATAGGGTTAAACAAAAGCAAATCAAGTGAGGTGTTTTTGATCTCCAAGATCACCTTGCAGTATGAGGAGAGATCATACACACGCACTTGATTTGCACTCACACTTGTAAATTGCAATTAAAAAAATCAAAATGTGAGGTGTGAATATGAATGGATGAGAGATATTTTTGATTCTCAAGATCGCACAAAGTGCATGAGAAGAGCATACACACCCCTAATGACAATCAAACTCACCAAACAGTTCAAGCACTAGTTCTTTTTAGATCCCAAATCCAAATGTGAATGAGAAGACACTTGTTCATTTTATGCCCAATTTCGATATGTGATGAAGACAAATGTTCATTTTATGAGCCCAAATCGAAGTGTGAGACAAACAATGATTGTGAGAAATGAAAGATTAGAATATGTGCACCTAATTATCTTGCCATCCAAACTGATGTGTATGCTGATCAAAATGTTGTTCCAGCCTTGTGAGGTCACCTGCAAGCCACAAAATCAAAAAAGAAAGAAGTAAAAGTGCATAGGAGACCATTATGTGAAAAAGATAAATCTTATAAAAATCTGATGAAAATGACCTGATACAGGAAAATGGATTGCATATGAACAGATTCTTCAAGAAATTCTATGCACTTTTAAAAAAAAATTGTGAAAAAAGGATGAAAATTGTAAAAGATATGAGCATTTGAAGTTTGCAATGAACTTTGACTTTGACTGCAAAAAAGCCTACAAAATGAAACTTTCACATGATAGTTTCTTCACCACTGCAAAGTTTGTCCTATTAGCTTTTTGATGAGTCCTCATTTGCATGATTTGGCCTCAGTATGTGAAAGTTATGAGAAAAAGGAAAAAAAATGCCCCTCCTAGGGCATATGGAAAGCACAAGGCAAGCTAGTTGTTGACCAAAAAATGCTAGTAGTTAACTATTTCTCCTAGTCACATGCTAAAGTTCTTCCCCAACAGTTTATGTGTTGAAGTTAGCAGTTTATATATAGCGGCACCCTCAGTCTCCCATATGACCAAGGGCAAAGAAAAGTGAAAATAAAAAAAGTGAGTGGTCACTTAAGTGACCATCGGCTCAGACCTTAAGACTACTGCCAAATGTTTAGGCAAGTCACTGAAGTGACTACCAACTACACTAAAGCGACCATTGAATGTTTTGACCGCACAGAGGTTTCAATGGGACACACGCGACATGATTTTCACACAACTGTGATCGGAGCCTGCAACCAAAAGAAACTATAGTCAAAAGAAACTACCATTGACATGGATGAGAACTTATGGCCAAAACAAACTATAGTTGATGGTTATGGTAGGGGGTCGATCGACATGGCAAGGTTGAAGGCATTAAATTCAGAGGCTAGCTTTTTGACAAGGCGGCGGTTGAAATTGAAGGTTGCGATGCAAGAGGTGGAAGATGTATGGAACATAGGTGAAAGGTAGGGTTAGGGTTTCATGGAGAGGCTCAAACATAGTTGATGAGGGATGAAACATGAGTGGAAAGAGAGTCTATTGTGGGTGGTGGTGGTAGTTTAAAGACTGCCAATGGTGAGTGGACGAAGATTGGCAAGGGGTGCTGATGAAAATACATGCAGCAGTTTCAACATGGGCTATGAAACTTCGACTAGTGGAGGGTCTTTTGCTTTTTAATTGTAGTACTAAGATCTACTAAAGGTGTCAATGTAGAAGGGAGGCAGCTAATCGAGATTGTGCTAGGTTTGGTCGGTGGGTGATGAGGATGGTGGAATTAAGGTTTCACCATTTTTTAAACCTACAAATATGGATTTTCCTGCAACAAATATAAATAAAACCCACAATACCATAATATTATAAACCTTGCAATGCAAAACAAAGAGGCAATTCGATAAATCCAACTTAGGGTCTCTGTACAGGGACCGTACGGCTCTGCATAGGGGCCTAAAGTAAAAAAAAAATTCAATTTTTTTAGTAATGAAAGTATATCAAATTTTATATCGATTTTTGTTTCTTAGGCTTCCTGGATTCAACACTGAGGTTCATTTTAGGCCAGGAGGCCACCTACAAAAGCCAACTTTCAGAAATTGTCAAAAATCATTAGATTTGCATCAGGTTCACCAAATGTAGATAGGAAAAAATTAGATTGAGAGTTGAAAATAGCAAACCAACTAAACCCTATCAAGCACCATGAAGCACAAACTAGAATGAAAATGCAAAACAGAAATCAAATGCAAACTAATCCAAACTAGTGTTGATTGACCTCCATGGCTCTTCTCAACCTTGCATGGGAATGCAAGAATTTTGAAGGGTTGATAATGGGAGAATGTTAGGTGCTCATTCTTGTATCATAATAGTATTTGAAGCTTGATATCTTGAAAATAACTTGTGTAGGGTTTTCTCTATAGAAAGGGCTTGGTTGAATCAATAGTCATGATTGCAAGTTATGTTGAATGATATGAACGGTTGAGATTGATTAGGGTTGATTAGGGTTTCCCACTCAAAGAGGAATTGTAGTCATGTGACAAGTGTACAATGGAGGATAAAGGGAACCTAATTTAAATAAAAGATTATTTAAATTAGTTGTGCATGTGAAGGGGTTAAGTGGAAGATGTAGCATGTGACACTTGTTTGCATGAGACGAAAGGTGATGGAATAATTCAAATTTCTAATTTGAATTATGTGAGACATGTGACAAGGGGGGATTAATTAAATAAATGGATTTATTTAATTAATTGGAATGTGATTAAGTGGGATTAGACTAGGACCTAGGGAAAAATATTACAAGGTCATGTTGAGTAGGTGTAGACAAGACATGGACAAATTTTAGTGTCTACACATACAATCTAACTGGGCTGTTACATCATTAGGATTAATAGTTGGTGGTACAATCACCTTTTCTAAAGCTTCTTGGAGCATTTCATGGTATGTAGGTGATGCTTGTATGAGTTCCAAAAGAGAGATCTTACTAGGAGTAGCACGAATATGCTCAACAAGATCATAATCTTGACAACCTTTATGAGTAAGATGGGGTGGTTGAGGAAATATAGTTTGAGAAGTTGGTAAATTAATAGGAGTGTTTGATCTTTGTTTATTTATTCATGTATTGTATGTGTGAGCAACCACATTGTGATAGGGTTGTTGTGACACATTTGGATATGCTAGATTTCTTTGAGTAATTTGTTTTACTAAATTGAGAATCTAACCTGGGGGTCTAGGTGGTGTTGGAGCACCTTGAACCATAATCACCCATTTTAAGCGAGGAGGCACATTATGTGCCCCATTCACAATGAGTTTAGGAACATTAGTGCACTTATCCACTATCCCCTTAGTGGGTGGAATAAGTCTATTCATGATGATTGAGTTAACCTTGTTTTTACTATGATTAAGCTAGACATCAATCCCTAAAGGATTTAATGTGAGAGACCTTTCTTCATCCACCAATGCTTCATCTCTTAAAGGAGGAGCATTAGAATAAAGGGAAGGTAAAGTGTTGTTAAGAGAATTGTTGATGACTGTATCTTTAGTGATGTCCAAGTGGTTTGAATATGAAACTAAAGGATAACTATTCACATCCTTAGTGATGTTCAAAGTACTTGAACATTCATCCAAAGGAGGAAGATCGACGGTCTTCACTTCCTTAGTGATATCCAAGGTGCTTGAAAATTCAACTAAAGGAGGAATAGGATGACTCATAGGATCATCATCATCATCATCATCATATACTTTAGATAATAGATCAAATGAATTATCGTGATTTATAGGACTTTCACAATCTTATTTCTCATGAGTATTCATGTATATGAATTTTGTTAGATTTTCTAGTATTGAAGGATGCTCACCCATGAGGGTTATGAATCTATGAAAATCAAGATCTTTGATATATTCATGCAAAGATACCAAATATACCAAAGAGAAATGACAAGAAGATGTCATAACAAAATGTCTTGGAACAACAATGTACAATAAGATCTATTCATTTATCAAATACAACCAATATGAGAGACTTTTGTACACCACAACACTAGTTTGAGGAAATTGGGTTTTTGAAGCTTTTATAAATATTAAAATACATTGGTGTCTCTACAAACCAAGTGAATTTAATATTAAAAGTGATGCACAAAATGTGATATTGACAATTTTTTGGTTTATTGCAAAATATGTGAAAAAGATGCTTATTTGTTTATGTTGAAATACACATTATGTAATTACAAAAGTATGATAATTATGTACCTTTTCCAAAATTATTTAAATTTTTTGAATGAATATGCAAATAAATCAAAGGAAGATTTGATTAGAAATGTTTATGATAGTAATAAAATCTAAAATAAGATTTTGACTACAAACCGTAGTTTTGCAAATGACTAGGTTATAGGAAAAATGCAAGTTTTCAACAAAACCCTAGCAAATGGGATCCTCAAATGCAAGATGTGATATCATCAAATGATTAATTACTGTAATATGACTCAGATCTGATTTTAAAATGAGAAGATAAAACATTTCCAAAGATATGCAAGGAAACTAATGCAAAACTATGCCTTTACGCAAACCTAAAATACTTATGTTTTTACTTTTTTCAAATGTATACGAGAGTTTTGAATGAGGAATAGTAAGTTTGATATGAATTAATGCAAGATATGATTTCAACACTCAGTGAGATGCAATTTCATAGAAATACAAGTTCACCAAAATGTTATATGTTAAAAGGGGGATGAATCGAATGTGTGAGTACACTAGATCAAACCCTCCTTTCACTGTAACATTCAAGTAAAAAATCAAGCTTAAGTCACTACAAGATGGATGAGGACTCAACTACAGATTTTATGCTCTTTTTGGTTAAGGAAAGATAAGATTCAACCAATCCTTTTAAAAAACCCTAGGCCAATCAAGGTACTAAACCCTAGAATAATGATAATCAGCTTGAAATAGATGATCGACAATAGGAATCCAGAAAACAAAATTATAGATATGATCAGTAAGATGTCAGAACCTATCTCCCAAAAGTAGATGTGTTGGAGGACAAACTCGGCAACCAACCAAGTCTAGAAGTGAGATTTTGTTGGAGGCCAGAATCAAGAAGATGTTCCAAATGATGCTTAGAGATTAAATCCAAAAGCTAGAAATCTTGTGGAATAGGGTGCCAATTGCCCAGGTCTCTTTAGAGAGATAATCTAGAATTGTTTCTAGATCCCAAAACTATAATTCTTACATTGTCTTCCTATAGCTCCACTTTTACTGAAACCTATACCTATAACCTGAACACAAGATGACAAGAGAGGGGTTTGGGGGTTGTGGTCTTTATGGATTTACTTGAGTCAAATTCTAGGTTAGCATTCAAGAATTCCCAACACCATTGTTAATGAGAGAGCATGCCCTTGTAGGGTAGAGGCTAAAGATAATCCAAATGGTGAAATGATTCAAATGATTCAAATAGAAATGATGTCACCTTAGAGGTGAAGTCTTTAGGAGGATAAAAGTGCTTCAACTCAAAAGGAGATGAATGATGATGCCATATCTGCAACAATAACACAACGAATGCCTTGAATGCTCTTTTATCCAATATCACAAGTTTGTGTTATCCATCTAGGTTTAAAATGAAGTCATAAACTCACTTGTTTATGTTTTCCCACTAACATTTACAAATTTTAATCATAAAATTTGACAAGGAGAAACATTTTGGAAGGGCCCAAGCTGACATGCCATTAGTTAGCCCTGACCAATTAGGGGAGACTTGGGCAGTTGGTGCCCAAGTCCAAGGCTCCAAATTAGGTTAGGACTAAGCTAAAGGAGGTCTCAAGGGTCCAAAATGTCATGGTTGTCAGGTAGTTTCCTTGGGGATGATCAATTAGAATGTATAATGAAGCAAATCGGACCTAGGAGCTAAACTAGGAGGTAAAAAGACATGTGGCAACTTTTTACTCCATAACACCAATATATCTATAGGCCTACATTCCTATGTGGCCTTAGTAGTAATAGGAATAGCCTATAGGGGTTGTGTTGATAACTGAGAGGGGGGGTGAATAAGTTATCTTAATTAATTTAACTTTATGTTCTTCTTTTACAACAGTGCAGCATCAAAGCAAATAAGCATTCATAATCATGAAAGAAGAAATAAATTCAACATACATAACACAATGATTTTGACATGGAAAACCCTGTTAAGGGAAAAACCAAGGGGTGACTAACCCAAGAATGTATTCTCTATTAGAAGAATAGAAATACAAAATGACATTTGCCAATTAGGGCTCACTGCTCACAAGAGGCTCACTGCCTACAAGAGACTCACTATCTACAAGTTATAAAGAGAGTAACAAGAAAATTGAACTAATGAGAAGCATCCACATATGTTAAGGTTTAGTTTCGGTTAGGCTCAATACACTAATCTACTGCACTTCATTCTTCCTCTTCTTTGGTGCTGATGTCTTGTCACATACCGGACTTGTCTTATTGTCTTCACAATGCCCTTATGCTTTTATTCGTACTTCACCACACACAACACACACCTTCACATCCAAATCCATCTGGTATATATATCCATACCAAGGATTTCATCATCTTTCTAGTCAGCATCCGGAATAGTCAATATTTTCCCAAACTCTGGTCTATCGGCTGAATCCTTGCTTATCAAGTGTTGCATATCAAAGAGATACTTATAGAAGTCATCAATTAAGTTGGCCAATCGTGAATGATACCTCAGGAAGCTTGATTACCATCAATGTCTCATCCGGATTAAGATCTAATGCTCTGCTGGTCAGTTCTTCCTCTGTCTACTCTGCCAAACAGGAACCCAAAACTTAGGTGCTTATATCTCTTCACTCTTTCATCACCGGAGGCTCAATCCCTGGAATCTATTAGTCAAGGTATTCCTATTGACTTCCCCAAGTCCGCACTTTACATAGATTCTTTCTCTGAGAGATTAGGACCTAAATGTCAGACCTTGCTACATACTCTGTTCTTGGTCACTAGACCAAGTTACTCTACAGTTTGAATTTTGGTATAGACACACCATGTCCTGCAGATGTGTGGGATGAACTTTGTTGCCATCAATGACAACACTCATGAAGCCACAACGTGTCTCTTTCCAATAGGTTGATATCGTGGAGGTGAAAGTGTAGTGGCAATTGTTATGCTTTCTGATGTCAACTCCTCTCCTGATGCAGAGGGTCCCAATTGTGCTAACTTGGCTTCCATAATCCTTCCCTTATTTATTAGGAAGTCATCATATTCTAAGTCATCTCTATCCCTCCTTTTCCCTTTCTTATCATATGTAATGGCTGCCCCTTTAGATTTTAATTCACCTAACTTCTTCTCTACCCACTTTTTGGTACTAGTTATGACTTTTATTGTTATGACCTCTACTAATGTCTCCTTTGGTAAGCTCCAATATGGAAGAAATAGAGGCTCTTTATACACCTTCTTTTCTTCATATTCATGATCTAACACCTTCTTCTCATCAGATTTAACTTGAGGGGGGACTTCTAAATAGCCCATCATATTGATTTAATTTAAGGGTAAGGTGTTGGTTCCCTCTTTTCCTTACATCTTCCTTGTTAATACAATCAGCCCAGAAGTCCTCGAAATGTGTAACATGTTGTAATTTCTTGTTTACAAACCTCTCCATTCTATGGTAGGGGTCATAGTATCTTATCAGAGGAAACAATTGCAAATGCAACATATGTATCTCAGCCTCAGACCTCTTAGCCTTATTGATTGTTCCACAAACATACCAATTGATTTCCATTGGAAACTGAGCATTCCCTCTTTTGTTCTTCTTCATGTATGCTTCATAGGAAGGAATGATCTATCTAGTAACCTCCAACAACACTAGCTTATCCATAGGATACCGTGGTAGCATGAATGGATTTCCCTCAAAACCTTCCATTCTTATGTATGTGTAGGTGGGGAACTGGATGAACAACACCCCATGAGGTTGTATCAATTTCTAAGAGTCTTTGGAAAGCCTTCTGGCTTGGTCATCCTCCATCAACCTGACTAGGTGCATGAGAAAACAATAATTTATAGTCTTGTAGTGTTAGATTGACTACCTTCTTTCCTATAGTGGATAATGTTCCCACACTGTTTGCTCATTAGGTAGATACCCTAGCTTTCCAACTGTACGCAGTCTATTGAATTGTGACTTGTAGGCACATGAATATACTACATAGGATGTCATGTAGAACATCCTCTTCCTCTTCTTCTATGTTACCATTCCATCATGAAGAGAATCACTAATGATCTTGGCCCATTGGGCTACCACTTTCTTATCTTTAACCAAACTTATTAAACCAAACATCTCGGTATCCTTTTTCCCTACCATCCTACTTAGGAGTGCTCTCATGTAGTGGACCTTTGGACTAAAATCATACATTTATACACATGTTGAGGCATTTTGGCTATAGCCTTGACCTTTCTCTCTGGTTCCCTCCATGATGTGAATATGATTTTCTCACAATCAACTAGGTTATTGTTTTATTCTGTAGTTAGGGAATCTAGTTTTATCTCAAAAATATCTCCATCCCTAGGAAAATTGAAAGCTTCGGTGATGCCACTCACAGAGAAGTCAATGTATACTCATCCCTGATGCTCCACTCTCCTTCTTACTACATTATAATTCTAAGCACATTTAATGACCATCTCCAATGCTTCTGGTACATATGGAAATCTAGTGGCATGGAACATTCTCATTGACACAATGTTCTTCAATATGGAGTTATTGTCTCTTGCCAAGATTCATGCTCTAAAGGCATCTAGATCTATTTGTTTGCAGTGTGTATCTAGTGGAAATCTGAATTTGCTGCACACATCACTAGGAGTGGGGAACATATCCTATTTGAACTGAGCATCTCAACGATCTTAACGCTTGTGCATCTTGTCTTGCATAACATAGTCATCTATAATTAATTCTAACATTTTATGCCTAAGTATAGGTAGATTACCTTTCATTCACTGAGTAACTTGAAATCCAATCTTACTTCTTGATTTGCAACCTTTTCTCTTAAAAAGTGATACTTAATTGATATGTTCTTGGTTCTAGAATGCATCATTGGATTCATTTAAATATTGATGGAACTTGTATTGTCACATAGGATAGGAATGGGCTCATCACAAATTACCTTGATATCCTTCAATGGTTGCTTCATCTGCAGTACTTGAGTGCAATAAGATGCTACAACTATGTACTCTACTTTTGTTGTTGATAAGGACATTGAATCCTACTTTTTACTAAACCATGAGACCAATCTGTCTCCTAAAAAGAAATCTACACCACTGGTACTTCACCTATCATTACCACTGCCAACCCAATCTACATCAGTAAAGCACTAAGAGAAAAAATATTCCCTTTTTGATACCATAGTCCAAAATCTAGAGCGTTCTTCAAATATCTAAAAATTATTTTGACTACCTTCACATGTGTTTCTTTTGGATCAGCTTGAAACCTTGCAACCATGAAAATAACTTGCATAATGTAGGGCCATGATGTTGTTAAGTATATTAGCCCCCCAATCATAGACTTATATAGAATTTGATCAGCCTAAGGTGGCTCATTATGTTTACTCAAATGACAACCTGTCACCATAGGAGTACTCACTAGCTTGCAATCTTCCATGCCAAACTTCTTCAACATTTCCTTGACATACTTTGCTTGAGAGATAAATATACCTTTTTCTAATTGAGTAATTTGTAGTCTAAGAAAGAATGATAGCTCACCTATCATAGACATTTCAAATTCCTTTTGCATCTCTTCTACAAACTTCTTACACATTCCATCATTGCCACCAAAGATTATATCATCAAGTACTACTGCTATAATAATTTTCTCATTCTCAACTTTGATATATAGATTACTTTCTATAGTACCTTTCTTGAATCCTTGTTGGAGTAAGTACTTGTCTAATCTTGCAGACCAATCCCTAAGAGCTTGTTTGAGACCATATAAAGCCTTCTTAAGTTTGCATACCATGTTCTAATCTTCTGATAGCTGAAATCATTCAGGCTGCTCTATGCAAAATTCTTCCTCTAAGTCACCATTCAAGAAAGTAGATTTGACATCCATTTGATACAACTTGAAGTCCTTGTGAACTGCAAATGCAAGAAGCATCATGATTGCTTCCATTCTTGCAACAAGAGCAAATGTCTCCTCAAATTCAATACCTTCAACTTGTGAATAACCATTACAGACCAACCTTTCTTTGTTTTTGACCACTTCTCCATATTCATTCAATTTATTTATGAACACCCACTTTATAGGTCTATCACATTTTTTTCTACACTTCTTGGCACCAATTCCCAAGTTTGATTTCTTTTATCTGATTTAGGTCTTCCACTTATTGATGTGGTAATTAGTCACATACATACAGATAAAATTTGTTACAATGAACCTTTACTCATCTTGAAAGACTTCAAAATCTTGGATAATTTTATGTCCCAAGTCTTCGCTCATCAGATCATGACCTTCTGATAGTCACTCAGGCTTGTTGTATTCTATTGTTTCATTTTGGGGACTTAAACTTTCATAGTTGTATTCTTTCCTAGAGTTAGTTTAATTCCATAAATATCTAGTATGTTGTACCTAATATGCATATATTATTAACATTATTGTATTAGATCCTTGAGTATCTAGTTGAGATTTAAGCTTACAAGCACAAATTGGGCATAACTTTGATCAGTTCTTCTAAAACTATCTCTCTTTGATTAGTTCTTCTAAAATTATCTCTCTTTGAACTAATATTTACACATAAACATTGAATTTACCTAAAAATGTTCTTTATAACATGTAATTTATTGATATTTATGGTTATCTACATACGATTTGTCATTCTTTGCAACCTTTACTATGATTTTGTCAAATTAAGAGCAACGGATCAAGTTATCAAATTAAAATCCTAAACTATTAAATTTCACCAGTGATCTACATGCATATCATGATATACTACTAAAATGAAGGAAACCTACTCATGCTTCACCAGACACATTCATAGCTACATATGAGAGATGCAACTCTTCAAAGGAAAGTTGATCAATAGAAAGCAATCGGTTGAACACACTTCAAAAGAACTTAGAAATTCACTGTCATAGACTAGAAATCATAGAAGATTACTTAATATGTATGATGGAATGGTAATTTGCAACTTCATTTTCATTATACATGTAAAGGATATAAAAATATACACTGATTGTGAGAAAGAACCCTGAGAAAAGTCATAGAGTTGTGAAATCAACAATCTCAGTGCTCAAAAGTTCATCAATTCAATCTCTATAATACAAAATGATCTAGGTCATTTTATAGAACATGGACCTGAGATTAGTTACAATACCAATGATTAGGATATCTCTCAAAAAGATCAATGGTGAGAAAATGTGGCATGCAATTGCAAATTGGCAATCTTGGTGAAATACAACTGGCAACATAATATTCTCCTTCATCTTTACCTGTAGATCTTATTCTAGAATATCCTATTCCTCTACTTCATATGACTCTTCACCCACTATTATTTATTTAGACTCTAGACTCTTGAAGACCTCATAAGCCTTGATGGCCATATCCATTCTATCCTATCAAACTGGTGTACCTTGGACTTTGCATATTCTTGCATTTGGAGTTGGTCATTTATGGATACCCATTCACTTGTCTAGTTATCCAATCTTCCTCTGTATGTATTTATCTTCATGGATAACTCCATTAGATAATCAATTACCTTCCCTAAAAAATGATGTACAGGATCCTTCAAAATTGACCTAAATCGAGCCTTGAATTTCCCTATGGATACCTGCTCATCATATGTTTCTTTATCATTTATCAAGGTACCCAGTAACTCTTTAAGAATCTCCATTTCATCTATTAATATATCATGTTTGATAGTGCTAATATCTGCTGCTTTCAATCTACACCCCTTAAGAATATCCACTTCAAACATCAAATCTTTTATCCACGTGGATATCTTAGGCATAGTTCAGAATGTCAGGATGTTCTACTCGAGCAACACTTGATCATCTAGCTTTCTAGCACTTTTTAATTTATTGAGGTCATTCTCATTCTGATTAAAATTCTTAGCACATTCTTCTCTTTAACATATCCACCTTTCTCTTCATGTAAGCCAAGGTGTCCCAATTGGATAGGGCTATCTAGATGATCTCTTCCCCACTTTCCAAGAATTTATTAAACCAACCTTGCATGACATGTGCTTGATGCTTCTTTGCGTCAAGTTCACTTATTTCCTCTTGACTTACCAAGGTAAATGCATTTGGTACCTCTGTTATTTTCTTTCCATGGGTGACCAATCCTCTAATGAATGAATGGAGCTAGGCAATGTGTCCCTTCAATTCTTTATTCTTCGGTTTAACGTTGTGGATGCGAACTACTACCACCTCCATGCTACCTTTAAGCTCTTCAATCTCTTTTTTAGTTGTCGTATGCCCAAGGTCCACTATGGTCATTTGGTACTCATTGGTCAAGATTTCTCCTTTGACCTTATCCATGGTAGGCATAACCAAATGTGTTGTCCTACGTCTAGTTGTAGTGTCCCTTTTGATAGTGGACACAACCCTTGCCTTGTGCTTGGGATTTATTTCTTCAATTAAAAATAAAGATTTGAAATCAAATGGAATGACATTTATAGGAGGCTTTGTTACCTTAGATGCAAGCCATTATGGTACATTCTATGTTGGCACTTCTTAACCTGATTGCTTAATGTGAGCATCTTTAACAGCTGTATCCACATCCTTATCCTAACCTTCTTTCTATTGTAATATTTCCTACTGGTGAACTTGTTGAGGCACCTCCTCCTAGTGAGGCATTTCTCCTTGTGTAGCCTCTTGTTGTTTATCATCAAGAACCTCTTGTAGTGGATTTTTGTCTTGACAAGTCTCTTTTTGGGAAACTTATTTCTTATGCTCTTCTTGATGAGAACTCTCCAAGGGTTCTTATTGAGGGATCTTATGATCTTCTGCTGCCTCAACCATTTCTTCATTCTCTTTATCCAAGGGAGCCTATTTCTTAGATGATTCTGTTTGTTGTCCCTGTTCCTTTAATCCCTTCTTAACATGCTCTTTAGTTTGTTTGTCTTCTTCATCCATAGGGATATCTTGAGCATCTTCCTCCATAATAGTATCTTGAACTATTTCCCCTTGTCCATCAAGAGAAGTAGTATCCTTCACCTCTGTGTTAGTTCCCATTAGATAGAACAAGTTAATTGCCTCTGGATTGGTTATTTTCCCAACTAGATCATCTAATTGCTTAGGACCCATTAGCTAATGAGGTGATCCTTCTCATTCTGTATCAGATATATCCTGTATCTTAGGATATTTCACCTCTTCTTGACTTTCTACTACCTCCACTTGAAGTGTTTCTTGCTATGAAGATATGGAAGGTGTAAGCAATGACCCCAATATATTTTTAGTCACATCCCTTGTAAATTCATTATCTATTAAGTCAATGACTTGACTTAAAGATAATGGTAGCTCTCTAACCCTTACTTGTTCTGCAACCTTCACTTCCACAACCAATTTATTTTTTACCTATATGACTTGGGGAACTGGGATGTTATGTTGCAGTTCCTTCACCACTCGTATTGTAGGATTAGGATGACCTTCTACTTTCTTAGCTAAATGTGTTTGAAGGGTGGTAGGTGGTGTTGATCACAATACCTATGACTGATCTTGAGCAAACATTTGCTCCATTATAGTAGGTCCCTCAGAGGCTTCCATTTTGACATCCATTGATTTAGAGGTAGAAGCTCTCATTAGTACTATTGAACCTCTTTTTTGTTTAGGAATGTTGATCCCTTCCAATTTTTATATGTTAAAAGGGAAATGAATACATTGTGTGAGTACGCTAGATCAAACCCTCCTTTCACTATAAAATTCAAGGACAAAACTAAGCTCATGTCACTAAAAGATGGTTGAGGACTCAACTATAGATTTTGTGCTCTTATTTGTTAAGGAAAGTTAAGATTCAACCAATCCTTTTATCAAATCCTAGGCCAATCAAGGCACTAAACCATAGAATAATAATAATCAACTTGAAATATATGATCAACAAAAAGAATCCAGAAACCAAAAGTACAGAGATGATTAGTAAGATGTTGGAACCCGTTTCTTGAAAGTAGAGGTGTCAGAGGACAAATTAGGCAACCACCAAAGTCTAGAAGTGAGATTCTACCAGAGTCTAGAATTGAGAAGATGTTACAAATGATGCTTAGAGATCAGATCTAGAAGCTAGAAACCCTATGGACTAGGATGCCAAGCACCCAAGTCTCTTCGGAGATATAATCTGGAATTGGTTCTAGATCCTAAAACTATAATTCCTTCATTGTCTTCCTGTAGCTCCACATTTCCTAAAACCTGTACTTGTAACCTACACACAAGATGACAAGAGAGGGGTTTGGGGGTTGTGGTGTTTGGGGATTTGCCCCAGTCAATTCTGGGTTAGCATTCAAGCTTTCCCAACACCTTTGTTAATGAGAGAACATGCCCTTGTAGGGCAAAGGCTAAAGATGATCCAAATGGTGAAATGATTCAAATAGAAATGATGTCACCTCAGAGGTGAAGTTCTTTGGAGGATGAATATGCTTCAACTCAAAAGGAGATGGATGATGACACCATATCCATAACAAACACATAAATACTACCACAAATCTACAACAATAACACAATCAATGCCTTGAATGCTCTTTACTCCAATATCACAAGTCTGCATTATCCATCTAGGTTTAAAATGAAGTCATAAACTCACTTAGATATGCTTTCCCACTAACATTTACAAATTTAAATCACAAAGGTCAACAAGGAGAAACATTTTGGAAGGGCCCAAGCTGACATGCTATTAATTAGCCCTGACCAATTAGGGGAGACTTGGATAGTTGGTGTGCAAATCCAGGGTCCCAAATTAGGTCAGGGTTAAGCTAAAGGAGGTCCCAAGGGTCCAAAATGTCATGGGTGTCAGAAAGTTTCCTTTGGGATGATCAATTAGAATGTATAATGAAGCAAATAGGACCTAGGAGCTAAACTAGGAGGTAAAAAGGCATGTGGCCACTTTTTACTCCATAACATTTAGTCCCACTTTAATGTGTGTATGATCTTATGATCCATACATGCATTAAAGTATGGTCAAAGTACATCAAACACACCCTAAGTTTGAAGACTATCGCTAGCCCCCAAGCTTAGGCAAACATAAGAAAACACTTAGCAGGCACATAAGACACAATGAAGACAGTAATGAAGCACACAATACATGAAGATAGTGAAAGAACACAACACATGGAGAAGACATGAATGCAGTCATGCAATACACAAAGAAGACATGAAGAGAAGTCATGATTAAGTAATTACATTATATATATATATATATATATATGGGGAGGGACTCTTCACTGCACAACATTAGACCATTCCAAAAACATCCAAGACATACAAGGAAGACACATAAACATAGAACAAACACATGTAATACATGATCGCAGTATAGTATGCCATCAACATACTATACATCTTATACACAACATATACAAGTGGTAGGGAGAAGCTCATCAGTACTCCACTATCTAAAACATGCCAAACACACCTGATGGTTAATCTATGCTACCACAACTGCCAAAGACATGCTTAAGAGTGAATGACCCAAGATCCAACCTTGCCTCACAATGAGGAATTTTTATAAAAGGATGTGCACTAGCTCAAGAGATACACCATCCTATCTTGTGATGAGGGCTTTCAAACACGCTTTGTAAATGTCAAAATTAATCAAGCATATACCATTTTATATGCCCCCACCTTAAGGTGGTTGATCCTACTTTTTGGTATCAAGCACATTAAGGTAGATCAAAAACATGTAAGGGAACAAGAGCCTTCATAAAGCCCATGCTCCAAAAGTGACATGTGCCATGATTGCCAAATGTTCCTACAAACACATCAAGATTTGTTGATAAGATAATGAACAAGATATAATCTTTGGATAGACGATCTTACTCTAATATAATAATCAAATCAATTCATGAAAGTAGATCACATCAAAGACTAAGGCTACACTTGTGGGTTTAGACCCAAGTATAGTCATTGGGCTATACTGTAGGTATCCCAGAATTGAGTGTAGCAACAAGGTGAGAAACAAAATAATCAAAGTACATTGAAGCATATTTAGAGTATTGTAAAAGTTTGTTACAAGGAAAGTTCACAATACAAATCACAACACAGAGTGATTCTACTAGTCAAGCGTTGGATATATATATCAACTCCATCTTCATATATGGATTGGGTCCATTTTTTCTTTCTTACTGAAGGGACACATAGTCCTTATCAGTATTTTTTTGTTTTAGTCATCCACCAGCTAGTAGGGTCACTAAAGAATGTAAGCAATAAAGATGAAAGAGGAGACAAGAGTGACTTGGGTTTACAACAAGGAAAAATGCCCCCAAGACATCCTCCACAATGTTATGCCCCCATGGCACAACACACAACAATAAAATAGAGAAGAAGAAATGGAAGAATAGAGAGACAAATAGAAGAATGGTCACAATAGAGGCTGTCTCCTTGTATCCTTGACCTTACAAGAGTATCAAGGGTCATCCAAAAAGACCTAAAAAACACATAACACAACACAGAAGAACACAACACAATGCTAACAACATATATCTATGAGGAGGCCACCCTTGGGAGCAACTATAGGAGGTGCTACATCGAGTGTGGATAAAAGAGGGAGAAATACTTACCTGATTCAATGGGATATTTCCTAAAAGACAATCCATGTCCATCATCTCAGGGTATATCATATTTACTGATATCTGTAACATTAGAAAATGTCCCTTGGGGGATTTTCCCTCATAATGTTTAGCTCTCAAGTCTTTAGCATGCATTTAGGACATTTTAGTTCATATTTTGGCATCTCAATTGAATGAGACCTAGGTTCGATGGAAAATTGGACCTAGGAGGACCCCTTGAGCTATACCTTGCCCAAAATAGGGGGGAGGACTTGGGTACCCACACCCTAGTCCTACCCTATTTTGGGGCAACCCTAATTTCTGGGTGTTAGTTTCTGACTGTTATTAGGTCCCTTTGCTGATATGGTAAGTTTTGAATTTCAAATATCTTGGTGGGAGTTCTTGTAGTTGCATATATAAGCATGTATAGGCATTCATTTGTAAACTAGATGGAAATTGTGATGTTCAAGTGTTCTCCAGATGATTCAAGGCTTTTTATTGTGTTGCAAGAGTAGACTTGTATGTTTTGTGTGTTGATATTTGCAAATTAAGCATCAATTTCCTCATGGCATGAAGAGTCTCTTCCTCCATGAGAGCTTCACTACAACGTGACATAATATTGTGTTTTTATCATTCATTCCTTTAGTTTTTTCCTCTGCCTCACAAGGGCATGCACTCTTTATCTGACAACGGTGCTCAGAGACTTAAGTGTCCTCTGGGTCTTAACTAAGGCAAGCCTATAAACACCACAACCCCCAAACCAAGTCTTGTGATTGCAGGTTACAGGTGTCATATCTGGAAAAAAGTAGAGTTGTAGGAAGGCTTAGTAGGAATCAAGGATTCAAGATCTAAAGAAAAGTCAAACAAAGGAGCACTTCCAAGACTTGGGCACTCACTCCAGTGTCCTCCACAGACAGATCTCAGGAAATAGAAGTTATAGGGCTGATCAGTATCGGAAGGAGGTCTAGATTCCCTGAGAAAGTAGGTACCTTGGACTTGGGTACCCACTCTAGTGTCCTCAACTATTCCACTTCAGAACCTCAAAAATAGGTACTTCGTAATTTAGTATTTTACTTCTGTTTGCAAGAGCTTTTTCCTTAAATCATTAATTTGTTGTTGTATTTGCATAATTAAGGTTTTAATGGTCAATTGGACATAAGAGAAGGAAAAATTGATAATTAATTCCCTAATCCAAGTTTCCCTTCATCTCACAGTGACCTAGGGTATGATAGTGCTCACCACTTGACCCTAGATCCTTGAATGTTAAGCGGAAAGGCGGATTTAAACATCTAAAAACTAAAACATTAACAAATCCAATTTTCCCCTAAACATTTTGGTGAACTTGTGTTATTGGACTTAAATTACAACTTTCTGAGTGTTTTTCTTCATATTTGAATTAATTTCAATCATTCATATAGTCATTCATTTTATTGCATTGAGAAAAATTTAAAAAAATTGAAAAATTGGAAAAATTCAAAAAAATTGCATTGTTTGGCTTACTAAATTACATCATTTCTTCCAAAATTTTCCTAATTCATGATTTTTGCATCAGATCTAATATAAACTATAGAAAAATACAAAAATTCAAAATTTTGCTTTGCATTTTCATCATTAATTTGCTAGGTTTTTGTGGAAAATTTGACAATTTTATATAACCTAGTAATTCCAAAATCTAGGGTTAGTAGGAAAAATATTTTCTCATATTTTTATACTTATTTTAGAGGCTCATTCAAATTAAAATTTGTCTGTAGTCTTGCATTTTAGTGTAAATTTGCATTTAGATTTAAAATATTTGCAATTTTGCATAGAAAATTTCAACAAAAACTAGCAATTTTGATGCTTTTTCATTAGTTTTGCATGGGCATTTTAAATATTAGAGCTTGAAAATAATTTTCAAATATTAGATTATTTAATTTTTATCATAAATTAGACTTCAAAACATTCACATAGCATTTTGTCCCAAGATCTCAAACCTAGGGCTTCAAAAACAACGATTTTCACTAAATTTGGCCTTACCGACTTTAGAAACTTGCACCATAGGCATGTTGTGAAGAGTGTTTTTTCAATTATTTTATTTTATCAGGGTAATCATTTGTTTCCCCTCCAAAAAATCTTCACAACACACTTTTATCGAGCTCTTGTTGTGAAAATTCGGTAAAAAACTACACATTTTGTCTATTTTTGCCTTAGGGTTTGACCTAGTTTGCACTCCAAGCATGTTGTGATAAATTTTTATGGATTGAGGTAACTGATTTTATTGATATTATTTTCTATACCTCCTGAAATTCATTACAACACCCCTTTTTCTAGGTCTTGGAATTGAAAAACCATGAAAAATTACATAATTTGCTATATTTTCACTAGGGTTTTACCTTAAGTGGCACTAAAAGTGTGTTGTGTTGGGTATTTTTACACCAAGTGGCTTTTATTACTTATATTATTTTCTTTCCATCATAATTTTCCTCACAACACCATTTTTTGTGCTCTGTTGCATTAAGTTTTGGTGAAAAAAGTACATATTTTGACATATTTTCACTATATTTTGACTTGGCATTATCTTGGATTTGCATCAAGAGTGTGTTGAGAGTGATCATATTGCTATTTTGGATTGATATCAGACATATAACTTTCTGCCCTTTACCAAAATCCTTAAAAACACCTTTGCATTCATTCATTTGCATTGAAAAAATACAAAAAATAAAGCATTTTGGGTCATTTTTGCATATAGTTTTGCACTTCTCATTTGCATATATTTTTAAAAACTTTTAAAATCTGATTTTACATTGATTTGGAAACATAAATTTGTATTGGACATTGATAATGGCATCTTTATGTTATTCATCTCTGAAATCTTTGCATGAGTATATCCTAGATTTTGAAAATTTCTCTAATTTCACTAATGAGAATCCTCATGTTCCAGAGCACATAGCTTTTGCAAGTGGTATTGATGCTTCTATATGTTCTACATATGAGCTGCAATTACTTTTCTATACACATGATTTTAATAACTTCACATTATTCATAGCATACCCTTTGATATTAGAAGATTTAACTGAATTCATCTCTAGGAATACTCATGAGAAAGATGAGAGCAAAAACCCTTTTTCCGCCATAGAGTATGATGATGATGATGTACCTTCCTCTCATTCCATTTCTCTCCCTGGCCAAGATGTAGCATTAGTGGATGAGAAAAGGTCTCTCACATTAAATCCTTTGGGGATGGATATTGGGCACAATTAAGAGGAAAACAATGTTAATTCAATAATCATTAATGGACTTCATAGCAATATTCCTAAAATGATTGTTTGAGCGGCACCTAATGCACCCTCTTGCTTAAATCTAGTGATTATGGTTAAAGGTGTTCAAAATGTGTGACAACAACCACACCACAATGTGATTACTCACACATACAACACCCATAATAACAAGCAAAGTGTTGGCAAGAGATGTTGTGTTGCTTCTTGATTGTTGTCATTGATGGCAACAAAGTCCTTCCCACACATCCGTAGCACATGATATGTCTATACCGGAAGTCAGATTGAAGAGTATTTTGGTCCGATGAGCAAGAACAGAGCATGCAACAAGGTCCGTCAATCAGGTCCAGATTTCCCAGAGGATGTATCTCAGCAAAGTGCAAACTTGGGGAAGTCAAGAGGAGTACCATTACTGCTAAATTCTAGAGATTGAGCCTCTAGTGTTGAAAGAATACAAAGATATGAGCATCTAAGTGTTGGGTTCCTGACAGGTAGTGTAGACTAAGGAAGAACTAACCGGCAGAGCATCAGACCTTAACCTAGATGAGAAATTGATGGTGATCAAGCTACTTGAGGGATCATTCATAGTTGGATGACATGATTGATGACTTCTATAACTATCTCTTTGATACACATCACTTAGTAAGCATGGATTCAGTTGACAGACCAGAGTTTGGGAAAATCTTGAGTATTCTGGATGCCAACTAGAAAGATGTTGAAATCCTTGGTGCAGATACATATAACAGATAGATTTCAATGTGAAGGTATGTGGATCATGAGATAGTGTGTGAGAAAAGGAAGAGATAAGTGTGGAAGCAGAAATACAGGTCCGGTATGTGATAGAACAATAGCACCAAAATAGTGGAAGAATGAAGTGCAATAGATCAGTATATTGAGCCTAACCGAAACTGAACCTCATCATATGTGGATGCTTCTCATCAGTTCAAATACTTGGTTACTTTCTATAAAATATTATAGGCAATGAGCCTCTTGTGAGCAATGTGCTCAGGCAGTAAGCCCTAATTGGCAAGTGTCATTTTGTACTTCTTATTCTTTTAATAGAGAATACATTCTTGGGTTAGTCACCCTATTGTTTTTCCCTTAACAGGGTTTTCCACATAAAAATCCTTGTGTTATGTGTGTTGATTTCATTTCTTCTCTCATGTTCATTTATACTTATATGTTTTGATACTGCACTATTGTTAAAGAAGCAAGGAAAGTTAAGAAATTTAAGATAACTAATTCACCCCCTCTCAGTTATCTACCTTGTTTCGAACACAAAGTAACCAAGTACTACATGTGCCTATCTCTCTTCAATGTTCTCAACCTATGCTCCCTCAACCACCTTGTCTTTCTCATAAAAGTGGTCAAGAGTATGATCTTGTCAAACAACTTCGCACTACTCCAGCTAAGATTTGTCTTTGGGATTTAATACAAACATTGCCTACATACCATGGAATGCTCCAAGAAGCTTTGAAAAAGGTGATTGTCCCACCTACTGCTAAGCCTAATGATGTAGTAGCTGTATTGGATAGTATGCATGCAACAAAAATATATATCCTCTTTCAACCACATGAATTACCATCAGTTGAAGTTAAAAATCAATATGATCCTCTTATAATCTTTGTCACAATAAATAGAATGTTGGTAAAATAAGTTATGATTGATAATGGATTGGCTCTTAATGTTTGTGGCATTGAATTATTACATAAGATTAAAGTTGATGTATCTTCCATCAAGATGGAATCATTAAGTATATG
Source organism: Cunninghamia lanceolata (assembly GCA_027924645.1). Lineage (NCBI taxonomy): Eukaryota > Viridiplantae > Streptophyta > Pinopsida > Cupressales > Cupressaceae > Cunninghamia > Cunninghamia lanceolata. The sequence goes on from BSBN01000016.1 coordinate 6,625,891, forward strand.
TGGTTTTGACAATGTTGGATGATAATCTATAGGTACTATAACTTTACCCATACAAGTGGGACCTCTGATCATGCCTACCTTGATTCAAGTCATGCCTAGTTCTTTATCTTACAACGTGATTCTTGGTAGACCTTGGATTCATGCATTGGGGGTAGTTCCTTCCACCCTGCATCATTCAATCAAATTTATATTCAAAGGTAAGCTTCATACTATTCATGCTGATCCTGAACTAGATAGTTGTTTACACATTGAAATGCAAAAACTAGTTTACAATCATATGAGCCTAAAAAAATTGCGAGGTGATCCATCAATACCTCTAGCAATGAATGATGTTGCAAATGAATCTAAACCATCGAATGCACTTGTTGATGATGATTGGGATTCATTAGATTTTAATCCTTGCAGCATAGGGGATTATAAACTTAATAACCTTGACACATCAAAAGTGGCATCAATCTCATCTAAGCAATCTTTTGAAGCATCTAAGAACAACAAAGTCTCATTGGTTGAAAATAAAGACAATACTCTAACTTATACTACAAATTATGATACCTATAAGGCGTCATCTTCCTCTAAGGAACTATATTCTCTATATGGTCATGGATTTCAAGTTTTGTATAAACATAATGACTATGTAGGTAAGGGATGTGGTGTAAATCAACAAGGAATTCAAGTACCTATAGAATCCACTACAACACATTACTCAAGCGGCATTGGATATAATCCTTTTAAAGAAAAGAAAGACTCTTGTCATCCTAAACTTAATACAATATCAAAACAACATGAGAGATATCCTAGATATGTATATTCTTAACAATGGTGCTAAACAGGTAAGTATTTCTAACCCTTCATTTCTTTCATGATGTGCTTCCCCCGTGATGTGTTATGTGTTGTTTAGGCCTCCTGGGATGACCCTTAACTCTCTTGTAAGGTCCAAGATACTAGGAGACTGCTTCTGTTGTGACCCTCTTCTATTTGTATCATCATTCTTCCAAATTGTCTTTCTCTCTGATTTCAGTGTTGTGTGTTGTGTCTTACTGATGCAGACCTAGCATCCCTTTAACGAGAAATAAAAAATTGGACTTAGTTCCTAATATGATGATGGGGTTGTATATTTTATCCAACTCTTGGCTAGTGGAAGCACTTGTGCTTTCCGCATAGTGAATTTGATGATGTTTCTATCACATTTACAAACCTTAACAATACTGTTTCTCTATGCACCTTTGTTTGTCTCTAAATCTGGCCTTGGTGGTCCTTGATTCGGAGAGCTTTGTGATATCACCCTACGGTTATCTTTGAACTCTGAATTCACAGTATAACCTTGGCTCTTTGTGTGGTTAATCATATGCATTGATGTTGTTGTTTATCATGATGTTGTAGACACTAACATGTTTCTTGCAAGGATGTGTTTGTGGGAACTTTTGGCAATCATAAAGTACATGTCACCTCCGGGGGGCATGGGCCTTGTGAAAGTTAGTGTTCCCTTGTGTGTTTTCTTCCTACCTTAACGTGCTTGATATCAATACTTGATATCAACCACCTTAAGGTGGGGGCATATATAAGGTAAGATGTTTGTTATAGATATTAGCAATGTGCTTGTCCTTAGGTACAGGTTAGTGTGATGAGTACTTCCTGTATCCTGAGTTTATTTGTAATGAATCAATTTATCTTAAAAATCTATTGCGTATACCTACTTTTCACCATAAGGCATCTCCGTGATGTTGGTGGGGTTGTATACTTTTTGAGCTCATACCTCCTTTTTCACCGTAAGGCATCTCCATGATGTAGGTGGGGTTATATGCCATGCTTCCTTTTCACTGTAAGGTGTCTTAGTGACGCGGGTGGGGTTGCATTTTCAAAAGTCCTCTGCGGAGGCAGGGAGTGGTTCTATGACTAACTCAACCCTTAAGCATGTTTTCAGTGATTGTTGTGGCGAAGCGCAATGATCGGTGTGTGCTTGTAATGTGCCTAAGATGGTGTTGGACCTAGAGATAGGTACACTCCATTGCTTGTCTGTCGTATTTTCTCCGTGTCTTCAAAGTGTGTGTTTGGTGTGTCTGTTTCTCCATATGCATCCTACATTTTGGAAGTTTTTGCATGTATTACGTGTGTGTTGGCCCATATATACAAAGACCTGACGGATGAGTGCATCATGTATTATGGGAGATTTTTTAACTTTCTAGTACTTGCATCCACATTTCATATATATGAGAAAAAGAAAAGAAAAGAATCATGCCTGTCTTCCATGCATTAATGTGTCTTTTATGCATTGACTATATTCTCTATGTTTAGTGTGACTACAACTGTCTTCTCCATGTTTTGCATGCCTATTACTATTTTCTATGTGATCAGTGTGTCTTCTCTATGCTTGGTGTGTTTGCTATGTTTGTGACCTTACTTTAATACATTTATGGGCCTCGTGTTTATATATACATTAAAGTGGGGGCTAAATGTAACATCAGAAAATGTCCCCTTGGGGGCTTTTCCCTCATAAGGTTTAGCTCCTAGGTCTTTAGCATGCATTTAGGATATTTTAGTTCATATTTTGGCATCTTGATGGAATGAGACCTAGGTTCCATGGCAAATTGGACCTAGGAGGACCCCTTGAGCTATACCCTACCCAAAATAGGGGGAGGACTTGGGCGCTTGCGCCCTAGTCCTGCCCTATTTTGGGCAGCCCCAATTTCTGAGTGTCAGTTTGTGACCATTATTAGGTCCCTTTGCTAACACAGTAAGTTTTGAATTTCAAATATCTTGGCAGGAGTGCTTGTAGTTGCATATATAACCATGTGTAGGCATTCATTTGTAAACTAGATGGCAATTGTGATGTTCAAGTGTTCTCAAGGTGATTCAAGGCTTTCTATTATGTTGCAAGAGAAGACTTGTATGTTTTGTGTGTTGATATTTGTAGATTTAAGCATCAATTTTCTCATGGCATGAAGAGTCTCTTCCTCCATGAGAGCTTCACTACAAGGTGACATAATATTATGTTTTTATCATTGATTCCTTTGGTTTTTGCCTCTACCTCACAAGGGCATGCACTCTTTATCTGACAATAGTTTTTAGAGACTTAAGTGTTCTCCAGGGCTTGACTGAGGTGGGCCTCTAAACATCACAACTCCCAAACCAAGTCTTTTGATTGTAGGTTATAGGTGTCGCATCTAGAAAAAGTGGAGTTGCAGGAAGGCTTGGCAGGCATTAGGGATTCAAGATTTGAAGAAAAGTCAAACAAAGGAGCACTTCCAGGACTTGGACACTCGCTCCAGTGTCCTCCATAGATATATCTTAGGAAATAGAAGTTACAGGGCTGATCAATGTCAGAAGGAGCTCTATATTCCCCAAAAACATAGGTACCGTGGACTTGGGTACCCGCTCCAGTGTCCGTGACTATTCCACTTTGGAACCCTAAAAATAGGTACTCTGTAATTTAGTATTTTACTCTTGTTTGAAAGAGTTTTTTTTGTAAATCATTAATTTATTTTCGTATTTGCATAATTAGGGTTTTAATGGTCAATTGGATATAGGAGAAGGAAAAATTGATAATTAATTCCCTAATCCAAGTTTCCCTTCATCTCACAGTGACCTAGGGTATGATAGTGCTTGCCACTCGACCCTAGATCCTTGAATGTTAAGTGGAAAGGCAGATTTAAACATCTAAAAACTAAAACATTAACAAATCCAATTTTCCCCTAAACAATATCATATTAACATTAAGAGTAGGATGACGGTAGGCTTTGGTGGGTTTTAGAGAACAGTATCCAATATCGGCCATGTAATTAATTCTAGCAACTTGTAAAGGTACTCTGATTCCTTGTTGTTTTACACCACAACCATTACCTACATAGTTGCAATTTTTGTAATGGATTTGAAATTTACGACCATAGAGAGACTCCTTATTTTTAGAAGGCAAGGCCTTATAAGTCTCATATTCTGTAGTGTAAGTGAAAGCATTGTTTTTGTCTTCTACTAAAGAAACGTTAGGTATCTTAGGTAGTTCCAAAGATTGGTTGGATGAGATTGAGGCAACTTTTAATGCATTAGGATTAGGGTTATTAAGTTTATATTACCATGCAAAGGAAGGAGTAACATCTAATGAAGGTTCCCAATCGTCACCAAAAAGTGCGTTAGATGGTGATGTTGAATGTTGCACAACATTATCTTTGGCAAGATGTATTGATGAATCAACTTTTAATTTATTTAGATCTTAAGATTGACAAGTTGGTTTTGTGTTTCAATGTGCAAACAACTTTCCAGCTTCAGATCGGCTTCGATGGTGTGAAGTTTATTTTCATAAGTAAACTTGAATGATCGATGAAGGGAAGATGGAACTTCCCCCATAGTGTGAATCCATGATCTTCCAAGAATCATATTATATGATAGAGCACTGAGCATGACATGGAAAAGAGTAGACAATGTCATGGGTCCAACCTTTATACCAACATTATCAAAGCCATGAATGCTCAACTTATCCAACTTAATTGAATTTTTATCAACGTTGATTTTGTGTAACAAATCAACACCACAAACATTAAGAGCTGATTTGTTATCAACCATAACTCTCTTTACCAACTTTTTATTTACAATGACAAAGATTATAAGAGGATCATATTGTTTCTAAACTTCCATAGAGGGTAACTCATGTTGTTGAGATAGAATATTTGTTTTTGTTGCATGCATACAATCTAACTGGGCTGCTACATCATTAGGGTTAATAGCCGATGGTACAATCACCTTTTGTAAAGCTTCTTGGAGCATTTTGTTTTATGTAGGTAATGCTTGTATGAGTTCCAAAAGAGAGTTCTTAGAAGGAGTAGCATGAATCTGCTCAACAAGATCATAATCTTGACCACCTTTATGAGTAAGATGGGTTGGTTGAGGAAATATAGGTTGAGAAGTTGGTAAAGTAATCAGAGTGTTCGATCTTTGTTTATTATTTCATGTATTGTATGTGTGAGAAAGCACATTGTGATAGGGTTGTTATGACACATTTGGATACACTTGATTTCTTTTAGTAATTTGTTTTTCCAAATTGAGAACGTAACCTAGGGATCTATGTGGTGTTGGAGCACCTTGAACCGTAATCACCAGTTTTAAGTGAGGAGGCATATTATGTGCCCCATTCACAATGAGTTTAGGAACATTAGTGAACTTATCCACTATCCCCTTAGTGGGTGGAATAAGCCTATTCATGATGATTGAATTAACCTTGTTGTTATTATGATTAAGCTAGACATCCACCCCTAAAGTATTTAATGTGAGAGACCTTTCTTCAACAACTAATGCTTCATCTCTTAAAGGAAGAGAATTAGAACAAAGGGAAGGTAAAGTGTTTTTAAGAGAATTGTTGATGATTGTATCTTTAGTGATGTCCAAAGGGTTTGAATATGCAACTAAAGGAGAACTATTCACATCCTTAGTGATGTCCAAAGTATTTGAACATTCATCCAAAGGAGGAAGATCGAGGATCTTCACTTCCTTAGTGATATCCAAGGTGCTTAAACATTCAACTAAAGGAGAAATAGGATGAATCATAGGATAATAATCATCATCATCATCATGTACTTTAGATATTAGATCAAATGAATTATCATGATTTATATAAGGACTTTCACAATCTTCTTTCTCATGAGTATTCATGGATATGAATTTGGTTAGATTTTCTAATATTGAAGGATGCTCACCCATGAGGGTTATGAATCTATGAAAATAAAGATTTTTGATATATGCATGCAAAGACACCAAAGAGAAATCACAGGAAGATGCCATAATAAAATGTCTTGGAACAACAATGAACAATAAGATCTATTCATTTAGCAAATACAACTAATATGAGAGACTTTTGTACACCACAACACTAGTTTGAGGAAATTGGGTTTTTGAAGATTTTATATATATCAAAAATACACTGGTGTCTCTACAAACCAAGTGAATTTAATGTTAAAAGTGCTGCATAAAATGTGATATTGACAACTTTTCGGTTTATTGCAAAATATGTGAAAAAGATTCTTATTTGTTTATGTTGAAATACACATTGTGTAATTGCAAAAGTATGGTAATTATGTACTTTTTCCAAAATTATTGAAGATTTGTGAATGATTATGCAAATAAATCAAAGGAAGATCTGATTTGAAATGTTTATGACAGTAGTAAAATCTAAAATTAGATTTTGACTACAAACCCTAGTTTTGCAAATGACTAGGTTATAGGAAAAATGCAAGTTTTCAACAAAACCCTAGCAAATGGGATCTTCAAATGCAAGATGTGATATCGAGAAATGATTAATTACTGTAATATGACTCATATCTAATGTAAAAATGAGAAGATTAAATTTTTCCAAAGATATACAATGAAAATAATGCAAAACTATGCCTTTATGCAAGCCTATAATGCTTATTTTTTTACTTTTTTCAAATGTATGCAAGATTTTTGAATGAAGAATGATAAGTTTGATATGAATTAATGCAAGATCTGATTTCAAAACTTAGTGAGATACAAGTTAATAAAAACACAAGTTCACCAAAATGTTATATGTTAAAAGAGGGATGAGTGGAATGTGTGAGTACACTAGATCAAACCCTCCTTTCACTATAACAATCAAGGAGGAAATCAATCTTAAGTTGCTACAACATGTATGAGGAATCATATACATATTTTATACTCTTATTTGTTAAGGAAATATAAGATTCAACCAATCCTTTTATCAAACCCTAGGATAATCAAGGTACTAAACCCTAGAATAATGATAATCAACTTGAAACAGACGATTGAGAATAGGAATCTAGAAACCAAAATTACAGAGATGATCAGTAAGATGTCGAAACCTATCTCCTGAAAGTAGAAGTGTTGGACGACAAATTTGGAAACCACCCAAGTCCAGAAGTGAGATACTATTGGAGGCTAGAATTGAGAAGATGCTACAAATGATTCTTAGAGATCAGATCCAAAAGCTAGAAACCCTATGGACTAGGGTGCCAACTGCCAGAGTCTCTTCAGAGAGATAATCAAAAACTATTTCTATATCCCAAAACTATAATTCCTGCATTGTCTTCCTGTAGCTCCACTTTTCCTAAAACATATACTTGTAACCTGCAAACAAGATGACAAGAGAGGGGTTTGGGGGTTGTGGTGTTTAAGGATTTGCCTGATTCAATTATAGGTTAGCATTTAAGATTTCCCAACATCGTTGTTAATGAGAGAGTCTGCCCTTATAGGGTAGAGGCTAAAGATAATCCAAATGATGAAATGATTCAAATGATTCAAATAGAAATGATGTCACCTCAGAGGTGAAGTCCTTAGAAGGATGAAAGTGATTCAACTTAAAAGGAGATGGATGATGATGCCATATCTACAACAAACACATAAATACAGCCACAAATTTAGAACAATAACACAATGAATGCCTTAAATGCTCTTTTCTCCAATATCACAAGTTTGTTTTATCCATCTAGGTTTAAAATGAACTCATAAACTCACTTATATATGTTTTCCTGCTAACATTTACAAATTTAAATGACAAAAGACAAGGAGAAACATTTTGGAAGGGCCTAAGCTGACATGCCATTAGTTAGTCCTGACCAATTAGGGGAGACTTGGGTGGTTGGAACCTAAGTCCAGGGTTCCAAATTTGGTTAGGGCTAGGCTAAAGGAGGTCCCAAGGGTCCAAAATGTCATTGGTGTCAGGGAGTTTCCTTTGGGATGATCAATTCGAATGTATAATGAAGCAAATAGGACCTAGGAGCTAAACTAGGAGGTAAAAAGGCATGTGGCTAGTTTTTACTCCATAACACCAATATATCTATAAGCCTACATTCCTTTGTGGCCTTAGTCGTAATAGGAATAGCCTATAGGGGCTGATCCCATGGAGGTGAAGGTGTAGTGGCAATTGTTATACCTTCTAATGTCAACTCCTCTCCTAATACAGAGGGTCCCATTTGTGCTAACTTGGCTTCCATAATCCTTCTCTTATGGATCATGAATTCATCATATTCTAAGTCATCTCTATCATTCCTTTTCCCTTTCTTATCATATGTAATGGCTACCCCTTTAGATTTTAATTCATCCAGCTTCTTCTTTACCCACTTTTTGGTAGTAGTTATGTCTTTTGTTGTTATGACCTTTACTGATGTCTCCTCTGGTAAGATCTAGTCTAGAAGAGATAGAGGCTCTTTATACACCTTCTTTTCTTTATATTTAGGATCTAACACCTTCCCATCATCAGATTTAACTTGAGAGGGGACTTCTAAATAGCCCAGTGTCCTAATTTAATTTAAGGGTAAGGAGTTGGTTCCCTCTTTTCCTGACATCTTCCTTGTTAATACAATCAGCCTAGAAGTCCTCAAGATGTGTAACATACTGTAATTTCTTGTTTACAAACCTCTCCACTATATGGTAGGGGTCATAGTATCTTGTCAAAGGCAACAATTGTAAATGCAACATATGTAGCTCAACCTTAGACTTCTTGGTATTATTGATTGTTCCACAAACATACCAATTGATTTCCATTGGAAACTAAACATTCCCTCTCTTGTTCTTCTTCATGTATGCTTCATAGGAAGGAATGATCTATCTAGTAACCTCTAGAAACACTAGCTTATCTATAGGATACCATGGCAGTATGAATGGATTTCCTTCAAAACCTTCCATTCTTATGTATGTGTAGGTGGGGAACTATATGAACCACACCCCATGAGGTTGTATCAATTCCTAAGCCTCTTTAGAAAGACTTTTGGCTTGGTCAACCTCCATTAACCTAACTAAGTGCATGAGAAAACAATAATTTATAGTCTTGTAGTGTTGGATCAACTACCTTCTTTCTAGTTGTGGATAATGTTCCCACACTATTTTCTTATTAAGTAGATTCCCTAGCTTTCCAACTGTACGCAGTTTGTTGAATTATGACTTGTAGGAACATGAATATACTACATAGGTTGTCATGTAGAACATCATCTTCCTCTTCTTCCATGATACCATTCCATCATGAAGAGAATAACTGATGTTCTTGGCCCATTGGGCTACCACTTTCTTATCTTTAACCAAACGTATTAAACCAAACATCCAGGGTTCAACCATCCTGGTATCCTTTTTCCTTGCCATCTTGGTTAGGAGTGCTATCATGTAGTGGACTTCTGGGCTAAAATCATACTTTTATACAGATGTTGAGACATTTTGGATTTATCCTTGACCTTGCTCTCTGGATCCCTCCATGATGTGAATATGATTTTCTCACAATTAGCTAGGTTATTGTTGTATTCTATAGTTATGGATTCCAGTTTTATCTCAAAAATATCTCCATCCCTAGGCTTATTGAAAGACTTGGTGATGCCCCTCACAGAGAAGTCAGTGTATACTCGCCCCTGATGCTCCACTCTCCTACTCACTACATTGTAATTCTAAGTACATTCAATGACTAGCTCCAATGCTTCTAATACGTATGGAAATCTAGTGGCATGGAACATTCTCATTGACACAATGTTATTCAGTATGCGGTTATTGTCTTGAACTAGGATTCATGCCATGAAGTCATCCAAATCTATCTATTTGCAGTGTGTATCTAGTGCAAAGATCAATTTACTACACACATCACTAGGAGTGGGGAACATATCATGTTTGAACTTAGCATCTCAATGATCTTGATGCTTGTGCATCCTGTCCTATATAACATAGGCATCTATAATTAATTCTAACATTTTGTGCCTTGGCATAGGTAGATTACCTTTCATTCACTGAGTAACTTGAAATCCATTATAACCCACATGCAAATTCAAATTTACCTTAAAAAATACCTTCATAACAAAAGATTTACCCCTGGTAATATAAAAATAATGTAATGGTAAAATGAAGGAGAGGGTTTGTCGTATTCATACCTGGCAGCTAAGATATCATCCTTAGGATGGATATGTTATGGATACCATTTAGCTATGCTATTACACCATTTTAATTCCCTATAATGATGCTTTTAGTCACTAGTAATGTTGCCTTTAACTTTCCTTAGCTCTCCTTTAGATCTCTATAATTTCACCTAAAATGCTTCAATAATTAACAATACTCGATGAAATTCACTTTTATCCTTAGAAAATTTGTTGATTAGAGTGCACTAATGGCTCACTCTGTAGTTAGGTGAGTCTTTATCATTTGGGCATGGGAGTGTTTAATAGCTAGGAAAGGCATGTGTTTGAATTTAAAATGCCAATGGTGTTAATGTATAGCATTTAATGCAGGACTAGATATGGATATATGGTGCATGACATCCAGCGCTAGACATCTAGTGTGGAATATCCCTTTGACTTTGACTAGGGATGAGGTGAATATCATGTTTCAATCTAGGTAGGGTGACATTAGTAGGTCTTGGTCAATGCTCACTGACCCAAGAAACAAGTGATAGGATCTCACTCAATCTTGAAGATCAGGATATATGAAGTATCCCTTGGAAAAAAATATACACTATGAAAGATCCAGTTGAAAAGTCAACATTTGGGTGCATGGAATGCAATGCTTGTTTGGGATATGGATCTAGATATGGACATGGATATTTATAAAAGACTCAAAGTGAAATATTTAGTGTAGGAATATCCATGTGAAAAGTCAAAGGATCGAGCATTCAGAATACGATTCCTAAGGCAAGATGTGGATATGGATATGGATATTTCAAAAAGTGCCTAGTTCCAACATCATGTGCAAAATATCCATGCATTGGGAAGTTTATCAATTGGAATAGATTTGATGGTTTGGTGATTGATCATATCCTATCCATTCGATGGTTTTCATGACTTGCCATGGTAAATTTGATGATTTAGAGCAAACATGGATACAAATATTTATGTAAGTGATTATATCCATCCAGTCGAGATGACTATTGATTTAACCCTATTTAATGATGGTTTCAGGTCTGGATATATTATTTCATTCATTTGAGAGTTGGTATAAAGACTAGACATGGTGATAGGACTAGACTGGGTATTAAGAGTGGACATCCATAACCCTTTGACTAGGATATCCAGCTAACTAGAACTTTGAATAGGTATAACTTGCTCATTTTGACAAATTTCAACATGATTTAAAAGATAAAGTTTATTAGAATCAGACCCTCTATCCAGTGATGACTTATATAGGGAGATATCCTGACTTGGAATTTTGACTTAGATTTTAAGGTGACATTTTACCATATCGCTTGAAGGGAAAGCACACAAGCAAGACTAAACAAAAAAATGGGTCCCTATTTTTCCAAGGCAAAATGGGGCATGTTGTGAGACCACACAACACCTCCATTGCTTGGATCCATCCTTCATCCCTTCTAGCATTAGCAAAAGTTTTAGGCTCAAGTTTTGACAGTAGAGCAATGTTTACCTGTTCATTTACATTTGCCAAACTTCTAGTCTACACTCCTTCATTTTTATTTCCAATTATCTGATCTTCTGAGTGGTTTGTTTGAACATACTTGGCAGGAGTTTTGGTAACCTTCTCTTGTGTTTCTTCCTTTTCTTCAACATCTTCTTCTTCTATGTAGGTAGATTCATTTGAACATTAGTCTTTTTATTTATCATGAGTGACTGGATGTGACTTTTCATCAATCCTAACATTTGGACTCTCAAATATCTTCCTCAATATTTTATTATAACATTTGTAAGCTTTGCTTCTAGTTGAGTACCCAAGAAAAATTCCTTCATCTTATATTGAGTCAAACTTTCCCAAACCTTCTTCATCTCTTTTAATATAGCATTTTCTTCCAAAAATTCTGAAGTACTTGACAGAAGATGGTCTTCCATTCCAAAGCTCATATGGTGTCTTGGTACTATTCACTCTTAGTTGTCCTCTATTAAGAATATAGACAATAATATGGATTGCTTCTTTCCAATACACATCAAACATCTTGGCTTCACTAAACATTATTCTGGCCATGTCCTAAATAGTTCTATTCTTCCTTTTTGTGACACCATTTTGCTGAGGAGTTCTAATAGTAGATAGATGCCTCTTTATTCCATGTTCTTCATAAAATTCTTCTAACTCATTTGATGTAAACTCTCAACCTCTGTCAGACCTCAAGCACTTGATTCTGGAATTCATTTCATTTTTAACCATGGACTTGAAAATCTTAAACCTACTCAAGGCTTCTAATTTTTCTTTTAAGAATGTAACCCATGTCATCCTAGAGAAATCATTAATAAGCAACATAAAACACCTCTCACCTTGAAGAATATTTGTCTTGGTGGGACCACACAAGTTAGTATGAATCAGTTTCAATGGCCCTGTAGAAGAATACTCCTTGGTCTTGAATCTTATCCCTTTCTGCTTCCCAATCTAACATTCCTTACACAAGGTGCTTGTAGGCTTGACAATCTTTGGCATGTCTCTTATTGCATGTGTGGAGCTGATTTTCACAAGATTGTCAAAGTTGACGTGTCCCATCCTTTTGTGCCATAGCCAACATTCATCTGTTTATCCTAGAATACAACTTCTTTCATTTACACCCTTTAGGTTGTACAAGTTTCTTTTAGCCCTAGAACCTTTTGCCAGTAGTTTATCAGAATTTTCTTTTTTGATTTCACATCCCTGTTCATGAAATATGAGATTGTATTCTTTACTACATATCTAACTTACACTAAGAAGATTGTGCTTTAGACCTACATAAAGAAAATCATGTGTTTTAGATCTTCTATCAATACTTATGGTGCCTTGTCCACTAATCTTTACATATGAATTGTCTCCAAACTTGACCAATCCGTCATTCCACTTAACAAAATTTATGAATTTGTTCTTATCACCTGTCATGTGGCTTGAACATCCACTACCTATTACCTAGAGATTTGTTTGCCTTTGATCATGAAATGTTGTTTGGACAATCATTGAATTTTCAACCTCATTGTTTATTTTCTATATATTGAAAGTGTCACTCTCTTTGTCTTGCTTAAAACCATCTGTTGTCTGAGTCTCTCAATTTGTTAATCCACTCTTGCAATATCTTGCTATATATCCAAAGTTGTTGTACATATGACATATCACATTGACATCCAATAGTGAAGCAAGATGATTCCTACTCATAAAATTTCTTATATTCATTCTATACATGCACTCTATAGCCCTATGACCATATTTATTGCAAATGAAGCAATAACAAAAAAATGCATGATTGAAACTATTTACGAAGAACTTTCTTATATGAAAAGGACTTTCATATCTTCCTCATTGATTCTTGACTAGAATAAGATCTTCTTCTTCAGGGTCATCTAGAGCTCCAGACTTTGCTTTCTCCAATTCTTTTCTTAGTGAAAGGATTTCTTTCTCAACTTTTGTGCGTTCATTTGTCTTACTTCAATTAGAGTTTTTTGTTCTTTGTTCTCTTTCCTTGCACAATCTAAGTCTTCAAGAGCATAAATAAGTTCTCCTTCAAAATCAACTTCACATTCTTCTTCATCTATAGTCTTGTTAGGAATTACCATGGCCATAAATAAGGACCCTCCTCTTTCATCATCTAATGAGTAGTGATCTACTTCTCCTTGATGCAGGAGCATCAACACATTAGAATCTTTTCATTACTTTAGTGTTGTTTTTGGGATCATGGTATCTAAATTTTGGGTTTGGTGTGGTTGTGGTATTTCATGATTCCTACTTAGCCTTCATGGCTTTCAACACAATTTCTCCACCAAAAGCCATTTTGCAACATTTGAATGATGGTATGAGAAGTTGTATATGCTTGTATGGTGCATATCATTACTCTCTCACTTATGACTCCCATCGTGGGAAAAGACAATGAGGGAAAAGTTAGGTTTCTGTCTTGCTGGGAAAAAGAATTAGTTAGGTTTTATTTTTTGTTCTCATTGGAAGGAGATAGTTGCCTTGAGGGGGCACTCAGTTCAAAGACAGAGGTTTGGATTCGACAAAAAAATGACCCATAGTATGAGTGGATGAAATAGAAATGTGTTATGGTCATTGTAACTAACCGCAACCTCTTTGTTTTTGTTTTCTTAGAGTCTTCAAAGTGAATATACACTAAAATAAGGTGGAAAAGGATAAAAGGAGATTATGTATTGAAGTTTAGAGGAAATTGCATAGTGAGGCAGCAGTGAATGATTTTCTCTTGGCATATAATTGTAAAGACTCATTTGTGACAAAAGGAATACAATAACACTTGTTTTCCCTAGCTCACAAGTTTCTTGCTAGAGGATGGTTTTAACTCCTTTTACCTCTTATTATACTGATGTGTAGGTCTCTTGATTAGTAGATAAATCTTGTACTATTTTGGAATAATCTGAAGGCTCAGCGAAGTTGACAAGGAGCAAACATTTTTGTCTATGTCCCTAATTTCTGGTTTAAACCTCAGAAAGCATAAGGAACAAATTATTTGAGCCACTTGCTTGAATTTTGAGTCCATATCTTTTATGAGGTGTAGAATGCAATTTTTTTTGCAATACCTTTATGTTCTTTTGCATAATTCATGGGAAGTTGCTAGCAGAATTATGAATAATAGTTTTCAATATGAAATAATTTTTTCTTTATATTTTGAATGAGATATTTCCCTAACTTTGTGAGATAGAAAGACTCTCCAATTGTTTGTAAATTAGCCTAAGCTTATAAGGCTATTGTTGTTCCATTTTCTCTGAGACTATCCACTACAAAATAGAGTAGGAGATATTTGGGCATTAGTATTAACTGTTTGAAATCAGCTGCCATCATTTTCGTATCAGAGCCCAAAAGTGACTAGGTAGAGTAATAAAAAATTGGCAAGGTAATATTGGGCACAATGCCACCAAGAAGAATACGAGGAGGTGATAGAGGAGGTGGTTGAAGAGGTCATGATGAAGGTGTTTTAGAGATGCTACAAAACCTTATAGTAAGATTATATGCCATGGAGCTGGCACAAAGGAGAGGAGCAATGGTTGGAGATGTCAATGACATTGAGGAAGAAGAGGAGCAGCAAGCTAGAGAAGAGGTAGTTCAAGGCAAAGAAGTCGAAGGATTTGGGAGATTGATAAGAATAGTCATGAATGTGGGAGCAAGGCCAAAAATTGAAGTGCCTATTTATTCAGGAAGGCTTAATGGTGAGGAACTCATTGATTGGATCAATGATCTTGACAAATACTTTGAGTATGACGGTGTATTGAAAGAAAAGAGAGTCAAATTTGCATGTACAAGACTCAAAGGACATGCTACAATGTGGTGGGACTATGTCCAATTGGAGAGACAAAATAAGAATAAAGAAAAGATTACTTAGTGGGATCAGATGGTTGCCAAGTTGAAGGAAAATTTTCTTCCAAGAGATTATCAAACCAATATTTTGAAAAGGCTACAAAATCTCAAACCAAAGGACATGATAGTGAAAGAATATATAGAAGAGTTCTATAAGCTAGTCATTCGATCAGGCCATAGTGAAGAGGATATGGAAAAGGTAGCTAGATACCTTAATGGTTTGAGATATAGTTTACAAGATGAGTTGAGTCTATTGTCCCCAAGATTAGTTGAGGAAGCCTATCAATATGCTATCAAAGTATAGGAGAAGCTTACAAGAAAGCTAAGTTATCAAAGTAGAGGTAAAGGAAGAGGCTATAGTGGAAGAGGACAGCAATCCAAAAGTGGACAACAGCACCATCAAGATGAAGGGGCAAGTAGTTCTAGTGGGACTGTTGGTTCCCAAATCAACAAGCAGTGAACCCTAAAGGTTTGTCAGGTCTTATGATCACATTCACTGTATGACTCAGACAACAAAGATGGGAGATTGTTTACACGTGTCTCCCCTTCACTTCAGGTTCTACCACACCTAAGGGGTGTTCCTCATTCACAACAAATAAATATAGCTCTTCAACACTAGGCAAAATGCTCTCATGCATACACCAAGATTTGCAAGATAGACCAAGGTTGGCAATGTTCTTGGACTCTCAACACTAGTTAAACCTGAGAGCATGTAGCTACAACCTACTAAAACCTAAAAGATTGAGATCTTGAAATGATTTTGTTTTTGTGTATTTGGACGCAAGATAGGGTTTTGAATCATAACTTCAACACAAGAATAGACTGGTGCCTATCTCAGGGCAAGGAGTCAACTAGATGTATATATGTAAATGATTATCATAAACTCGCAACAATGATCAAGTTTGAAGGGGTTTATGTTAGTATTTGTCTTACAAATACTACCCAAGTATGAGTATTCAATTAACCATGCTTACAAATATCCTTGTTGTAATATATTCTTCTCAATGCTTTACCTAAAACATTTAATATGATCCTGGAGTAGAAGTAAATGATTAAGCACTCAACATAGTGAACCCATGTTCTAGAACCTTAAATAACCCTTAGCTATTCAGATTCAAGAGAAAAATATACACAACCTGGAGACAAACAACTAAATACATGCAATGAAGCATTACTCATCTAAGTCAACATGAAACTGATAAAATTTATGCATTAAACACTCAACATACAACTCATAAACTTACAACACAAGAGATAGAACAACCTAGAAAGCTTTGTATTTTGTTACTTCTCCAAAATTCCAAATCTTCAACAACAACAAAATGAGAGCCCAACTATTTTAAATAGGTTCCAACATGTGTTGCCCTAAAAACTAACTACATTTCTGGAGGTAGGTGAGGATTTTTTAACATTACAATTTCCCTCCAAAGTGCATTTGGGAATAAAACATTACAATATATTAAAAGAGGACAGCATTAAATAATAAAATATGTGCTAATTTCCTCTTTTTACAAGAAATTACATTCTTCAAATATTCCCAGACTTGAACAACAGGCAACTGAAGTCTTCATTCCTCTGCACAGATGCAAAATGGACTTTTGGATTTCCTTCTTCAGCTCTTCCATTGTATTCAACCTTAGAAGAATAACATAGCAACATCTAGTTCTGATTTTGCCCAAACTAAATAGCTCTGAGTCATTTTCAGTGTAACAAAGGCATTTTGCATCATTTTGGCACTTAAAATTCATTGCAAACAGCCAAAAAACCCCCACCAATGGAAGAGGAATGGACCAAGGAAGATTTTTGAGCACAAAACCACATATTTGAACCAAAAAATGTGATTTAGACCAAATCCTACCCGGAGCAACCAAAAACCATAAAAAATGATAAAAAAACCTCCATACATGTCTCAAGAATGGATGTAGGGCGACATTGCAACATGAGACAACAAATTTGGGCCACAAAATGCCCCTAAAAATCTCTCAGAAACACAAAAACATGACTGACATATCAAAATCCACTTGGACAACCAAAAACTTGTTGGAATAGCCTCAGAAATGAAGGAATATCACCACTGGTATCTGTAGAGGAAGGTGGAAGTTGAAATTTGCCCTGTGATGGGCTTATTGTACCATCACAGGGGACTAGGATGACATCACAAGGGAGGCTGTGATGGTGCGATAAGCACTAATGCACCTTCCACTTCCTCTCATAAACTTTAATATAAAGTTTAAATAAACTTTATAAGTCTTCACTTTATAAAAGTTGACTTTTCTTTTTCACGTGCAAACATTTTCCTTCCCCTTTTTAAAATTCTTTTTAATATTTGATTTTTTAATATATGCATTTTAAAACATTAAAACTTTTGCGTTTTTAAATTTCCACCTTCAGGCATCTGGCACTTTTTTACCACGGGCAAACCAAGAGTCTGACGACTACAAAAATTTGTACAATGACATAATCAATTATTTTAAGAAAACCCATTTTCTCATAATTTACTTTGCCAATCAATTTTTGGCACCTTCTTTGAAAACTGACCTACTGGGTGAGCTCGCCACAACAAGAATGCATCAATATAATGCATCAAATGGTCTCCAATTTTAATGAAACTGAAACTAGAGAAGTTTGAGACGAAATTGACAACTGGGTCACCCTTAGAATCATGAAATTTGAAACTTTTTAGAATGCCAAAATTAGCCCAGTCATAAAATAATTAATTACCCCATTAAAACTCATCCCAGGAGCATGAAACTAAGCAAGTGTGTTCTCATATGCACCAAGAAACTTTTTTCCAACTGGATTTGTAATATGATGCTTGTGTTTTCGAAGATTTTAATCATTGAAGGTGGCCTCCGGGGTAGATTGTGCATCCTGTTGCCCAAGCCTCCCTCGACACCTTGAAAGAATATTGGCACATCAAATTTGAAAAATTTGAGGGTGCCAGCATGGACAACCAATCCAGAAGAGGAGGTTTCCAAAATAGAGGAGGGAGACCATTTGAAAGATGAGGTTATCAATGAGGAGGAAGAGGTTTCACGGGAAAGTATTTTAGATGTAATAAATTTGCTGGTCATATAAGTTGGGAGTATCCTGAATATGTACAAGAAGATCACACAAGACCTGAAAGGAGTAATTAGATTGTGTAAGCAGACAAGGAAAGTGTAGGGTCACCTTCTCATCACACAGAGGAACCTGAGTTAGGAGAGTCATTGATGTTCAAAAGAGTGTTGTTGAAGCCACCAAAAGAGAACCATAAACCTATGCAAAGGAGAGCTCTATTTAGAATGAAATGCAAGGCAAAAACTTATTATTGATAGTGGTAGTATAGATAATATTGTGGCTATTGAAATGGTGGATAAGTTAGGACTTAAGAAAACTAAGCATCCTACACCTTATAGAGTTTCTTGGTTACAAAAGGGGCACCAGTTATTGGTAGATGAGCAATCTTTGGTTTTCAAATAGGGAGTTATAAGGATAGTGTTACATGTGATATCATGCCTATGGATGTGTGTCATGTGTTACTTGGTAGGCCATGGAAATTTGACCGAAATGTTATACATGATGGTAGAACCAATACTTATACTTTTGAGAAGGATGGTGTCAAACATACCTTGTTTCCTTTGCAAGAAACAAAAGAGGACAACGGTAGTATCAGTAGCAGTAAGGTGATGTTAGTGAGTGTGAAGGAGTTTGTAAATGGTAGGAATGAAGAAGAATTCACAGCAGCAACCAAAGATGAGTTACTTCAATTTTATGACTTGTACAAGGATGAAGACAAAATTGATTTGCATGTAGGACAGTGGAAAGAAGCTATTAAAATAAGTGCATGTGATGTTGGGATAGTAGTACAAGATCATCCCATGAAGGACATAGAACTACAACAAAGTTTGAAACAACACTATCAAGATGAACATATGGATGAGATGCCTCATGGATATCATTAAAGGGGCAACCAAACAAGATGATGAGGACCTATTAGTACAAATTGTAGCCATGGAAAAGGAATGGATTGAGTTGACAAAAGATGAAACAAATATTGCAGTAGAAGATAATGGGGTACATATGTTTTCAAACTCCTTTTATGTAGATACAGTTGATTTCCATGAATGTGCACTACCCGAATTGGAAGCAAATCATGTTTCACATACCTATGTTACTTTCTCTGATTTTGTTCATCTTTATGTTGAAGCTGAAAATTCTTTGAGTGAGATGGGGTATAAAGACATAATTTATAGGCAGAGAAGGATAGATAAAGAGGAGTTAATCCTCATGCGGGGTTGTCATAACAGGAAGCCAACAAGTGGGAGGAAAAGGCGGAGGAGTTTGATGCATGGTGGACATGGATCCACAAGTGGTCTTGAAGAGGCTGAATTAATGTTGTCACGATGTGTAGGATCTATTCTGGCCACATGCTAGAAAAAGAGAAAGAAGTAGATAGTTGCATATTATTGAGTCCAAGAATTGGAGGATGAGCTGCAAGTTGCTACAGCTTGAAAGGGTAGTTCTACTACCCAACTCCATTTGTGAGCTACACTCAAAAATGTCTCACCTGGGGAGCATGATGCGGGAGCATGGACACCTCAGAATCTTTTCGTTGCTTTAGTGTTGTTTTTGGGATAATGGTATCTGAATTTTGGGTTTGGTGTGGTTGTGGTCTTTTGTTTCTCCTACTTAGCCTTCAAGGCTTTCAACGTAATTTCTCCACCAAAAGCCATTTTGCAACATTTGAATGATGATATGAGAAGTTGCATATGCATTTATGGTGCATATTGTTTCTCTCACACCTATGACTCCCATCATGGGAAAAGACAATGAGGGGACAATTAGGTTTTCATATTGCTAGGAAAAAGAATTAGTTAGGTTTTATTTTCTATTCTCATTGGAAGGAGACAATTACCTTGAGGGGGGTGCTCGGTTTAGAGACAGAGGTTTGGATTTGGAAAAAAGATGGCCCATAGTATGAGTAGATGAAAGAGAAATGTGTTATGGTCATTATAACTAACCACAACCTCTTTGTTTTTGATTTCTTAGAGTCTTCAAAGTGAATATACACTTAAAAAAGGTGGAAAAGGATAGAAGGAGATTACGTAGTGAAGTTCAGAGGAACTTGCATAGTGAGGCAGCATCGAATGCTTTTCTCTTGGCATATAATTGTAAATTCTCCCATGTGACAAAAGGAATATAATAACGCTTGTTTTCCCTAGCTTGTGGATTTCTTGTTAGAGGATGGTATTGACTCTTTTTATCTCTTATTATACAACTATGTAGGTCTCTTGATTGGTAGATAAATCTTGTATTGTTTTGGAATAATCTAAAGGCTTAATGAACATAACAAGGAGCAAACATTTTTGTCTGTGTTTCTAATTTCTTGTTTTGAATAGTAAAACCATTTCACTTCACATTTATATCTATTGTTTAAACCTTAGAAAACATAAGGAGTGTATTATTTGAGCCACTTGGTTGAATGCTATGTCCATATCTTGTATGAGGCATAGGATGTAATATTTTTGGATTACCTTTATGTTCTTTTGTAGAATTCATGAGAAGTTGCCAGAAGAATTATGAATAACAGTTTTCAATATGAAATATTTTTACTTTATATTTTGACTGAGAGATTTCCCTAACTTTGCAAGATAACAAGACTCTCCAGTTGTTTCTAAATCAGCCTAAACTTATAGGGTTATTATTGTTTCATTTTCTTTGAGACTGTCCACTACAAAATAGAGTAAGAGATATTTGGGATAATGTATTAACTCTTTGAATTCAGCTACCATTGTAGACACTCAAAAATGTCCACTTGTCGCATTGTTACAACATCACATCCGTTAGAACATCTTGTACCATTTTTGCCCTAGATATCCATACCATCACTTAACCTAGCATTTTCCTCTTACAAATTAAATAAATATAACATTTATTTAATTTGTCCCCATCTCCCTCACATTATTAAATAAATAAATTTTATTTATTTATTTAATCCCACCTTTCATCCTATAATTAAATAAATATTTACTATTTATTTAATTATTCATGCATGACATTTAATTAATTAAAATTTTATTTTAATTAATTAAAATCACTTACCATTTCTATCTCTCAAATCCTCTCAAGTTAACTTGATTCACTTTCTATCTCATCACTCAACTCATCTCTTCCAATTTCCATTTTCAACTCAACCCACCACTCAACTCATCTCCCAAATCACTCACCTACCTTCCATTTTTCTGTCCCAAGTTGCATAGCAACTTTCCAATTCAATTGTCACTCACCAAATTAAAAGGTTTATCCTTCTATTTTCTCATTTTGCCTATAAATGCATCCATTTTCAAGCCATTTGTATGGATGAGAAATTCTGCCTCATCCATCACCTACCCATCTTCTTCCATCAATCATCTTTCATCTATTGAATCTCAATTCAATCATTATGCTATAGATCATGAGCAAGCTACATTTCAAACAAGGAATCTACAAACCCTAGGTGAAATTGTTATGTTTTGCATGCTTTTTATTTTAGATCTTTTGGGGTTTTGATTTCTTGGGTTTGGGTTGGATCTTGGTTTTGCATTTCATTGTGATCTTCATCAATTTCTACCCAACACAAAATGGCATGCCCAATGGGACCCACTTCATTTGATCTTTTTTACAAGGTTTTTCTAGTAAAAAATTGCATGTTTTCTAACCCTCATATTACAATTTTTATATTTTCTCTATTAAAAATAACCTCCTAGGATCAAACCAACCTCACCATTGCATCCAGGGGGTGTTTCCATGAAAAATGAGTATAAATTTGCCTATTTTTCATGAAGAAACATGTGTTTAGCGAAGAAAATAGCATTCAGTCTATAGAAAACCACCTTTGCACAATAGCCAATTGCATTTGGTAAGTAGCCAGTCGCATTTGGTAAGTATCTAGTAGCATTTGGTTAGCAGTGAGTTGCATTTGGTTAGTAGCCAACCACCTTTGGTTAGCAGCTAGTCACCTTTGGTTTTCGGGCATCCAAGCACATGAGGTTAGGGTTTGGAGAGCCTTTGAATGATAGAAGGTCACCTTTGATAAACAGAAAGTTGCATATGCACAATAGGTAGTTGCCTATGGTAAGATTTCAATCACCTTTGGTCATTAGAAAATTGTATTTAGTCTTTTCTCTATGCATCTAGTTTTTGTTGCATAAAATAAGGTTTTTTCAAACTCTAATGTCTTCTCGGTGCAGCTTGTTGGTCTCATTTGTCGAAGGCTAGTGGTTGAACATATGCTAATCTTGTCTGTAGGTCTGAGTGGTTAAAGAACAATCATTTATCAGTAAAGTAGGCACACTTCAGTTTGGTGCTTAAAATTAACAATCTGTCTACTCTGTGTCTACTTTTGTTTTCTTTGTTTGCTTGTCTGAGTCTGTTTGTTACCCAATTTGGTAATGAAAGTATCCTCTCCCCCTACCTAACCAACTAATCTGAGGTGCATGAGAAATCATTGTCAACTCTAGAGGGCCTACCTTCCCACTGTGAGAAGGGGTACAACCCAAGCAGAAATAGGTCAAAGCCATACCATTCCAATCCACTATATAAATAATGTGTTTGTGTCAAAAATCACAAACAATAGGTGTTGTTCTGCTATACTGACAAATATTTCCCCCAAAACCCTATAGAGCCTAACCTCTGCAGGCTAGGAAGCCTCCATTAATAGAGTGAATCGCCACATGTATAGCCACCTGAATAGAAACCCTAACTAAAAACCTCTGTGTAGAAGCTAAAAACCCCTATCTATTGGTACAGGATGAAACTCTGATAGCCATCCCACTTTTTCGTGGCTTATGGCAGAGATAGAAAGGTATCTCAAGATCTGTACATCTTGAGGACCTGGAACTTGGTGTGCCTGAGATGTGAGTGCACTGTAAGGAGGAACCCGTGACCCACGTTCCTGGAGCTATACACCATAAGT
This sequence comes from Cunninghamia lanceolata, assembly GCA_027924645.1. Taxonomy (NCBI): domain Eukaryota; kingdom Viridiplantae; phylum Streptophyta; class Pinopsida; order Cupressales; family Cupressaceae; genus Cunninghamia; species Cunninghamia lanceolata. The sequence continues at coordinate 6,649,007 of BSBN01000016.1, forward strand.
AGGCATGACTAGGTAAAACCAAGTGGGAACCCAATAGATATTGTCCTTGCATAGACTAGGGTGTACACATTGATCAGTGTGTTTGGTGTGCATGCATGTGTATGTGAGATCTTGTGTTTGATGTCACCACATCATCCTCAACCTACTTGTCTGAACACATTTCCCAACCATTACACTTCATCCAATCACATCATCCTATCATCCTAGTCATCCAATCAACCCCACCTTGATCAACCCAAATCATATAACCTCATCATTCCACATCATCCTCTTTCTAATCCAATCCATACCATTTTCCACCATGTCAACCCTAGAAGACCTAGCACATGACCTCATTGACCTACTTCACCAAGTGCAAACAAGCCAATCACCCCTAAGCCAACAAATGATTCAATGTGTCCATAACATAATTCAACAACTTCAACTTCAAGTAGGCTAATCACCTCATATGCAACATCTTATAGAATAGGCCCAGCACCTCATAGTCACTTGCCAATCACAAATCCAACAAGTATATTATGATCCTTTATCCATTCAACACCAACCAATTCCACTTCATTCCTATGTGGCATCCCCTTCCATTTCATACCAATCTAATCCATCCACATGTCATAATAATTACACAACATCTTATCTTATTCCTTATCAATCTAATCCATCTGCTTTCCAAGTCACTTCCCCATCACCTCATCTTACATCTTATCATCACAATATCACACCAACTAATCCCACATCTTTTCATAACAACTCTCCATCACCTTATCCTATACCTTCCCATAACGATGCCACATCACCATACCCTATTTCTTCCATTATCAACCATTATCCACAACAACCCATATCCTAATATCTTTTACCTACACATCCTACGATTTCATCTCTTCATCAAACCCATTCACAAGACTATCAATGGCATCCACAACATGAACATGCAAGTCTAAGTGGCTCTTTGTACATAAATCAAGTGAACCCAAGTCCACTCTTGCAACAAGACCTAATAGACTTAAGTCCACCTAAGCAACAAGACCTAATAACCTTTGATTCAAGTCTAAGTGACCCTTTGTACATAAATCAAACATCCTCAAGTCCACTCTTGGAGCCAAATTTAATATCATTTGATGAAGGAAACACCTATGTGTCACCTAATCCTACTCCAAACATACACTTGTACATAAATCACATGTCCTTAAGTCTACCTATGCTGCAAGACTTAATAGCCTTTGATGAGAGAGACACTAATCTAGTCACTACATCCTATGAACATCCTTCATCACCATCTGATCACATGCCAACACATGAGCCTACTAGTCCCATTTTGACACCATCCTGTGATCTCATTCCTAGTCTATTGACCCACCAACCATCTAATCCATCCAATCCTCCTATTCCTCCATCTAATCCTAATCCATCTAGCCTCACTATCCCTCTATCCAATTCAAATCCTACAACACCATCCACTATCATCATCCATCCCCTCTATTATCCATCCACCCATACACTTGCAGAGGATGTGATCCATTGGCTATTAGTGAGGAATGAATCATTGCCATGTCATCAAAGTCCCATTCATGAGCCTATCACAGATTCTCCCAATACCTTGCTTATTCCCCTAACTCCAACATGTGATCCACAACACCTTGAGCCTATAAAAAAATTTCCTTCCATGAGTCCACATCAAGACCTATCATACCCTCATGTTGTCAACCAAAAGCCTGTCCAAGAGTCATCTCCTTCCATTCCAACAATCCAAGATCTATGTCAAGAGTATAATCCAACGTATGTGGAAACACCAAGCCTTCATCTGAATCAAGGTCAAAGAATCTCTAAGTTCAAACTATCCATGACCTATACATTTTATGTGATTAAGATATTAGCTATGATCATAACCCTATTCGTGAGCAAATGTATCCCATTCATAGCCAAATTAATCCTATTTATGCTCAGATTTATGATCAAGATTCTACGGATGATCATGAAAACCATGATAAGCCTCCTAGCTAAACTTTATGCAATTCATCACCAAGAGGTTATCACTCTATCTATCCCTTCTTCCATACCCATCCTTGAGCAAGATATCCAAATTGCTCCTATCTATCCTCCATCTAACCCTAATGAGACAACTTCCACTTCCCACGATGAGACATGTGCCTCCCAAGAACACATAAGTGTAGAAGATCAAACAAATGCATTGGATCATAATGCACATAATCAAGATCCTAATCATCCTCCATCACCCACCATCGACTCTATTCCTTATCCACCATGATGTCCTACTAGTTTATCCACCTTCATCCATGAGTGTTCTTCCTTGGGAACATGACAACCTTTGTCTTCCACTTCATTTTCTCAATCCAATAAGGGACTTGTGTCTAGTGTTCCACCTACACATAGTCCCATAGTTGATCTCATGCTTCAAAACATGAACTATCAAGGTAAAGGCCTAGGCCTTCTTGAACAAGGTGTTTTGGAGCCCATCCATGTCAATGTCCCTCAACACTCACATGGCCTTGGATACACACCCCAAGAGAAGAAATCTAATGATGTTGGTACCACCTCCACACATCCTAAGTCCACCATTTCCCATCACAAATCCCATCATAAACACTATCATATACCTAAATCATATGCCACCATTCCGCCTCCATCATCCTACAAATCGCAAAAGCATGTGACCATACACTTTCCACCATCCACCTTGCCTCTGTTGCTTCCAACTCCTAACATCCCTCCATCCACTTTGCCTCCACTACTCCCAACACCTTATCCATCCATCCATAAATCTTCTACAAATCTCAATCATGACCAACATATGCACATATTGTCTAAACATGAAGCTTCATCTCCTTCCACTCACCCCATGGGATTCAAAAGTAAAAATTTGGATGCCTACACTCATAAAGCCAAAAGTCCTACAAATCCTAATGCCTTAGGACACAAAAGTGATTCAAAGAAACATCCATCTCAAAAGCTGCATACACCCACACACCTCAAAGCAAAAAAGAAAAAGGTGTTGCTCCCCAAGCAACAAATGACTACTTCAAATCCATCTCTAAAGCTGCAACAACCACCCATCTCAAAGAAAATCTAAAAAAGGTGTGGGTTCCTAAGAAAAAAGCCATTAATTTAACTAAGGCATCCACCTCTCAAAATCCCAATCATCCACTTCCATCCAAAAATCCCATTCCGTCCAAAAGCAACAAAATCCTCCATCCCACATGAAAATTAAAAATCATAAAAACACCGAATCTATGTGGGCCCCTAAAGCACTTCATCACCCATCTCCTAAACAAAAACCTCCATTGCTTCCTACACACCATCCAACCAAAATCTTTAGTGTTTATCATGGTGTGTGCAACTGTTGGTCATGGTTCCATTCCATCTCGCAACATTCTCACATACCTCAATCTCCCCACCTTTCGTTCACTATCGTACATATTTTCCTCATCATTTCCCTATGGTCCATGCTTTTGCATAAGCCTTCCATCCATCCTAATCCATTATTGCACCTCCATAATCCACTATTGCACCTTTCATGATCCACTATCGCACCTTTCATAATCGACCATCTACCTAATCTATCTTTCATGCAATCCTGTACCAACATCTATGAGCGCATTTGACATGGTCCATGCAACGACATCCATCTAACGGGACTATCACTTCCATGGAACCAGACACTAGAGTCCTCCTATCCCTAATCCACCTTCTCCTATCCTATCAAAAAAATAAAAATAAATAAAAATAAAAAAAGTCAAAAAAGTCAAAAAAATAAAAATAAAAATAAAAAATGAAAAAAGTAAAGAGAAATCCCTTCGTCCAATGGTGAAAACCTAGCAAACAGGTGTCCTGGATAAGTACCATGATGAAAACCTGGTAAACAGGCCTCATGCGTAAGTACATAGTCTTTGAGATCACATCCTAGCTCTCTTATGCATACATCCAATGTCACCTATCTTCTTATCTCTTGATGTACCTTATCCCTTCCAATCCATCCTATCATCCTATGATCATCCCATTGTCATCAACCCAATCCTATCACTATCCTATTGTCCTGAGCCTTGTCATGAAAAAACCCAAGCATACTATCTAGAATGGGGCATGTTATTCCTATGCGACATAGTCTTTGAGATCACATCCTAGCTCTCTTATGCATACATCCAATGTTGCCTATCTTCTTATCCAATCATTATTTATGAGTCTTCCTTTCCATCCCTTATTGCCCATCCTTTTATCCATTCATCCTAATCCATCCTATATCCTTTCATGCACCTGGACTTGGTTTCCTCCCTCGTCACTAGTATCTAGCACAAAGGCTACCAAAGTTGTAAATCCATTAACATTCAAAACATCCAAAAACACAAAAAATTATAAAAAGCCCTAAAAAATCCAAAAAATCCTAAAAAGCCCTGAAAAAAATCCAAAAAATCATATAAAGTCCTGAAAAAATCCAAAAAAAGCATAAACTATCCTAAAAAAATCCAAAAAAATCATAAAAAGTCCTAAAAAAATCCAAAAAAATCATAAAAAGTCCTAAAAAAATCCAAAAAATCATAAAAAGCCCTGAAAAAACAAAAAACATTATAAAATGCCCTGAAAAAAATACAAAAAAAAATTTAAATATTCCCAAAATACAAAAAACTCAAAATCTAATGAAAATCCAAACAATTATCAAGGTCAATCATCAAAATTAATCAAATCATTCAATCACCAAATCAGTCAATCTTCATCAATCAAATCATTAACCCATCCATCAAATTACTTCTTCCAAATCAATCCAATTATCAAATCACATCAATCACATCATATCACTCAAACAAATCGAATAAATTACATCAAATCAATCATATCAATCAATTCTTCTAGTCAAAACAAATCACATCAAATCACATCAAACCTATCAAATCAAGCCAATCTCTCAATTAATCAATTAATCAATTCTTCCAATCAATCAATCAATCACATCAATCCTATTTGCTATCAACCTTTCATCATCACCATCAATAAAACACCAATCAGAACTACATCTCATCTCTATCGTTAAAAGCCTTGATCCCGTGGATAAAAGGTATGTAGGCAGTCTGGAGTATGAAGGAAGTGCCCCAATTTAGTCACATGCGATATTCCTCTTTCTTCTCTCATCATCTTCTTCTATCATCTTTCTCCATCAATTCATAAATCTTCATCAATCAATTCTTCCATCACATATTCTTCAATCTATCACTTCTTCTCACCATTCCATCCAAGTAATAAATCCAAATGCGAGTCATCCTTCATCCATACCAATCAAGTCAATCAAGCTTGCCAAATTATCCAATCACATCCTTAGTCTTGATCCTATCCTTGTTGTAAATCGAATCAATCAATTAATCAATCATCAATCATCCTTGTGTTGATCTAGGGATATATCATTTCCCACCATGACAACACTATCATCTTCAATCAATCAGCAATTAATCATCAGTTTATAATGACAGGGGCAATACCTTATTTATTTTTGTATCATTTGTGCATGCTTGCTTTCTTGCTTGTGTGTGTTATCATTTTTATCTTACATTTGCATCAGTATCATTCCCTGCTAATATTCATATCTTGTATCTAGATAAGGTTGTATTACGCTGGGGCATGAGACACATCATCACCTTGGCCCTTATACCCTGGTGCATAACATCTTGTGCTAAATCAAACATATGGTTGCTCACTTTCATTGTAGCATAACACATCTTGCCTTTCTTCTATCCATTTCCTAATCCTTTTTGACCAATCCATTTCATTTCTAGAGCCTACCCGTGTTTGTCCAACCTACCTATCCTCTCGAGGGGTCATCATCATCATCCTATCATTCCATCACCATCCTGTTGTCCCTTCCATCATCATCTTTTTTCTTCTATCCACACCTTACGTTTTTTGAAATGATGTTACTCGACATAAATCTCATCATCTCAAAGAGGGGCAAAATGTAGACACTCAAAAATGTCCACTTTTCGTATTGTTACAACATCACATCAATTAGAACATCTTGTAGCATTTTTGCCCTAGATATCCATACCGTCACCTAACCTAGAATTTTCCTCTTACAAATTAAATAAATATAACATTTATTTAATTTGTCACCATCTCCCTCACATTATTAAATAAATAAATAAATAAAATTTATTTATTTAATCCAACCTTTCATCCTATAATTAAATAAATTATTACTATTTATTTAATTATTCATGCATGCCACTTAATTAATTAAAATCGTTTACCATTTCTATCTCTCAAATCCTCTCGAGTTAACTTGATTCACTTTCTATCTCTTCACTCAACTCATCTCTTCCACTTTCTATTTTCAACTCAACCCACCACTCAACTACCTTCCATTTTTCTCTCCCATGTTGCATAGAAACTTTCCAATTCAATTGTCACTCACCAAATTAGAAGGTTTATCCTTCCATTTTCTCATTTTGCCTATAAATGCATCCATTTCCAAGCCATTTGTATGGATGAATCATCTAAGCACCATCACTCTGCTGAAATTCTGCCTCATCCATCACCTACACATCTTCTTCCATCAATCATCTTTCATCTATCGAATCTCAATTCAATCATTATGCTATAGATTGTGAGCAACCTACATTTCAAACAAGGAATCTACAAACCCTAGGTGAAATTGTTATGTTTTACATGCTTTTTATTTTAGATCTTTTAGGGTTTTGATTTCTTGGGTTTGGGTTGAATCTTGGTTCTGCATTTCATTGTGATCTTTGTCAATTTCTACCCAACACAACCATCACTTCTATAGAGATGTAGCATTCTTGGGAAAGAAGATTCCTTTTAAATTTGTTTCTTTTGAAACCCTTACTGCTACATTCATTTTCTCTAAAGGACCACAGATTTGTTGTGGGTGCCAGATGTTCCTTCTTTTTTTGTGACTTTGAGTGCAACTTCCCTTTTGAAAGTACCTTGGACTTCATTGCTCATCTCATAGGCAGTGAGAGATCCAAATAGATATTCCATGGCAAGTACCTTCAAATCTTTGGCTTATTCAATGGTAGAAACTTTTAAATTAAATCTATGAGGGAGAGATCTCAGGACTTTATTCACAATTACTAAGTCAGTCACTTCTTTGCCTAGCCCTTTAATTCCATTGACAACTTCATCCACTCGGAGAAAAAATGCTGCAATAGTTTCTTCTTCCTTCATTCTTATATTCTTAAACATTGCTCTATAAGTTTGTAACCTTGCTTGCTTAACACTGCCATTTCCTTCATATAGACTCTTGAGTTTATCCCATATCTCCTTTGTTGTCTTGCATTATGCTACCTTGATAAACTCTGAATTAGTTAGACCACTCAAGATGCCATTCTTTGCTTTCACATTGTTTTCATGGGCCTTCTTATCATTCAGATCAGTAATAGGACAATTAGGCTCAGTATAAGAATCCATTGCAGCTCTCCAAACATCATACCCTAGAGAGGTTAGATAGACTTCCATCGTTACACTCCAGAATTAATAGTTAGTTCCATCAAATAACGATTCTTTGTTAAAAGAGTACTATTTTTGCGCAATGTATTCTTAATCCAAGATCTACCTCCAGCTCCTAGGTTGTACCAAGGAACCTCACTCTGATACTAATTATTGAACACACATAAGTAATAAGAGGGGGAGTGAATCAGTACTTAATCAAATTCTTTCCTTCCAAACACATTCAAGCAGATGTAAGCATTTAAACCATGAGAAACATAAGATCACACAAGCACACAACCATAACACCATATTTATGTGGAAAACCCTAGAAGGGAAAAACCACAGTGAGAAAGCTACTTGGATCTACTATCCAAATCTATCCTCACAAATGAAAATAGATTTACAATAACATTTATGGGATACAACCCAAAGGAAGCTACAACTCCCTGATATAATTTTATGGATTCAACCAAAGGAAGCTACAACTCCCTGATACAATTTTATAGCTTCAACCAAAGGAAGATATGACTCCCTATAGTGTTACAACACTTACAAAAGGAGGCTTCAACCTCTGTATAAAATGCTTATCTAATTCAATTACTTCAACAAGATCTCCAACACTTCTGCTCTTTCAACTTTTCTCAACATACCTCTGGAATGCTTCAATACTTTTGCTCTATCAACTCAACAATCTTTGTAATGCTTCAAACCTTTGCACTATCAATCTCTGCAACACTCTTCAATACATTTACTTCCATGTCTATCCTATTTCACATACTCACACTCTCAATTACAATTTCACACACTTACACTCTTCCTTGTGCACATACACTCACCCTTGCGTACGAATACACACACACTTCAATAGATTTGATCTTTTATTTATATGCTTAGGAAGTCTTCAAAATTTCTCCTTTATCAGTCGAGGATGAAACATGTAACATGAAACGTGCAATGGCCTATCAATGTTGGCTCCCAAAATATATGCAATAATGTAGGAATCAAATTCCACTATGTAGTTCAAACCAAATGATAATCAAGTCCTATTTTATCTTAACACACTTCCAAACTCTCAGTGCAATCACCTAAATATATCATGTTAGTTCTACAAGTGCTTATCCCTTAATACATTAGCTCAAGACCTAAATTGGTACTTGAGAAACAAAATTACATCATGTGGATCATACTCTAAGTATTATATGACTTGAGAAACCTTCTCATACACTCCTTTTATCAATACATGTTACTTCATGCTGATGAAAACAATCAAACACTAAAGCCATTATCCCTTGTATACTTTGATTACACTATCTTGATATAGAGTTCATTGAAAAACATACTTTCTATACACAACACCTGAAACTTGAATTCTAAAAACATACAAAAAATATGAACGTGTCTTCCAAACAATAAAGCCAATTATTATAGTGCTGTAAAAATGTAGTAGCTTTAACTTTCTCCCTTTGATAACATTAACCAACAACATTACTTGTCCTTACTCAATAGACTCTAGAAATCACTATGGTACATTGTAACATTTGAAACGTAAGTATATCATACCTTTCATCTATATCTGACAATCCCTCAAGCCACAAGATCATATCTTCAATAGTGGAGAAATGTGAAGCATTATACTCTCTTTTTTATTGCAACAATGTACCACTATCATCACTCTGCTAGCTCTGGAATTCACTATAGTAACTTTTATTCTTTGAAATTAGGATCACACATACATCACATCTGTCTCTGTCTAACCTCCAAACCACATGGCCATATCTTCAAATGCAAAGTAATGTAGAGCATTCTCCCAAGATTCTTTAGTGTAACGACCTATGCCTTTGACAGTTTGAAACCTTATTCACTTTCTTTTAAGACCTTTACAAAGATTTTCAACAAGATTTAATGAATACAACATTCACAACATCATGGACAACATTCATTCTTCAAAAACAAGAAACTCTACTGATCAACACTCATTTGTCTACTCCACTGAATATCACAACATATACACATTACTTTGCTTTCCATACTACAACTTTGTTGACATCAATCCTCTCATACCACTTCTATTCATAAATCTTTTTTCTACTCCTCCAAACTGCTCCTTTCTCTGTTCCTCTAATCATTTACTCTTTTAGCATCATTGATCATAACTTTGTTGAAATTAATGACAATATATGTAAAATTTGACTCATACTCATTCCAAGTAAAATATGAACATGAGGAACAAAAACACACCATCCATCTCATATGAATAGTCCATGAAGCTACATTTAAGCTTCTAAAAGAGTAGAACTCACTCGACCCTACCATTATGCAATAATCTTTATATTTTTCAATGATAACTTCTTCTATGAACCAAAAAAATATATGAACTATAGACTTACCTTCATTACCTAGACCCATTATAGAGTTACACCATTCGATAATGGATGTTACATCTATCAACATTGCACTATGTTTGTATTTCAAATCTTCTCATGCGAAGGCTCTTTTAATACATTCTCTAGAACCATCATGGTCCCCTTTTTAATATCTTAAATATATTCCATATATTTTGAACACCACTCATCATATGCATCCTATGCAACCAATAGAACATCTGTGAATTCTTAAATTGTGATGTACACTTATCTAACCATATGATATGCTAACTAGACATGATGTTCCTATTATTGAAATTACCATAGAACTACTAAAAGCAACCTTGCACATACTTTGTAGAATGTGTATAATCGTCACTAATATAAAAATGATACTTCATAAAGATTTTCCTATCTTCTTTTGTACTATTAGGTGCATGAATGAATGCTATATGCATAAATATAGCAACCTGAGTAGAGTTGTAGTAATTTGATTGAACCTCATTCTATGGTTGTATTGTATAATTCTCTGCAAAGTCTACATAACACAATCATATGAAGAGGAAATGTGTCCATGCATAGCTTGAATTGTAATTCCAACCATTGATCCCTATGTGTATGCCTCACATACTCATACATTATTTTTCTTAAAAAATAGGAATAAATTTAGATACTAGTATTTTTTCACTCACCAATTCACAGTTTTTTGTCTCTTTACCATTTTTTAGAGTGTATGCCATTAAATTATATTTACAAAAAGCTACTGGTTCATTTCCAATTTCATGTGTATTTTCCATGTGTGAACAAGTTCTTAAACATTACAAACCATAACAACTATCACATGTTCCATCCAAACATGATTTTTATAAAACAATTGTCCATATACTCTTTCACAAAAATTCTTGAAATGAAATCTCTGGCCAATTTAGGTGGAGCTTCTATCATACACTCCTACTAAATATCATTAATATGCAAAGATACACATATATGTCGAAAAACATCGTAATGAATAGGAAATTTCATGTGGACTCTACAACAAGTTACATGCATGTGTGATTTATTTTGACATTAAATGTTTTTCCATTTTAAAATACCTCTGACTAATTTTTATATCAGGATAACTCTCCACAAATTTGAAGAAATATGGTGTTTGAGTCATATCAAAAAAATTCTTTAGATGTGGCTCATAGTTTTGACAAGCAAGTCTCCTTTTTATAACATCTCTTTAATTAGGAGATACTCTTATGCTATTTTTTCAAAATTCTTCAATTAGAGATTTTAAGGCTCCAACTGTGACTTTATCTTTCCATGAGAGTCTACTAGATAATGTCTATAGTTCATTACTATTTGGGTCCTCAACTCTTTCACACCTCATAATGGATTTCATTAGTGTTTTACTACTTATTTTTAGTGTTTGACTTATTTTTCTTATCAAGCAAGGTTGATTTGATTACTTTAGTTGATGTAATGACACATCGCATAACATTACTATCTTTGGTGTGTGAGGTGGAACAAATGCTTTAATATGCATTGATTAGATTTTTATAATAGATTTTTCACTATTAGTATGTGATGTTTCTTGACCAAGAATCTTCACATGATTGGTATAAAATTAAGATTTTTCATCATTTCAACAAATAATTGACGTCTTCTGATTTCACTTAAGTTTTTAAAAAATATTTTCCATATTTTATTAGAATTTCTTCTACAATTTCATTTGTGTATCTTATTAGGAATTGGTTTTAAAATATTTTCATCAATTTCGATTAAAAACTTAGGGTTTTTAAGAAAAATTATAGGAGGCCCTCCATTGCCACTTGGCATCATCAAGCCACAAAGGAGGAGATACATCCAGGCCAAGCAGAGAGGATTTGGAATGGCATATTTGGAAAGATCAACAAGAAGCCTAATATGTCGAATTAATAGTACTTATTCTTGGCTAGTAGAATCCAAGTTTGCCAAAAGATCTTATCTTGTTACTTCATTTATTATGCTTCTTCTTAGTTTTTTTCGAGCTATTAGGTGAACATAATTCATAAGAAGATCAAAGACTTTATGTGGTTAGATGGGATTTAGGTAACAAAAAGAAGCATAAAGTATATTGGGAATGGTATTGTTTAAGTAAAAAATTGGGGGGGGGGTTTGGGGCTGAAAGACCTAAAATTCCAGGGTGCCACCTTGGTTGCAAAGTGGATTATTAGGGCTTTTGAGAGCTCAGAGCATTGGAAAATCTTGATTACAAATAATTTGAGGAAATCAATGCCCAAGAGAGCTAAGGACTGGACAAACTTGAGTCTTTAACATATTGTTCTAGGAGATTTCAGTGTCAAACCTACAGGGTCAGTTGTATTTGGGTCAATTTGGAGAGCATAGGAATCTATTAACTAGATAATAGAGAAGCTATTGATCTTAATAAAAAAGAGATAGTTCAGACTAGATCTATCTGGTGGAATTTAAAAGTTAATGGGAAGGCTTTGGCCCTATTACAAGGATATTCTTCTAAGAAATGACACAAACAAGGAATTAACTCCTTTAGGGATATCATATCAAGCAATGGCATTAAAGACTGGAATCATATGAAAATTGAATATAATCTTCTTGAGTCTCAAAGGAGGACATATACTATCCTTATTAAATCTATCAAGAGTGTTCTTAATCAAGGGACAAAACTAAAAACAAAAGACTGGAGTCAAATTACATGGAAAGATGGATCAAAATATGGAAAAATTACTCCAAAAAATCTCTATAAATTGGTAACAAAAAAACATGATGTATTTGCACATATCAATTGAGCATGGAAAGTCAGTCTAGAACCTAAAACCTTGTCCAAAACATTGTCTAATGTCTAGTCCAATGCTCTAGAGCCCAAAAAGTTTTGCTTATGTGGCTATTATTACTTGACAAGCTAGCAATAGGTCAGGATAGCATGTGTCTGTATTGTAAAAGTCCTGAAAAATAGTGAGCATTTATTTTTTGACTGTCTATTTACAAAATCTATCTATCACAGTCAAATCCAGAAGCACTCAATACTAAAAGCTGTCTAGTCTATTTTCTTAAATTCTTTGAAAGGAAAGTTGTCAAATATGTGTGTTTCTAAAATCAATATATTATGTGGTTTTATTTGCAAAGTGGATAAAAATGAAAGTTTGTTTTGGCTTCTATTACTATTGAGGTGTTGTGGGCTTTATGGAAGGCAAGAAATGAGAACCTGTACTAGGGTAGGGAAAGATTCCTTACTGGGTCCTTCATAGGATTCACATTTTGACTAATTTGTGAATAGACCACCACGGTTATGAAGATCCCAACTGAGAGATTCATGTAGATTTTGGATGAGGGTTCATGTATAGTATACAAGGTAGACATAAAGAAGGCCAAATTTTGGCCTCATGACTACAGAGTAGAGAAACATAGGCTCCAAAGGAATCTCATAGGTGAACAAAACATGGACAACAACAAACCTGATAGTGATTATGGAGAACATGGGATACAGGATGCATAAACTATATACTAGAAAGATGATAAAGATTGGCACTTAATTAGGAACTCTCCAAGACTCGATACCAACATGATATGGGACTCCTTAGACAATAGTGAAAATAATAGATCATATGAACTTCAAAACTAGTTGGTTGAGATGCAACCTACATAGAATGCTTCAAAGGATCAGGAAGAGGTTAATACAGAGACATAAATGATCTACAAGAACATAAGACAAGGAAATATGGCTCATTCATTTTGAAATTTGTGAATATATATAGCTATAGTAGATGATGTATATAATGTATAACTTTAACTTGTAGTATCTAAAGGTGGACATATGATATAATTGTATTTTGATGTGGCCTCCTTGGCCAACTATTGTACTCCTTTTTCTATTAGTAATCTATATGCAAGTTTTTAAAAAATTATAGGAGGTATTCTCAATGGCAAGATTGAATCATTAGATAATTTTTTCTTATTCAACAATTGATCAATTGGTGTAACATCTATATTTACATTTAAAATTACATCATCATTTTTAATCGTTGATTGAGGATTTTCTACAATATTAAATTGAGATGGAAAAGATAATATACCTTCAACTCCCACAGTCAATTTCTTACTTGAATGAAAATTTTTCATTCATTCCCTTTGTTTCTCTAAATCCTTCTCTTTCTTAGATGCTTCATGATCCAATTCAATTGGCAAAGATGGTATATATTCATTTGTGGATTTCAATTTCTTATTTTCATGAAGTTGTCTCATTCATTCTCTTTTTTTTGTATTCTCAGCTTCATGCTCCTCTGGTGTTTGAGTTTTTGGTTATTTCCTTGGCATGATGCTGAATTCTATATCGATCTAACACAATTGGTCAAAAAATACTAACAATACTTGATAATCTATCAAATTCAAATACAAAATATGTAATTAGAATGCTTTTTGTCAATGTAAGACAAAATAATTAGTTAGATTTATCAATTAATTATTCCAATTTTTTAAAACATGAAAATAATTATTTACAATATCAAATTTAATTTAAGAACATGTAATTGGAATCTTCTATATTGATACAAGAATAAAAACTGAGATAATTTTGTCAACTAATGATTGTAGATCCTAAAAAGCATCAAAAGTGTGTTTGTATGTTAGAGAAAGCATAGAACAGTGGAATATAGAGAGCATGTGGGTCCAAATTCACATGTTTATCCTTTTTGCATACTATTGCTCACCATTTTAGGCAATCTGAAATGTGAGTACATTATAACATGCTCACATTTTTTACTGCTTTGGCAATTTCCAACCAAAAGGGTTGGACCTACCTTTTAGATGTCCAAAGATGTGTTTTCAAGAAAACATAGAAAATGAACTAAATCTCAAACATGCTCTCCATTAGGTTTACACATTTTGTAATATTAATCTAAAAAAAAGCTAGGACGACTTCAATTTTTAATTAGCTTTCTAACCATGTAATTTTTTAAAAATCTAAAAACATTAAGGTTTTTATCTTCAATTTCTTTTGCTAGTGTCTTCATTTTTTGCCGAAAACCTATGTATAGTATTTTGGTATCATTTTTTTACCCATTCATCCATATTTAAAACAAATTACATTTTTAGATTCTAGACTCTATTCTATACACATTCAAAAAAATGATTTTTGATTAGTTTTCAAAATATTAAGGGCTGAGCAATCTCAAATTTTCCACTTTGGAAATTCATAAAAAAACTTATATTCATTAAAGAATTAACAAAAAAATCAAGCATAAACTATGTGATGTTAGTTAATTTTCCACTAAAGAGATTTGTGAAATACTTTTAAAAAGTCAACATTTTAGGGGGAGTACAACATATGCTATATTATATTTTTCTGACAAAAATAAGAACACTTTTTGTGTTCCCCCTATTTGAACCTTTTAATCTCCACCATTTAAAAAAATAGTAGTTTAGAAACTAGATTTCAAGCACCATGCATCTTGTTATTATCACATCTTCAAATTTTGAGTGTGGATTTATGTCATTTCTCATCCAAGATAAATTCTTACTAATTTCAAAAAAAAGTAGCCACTTTTGACCCTCTTTTGGTTCCCCATTTCCATACACTTACCCAATTGGTTGATTTTACCATTTTCTTCAGCTATTGTTATGTATTGAGAAGATGCACATAATGTGTGATTAAAGTGTATAGGTACAAGTAAAATCCCAATGGTGGTTAATTAGAGGCATTCACATGGTTTGTTTGTTACATTTACCTATCTAAACCCAATTAGGGTGTAAAACATGAAATGTGTGAAACTAGTTATCCCTATTCAAATCATGTGCTATTCTCGATCCTCATCATGGTAGCATAGTAGCATGTTTGCATTCTTGTGTGTTCTCATTATTTCCTTATATGCATTTTGGTTTCTATAAGTGAAATTAATTTAAATAGTTTTATTGAAATGTTATCATGCATGCAACATGATTAAAAGGGCTTTTCATAATAATTATATGCTTTTAAATTATTTAAAAAGGTAAAATTTTATATTTGGCTAGGAAAACTAACTTTGGGGAAATATTGTATATGATAAAGTGATTTAGAAAATATAGGTATGTGCATGGAAATGGGGGACCAAAAGAGGCCAAAACAGCTCACTTTTTTTAGAAATCAGTAAAAACTGATCTTGGATGAGAAATTGAAGATAGCCATGCTCACAATTAGAAGATGTGAGAAGAACAATATTTTTAGTTCTTGAAATCTAGTTTCTAATCTACTATTTTATTCTAAAAATGGTGTAGATTAAGAGGTTCAAATAGGGGGAGCATACAAAGTGCTTCCATTTTTGTTAGAAAAATATAACATAACATCTAGTGTGCTCCCCCTAAAATGATGACTTTTTAAAGTATTTCACAAGTTACTTCAGTGGAAAATTAGATAACATCATGTAGTTTATGACTGACTTTTCTATTAATTTTTTAACAAATAAATGATTCTTAATGAATTTTCAAAGTGGACACATCCCGAAAAATGAAAATTTGAGTATGCTCCCCCTATTTTTTTGAAAACTAATCAAAAATCATTTTTTTTCAATGTGTATAGAATTGAGTCTAGAATCTAAAAATGTAATTTGTTTCAAATTTTGATGAACACATAAAAAATGACACTAGAAATACTAGACATAGGTTTTCTATGAAAAAGAACACATTAGCAAAAGAAATTGAAGATGGAAGTCTTAATATTATCAGATTTTAGAAAGATAATAAAAAACTTGAAGTCATCTTGACATTTTTTTGTATGAACATTGAAAAGCATGTAAACATGATGGAGAGCATGATTGGGATTTAGATGATTTTCTAAGTTTTGCTGAAAATGCATCTTTGGCATCCAAATGGTAGGTCCAACCCTTTGGGTTGGAATTTCCCAAAGCACTAAAAATGTACTTGCATTATAATGTACTTGCATTTTAAATTAGTTAAAATGTTGACCAATAGCCTACAAAAAGGCATATCATGTGATTTTGACCCACATTCTCTATTTATTCCCCTTTTCTACACTTTTTCTAACATAAAAAGACACTTTTCATGCTATTGAGGATCTACAATGATTGGTTGACAAAATTAGTTCAATTTTTGTTCTTGTATCGATGTAGAAGATTCCAATTACATGCTTTTAATTCAAAGTTGATATTGCAAGTCATTGTTTTCATATTTTGACAAATTGGAATACTTGATTGATAAATTAACTAGTTTTTTATCTTACATTGACAAAAACATTCTAATTGCATGTGCTTGTATGTAAATTTGATAAATTTTTAGTTATTTTTTGTGTTTTTTGACCATTTGTTTTAGATTGATATAGAATTCAATATCATCCCAATGAAATTACTAAAAACTCAAACATCGGAGAAGTGAGAAGCTGAGAATGCAAAGAAAAGAGAATGAATGAAACAACTTTGTGAAAATAACAAATTTAACTCCATAAATGAAGATCAACCATGTTTGGCAATTGAATTAGATCATGAAACATCAAAGAAAGAGAATGATTTGGAGAAACAAAGTGAACGGATGTAGAAACTTCATGTAAGTAAGAAATTGAATGCGAAAGTTGAAGGTATGCCATCTTTTCCATCTCAATTTGATACTGTAGAAAATTTTCAATCACTGATTAAAAATGATGATGCATTTTTAAATGTGAATATAGATATTACACCAATTGATCAAGTGTTGAATGATAAAAATTTATCTAATGGTCTAAGTTTTCCATTGAGAACACCTCCTAAAATTTTGTGTAAAAAGCCTAAGTTTTTGATTGAAATTGATGAGAATATTCTAAAACCAATGCCTGATAAGATTCTTGAATGTACTTGTAGAAGAAATGTGAATAAGATATGGAACATGTTTTTTGAAAATATAAGTGAAACTAGAAGATGTCAATTGTTTGTTGAAAAGATGAAAAATCTTAAGTTTAGGCCAATCATGGATATTCTTGATCTAAGACCATCAAATAGAAATAGCGAAAAATCTATTATAAAAATTTTAATCAATGCATATCAAAGAATTGGTTCCACCTCACATACCAAAGATAATAATCCTACATGACATTTCATTACATCAAATATAGTGAGAAAATCAAACAAATAAATATCTCTTGATAAGAAAAACAAGTCAAGAACTAAAGATAAGTAGAAAAACATTGATGAAAGTCATTCGGAGGCATGAAAGAATTGAGGACCTGAATATAAATGAACTATGGAATTTTCCAATAGACTCCTATAGAAAGATAAAGTCATAATTGAAGCCTTGAAATCCCTAATTGAGAAATTTTGGAGAAATAACATGATAGGAGCAACTCATAATCAAATGGATGTTGTAAAAATGAGAATTAGTTATCAAAACCATGAGCCACATCCAAAGCATTTTTTGATATGAGTAAAACACAAATTTTCTCCAAATTTGTAGAGAGTTATCCTTAAATTCAAATTAGTCAAAGGTATTTTGAAATGGAAAAACATTTTTATGTGAAAATAAACCTCACATGGACAACTTGGTGTTGAAGAGTCCACATGGAATTTTCTATGCATTATGATGTTTTTTGACAAATATGTGTATCTTTGCATAATAATGATATTTTGCAAGAGTGTATGATAGAAGCTCCGCCTAAATCAACAAGAGATTTCATTTCAAGGGTTTTTTGAAAAAGTAGATGGATAGTTGTTTTATAAGAAATCATGGTTGGATGGAACATGTGATAATTGTAGTGGTTTGTAACATTTGAGAACTTGTGTACACATGGAGGATACACATGCAATTAGAAATGAACTAGTACCTTTTAGAAAATATAAGTCAGTGGCATACACTCTAAAATATGGTAAAGGGGAAAAAATGTGAATTGGTCAGTGAATAAATACTAGTATCTATATTAATGTCTATTTTTAAGAAAAGATAGTGTATGAGTATGCAAGGCATACACATAGAGCTCGATGGTTGGACTTGCAATTCAAGTTATGAAAGGACACATTTCCTCTTCATAAAATAATGTCAATTGTAGACTTTACAGAGAATTATACACTATAACCACAAAATGATATTTAATCACAACACTAAAACTCCACTTAGGTTGCTATATTTGTGAATATAGTATTCATTCATGCACCTGATAGTATAGAGGAAGATAGAAAGATATTGAGGGAGAATCATTTTTATATTAGTGATGATTGTACACATTTCACAAAGTTTGTGCAAGGTTTCTTTCAAATGTTCTATGGTAATTTAAGTAGAAAGAATATCATGTTTGGTTAGCATATCATATGGTCAAATAATTGCGCATCACAATTCAAGAATTCACACATGTTCTATTGGTTGAGTAGGATGCATATAATGAGTAGTGTTCAACAAATATGTAATTTATTTGAGCTTGGGGATGAAAAAGAGGAGCATGATGATGTTGGAGAATGTATTAAAAGAGCCTTAGCATGAGAATAGTTGAAGTATAAAGACAATGCAAAGTTGACCAATGCAACGTCCATCGTCGAATGGTGTAACTCTATATTGGGTCCAAAAAATGAAGGTAAGTCTATAGTTCATAAATTCTTTTGGTTGATAGAAGAAGTTAACATTACAAAATATCAAGATTGTTGTATAGTGATAGGATCGAGTGAGTTCCACTCTTTTAGAAGCTCAAATATAGCTTCATGGACTATCTGTTTGAGGCAAATGGTGTGCTTTTGTTAGTCATGTACAGATTTTTCTTAGAATGAGTGCGAGTCAAAAGAATGGGTTGATGAATGGTGTGCTAGAACTTTAATCCCACTTGAGACATATCAACTTCTAGGAGCATTAAAACTCATGCAGATGGAATCATCAATTAACTTTGACCATATCTCAAATCTAGTTGAACCAAGTATTATAGACACATTACTTAATTTAATATATTTTAGTTTATGATGTAGTAATTTTGTATCATTTATTGAATTAATCTTTTTTGTGTGATTTAATGTAGGGCATGTTTTTGCAGTTATTGTAGATGAAGGTAATGATGAAGGAACATATTATTATTTATGTCATTGTGTCAAGATAGAAAAAAATTGATAGCCCCTATCATAGATGGATAAAACATTGAGTATCCTATAGGATCAGTGGTTGTTACTAGAACATGGCTTAGAAGGTATCCAATGAAGAAGTCTGATGTGTGGTTGTTCAAGAAATTTGACATACATAGGAAGATTCTTCATTATTCTAACCTTGTTGTGGCTTCAAATGTTCATTTGATAAAATATGGGGTTAGACTATTGAAGAAAAACTTGTGGAAAGTTTGCGAGTTTGACCATGAAGCAATACTCGACACCATAAAGAGTGGAGCGGATCCACATGGTTCATTGGATTGAATTAGTGGAATGACACAAAGGTATGTTATATGTATACTTCTTAAGAACTTTGTGATATGATTACATTTTTCTTTTCTTTTATTTATTTATTTCTATTAGTGCTATTAATGTAGATTAGTAGTGCCAAACAAGCTTCCACCTTCTAATGGTTGGTAATATTAGTAGAAAACTTTATATTCTTGAAGCAAAGAGAAACTTTAAAATTAACAATAAACTAGTATATCCTCATTTCACCTTCCATATTTTTAACCTTTTTCTTACCTTAATTTCTCCCTCTATATGTTTTACATAGTATGTTTAACTATGGGAGAGATGTACTTAGGGAGAGAGGAAGAGAGAAACATAGGGAGTGAGAGACATGTTTGGCATGATTTGTTTATCCTTATTTCAGCTTCTACATGTTCAACGTGATTCTCTTATTCGTATCTTATCTTCTATTTCTCTAACATATCCTTAGAGGGAGAGATAGACTTAGGGAAATAGAGAAAGACTTAGGGAGAGAGGAAGATAGACATAGAGAGAGAGAGAGAAGTAAAGTTTTAGCAATAATGCAGGAAGCAACAATGATGCAACTTCTAGTGCTTAATCTCTTGTAGCCCATTCTCATTCTAATACTAGTGACAAAGACAAGTAAATTTGTAGCACAATTAAACCTTGCCCATTATTTTGGTGAACCTAATGTTAGTTTTGATGGGTCAAATGACATGTTCACCAATCAGATAGAGAGAGAGATGTTTGGCATGATTTGTTTGTCCTCATTTTACCTACAATATGGTTTCCATGCTTTGCATATCCTCATTTCCACTTCTACATGTTTGAAATGATTTAGTTATCCTCATTTCATCTTCTATGGGTCTACCATATCCTTAGAGAGAGAGAGAAAGATGTTTGACATGATTAACATTACACCTTCTATATGTTTGAAATTATATGTTTAGTTGGGGGGAGAGAGACAGAGTTTGAGAAAGATCATAAGTGAGGAAGAGAGGATGATAGAGAAACTTATGGAGGGAGAGACTCAAGGAGAGTTGAAGTGAGAGAGAGAGACTCAGGGAGAGTGGAAGTGAGAGAGAGTGTTAGTTAGGGAAAGAGTGGAAGTGAGGCAGAGAGGATAAGAGATAGAATGATGTTGTCTTTCCTAGATACCAAAACATATTGCCACCTTTCCTACACACTTCCTTCTCTTTCTTCTTTTCACAACACATACCTTAGCATTCCTAACACTCACCCTAATTTTCCCAACACCTACTGTAAGTTCATTGTTAGTTTTCCTTGCCTTCACCTTTCCTTACATTCTATCCTTAGATTTTCTTATCCTATGCCATGCCTTATAATTTGACATAAATGAAGGTATTTTTATAATTACTTTTGTGAAAAGATGCATAGGATGTTGAATTTTGGTCAGGATATTTTTTTGTAATTTTTTGATAAATATTTTTTTAATTAATTCTTTAATGGCCCTAATTAGTGTTTCTTAAAACCCCTCATGTATGGCCAACATAATTTGAGATAAGCTAATCAAGTCACTATTTTTTTTCATCATGTAGAGAATAATATCTAGATTGGTCATACAATTTTTTTCAGGAAACTTTCAAAATAAAAAATTATTAAAAAAATAGTAACATATGTTATTTCAAGTTTATGAGTGCTTGTTTAGAAAATAATTAATAAATAGAAAATTATGTCCAATAGTAGAAAAAATTACATATTTGTAAATTAGACTTTCATATCTACAATGGGTTTTAATTCTATTAAAATATTGTGAAGAAAAAAAGTCGTTAGCCATAGTGGTGAAACTAGTTTTTTCTCTTATTATTTTCATGGTGTCCTAGTTGCAAGTCCAAGGCTTAGGCTTAGGTTTCCAACCCTTTACCAAGCCCAAAATCAATGCAAATTGGTAGGTTTTCATTTTGAAATAATTAGAAATAGGTCCCCATTTCTAAATGGGTGCTTGTTACAAACAGGTACCCATTTCTTATTTATCCATAATTTTTTTCATAAATTCATAGTATGATAGATACTCTGGAACACTATTTTTTACCAATACAGTTGACAGTGACAAATTCTACAATTTTTTATATGCAAGGTGTTAATTCGAGCTCTCAACGGGACATATTTTATGCAATTTTTATAATGATTAAATCATAAGGAGAATTTTCAGATGGAATGAAGTAGAAAATCCAATTTTTATAGGGATTCAATTTCTTAGAGAGATCAAACAAATATCAAGAAAATATCATATTGAACAAAGGATCTACATCTACTTGTATTTCATAAATTTTAAGAAGGGATCAAACTCTAAGTATAATACAATATTATTTGTTGATTTTATCAACACATTTGGTAATCATGGGATCAAATAAATGTCAACAAAAAAAGAAGATGAAGGTTATGACACTTGAAGATATTGAAGCACATCGAGAGAAAGAGGCAAAATGACAGAGATAGGAGAGAGAGGATTAAAAAAATGAAGAATGATGTAGCATCTAGTTTAATGACTATTGAAGAGAACATGGAAGCGACCAATATGGATGAAGTGAATGTAGAATATGCAAATGTGGAAGAGGTCAAGAATATGGAAAATGCAAATATAAGAATGAATATAAGTATGTCTTCAAATCCCTTGAATGATGATGAGATTAATAATTTAAATAAAGATGGATATAACATTGTTGAGATAAATTCTTCTATTACAAACAAGAAAATAAAAAATAAAAATGAAAACCCTTATATGAGTGAAAATATTTTTTTTGTAAATTGAAAGTAATTTTTTGAAAGATCTTCATGGTAAGATATCTTGGAGACATATTCGAACCCATGTAAATAGATTGTACAAATAATTTTTTATAGAAAAACTCTTGGATTTCAATGCCAACTTGTATTACAATTGATGAGAATGTCAAAAATCAGAAAAGTAATGAAAAAATTAGGCATATTTATAAAACCCAAAAAGGTGGATGAATCAATGGAACAAGTTATGTCTAGTGTTTCTAATGCTATTGGTTCTATTGGAAAAACTAGTTGATCTAGGGATACGAATGCAACACATCGAGCAATAACAACTCCTTTAGTTAATAAATCAGTTGTGACCAAATAGAATGACATGTAAGAAAAGTGGATATTTAAATGTGCTTGCTATAACTTTAAGAAGAACATTAAAGAGAAGAGTAAGTATTGAAGATGATCTAGTTAACCAATGTTGGACTTTTAGTGGTAGACTCCCAAGATCTGACATGAAATTAAATAACGAAATTAGTCTTTGATTGAAATTTTTTGGCATGATAATACAAGGGTTTCATCGAATGCTAGAGATGTTTTGAAATTAACAGTGGAGTCAAAAAATTGTGATCCTCATCCAAAAAATCTTTTAGACATGACTTAAATAGAATTATATAGAAAATTTCTAGATGATCCGGTTATAGAAACTTTTTCCATAAGTCAAAGATTATTTGAGAAATGTAAACCTTGGTATGTCAAGATTAATAAGCAACACATCTCTTATTGGTCCAAAACTCATGTGCAATTTAATTATTATTATGATGTTTTTCGATATATATGTTGTACTTTGCATACTAACCAAATTTTGTAGGAATGTTGTATTAATATGCCACCTACAACAATTATGGATTTTATAACAAGTTTACTTTGTGAAACAACTGATGGGCAATTCTTTTTTTGAAAACCATGTGTTTCTAGACAATGCAATAGACATGGTAACCTTTTATTGTTAGAAGAATGCATGCATGAAAGTAGTTCACATGTTTTTAGATAGCAATTAGTGGATGTGAAGATGCTCAACAATGTTCAATATCCATTAAAGGATGCAAAAAATGGAAAGTGTTGCGAGTTAGTCACTGAACAAACTAGTGTACATGCATTCATCATAGAGTTCATGAATAAGATTGTGTATAAATATGTGAAACACTCTCAATATGGTCCATGGCTTGACAAACAATTCCACATATGTAAGAACATATTTCCAATTGGAACTATACTTTCAGTGGTTGAATTTCTAGAAAACTATATGCTTGCTCCGCAAGAGGAGATTCAGTCACAATATTAAAACTCAATATAGGTAGTCATCTTTGTTCATATTGTATACATACATGCAATTGGTAGTACAGAAGATGCCAGGAAAATTTTGAGGGAGTATCATTTCTATGTGAGTCATAACCAGTTACATTCATCAGAGTTTGTGCAGTATTGTTTAAAAGTCTTCAATGTCAACTTAAAAGAAAGAAATATCTAGATGACAAAACATCTCATATGGTCAGACAATTATACAGGACAATTTAAAAATACTCGAATGTTTTATTGGTTAAGTAGGGCCCATAAAGAAAACAATATCCAACATATGTGGAGTTTCTTTGAAGTTGGACATGGTAAAGGAGAACATGATGGAGCTGAACCATGTGTGAAAATGGCTCTTGCCAGGCAAAAAAAAAAAATTTCATGATGTAGCAAAGTTTCAAGATGCACGTGCAATTGTGGATTGGAGTAATACAAAATTGACTATAGGATCAAGTGAAAACTCTAAAGTTTAGCACTTTTTTGGTTGGTTGAAGAAGAAAACATTCCTCTCCACTATGATTGTCATTCATTTAAGAGTTCAAATGCAAGAACATGGACTATATGGACTAGGGACCTCACATGTTTTTGTCAATTTTGTATCAGAGGTGAGTGGGAAGCATGTGAAAATACAAATTGGGTTGAAGGATGGAAACAAAGATCCCTAACACCTCTACAAACACATGATCAAAATGAGATAACATTTGAAGAGGATAATCATTTTCAAGCATTAGATGACTATGATCATATTTCAGACCTTGTATAAGAAGGTACGTTAATTCAATATTTAGTTTCAATACATTTTTCATAATCTATATTTAATTGTATAGATGCATGTATATTTTTGTGACTTATTGAATTTGTATTTTTTTTAGGACATGTGTATTGTATTATTGCACCTAAGAGTAATGAAGTGGAAACAAAGTGTTGGTTGGCTCGGTGTATTAATGAAAAATACAAGTTGTTACAACCTAGAGTAGATGATGATAACTTCGAGTAGCCAACAGGTTATGTGGTTGTTGTTAGCATTTGGCTACATAAATATCTAATAAGGAGGAATGATATATGTGCATTTGAAGATTATGAAATACATAAGAAAATTTTACACTACTCACATCTGGTTGTGGCAACAAATATACAATTAGTGAGATATAAAGGGAGACCTTGTTGGATCTAGGGCATACAACTGAGAGGGGGGGGGGTGAATCAGTTGTATAGAACTTGTTCTATTTCAAACACTTTATTCTCTGTTGTTAGTTAGCAGCATATCAAATAATCATTCATGGAAGCACAATACATAAACACAAGAGTAGATAAGCATCAACACATTGAACACCAAGATTTTGACGTGGAAAACCCGGTTAAGGGAAAAACCACGGGGTGATTAACCCAAGAATTATTCTCTGTTAGAAGAATAAAGAAAAATGAATGGCACATGCCAATAAGGGCTCACTGCCCGAGCACACTGCTCACAAAGAGGCCCACTGCCTACAAGGAGACACACTGTCTACAGAGTGATAAAAATCACAGTCTTGAACTGGAGAATGACATCTCTACCATGTCCGGATCAGTTCCAATTAAGCCCAACAATCTCTGCTCTGCCTTTCGCACCTTTCTTCGCTACACCATACTCATCCACATGCCACACACTGAAATGAATTCACAAATCATTATTTATACAAGACATCGACTTAGGAACAAGCATCTAAGTCGGCAAACAACCATAGGAGTATCCGCAAGATGAATAACACATCCGGTCGGCTATCACAAGAACATTCGCAGGATGAACAACTCATCCGGTCGGCTAAACAGAGCAATAACTTCATCCGGAAGAGTAACTTCAATTCCGGGCTCTACCATCAATGCGGACCAACAACACAACCTAAACATGATTCAAGAACCTTCACAAGTCTGTCTGAATGTCCGGATACATCCGCACTTTCTCTGCTTACTGGGATCTCTTGTCTTCCTCATCCGGAACTTCAAGAACACAGTCTGTCGTCACTGTCATAATGCAAGAGGTACTTCCGGACCTCCAAATCACACACAAATCAGGATGACACATCACAAGGACATCTAAAACACTCCTTCCAATCCGCAGATTATGATAATACAATTCCGGACCTCACCGGACCTTTTTGTGATCCTCTGTCACCTCCGGATACTTGCCGGACCCAGTTCTATACCGGCAGCCATAACTCCTTCAGATCTTCATGCGGACCTCTGAAATCTTAACTGTAGCATCTCAAGACTCATATCTACTAACCCTTTAATCCGCATCCTCCGGTTCTCATTCTATACAGTATATTTACCTTCTTCTCATCACTGTTCTTCACTGTTCCTGACTGAGGCTAATTTTCTCAATATCCTCAGCACAAAGCTCATCAAATCCTTCTTGTCAATGCAGTATGAGTATGTTGACATCAATGACAACAATGGCTCACCTCATACTTGCAACAGACCTATCACAAAAGATTTATTGATACTTTCTATTGAAGAGTATGAGGCAATCATAGATACAAATTACAAAAAAGAGAGGATGCAAATGGTATAATGTAGTAAACTTTTAAATGGTTAACAGGTATGTAGAAAATTTTAATCTTTTAATCTTAGTTTTTTGACTAATGTATAGTTGTATACATATTTAATTGATAGAACTAATTCATTTACTTTCATCCTCTAATCAAATTATTAAGTAATTTCATATCCTATTAAGCCATCCTCTTAACTCCCCTTACGCATCCCCTAGCTAAGTTTCATAAATTAAGTAATTATGATTTAGTTTAATAGCTTTAAAATTTGTTCTAGGATATGAGTTTTGGATTAATATGATTGATAGTTAATTGATTGCATCTACCTTTAATCATCCTCTCAACTCCCCTTAAGTCATCCCCTAGATATGTTCCATAAGTTAGGGAAACTTAGGATTTAGTTTAATAACTTCAATATAGTTAATTGATATTAGTTAGCGTGCACCCTTACCAAAATACTAGAGTTGATTCCATCTCCCCTTAAGACATCATCTTAACTCCCCTTAAGCCATCCCTTAGCTATGTTCCATAAGTTAGGTAAGTACGATTTAGTTTAATTAGGTAGTTCTTAGAATGTGAGTTTTGGATTAAGTATATTTAAAGATAATTGATTTACTAGCATACACCATTACCAAAATACTAATTGATTTAATCTCCCCTTAATCCATCCTCTTAATTCCCCTTAAGCCATCCCCTACCTAAGTTTCAAAAATTAGGTAAGTTTAATTTACTTTAATAGCAACTATTGGATTTGGTTTAGTTTAATATATTCTAGGTCTCTTACAACTAGTTGGAATGATTATCACTAAGTTGGTGCATTCAACGTTTGACATTCATATTGGATTTCCTATGCTACATATCACTTCAATGTATGAAATTTCTACTATAATTTTGCAAATTTATTTTATATAATTTTCTCACCTAAATTACAGGTGTATTTATAGTTTTAATTTATTTATTTATAGTTTTAATTAATTTATCATCTTTCTTTTAGGTAGATCCTACAACTGCATGACATAATTGTCATCATTTGTACATTCTATGCAAGTGAGATATGGTATCCCTTCAAATCAAAGAAATTTTATATTTTACAATTTACTATAATCTAGGAGTCCAAAACCTTAAAATTGGACTCATGTAATTGTAATTTTGACTATATATTTTGACTTACAATTATTTGAAATTGTTGTGGTTGTAAATTAACCTTTTTATATATATATCCTATTTAAATAGTCAACAAAAAAATTATACTTGAGGGTTGGAGACTTGACTATGGAATAATTTTTTTCAATTTTGGAGTTGTTTTCAAGTTATTTTCTTAGTTTTAATCTTCTCCAAATAAATGTTCTATGTTTTTTTGAACTAGAATTTCTACTTGATTCACCTAAGATAGATATAATTCATGCATCTTTTTAGAAGAAGTTGGATTAACTTACCTGAGTAGTAGGAGAGGGTAGCATTTCCACCTTCATATTAATTTTCATGATTCTCTTAGAGATCATTTCCTAATAAGCTACAAACCTGACTCATCCTATCATATATATGCAAATTATATTAAGAGGGATTTAGCATAGAATACTAGATGACACCAATATTACAACTCCATATTTAATAACAAAAGTGAAGCTAGATATCTCATTTCCCCATGAGTGTAATGCCCTCCCAATAAAAACTATTAATTCAATTAAAATAAATAAAGCAAATTGATATGAATTATTTATAACATAGAAAGTAAGATAATTAATTTCACTAAAATTTATTAATACTTACATTAATTATAATCAAGTAATTATTAATATTTAAAGATTTCCCTTTATATTCATCAACTAAAATAGAATACTAAAAACGTGATAACTTTATCCAAACTAAATGAAATTTGAAACCATAAAATGTTCTCAAAAGCTAACACAAAGACCTTCAAAACCCATAAACCATTTTGTAATATTTTGAGTATGTAAAAATATGTTAATGAAAGAATATAACGGTTTTCTTGAAAGAAAAGTTTAGAATTTTTTTAAAGATAGAATAACATTTGTTGAAGAAACAATCTCAAAAATATTTTTGATGCAGAATCCTTTGAATATGAGTTTTGAGAGCTTCAATATACAAATGATACTAATGAGAGCTTAAATCAAATGGATTTGAAAGATTAACCTAAACTCATGGATCAAAGATAGCTCTGAATTCCTTCCTCTGTAAATGTGAAACACAAATTAATATCTACAGAAAAAACCTGAATGAAATCTTTATAAAAGAATTCCCATATCGTTTATGCACTTTTGTGTCCATAGATTTTTCTTCTTGACCTGTAATAAACAAACTAGGGTAACCCATAACAACTCTCTTGATTTGCAATCACAAAGTTAATAACAAACTAGATTTGCACATTTGTTCTACAACCAATAACAATCAAAATTTTTTTCTTCATAATTAAAATTTTCCTTCAAAACTGTAGCAATCCAAATAAAATCAACCATATTGCTCTCCACCCAACCTTAGGATTGACAGAAGCAAACTTTTCCAAAAAAAAAATTTAATTACACATTGATAACTTTTCAAATAGACAAAATATTAGCTCACACAGAGCATCAATATTAGCTCACATAGAGCATCAATAATGGCTCATGCATAGCATCAATATTATCTCACATAGAGCATCAATAATGGCTCACATAGAGCATCAATACTAGCTCACATAGAGCATCAATAATGGCTCACACAGAGCATCAATATTAGCTCACATAGAGCATCAATAATGGCTCACATAGAGCATCAATATTAATTTAACATTATTCCATCAATGAATCCAACAATAATTAGACAAGAAAAAATAGAATTAACAACAAATTTTCATACCTCCATTCTCTAGGCTAGAATCTCCCCTGCCATTTTGAACCAATTTCCTCTATCTCTCCCAAAATCCTTCCAAGAATCTATTACAGAAGATTTTACAACTCTTTCTTTTCCCCTTGAGCATCTCAACTAACTCCCTTTCTTTTCTTTTTAATAGAACTTTCTCCAAAAACTCTTCATATTTTCTTTATGAAAATAAAACCAACATAATAAAAGAAGACTATACATTTCCTCATAACCCCATAAAACTAATAATTAAGAAATAAATATTTGAGCCACTCCACCTGCTACTCATATTAGCTAAACATTAGTACTTTTAAAATATTTTATAATCAAAACAACCTTTAATATTATAATAATACTTTTCTACATAATCATCAAGACTTCATAATTGTTTAACTAAACTTATTATTTTTTTGTTTTTTCCACATAAATAATTAATCATCCATTAGATACATAAACATTTAATTCTCATAATCAAAACATCATAAATAAAAATTGACTCACAAATTACACACCAAAATATAATATCACATAATTATCTCAAATAATACTAGCTAGACCCCACATGCTCCCCCTCTAGAACCAGACTTCCTCCTCGAAGCTACCAAAAACATAAGGTAATAAAGATTTCATCTTGGCTGCACTCTTATACTTATTGAATCTCCATCACACTATTCTAAAATCAAGTTGACAAGGTGTAGAATCTATAGTGCCTAAACTTATTTGATTCTCAACTCTCCAATGTACAATCTAAGTCCCAAGAAGATTTTCTCACAATTTAGACAAGATATGCTCGGGTCCTTAGACTACAACTAGTTAGCTCAAGAAAAGCTCAAATGACTAATCATGCAAAAGATAACCTGAACAATTTCTATTTTGTTTAACAATGTAAGCCACAAAATAAATAATCACAATAATAATAATTTCCATAATCAACTTACAAAGAATAATATTCTTGTTGTAAAATAAAAACAACTTCAATTAATTAAATTATACAATAAATAACAAGGAGAACAACATTATATCGTCATTTTACATGTAATAATGACTCTAATCAAATATGAAATTCCTAGAATTATGCAGATAAAATAGTACTAATTCAAAACAATAATTAATAAATATTGAAGGTCTTCAAGAAATTAAGTTATTCTTGTGTCAAGTTTGGGGAACAAAAGTTAAAGATTATATTGTGGTTGATTTAGATTCAGTTATCAATAAAGTTATGTGGATAAATTTTGATGACTTTTCGATTCCTTTAAAACAGAAGGTCTTGCTCAGGAATCTCTTGAAGGAGAGAAGAATTTTTATATCAGGAGGAAGGGATAAACTCATTTGGGTCCCCTCAAAGTCTGATTGGTATATAGTCAAGCAAGGATATCTAAGTATCATTAGTAAGGATTCTAATTTAGTTACTGATTGGCCTTATAAGCTTTGTTGGAGTGGTCCTTGCCTACCTAAGGAAGGGGCTTTTTCTTAGTTAGCTTTGAATTATAGAATCCTTACTAGTGATAGGTTAGTCAGGCTTCGGGTTGCTAATTCTTTCTTTTGTCCTTTTTGTCCTAAAGTTGAGGAATCTGTGGATCATTTACTGCTAAATTGTCATTTCTCTTCAAAAGTCTAGTACTGGTTAATCTCAAAATTGTGTTGGCAGGGCCCCCTTCCTTTCTCTCTCCTTCAATTTTTTCAAAGCTGGCCTATCTTATTCACAAACTCTACCTTCTCCGCTTTGTGGTTGGTCTCACCGAGTATTGTGATTTGGATTTTGTGGCTAGAAAGAAATAGCAGAATTTTTAGAAAAGTTAATAACTCTTTTGACGCAATTATTGTAAAAATTGAGAAAATGATTTCAGAAGTAGTCTCATCTTCTCTTCTATTCAGAAAGGCAGGTTCTCTAGTTTTTACTTCTTGGGATGATCTAATGTTAAAAAGATGGAAATTTTTACCTTTGCCTAACTCAAATTGCTTTAACATGGGAAGTAAGATAGATAGGTCCTCCATTAAGTGGATCCCTCCGCCTGTTTCTTTTGTAAAATTGAATTTTAATGGTGCGAGTAGGGGTAATCCTAGCATCCCTAGTGTTGGTTGTGTTTTAAGAGATCACAATGGTTTAGTTTTAAGAGCTTTATCAGTTAAGCTTGGTTTGTGTTCAAATAATGAGGCAGAGGCTTTGGCATTAATAGTAGGTTTAAATATTGCATTAAAATGTGAAATTACAAATATTATTGTGGAAGGGGACTCTTTGAATATTATAAGGGCATTTTCTCTTAAGTCATCACCAAGCTAGAAAATTGTTTACATTTTACAATTTGGAAGGAATCTGCTTGATCATTTTCAATCATTTAAAATAGTCCATACTTATAAGGAAGGTAATTTGTTACCATATTTTTTAGCTAATTATGCCTTTTGCATTAATGATTCTATTAAGGAGTGGGATTCAAACTCTTTTTTGTTGATCCCTGGAATTAATTGCATTTTAGCTAAGGAAAGGCCAAACTAACTTGTTATGCAAAATATGAAGTATTTAGAGGAAAGATAACTTAAAAGAGTATTTTGTTTAGCCGCCAAAACTAGAATTATCTCTATTCTATGGCTCCATTCTAATAGCTAACGTTGCCCCTTGGTCTAAGGGAAGTTTCATTTGGTGAGTAGTACTACTGCTTTAATTTTGTATGCAGGGTGGCAGTTCTCGCTTAACAGTATATCTTGTCAGGAATGATTTTATTCATTGTATTTTGAAGCAACTCTCCTTTATATTCTTGTTTTTGGCACATCATCTACCATCTCTTTGTAAGTTTTAAAGTTGCTCTTCTTTAGTTTCCTAATCTGTTTTATTTTCAAGATTCAAGAATTTTTGTTAGGGTATGGGCTCTATCCAGCGAAACAAAAGAATTCTCTTGCCAATTCATAATTGGGAACAACCCTCTTTAGGTCTCCTCAATCTGAATTCCATGCAGGAAGTTTTTAAGACTTACGAAGATGCTGTTGAAAGAGCCATTAGACAGGTTTGTGGTCTGCAAGTTTTACATTTCCTTAGAACTTTATATCTGTCCCAAGCAGTGTCGCATTTCCTTTCCAATGCTATGGATTTATTGCAAAGTTTTGATCTAGTAAGGAATCTGGGCTTTTTGTTTGTCCAAGATATTCATTTTCCTGTGGATATTTTTAATGAAGTTATAGAGGATTATGATTTGTATACGGGTTCTGCTCTTGTGGGTGGTTTGTTTGATCGCATGGATCTTTTTCACTGACCTGCACTCTATTGCCTCTTCAATGCTTTGCTACATAGACTTCAAAATAATTGTGTTATGTCTTTTCATAATTCTGTCCATTGCCATAGGAGAGAGATGGGAGACAGTTAGTATATGATGCTATAGATGTATTTAATGCTCTGTCTTTTCTTCTGCATTACATTCCTCCTCCACCACCTCCTCCCCCTTAGCCGACAGAAGAAGAGGTTCCTCGTCACTAGGGTTTTATTGTTCAAGGATTGCAAGATGATAACTGATAGTTATGGTTTTTTTGGGTGCTTTTTGTTTTCGTTATAATTGGACTATATCAGTTGTAAATTTTGTAATAGCAGCTTATTGATGAAGATGTCAATCATGTAATGTTCACAGACAGACTTTTATTGATCGACTCATCTTTTTGAGTCATTTTTGTAGTAGCTATGTTTTAAAAAGGTTACAACCGGAGGTTTTCTTCACCTGATTCTTCCCTTCTGGTATGCCTTATTGAATCAGGCTTTCTGTAATTTCTCTTTTATAATTAATATAATTTTAGTGGCTATGCCACTTTTTCTAAAAAGAAAATTAATAAATACTTCTTTAAAATCTTATAAAATAAATACTACTTTAATTTCTCAAAATAAATACCACTTTAAGTTCTCATAAAGTAAATAGGATTTTAATTTCCCTTTGTTTAAATAATATAAATATATATAAGTACATATTAAAGGGAAATATTCCTAAATCACACACTTTAAAAAATGTCTTACCTAGAAATCATGAATTCACATCTTTTAAAAAAAAATCATTAGATATAAAATCATTCTAAGAGATATTAAAAAAAAATACTATTTAGTTTACTCAACTTCCTATATATATAT
This sequence comes from Cunninghamia lanceolata, assembly GCA_027924645.1. Lineage (NCBI taxonomy): Eukaryota > Viridiplantae > Streptophyta > Pinopsida > Cupressales > Cupressaceae > Cunninghamia > Cunninghamia lanceolata. Next base: position 6,682,716 of record BSBN01000016.1, read on the forward strand.
TTATTTAGAAACTTTCCTAATGTGAGAGGGTTTAGAAGGAATTTTACTATCATAGCAAGAAGCAAAGTCTTAAAGCAACATTTAATTTATAAAAAAATATAGCAAGCTCTAACCATGCAACTTAATATTAAAGTTAGTATGTTACTATTTCTTCATAAAACAAAATAGAGCATTCTAATTTTTCAACAAAAATAATACCTATGTTTATAATACATTCCTATTATTACAACTTTGTCAAATGTTTTTTAAAATTCTACACTTAACATTTTTTTAATATACAACCAATTGAGATTTTTTTCAAGATTAGCTGGCAAAATAAATAAAGTTATTCTTTCTTCTTATATTCTATTAATAACAACTTCATATACAGCCCAAAAGAAAGAGTCTAAGTCATTAAAGGATTTAGGCATATAAATGACTGAAGATAAATTTAGAAAGAACTAAAAATAGAGAATGAATTTTCCATACTAGCCAACGGCCTTATCAAAGGAAGGGAGTAGATTTAAAGGTTCCAAATTATCTATGATGCCTTCAAAGAATGTAGGGACAATTACTGTAGTACCCCTATGCATTGTGTCAGGTATTGTTTGGCATTTGGGTTATTTTATTTGGATTGTTTGATTGATGTTTGTCATTTGGGTTATTTTGTTTGGATTGTTTGATTGATGTTGTGGTTAATCATTAGAATAATATTATTAATTATGAAGGTATTTTTTTTAGTTTATGAAAATTATAGTATATTAGAAGTTAAGTTAATAAATAATAATAATAAATGTAATTACAAATTAGCGATAAATAAATAAGTTATTATAATTAAATGTAGTGTTGAGTGGCAATAAAAATTGGAAACATTTATGAGTTGTCATAAAAACTCATATAAAGAAAATATGAAATAAATGAGATTCTAGTGGGAGTAGTATAAGGGGAGTCATGGTGGAAGTGGGGAGGAGATTTTTACAGAACCAGGGATTAAGAAAAGATTATGTTCTTAAAAAAAATGGAGAACCTCGAGAGAGTATTCCGGGGGGATGTCTGTATATTTTATAGGTATTATGAAGGATTTGAAGCAAGGAAGTCATTCGGTAAGTTTAGGTTTTATCAATTGTTGCTTTAACCAGTAAGTTTTCATTGAATTCATAATCAATATTTTAATGCTCTCATGCTGCATAGAATGATTTATTTTAGAGGGGCATTTTCTTGGAAGCTCCAAATCCGTTTTTTATAAATCAATCTTGTGCATATTCTACAATCTGTTTGTTCCATGAGGTTTTATCTCCTTGGGGTGGATGTAAACAACTTTGTGCCTTATCTAGAATTTAGATTCATGCTTGCATTTAGACCAAAGAATGCTTTCTCAATTATATTATCTAACAAATATTCCTCTTCTCTATTCCTTGATGGACATCCATTCATTCTATTGGGGTCTAGTACAGTGCACATTATTATTGTGCAAGCAGATTTTCTAGTTTTCCTTGTTAATCATCACCAACAATCTCCATAAGAAATCATGGAAGTGTTTCACAATCTCATCATAATTTCTCTTGCATCCATTTTGAAGATCATCGCATGTTCAAAGGTTTCCAGCAACTCAAAAAGTAGAATTTCAGAACATGTCATCAAAATCAAATGCAATTGCAAAACCACCATTGTTATGGCAGTCCCTGTTTCTAATTCAACTGATCTCTTTTTGATGTTTTGCATTTATGTCAACCGGAACACCTCCAACTATTATATCTGATCCAAACTTGAATTGTGCACATTTTGTAAATAATCTCAATCACTATGCTCTTGGCTTAGCAGGTGGATTATACATTTAGAAATTGTCGTGTGAAATCCTCTCCAGTGGAGCTTTAGCTAGTATATCTTTAATGTTGCAGATTTTATATAAACCCTATTATCACCGGTTTCATAGCTAATATTTATCACAATTACAATAAGGCAAAATGCCCAATAATGATGTTTTTAGATCATTTTGTATGAAGTTTTATCTCTAAGAAAATAATAAATAATAATAATATTATGGGTTTAGCTTAAAACCCATTTAGTGTCATCATCTGTGTTAATACTGTCAAACTGATGTCGATTGCTTTAGAATCATGTGCTATCCTTTTAGGCCTAGTATTCTTAACATTTTGTATGCCATGTATGTGCTTCCGTATTTTTGGATCATGTCTGCCAGAGCATCTCCGACCTTAATGGTAAGGGTGCGGGCAAGGGTTTGGAGTCTGGTTTTGCCGCTGGATTGCATTGGCTTATAGTTTCTAATTCCTTTCAACAAATCCCTTTTGTGCATAGTCAGTGATCATTGCATTCCATGAGGTGATATATCTTTGAGGCATCCTGTCAATCAGATTGCGTGCCTTGTTCGTGCTTACAAATTTTACAAATCTTATATGATTTCTCTTTTACCACTTGTTTATCAAACCACATACCTTGCCTGTGCTTCCATGCAAATTATTATATGCATATCTTGCCTGTGCTTCCATATTTGCTACATGCAAATTATTATATGCATATCCTACAATCATTGCATCCCGTGTGATGACATCCCACCAAAGGCGTTCTATTTTAGTATACGTTTTAAATGTTTATACATTTTATATTTTCATCACTGCAATGTTCATAACTCTGCACTTCAAAAAACGGTTATATTTTATGCATTTTCAATTCTAATCTTTCTTTATGCTGATTGCTTTAATTAGCATTGCCTTTAATTATAGCAAGAGTTTTATCTTTGTACATATCATGTGACGGAACTTTTATGAGGCGTTCTGTCAAATAGCCCGTACACTATCACATTTTGCATACATTTCTACCAATGTATTCCTTAGTTACCTTATTGGAATCTCCTTCATTATCAAAGCATTCATTTCATATAATGTTTTTTTATATAAGTGTACTATATCTTATCGACTCTATCATTGATCTTTTTAGTATGTTTCCTTCATAGAAGATATTACAATAACTTATAGATTGAAATTTTAGTAGCGTTTTTCTTTGCCATCATTTCTCTTAAATATTGTGGAAACTTCCTTTTATGCTCTTATTCCCATGTTGCTTGTTCATGATAGCACTTGTTGTTTTAGCTTAAAACAAGGAAATTAGAAGCCTTAAAACATTACCTTGCTACGGGAATCTAGAAATAGAAATTAGTAAATGTGTAACTTAGAAAGTTATTGGTTACTCCCTTAGACTTTAAAAAAAATCTGGTTGAAAAAAAAAGTTGTTACTTTTCATTTTCTTTAACTTCAGTTGAGTATTGGAAAGTATGTACTTGGAGTCATAAATTCAAAAGGAATTTGCTGTAGTATCAATCAGAATATTATCAAAGCTTAAAGAAAGTATTTGCATTAAAGGATAAGTATTAATGTTTTTAGCAGTTAAAATCTATGATTTTAGAAAGTAAGTGGGTAGTAAATGATATGCTAATATTTAGTATAAATTAGAAATTAAAAGTGGATAAGCCACAGTTTAAATAAAATAATTTGAGAATATATTATTTTCAAATTTAATTTCTTTTGTTACATTATTTAATTGGATAATAATGATATGGTAATTGTTTTCTTTATTATTTATTTATATTGATCTTTATATATTATATTTTTCTTCTTATTCAAAATGTAATATAGAAGTGAATTCCATATTGTATTTTTTTTTTTTTATATGTAATATAAAAATAAAATACATGGGGTGCAAAGTTTTCTTATAAAGTGTATTATATCAAAATAGGAAAAAGAAAAAAAAAAGAACTTTTTTTTTCGTATATCAAGTAGAGATGAATAATTGGAATATTGGAATATTTTGACGAGTGGCCCATATATATATATTCTTATTCGATATGAATTAATATTTTTTAGGTAAATGCTTAATATTTAACTTTAGTATACATCTTAAGTGTGCATTTGAGTTTAAAAGTAGAGTGGAAAGTAAATGTTTTATTTATAATATGGGGAACTTATGATCTTAGTTAATTGTGATTATCTCATACTTGTTTTCCTTATCTTATCATAGGAAGAGGTTAAGTTACTTTTAGGATGTATTAGGATTAGTTTAACATCATTTTAGATTTAATTCATTTTGGTATAGGAAATATGTTCATACATTCAACTGATGGTAGAAATAATATGATTACATCTACATTCGGAAAATGTCATAATTATGTTTGGATAGATTATAATCTCTAGTAGATGTGGACAATGTAATGGTGTTATGTTTAACAAATGAGGCAAATATAGAAACCATTATTGATGTGAACTGGATCAATTATGAGGGATCTTGTGTGATTTATGTGTGAATGAGTTGGATTGGTTTAATTTCATCTTTGCAGTAAAGATAACTAAATTACATTTTTAAAGGAGTTGTCTAGACTTTTATGGAGGGTAAATATCTATCATATCTTTTTGTTGAGATTTGTTTTCTGTATGGTGATGTTCTTTTACTGTATGGTGTGGATGGGGATATAATGTAAAAGTATGTTTTAGATATGTGAACACGTTGTTGGACATTGTATATGTAGTGTTATATATGTTATTTCTCTTATAAGTTCTTAAGATTATAAAGCCTCTATTGTATATGCTAACCCAGGTTATAAATTATATGAAACCATTTTGTGGTTGTAAGTTCAAGTTACCCCGAACTATGAAGTCTTTGCGCTACGCGTACATAGGTAAGGCCATCATGAGTGATGCAGAAACTTCCGGAGGTTATAACTTTTGACTCGGATGTGGGTTTTCTACAAAATTTTATAGGTGGATGCATTTTGAGGTGGCCAGTGGTTTCCCAACTACCCTAGTAGGTTGGACCTCATCTTGACACTTTTTGGGGGCTTGAAACTTTCATCTTGGCCCTCGAAATAGCAATTTAGTGTTTTTTTCTAGATTTTTAAAAAGTTGCTTATGTAATAAATTGAAACTCATGTTTCAAATTTAGGATATTAGTTGGCATTTCATCCTACCTTAGTTTTATGATGCTTTTGGGAAAATAATAGGATTTTCTAGATATGATTGTAAAATTACCTAAAATGGCAAAAATCTAACAATTGTCGAAATCTGCCAAAAAATTTCCACTCTTTGGCTCTCACATGATTAATGGAAAAATTGCATTGAGTGTATGTGGTGTGCTGTATCATCTGGTATCAGAGCAGGAAGATGGCTGGGAGAGGAAGAGGAAGAGGCGTTCCTGCCTAGATGCATAGAGAAATGCAAAATCTGCAAAGGCAAATAGTAGAACTTACAAGACAGATGGAAAGCCAAAGACTTGGTAGAGGAGGAGACGAATTTGATGAAGATATAGGTGCAGATCAAGATACAGTACATGAAGAAGAAGAATTAGAAGGCATGAATTTTGAAGAGAGGATGCTTAGGGCCCTAGAAGGGAAAAATGAAGAGGTCAAGGTAGATGTTCCAAATTATGCAGGTAGTCTTAAACTAGAGGAGTTGATAGACTGGTTGAATGATATGAGAAATTTTTTTGAATGGAAATCCATGATAGAGGAAAAGAAGGTGAAATTCGCATGCACCAAATTAAAGAGTCATGCAATGATTTGGTGGGATCATCTTCAAAAGGAACGAATAAGGAAAGGCAAGGATAAGATCAGGACATGGAATAAAATGGAGAAGAAGTTGAGAGAAAAAATTTTGCCCATAGATTATGCACAAACCCTTTTTCATAGGTTTCAAAATTTAAAGCAGAACCTCTCTTCAGTGCAAGATTATACAAATGAGTTTTATACACTGTCTATACATATAGAGCATTAGGAAACTGATGAACAGATGGCTGCTAGATATGTGAATGGCCTGAAATTCTCCATTCAAGAGGAATTAAGCATGCATCGACTCAATAGTATGGAAGAAGCTTACAGTTGGCTCTAAAGGCTGAAGAAAAACAAAACAGACAATACCGTCAGAGGAATAGAGGACAAAGAAGGGGTACATCAACCCCATTTAGAGGTGGTTCAAATTATGGCAGGGGAGAGTCATCCCATGGATTGGAAAGACACATAGATACTCGACAAGATCCTCTGAGTCAAGAACAAGGAAGGGGATTTCAAAGAGGTAGAGGTTATGGTAGTGGTAGAGGATGGGAGAACTAGAGAAGGCCTTTCACTTGTCTTAGATGTGGAGAAGAAGGTCATAGGCCATTTGACTGCTCAAATTATAACATGCAAGAAAGAAATCAAGGAGGACAACCTAGGGTGAACCTAATTCAAACATAACATGAGGTGGAAGGGATGGAACTAGAGGTTCTACCAGATGTGGGAGAAAGTCTCATGATGAGAAGAGCAATGGTGATTCTAGAGAATGAGAAAACACAAGCCAAAAGCTCTGATGGTTCATGGCTTTGAACCAATATCTTCAGAACCAGATGCACTTCAGGTGGCAAGGTATGTCAAGTTATTGTTGATGGAGGTAGTTGTGAAAATATGGTTTCTAAAGAAATGGTAGACAAATTGAATTTACACTGTGAAAAACATCCTCAACCATACCACATTGCATGGTTTAAAAGGGGAAATGAAGTCATTGTTGATAAAAGATGCCTAATTAAGTTTAGCATAGGGAAGATCTATCAGGATGAGATATGGTGTGATGTTGTCCCAATGGATGCCTGTCATGTGTTATTGGGAAGCCCATGGCAATATGATAGAAAAGTCATACATGATGGAGAGAAAAACACATACACCTTTTGGAAAGATGGCTCTAAGGTGATTCTATTGCCTCTCAAGGATGAAGGAAAAGGTGACACCATGTTGTCAAAAAGAGATCTTATTAAAGAAATGAAGGTGACAGGGTGTTGTTATGCATTAGTAGTGAAAAAAGGTGAAGAGGAAGACATTTCAGTTCCCCCAGAAGTAGCAAATCTGTTGAAAGAATTTGTTGATGTTGTGCCTAATGAATTACCTGATGGACTTCTGCCAAAGAGAGATATTCAGCATCATATTGATTTGATTCCAGGAGCAAATCTACCCAACCAAGCAACTTATAGGATGAATCCAACACAACATGCAGAGTTGAATAAGCAAGTAACAAAACTCATAAGTAAAGGTGTGGTGAGAGAGAGCATGAGCCCATGTGCTGTACCAACATTGTTGACCCCTAAAAAGGATGGAACATGGAGGATGTACACTGATAATAGAGCAATTAATAAGATTACCATCAAGTATCGGTTTCCTATACCTCATATGGAGGACATGATGGATGTCCTTGCAGGGGCCAAATATTTTAGCAAGATTGACCTACGAAGTGGCTACCACCAAATCCAGACCCAAGAAGGGGATGAGTGGAAGATAGCCTTTAAGACTAGAAATGGATTATATGAGTGGATGGTTATGCCATTCGGGTTTCAAATGTACCTAGCACATTTATGAGATTGATGAACACTATACTACGACCTTACATTGGTAAGTTTGTAATAGTTTATTTTGATGATATTTTGGTATTTAGTAATAGAAAAGAAGAGCACTTACAACACTTGAGGATCATCTTTGGTGTGTTAAGAAAGGAGAAGCTCTATGCCAATTTGAAGAAGTGTAGGTTCATACAGGACAGTTTGATTTTTTTGGGCTTTGTCATTTCTAAAGATGGTGTTAGAATGGATCTAGAAAAGGTTAGGGCTATTCTAGAATGGCCTAGTCCTAGTAGCATCATAGAGGTAAAAATTTTTCATGGCTTGGCCACTTTCTATCAAAAGTTCATTCAAAATTTTAGTAGTATTGTAGCCCCTATAACAGATTGCACCAAAGGAAGGGAGTTTGTATGGACCATGGAAGCTGAGGAGAGTTTTAAGTACTTGAAGCAAAAGGTAACAAAAGCCCCTATACTTGCATTGCCAAATTTTGATAAGGTATTTGAAGTAGAATGTGATGCCTCCCATGTGGGAATAGGTGTTGTGCTTAGCCAAGCTAGAAAACCTGTAGCTTTCTTTAGTGAAAAGCTGAATGAAGTGAGAAAGAATTATTCTACTTATGATTTGAAATTTTATGCAATTGTTTAAGCACTGAGGTATTGTAGACATTATCTAGTTCCTTAGGAGTTTGTATTGTTTACAGATCATATTGCATTGAGATACCTGAACACACATAAAAAGTTGAATAGTAGGCATGCCAAGTGGGTCTCTTTCTTGCAGTGTTACAATTTTGTGTTGAAGCATAAGTCTAGAAAACAAAACCAGGTTGCAGATGCATTAAGTAGGTATGTCACACTTTTGACTACAATGGAAACTAAGGTGATTGGTTTTGATGCCATCAAAAATTTGTATGAGGCTGATGATGATTTTTGGGAGATCATGGAACAATTGAAGTCACTAGTGTCTGGTAACTTGGGTCACTTTAGGGGTGAATATTTTATGCAAGATGGGTATCTATTTAAGGGAAAACAGCTATGCATACCAACTGGCTCTATGCGGCAAAACATTCTCAGAGAATTTCATAATAGTGGGTTGGTTGGACATTTTGGAAAGGACAAGACAATAGCCTTGATAGAAGATAAATATTATTGGCCAAAGATGAAAAGGGATATAACTAAGTATGTAACAAGGTGTTGGATCTGCCAAGTGGCTAAGGGACATTCATAAAATACAGGGCTGTATATGCCATTACCAGTACCAACTACAACATGGACAGATTTGAGTATGGACTTTGTGTTGGGACTTCCACATACTCAACGAGGTAATGACTCTATTTTTGTAGTTGTTGATAGGTTCTCCAAGATGGTTCATTTTATTTCCTGTAAGAAAACTAATGATGCAACGAGGGTAGCAGAGTTATTTTTTTTAGAAGTTGTTTGACTACATGGTGTTCCAAAGACTATTACCTCTGATAGGGATACCAAATTCCTTAGTCATTTCTGGAGGACTTTATGGAAGAAGATGGGGACCACACTACAGTTTAGTAGTGCCTATCATCCTCAAATGGATGGGCAAACATAGGTAGTCAATCAGAGTTTGGGCAATCTGTTGAAGTGTATTGTTGGAGAAAAGCCAAAACAATGGGACATGGCATTACCCCAGGCTGAATTTGCCTATAATAGTTCTGTTAACAGATCTACGGGAAAGTCTCCTTTCTAGATTGTGTATGGCAGGAATCCTAAGGGTGTGCTAGATTTGGTACAGCTACCACTAAAAGACAGGGTCAATGATAATGGGGAAGCATTTGCAGAACACCTTCAATAGTTACAGAAAGAAGTGAGACAGAAGTTGCAGGATAGTAATGAGAGGTACAAGAATACAGTGGATGCTAGTAGGTGACATTAGACATTCAATGCAGGAGACTTAGTGATGGTCTGTTTGAGAAAAGAGAGGTTTCCTACTAGAACATACCACAAGCTGAAGTACAGGAAAATCGATCCTTGCATAATTACAAAGAAGATCAATGACAATGCATATGAGGTCAGTTTACCAGATGATCTCGATATTTCTCTTGTGTTTAATGTTTCTAATTTATATGCATTTCATGGTGAGGATGATGCTAAAGATAGTCAACTAGCAGTGGCATGGCACCATGACATTCCCCATAAGAAGAAGGAGAAGATTGCATAGGTTCTTGATAAGAACACTATCTACACTTGACAAGGGCAGTACAACAAGTATTTAGTCAAGTGGGAAGGATTACCACCAACAGATAGCACGTGGATTATAGAGTGGGAAGTGCAGAGGTTGGATCTAGTCAAGTGGCAGCAGTTCGAAGACACTCACTTGCAGGAGATGTGTTCTTTTCAACTAGGGGAGAATGATGCAGGAACTTTCAAAGGTCATAACTTTTGACTCTGATATGGATTTTCTACAATATTTTACAGGTGGATGCATTATGAGGTGGCTAGTGGTTTCCCAACACACCCTAGCTAGTTGGACCTCATTTTGACACTTTTTCGGGGCTTGAAACTTTCATCTTGGCCCTCGAAATAGCAATTTAGTGTTTTTTTCTAGATTTTTAAAAAGTTGATTTTGTAATAAATTGAAACTCATGTTTTGAATTTAGGATATTAGTTGGCATTTTGTCCTACCTTAGTTTTATGATGCTTTTGGGAAAAAATAGGATTTTCTAGATATGATTGTAAAATTACCTAAAATGGCAAAACTCTGACAATTGTCAAAATCTGACAAAAAAGTTCCACTCTTTGGCTCTCACATGATTAATGGCAAAATTGCATTGAGTGTATGTGGTATCCTACATCAATGAGCCTCTGAGACATTAGGTCAGCCCCTTAGGGCCTTAGGCTTGTCTTTTATACAATGTATATTTATTTTGAAATTAATCATGCAAGACTAATGTCACTTTAGATGTGCAGTTTGTGATTATAAGATATGCAGGACTTTGGAGCTAAGGAGGTACCTTTCCACTTGGTGAAAAGATGACTACCTAGCAATATTGGTAAAGGTGTATAAATGTGTATAAACTCATTATAACATTTGTATCTTACATTTCATTTTTTATGAATGTTGGTTATTAGGATAAACTTTGTAAATTGATATGCTATCATCCTATTGAGTTCATTATTCCTATTTTCTTGGGTAGGCATTATAATTTGTGCATGTGTGTGTATTCCTTTGGTACTTTTGGATTTAGAACAACCATGGCTATTAGTTAGATCATGTTAGCAATTAGTAAGGTAGTCATATAATTAAACATAATTTGAATGAGTTTTGTATGTTGTTGTATATTGCTTAATTACAATAATGAAATCATGTTATCCCTAGAGATATTAGTTGACTTATTGTATCAGAATATGTTATATCTTGGTACCATTAATTCTATTTAAAAAAAATTGCTACTTTTTTATTGTTTTAGTTGGCTTATCTTTAGGGTTACATGGTGGGGCATTACATTTGGTATCAGAGCCAGGTTATAGCACTAGGATCTTTGGGTAAGGTTGTCGCCCATGTTTAGTTATAGTAATTCTTATTATGCATGTGATAGGAACTCTTGTGTTGGATAACATGTTTTAATCTAAACACCTAGATTGATGTATTGGGTAGATGATCATGATATTAGCATTCAACATCATGTGATACATAGAAACGTAGAGTGTAAGAAAGCTAGAAAAGGGAAGGGGATAGCAAGTAATGTTATGATTTTGCAATGGGAATCACATTGGTTATCGAAATAAATGTACTTATGGTAGTAATGAAAATTGTATATGTAAATGTAAATCTTCCCCTATAAATGTGACAAACTAGTAACTGTGCATTGGTTGAGTGTTGTGAATATCCCGTACTTACTTTTTGTACCTATGGGATGGTCATACTAGGTACCCATCCATGGGGAATATGTGTATATTAGGTGTGGAATTAACCATACCATTATGTGTATTTCCATGTTTGTTACCTAATTGAGGGCCAACCCTTGTGTGGTTGAAAATATATATATATATATATATATATATATATATATATATATATATATATATATATATATATATATATATATATATATATAAGAGTAACCAAAAGTTAGATTCATAGATTATCTTCTTTTGGTTCTCTAGCCCCCCAGTCTGTGAAGGGGTAGTAGCAAACATAAAGTTCCTTGGGCGGAGTGTACAACGTATGCATATGACGGCACAGAGTGGTCCCTCACTCAACCGAACCTAAGGAAACGTACTCACTACTTCCCCTTATGATGGATTAGGGTACTAGATCCATATGTGTTAGACTAATCCCCATAGTTTTTGAGTATTTGGATGGTATTTCTTGGAGGATCATTTACCTTGTCTTCATGAAAGGTATGATATGCCACATGCATTGTTAGTTGGGGGGCCAGGGTCTAGGACCTATATGGACAACCCAACTGGAACTATGTGATGACATGAGTCGTCACTTGACGGTCAGGGTCTAGGACCTGCATTGATAACCCAAGTGAGACTATGTGCCCCATGTATATTTTGAGGTCCAACATGTGGAGGGAGATTTGTTACCCATGTTGAGACAGATCCTGTATCTGCACATGTTCTGACATGATACAATAAATATGATGCCACACCCTGCTGATGTTCCGACATAGTGTTGGTGATGATGTCGTGTTGCTGATGGTTGTGACCTAGGCTCGAGGACACGATGCCACGTGCTTGGACATGTGAAGGTGCACTATGAGATTGTGTTATAGCCTACTTGTGTGATGAGTGTAATAGGGCCTTGCACATTTGTAGAGGGATACTCATGTTTGCTTTCGATAGTTTTTAGGTTGGTTAGCATATGGGTATGTCCTAGCCATGTATACCTCTAGCTATGGTGAGTACCTACATGTGTCTTTTCCACAAGGTGTTGCTATGCAGGGTGTGTTCTACGCGTGTCTACTTCCGTAGAGACATGGACACATTGCCATGCAATATATGACCAATATGTGCCTTCTCCAGTTGGCGTATGACCATGCTGCATTGAGATGCTATGTGAAATGTGGCCAAGGTGTACATTCCATGCAGGCAGCCAAGAAGTGTGTGGGCCACTTGGTTAGTCCATGTTGTGTGATGATGTGATGCAGGCTATAGCCGAGGAGTACACCCTGAGCCACGTGGATGGCATGCCCACTTTGTACCACATGAGGGCTATTGTTATAGCCTGACGATGTTCCCTCCTTCCTCGTTTAGTGGCTGGTATCTAGTCACACAGTGTTGTATAGTGCAATTTCAAAGATTGTGGACTTTCTCTTTGGTTATTGATGATTTTCTATTGATTGTGAAGGATAACACTTTGCTTCTATTTGATTGTGATGGCTTAGCCACACCTTGTGATCCTATTTGTTTGTATCCCTCGTGGTTACATTTGATTTAATATTAAAATTGTGTGCATTTCTTGCTTTATTGAATTTTTATTTAATCTTTCTTTATGACTTTGGTGGCCAAACTAGTTTATCCTTATTGTTTTCAATGTCAGCCATGTGTCATATTATGATTCCTCTACAGGGATGTATGAGGCGGACTTGGTGAGTGTATACGAGGAAGAAGACATAGGAAACCTTGATGATGGGGGTAAGTGAGGCTGTTATACAGCTAGAACCCACTACCCACCTATGTGTTATGACTATCTCTTGGAGGCTAACCACCTTATACAATAAGAGAGAGGTCGTTATGGCTTGTTTGGATTGTCTTACCCTGTGAGTGTGGCCTAACACCAACAAGTCACTAAGTGTGAGGTATGGATTATGTGAGATGAATTTTGGCTCTTGGCTCTTGGATTATGTATCATGGATTAATATACTGATTTATGGTGTCCATAAGGACCCTTGTGTAACCTTGTGATGTGATTCCTGATGATGTGAATTTGTGTGTATGTGAAGAATGTATGTTAAATTATGAATATAGTACTTATGAAATGATAAATTGTGTTTGCATGCTTCAAAAAAGGTGAAAAATCATGATCTTTTGTTGAAGATGTTATGAGATTTAGTATTGTAAAATAATTTAAGTAAAATGTCTTGTTGGATATTTATGGAAAATGTGTGTTTTACATGTAAAAGTATGTTGATATGTTGCATTTTGACCTATTGATTGCTTAACAACAAATTGGTAGAGGAAATTACAATGGTGGTGTATTTGAAATTGAATACTTTTTATGTTTATGATATGAGAATTTCTAGTAGGCAAGATTAAAAAGGGTGCAATGTTTTCTTTGTCTTGAAAGAAATTGATGGGTGATAATGCTAACATGTAAGTATTTTAAGTGGTTTTTATACTATGGAATCAATTTTGAAATGCAAGATGAGATTGTGTTAATTTTGTGACATTGAAAATTAGAAGGGTAGATTATGTTTGAAATGGAGTATATAAGTTTATATTTTAGTGAGATAAATTCTTTCCATAGGCAAACTAGTGTATATTATTTTTATATGAGATGAATTAGTTTTGATGTTGGTACTAACGTGTTATGTTTCCACCCTAGTTTACGACTTCTAGGAGTAAGTCAAGTTTTAGGGGGGGAGAATGTAGTACCCCTCCGTTTTTGATCTTGCATTGTGTTAGGTATTGTTTGGCATTTGAGTTATTTTGTTTGGATTGTTTGATTGATGTTGTGGTTAATCATTGCATTAGAATAATATTATTAGTTATGAAGGTATTTTTGATAATTAAATAAATATAAATGCCTTTATGTAAATTTAGTTTATAGAAATTATAGTATATTAGAAATTAAGTTAATAAATAATAGTAATAAATGTAATTGCAAATTAGAGATAAATAAATATGTTATTATAATTAAATGTTGTGTTGAGTGGTAATAAAAATAAGAAACATTTATGAGTTGTCATAAAAACTCATATATAGAAAATACGAAATGAATGAGATTCTGGAGGGAAGGGGAGTCATGGTGGAAGTGGGGAGGAGATTTTTATAGAGCTAGAAAAGATTATGTTCTTAAAAAAAAAAAGGGAGAACCTCGAGAGAGTATTTTGGGGGGATGTCTGTAGATTTTATAGGTATTATGAAGGATTTGAAGCAAGGAAGTCATTCGGTAAGTTTAGGTTTTATCAATTGTTGCTTTAACCAGTAAGTTTTCATTGAATTCATAATCAATATTTTAATGTTCTCATGCTGCATAAAATGATTTATTTTAGAGGGGCATTTTCTTTCAAGCTCCAAATCCCTTTTTTTATAAATCAATCTTGTGCATATTCTACAATCTGTTTATTCCATGAGGTTTTATCTCCTTGGGGTGGATGTAAACAACTTTGTGCCTTGTCTAGAATTTAGATTCATGCATGCATTTAGACCAAAGAATGTTTTCTCAATTATATTATCTGACAAATATTCCTCTTCTCTATTCCTTGATGGACATCCATTCATTCTATTGGGGTCTAGTACAGTGCACATTATTATTGTGCAAGCAGATTTTCTAGTTTTCCTTGTTAATCATAACCAAAAATCTCCATAAGAAATCATGGTAGTGTTTCACAATCTCTCATCATAATTTCTCTTGCATCCATTTTGAATATCAACGCATATTCAAAGGTTTCCAGCAACTCGAAAAATAGAATTTCAGGACATGTCATCAAAATCAAATGCAATTGCAAAACCACCACTATTATGGCAGTCCCTATTTCTAATTCAAGTGATCTCTTTTTGATGTTTTGCATTTATGTCAACCGGAACACCTCCAACTATTATATCTGATCCATACTCGAATTGTGTACATTTTGTAAACAATCTCAATCACTATGCTCTTGGCTTAGCAGGTGGATTATACGTTTAGAAATTGTCGTGTGAAATCCTCTCCAGTGGAGCTTTAGCTAGTATATCTTTAATGTTGCAGATTTTATTTAAACCCTATTATCACCGGTTTCATAGCTAATATTTATCACAATTACAATAAGGAAAAATGCCCAATAATGATGTTTTTAGATCATTTTGTATGAAGTTTTATCTCTAAGAAAATAATAAATAATAATAATATTATGGGTTTAGCTTAAAACCCATTTAGTGTCATCATCTGTGTTAATACTGTCAAACTGATGTCGATTGCTTTAGAATCATGTGCTATCCTTTTAGGCCTAGTATTCTTAACATTTTGTATGCCATGTATGTGCTTCCATATTTTTGCATCATGTCTGCCAGAGCATCTCCAACCTTAATGGTAAGGGTGCGGGCAAGGGTTTGGAGTCTGGTTTTGCCGCTGGATTGCATTGGCTTATAGTTTCTAATTCCTTTCAACAAATCCCTTTTGTACATTGTCAGTGATCATTGCATTCCATGAGGTGATATATCTTTGAGGCATTCTGTCAATCAGATTGCGTGCCTTGTTCGTGCTTACAAATTTTACAAATCTTATATGATTTCTCTTTTACGACTTGTTTATCAAACCACATACATTGCCTGTGCTTCCATATTTGCTACATGCAAATTATTATATGCATATCCAAAAATCATTGCATCCCGTGTGATGACATCCCACCAAAGGCGTTCTATTTTAGTATATGTTTTAAATCTTTATGCATTTTATATTTTCATCGCTGCAATGTTCATAACTCTGCACTTCAAAGAACGGTTATATTTTATGCATTTTCAATTCTAATCTTTCTTTATGCTGATTGCTTTAATTAGCATTGCCTTTAATTGTAGCAAGAGTTTTATCTTTGTACATATCATGTGACGGAACGTTTATGAGGCGTTCTGTCAAATAGCCCGTACACTATCACATTTTGCATACATTTCTACCAATGTATTCCTTAGTTACCTTATTGGAATCTCCTTCATTATCAAAGCATTCATTTCATATAATGTTTTTTTATATATAAGTGTACTATATCTTATCGACTCTATCATTGATCTTTTTAGTATATTTCCTTCATAGAAGATATTACAGTAACTTATAGATTGAAATTTTAGTAGCGTTTTCCTTTGCCATCATTTCTCTTAAATATTGTGGAAACTTCCTTCTTTATGCTCTTATTCCCATGTTGCTTGTTCATGATAGCACTTGTTGTTTTAGCTTAAAACAAGGAAATTAGAAGCCTTAAAACATTACCTTGCTACGGGAATCTAGAAATAGAAATTAGTAAATGTGTAACTTAGAAAGTTATTAGTTACTCCCTTAGACTTAAATAGAAATCTGGTTTAAAAAAAAAGTTGTTACTTTTCATTTTCTTTAACTTGAGTTGAGTATTGGAAAGTATGTACTTGGAGTCATAAATTCAAAAGGAATTTGCTGTAGTATCAATCAGAATATTATTAAAGCTTAAAGAAAGTATTTGAATTAAAGGATAAGTATTAATGTTTTTAGCAGTTAAAATCTATAATTTTAGAAAGTAAGTGGGTAGTAAATGATATGCTAATATTTAGTATAAACTAGAAATTAAAAGTGGATAAGCCACAGTTTAAATAAAATAATTTGAGAATATATTATTTTCAAATTTAATTTCTTTTGTTATATTATTTAATTGGATAATAATGATATGGTAATTGTTTTCTTTATTATTTATTTATATTGACATTTATATATTATATTTATCTTCTTATTCGAAATGTAATATAGAAGTGAATTCCATATTGTATTTTTTTTTTTAATATGTAATATAAAAATAAAATAGATGGGGTGCAAAGTTTTCTTATCAAGTATATTATATCAAAATAGGCTTTAGAAATGAAGTTGTAAGTTGTGAATGGGTACCTTGAATTTTGATTGGTCTTTTTGTGTGTTAGAAAATAAATAAATAAATATGTCAATTTAGAGCATACGGAGAAAAAAAAAAAAACCTTTTTTTTTGTATATCAAGTAGAGATGAATAATTGGAAAATTTGGAATATTTTGATGAGTGGCCCATATATATATTCTTATTCAATATGAATTAATAATTTTTAGGTAAATGCTTAATATTTAACTTTAGTATATGTCGTAAGTGTGCTATTTGAGTTTAAAAGTAGAGTGGAAAGTAAATTTTTTATTTATAATATGGGGAACTTATGATCTTAGTTAATTGTGATTATCTCATACTTGTTTTCCTTATCATAGGAAGAGGTTAAGTTACTTTTAGGATATATTAGGATTAGTGAAACATCATTTTAGATTTAATTCATTTTGGTATAGGAAATATGTTCATACATTCAACTGATGGTAGAAATAATATGATCACATCTACATTCAGAAAATGTCATAATTATGTTTGGATAGATTATAATCTCTAGTAGATGTGGACAATGTAATGGTGTTATGTTTAACAAATGAGGCAAATATAGAAACCATTATTGATGTGAATTGGATCAATTATGAGGGATCTTGTGTGATTTACATGTGATTGAGTTGGATTGGTTTAATTTCATTTATGCGGTAAAGATGACTAAATTACATTTTTAAAGGAGTTGTCTAGACTTTTATGGAGGGTAAATATCTATCATATCCGTTTGTTGAGATTTGTTTTCTGTATGATGATGTTCTTTTACTGTATGGTGTGGATGGGGATATAATGTTAAAGTATGTTTTAGATATGTGAACATGTTGTTGGATGTTGTATATGTAGTGTTATATATGTTATTTCTCTTATAAGTTCTTGAGGTTATAAAGCTTCTATTGTATATGCTAACCTTGGTTATAAATTGTATGAAACCATTTTGTCGTTGTAAGTTCAAGTTACGCTGAACTACGAAGTCTCTGCCCTACGCGTATGTAGGCAAGGCCATCATGAGCCCTCGAGACATTAGGTCAGTCCCTTAGGGCCTTAGGCTTGTCTTTTATACAATGGATATTTATTTTGAAATTAATCATGCAGGACTAATGTCACTTTAGATATGTAGTTTGTGATTATAAGATATGCAGGACTTTGGAGCTAAGGAGGTACCTTTCCACTTGTTGAAAAGATAACTACCGGGTAATATTGGTAAAGGCATATAAATGTGTATAAACTCATTGAAACATTTGTATCTTACATTTCATTTTTTATGAATGTTGGTTATTAGGATAAACTTTGTAAATTGATATCCTATCGTCCTATTGAGGTCATTATTTGTATTTTCTTGGGTAGGCATTACAATTTTTGCGTGTGTGTGTATTCCTTTGGTACTTTTGGATTTAGAACAACCATGGCTATTAGTTAGATCATGTTAACAATTAGTAAGGTAGTCATATAATTAAACATAATTTGAATGAGTTTTTTATGTTGTTGTAAATTGCTTAATTACAATAATGCAATTTATTGACTTGTTGTATCAGAATATGTTATATCTTGGTACCATTAATTCTGTTTTAAAAAAATTGTTGCCTTTTTACCGCTTTAGTTGGCTTATATTTAGGGTTATATGGTGGGGCATTACATTTGGTATCAGAGCTAGGTTACAACACTAGGATCTTTGGGTAAGGTTGTCTCCCATGTTTAGTTATAGTAATTCTTATTATGCATGTGATAGGAACTCTTGTGTTGGATAACATGTTTTAATCTAAACACCTAGATTGATGTATTGGATAGATGATCATGATATTGGTATTCAACATCGTGTGATACATAGAGAAGTAGAGTGTAAGAAAATTAGAAAAGGGAACAGGATAGCAAGTAATGTTATGATTTAGCAAAGGGAATCACATTGGTTATCAAAATAAATGTACTTATGGTAGTAATGATAATTGTGTATGTAAATGTAAATCTCCCCCTATAAATGTGAGAAACTAGTAATTATGCATTGTTTGAGTGTTGTGAATATCCCGTCCTTGCTTTGTGTACCTATGGGATGGTGATACTGGGTACCCATCCATGGAGAATATGTGTATATTAGGTGTGGAATTAACCATACCATTATGTGTGTTTGCATGTTTGTTACCTGATTGAGGGCCAAACCTTGTGTGGTTGAATATATATATATATATATATATATATATATATATATATATAGAAGAGTAACCAAAAGTTAGA
This sequence comes from Cunninghamia lanceolata, assembly GCA_027924645.1. Classification (NCBI taxonomy): domain Eukaryota; kingdom Viridiplantae; phylum Streptophyta; class Pinopsida; order Cupressales; family Cupressaceae; genus Cunninghamia; species Cunninghamia lanceolata. Next base: position 6,702,031 of record BSBN01000016.1, read on the forward strand.
TTCATAGATTATCTTCTTTTGGTTCTTTAGCCCCTCAGTCTATGAAGGGGTATTAGCACCCACAAAGTTCCTTGGATGGAGTGTACAGTGTATGCATATGATAGCACAAAGTGGTCCCTCGCTCAACTAAATCTGAGGAAACGTACTCACTACTTCTCCTTATGATGGATGAGGGTACTTGATCCATATTTGTTAGCCTAATCCACATAGTTTCTGAGTATTCAGATGGTATTTCTTGGAGGATCATTTACCTTGTCTTCATGAAAGGTATGATATGCCACATGAGTTGTTAGTTGGGGGGGCCGGGGTCTAGGACCTACATGGACAACCCAACTGGAACTATGTGATGACATGAGTCGTCACTTGACGGTCGGGGTCTAGGACCTGCATGGATAACCCAAGTGAGACCATGTACCCCATGTATATTTTGAGGTCCAGCATGTGGAGGGAGATTTGTCACCCATGTTGAGACAGATCCCATATTTGCACATGTTCTGAAATGATGCAATAGATACGGTGCCACACCCCACTGATGTTTCGACATAGTAATGGTGATGATGCCGTGTTGCTGATGGTAGCGAGCTAGGCTCGAGGACATGATGCCATGTGCTTAGACATGTGAAGGTGCACTATGAGATTGTGTTATAGCCTACTTGTGTGATGATCATAATGGGGCCTCGCACACTTGTAGAGGGATACTCATGTTTTCTTTCGATAGTTTTTAGGTTGATTAGCATATGCGTATGTCCTAGCCATGTATACCTTTGGCTATGGCAAGTACCTGCGTGTGTCTTTTCCATGAGGTGTCTCTATATGGGGTGTGTTCTGCACGTACCTACTTCCGCGGAGCCATGGACACACTGCCATGCGGTATATGACTAGTATGTGCCTTCTCCAGCTGACATATGACCATGCTGCGCTGAGATACGATGTGGAATGTGGCTGATGTGAACATTCCATGTGGGCAGCCAAGGAGTGTGTGGGCCACTTGGTTAGTCCATGTTGTGTGACAACGTGATGCAGGGTGTAGCCGAGGAGTACACCCTGAGCCATGTGGATGGCATGCCCACTCTGCACCACATGAGGGCTACTGCTATAGCCTGATGATGTTCCCTCCTTCCTTGTTTGGTGGTTGGTATCTAGTCACACAGTGTTGTATAGTGCAATTTCAAAGATTGTGGACTTTCTCTATGGTTATTGATGATTTTCTATTAATTGTGATGGCTTAGCCACATCTTGTGATCCTATTTTCTTGTAACTCTTGTGGTTACATCTGATTTAATATTAAAATTATGCGCATTTCTTGCTTTATTGAATTTTAATTTAATCTTTCTTTATGACTTTGGTGGCTAAACTAGTTTATCCTTATTATTTTCAATGTTGGCTATGTGTCATATTATGATTCCTCTCCAAGGACATATGAGGCAAACTTGGTGAGTGTATATGAAGAAGCAGACATAGGGAACCTTCAGGATGGGGGTATGTGAGGCTGTTATACAACTAGAACCCACTACCCACCTATGTGTGATGACTATCTCTTGGAGGCCAACCACCTTATACAACAAGAGAGAGGTCATTATCGCTTGTTTGGATGGTCTTACCTTGTGAGTGTGGCCTAACACTAACAAGTCACTGAGTGTGAGGTATCCATTATGTGAGATGGATTTTGGCTCTTGGCTCTTGGATTATGTATCATGGATTAGTATGTTGATTTCTGGTGTCCAGATGGACCCTTGTGTAGCCTTGTGATGTGATTCCTGATGATGTAAATTTGTGTGTATGTGAAGAATTTATGTTAAATTATGAATATAGTACTTATGAAATGATCAATTGTGTTTGCATGCTTCAAAAAAGGTGAAAAATTATGATCTTTCGTTGCAGATGTTAGGGATTTAGTGTTGTAAAATAATATAAGTAAAATGTCTTGTTGGATATTTATAGAAAATGTGTGTTTTACGTGTAAAAGTATGTTGCTATGTTGCATTCTAACCTATTAATTGCTTAACCGCAAATTTGTAGAGGAAATTACAATGGTGGTGTATTTGAAATTGAATACTTTTTATGTTTATGATATGAGAATTTCTACTAGTCAAGATTAAAAAGGGTGCAATGTTTTCTTTGTCTTGAAAGAAACTAATGGGTGATAATGCTAACATGTAAGGATTTTGAGTAGTTTTTATACTATGGAATCAATTTTGAAATGCAAGATGAGATTGTGTTATTGTTGTGACATTGAAAATTAGAAGGGTAGATTATGTTTGAAATGGAGTATATAAGTTTATATTTTAGTGAGATAAATTCTTTCCATAAGCAAACTAGTGTATATTATTTTTATATGAGATGAATCAGTTTTAATGTTGGTACGAATGTGTTATGTTTCCACCCTAGTTTGCGACTTCCAAGACTAAGTCAAGTTTTAGGGGTGGAGAATGTACTACCCCTCCATTTTCGATCGTACATTGTGTTAGGTTTTGTTTGGCATTTGGGTTATTTTGTTTGGATTGTTTGATTGATGTTGTGGTTAATCGTTGCATTAGAATAATATTATTAGTTATGAAGGTATTTTTGATAATTAAATAAATATAAATACCTTTATGTAAATTTAGTTTATGGAAATTATAGTATATTAGAAGTTAAGTTAATAAATAATATTAATAAATGTAATTGCAAATTAGAGATAAATAAATATATTATTATAATTAAATATCATGTTGAGTGGTAATAAAAATAAGAAACGTTTATGAGTTGTCATAAAAACTCATATATAGAAAATATGAAATAAATGAGATTCTGGTGGGAGTAGTATAAGGGGAGTCATGGTGGAAGTGGGGAGGAGATTTTTACAGAGCCAGGAATTAAGAAAAGATTCTATTCTTTAAAAAAAAATGGAGAACCTCGAGAGAGTATTCTGGGGGGATGTCTATAGATTTTACAGGTATTATGAAGGATTTGAAGCAGGGAAATCATTCGGCAAGTTTAGGTTTTATCAATTGTTGCTTTAACCAGTAAGTTTTCATTAAATTCATAATCAATATTTTGTTGCTCTCGTGCTGCATAAAATGATTTATTTTAGAGGGGCATTTTCTTGGAAGCTCCAAATCCTTTTTTTTATAAATCAATCTTGTGCATATTCTACAATCTGTTTGTTCCATGAGGTTTTATCTCCTTGGGGTGGATGTAAACAACTTTGTGTCTTGTCTAGAATTTAGATTCATGCATGCATTTAGACCAACAAATGTTTTCTCAATTATATTATCTGACAAATAATCCTCTTCTGTATTCCTTGGTGGACATCCATTCATTCTATTGGGGTCTAGTACAGTGCACATTATTATTGTGCAAGCAGATTTTCTAGTTTTCCTTGTTAATCATAACCAACAATCTCCATAAGAAATCATGGAAGTGTTTCACAATCTCTCATCATAATTTCTCTTGCATCCATTTTGAATATCAACGCATATTCAAAGGTTTCCAGCAACTCGAAAAATAGAATTTCAGGACATGTCATCAAAATCAAATGCAATTGCAAAACCGCCACTGTTATGGCAGTCCTTGTTTCTAATTCAAGTGATCTCTTTTTGATGTTTTGCATTTATGTCAGCCGGAACACCTCCAACTATTTTATCTGATCCAAACTCAAATTGTGCACATTTTGTAAATAATCTCAATCACTATGCTCTTGGCTTAGCAGGTGGATTATACATTTAGAAATTGTCGTGTGAAATCCTCTCCAGTGGAGCTTTAGCTAGTATATCTTTAATGTTGTAGATTTTATTTAAACACTATTATCACCGGTTTCATAGCTAATATTAATCACAATTACAATAAGGAAAAATACCCAATAATGATGTTTTTAGATCATTTTGTATGAAGTTTTATCTCTAAGAAAATAATAAATATTAATAATATTATGGGTTTAGATTAAAACCCATTTAGTGTCATCATCTATGTTAATACTGTCAAACTGTTGTCGATTGCTTTGGAACCATGTGCTATCCTTTTTGGCCTAGTATTCTTAACATTTTGTATGCCATGTATGTGCTTCCACATTTTTGCATCATGTCTGCCAAACCATCTCCAACCTTAATGGTAAGGGTGCGGGTAAGGGTTTGGAGTCTGGTTTTGTCGATGGATTGCATTGGCTTATAGTTTCTAATTCCTTTCAACAAATCCCTTTTGTGCATAGTCAGTGATCATTGCATTCCATGAGGTGATATATCTTTGAGGCATTTTGTCAAACCACTTTTACCACTTGTTTATCAAACCACATACCTTGCATGTGCTTCCATATTTGCTACATGCAAATCATTATATGCATATTCTACAATCATTGCATCCCGTGTGATGACATCCCACCTAAGGCGTTTTATTTCAGTATAGGTTTTAAATCTTTATGCATTTTATATTTTAATCGCTGCAACGTTCATAACTCTGCACTTCAAAGAACGGTTATATTTTATGCATTTTCAATTCTAATCTTTCTTTATGCTAATTGCTTTAATCTGCATTGCCTGTATTACGACAGGAGTTTTATCTTTGTGCATATCATGTGATGGAACTTTTATGAGGTGTTCTGTCAAATAGCCCGTGCACTATCACATTTTGCATACATTTCTACCAATGTATTCCTTAGTTACCTTATTGGAATCCCCTTCATTATCAAAGCATTCATTTCATATAATGTTTTTTATATAAGTGTACTATGTCTTATTGACTCTATCATTAATCTTTTTAGTATGTTTCCTTCATAGAAGATATTACAATAACTTATAGATTGAAATTTTAGTAGTGTTTTCCTTTGCCATCATTTCTCTTAAATATTGTGGAAACTTCCTTCTTTATGCTCTTATTCCCATGTTGCTTGTTCATGATAGCACTTGTTGTTTTAGCTTAAAACAAGGAAATTAGAAGCCTTAAAACATTACCTTGCTACGGGAATCTAGAAATAGAAATTAGTAAATATGTAACTTAGAAAGTTATTAGTTACTCCCTTAGACTTAAATAAAAATCTGGTTTAAAAAAAAAGATTGTTACTTTTCATTTTTTTTAAACTTGAGTTAAACTTGAGTTGAGTATTGGAAATTATGTACTTGGAGTCATAAATTCAAAAGGAGTTTGCTGTAATAAAAATCAGAATATTATTAAAGCTTAAAGAAAGTATTTGCATTAAAGGATAAGTATTAATGTTTTTAGGAGTTAAAATCTATGATTTTAGAAAGTAAGTGGGTAGGAAATGATATGCTAACATTTAGTATAAAGTAGAAATTAAAAGTGGATAAGCCATAGTTTAAATAAAATAATTTGAGAATATATTATTTTCAAATATAATTTCTTTTGTTACATTATTTAATTGGATAATAATGATATGGTAATTGTTTTCATTATTATTATTATTTTATTGATCTTTATATCTTATATTTATCTTCTTATTCAAAATGTAATATAGAAGTGAATTCCATATTGTATTTTTTTTTTATATGTAATATAAAAATAAAATAGGTGGGGTGGAAAGTTTTCTTATCAAGTGTATTATATCATTATAAGAAAGGGCATGGATATTGCATCCTTTGAAAATGTAAAAGCTCTTCAATCTAAATTATAGGAAGTTTTAGCTCGAGAAGAAATCTTTTGGAGATAGAAATCAAGGGAGACTTGGTTGAGAGAAGGAGACTGAAATACAAAATTCTTCCATGTATCGGCTATGGTAAGAAGACATCAGAATTCTATTTATGCAATTAAAGACTCTATGGGGAATAGTTTGCAAGATGATGTTCTTATTCAAAAAGAAGGAGTTAATTTCTTTCAGAAGCTCCTTTCTAAAGAAAATATTACGGTCCCCATTTTGACTATGCAAGAAGTTATAAACCATATTCCTAGTTTGATTTCACAACAAGATAATTTGGAATTATTGAAACAATTTTCTTTAGAAGAAATTAAGGCAATGGGTTTTTATTTAGATCCAGACAAATCTCCTGGTCCGGATGGCTTTACCCCTCTTTTCTTTCAAAAATATTGGGACTTTGTAGGTAAGGATGTATGGTTAGCAGTAGAAGAAGCTCATAGAAATCGAACTATTTTGAAAGAGATTAATTCTACTTTCATTGGTTTGATTCCTAAAGTTGCTACTCCCTCCTCTTTTGCTGATTTCAGACCCATTTCTCTTTGTAATACTTTATATAAAATCATCTCTAAAGCAATTACTTTAAGACTTGCTATTTTTATTCCAAAAATTGTATCAGATGAACAAGGAGGTTTTGTTCCAGGTAAGGAAACATCTGAAGGTGCTTTGGTGGCTCATGAGGTTTTACATTCAATGCAAAATAGATGGGGTGCAAAGTTTTCTTATGAAACCTGTTTAAGATTGGGGAGAGTGAGAAACTCTCGCCGAGAACAATGAAGATCCTATCTTGGAATGTTAGGGGCATTAATGCCCCTAACAAAAAATGCTTGGTAAAGTGTCAGATATATTCTTCAGGTATGGACATCATTTTGCTTCAAGAGTCAAAGATATTCCAAACTCAAGCTGATATTATTTTCCCAAAATGGGACAAATGGAAGTTTCATCATTTTCCTTCTCAGGGGGCATCAAGAGGTCTGGTTATTCTTTGGGATAGTACAAGCTGTGATGCAAATTTAATTTGTTCTACTCAAAACTTTTTATTGGTTAAAATAATTTCCCCATCATTAAACTTTTGGTTATTCAATGTTTATGGACCAATTTTGACCAGTGAAAAAAAAGATGTTGGGATATTTTAACTGCACTTTTGGAAAATATAGCTGGAGAAAAAACTATATTAGGGGAGATTTTAATGCTATCACTTGTTTATCAGAGAAATCGGGAGGTATTTTCCCTCCCTAGAGGGTAATTGATGTTTTTAATGATTTTATTTTAGACAATGCATTAATTGATAGCCCTTTACTAAATGGGAGTTTCACCTGGTCCAATAGGAGAAAGGATTTTCTAAATATTGCAGAAAGGTTGGATAGATTTTTGTTCTCTTCTGAATGGTGTTTTGACTGTAAAATTTTTTGTACCTCTGTCCTTCCTTTCTCTGCATCAGATCATTTCCCCATTTCTCTTCACTTGGATTTGGATATGACTAGAAAGAAATTTAGATCTTCTTTTAAGTTTCAATCTATGTGGTTTAGAGATAACAACTTCTTACCCTTGCTGGAATCTTGGTGGAAGAGTGCCATGTTTGTGAAAGGTTCTTGTATGTTTTGGCTTAATGAGAAATTGAAATTTATAAGAGGAAAAATTAAGGAATGGAATAAATTTTCGATTGGTAACATTTTTTCTCAAAAGGCTGCTTTGCAATCACAACTAGAACAGATGAATGAAGTCATTATAAGAAAGGGCATGGATATTACATCCTTTGAATATGTAAAAGCTCTTCAATCTAAATTAGAGGAAGTTTTACCTTAAGAAGAAATCTTTTGGAGACAGAAATCAAGGGAGACTTGGTTGAGAGAAGGAGACCGAAATACAAAATTCTTCCATGTATCGGCTATGGTAAGAAGACATAAGAATTCTATTTATGCAATTAAAGACTCTATGGGGAATAGTTTGCAAGATGATATTCTTATTAAAAAAGAAGGAGTTAATTTCTTTCAGAAGCTCCTTTCTAAAGAAAATATTACGGTCCCCATTTTGACTGTGCAAGAAGTTATAAACCATATTCCTACTTTGATTTCACAACAAGATAATTTGGAATTATTGAAACAATTTTCTTTAGAAGAAATTAAGGCAGTGGTTTTTTCTTTAGATCCAGACAAATCTCCTGGTCCGGATGGCTTTACTCCTCTTTTCTTTCAAAAATGTTGGGACTTTGTAGGTAAGGATGTATGGTTAGCAGTAGAAGAAGCTCGTAGAAATTGAACTATTTTGAAAGAGATTAATTTTACTTTCATTGGTTCGATTCCTAAAGTTGCTACTCCCTCCTCTTTTGCTGATTTCAGACCCATTTCTCTTTGTAATACTTTATATAAAATCATCTCTAAAGAAATTACTTTAAGATTTGCTATTTTTATTCCAAAAATCGTATTAGATGAGCAAGGAGGTTTTGTTCTAGGTAAGGAAACATCTGAAGGTGCTCTGGTGGCTCATGAGGTTTTACATTCAATTCATCAACATAAAATTCCTGCCATGTTGGTTAAATTGGATATGTTAAAAGCATATGATAGAGTGTCTTGGGACTTTTTGTTTCAAGTTGTCCTTAAGTTTGGATTTTCATCTAAATGGTGTAAGTGGATTTCATCTTGTATTTCTAGTGTAAGTTTTTCAGTTTTGATTAATAGTTCTCAATCTAAATTATTTAAGTCCTCTCAAGGGATAAGGCAAGGTGATCCTTTGTCCCCTTTACTTTTCATAATAATGGCTGAAGGTTTCAGTAGATTGATTATGTCACAAAACTCCTTGTGTAATTGGAAGGGAATTACAATTCCTAGAGTCCCCTTTGCTATTACTCATACTTTGTTTACAGATGATACTTTATTGTTTGGGCATTCTGTGATGTTAGAAGCTAAAATCATGAAGGATGTAATTTCTAAGTATTGTTTAGTTTCAGGTCAGAAAGTGAATCAGGACAAATCCAAAATTTTCTTCTTTTTTTCAACTCCTTTAGTGCAAGAAAGGATTGCAAAATTTCTGGGTTTCCAAGTGGACGCCCTTCCTTCAAGATATTTGGGAATTCCTTTTTTCTTGGGGTCAATTAAAAACATGTTTTGGGATAAACTTATTACAAGTATCAAATCTAAAATTTCTTCATGGAAAAGTAAATGGTTAACATTGGCTGGAAAAATTCTTATGATTAAAACAGTTTTATCAGCAGTGCATGTTTATATGTTTTTAGTGCTTATGGTTCCCAAGTCTATCCTTTCTTGCCTTGTGAATATTTTGAGGAAATTCTTGTGGAATGGCTCTAATTTGAATGGGAAAAAGATCACCCTAATTTCTTGGGACAAAATTTGTATTCCAAAGTAGAAAGGAGGAACTGGGATTCATAACATTGAAGCCCACAATAAGGCTCTTGGAGCCAAATTGGTTTGGAATTTATATGAAAAGCCAGAATCCAAATGGGGAAAAATTATGTTTGCTAAATATTTAGATTCATTTTCTCCTGAAAGAATCTTTACTATTCTTAATCCAAAGGTGGGTTCTCATATTTGGAATTTTCTGATAAAATGTAGAGAGGTGATATCCCCTTTTTATCTTGGGTTATTCATGACGGAAATTCTTCTCTTTTGGGATGATTCTTGGAATAATCATCAACCTTTGTCTAAAATAGAAGGTCTTCAAGAAATTAAGCTATTTTTGAGTAAAGTTTGGGGAGTAAAAGTTGAAGATTATATCAAAATTGACTATAATTTAGATATTAATAAAACTGTGTGGAGAAATTTTGATGATTTTTTGATTCCTCAAGAGCAAAAGGTTTAGCTTAAGAATATCTTGAAGGAAAGAAGAATTTTTATTTCAAGAGAAAAGGATAAAATTATATGGGTCCCCTCAAAGTCTGGGTGTTATTCAGTTAAGTAAGGATATCTAAGTATCATTAGTAAGGATTCTAATTCAGTTATTAATTGACCTTATAAGCTTTGTTGGAGTGGTCCTTGTTTGCCTAAAGCAGGAGCTTTTGCCTGGTTAACCTTGAATTATAGAATCCTTACTAGTGATAGGTTAGCCAGGCTTGGGGTTGCTAACCCATTCTTATGTCCTCTTTGTTCTAAAGTTGACGAAATAGTGGATCACTTATTGTTGAACTATAATTTTTCTTCAAAAGTCTGGTATTGGCTCCTTTCAAAACTATTTTGGCAAGGCCCCCTTCCTTTCTCTCTCCTTCAAGTTTTTCAAAGATGGCCCATCTTATTCACAAATTCTACCTTTACTGCACTACGGTTGGTCTCGCCAAGTATTGTTATTTGGTCTCTGTGGCTTGAAAGAAATACTAGAATTTAAAAAAAAAAATCCCTTTGATGTAGTTACTGGTAAAATTAAGAAAATGATTTCAAAAGTAGTCTTAGCCTCACTAATTCCCAGAAAGGTAGGTTCTTTAGTTTTTACATCGTGGGATGATCTGATGTTAAAAAGTTGGAAACTATTAAATTTGCCTAATTCAAACTGTTTTAGTGCTGATATCAAATTTGATAGGTCCTCCATCAAATGGATTCCATAGCCTATTTCTTTTATAAAACTTAACTTTGATGGAGCAAGCAGAGGTAATCCTGGTAATTCTAGTGCTGGCTATGTTATGAGAGATCATTATGGTTTAATTCTAAGAGCTTTGTTAGTAAAGCTTGGTATATGCACAAATAATGAGGCAGAGGCATTGGCATTAATAGCTGGTCTAAACTTAGCTATAAAATGTGGCATTACAAATCTTATAGTGCAAGGGGATTCGTTAAATATTATAAGAGATTTTTCTTTTAAGTCTTCTCCCAACTAGAAAATTGATTATATTTTAAAATTTGGAAGGAATCTACTGGATCACTTCCAATCTTTTAAAATAGTCCATACTTATATGGAAGCCAACCTATTAGCAGATTTTTTTGGCTAACTTTGCTTTTTGCACTAATGACTCCTCTAAGGAATGGGACTCTAATTCTTTTTTGTTGAACCCTGGAGTAAGCAACATCTTGGCTAAGGAAAGTCATAACTAATTTGTTTATCTTGTGATACAATTTTTTAGTGGAATTTTTTGTTTGTTAAAAGCTAGAACCACCTCTACTATGCGGCTTCCTCCATTTTGACAACTAACATTTCTTTCTGATCGCCTCATTGTTGACTCCTTCACTGTGACTTACTCCCATTGGTAAAACTCTTCCCTCATCTTCCGATAACACATCTCATACTGAAATGCATAACACTAAACTTCACCTTCAGCAAGACTGCCTCGATCAACACTGACTCCACACCTTCCACCAATACACTAATAACTAATCCCTCAGTGACACTTAATGTTTGTCACTCTAATCGGTGAGGATACATACTATTGGCTCAACACTACTTCATTCACCCGATGGTTCTTCTCACACCGATGTTTTCTACTTTGCATATACATTACTTGACTTGCTATAGCCGGTAACCCAATGTTCTCATACTAAAATGTATAACTCTAAACTTCACCTTCGGCAAGACTGCCTCTATCAGCATTGACTCCACTCCTTCCGCCGATATGCCGATTACTAATCCATCGGTGACACTTAATGATTGTCACCCCGATCGGTGTGAATACATACTATCGGCTCAATACAACTTCATTCACCCGATGGTTCTTCTTACACCGATGTCTTTTACTTTGCCTATACATTACTTGACTTGCTATAGCCGGTTATCCAATGTATCTCCAATATGACTTCTCAGTTTCCATCGGTCATTCTTTGTATCTAATACCACTTTTGATGATCTTGGTTTTCTTAATCCAATTTCTATGCAGGAAGTTTTTAAGATATATGAGGATGTTGTCGAAAGGGCTATCACCCAGGTTTGTGATTTGCATATTTTACACTCTTCTAGATCTAACTATCCATCTCAAGCAGTATCACATTTTCTTTCTAATGCTATGGATCTTTTGCAAAGTTTCAATTTGGTAAGGAATTTGGGTCTTATGTTTGTTCAAGATGCTCTTTTTTCTGTAGAGACTTTTAATGATGTTATAGAGGATTATGATTTGCATTCAGATACTGCTCTTTTGGGAGGTTTGTTTTGACTGCAGGGTTCTCTTCTGCTGCCCTGCGATGCATTATCTTTTCAATGTATTCTTGCATGGCCTCCAAAACAATTGTGTCTTGTCTTTCTAGAATTCTAGTCATTGCCACAGGTGGGAATTGGGAAGGCAAATGGTAGATGATGTTACAGAATTATTTAATGCTTGGAATTTCCTTTTGCATTATGTTCCTCCTCCTCCACCTCCTCCTTCTCAGCTAGCAGAAGAAGAGGCTCATGATCTGCAAGGTATTCTTGTTGAAGATTTGTAGGAGGATAGTTAATATTTTTTTTGTTTTGAAGAAAGATTAAGTTTTGTTATTTGTCAATTTTATCAGTGGCTAGCTTGTAATAGTGTTGTTTTCACATAGCATTAATCCCATAATGTTCTGAGCCACAAACATTTTTTGGTTGACTCACCCTTTTGAGTCGATCTTGTATTGTATTTACTTAAAAAGGGCTACAACCGGAGGTTTTCTTTGCTAATTCTTTCCTACCGGTATGCCTTATTGAATCTGGCATTTTGTAAATTTTATTATATAATTAATATAATTTTAGTGGCTTTGCCACTTTTTAAAAAAAAAAAAGGCTTTAGAAATGAAGTTGTAAGTTACGAATGGGTACCTTGAATTTTGATCGGTCTTTTTGTATGTTAGAGAATAAATAAATAAATATGTCAATTTAGAGTATACAAAAGAAAAAAAGCACTTCTTTTTTTTGTATATCAAGGAGAGATGAATAATTGGAAATTTTGGAATATTTTGATGAGTGGCCCATATATATATTCTTATTCGATATGAATTAATAATTTTTAGGTAAATGCTTGATATTTAACTTTAGTATACATCTTAAGTGTGTTATTTGAGTTTAAAAGTAGAGTGGAAAGTAAATGTTTTATTTATAATATGGGGAACTTATGATCTTAGTTAATTATGATTATCTCATACTTGTTTTCCTTATCATAGGAAGAGGTTAAGTTACTTTTAGGATATATTAGGATTAGTGAAACATCATTTTAGATTTAATTCATTTTGGTATAGGAAATATGTTCATCCATTCAACTGATGGTAGAAATAATATGATTACATCTAGATTCGGAAAATGTCATAATTATGTTTGGATAGATTATAATCTCTGGTAGATGTCGACAATGTAATGGTGTTATGTTTAACAAATGAGGCAAATATAGAAACCATTATTGATGTGAATTGGATCAATTATGAGGGATCTTGTGTGATTTACGTGTGAATGAGTTGGATTGGTTTAATTTCTTTTTTGCGGTAAAGATGACTAAATTACATTTTTAAAGGAGTTGTCTAGACTTTTATGGAGGGTAAATATCCATCATATCTTTTTGTTGAGATTTATTTTCTGTATGATGATGTTCTTTTACTATATGGTTTAGATGAGGATATAATGTAAAAGTATGTTTTAGATACGTGAACACGTTGTTGGACGTTGTATATGCAGTGTTATATATGTTATTTCTCTTATAAGTTCTTGAGATTATAAAGCTTCGATTGTATATGCTAACCCAAGTTATAAATTGTATGAAACCATTTTGTGGTTGTAAGTTCAAGTTACCCTGAACTACGAAGTCTGTATGCTACATGTACATAGGCAACGCCATCATGAGCCCCTAAAACATTAGGTCGGCCCCTTAGGGCCTTAGGCTTGTCTTTTATACAATGGATATTTATTTTGAAATTAATCATGCAGGACTAATGTCACTTTAGATGTGCAGTTTGTGATTATAAGATATGCAGGACTTTGGATCTAAGGAGGTACCTTTCCACTTGGCGAAAAGATGACTACCTGGTAGTATTGGTAAAGGCATATAAATGTGTATAAACTCATTGAAACATTTGTATCATACATTTCATTTTTTATGAATGTTGGTTATTAGGATAAACTTTGTAAATTGATATCCTATCATCCTATTGTGTTCATTATTGCTATTTTCTTGGGTAGGAATTACAATTTGTGCATGTGTGTGTATTCCTTTGGTACTTTTGGATTTAGAACAACCATGGTTGTTAGTTAGATCATGTTAGCAATTAGTAAGGCAGTCATATAATTAAACATAATTTGAATGAGTTTTGTATGTTGTATATTTCTTAATTACAATAATGCAATCATGTTATCCCTAGAGATATGAGTTGACTTGTTTTATTAGAATATGTTATATCTTGGTACCATTAATTATGTTTTAAAAAAAATTTGCTGCCTTTTTACTGCTTTAGTTGGCTTATCTTTAGGGTTGCATGGCGGGGCATTACAATTACCACAAAAGAAAGTATTACCATTCTTGCAATTTAAATTGAGATGAGATGTCTTTCAGGAAAGGATAAAATATAGACTACAGATAAAGATCCAACTCCTTTATGGCAAGCTTAATATACAATTTTGAACTAAGAAGGAACTTTTCTTTCTTTTTGGATGAATATGGAATGCATCCATAGAGCATGTTGTATGGTGGACTTTGCATGCATCGGTAAACATGTATGCAAAAGTGAAGGCATGCAATTTGTTTGACATAATGGCTCAAAGAGACACTTCCCTAATAATACAAAGTTCATAGCTCTAAAGGATTCTAATAAATAACTTAGAAGCTTCCATGTTTAAGGTAGAGTGTAGCCAAGATAAACAAACTATTAACAAATTTCCTCAAGAAAGTGTTTTTTTTATTGCAGGAAAACTCAAAGAGACAAAATGGACTTGTTGAAAAGCTATCAAACAAATGTAGTGTTGTGAGATGAAGAAAAGGCACACAACAATCTCAAATAAAAGTTGAGAAGACTTAAAACTTTAATCTAATACCAAAATGGAGATACAAAATCTGTAAGTAGAATACCTCTAGCTAAGATTATATTGTGCAATGCATAAACACTAATTAGTTAAAATTCATAGAAACTTACTAATTGATGCAACCATAGGTGATGAATTAGACCATAATTTGACTAGTATCCTCCTCACTTTGATTTCTTCAAAGATACCTATAAATTTTTGAAAATTCCTTACAGAAGCAAGAGCATCCCATCTATGAAATTCTACTTTTGACCTCTTTGTTTTATTCCCCAAAGCTCCCAAGTGTTGCAACCTGGTGCTCTGATACCTATGTAATGGCCTCCCAATAAAAACTATTAATTCAATTAAAATAAAGCAAATTGAGATGAATTATTTATAAATTAGAAAGTAAGATAATAAAATTCACTAAAATTTATTAATACTTACATTAATTACAATCAAGTAATCATTAATATTTAAAGATTTCCCTTTGTATTCATCAACTGAAACAACAATACTAAAAACATGATAACTTTTTCCAAACTGAATGAAATTTGAAACCGTAAAATGTTCAAGAAAGCTAACATAAAGACCTTCAAAACCCATAAAACATTTTGTAATAATTTGAGTATGTAAAAAGTTGTTAATGAAAGAATATGATAGTTTTCTTGAAAGAAAAGTTTAGAACTTTTTTAAAGATAGAATAACATTTGTTGAATAAACAACCTCAAAAATGTTTTTGATGAAGAATCCTTTGAATATGAGTTCTGAGAGCTTCAATAACCAAATGATACTAATGAGAGCTTAAAATCAAATGGATTGAAAAGATTAACCCAGACCCATGGATCAAAGATAGCTCTAAATTCCTTCCTCTGTAAATGTGAAACACAAATTAATATATGCAGCAAAAACCTAAATGAAATCTTTATATAAGAATTCCCATATCGTTTATGCACTTTGGTGTCCATAGATTTTTCTTCTTGACCTGTATCAAACAAACTAGGGTAACCTAGAATAGATCTCTTGATCTGCAATCATAAAGTTAATAATAGATTAGATTTGTACATTTGTCCTGTAACCAATAACAATCCAAATTTTTCTTCAAAACTATAGAAATCCAAATAAAATCAACCATATTGCTCTCCACCCAACCTTAGGATTGACAGAGTCGAATCCACCCCTAAGCAAACTTTTCTGAAAACAAAATTTAATTACACAATGATAACTTTTCAAATAGACAAATTATTAGCTCGCATAGAGTAGCATTAACAACTCACATATAGTAGCAATTAATAGCTCACATAGAGTAGCAATATTAGCTCTCGCAGAGCATCAATAATGGCTCACATAGAAAATCAATATTAGCTCACACAGAGCATCAATAATGGCTCACACAGAGCATCAATATTAATTTAACATTATTCCATCAATGAATACAACAATAATCAGACAAGAAAAAAATAGAATTAACAACAAATTTTCATACCTCTGTTCTCCATGCTAGAATCTCCCCTACCATTTTCAACCAATTTCCTCTATCTCTCCCAAAATCCTTCCAAGAATCAGTTACAAAAGACTTTATAGCCCTTTCTTTTCCCACAGAGCATCTCAAATAACTCCCTTTCTTTTCTTTTTAATAGAACTTTCTCCAAAAACTCTTCATATTTCTTTTATAAAAATAATACCAACATAATGAAAGAAGACTATACATTTCCTCATAACCCCATTAAAATAATAATTAAGAAATAAATATTTGAGCCACTCCACCTGCTACTCATATTAACTAAACATTAGTACTTCTAAAATATTTTATAATCAAAACAACCTTTAATATTATAATAATACTTTTCAACATAATCATCAATACTTCATAATTGTTTAACTAAACGTATTTTTTTATTATTTTTTTCAACATAAATAATTAATCATCCATTAAATACATAAACATTTAATTATCATAATCAAAACATCATAAATCAAAATTGACTCATAAATTAATAGCAAAATATAATATCAAATAATTATCTAAAATAATATTAGCTAGACCACACAACAAGTGATAAGTAAAAGAAGATTACAATCCTAGAAAAGTGCATCTCTTTCCTTTTCCAACTTGGAGGTTAAGGGTGAATACACCTTCTCACCTCAAAATTCAATTATTTTATAAATTGTTTACTACATTCACTTGAATTATGTAAAACATGACCATTATATAAATAAATATGAACTTTTTGTTATGAGATGAATGTACAAACTATAAATGTATTTCAATATTTCTGATTATATATTATTTCTAATATATTACTTCATCTTATTGCGTATTTTGCCTAATATGTTATGGTTCAACACATAATAAATTCTCTATTATAACATGCTTATAGGTAAATTTTGTTTAGATTATTTGTTCTTGTGAGAATTTATATTTCTTGTTACTATTTAGTAGTGTCATCAAGTGATTGATATTCATATATGTTGAAGAATATTGTATATTGAATATATTTTTTCAATTACAACAATTTTAATTAGTATGTAGATCATTGAAAATTTTATATTTTCAAATATATTGTGCTTTTTTTATATGTATGCTATTTTGGATTGTTGACCTATCCTTTATAATCTAGAATTTGTATTCTCCCTCCAATGTTTAATTATAAGAAACTTTTAACTCCAATATAGAAATTAGAATTACCAGGACTAGCAATTATAATTTTGACTGGTAATCACAATTACAAGTAAACACGTGACAATTTTAAGTATTAAGACTATCAATTACAATTAGAATCAATCAGTCCCAATTGAAATTTTGACTAGCAATCACAATTACAATTAAACACACGATAATTTTAAGGATTGAGACTATATCAGTTACAATCACAATCAATCACTCACAAGTACAACTATAAGTAGCAAATAGAATGAGGACTTACAAATTTTTGTGACTTATTGTATAAATTTTCCTCTTATCTACTTAGAATTAGTTGTATGAGCAATATAAATTTCAACAAAAGATTTGTCAATATAACAAAACCCTAAAGTCATATCAAATGCACCAAATAAAGATAAATTAGATAAATGTTACCAAATATTTGATTGTGGTTGCTCATAAATTCTACATAACTCCAATGTGAATTTTTTTCGAGGGGGTCAATGGTAAATGAAATTGATTTTATAAGGTTTGGATAGAAATTGGTTTAGGTAGTTAAACGGAAATCGATAAGGTAGGTAAAAAGGTGGTTAGGGTTTTGAAATTATTATTTTTGATTTTTACGAATAGGTTTTTAGGGTAAGGTATACGTTAAATAATAAATTAAGTTTATGAAGTTTAAGTTATTATTTATGGGAAATGACAAAAGGATAAGATTTAATTAATTAATTAAAATTAATTAAATATGTGGATTAAGGGTGGGTTAGGAATTAAGGAATATTTAATTAATTAATTAAAATTAATTAAATTTTATGACTTAGGGAAATGATCAATTGGTCAATTTTTTATGTCTACATTTTGCCCCTCTTTGAGATGATGTTGCGAAGTGATGTCATTTCAAAGAAGATTAAAACATAGGTTTTTGGATTTAGATTTTGGATAGGCTAGGGTTCACATGGGGCTCATAAAAATGAAGGATTGGTAGATGATGCTCCCTCAAGAGGATATGCAGGGACGAAGGAGATGGATAGGCTCTTGAAAAAGGAAATGAAAGGAAGGTGGTGAAGTTATGCTAAGAAAACTTTTGAGCAACCTAATGTTTGATATAGCACCTGACAGTATGCACCAAGGTATAAAGACCAAGGTGACGAGGTGTCAAATGCAAAAAGGAGTAAAGTCGCAAGCAAGTATATGCCTAATGGCACCATGATATGAAAGACCATGATGATGTCGTGGTAGGTATGTTGCAAGGACCGATAATAGACACAAAACAAAAATGAGTCAACACACACAAGCAAAACAAGAAAAGCACACATACACAACATTGCCTCTAGACATAAAAGAAAAATAAGAACCAAAATACTTAATCATGACGTAAGTAATGAATGTAGTGAGATCTCAAGCCAAAGATTAATGAGATGGATAAGTGCCTATTGTGGGAATGATATATCCCTAGATAAGGCAAGGATGTGATAAGGTAAGTAAAGGATGGTTTGGCATGACGGATCCACAACTTGGTTACTATGGTCAAGATCAAATCCCTAGGTGTCGAGTTGTGCAATTTTGCCTAAGAGTTTCAAAGTGTTTTTGAGATATGGCTTGGATTGTGCGAGTGTCAAAATTTGGTTTATGTTTGTTTTGTTTGATTTTTGTGTTTTTTTATGATTTTAATGGAGGAAGAGAATGATGACCTAGTGTTGAAAACTTTATTATGGGGTTGGATGAGACTGGAAATGTAGATGAACACAAGAGTTTATCATGAGGAACCCAAAGGTACAAAGACACATAGAACTACACAGGTGGACAAAAGAAGACTAGGAGTGGATTAGGTGAAGGAATGGGAAAAGACAAATGGAAAAGATGGTGACAACAAAATGTAGAATAGAAAACAAAACAATGACTAGATGATACTGAGTATATTCATATTGCAAGTTATGAATGGAGGATGAATGGAGAATGGATTTTACTATGGATGGGAGATAGATGATGGAGTCATGGGTGATGTGAAAAAGCTACCTAAAGGATGGTGGGGGTAGCTCAAACTCTACACATGGTGCATGTGAATAGGTTTTCACCATGGTACCAATCCAGGGCGCCACCGAAGTGGTTTTCACCATTAGACGAATTTTTTTTAATTTTTAATTTTAGTTATTTATTTATTTATTTTGAGTTTTTTTTTTAAACTAGGATACTCTGAGTCAGGTATAGAATCATTTGAGATGGGCTATGTTGATAGGCTCTTCCAAAGGTTGACCTTTCAGAGTGGAAAGTTGGTAAGATTTTGATCCATAGCTCTTGATTATGACAAAAGGTCCTAACCAGTTAGGTTCAAACTTCCCTTTATTTGTACAATTAGCAAGATTTGTTTGATTTTCTAGTAGAACAATATCTCCAAGCTCAAATTTATGAGGCTTCATTTTCTTGTTGTAACCTTGGCGCAGGTGATTCTGATAAGCTTTTAGATGATTAAGAGTCGTAAGTCACATCTCATCCAACAGTTTAAGCTCTTGTAATCTTGACATACAATATTCTTCATCTGAAAATAAATGTTGTAAGGATACTCACAAGGATGGGAGCTCAATCTCAATGGGTAGAATAGCTTCTGAACAATATACCAAGGAATAAGGTGTGGCACCTGTAGGAGTGTGAATACTGGTTTGATAAGCCCAAAGAGCAGGATTAAGTTGCAAGTGCCAATTACGACTAGCCTCGTTCACTATTTTCTTTAGGATTTTCAAAAGAGTCTTATTAGTTGCCTCAGCTTGGCCATTGTTTTGCAGATAATAGAGAGTAGAAAAGTGATGTTGGATCTTGAATTTGTTGTAAAGCTTTTTGACATCTTGATTCTTAAAAGGGCGGCCATTATCTATGACTATGGCTTGAAGAATACCATAGCAGAAAATGATATAATGGAAGATGAACTTAGATATTTGCTTTCTGGTTATGTAAGTAAGTGGAATTGCTTCAACCCATTTAGTGAAGTATTCGGTAGCAGGGATAATAGATTTGTAGCCATCTGAGGAAGAGGGATGTATTTTTCCAATGAGATCGAGCCCCCATTGTGAGAACGTCCATGGAGTAGTGATATTTTGTAGTTCTTGTGCTGGTGCATGAATTAGATCACTATGTTGCTGACAAGGTACACATTTCTTGACAAAATCATGCACATCCTGCTCCATAGTAGGCCAGTAGTATCTTGTACAAAGCAATTTCTTGACTAAGGAAGGACCACTAGAATGACCACCACATATGCCTTCATGTGTCTCATGCAAGGTAGTTTGGGCTTCTTTTAGGTTAAGACATTTAAGCAAGACACCACCTAGTGACCTTTGATAAAGTGTGTCACCGAGGAGGACATATTAGGAAGAATGACAGATGATCGAGCGATGTTGGGATTTGGAAAGATTTGGTAGGATTATTTGGCTGTGAAGGTAATGGTAGATCTCATTGAACCAAGTGGAGTTAGGACCAATAATATCACATACCAATTTTGATTCTACGATATTGAAAGATGGTATAAACAACTGTTCTATTAGGAATTCAATTTTGGGATCATTTCCAAACATCTCTATGATTGAACCAATTGTGGCCATAGCATCAGTAGCTTTATTGTGAAGCCTTGAGATCTGTTCAAATGTGATCTTGTTGAAATATGTTTTGAATGTATCAACTAGTTTCTTGTATGGCATTAACTTTTTATCTTTTATCTGATATACATTGTTTACTTGTTTGATTGCTAGTTGAGAATCTCCATGAACTTGTAAGTCTTTGATATTCTAAGTTATAGCTAATTTCAATCCTTTAATTAGTGCTTCATATTTGGCGATGTTGTTTGTACATGGAAACTGAATGTGAAATGATTTTGGTATATAATCACCTTGAGGTGTAACAAAGAGAATTCCAGCTCCGAAGCCACGCTGAGTATGAGAACCATCAAAATATAATTGCCAAGAGGGAAAAGTTTCTATGTCCAAAATTGATTCATAAAAAAATTTTGTTACCATTAGATGATCTAATTCTACTAGTGCGTCTACCAGTTGATCTACTATTATTTATCCCTTTATAGCTTTCCTGTCAATGTACTCAATGTCAAATTTGCTAAGCATCATCACCCATTTTGCCATACGACTAGTTAAAGCTGCTTTGGATAGTAGATATTTGAGAGGGTAAATCTTTGATATAATCTTATTCTAATGACTCAACATGTAATGCCTAAGATTTTGTGATGTAAAGACAATAGCGAGACATGACTTTTCAATGGGTGAATAATTCAGTTCATAGCCCACCAAGGTTCTACTAATATAATAGATTGCTTGTTTTTTACCATTATCATCATTTTGTGCTAAAAGAGCCCCTAATGCTACCAATGTTGTTGACATATATAAAATAAGGGCTTTTCCATGAATAGGTGGCATCAACACAGGAGGAGATCTCAAGTACTCTTTGAGTTTGTCAAATGCTTCTTGGAAGTTTTGATCTCAAATAAATTGTGTGCTTTTCTTCAATAGGTGAGTAAATGGTTGACACTTGTCTGCAAGTTGAGTGATAAACCTCCTTATGGATTGTAATTTTCATTGCAAAGATCTAAGTTTTTTTAGATTTTGAGGAGGCATTTCCATTATAGCTTTGACTTTTGCTGGATCAACTTCAATTCCTCTTCTTGACATGATATAACCTAAGAGTTTTTTAGATGTTACTCCTAATACACACTTCTTAGGATTCAGCCTGACATTGTACTTTTCAAGACGATCAAAAATGTTTTCCAAAACATATAGGTGACCCTCTCTAGTTTTTTTATTTAGCTAGTATGTCATCTACATAATCTTCCATTTGTTTGTGAAGCATATCATGAAAAATAATAGTCATTACTCTTTGATATGTGGCTCTGGCATTTTTTAGACCAAAGGGCATGACAAGATAACAATATGTTCCCCAAACACAAATGAAAGAGGTTTTATGTTGATCTTCTTAAGCTATTCTTATCTGGTTATACCTAGAAAATCCATCCATCAATGGTAGCATCTCATGTCATGCTGTCAGATCCACTATGATATCAATATTCGGTAACAGAAAATCATCTTTTGGACAAGCTTTATTGATGTCTCTGAAATCATTACAAATTCTGATGGTTCCATTTGGCTTGGCTGCAGGTACAATGTTTGAGATCCATTTAGGATAATCTACCAGTTTGATGAAACCAACTGCCAAGAGCTTTTCTAACTCTACTTTGACCATTAAGGCAATTTTGGGATGCATCTTTCTCAATTTTTGCTTGACTGGTTTTGTTCCTAGATGGACTATTAAATGATGTACTATTAGTGATGGATCTAATCCTGGCATGTGTGCATAGGACCAAGTAAAATTGATTTCCCATTTTCTAAAGAAAGAATTGAAGTCCCGAGTTTGAGATTCTGGTAGTGACTTTGTTGCATATGTGATCTTGGGTTCTTCTGTAGTTCCAAGATTCATCTCTTGTGTCTGTTCTATGAGTATAGTGGACTTTTTGTGGTGTGCCCCCACTTTGGGGAGGTTAAATTCCTCATCCTCTAGCGCCTTAGAGAGGTTTTCACCATTGGTTATGTCTTATATTTTTATTTTTTCATCATTCGAAAGTGCCACAAAGTGGTTTTTACCAGGGGATGTTATTTTTATATTTCCATTTTTCTGACTAAGGAATTTAATAGATTCCCCAAAGTAGGCATTGGAGTGTAGTTTAGTAGTGTAACTAATTTTGTGATCTTTGATTGATAAGTGAGTACAAAGTCCTAGAAATTCAGCAATAGCCTCATCATTTTCAAAGACATCAAGGACAGTAGGTCCATGTTGGTTCCAGGCAATGAGATCGAGATAGACAAGGGGTAAGAAATCAGATGAAGTGGATGGGGTGGATGAGGAAGATGGTTGATCAAAGGAATAAGTGATGGTATAGATGGAATTATCCTTGAAGACATCGGTGACCGCTTCAAAAGGATCTATGAAAGTGTCCCAATTAAATGACTCAACCATGGGAAAAGTTTGCACCACTTCATTTAAGATAAACTCAACATCGGGTGACTCACACTTAGTGGATCCAAACCCTAGCCTAGCATGCTTAGGTTGACAATGAAACTCTAAAGGTTCTAAGATTCCCTGTTGTTGTTTCCCAAGCTGACCTTCTATATATCCCAACTTGTTGATGATAGGATAACCTCTATGATATATACTCAATGGTAATTGTCTTTGTTCATCTTCTTCACTATAGATCCATTTAGAGATATCTTCCTCAATGGTTTCTTGACTCATTTGCCCCCAATATTTGAAATTTTTCAATTGTGGATGAGTAACCAAGACTTAATTAATCTAACGAGGTCACCCATAGCTCTTAGGTGAAAGAGGAAGTTCATTGATATGAAACAGAGTGTATTCCCCCATGCCTTTATCACTAATCTTAGCCTTGATCTTTGGTTGGCAAGTGTATGGTGTAGATGATGAAGATTGGGTGAGGGTGGATGGGTCAATGTATTTGGATGATGGTTGGGCAACTTCATTAGTTGGACAATAATTTTGGTGTCGATAGGGGCCTTCTAATCATCTACAATATTGAATTGGGTGAGGGTCTGCTTGTATGGTAATCTCACGATCATTAAATGGGAATTTTATACATTGGTCGTATGTGGAATTTATGACCCTAATGGCATGAATCCATGGATGCCCTAGGAGAATGTTGTAAGGGAGATCAAGATCTAAGACTTGACATGTAGTTTCCATTGTAACAGGACCAACCTTGATTGGGAGTCTAATTGTGCTTGTCAATTTTCTTTCTTCATCGTCATAAGCTCTGATCGTAATTTGATATTTCTCTTCAATGTTCTCATCAGAGTATCCCAGTTGTTTTATTAATTTGAGGGTACATAAATTCAAAGCTGATCCACCATCTATCAGGACCATTTTCACAATATGTCAGTTAACAATAACTTCTAGATGAAGGTCTTTGTTATGGAAATGATTGAGAGAGGAGTTTTCTAGCTCCGTGAAGACAAGGCGAGGAGTGGATGTAAGAGCCCCCACCATAGCTTGGAATTTGTCTACATCAATATCACCTAGTACATGAGATTCTACAAGGGCTCTATCAAATATTTGTTTGTGTTGGGGGGACATTCGTAGAAGCTCTAGGATCAAGATCTAGGCAGGTATCTTTTTCAATTGATCCAAGATATTATATTTAGGAACATTATGGGATGAAATAGGAGGTCTTGTGGGATTAGGCGAAGGAGAATTTCCCTGAACAGTGATACAGCCTCTTCGTGTAGTGACATCACACTCAGGAGCTCTACTTCTAATAGTTATAACATTCACATGAGGATATGAAGCTTCAATACGGCTAACTAAATTGTGGTTACTATAGTTGCAATGGACTTCAAGGTGTGATGTGTTATTGACATTATTAGCTCTATTATTTTTTTACCCATGTGGAGGAAATGGTTCTTGGTAGGCTTTGAGCTTCTCATTGGGAGACTCATGAGGTATTTGATCTATGTTTATCTATCTTTGATCAATTAGATCTTGGACATAATGCTTTAGTCTCATGCATGAATTAGTGGCATGGCTATTGACATGATGGTACTCGCAATATTGATCTTCTCGGAACCAATGGGGTTTTGGTCGACTGTCATCATAAGGTTTACCAATTTCAGGAAGTTTAATCATGTTTGTTTGTTTAAGTTTTTGAAATATTGATTCAAGAGGTTCTGCTAAATCTAAAAATTTGTGTGGTGGTCTCAGTCCTAGAAGGGTAAATTTCTTCTATATATTTGGTGGATGATCTCAAGGTGTATTATGAATTGATGAAGAACTAAGGACAAATGGTTTGTTTTACACATTTTGGATATGTTTTGTATCAGTGATTCCATCATTCACAATGTTCTTGTTTTGATTCTAGTATCAAGATTTATCATTGTTTTGGTTGTTGGAATCACGATTGTTATTTTCTTTGTAAATTTTAATGAGACCTTTATTGATAAGGGTTGTTTCTATCATCTTTCCTTTTGTCATGATTTCCTCAAATGAATCAGAGCATTGTACTTGTAAGTGAAAAGCTAGCTCTTGATTATGATTTTGTACAAAAATTAGAACAAGTTGTTTCTCGGGAATATGGCAAGGAAGTCGACTAACAATATGCCTCCATCTTTGTAGGAAAGAGGCAAGGGTTTCTCCTCCTTTTTGTTTGGTGTTATAAAGATATTGCATGGAGGTGTCTTGTTTGATGTTGTAGGAAAAATTCTTGACAAATTCCTCTACTAGCTATTTAAATGATTTGATGTTTCCTGGGAGACATGAGAACCATTCAAAGGTTGACCCAGGCAAATATTTAGGAAAAAGTCTCATTAAGTATGTAGGTTTATGTCAAAATTCCATGCATGCAATACAAAATTCATGAATATGATCTCTAGGGTCACCTTTTCCTTTGTATTTGTCAAATTTTGGTATTTCAAGATTTTCAGGAAAAGGTACCATGATTAGAGATTTGTCAATGGGATCAGGGTATAGTTCTTCAAATGAGTATTTCTTTTGTCGAGCACCAATTCGATTATCTATGATTCATTCGATTTCATCTTGAACGGGTGGAGCATTGATTGATTGATTGTGTAATTGTGTTTGGGGTGATGTTTGTGGGTGATTTTGATGTTGTGATGATAATTGGGATTGTTGGGCTGATTGAAATCTCAAATTTTGTTGTAGTGATTGGGAAAGTTGTTGTGATTGGGCGAGTTGTTGTTGTGATTGGATGATTGTTATATTGATCTTACATATGACTATACCTCAACATTCTGAATCTGATCAAGAATCTCAAATTAAGATCCCAAGGCTGCAAGCTTATCTGCATACATATTTTGATCACTGGGAATCAAAATCAATTTAAAAGCATCAAAAAATTTAATTGAATCCCACACTCTATGCTTGTACTTTTTGAGCAGATCATTTTTAGCAACATTCAGATTCCTAACCTGGTTAACAATCAATTTAGAATCTCTATAGGCTTGAACAGATTTGATACCTTTTCTCTGAGCCCACTCTAAACCATGGATCAGGGCCTCATATTCAGCCACATTGTTTGTACAACTGAAAGTGAACCTTAAGGCTACATAATATTTGTCTCCTTGAGGTGAAATCAACATATTACCTCCACTAGCACCTGTCTTGGTCCTTGATCTATCAAAGTACAACTTCTAAAGCTGATCTTCTTGTTGTTCTAACTAATTTTGGTCCTTAATTAGATTAGGAATCACTGCATCAGGTTCTTGTATCATATAAATGCCTAAGCCTACTTCATCTGTGTGACGGAAAGGGTCACTTTCATGATCTTTAGATGCCTAATCATCTAATTTTATGTCTTCTATAAGTGTATTGGGATCTAGGTTCATGGGTTCATCCTGCTACCCATAGGTGATGTATAGATTAGCATTTATTAGGTTGGGAACATAGGGCTCACTATGGTCTTTTGCAAGGGTTCGGATTGTATTGTTACTTTTGTACCATACCTTGTTCTAAAGAACAAGTGAGTCCAATCAAAGGAAAGAAACCCACCCAATTTGGCTGTGAACTCCCTAGAAAGGTAGATTACAAAACTAGGTGGAAGATCAATGATGTAAATGTCTTGTTGGATGGCAAAATTAGGACAAGCATGCAATGTGAGTGGCAGATTTTTTATTATCCCCATAGTACTAAGTGTAAACCCATCTACTAAACTACTCATTTTGTAAGGGGCTCATAAACCAATCCTAATGAGTCAACTACACTTTTGGGCATGACTGAACTGCTTGCTCCTGAGTCTACCATATAGTTATGAATAAGCTTATTGCCAATAATGGGACTTAGATAGAAAGGAGGGGGTTTTACCTCATTTGTCAGTTGCCCATTCTTGATCTCTGAGCTATTATCAAGTACAACCTTGGCCTTCTCTTGACTAGAATGCTCAGAAAGTGAGAGTTCAGCTAATGCTTCTTGTAGCAAATTCTTCTAGCCAGAAATGTGTAAAGCATCCATAACTGACATACTCATTGTAGCTTTCTTAAGATGGTTAACTATGTTGAAAGAAACATGATTTGCTTTCTGTTGTCCTTTTACTACAGTTGCATCCATTTTCTTTTGTGAAGTCTTGTGTTGCATTTTGGGCTGATCTTTTACTAGTATAGCTTGGTCCCTTTATAGAATATGTACTTTTTGCTGTGATATAGGGGTAGTTTGTGATGGATAAACTTGATTTTTGTCCCTTATAGCCTATTGTTGTACTGCAATAGCTTGTTGATTAACATTTGTAGCTATCAATTTCAAGCTCATGTTGGCTGAAACAGGTGTACTTTGCTAATTCTAACCTTGTAAATAATTTATACCAAAAAAATTAGATTCTTCCCAATTCATTAAGACTACATCAGTCTTATTTTGTTGAGTTGAAAATTCACCATTAACTGCTTCTTAACTTGCATAGCTATTATGAACCATGATTGCCTAATTCTTGACTCCATTCATGTAGGTAGATTGATTATGTGATTGGTGACATGGATAGCACTAGTCACTATCTTGAGCCAAATTATTCTATGTGGGTACAAGTTCTTTCAAGGTGCTAGTAGTATTTGGGTTGTAAGCTTGGAAAGGTTGAGGATTGTAGTTCCTCCTTTGACCCTGAGGATCAGTCTAAAAGGATTGCCTATATTGCTGATTGAGCTGAAATTGGGCATTCTGTTGATTAGGCTGATACTGGGTTTGGTAAGACAAATGTTTCTCCATATTTACTAGCTTATTTGCTATTGTCCTCAATGTATTTTCAAGCTTTGGGGAATTTTGGGTTTGAGCTGGAATAATGGTTCCTTGGGCTTCTTGATATCCTATTGCTGGAATAGGTGGGACAACAGCTAGAGGAGGTACTACCATTGGCACGGATGGTTGGATTTCAGGGAAAATGGGTAAAGGGAGCCTAGGGTCTATCTTCTGCACCTGAATAAGGCAATTGTCTACTCTAATGGAAATCTCAAAAGAATCTGGAAGGTTGGTCCCTCCCATAGACTAAATCATTATAGAAATTCCACTCTTCAAAGCTTTAAGATAAAACAAAAATGCATGCCTTGGCAAGGGTTTTACCATTACGGGAATCCTATCCCAGGTTCTCTAAAATCAGTAGTTAAATTCAGCCATGTGTTCATGGGGTGCCCTTTTGATGGTGCTCAGTTGTTCTAACAATGAGAGATGGTTGGATTTGTCTTCAAAGTGCTTGTGTAATCCGTCTCCTAGTAGATCCCATGATGTTATTGAATTTTCAGCAAGTCCTCTGAACTACTGTAAGGCTTTTCCTTTTAACGAAGTAGCCAAAAGTCTGATTGCCACATTTTCTTGAGTGACATTTTACATAGAACAAAGGGTTTCCACATCTTAAAAGTAATCAATAGAAGTAGTATGATCCTCTCTGGTGAAATAAGGCAATCCTTTAAGGGCTGCCATTGGAATATCATCTCTTTGGGCAAGGTGTAGTGGGTTGCCTCCTGTAGACACCCAAATTTGTCCCAACTTTGTCCATGTCCTACAACACCTTGTTAAAACATTATCCTAAACATAGTAAGCCATTTTTGTCCTAAATCCCACTCTTAATCCCATTTATCCATTAGAGAATTAATTAAATAAATTTTATTTATTTAATTAAGATCTCCATCTTAATCCTATCCTCATCCTACTTAGCTAATTAATTAAATAAATATTATTTATTTAATTAGTTTCCACATCATATCTTATCCCATCCTATTCATATTTTAAATTAATTAAATAAATCTTATTTATTTAATTAATATCCAACTCATATCCCAACTAATTCAAATATTTTATTTGAATTAAACACTCATCTTTTATCACATTCCAACACTTGTCTATTCAATCATGTGTTGTAAGACAACTTTCATTCAAATCTTTCACATGCACAACTAATGGGACCTAATTTTAGTATTTATCTACACAAGCACACCTAAGCCTTATCTTCCCTTGCCACATGTCAATTGACTACAATTTCTTAATGTGCAAGGAAACCTAACTTAATCCTATCCATCCATTTCATCTAAAGCCCTAATTGATCTTAGCCATCCATTGGAATAAGCCTTTCCTATAAATCAATGCCCTCATAAGCCATTAGCATGCATTGAGCTTCAAGTGCCCTTATTCTGCCAAATTTTTTAAAATGCATTGATCCTCAAGTATCCACATACTGTTGAAATATCATTAGAGCCTTTGCATCCTTATCAACGTTATGCTGCAGAAGTGAGCACCCAACATTCTTCCAACAATAATCCTTCAAAATCTTGCATGCTCATGCGAGGTGGAGAAGAGCAATGGAGATAAATCAAGCATAGCGTGGAGATCAGTTTGCATTTACATTTGTTATTTTGATTTTCATATTGTCTTGTGCTTCATTGTGCATTGCTAGGGTTTTTATCATTGCTGTTCATTCATTTGCCCTGATTTGCAATTTTACCCTAACTACATTTGGCACGCCCGGTGGGACTCACTTCGCTTGATCTTTTTTGCAGGTTTTTGTAGTAAAAATTTGCATTCATATAACCCCCATTGTTGAGTTTTGCAGGTTTAATTAACCTTTTGTTGTAGATCCGCTATTTTTTCAACAAAACCCTAGGTTTTAAAGATTTCATCATATCTTCCAAACAGCTATGAATTTTTCTACAAGATTTTAGAAGAAGTTTGTCCATAATATAAGGAAGCTACAGCAAAAAAATTTTAGATTTAATTTGGAGGTCGTTTACAGTGCGAAAAAATTAGATCTTTACCAACTGTTAAATTTTCATAAATCTACATTTTTGGGCGCAAAACAGGGAATTTCTCTGATTTCTTTACATTTTCAGAAAGCTCTCTGAAAATTAATGGGGGTCTCTTCTTTATTTTTTAATTTTCGAACCAAAAATGTATCGAAATAATCAAATCTAATTCGGCTATGCATATGAAATTACAATTTTCCTTGCCTGATGAGCCTATTTTTATGCCTGCATTATAATATCATTTTTTTTATGTTGTAGGTGATCATAAGGAGCTGGAGCACCATTGACATCAACATCTATAGCAATTTGGATAGAAAAATAATCAGGTGCACTCATTCTAATCTTTCATCTTAATCATTGTTTGCAAACACATTTAGATTTTGGGCATAAAACAAACAATTGTTTGCAAATTCACATCAAAAATTGGGCTAAAACAAACCATTGTCTTTCATCACATTTAGATTTGGGTTTTAAAATGAACAAGTGCTTGAATTGTCTTCCACACATCTCATTTTTAAAGGGTCAATTAACAACTGTGAGTGTGAATCAAGTGACAACTCGCTTGGTTTGCTTTTGTATACCCTATCTAGGAGGCCTACTTGGAGACACACCACTCCAAGGGACGACCTCAATTGAGGCTGAATCAAAAGACACCCTCATTGGGAGTTGTAAACCTTGTCACTCTTGGCTAAGCCCCAAAGAACTTTATACCTTTGGGAAGTGAAGGTGAAGGGTGGGTTACCCCTTTCTCCTGGCTGTGTGGCAGGATTTTGCTTTCAAATTCCATAGTCAACCTTGTGCAATAGATAGCCTAAGACCTAATTGGCTATACCCACTTGACTAGACATTAGGCTTGTTGATGTGTCTTCCATGTGTGCTTGCATAACCATCACATTTCATTTTCAAAGTCAACAATTGCTTATGTGTCTTGCGTGAGTGATTCATGTGTGTATATACATAATCATTTGTTTGAACATTGCCAAATCAAGCTATAAACACCAAACACATAAACAATTCATCCTACCTTTCATCCACATCACCCAATTTTGTCATTCCACATCATATCCTAATCCTACCCAAATCAATTTTCTTCTAAACATATCCTAGTCATATCCATACTCATTCCAAATTATCTCCACATCATCATCAACCTAGTCCTACTCAACACTTGTCAAGATGGTCGTAATCATTCAAGGGGGCTATCCCTCTAATTATGAGACAAATCCCAAGCCTAAGGTGACAATTCAAGGGGGCTATCCCTCTAATCATGAGACAAATCCCGTGCCTAAGGTGACAATTCAAGGGGGCTATCCCTCTAATCATGAGACAAATCCCAAGCCTAAGGTGACAATTCAAGGGGGCTATCCCTCTAATCATGAGACAAGATCTAAGCCTATAATCACAATTCAAGGAGGCTACCCCTCTAATTCAAATAATAAAATAAAACCAAAGCCTAAGGTCACAATTAGAGGAGCCCCTCTTCCTAATCCAAATCATGAGAAGAAACCAATCACAATTAAAGGTGGCTATCTTCCTAATCTAAATCATGAGAAGCAACCAATCACAATTAAAGGTGGCTATCCTCCTAATCCAAATCATGAAAGTGAACCAAAGCCCAAGATCACAATCAAAGGAGCCTCTCCTCCTAAGACCAAGTTTATACTTCGAGGAGGATATATCTTTATCGATGAGGATGAGACAAGTCCAAAACCCAATCCATCCACACATCAAATCAATTCTACATCAACTTGTCCCACTTCATACCAATCTAATCTATCCACACATCAAATCAATTCTGCATCAACTTATCCCACTTCATCTCAACCAAATTCATCCACATGTCATATTAGCCCTTTATCAACCTATCACAACCCTTATCCATATCAATCCATATCACAACAATCATTATCCTATGCAACCCCTCCATCATCATCACATCAACAACAAATCATATCACAACAAAAAGTCCAAACACCATACCAACATCAACAAATTCCACCTCAAACCTATGAACATCCACCTCAAGTTTATCCAATCTCTCATGTCACCATTCCAATGCACTACCAAGCCCATCCACAAAGCAATCAAGTGATATTACAAGAACAACATCCAAGTCCCAATGGCTCTTTGTACATAAATCAAGTAAGTCCAAGTACACCTTTTCAACAAGACCACTAAGCACCATTGATAGATCTAAATCCACCTTTTCAACAAGAATCATATCCAAATCCCAATGTCCCCTTGTATATAAATCAAATGAGTCCAAGTTATCCTATGCAAGACTTAATTACCTTTGACAAGGGAGATACCGATCTAGAGTGGCCTTCATCATCTAATCACCCACCAACACATGAGCCAACTAATCCTATCCCAACACCACCATGTGTTCCTACTCCTAGTCCATTGGTCCATCAACCTTCCAAATCACCAAGCCCTCCATTACCTTCATCACCATGTCATTCTAATCCTTCACCAAAGGATGCGGCTGAGATAGTTTTACAAAGGATGCTTGAAGCAAAACTCATTGAACTTCCTGAAGTCAAACCATGTGAAGAAAGTCCATATGATGAACATGATTATTGTGCATATCATAGGACCAAAGGCCATAATACAAATCAATGCCCAATATTTGTCCCAATTGTTTACAAGGTGTACCTACCTATAATGGGAAATCATGCCACATCATCCCAATCCCGTGTGTCACCCTCATCTAGTCCAAATCCTAATCTACCAAATCCAATTAGCCCTCAACCTAATTCTAATCATAAGCCTACAACACCATCTACCCTTATCATCCATCCATTATATTGTCCATCCACTCATACCCTTGCGAAGGATGTGATCCATTGGCTACTAGCTAGGAATAAACTACCTACATGTCAAACACCCATTCATAGCCTACCCAAGAACTTCCAAAGGTCATGTCCAAACCTATAATCCCATCATGTGGTCCACCTATCCTTGAGCCTATCTTAGAGCCCTCAATCAAGATTCCTAGCCCTTCAAGCCCATCATGTGACATACAAGCCATCAAGCCTATTTGTGAACCTTCTATCATTAATCCAAGTCAAGAGTCATCATGTTCTCATGTTGTTGACCAAGAGCCTATCCAAGAGCCTTCCACTTCCATTCAAGAAATCCAAGAGGTATGTCAAAGGTTTAATCCTAAGCGTGTGGAAACATTAAGCCCTAGTCCAACTCAATATCAAATGCCTTCCATCCAACCCATCCATAACATGTTTCTTTTCCATGATCAAGATGATAGCCATAATGATGAATCTATCCATGAGCCACTTGATCCTATTCATCTCCCAACGACCATTCATGAGCAAGGTATCCAAATTCAACCCATCCATAACATTTACCTTCTTTATGATCAAGATGATACCTATGAAGAAGCTATCCATGAGCCCCTTGATCCTATCCATAATCCTAGATCTATCCATGAGCAAGATATCCACATTGCTCCTAGTCATCCACCATCTAGCCTTATCCGTAATGAGCAAACATCCAATTGTCATGATGAGACACTTGTCCCCCAAGTAAGCATAAAAGATCAAATAAATAGCTTGATTCTTCGTGAACACAATGCTAATCAAGATCCTAATGATCCTCCTTCCACATCTACCATCGATTCCACTTCAAGTTCACCATCATGTCCTATTGGTCTTACAGCCTTTGTCCATGAGTGTTCTTCCTTAGGACAACAATGACCTCTATCCACTTCACCTTCGCCATCCAATAATAAACTCAAGTCTAGTGTTCAAACCACACCAAGTCCCATTGTCCATCACATACTCCAAAACATGAACTACAAAGGTAAAGGCCTAGGTCTTTATGAACAAGGTATTTTGGAGCCAAACCATGTTAAGCTCCCTCCATGCTCATATGGCCTTGGATACACACCCCAAGCTAAACAAGCTAAACATGTTGGTAATCCCTTCATGCATCCTAAATCTACCACTTTCCATCGCACCCCCCATCATCTACCCAAAACATATGTTGCCATTCCACCTCCATCATCCTATAAATGTCAAAAGCATGTGACCATACACCTTCCACCATCCACTTTACCTCCACTTTTACCAACTCCAAACATCCCTCCATCCACCTTGCCATCATTGCTTCCAACACCTAACATACCTATCATTCATAAGTATCCTTACATCCCTAATCATGGCCAACAAAAGCACACATCATTTAAGCATAAAGCTTCCAATCATTCCATCCACTCCACCCATCGCATGGGATTCAAAAGCAAAATTTTTTATGCCTCTACCTATAAAGCTAAAAATCCTACCAAAAATCTTAGAGGTCTTCATACCTTAGGACATAAAGAATCAAACTCAAAGCAAAGTTCATCTAAGCAGCCATCTAAACCCTTACCTCCAAATACAAAGCCCAAAAGAAAAATGGTTTGGGTTCCTAAGCAAATAGCTAGCAAGTCAAATGAGGCATCCTTATCCACATCTCAAGAATCCCAACCACCTATCTCCATCCAAAAGCCTTCTTCCATCCAAAACTTCCATTCCCTTCAAAAATCCCACAAGCAAAGCAAAAGCACTAAAAATACCAAATCTATGTGGGTTCCTAAATCACTTCATCAACCATCTCCCAAGCAAACAACCCCATTGCTTCCTACACCATCATCCAACCAAAAGCTTCAATGTTTATCACGGTGTGTGCAACCATTGGTCATGGTTCCCTTCCATCCCAAAACATTCCCACATGCCTCCATCTCCCCATCCTTCATCCATTATCCTACATCATAGTCCACTATCCCTATCCTTCCATGCATGAACCTTTCATAATCCATTTCATCATCCACTATCTACCTAATCCATCTCTCATCCACGCAATCCCTTATCAACATCTATGAGCATAATGACATGGTCCATGTGAGGACATCCATCTCTAATGGGACTACCAACATCCATTGAACTAGCCACTTGAGTCCCTCCTATCCATTACCATGGTGAAAACCTGGCAAACAGGCACCATGTGTAATTGTCAACACATCTAAAAGTAAAAAAGAAAAATACAAAAAAAAAAAAAGAAATCAAAATAGTAAAGAGAAATCCCTTCATCCAATGGTGAAAACCTGGTAAACAGGCACCTTGGATAAGTACCATGATGAAAACCTCAAACAGGCATCATGTGTAGGTTGATCTTCTATGTCACTTACACTTGGGGGCACATTGTCTCATCCAACCTATCCATTTCCCAACTATCTATCCCATTATATCATACCAACCTATCTTATCCTATCTTGTCATCCTGCCATCCTTATCCATTACATAAATATGCCTATCCTATTGAACCCATTTATCCATCCTCCTTTTGATCTTGATGAAGACATAGGGGAAAAATGTTGAACCATGTTTGGATATTTCTTGACATACCTTCTTTCCAAACCAAGTCCTATCCATTGACCATTTATCCATCCCATTCAAACCAATCCATCATGTCATCCCTTGGTCATAACCTTTGTCATGTAAAATCCTAAGCATTACCACCTAGAATGGGGCAAGTTCTTCTTCTACAACATAGCCTTTGGAGATCACATCCTACCTCCCTTATGATCCATCCAATATGGTGTATCCTTATCATGAGCTTTCCATCTTATAGCTTATACCCATCTGTTTATCATGAGCTTTCCACTATAGCCTACCTATCCATTTATCATGAGCTTTCCCTTTTATGGCCTGTCCTCTTATCATTCCATTCAACTCTCATGAACCTTCCATCCCATCCAACTCTCATGATCTTGCTGTCACATTTACTATGAACCCATCCTTTTCTCCATCCTTTCACCTAGACTTGGTTTTCCCTTGTCATTGGTATTAAGCACAAAGGCTACCCAAATTGTAAATCCATTGGCATTTTCCAAAACATTTTAAAAATATAAAAAAAAAAAAATCCCAAAACAAAAAATACAAAAAAATCAAATATTCTCAAAAATCCAAAAAAATCAAATATCCAACGAAAAAATCCAAGCAATAAGATCGATTCAATCTCATCATCCAAAACAATCCATTCCATCAACATTCAATCAAAATCAAATCATCAGCATCATCAATTCTTCCTACCAATAACATTCATTCATCCATTTCAATCAATCACTTCTTCCAATCATATCAATTAAATCAATCTAAGCAATGATCTAAAATCCAAGTCACACTAATCCATATCAAGCAAGCCAATCAATCAAGGAACATTATCCAATAAAATCAATAGGTTTTGATCCTAATCTTGTCATGAGCCCAATCAATCACTAATCATTATCATCAATGGGATATAGCGTTCCCACATCTTTGTGTTGATCTAGGGATATAGCTTTCCCCGCAATGACAACACTATCTATCAAACAAAACAAACAATCAATCATTGGTTTATGACTTGACAAGGGCAATACCTTGTTTGTTTTACATCCTTTACGCACACTGAGAACACTTGCTTATGCTTAGATTGAGTGGACACTCTAATCATCACACCATTACTATCATCATTCGAAACAATCTAATCATCAAAACAATCCAATCATCAAACAAATCAACCTAGCAATAGCAAACATCAAAACCAAAGCACATCAAGCCAAACATCAAGACAAATCCTATCAATCATCAGCATCAACACCAAACCAAATCAACCAAAGCACATCAAGCCAACTATCAAAACAAATCCTATCAATCATCACCATCAACCCCAAAGCAAATCAACTCAAAGCACATTAAGCCAACCATCAAAACAAATCCAATCACTTTGGCAAATCAAAAGCAGCTCAATCCACCACAAATCATCCACCCTTCATCAAATCAATCTAATCAACATTTCATCATCTTCCAACCATTCCAAAAAAAGATCCAAATGCAAGCCCATCCTTAATCCATACCAATCAAGTTAATCAATCAAGCCAAGTTATCCAAACGCAATCCATGGTCTTGATCCTAGCCTTGTTGTAAGCCAAATCAATCAGCCAATCAGCCAACCAGCTCAGTAAACAACCCTGTGTTGATCTAGGGATATAACTTTCCCTACTATGACAACACTCTCAACAACAAAACAATCAAACAATTAATCATTGGTTTACAACTTGACAGGGGCAATACCTTGTTTGTTTTTGAATCCTTTGTGCATGCTTGCTTGCTTGCTTGTGTGTGTTATCATTTTATCTTACATTTGCATCAAATCCATATCATTTCCAGCTAATATTCATATCTTGTGTATGTTGGAATAGCTTTTTGCACTATCCTTTGCATCTAAGGTTATATCATACCTTTTGTGCATTAGGACTTTAATGCTCTAAGTTTACTTCCTCATACGTTAGACAAGGTTGTATTACGCTGGGGCACGAGACACATCATCACCCTGGTCCTTATACCTTGGTGCATAATGTCTAGTGCTATATCAAACATCATGGTTGCTCACATCCATTGCAGTATAACGCATCATCATTTCTTCTATCTATCCCCTTATCTTTCATCGTCTAAGCCATTTCTTTTCGAGAGCATACACGTGTTTGTCCAACCCACCTATCCTCTCGAGGGGGCATCATCATCATATATTTACATTAGCATCCCTATCAATTATCCATACCTTAACTTCTTTGAAATGATGTTACTCGACACAAAGCTCATCATCTCGAACATCATCTCAAAGAGGGGCAAAATGTAGACACCCAAATTTGTCCCAACTTTGTCCATGTCCTACAACACCTTGTTAAAACATTATCCTAAACATCATAAGCCATTTTTGTCGTAAATCCCACTCTTAATCCCATTTATCCATTAGCCAATTAATTAAATAAATTTTATTTATTTAATTAAAATCTCCATCTTACTCCTATCCTCATCCTACTTAGCTAATTAATTAAATAAATTTTATTTATTTAATTAATTTCACATGCATAATCCCATTTATCTTATCCCCATCCCAATTACTTAAATAAATTTTATTTATTTAATTAATTTCCCAATCATATCTTATCCCATCCTATTCATATTTCAAATTAATTAAATAAATCTTATTTATTTAATTAATATCCAACTCATATCCCAACTAATTCAAATATTTTATTTGAATTAAACACTCATCTTTTATCACATTCCAACACTTGTCTATTCAATCATGTGTTGTAAGACAACTTTCATTCAAATCTTTCACATGCACAACTAATGGGACCTAATTTTAGTATTTATCTACACAAGCACACCTAAGCCTTATCTTCCCTTGCCACATGTCAATTGACTACAATTTCTCAATGTGGAAGGAAACCTAACTTAATCCTATCCATCCATTTCATCTAAAGCCCTAATTGATCTTAGCCATCCATTGGAACCAAGCCTTTCCTATAAATCAATGCCCTCATAAGCCATTAGCATGCATTGAGCTTCAAGTGCCCTTTTTCTGCCAAATTTTCTAAAATGCATTGATCCTCAAGTATCCACATGCTGTTGAAATATCATTAGAGCCTTTGCATCCTTATCAACGTTATGTTGCAGAAGTGAGCACCCAACATTCTTCCAACAATAATCCTTCAAAATCTTGCATGCTCATGCGAGGTGGAGAAGAGCAATGGAGATAAATCAAGCATAGCGTGGAGATCGATTTGCATTTACATTTGTTATTTTGATTTTCATGTTGTCTTGTGCTTCATTGTGCATTGCTAGGGTTTTTATCATTGTTGTTCATTCATTTGCCCTGATTTGCAATTTTACCCTAACTACACCTCCATTGAAAGAAACAAATGGATATTGCCTAACCATTATAGGTATTTGGACTATTAGCACCAGATTTCTACTTCTCTTGACTGGACTCATAGAACTAAATCGTGAAGGTGTAGACTTTGATCTTCTTGATGATTTAGCTATTCTGCTTGTTGATCTGCTTTTCCTTTTAGGTGTAGACAACTGTACATAATTGAAGGGGTCTGGATTAGACCTGGTTTTCATAGGCTAAAATTACTAATCTACATACAGAACTAGAGGAAATGAGTTGCTAGGTATATTTTGAAAGCCTGCAAAGGTTGGAAAGCTACTGCATATACCAGAATAGCAGCTATGAGGGTAAAAATTTCTCTAAAATTGCTTCTAGAGTCCCATTGAGCATGCCAAAAACTGTTGTCAATCAAGCATGCACTCTGCTAAGTTCACAGAAACTTAGCTACCTATTGAAACATGGAATCATTCTTGGATGTGGGTCTCCTATAATGAGAATGAATCTCCAAAGTGAGTTGGTTCTCCTTATGATTTCCTAATCTAATGACTTACAGGGAAAAAGGATAGAAAAAGCTGAATTGCTAAGCATTTGACCAGTTACCTTGAACATTCATTGGGCATTGAGTCATACTCTATCCATATCTAACTCAGAAAACACTACAATTTATCTCTCCACCAGTCAAAATAGTAACAGAAAATTGAAAACAAACTCTACTAAAAGAAAACTAACAGGCCCTGATGACCAAAACAAAATGCTAAAAATAAATGTGCATGATCACTTATTCAATACAATACTACTCTACTATATACAAAAGAAGTTTTTATCCTCAGAGGCAATGCTTGAGGTCGATCCCATTAACTAGGATAGACAGCACCTCTCCACTCAACTTGGAAAACTGAAATGCATTGTTTTCCTTGCACTGTGTGATAACATAAGGCCCATCCTAAATTACATCAAATTTAGAATGCTTTCCAAGCCTGCTCCTCAGTTCATTCCATTTGAACACCAAATCTCCAACAATAAAGTTCCTTGGTCTTGCTCTCTTATCAAATGCATTCTTCGTTTGGGTTTGATGCATATCAAGTTTTCTTAAGGCATCTTTCCTTGTCTCTTCCAACTCCATGAGATGAGCTAGCCTGATTACTAGAGGTTGTTCCTCTAGCAGTTCAAGTTCTTTGATGAAAGTCAATGTAGGCAATTCAACTGAAATAGGTAATTGAGCCTCTTTTCCATAAGTAAGCACATATGGCGAACAACCAGCAGCCCTCTTGGCTATAATTTTGTCAACCCAAAGAGCTAACTTTAACTTTTTGTGCCAATTTTTTTGGTTGTCTTCAACAGTCTACTTGATGATCCTTATTACATTTTTGTTGGTAGATTTGGCCTACCCATTACCCTGTGGGTAATAGTTAGAGGAAGTATTCAAATAAATATTATTTCTAATAGACCAATCTAAAATTCTCAATCCTAAGAAAGCTAGACCATTATCTGAGATGATTGAATTTGGTGTATTGAATCTTAATACTAGATCCTGATAGAAATTTAGGACAACATATTTGTTTGCCTCTTTTAAGGAAACAACCTTAGTCCACTTGCTGAAACAGTCTATGGCAATCAAAATCCACTTGTGGCCTGCACTTGAAGGCAGGTTTATTTGTCCTATGAAATCCAACCCCCATTTTGTAAACGGTTGTTCAACTTTAATAGGATGGAGGGGTAAGGCAGTAAGCCTTTTCTTACCTACACATAAGGAACACTTCTCACATCTTATCACCCAAGAAAAAGAATCTTTAAACAAGTCAGGCCAGTAATAATCAGCTTGCATGATCTTCAAGGTAGTTGTCCTAGCTGCAAAGTGAGCTCCTGAAGGTCCATTATAAAATTCTTCTAACAACCTATCAACTTGATCAGGTCCAACACATCTTAGAAATACACCATTAAAATCTCTCATATGTAAAATACCATCAATGATAGCATAAGGAGTAGCTTGTAACCTGAAATATCTTCTTCCTACTCTATCTAAACCTTCGGGGCATTGATCAAGCTATAAATAATGCATCATCTGCTGCATCCAGTTGTTTGTAAGAGATGGTATAGTGGTTGGTTCATTATTGTTTAGCACTATTTTGGTGTCCTCTTGATGTCCTTGATGAAACTCTTCACTTTTAGCAAGCTGCTCACATAAGCCCTTGTCTCTTATTAGCTTGGTCACTTTGATATCAACATCAAATTCCATAACTCTGGTTATCCAACCAACCCTCTTGTTATTGATATCTCTGTTCAATAAGAAACTTTTGATGGTGGGATGAGCAACCATTAAGTGAATTTTGTTATTAGACAACATGTGTCTAAATTTCTTGAGGCTCCTTACAATAGAAAAAACATGTTTTTCCACAAAAGAGTACTTTACCTCATAGTCATACAGTACCTGGATGAAAAATGCAATTGGCTGCTCTAAACCTTCATCATTTTGCTGACATAACATTGCAGAGATGGTGCCAACTCCTCCAAAGGCATACAAAATAAAATTCCTCTCATAATTAGGATTAATGAGGGTAGGGGCAGTAGCAAGAGCTTCCTTGATCTACTCGAAGCTTCCTTTTCCCTCCTTAGTCCAGCTGAATGACACATTCTTCTTCAACATGGTAGTGAGAGGTTGTAACAAAGCTACAATATTCATAATAAACCTCCTAATGAAGTTAATTCTACCAAGAAAGCTCTACAAGCCTTTCTTATGTGCAGGCAGTGGTAAATCTAATTGTGGACCAAGTGATCAAAGTGGTCATTAGAATCTTTGGAAAAAATAGTTATATCATCTAGATAGACCAACACTATTATGTTCATAAGACCATGGAAATCATTATCGATTACCCTCTGAAAGGTTGCCCCAGCATTGCACAAACCAAATGGCATTTTCTGATAGGTCGTAGTACCCCACTTAGTTGTGAATGCAGTTTTATATTGGTCCTCTTCTTTGACCAAAATTTGATTATATCTAGAGTAACCATCTAGCAAGGAATACCTATCAGAACCTGAAACAGTTTGCAGTATCTGTTCCATGGAAGGAAGAGGATAGTGGTCTTGTAATGAGACCTGATTTAGATCACAAAAATTGAGACAAAGTTGGATTTCACCATTCTTCTTCCTGACTGGGACCAAATTGGAAACCCAGGAGGTATGTTTAATTGAGAAAATGATACTTCTTTCAATCATTTTATTCAACTTAGCCTTCATCAAGTGCTCAAGTTTGGGATTGAGGGGTCTTTACTTTTGCCTCATAGGCTTGGCATTAAGCTCTAATTCTATGGTGTGCTAGGCCAAACAAGGATCAAACCCTCTTAAGTCTTTATACTCCCATGCAAAACATCAGAAAAATCTTGACATAATTGAACAAAAGACTATTGTTCTTCTGTAGTACATACCTTTCCAAGTTTTAGCAGTTTGTCTTTAAAATTTTCTATGGCCTGATAGTGTTTGCTTCACTATCATGTTGCACTTATCCTTTTTGAATTGATCATCAGTGTTGAACACTAATTCTAATGTGACTAGTCCTTTGGGCAACTTATTGGCTCTCAACTAAACAATCTGATCTTCAAATTGTTACTGATATTTATTCTAGTTATTAGCGGCAAATTCAACTTCTGTACTTAAAAAACTTAAGATTTGTTCATCGTTGTTAAACAATGTTGGGATCTCAATTTGAGATTCTTGATCAGATTCAAAATGTTGAGGTACAGTCATATGTAAAATCAATATAAAAAACCCCTAAATTCGTATCAAATGCACCAAATAAAGATAAACTAGATAAATGTTACCAAATATTTGATTGTGGTTGCTCATAAATTTTGCATAACTCCAATGTGATTTTTTGTCGGGGGGGGGGGGGTCAATGATAAATCAAATTGATTTTATAAGGTTTGGGTAAAAATTGGTTCGGTTATTTAAACAGATTGTTGGTTCAGTGAACAGTAAGGTAGGTAAAAAGGTGGTTAGGGTTTTGGGATTATTATTTTTTATTTTTACGAATAGGTTTTTAGGGTAAGGTCTACGTTAAATAATAAATTAAGTTTATGAAGCTTAATTTATTATTTATGGGAAATGGTAAAAGGATAAGATTTAATTAATTAATTAAAATTAATTAAATCTATGGATTAAGAGTAGGTTGGAATTAAGGAACATTTAACTAATTAATTAAAATTAATTAAATTTTATGATTTAGGGAAATGATCAATTGGTTAATTTTTTATGTCTACATTAGTAGTTTACCATTTTACAATTAAACACATGATAATATGAAGTGTTAACTATGAGATATGAAATAAAAGTTTGAATATAGATGCATATAGTGGACATTCAGTAAATAGTAAAATAGTCTATGAGACAAATACTGACATAATAACAATCCATGTAAAAAATAGTGAAATACTCATAGTCTATGTCCAATCAATATTGAAATAGTCATAAAATCTACATGAAATAAACAATCTAATACACATGTGTGCCCTAAGTTTGATCATCATCTATTTCAAGATGCCTTTTGGTTCCATGTGACTCAGAGGATGACTCATGCTGTGTACAAGAAAAAAGAAGCTTCAAATCAATTTGTGAAAACTACATGTAAATTATTTAAATCAAATATTTAAAACCAAACCATCAAATTAAATTTTTAAATCTAAACTTAAAAATTCCTAAGCATACCACAACAGGGTCATCATCTCTCCTATCATGCTCGTGTGCAACATATACCAATTTTGGCAGAGTAAAGGTCTATGCCACCAATTCTTATATTTCAATAAAACATGAATTAGGCTAGAGTATAAATACAAAATGCAAGGTTGAATGATATAAAAGAATTTGAAATGACATAGGATTTAACTATAGGACCTAGAATATGACAAATGACTCATGCATCTATGCAAACTCATCAATGGTAGGATTAATTGAGCCTTCACCTATACTAATCTCATCCTACATGTATATGTACATGTATATATATAAATTCAACTTGAAAGAAGAATTTAAAATCATGAAATTATACTGGAAATTCAAATTTAAACTAAAAATGTACAATTTTAAGCTACAAACGATGGAATATAAAATAAGCTCCTGCATAGATGATGGTGGTGGTCTTGGATGACTTGGTTGGTTTGACAAAAAGTGCCAAGAGCTCCCATCTTCTTTAAATTAAAAAAATAGTTCATCACATTTTCATATTATTCTATAATTATTAAAATAGATATATCAAATTAAATAATCTCTAGAGGCTAACTTTTATACCTCGACTGTATAAGGACTACCCATCTCTACAGTCGTTGACACTAAATGGTCCAATCGCAATGAAGTGGTAGTAGCTGATAGAGTCATCTATACCAATCAACATGTTTAATATATTTAAAATTTATTAAAAAGATTGATAATTGATAATTGGATCTATATTAATCTATATTAAATTTAATTTTATTAAATGTGGCATACATACCGAGTCCATAGGAGCAAACAATTTAGCCAAAAAGGATTCCTCATCCAAAGAAGATGTAGGACCAAAACATGGATGATTACAATTTTGACAAAAATGCGGTGTCGATTATAATGATGTTAATGGTTGTGAGGTGCTAGGATCAGGACCAATTGCTCCTCCAAGCTATGCAAGTCCTCCAATATTGACTTCATCTGCCAAGAGGGTACCTTGGTTAGTTAAGTTTCCCAAGAGCAATGATAATGCTCCGAGTGCTGAGATGACTGTGCCCTAGTGAAAGGGCACAGGAACAAAGGGCAGAGAAGGGATAATAGGCATAGGGGGAAAAACATCAATTTGTATTTATACATGCCCTTGGTCTATGTTGTGGCATTCCACCACCCACACCTTAAAATGATCTCATATCAAAATAATTGGGCTTTAATCCCATCACAAACTCCACCCATAATTTTTTCAAAAAATAAAAGGGAACCTCATAATTAGCATGTGGTGGATGGTCAAAGACCATCCACCACCACTCCCAAAAGTTATTAGCTATCTGTTGATGTGTGCACCATCTTATTGAAATTCTCT
Organism: Cunninghamia lanceolata; assembly: GCA_027924645.1. Taxonomy (NCBI): domain Eukaryota; kingdom Viridiplantae; phylum Streptophyta; class Pinopsida; order Cupressales; family Cupressaceae; genus Cunninghamia; species Cunninghamia lanceolata. The sequence goes on from BSBN01000016.1 coordinate 6,746,718, forward strand.
TTTTATTTAGTGGTATTTGTTGGCCTGTGGAGGGATCAATGAAAATGGGGCAATTGTATTTTTTGTAGTATGTAGATCATTGATCTCTTTATATGAGAGACCATCCTCATAAAATTGCCTCCTCTCTTCCTGTCATGAGCGTAATGTGTCTAGATTGGTGTGAATAGCTCTCACCAAATCAATAATAGTTTGCATTGTAGATGCAAACCATGAAATGTGTAGTGGAGTTTGGATTTGGTTTTGCAAAAAAAATGATTTTTTCTTGCAATCTTTGTATATTCTCATCAACCGTTGTTCGCAAGTGAGCCTCATCAGGTGGTGGTGGTGTTGGGGTGGGGGGTCCTAGGGGGATTGACCATGTGTACAAATTGGGTCAGAAGTAGAGCTGTAATTAGAAGAAAATAATTAAAATTGAATTAGGAATTGAAAATATATATAGTAAATTGAAAAACATTGAAAGCCATTTGTAAAACTATTATGAAAGCCATTTTTAGGTTTTTAGTCCTATTTTTCTAGTCTTCATGCCTTTCAATGTTCCTATAGTGTATAACTATTTCAAGGTCTATATAGACAATTTTAAATGATTTTGAAATATCATTGCTAAAGGTTTATTGTTAAACCTATATAAAAGAAACCCTAGAAGTTTTGTGAAACCCTAGTTCATGGAAGGATTGTCATGTGGCCATAAATATTTACAAATATTATATATAGATGGATATATTTAAATTAAAGATTTAAACATAATAAAGTGATCTCCAGGTTTTAGGTTTAGGTTTAATAAGTCATTTAAGTTAGGTCTATAAAAGGATATTAGGGTCTTGTCATGTCCGATTTGTAGGTTTTTAGCTTCATGAAAAGGGTTTTACAAATGGTTAAATTAGGACTATGAGACTCATCAAGGACGTTGAAAGCCATGAAGACTAGAAGAACATGCCTATAGTGTATAACTAGTTCAAGGTCTATATACACAATTTCAAATGATTTTGAAATATCATTACTAAAGGTTTATTGTTAAGCCTATATAAAAGAAACCCTAGAATTTGTATGAAACCCTAGTTCATGGAGGGATTTTCATGTGGCCATAACTCTTTACAAATATTATATAGTATCCTATTCAATTCCTAAGAAGCCTCTCAAGTTCTTATGGGTTTTAGAATAGGCCATTCCTTACTAAAATTGTGTTTCCATCTTATCCCTTTTCCCATGTGTGTGCTTTACATGTCATCTTTACTCTTTTTTCAAAAAGCCTAGCCTTTGTCATTCCCTACCCATGTTACCATTTCCTATTTTGTTCCAAATCCATGTTTATCTTTCAGGTACATGTTTTATTATATTCAATTTTTGAACCCATCCTATGTACTCATATTTATTTTATATTTTTCATTGTTGTTGTTCCCTTTACCCTTTTGTTAAGCCTCAAGTTTTCATCCCTAGACTTATTTTGTTGGAAATCCTTCATCACCACTCTTAATTCTTACTTAGGTTTGAAAGTGACTTCTAGGTTTTAGGTTTAGGTTTAATAAGTCATTTAGGTTAGGTCTACAAAAATATATTAGGACTGTCGTGTCTAATTTGTAAATTTTTAGCTTCATGAATTTTTTTTTACAAATGGTTAAATTAGGACTATAAGACTCATTAGGAACATTGAAATCCATGAAGACTAGAAGAACATACCTATAGTGTGTAACTAGTTCAAGGTCTATCTAGACAATTTTGAATGATTTTGAAATATTATTGCTAAATGTTTATTGCTAAGCCTATATAAAAGAAACCCTAGAATTTCTATGAAACCCTAGTTCATGGAGGGATTGTCATGTGGCCATAACTCTTTGTATGAATATTATATATTATCCTAATTTCAAGTCCTAAGAAGCCTCTCAAGTTCTTACCAGTTTTAGAATAGGTCACTCCTTACTAAACTTGTGTTTTTATTTTATCCCTTTTCTCATGTGCGTGCTTTACATGTTGAATCTTACAAATGGTTTTTGTATGACCAAATGGAGCTCATCCAAACACCATTAGGATTCTGCATAGTTTGGAGAGAGGATTACAACATGACCAAATGATTGTGTTTGTAGGATACATATCATTGTTTTTCCTCTATATGGTTGAAATGCTTGTCCTTTGGAAGGGGTAGATCTAGTGGTGTGATGGGACTATCATTGACTATAGGACTGAGATAGGTTCTCCAATGACTATCCTCTCATTTCTATAGTTTCTTTTGTGTAAATAATAGGATAGTGTTATGACTAAGATGACAATGAGTTATCCATTAATAGGCTCATGACAACCATTAATGATAGTCTCTTGATTGTTAATTTTCTTCTCTTCTTAGTTTAGGATGATTGCCCTTTCTTATTGTGAACAAAACAACTATATCCTTATTGTGGTAGTCCTATGGTCCTTTTCTTCTAGTGACAACTCTAGATGTTCATTCATGATAGTCCATAGCAAGGACAAGAGATTAGATTTGCAAGATGTAATAGTCCTTCTAGGTCATATAACTATTGAGGTAGTGTTAAGATTTAGATGAAGGTGCAATGAACTTTGTTAGGACCTTGATGGCTACCTTATCATGTTATGACTATCTTCTTTGTTCCCCACTCTAATGAAAATACTATTAGATGATTTGGATCTTGACATTGGTTAAGTGATCCTAATTGACCTTAGATAACAACCATCTAGGTTATCAAGTGACATGAGTTAGTTGTTTTCCTAGGGTAATATTGACATTCTTAGTGGTTGTTATGACAATCTTTAAACTTGATAAAATTCTATAAAGTGAGAAGAGTTAGTTGTTGTCCTAGGGTAACTCTGACATTCTTAGTGGTTGGTATGACAATCCTTAAAACTTGATAAGATTCTACTATACCTTATAAGTCATAAATGAGGACATTCTCACTCTTTGACCCATAGGACCAACCTATGACAATTGGCTAAATTTTATATGCTTATACAGGTGTCCATCAAATTTAATATATAGAAGGTTTTGTATGTTCCAATCCCTCATGAAAAAAGTTTTACAAATGATTTTAGGACTATGTGACTCATCAGGAACATTGAAATCCATGAAGACTAAGAACATGCCTATAGTGTATAAGTAGTTCTTGAGGTCTATATAGACAATTTCAAATGATTTTGAAATATCATTGCTAAAGATTTATTGTTAATCTTATATAAAGAAACCCTAGAAGTTCTATAAAACCCTAGTTTATTAATTAGGGTTTATGTTTTATTGTTTATGAATTAGAGTTTAGTGTTTATGAATTAGGGTTTATGGTTTATGAATTAGGGTATAGTGTTTTTTAGTTTATAGGGTTTAGGATTTATGAATTAGGGTTTAGTGTTTTTGGTTTAGGGTTTAACATTTACAGTTTAAGAGTGAAAATAACTAAATTTCTATCTAAACTACACCCACGGTTTCAAAAGAAAGAACAATAAAAAATAACCAAAACAAAACAAAAAATGATAGACAACCTACTTGGAATAGTTGATAGCTGGCTTGGAGGAGGAGAGAATGTTCTAGAGGTAGGTAGTGGGGTCAAGTGATGTGGGTACCCATTCTACAGTATTTTCTTTCCTTCTTTCTCACTACCTGTGGATGTTAAAATGAACCCACATGCCTATTTTTTAAAAATATATACTTTTAAAAAATGGGTACCTATTTTAAATTGGGTACATGTTCATCTTATGAGTGCCCATTTCATAATGGGTACCCATTTGGCTTCGGGTGCCTGATCCTAAATGGGTCACCCATTGACCCGTTTAGGCTTGGGCTCTCATTCTAAATGGGCATGCATTATTTTTGAAATGAGTGCCCATTCCAAGCAGCATTTTCCTTGTGCAGAAGACATCCACAAAATCTATACTCATCTTCTTGATTTCACCCATTGATCATATCATAGCATGATCATTCCATGTTCTTTATGATATTTACTCTCCCTTTGAGCCTCATCTCTCCTACCTACCATGTTGTACCTCTTTCTTTTGTTTATAAGACCTCTCTTCATTCTAAGGATGACATAATTAGTCTTGAGGAACATGTATTACACATGATGATTAGGTTCCATGCTTTCTTGATGCTATATTAGATGAGTTACATTATGATAGTGATTTTTATGTTTCTCCTTATTCCTCTTTTTCTACTCCTATATTAAGCCTTCCCTCTAGACATGGATCCAATTTATTGTGATTATTTGCATGATCTCTCTTCCAGGCCACCTTTACCAACTTATATTGAGCACTACTTTTCCCATTTATGGGGGCATCAGCCTATTCCACTAGCTAGCTAGGGACATCACCCCTGTCTTATTTTGGGCTTAACTTGGCACCTTTATTTGGTGGCAATGACATATCCATTATTTAGTTATCCATTTTTTGTTCTAGCTTGGCCTCCTTTGTAGTTTGAGTGGCTACCACATATCCATTTTATTGGGTAGAAACCACATGAATAGTTTTATTTTTACCTTTTGGCCTATCATGGTCCTTTGTTTCATCACAAAGGCATAGCTATTATCTTTTACCCATTTTGTTTGAGTAGTGACAATGATCTAACCATTACCAAACTTACATCTTAATTATTGTACATGCATACAGTGCCTTGACAAGAGGTGATGTTGATTTCAAAATACTCCATTTTCCTTAAGAGAAAAAATGGGATGATGTTCACTGTGTCTCTATCATTAGCTAGATTTCTTTTGATACAAGTGTCATAGATCCAAACTTGTAGTTATAGGGTAGGATCCGCTCTTCTAGTTAACTTATTTTTTGCAAGCATGTTCTTGAGATTGAAGAATCTCAGGTCTTGCAATTTACATTTACAAGGGTTAATATTAAATGGCCTCCAATAGGGATCCCTAATGAGCTAGATATTTTTTTAGAGGTCTATGAATTAAATGTTAGTGAATGTGCTCTTGAGATCTTTTATGAGATCATAATATTTTAGTGTGTCCCTTTATACTGTCCAATTGGATGGGAAAAAATTGTCCCTTGTAGGTTTGAGACAATTGTCGATATAGAGAAATTAGGTTAAATTATATTGATAGAATGTTGGTGTGGAGGGAATGGATTTTGATAGATACATAAATTTTAATTTTTGAGGGTTAGTGGTCCTATGATGACTACCATTATTTGAAGCCACATGAGAGTGGAGGAACATTTTGATGAGAAAGTGTTGTTGTTCCTCTAGGAGTTTTGAGATAAACTAATTCTAGTCTCAATAGGTTTCTATATCATGCCCTCTAGTCTTGTGGAACAAATAGAAATTTTCAAGATCATAATATCTAGGTCCTTGGTAGGGGCTGTATCAATTTTCATTGAAATTATGATGTTCTGTTGATAATTGTCTCTCTGATAGTAGTTGATCCTTTGAGGGTATTCATTTTGAGGAGGGCATATTTTGATCATTAAGCTATATTTTTTAGTGAATATATCTATCTTCCTCATAATTATCCTTATGTTTAATGTAGAATAAGAATCAATGACCTAATGCTAAGATATATCATGTGTTTAAACTTATGGAAGGAAGGGGGAGAAAATGGGGTTAATCTACAAAGGAGACTAGCTTAGTCAATCTCATGAGTTGTGTATTTCAACCTTATTGAGTGGACTGGAAATTTTGGAGTGTGTGGTTGCCTAGCGTGAAGGTAGTGGGTGCTCACAAGGAGTGTACAAAATAAAAGCCTGTTAGGTTTATAGGTGTGTGTAGTGCCCTACTAATGGAGGAGAATAAAGGAAATTGATTCACTAGGATGCCATGGAAGGAGGATAGGGATTGATCTATATATTTTTGGCTATGGAAGAAGTGTTGTAAAGATTGGTAATGGAATAATAACTAAGAGTTATAGGAAATGTCAAGAATACAAAAAATAGCCAAAAAGTTGAGAGGAAGAAGTCAATAATTAAAATCATAAAAGAAGTGCTCAATATTACAAGAGAGATTTGAAGATGATGAAATGAGGATTAAAACATGTTTTTTTATAAATTATAAGTTGATATATCCTTTTTAAAACATAGAAAGGCCAAAAGGATCATATTTTAAATACTTTAATGTGGTTTGTTTGTAGACAGTACTATGATCATGCTAGTGACCGAGGTTATTACCATGATCACACTAGTTTCTAGGTGGAGAAATATTTGTAGAAAGGTGGAAATTAGTAAGAAATTGATATAAAATTTGAATTATGGTAATCATGTCATCTTAGTGAAGGTTTTTAGGCTTGGAATGAGGCTATGTAAGTACTAAAGCATACTAAGGGAGTGGAAATTATAAAGTATGTGATTTTTGACTCTACATATTCAAATTGGTTGCTTTCATCTAAATCACCCACTCCTAAGGTACCCACTAAATATTAATATCTTGATGTTGGATTTTATTTTATGACATACTTAATTAGTATAGTACTTTGATTAAAAAGGATTAATTAATGCAAATTATAGAGCATGAAAGCATGTAGATCATGGGGGCTATTTGTTTTCAACATGAAATGATATTTTTACAACATAGATGGTGGGTTCATGGTGAAAGTTCTTATGTAGAAAAGTGGTATAATGAAGATTAGTTTTTCTTCATATATAATACATGATGATTGATTTATGTTCATCTAATTAGAAGCATTTCTCAAGTTATTTAGGTGATGGAATAAAAATATATAATTTTATTTTTAATTGGAAAATAATTTTGATCGAAAATTTGGGTCTTAGAGCTATGTGTTAATTGGAGAGTGAATTCATCAATGTATTATTGACTTCATCATTATATCAATGAATTCATTGCTTGTAGTAGGAGGTGAACATGTTCACCATGGTGAATTGTCAGCAATGGTTAAACACATCATAGCATAATTGGTGAACTTTTCTTGATGTAAACAAGTGCAATTAAAAGCATTTGAACCTTTGATCTTCCTTTTTGGCATTTGGTTTTTCATTTTATCAAGGTTAGGCTTGGTTGTAGGAAGGTCAAGTTACTTTTCTATGTTGGGGAAGTAGTTATCTCTCATATATGGTGTTTGTAGTCCATATTCATGACTATGTAAGTGTGTAAATTTGAATTGAAGTGGGAGTGTGTTATTGGTAATAGAAGCTCTCAAATTAATGTGCAAGCTTGTTGATGCACACTGGCACTCTAAACAATTGTAAACAACTTGTTCATACTGGAACAAAGGGTATTTTATCTCTAGATATGGATTTTCACTCTAATTTTTGTTTTCTCCAAGGAAAATTATATGTGATCAACTTGTTGTATGTTTCCATTATTATTGTTTATAGGTGTGTGTGTGTGTGTGTGTGTGTGTGTGTGTGTGTGTGTGTGTGTGTGTGTGTGTGTGTGTGTGTGTGTGTGTGTGTGTGTGTGTGAATATCTCTATATTTACTTTATTTGCATGGCTTTATGTCTATGGACCTATATGGCATCCATGCTTAAGTGGTTAATAGTGCACTTTAATGGTTTATTGGATTTATTTGCATAAAGCATATGTTTTCTAATATCAAAGTGAGATTTAATCCCCTAGTTTATGGATCAAGTGGTATAAAAATAATTGTATCCTTTAGATATTTGTTTTTTACAATGGTTACAAGTTTATATTATCTACTCGATTAAGTGGGAAAGGAAGCTAGCCCATTTTGAGCACAAAACTAAATCAAGTGGTTAAGGACAACAAAAATGGTGAGATAAGATAATGGAGAAGATAGATTCTAAATGTTTGAAGAAGATGTCATCAAAATATACATTATGGAAGGAAAGCTTTGTTGAAAAGCACACTACAACTAAGAGGGGGGTGAATCAGTTGTAGCCAATATTTCAAAACCATTAACATATTAACCAATCAACACTGTGTTTGTATTAACCATAAAAGCATGAAACAGAAACTTGAACACATTCACACATTCAACATAGGAGACAACATTTTTTATGTGGAAAACCCCAAAGGGGAAAAACCATAGTGAGTGTTAGCTCACAATATAATATGTTATAACAATACCAAAAATCAAAGGCTCGCTGCAAGAAGAGGCTCACTGCCAATGGGGTGGCTCACTACTAAAGTGGGTGAATTGAGATAATAGCATCTACACTATGCCAAGGTTTAGTTACATTGAAGTACAATAAGTATCCCCATCTCTACTCTACTTTTACACCTCACAATTATCTTTTTATTTTTGTATCCTCATTCAAATTCATGACTTTATTTCATGTTTTTATATAATTCAACAACCTTGGAATTTGCATCAAGGTCAGCATTATAATCATCAACCTTTGGAACAATCTCCAAGGTCGGAAAACATACATACATTAAGATAGGTCTGGACCTAAATAGAATTAGGAGAGAAAATAATGAATGTGAATCACACCAAGCCTTAGCTAGGACTCAATGGAAATCTTCCATGCAACAACATGCTTCCACAATCTTCAAATCATATCCGCAAGTAGTGAAAACAACCAAGTCAACTAAGACTAGAGTTAACACTAAAACTTTTAGGAACACGCTTCCTTCACAATCTAGATTATACTTTGTGGATTGATCAAAAGGTTGGAACATGATCTAGAGAATCCCACAAGCACGTTACAATCACCAAGAACATTCACACAACCTCTAAACACTTCATTCATAAGATTCTTCAAACTAGAGCACTTGAACATTATTGTCAGCCACTGTCATAAAGGAAAGATCACTTGTAGAGCACCAAATCATGAACCATTTGAGATAAAGGCTCATAACATCATCAAAAACTCAATTCTAGAACTACAAACTATGAAACATAAATGCAGAGAAATGCAGAGCAAAATACATTCTCTCTGTCATCATTAAATACACAAAAACAATTTTTACTCTAGTGAACTCAACTCGGTCAAATCTTCACACTGAAGGCTCAAACATAAAACATAGCATCTACAGACATCCCTTAACATTAATTTCAGTCTGTAGGAAAATATATTCAATCTATAGGATATGTGAAGAAAAACACTGCACTATTCTTGAGAGATAAAGCAATTTTACACCTATACTAATTCCTCAGATACTTGTTTAGACTTATTCAAATAACTTCCTTATGTGTTGACATCAATGACAACACTTACTGCTTATACTTGCAACAATCTCCCCCTTTGTCATTGATGGCAACACATGATGTGAAAAACCATCAAGACATATAATCTTGCTTTACTTCTTTGCTCCCCCTCACTTGATGCTTTCTCTGTCTGCAATATTCTTCTTAGGTTTTTCACATGAACTTCTCTCCCCTTTGACATCAATGGTAATGGGTGCCAAACCTTCTCTTTATTTTTACTGCACCACTCCCCTGTCAACAACACTGCAACACTTACTGCTCTTGATCAGAAACTTCTACCTACTCTCCTTCAGGAGTAGCTTTCAAAACATCAATTCAAATCAAAAGATGAAACTTTAGACATCGCTAGACTGATGCATTCTTTATGCACTTTAGTTTAGAGAAGGAAGGGTAATAACCCCTAACTTCTCCCTAAGATACTCAAAAGTATCCTTAGGTAGAGGCTTAGTGAAAATATTTGCAATCTGATCCTTTGTAGACACATACTCCATCTTTACTTCATTCTCTATTAACTTTTCTCTCAAAAAGTGATACCTTATTGATATATGCTTTGTCCTTGAGTGCATCACTAGATTCTTTGAAATGTTTGTGGCACTTCTATTGTCACAAAAGATTAAAATTGGTTCTTCATATACATTTGTTATGTCCTTCAATGTCTACTTCATCTAAAGTACTTGAGTGCAACAATATGCTGCAGCAATATATTCTGCTTCTGAAGTAGACAATGAAACTAATTATTGTTTCTTTTTATCCATGAAACTAATCTGTTACCCAAGAGGAAAGCACCTTCACTTGTACTTTTTTTGTCATCAGCGTCTCGAAACCAATGCATCTATATAAGCACTGAGAGTGAAATCGGTATCTTTGGGATACCACAAACCATAGTCTGAAGTGCCTTTTAAGTATATCATGATGCTCTTGACTACCATCACATGTGATTCTTTAGGATCTTCTTGAAATCTTGCTACAAGAGATGCTACATGCATTATGTCTGGTCTGGTATGGGTTAGATAGAGTAGTCCTCCAATCATAGACCTATATTTTTTCTGATCAGTCTTAGGTGATTCATCATTCTTTCTCAGCTTGCAGCCAATTACCATAGGAGTACATACTGGCCTAGAATCTTCCATTCCAATTTTTTTCAACAATTCTTTCACATACTTGGACTGAGAAATGAAAATTCCTTTTTCTAATTTAGTAATATGCAGTTCTAAAAAGAAATTCATTTCACCAAACATAGACATCTCAAATTTCTTTTGCATTTCCTCTACAAATTTCTTACACATACCTTCATTACCTTTAAAGATAATATCATCAACAAAGACTACAACAATTAGAATTTGATTATCATTGATTTTGAAGCAGAGATTATTGTCTGCAGTACCTTTGTTGAACCCTAACTACATCAAATACTTGTCCAACCTTGCATACTAGGCTCTAGGAGATTTCTTGAGTCCATACAGGGCTTTCTTCAATCTACACATCATATCACCTTTGTCTAATAGCTAGAATCCTTCTGGTTGTTCAATGTAGACTTCTTCTCCTAGCTCTCCATTCAAGAAAGCAGACTTCACATCTATCTGGTACACCTTAATCTTTGTGAGCATCAAAAGCTAAAAACATTCTTATAGCTTCAATCCTTGCCACAAGGGAAAAAGTCTCTTCAAAATCTATGCCCTCAACCTAAGAGTATCCTTTGCATACTAGTCTTGCTTTGTTTCTTACCACTTCATGACTTTCATTTATTTTGTTTCTAAAAACTCATTTTGTTCCAATCACATTTTTATTACCAGGTCTAGGAACCAATTCCCAAGTTTGATTTTTCTCTATCTACATTAATTCTTCTTCCATGGGTTTTACCCAACTTTCATCTTTGTGGGCTTCATTTATAGTTTTAGGTTCAATCTATGAAAGCAAATAGTAGTTCACCTATTCCACTGTAGCTCTTTTCCTTGCAATACTCCTTTACTTTTGTCACCAATAATTTGATCTTCAGAATGATTAATCCTTACATACCTGGGAGTCTTAGTAACGCTTTTAGGATCCCTTTCTTCTTCAACTTGAGTCTTCTTTTGTTCCACCTTTTCTTCATTTATTGTAATGATAAGTTCATATGATTCATAGCCACTTAGGTCTGATTTTATCTCCCTATTTTCATCAACCTTCATATTAGAACTCTCAATCATCTTTCTCAATCTCTTATTGTATCACTAGTAGACCTTACTCTTAGTGGAGTATCCAAGAAAAATTCCTTCATCACACCTAGCATCAAACTTGCCTAACTCTTCATCTCTTCTAATATAACATTTGCTTCTGAAAAGTTTGAAATATTTCACTGTGGGAACTCTTTCATACCACAATTCATAAGGAGTTTTAGTGCCATTATCGTTGACTTGGACTCTATTTTGAATGTAGACAACAATGTGTATAGCTTCTCTTCAATACACTTCTGGTAGGTTAGCCTCCATCATCATTGACCTAGCAGCCTCTTGAACTGCCTTGTTCTTTCTTTCAATAGCTCTATTTTACTTAGGAGTCCTAGGAGCAAAAAACTGTCTCTTTATCCATGCTCTTCACAGAAAATGTTAAATTCATATGATGTAAACTCACCTCATGACCTTAAGCATTTGATCCACAATTCTAACTTATTTTCAACCATTGCCTTAAAATCTTTGAACTTGTCTAGTGCTTCTGATTTCTCTTTTAGAAAAGTGACCCATGTCATTCTAGAATAATCATCAATAAGCAACATAAAGTACATGTCTCCTCATAGACTTCTTGTTCTTGTAAGGCCACATAGATCTATATGCACTAGCTCAAGCAATCCAACAAAAAATTATTCTTTGCTCTTGAAACTTGTCTTTGTCTATTTTTCTAGTTGACATTCCTTGCAAATAGTATTGGCAGGTTTCACCAGTTTAGGCAAATCTCTCACAGCTTATACTACGCTTATCTTCATCAAGTTATCAAAATTAACATGACACATCCTTCTATGCCACAACCAACTCTCATATGTCTGAGTCATTAAACAACAATTATCAATTCCCCTCAAGTGATAAATATTACCTCTAGTTTTCTTACCAGTTACAATCACTATTCCGGAGCTTTCCATGATCTTACATGCATTGTCCTTGAATCTCAGATCATACCCTTTTTCGCACATCTGACCAACACTTAAAATATTATGCTTTAGACCTTTCACATAGAGAACATCATCTATATTATGCTTTCCATCAAAAGAAACAGATCCTCTTCCACGGATCTTACAAGCTGCATTATCTCCAAACCTAACCAATCCACCATCAAACTTTTCCAAACTTACAAACTTACTTTTGTCACTAGTCATGTGATGTGAACATCCACTGTCAATGATCCATTCATCCTTATCCTTCTCAACCTGGACATACATAGCACTTTCTTCCACTAGTTTTTCTTCCTTCACATAGCTAGTAGGATTAGTAGACACAGGTTCTTCATTAATAGTAATAAACAAGCATGCATTTGCACTAGTACTATTATCATTAGACTCATCATCTATTACACCATCATCATCAAGATCTCTAAGATAATAGCATTTCTTTATAATTCTATGTCTGCTTTCAAATTTCTTCTTACCTCTTTCAATTCTCTCAAGACATCTGGATGCATAGTGACCAATCTTACCACAAGAAAATCATTTGAATGGTAATTTACCTTTGAACTTACCAGAACCTCTTTGCATTCTATCCACAAAGTTGGATTTAACCTCATCTAGGTCATCATTAGATTCAATAGCATATTTCTAAGCTCTTGAAGTCTTTTATGAAGTGTTGGCTTTGAAAGCAGTCTCAATATTTGGCAGAGCATCACCAAATTTTCACATTTCAAAAGTTGTAAGTTTCCCAAGCAACTGATCCTTTGAAACCTTTTGTACACTCATAAGCTCTTCAATTGCTGCCACATTGTGACTATAGGATTTAGGCAATGACCTAAGAATCTTCATCACAACCTCATCCTCATTTGTAGTACCTCCAAGACCTTTGATTCCATTGATAATTTCATCAACTCTCTACATGTAGATAGTTATGTTTTCATCTTCACTCATCTTCAAGGCTTCATACTTTGCCTTTAGGTTTTGTAATTTGGCACTCTTTATAGAATCATCTTCTTCAAATAAGCTTTTCAACTTATCCCAGATCTCATGAGCAGTCTCTAAATCCATAAATTTCACCAACTCATTGTTTGATAAGGCATTTAATAGAGCATCTCTAGCTTTTCCATTCATTTCATACTATTTAATTTCATCATCATTTGATGGGTCATTTTTAGGAATAGTATACTTTTTCTCTATTATCTTCTAGACATTATATCCAAGAGAGATAACTTTTTATCCATACCTTCCAAAGAGCATAATTCATTCCATAAAATTGTGGTGACTCCCTCTTGAGTGCCATCTTGGTTCTACCTTGAGCTATTAGAGTATTTACTAAGGAACCCTTGCTCTTATACCAATTGTTGAAAAACACAATACAACTGAGAGGGTGGTGAATCAATTGTATCCAATATTTCAAAACCATTAACACCTTAACCAATCAACATTGTGTTTGTATTAACCATAAAAGCATGAAACAAAAACTTAAACACATTCACACATTCAACACAAGAGACACCAATTTTTCATGTGGAAAACACCATAGGGGAAAAACCACGGTGAGTGTTAACTCACAATATAATATGTTATAACAATACCAAAAATCAGAGGCTCGTTGCCTTAAGGCTCACTGGCAATGAGGTGGCTCATTGTTGGTGGATGGCTCAGTACCAAAGTGGGTGAAATGAGATAATAGCATCTACACTATGCCAAGGTTTAGTTCCATTGAAGCACAATAAGTATCCTCTAATCTTCTCTACTTTTACACTTCACAATTACCTTTTCATTTTTGCATCCTCATTCAAATTCATGACTTTATTTCATGTTTTTATACAATTCATCAACCTTAGAATTTGCATCAAGGTTAGCATTACAATAATCAACCTTTGGAACAATCTCCAAGGTCAGTAAACATACATACATTAAGATAGGTCTGGACCTAAACAAAATTAGGAGAGAAAAGAATGAATGCAAATCACTCCAAGCCTTAGCTAGGACTCAATTGCAATCTTCCAAGAAGTAACATGCTTCCACAATCTTCAAATCATATCCACAAGTAATGAAAACAACCAAGCAGCCAAGACTAGAGTTAACACTAAAACTTTCAGGAACACGCTTAATTCATGATCCAAATTATGCTTTGCAGATCAATCAAAAGGTAGGAACATGATCTAGAGACTCCCAAAAGCATGTTACAATCACCAAGAACATTTGCACAACCTCTGAACACTTAATTCATAAGATTCTTCAAACCAGAGCACTTGAACATTACTTCCAGCCACTGTCATAAAGGAAAGATCGCTTGCAGAGAACCAAATCATGAACCATTTGAGCTGAAGGCTCATAACATCATCACAAACTTATTTCTAGAACCACAAACTATGAAACTTAAATGCAAAGAAATGAGTAGAATACATTCTCCCTGTCACCATTAATACATAGAAAAACAACTTTTACTTTGGTGAACTCAACTCGCTCAAATCTTCACACCGAAGACTCAAACTTGAAACATAGCATCTACAAACATCCCTTAACATTAATTTCAATCCGTAAGCAAAGATATTCAATCTACAGGATATGTGGAGCAAAACACTATACTGTTCTTGAGAGACAAAGCAATTATGCACTTGTACTAATTCCTCAGATACTTGTTTAGACTTATTCAAATAAATTCCTTATGTGTTGACATCAATGACAACACTTACTGCTCATACTTGCAACAAGATTGATAGGCTAGAGAGCATGAGCCATGCCTTGATAACAAGAATAGACATTTCAAGGATCACTAAGAAGGTGAATCTAAAAAGGTCGGTGTAGAGCAAGGGGAGTCTTCTAAATTAGAGAAATTATTCAAAGTTGAGGCCAAGATCGATACCTAATTTTTCAACCTATAGCCTAAATGTAATTTATGGAATCAATCATTGCAGGTTGTAGTACTATAAAGGAAGGGTTTCTTTTGAATGAACTATAGGAAGGTATTGTCAAGTTGGGTAGTTGCATGATTAGATGTCTCCATGACTATTAGGAATTTCTTAAGGGAACTTGTGATACAATTCTATTCATGTCACATGTATTGATATGTATGCTTCAAGAATTAGTTAGTTTTCTAAAACTATACAATGTTGTAAATGCTTCACAGTAATATTTTTCTTAATGCATGTGAGACATTCTTCACTAGAGAGGTTAATGGAAACATTGAAGAAGAAGTAGGCAATATCAAAAATTTTAAGCATGGTAAATTATCTATCCTGTAACCATAATTGATCATCATATATATAATGTAAAATCTCATAGACATAATGTCATGAAAATTCCATATAATGTATATATAATGTTATATAGTCATGTACAAAAAAAGCCATATAGGCATGTATAATGATATACATCAATAAAATAGAAATGTATGTTTACAAAGCCATATAGGTATATGACAAAATGTCCCAACATCAATATTCCTATGGAGAGCTATCATATAGTCGATGTACCTTGCTTAGTCATGAAGGTGGAGAAGCATTTGATGACTCATGCTCTCTCATCTGCCAACTAGACATCCTCTCATAAGTCTTTTGAACCTCCATCTATTAATACAGTTAAACAATATCCACATTAATATAGAAAAAATGAAATATACAACATGACATAAGTAATCAATCACTTACCACAAATTGATAACCCATCTTAATCATTTGTTTCCTCTCTTCATCTGTAGATGGATGGGTTGGAGTTGTGACCTCTTGTGAGAAGCATGAAGAAGAAAATTAGAGTAAAGATGAATATGATTTATGTACATTAAATAACATGAGATAAAAGAAGAAATACATAATGACATTTACATGTTACTGGCTCATACCTTTGTCAAAGGCATTACAAACAAAAATGAAGACATGAAAATGAAAAGAGGCAAATAATAGAAAGATAATGCAAATAAACTATACCTTTTACCTTAAATCACCTTGTTTCTCTGATAGAGCGAAAGTAGAGTGCGTCCTTTCTCCACTTGATTTGCTCTTTCAAATGTTTTCTTTCTTCAATGTGGATTGCTCAATAATAAACCAAAATAATCTTGGTATAATGCAGGATGGATGATAGTAAAATGACATGTACTTGATAGAAAAATATGTGATGTTCATGGACTCATTGATCATCAATTTATAGATTCATGATATGAGGAATGGAGGCTAGGATTAAGAGGTGCAATGGATGGCTAAGATTAAGAGGTGTAATGGAGGGACAGGATTAAGAGTTGCAATATGAAATGGATGGCTAAGATTTGATGAGATGAATTAGAGATAAGGATGGAAGCTTCTAGAGCATTCTTATGTGAATGCCTAATATTGAGAGATGCAGTATGAAATGAGGGGTGGAGATGAAAAATTAGTTTGAACTTTGGATAAGCTCTTAGCTAGTCATGTGGCTCTTAATAATTAATCAAATAATAAAATTATTTAATTAATTATTGGACAATGGTGATGATGTGGAAAAATTGAATTAATTAAATAAATAAAATTTATTTAATTAATTTGGATAAAAGGGGGAAATGGATGAGGATAGGATTTAACTAGGATAAATGTAGAATTAGTTAGGAATTTAGGACTAATTAATCAAATAATAAAATTATTTAATTAATTAGTGTTAATGGATCTGGAAAAATAGATAAATTAAATAAATATAATTTATTTAATTAATATGATGATGGAGAAAATATTAGAAAATAATCCCAATGAATTAAATAAATATGATTTATTTATTTAATGAGTATTAAGATGTATGTGATGGAGTTAGGGATTTAAATTAATTAAATAAATAAATATATTTTATTTAATTAACTGGATTATGGAAGGGGACATGAAGGGGTTCTAGGACAAATGTTGAAAGTGATGTTAGAGGTGTAGTTAGGACATGGTGAATTTTAGGTGTCTACATTTTGTCCCTCTTTGATACAACATCGTGAATAATAGAAGTGGCATCATGTTAAAGAAGAAATTATGCCCCAGTCAATTGTGAGGATGATAGAAGAGTAATACCCCTTAAGAGGTCATCTGGAAAAAAATTTCTAGTTGAGTTATCAAAAAAAGAAATTACAACTAGAAATGGAGAAGGAATGGAAAAAGAAGACAAATGAAAGAAAAATGAAGAAAAAAGATGGAAAATGGAGGAAATGGAACAAAATTCAGGGCCTAGGGCTATGAATAGGGCTAGAAGGGCCCATTTGTGTTCATTTGCATTCACACCTTCTAGAGATCAGAGCTTTGTTTTGTGCATCAGAGTCTAGGAAAGATGGTGCAAATTCCATGACATAGGCATCATGCATAGAGTGAGTTGGATAGTTCCAACGGATAGAGGGTTTAGGGGTAGCAGTAATTATCTCATACAGGGTCTCTAGGAGTAGTTTTTGGGGTTAATACATGTAGGTAAAAGTAGAGAAATGTGAAAGCACTGATCTATAGAAATGATACTTTGCATTGGGATTAGCACATTTGCTGCTAGGATTAGTGCTTATGTCATGGAAGCACACTTTTGAAGTGTAATAGCATTTGTGGAGTGCAATAGCACTTTTTTTTTTAGAAATAAGTGCACTTGTCTAAAGTAGTGCATGCATTACTAGGGTTAGTGCATGCACAAAATGGTGTGCTTGTGTAGGGTAAAATGGCACTTGTGTGAGAAAGTATGCTTCCATAGGGTAAAATAGTGCTTTATGTAGAAAAGTGTACTATGCCAAAGAGTGCTCAAATTTAGGTTGATTTTCAAAAAAAGGTTGAAAGCATGGTTTGGATGGATGCAGGAGGTTATATCCCCTCTACAATCACAAGAGTAGAGAGCTCTCATGCGAGGGTTGAGGCCACAGTGGATGAAGATGGATTGTGAGTTTCTAGGAGCGGTTAGATTGTATGATGTTTCATTCATGCTAGAGCTTTGAGCACATAGGGCCATGATGATGGCACTTATGAATAAGTCACAGAGTGAGTGGAGTGCTTTGCTATTATCCACATGAGAGATGACTATCACACTGGAGGGCATCTGGAGGATCCTACTGATTCTGATCTCTGGGGAGTTAGTAGAGTACAATCTAAGTATTAGAGAGGAGTGTTTAGAGTGGATTTTTTTGACAGATGAACCTAGCAACTGGGATGAAGACACTACCACCTCTTCCCATGTTTGAAGTAAGATTGATTGTGGGTGTATTGGTTCCTAATAGGAGATCTTAGGGTTTGTTGATCAAGGCTGGGCTTGGATTCTGGAGCGGATGCTTGCAGATGGAGTGATATATGCCTGGGGTCCTACGTGTTGGCACAACTGTATCAGGATATGGGCATAGTTGTATATTAGTATGGTTGTAGCTTGGGGTGTGGAGTGACACTACTGCACATCTAGGTGTGGGAGCACATAGCTATGTTGAGGCATGTGGTAGATAGGGTCAGAGGAGTAGGACATACCTATGTATATCGGTATGGTAGGTTGATCTAGCACAGATGGATGTGCAACTTATTTTAATAGAGGATGGTTATAGATGAGATTTACATAGTGATTTGGTGATCGTGGAGGCAATGTGCAGCATGGGAGGGGGATGATGATCATCTCCTATATAGATAGTAGATGCATTACATTATAGGCCACACTATCCACATTATCAAGTTATATATACCAAATAGGGTACACCAGTAGTTTAGGCTAGCTCAAATAGTGTCGATGCATGAGGTAGTATTTACATGGGCTACTAGAGAAGTTGGCCCTATTGCAAGTATGGGCCTAACCGGTGTTGTCATTGATATCAACATACTCTTGTTTCATTGATGATAAGGATTGGATGAGCTGTGTGCTAAGGATATTGAGAAAATTAGTCCTAATCAGGAACAGAGAAGAACAGTGAAGATAGTGAGCTAAAGAACCTAGATAAGATGAAGATCAAAGGATGCACTTCAAAGGGTTTGTAGATATGTGTCTTAAGATGATCTAATAAAGATTTTAGAGGTCCATATGAAGATCTGAAGAAGTTATGGTGACTTAAGTAAAACCAGTTTTGGTAGATGTTCAGAGGTGACAGTGTGACACAGATAGGTCCGGTGAGATCCGGAAATGAAATATCTTGTTCTACGGATTTGGTGGAGTGTTTAGGAAGTCAATGTGAATTGAAAACTCAATTGGTTTGTGGTCTAGAGGTCCACAAGCATCTATTCCATTATGATAGTAATGACAGACTATGTTCTTGAGGTTCCGGATGAAGGAGAGAAGGATTTCAGTAAGAAGATGTAGTGTGGATGTTCTTGGTGATTCAGGCAAGCTTGTGGAGGTCTTTAGATTGTGTCCAGTTCATTTTGGTGGTCTGCATTGGAGTTTAAGCTTGCAATTGAAGAATAACTTCCAAATGATGGTCTTCTTCCTAAGTCTAGCCGACCGGATGCATTATGCATCCTGTGGATGATCTTAAAGATGTTATGTGAAGATTGGCATGTTCCTAAGTGAAGATTGAAGTCTCAGATCTATGTGGTCAATAGTGTGTTGATCCGTATGAAGTCTTTTTGTAACTAGTCATGTTGTATTTATGTATTTGCTCTGTAATGTATGCTGACTTGGATGATCATCCCTAAGTTGATGTCTTGTATAAATAAGGAGTTGTAAAGTCATTTCAAAGTAGTGGTGTGGTGATGAGTGTGTAGTAGAAAGGAGAAGAGCGAAAGGTAGAGATGAAGTTTTAGGCTTAAATGGAACTGACTCAAGCATGGTGAAGATGCTATTCTTCAGTTCAAGTATGTAATACTTATTATTCTATAGACAGTGTGTCTCCTGTAGGCAGTGAGCCTCTTGTGAGCAGTGTGCTCAGGCAATGAACCCTAATTGGCATGTGCCATTTTGTTCTTTCTATTCTTCTAATAGAGAATACAATCTTGGGTTAGTCACCCCGTGGTTTTTCTCTTAACCCAGTTTTCCACATCAAAATCTTGGTGTCATATGTGTTAATGTGTTCCTACTCTTGATTTAAATGCATTATGTTTCAATGATTGATTTATTGATATGCTGCTAAATTACAAAGTGGATTTAAGTGTTTAATTGGAAGAAAGTTTTAGATAACTAATTCACCCCCCCTCTTAGTTGTCTGTCCTAAATCTAACAATTGGTATTAGAGCCAAGTTCCTCTAAAAGAGCTTAATCGCTTGAGGAGATCCAATATGTCGTCCTACAAAAAGGATAGTCAAAGGTTTGATGGAACCAATTTCACTCTTTGGAAAAGTCATATGGAATGTCACTTGCAATGTATGGGAATGCAGTATTGGATCATGGCCTCAAAGAAGTATACTCCTCCATAGAATGGTCTGAAAACCATAGATGAAATCAGAGATGCTGAAAACAATCTGAGGACTAAAGAAGCTCTTCTAAGTGCCTTGTCTGATTTAGAGATGACAAATGTAGTTAACCTACAAACTACTTTTGAGATTTGGGAAAAACTAGAACTTCTACATGAAGGAGCCAAGTATGTTAAATGTGCCAAGCTACAGAGTCTGAAAGGAAAATTCAAAAATCTGAAGATGAGAGAAGATGAAAATATAACTACATTTATGCCAAGAGTTAATAAACTTGTTTGTGGTATTAGATGTGCTGGTAGAGTCTTGGATGAAGATGAGTTTGTTGGCAAAGTTCTCAAATCCCTTCATGAATCTTATAAGTACAAGGTTGCCGCTATTGAAGAATTCAGATCTATTTCAGGTATCACAAGAGATCAATTGGTTGGTAAATTGGCTGCATTTGAATTGATTGAGTTTGGAGATGCCCCCAAGACTAAATCTGCAGACTGAATCTGTATTCAAAGCTAGTGCCTCTCTAAAAGGAAAACAAAAGTTTGATCTGGAAGAAAACTCTTCAAGGAAACTATTATGGTATGAGAAAGCAAGAAAAGACCTAGAAGAAGATGAAACAAAAGCTGCTCAACTTGAAGCCCTTATTGCAAAAAGACTACCAAGAGGATCCGGTAAGTATGAGGGGAAATTACCTTTTAAGTGTTCTAACTGCAATAAGATTGTTCATTTTGCCTCAAGGTGTTTGGAAAGATTTTTAAGGCCAAATCCTAATAGATCAAGGTTCCAAAAGAATTGTTACTATGTTCATGAAGATAATGATAATGAAGGAGTAACAGATGATGAATCAGAGATAGGAAACAAATCTGGAAGTGATTGGGTGTTTATTGCCATCAAGAAGATCTGGTGCCCTCTGAATCTGTCAATCATAAAATTATAGAAAGAGCTCTGGCTGTCCAAGTTGAAGAAAAGGATGATTGGGTCATTGACAGTGGATGCTCTCACCATATGACAGGTGACAAAAACAAGTTCATAGATTTGGAAAGGTATGAAGGAGGAGTGGTAAAGTTTGGTGATAACTCTGCTGGCAGAATCAGAGGAAGAGGAACCATTTCTTTTGATGGAAAGAACAAAACTAGTAATGTACTATATGTTGAAGGTCTAAAGCACAATCTTCTCAGTGTCGGACAGTTGGTGGATAAAGGCTATGATCTTCGATTCAAGAATGGAAAATGCAAGATCTTTGAAAGTTTTGGAACAGAGATTGCATCTAGTACTCAAACAAAAGGTAATATCTTCCATTTAGTTGGTACTGGTAAAAGTTGTCTATTTGTTCAAATTGATTAGAGTTGGTTATGGCATAGGAGAATGTGTCATGTGAATTTTGATAATGTCATCAAGATAAGCAGCACTTAGGTTGTAAGAGATCTTCCAAAATTGGTGAAAACTACAAATAGTTTGTGCAAAGAATGTCAATTGGGTAAACAAAGTAGAATCTCATTTAAAAGAAAGGAACATTCTTCTACCGGTTCATTAGATCTAGTTCACACTGACCTATGTGGTCTAGCAAGAATCAGAAGTATGCAAGGTGATAGATACTTCATGTTATTAATTGATGACCATTCTCGGATGATGTAGGTGACTTTTCTGAAAGAGAAATTAGAAGCTCTTGAGAAATTCAAAATATTCAAGGCTATAGTAGAGAATGAAACTGGATTAAAATTAAAATGTTTGAGGTTTGATAGAGGTGGAGAATTCACATCTGGTGAGTTCATAGAATTCTGTGAGAAACATGGAATAAAAAGACAGTTGTCTGCTCCTAGGACTCCACAGTAAAATGGAGTAGTGGAGAGAAAGAACCAAACCATCCAAAAAGCATCTAGAACCATGATGATGGAAGCAAATGTTCCTCAAATCTATTGGAGAGAAGTTTTAAGCACTGTAGTTGATACTCTCAATCGAGTACAAATTAGAAGCAATACTGGTAAGACTCCTTATGAACTTTGGTTTGGCATCACTCCTACTGTGAGGTATTTCAGAGTCTTTGGTAGCAAATCTTACATTAAAAGAGATGAAGATCTAGGAAAATTTGATGCTAGAAATGATGAAGGAATATTCTTAGGTTATTCCACTCAAAGTAAAGCCTACTAGTGTTATAACAAGAGATTGAGGAAGATTGTTGAGAGTACAAATGTGAAGGTTGATGAAGGTATTGAAAAACCCTCAAGGTTTTATGAATATGATGAAGATGATCAGAATGATGTTTTTGTTCAAGAAGTTCTAGCCCCTTCTGAAACTCAGATTCAGTCTGATCTGGTGAATCAGGAAGAAGAGATAAGTTTGAATGAACTTGCTCAAGAATCAGAAGTGCAAGAAACTCCCAAAGTTCCCAGGTATGTAAGACTGAATCACTCTAAAGATCAAATCATAGGTGATAAAACCAAAGGTGTACAAACAAGAAGGATTGCTCAAGATTCAGAAGACTATTATTTGATTTCAAAAATTGAACCTAAGATAGTGAATGAAGATTGCAATGATGAAAATTGGACTAAAGCAATGGAGGAAGAGCTTATGTAAATTGAGAAAAATCACACTTGGGATCTTGTTCCTAGACCTAAAAACAAGAATGTGATTGGAACCAAATGGGTCTTCCAAAACAAACTGAATGAAGATGGTGAAGTAGTCAGAAACAAAGCTAGATTGGTCTGCAAGGGTTACTCCCAAGTAGAAGGAGTTGATTTTGAAGAAACTTTTGCTCCAATGGCAAGAATTGAAGCAGTCAGATTATTTCTTTCTTTTGCTACCTTCAAGGAATTCAAAGTTTATCAAATGGATGTCAAATCTGCCTTCCTGAATGGTGACTTAGAAGAAGAAGTATACATTGAGCAACCAGATGGATTTCAATTGTCTAATCATGGTGATATGTTCTACAGGTTGAAGAAAGCTCTGTATGGACTGAAGTAAGCCCCAAGAGCCTGGTATAAAAGATTGGATAAGCATCTTTTGAAGATTGGTTTCAACAAAGGTACTGCTGATAGTAATTTGTACTTCAAAATTGATCATGAAAATATCTTGATTGTTGAAGTGTTTGTTGATGATATCATTTTTGGAGGAAGAGATAGTATGTGCAAGACTTTTGCAAATCAAATGAAAAGTGAATTTGAGATGTCCATATTTGGGGAAATGAATTTCTTCTTGGGTCTACAAATCAATCAAACAAATAAAGGAATCTTCATTTCTTAGACCAAATATGTGAAAGAATTGTTGAAGAAATTTGGGATCGAAGAATCAAAGCCAATGAGTACTCCCATGGCAACTGGATGTAAGTTGAGCAAGGATGATGATTCTCCCAAGGCTGATCAGAAAAAGTACAGGTCAATGATTGGAGGATTGTTGTATCTCACTCAAACTAGACTTGACATTATGAATGTTGTTGGTCTTGTTGCTAGATTCCAAGCTAATCCTAGAGAATCTCATGTCATGGCAATCAAGAGGATTTTTAGATATCTAAAAGGGATAGTTGAGTATGGTTTGTGGTATCCTAGATATCATAATTTCTCTCTTCATGCATATACAGATGCGGATTGGGCAGGAGATGTAGATGACTAGAAGAGCACTAGTGATGGAGCATTCTTCTTGGGGAAGAGATTGGTTTCATGGCTAAGAAAGAAACAAGAGGCAATATCTCTGTCCACAGCTAAAGCAGAATACATTGTAGTAGCAGGTAGTTGCACTCAAGTTTTGTGGATGAAGCAAATGCTAAGAGATATCAGAGTGGAGTATGAAGAGCCTATCACAATCTTTTGTGATAATTCAAGTGTAATAAATATATCTAAGAATCTAGTGTTGCATTCAAAGACTAAACATATATCCATCAAGTTTCACTTTTTGAGAGAGAAAGTGAATAAGAATAAAGTTAGATTGGAGTTTGTACCTTCCAAGGATCAAATTGCAGACATTTTTACTAAACCTCTTCCTAAGGATTCTTTTGAGTATCTCAGGGAGAAGTTAGGGGTTATTACCCCTCTAGTTCTGAATTAAGGTGCACTGATGTGTATCAGTTAGGTGGATCTCACAGTCATATCTTGTGGTCCAGACTAATGTTTTGAAAGATACCACTCAGGGGGAACAACTGGTATGATTATGAATTGGTGCAAGTATGTGCCCTTTTCCATTGATGTCAAAGGGGGAGAGAATACATGTGAAAAACAAGTGGTTGCTGATCAAAGGTGGAGTAGTAAAGGAAGAGACGACATGTGAATGGTTGTTGTTGATAGGGGGAGTTGTGTCAGTGAGAAAAAGTTCTTGTCTTGATGGTAAAAATAGTTTTTCACATCACATGTTGCCATCAATGACAAAGGGGGAGATTGTTGCAAGTATGGGACTAACTGGTGTTGTCATTGATGTCAGCATACTCCTATTGCATTGATGATAAGGATTGGATGAGCTGTGTACTAAGAATATTGAGAAAATTAGTCCTAATCAGGAACAGAGAAGAACAGTGAAGAAAGTGAGCTAAAGATCCTAGATAAGATGAAGATCAGAGGATACGCTTCAAAGGTTTGTAGATATGTTTCTTAAGATGATCCAGTAAAGATTTCAGAGGTTCACATGAAGATCTAAAGAAGTTATGGCCACTTAAGTAAAACCAGTTCTGGCAGATGTTTAGAGCTGACAGTGTGACACAGATAGGTCTAATGAGATCCGAAAATGAAATATCTTGTTATGTGGATTTGGTGGAGTGTTTAGGAAGTCAATGTGAATTGACAACTCAATTGTTTCATAGTCTGGAGGTCCACAAGCATCTATTCCATTATGATAGTAATGACAAACTGTGTTCTTGAGGTTCCAGATGAAGGAGAGAATGATTTCAGTAAGAAGATGTAGTGTGGATGTTCTTGGTGATTCAGGCAAGCTTGTGGAGGTCTTTGTATCATGTCCTATTCATGTTGGTGCTCCGCATTGGAGGTTGAGCTTGCAATTGAAGAATAACTTCTGGATGATGGTGTTCTTCCTAAGTCTGGCTAACCGGATGAGTTACGCATCCTACAGATGATCTTAAAGATGTTATGTGAAGATTGGTGTGTTCCTAAGTGAAGATTGAAGTCTCAGATCTGTGTGGTCGATAGTGTGTTGATCTGCATGAAGTCTTTTTGTAACTAGTCATGTTGTATTTATGTATTTTCTCTGTAATGTATGCTGACTTGGATGATCATCCCTAAGTCGATGTCTTGTATAAATAAGGAGTTGTAAAGTCATTTTAAAGTAGTGATGTGGTCATGAGTGTGTGGTAGAAAGGAGAAGAGTGAAAGGCAGAGAAAAAGTTTTGGGCTTAAATGGAACTAACTCAAGCATGGTGAAGATGCTATTCTTTAGTTCAAGTATGTAATACTTATTATTTTGTAGACAGTGTGTCTCCTATAGGTAGTGAGCCTCTTGAGAGTAGTGTGCTCAGGTAGTGAGGCCTAATTGGCATTTGTCATTTTGTTCTTTCTATTCTTCTAACAAAGAATACAATCTTGGGTTAGTCAGCCCATGGTTTTCACTTAACCAGGTTTTCCACATCAAAATCTTTGTGTCTTATGTGTTAATGTGTTCCTTCTCTTGATTTAAATGGATTATGTTTCAATGATTGATTTATTGATATGTTGTTGAATTACAAAGTGGATTTAACTGTTTAATTGGAAGAAAGTTTTAGACAACTGATTCACCCCCCTCTCAGTTGTCTGTCCTGAATCTAATAGGCCCATGGGAATATTGGTGGATTCTGCAATGGTGATAGTGCATCTGCATAGAGTAGTAGTAGTGTCATGGGTGAAGAGGCTAGGTGTGGCAGATGCAGGGACTACAATAGAGTATGATGCATGGTGGACAGTACATAGGCTAGTTTATCTGACTATCCTAGAGCGATAGGAAATAACAGGTGGAGGTGATGGTAGAGGAGATGGGGGGATGGAGGAGGGAGACAAGTGAGGTGTAGGGTGGAGGTAGGAGACACTATAGGGGAGGATGCTACAAAGGAGGTGGAGGAGGAGGAGCGAGTGTAGATACAACTAGGTGTGGTGACTTTGAAGTTGTAGGAGTGTTAGTGAGAGAGGGATTAGGCACATGTAGAGTTAGAGGAGCTCTAGGTAGAGGGACAACCTATAAATAAAGATAGAGAGGGTGTGGGGCTTATTGGAAACAACTCAGGCACATGAAGGAGATGGTGGTGATTAGCTGGCACATGTTATTACAAAGAGGGATAGTGCTATCATCCAGTAACAAAGGGTAGAGGCCTAGGTGGAGCGACTATGGCAGGAGAGAGACATTGCAAGGGGGATGTTGGGAGGCCAAGGGATGGTACAGGTGGTGAGGGATATGAGTGTGAGCACTTCAAGAGGTTGTTTACTTTCACTATTTATATAAGGGGGTAGTATCAACAAGTCAAAGGGTAGTCAGTTTTGTAGAGTGGAGCCAGTCAAGAGGTATGGGGTCCATGAGTTTGTTGGCAAGAGACACTGTGTGGCTTCATGATTGTTGTCATTGATGGAAACAAAGTCTATCACACACATCTGTAGCACATAGTATGTCTATACCAGACGACAGATTGAAGATTGTTTTGATCTGGTGAGCAAGAATAGAGCATGCAACAAGGTCTGACAATCTGGTCCAGATCTCTCATATGGTGTAACTCAGCAAGTTGTGGACTTGAACAAGCCAAGAGGAGTATCATGACTATTATATTATAGAGATTGAGCCTCCGGTGAGAAAACATGGAAAAGATATGAGCATCTGAGTGTTGGGTTTCAGACAGGTAGAGCAGATTAAGGAAGAACTAACTGACAGAGTATCAGACTTCAATCCAGATGAGAAATTGATGGTGATTAGTCTATTTGAGGGATCATACAATATTGGCTAACATAATTAATGACTCCAATCTCTATGATTTTGATACGCATCACATATCAAGCATGGATTCAGCCGACAGATCAGTAGTGTACAAATATCTTGAGTATTCCGGTTGCCGACTAGAAAGTTGTTGAAATCCTTGGTGTGGATATATATATTCTAGTATGTGTTGACTTTTTCCCAGACTGGATGCTTATTCCCAGATATCCCTACAAGGTAGCCATCAGTGATCAACAGGAGCTCTGGGCCAGGGGGTCAACAGTATAGGAGATAGACTCTATATTTTATCTCCTCTTCTTCTTCAGGCTCTGCAAGACCTAGGGGGGTATTCCCTACTCAACATCCATGAGGATATGCATGCAAGGCTGGGATGTTGACAGAAAGCAGATAGTCCTCCTGTAAGTAGACCAAAACTGAAAGATAAGGGCAAAGGGGCTAGCTTTGGGCCTATTTGCAGTTGTAGACAGAGGACTGAGGTTCCTAAAACTAACTCTAATGTCCTAATGTTTGTTTTAGATTTTGATTTGAAGTTTAAGTGTGGATGCAAAGCTGGACATGGTTATAACACAAAACAAAGCATGATTGGTGCCTATCCAGGGCCTGGAGTCAGTAGACATACACCTGTGAATGATCAGCATAAACAACTAAAACTGGATTTCAAGGGGATATATGTGATACCTGCCTTACAGGCATCTCCCAATACAAAGTGTTAGGTTATCTCTACTTATGGTATCCCTATTGCAGTATATCCCTCCCAATGTTCAACCTGGAAACAGTTTAATCTACCCCTTGAGTAGAAGTTAAAAGGTTAGACAGTCAACATAGGAATTCTATGCTCTAGAATCTAAACATTACCAAACATCCAGATTCAGAAGAAGAATACATGCAATACTGGAGACAGAATTAACACAACACATGCCAAGATAGCATTTCTCATATAAGTTTAATCATGAAATCAGTGGGTTCATGCCAAAAACAAACAACAAGAGATACATAAACTCACAGGTAAGCTGTACAGAACAACCAGATCAGCTTGTTATGCATTACAGAGCCAAAATCTTCAACTTTCAACAACCACAAATGAACAACACAACCTGCTTATAACAGCCAGGTAGGTGCTCAGCAATTAATTACAATGTTGACCAAAATTTTGCCAGATACACAGTATCATGAAAATGGCGCTCAAACACAACTGGATTGGCGCCCAAACTTGAATGCAGCAGGTGGGGGAGGAGACAGGAAGATTTCTCGAGCCCTGCGCTCCTGCCCGCTGATTGACACCTCCAGTCGGGTACAAGATCGACCCACGCCATCGCCCATACCTCTGCAACAATCACCATTAAGGGCGCACCAACCCGCGGCCTAGGGAAAATCATCATACAGACCATCGCAAGCTTTTCCCGCCGAGACTCATCATCATGATATTTGAAAATGCAGGATATCAATATCCCACATGCACCTCGCGATGACCTCAATAACACTTTATATACTAGGTCATGAGCATATATCATGTCGGTGCTTTTGCTCCCGACGACACTAGTATAGACTTCATCATCATCATCCTCCAGCAGCATGATATCCTGTTGTTCGAAAAATCACCCTGACGTCATCATGATATTTGAAATATAACCTTCATGATAATCGGCACAACCTGATCCTTCGGAGGAACATCCTCCTGCTGAGCTTATAACAAAAGTCTGGCCGATGAACATCCTGATGACGTCATCATCATATCCTGCTGACGTCATCATCATATCTGCCTACTGCGCACCTCCTCATATCCGGATGACGTCATCATCATGTTTGTAAATATCAGGAGGTCTCTTCAAGATGATCACTTGTTAGAAATATGACCTCCGCGGACCTTGATGACGTCATCATCATATTAACATCATCATGATATTCGGAAGACAACCGGATATTTGGAAATATCCTCCTGACATTCCAACATCAGGTTGCACTGTAGCTCCTCTGTAAGATCGGGGCGAAAGCTGAATATGATGATGCTGCTTGAAAAGATCACCCTCAATAGATAACACGCGAAACCAGCAGGCGGATATCTCCTTGATATCAACATCATCATGATGTTCGAACAAACATATATCCGGGTGATATGAAAATATCACCCCCTCCTTCGCGAATATCATGATGCAGATAGGCAGAAAGAAAAAATATCACCCTGATATACGGATGACGTCAGCATCATCAGGATGAGAAACAAAGAACAAGAAGTGATACAACATCATCAGGATGATATTGACTAAGATCATCCTGACGTTCCAAAACATGATGACCCTAGTGAATATCGGGTCGCAATTGCAACTCTTCAACAACATCATCAGGATGATGTTAACCAAGATCACCCGATGATAAAAATATCACCCCGGCGAAATATCATGAAGGCAGAAATATGATGACCTCCACAAGCAGCAGGATGATAACTGGAAATATGATGATGATGAACACGACCCTTAGGAAAAAACAAGTTAGGTCGAGCAATTCAAAGAATAAGCAACATCATCATCATGCTCGCGCAAGGTGATAAATGGAAGATCACCGGAGACTTTGAAACATCACCCTCGCAAGCAGATCAGGGCGCACTGTAGCTCGGCAGCATCATCATGATAATAAGCAAACATCACCCGACAGTTGAAATATGATGATGACGTTGAAAAACAAGTCGACGAGGAACATGATGATGCAGATCATCATCGAAGACAAGATGATGATGATGACCTCCTCCTCAGGAAAACATGATGATGCAGCTGAAAAATACTGAGGAGGTCCAACACTTAGAAAAAATGGGCAAGAAGATAAAGGCTTCAAATGAAGAAACCTCCTGATCATGACAAATCAACCCCTGGTCAAAATGAGTGTCAACAGTGGCTCCGAATGGGGACGTGCAGGTGAAAACCTGCAGCGAGAACCAGATCTCCGGGCAGACCTGACAAAAAGCCAAAAAACGCGAGCTGTACAAGGCATTTACACTACATACATATTTTACAAATGTGCACAGCAACCAGATATTCATGTAAAATAGAACTTAAGGAATTGGCCATGCACAGGCAATTCCAGAATTTCACCATCTAGGGCCTGGAGGAAATAAGAATCCTCCCCATGAGTATTGCAAACCTGATATGGGCCCATCCATAAGGGCTGAAATTTGCCATGTTTACCCTTTTCCTGATCTTTAGCATTCCAAATAAGCACCAGATCATTAATTTGAAACTTTCTTTTTGTAGTTCTCCTGTCAAGCTGATATTTCATCCCTTGTTGTCTTTTGAGATTGATCTGGTGGGCTCTCCTTCTGTCTTCATCCAATGCAACCAGCTGATTCACCCTTTCTGTCATGGGATCTTCAATGTCCTCATCATACTCTTGAATGAATCTGTAAACTGGTAGGAGATTGTTTATGGGCAGTCTAGCTGATGCACCATATACTAGCTCAAAAGGTGACTTCCCAATAGCCCTTTTCACAGTCACTCTGTCAGCCCATACTGCTAAATTCAACTTTGAGTCCCAAGCTCTCTTGTTCTTGTCCAGTATCCTCTTGACAATTTTCATGATGCTCCTATTGCTTGATTTTGCTTGACCATTTCCTTGTGGGTGATATGGTGATGTATATGACAGGCTTATCCCATACCTGTTGCAAAAATCAACAAACTCACCTGATCTGAAGCACATAGCATTATCAGTGATTATTTTAGATGGTACTCCAAACCTGATGATGATGTTCTCTAGTATGAAATCTGTCACCACCTTACTTGTAGCTCTTTTAGTTGGAATGGCCTCAATCCATTTGGTAAAGTAGTCAGTTGCCACCAAAATCCAACTGTGTCCCCCACTTGATTTGTCTGCAATTTCCCCTATAAAATCAATTCCCCATTGCTGGAATGGAGCTTCCACAGGTGCAGTTCTGAGGGGTAAAGCACCATGATATTTCAGCTTTCCTGAGAATCTCTGGCAAGGGTCACATTTTCTTACTAACCTCTGTGCATCTGAAAAGAGAGTGGGCCACCAATATCCTGCCCTGAGAATTTTATGAGCTGTTGTTTGGGCAGTATAATGGCCACCACATAATCCTTTATGCATGTCAATCAAAATATTGTTAGCCATATTCTTATCCACACATCTCAGCAGCACACCATCAGGATTTTTCCAGTACAGCTCACCTTGAACAACAACATACCTGATTGCATGTAGCTTGAGAGTCCTCTTTTGATTGTCACTGAAATGGGAAGGACAATTCAGATTTTGCAAATAATAGACAATATCCTTGTACCATTCAGATCCTGCTACACTTACATTCTCATCTTGGACTGCATTAACTTGGCATGCTTCCAAATTTGACTGTGCCATCACCTTGGCTAGTCCTTGTCCTCTTATCAACTTAGTAACCTGTATGTCTATGTTGAATTCCTGCAGTTTGTTTATCCATCTGCACCTTCTTCCAGTCACCTCCTGCTGAGTGAATATGTCTTTGACTGCAGCATGAGGTACATATGCAATGATATATGACCCTACCAAGTATGGTCTGAAACTTTTGATAGCTCTAACAAGTGCATATGCCTGTTTTTCCATAATATCATACTTCAATTCAGAGGCCTGCAGGGACATACTAAAGAAAGCAATGGGCTGTTCAAAACCATCTTCATTTTTCTGTAACAAACATGCAGCTACAGTATGAAAGGAAGCAAATGAGAACACCTGGAATGGCCTAGAAAAATCAGGAGATTTAAGAACAGGGGCCATCTTTATTGCCTCTTTGATATTCTGAAATGATTCTGTTGCTTCCCTTTCCCAGTTGACGGTTGCATCCTTCTTCATCATCTTGGAAATGTTCCTTGTGATCTCTGCAAAGTTGGGAACAAATCTTCTGACAAAGTTTACCTGTCCAAAGAAGGACTGAACTCCTTTCACAGTTTTTGGCATTTGGATCCTGTCAATGGCTGTCACTCTCTCTGGATCTATCCTGATCCATCCTTGGAAACAATATGTCCCAGAAGTTTTCCTTCAACTACTCCAAAGGCACACTTCTTTGGGTTTAGAGAAATACCATATTCTAGTGCTCTTATAAAAATCTGCTCCAGATGCAAACAGTGCTGCTCTTCCTTCTTTGAGTAGGCAGTCAGGTCATCCTGATATACTGCCAGGATTGAATCAATCAGCCCTGCAAAAGCAACATCCATTGCTCTTTGAAATGTAGCACCTGCATTTGTTAGTCCAAATGGCATTCTAACATACACATATGTTCCCCATGGAGTGGTAAAGGCAGTCTTATATTGTTCTGATTCCTTTACCTTTACCTGATTATATCCTGAGAATCCATCCATCATGGATAGGAGTTCACAACCAGTCACTTTCTGCAACATAGCTTCCATATTAGGCAATGGATAGTTATCCTTCAAAGAGGATACATTCAAGTTCCTGAAATCCACACAAAGCCTAATATCACCATTCTTTTTCCTGACTGGGACAAGGTTAGACACCCAAGTTGAATGTCTGATGGGCACAATTATTCCAGCATCCCTGAGCCTTTTGAGTTCTTCCTGCATCTTGGGAGCTAAGGTAGGATTTATAGGCCTTTGCCTCTGTCTAAATGGCTTAGCTTCAGGCTTCAGTGGGATCTCATGCTGGAATAAGTCTTCTCTATAAGCTTTTAGGTCCTCATATGACCAAGCAAAAACATGTTTATACCTTTTTAGCAATGCAATCAGCATACTTCTTATGTGTGGTTTGAGCTGTTTGCCAATATATACCTTCTGAGGGGCCTGAGATGTCCCCAAATTTATTTCTTCTAAATCCTCCTTATTTGTGGGGGATGTCCTTGTGACCATTTTGTCTCTACTGTCAAAGGCTCTTTCCAAAGCCACTAACCCTCTAGGGATCTTGTTAGTCTTCAACTGGATGATCTCCTTCCCTACAAGAGTCTCTTTTCCATCTATAGTTTCTACAAAAGCTTGGAAATCAATCTGTTGATTCTCATACTCATCTATGCAGTGCAAAAATTTCAGCAAATCCCTATCATCATTAAAAACTTGCCAACTGCATATGTTTTCTGGTATGGCAGGCCTAATTTTAACTTCTACATCTGTGACACCTGACAGAGTGATGTCATCTGGCCTTATTGCAACATTGGCTAAAAAATCAGCCATAACATTTTTTGACCTTTCTACCCAGCCAATTGAAAATGCATCAAATAGCTCAATAGTATCCCAAACAACATGCTTGTATTGTTTCAGTCTTTTATTCTTTGCAGCATACTTATTTCTGATTTGGGATACAATCAGCTCAGAGTCTCCAAATACTCTTAACATTTTAATTCCATGTTTGAGAGCAATATTCAGGCCTAAAAGTAAAGCCTCATATTCTGCAATATTATTTGTGCAATCAAACCTCAGCAAGAAAGAGGATTTGAGGAGCTTACCAGTTGGAGATAGGAAGACAACTCCAGCTCCAGAACCTTCTTTTGCACAAGCTCCATCAAAAAACATGGTCCATAATCCTTGCTGATCCAGCTCTTCAGTGCAGACATTTTTCTTTTCATCTTCTGTATCATCTGAGACAACCCTGAAGTTATCACAGTCAGTGTCTACAAAGCACACCTGTTCATTTGCTTCTTGGTCTTCCACTGTCTCTGATGATCTTTGCTCTCTAATTAGCTTGACATCCCTGCCATTCATTGGAATCATGGCATATGATAGGTCCAGCTGCATACTTCCACCAATTAGTGCTGCCCATCTTCTTGACAGCAACATACCATACTGTGGCTTGATGTCAACCACTGTTATATTCATCTTATATTTCTTTTCAGGAAATGCTGCCAGTTTGAAATCCACATCCTTCATGATTCCAATAACTGGTACCTCTCTGGCATCCATTGCATAGCATTTTCCACATGCCTTGTCAATTTTTAATCCTGTTTGTTGCATGATAGCCAGAGGCATGACATTTGTGGATGCTCCAGAGTCAAGCATACAATTTCTAATTATTTTACCATTTATAACCAGGGAAACATAAAATGGTTCCACCTGTGAAGGACACTTTGTCATGGTCATTCCTAAATAGACTTCAGGAGTCTCATCTTCTTCATTGCACATGACCTGTTTCTCACCCTGGGTCTGATCATTTTGCTTAGCTTGAAAAGGTACCCCTGAGATTAGGGATATTGTCCTATTCTTGATCTCTTCCACTTTCATGAGTTCCATAAGTGGAACAGAGACCTTTACCTGAGTGAGGATCTGGGCTATATCAAATGGAGCACAGTTTTGTACAGTAGTTGTAGATTGCTCCACAATCTTGCTTTTATCCTGAGCTGACTTAGCTTTCATTCTCATAGTTCCCTGATCATCATTCCTGTCTTGGGAACCTCTACTTTGATCTTCAGCCTGAGGGGTTTTGTCTTCTGGTCCTTGGAAATCATGACCTGTTCTGTATCTAAAGTTCTGCTTGTTATTTACCCACTACCTTTTTTGTGGTTCAGTTCCTTTATGACCATGCATCTGCTGACCTGCAGAAATATCTTCTGGCTGATGTGGGCTGCCAACCTGATTTTTACCTCTGAGATTGTAGTTGCTCTTGACCTGAGCAACTGCTGCAGCTGTGAAGGCTCTGATTTCCTCATCAGAAGGTCGGTGTAAGCTACTCAGAAAATTGTGTGAGTTCTGAGCATACACATAATTATCCTCATGATCTTCATCATATGGGGACTGTTGGCAGGCCTGAACCTGATCATCTGTCTTCTCATCAGCACCATATAGAGTATATCCATTACCTATGGACATCATGTTAACATCATCATCCTGCACATGATGTGGCTCATTGCACTCATTACAAGATGTAGCATTATCATACAAAGATTGGGCAATCATGCACTGTGACTGTGAATGTGGCATCTGACAAATTATACACCACGGAGCATCATCAGCAATATTTATAGTTTTCTTTAGGGGATCAGGAGTTTCCTTGGCATGTTGAGCCCTCTGACTTGTGTTGTTACGTGGATATATAGGCTTACCATCATGCCAATTGGTGTTATAAGGCATATCATGTAATGATGGCCTCTTTTCCTGTCTTTGATAGACTTGCCTATCAGGACCCATCCCTTTTTCACTTCTAGCTAATCTGTAGCTCAGGTCCTTAACAACATTTGCCAGTTTGTCTATCTTATCTTCAGGAGCAGATGTACTACCTTGAGTGTTCTGAGGCTTATTTGGATTCTGCAGAATTTTTACATCATCCCTTCTATTTGTCTTGCCTGATGCTTTCCTATTGTTTTCAATATTTACTGCAATCCTGAAAGCATCCCTGAGAGTGGCAGGACCTTTATCTCTCAGTCCATATGCAGTCTTTGCATCAAAGGCATTGATGTACAAAATTATGCACATTGGTTCATTTGGCCTCATATGATGTGGCAATTTGTTCAACACTTTAGTAAATCTTGCATTAAAGTCTGCAACCTGTTCATTTGACCCTTTGGTGATGCTGGTGAACTCATTTACAAAGAAGCTAGGGTCAGTTTTATCACCATACTGGTCCTTGAACATCCTCTTAAAATCATCCCATGATGATATACTCCGGTCAGGCAGATTCCTGTACCATTCTCTTGCCTCATCTATTAAGGATTGCATGAATGACTTCATGAAAACATCCTCATGCTCAACCTCAAAATTGTCCATGACATTTTGGAAGGCCTTTAGATGATCTTCTCCTGACACTGTATTGTTTCCTGAAAACTTAGGCACTTGCAGCCTCAGATGCTTGTCAATGGGGTTAGGATACCCAGGAATACCATCAAACACCAGCTGTCTGAATCTGTCCAACTGCATGGGCTGTCTATTTGGCTGATTAACATTAACATTTCTATTTGCATTTTGGTTTCCTGCATTGTTCAGTGGTATCCTAGCATCATTCACATATTGTCTGTCATCATGATGCTGATGTTGCATTTCATATCTTTGCTGATGTCTTTGCATATTTGCATTCTCTAAGGTAGGAACTGAATTATTTTGGGCAGTTCTCAAGGCTTGCACTTTCTGCTGTATATCATCTCTGATTTTCATGGCTTGTAGGTATTCTAGTTCTGCTCTTAGGCTTTTGATTTCTTCAGCCAATTGCTCATCCTTAGGTCTGGAGGTAGATGGTCTCATACCATTTTGGTCATCATCTTCATCATCCCTTAGGGACTCTGCCTCTTCAAACCTCTCACTTGGGTCTAGAAAAGGGCGTTCTTGGAACACCTCTGACCTCATTCTCATACTACCACCCTGTTGCCTCTCATATGCACCTTGGATATCAGCTTCTGCACTTGAAAAATAAGGAGCATGCTGTCCTGATGGCCTAGGGTTATCTTGTACATCATCACTTTTTCTGGGGGAGCTCTCATGACTAGCTGAGACAGTTCCCTTTCTTCTATACATCATTCTTTTTGTTAATGGTAACTCTTCAAATAGAGGATTTTGTTGGGATCTTCTCCCCTGCATATAAATTTACTTTGACCGGTTGGGAGATTACTTCGGAGTCGCCACCTATTGCTAGGAACTGTTTTCTTCTGAAAACCAGGGTTCTTTCACAAGGTTCCCCAGGGTGTTTTCTTCTGTTGCTGACTCAGATGGGTCACATATATATCACTGGAGATGATTTAGATAGTCTTTTACTTCTCATTCCCCAGCAGAGTCGCCAATTTCTGTTGACTTTTTCCCAGACTGGATGCTTATTCCCAGATATCCCTACAAGGTAGCCATCAGTGATCAACAGGAGCTCTGGGCCAGGGGGTCAACAGTATAGGAGATAGACTCTATATTTTATCTCCTCTTCTTCTTCAGGCTCTGCAAGACCTAGGGGGGTATTCCCTACTCAACATCCATGAGGATATGCATGCAAGGCTGGGATGTTGACAGAAAGCAGATAGTCCTCCTGTAAGTAGACCAAAACTGAAAGATAAGGGCAAAGGGGCTAGCTTTGGGCCTATTTGCAGTTGTAGACAGAGGACTGAGGTTCCTAAAACTAACTCTAATGTCCTAATGTTTGTTTTAGATTTTGATTTGAAGTTTAAGTGTGGATGCAAAGCTGGACATGGTTATAACACAAAACAAAGCATGATTGGTGCCTATCCAGGGCCTGGAGTCAGTAGACATACACCTGTGAATGATCAGCATAAACAACTAAAACTGGATTTCAAGGGGATATATGTGATACCTGCCTTACAGGCATCTCCCAATACAAAGTGTTAGGTTATCTCTACTTATGGTATCCCTATTGCAGTATATCCCTCCCAATGTTCAACCTGGAAACAGTTTAATCTACCCCTTGAGTAGAAGTTAAAAGGTCAGACAGTCAACATAGGAATTTTATGCTCTAGAATCTAAACATTACCAAACATCTAGATTCAGAAGAAGAATACATGCAATACTGGAGATAGAATTAACACAACACATGCCAAGATAGCATTTCTCATATAAGTTTAATCATGAAATCAGTGGGTTCATGCCAAAAACAAACAACAAGAGATACATAAACTCACAGGTAAGCTGTACAGAACAACCAGATCAGCTTGTTATGCATTACAGAGCCAAAATCTTCAACTTTCAACAACCACAAATGAACAACACAACCTGCTTATAACAGCCAGGTAGGTGCTCAGCAATTAATTACAATGTTGACCAAAATTTCGCCAGATACACAGTATCATGAAAATGGCACTCAAACACAACTGGATTGGCGCCCAAACTTGAATGCAGCAGGTGGGGGAGGAGACAAGAAGATTTCTCGAGCCCTGCGCTCCTGCCCGCTGATTGACACCTCCAGTCGGGTACAAGATCGACCCACGCCATCGCCCATACCTCTGCAACAATCGCCATTAAGGGCGCACCAACCCGCGGCCTAGGGAAAATCATCATACAGACCATCGCAAGCTTTTCCCGCCGAGACTCATCATCATGATATTTGAAAATGCAGGATATCAATATCCCACATGCACCCCGCGATGACCTCAATAACACTTTATATACTAGGTCATGAGCATATATCATGTCGGTGCTTTTGCTCCCGACGACACTAGTATAGACTTCATCATCATCATCCTCCAGCAGCATGATATCCTGTTGTTCGAAAAATCACCCTGACGTCATCATGATATTTGAAATATAACCTTCATGATAATCGGCACAACCTGATCCTTCGGAGGAACATCCTCCTGCTGAGCTTATAACAAAAGTCTGGCCGATGAACATCCTGATGACGTCATCATCATATCCTGCTGACGTCATCATCATATCTGCCTACTGCGCACCTCCTCATATCCGGATGACGTCATCATCATGTTTGTAAATATCAGGAGGTCTCTTCAAGATGATCACTTGTTAGAAATATGACCTCCGCGGACCTTGATGACGTCATCATCATATTAACATCATCATGATATTCGGAAGACAACCGGATATTTGGAAATATCCTCCTGACGTTCCAACATCAGGTTGCACTGTAGCTCCTCTGTAAGATCGGGGCGAAAGCTGAATATGATGATGCTGCTTGAAAAGATCACCCTCAATAGATAACACGAAACCAGCAGGTGGATATCTCCTTGATATCAACATCATCATGATGTTCGAACAAACATATATCCGGGTGATATGAAAATATCACCCCCTCCTTCGCGAATATCATGATGCAGATAGGCAGAAAGAAAAAATATCACCCTGATATACGGATGACGTCAGCATCATCAGGATGAGAAACAAAGAACAAGAAGTGATACAACATCATCAGGATGATATTGACTAAGATCATCCTGACGTTCCAAAACATGATGACCCTAGTGAATATCGGGTCGCAATTGCAACTCTTCAACAACATCATCAGGATGATGTTAACCAAGATCACCCGATGATAAAAATATCACCCCGGCGAAATATCATGAAGGCAGAAAATATGATGACCTCCACAAGCAGCAGGATGATAACTGGAAATATGATGATGATGAACACGACCCTTAGGAAAAAACAAGTTAGGTCGAGCAATTCAAAGAATAAGCAACATCATCATCATGCTCGCGCAAGGTGATAAATGGAAGATCACCGGAGACTTTGAAACATCACCCTCGCAAGCAGATCAGGGCGCACTGTAGCTCGGCAGCATCATCATGATAATAAGCAAACATCACCCGACAGTTGAAATATGATGATGACGTTGAAAAACAAGTCGACGAGGAACATGATGATGCAGATCATCATCGAAGACAAGATGATGATGATGACCTCCTCCTCAGGAAAACATGATGATGCAGCTGAAAAATACTGAGGAGGTCCAACACTTAGAAAAAATGGGCAAGAAGATAAAGGCTTCAAATGAAGAAACCTCCTGATCATGACAAATCAACCCCTGGTCAAAATGAGTGTCAACAGTATGTGTGCATGTGGAAATAGTGTGTGAAAAAGAGTAGAGATAAGTGTGGAAGCAGCAATACAAGACCGGTATGTAACAAAGCAGTAGCACTAGAACAGAGGAAGAATGAAGTGCATTAGATTAGTATATTGAACCTAACCAGAATTAAACTTTAGCATTTGTGGATGCCTCTCATCAGTTCAAACACCTAGTTACTTTCTATAACCTTTGTAGACAGTGAGTCTCTTATAGGCAGTGTGCCTCTTCTGAGCAGTGTGCTCGGGTAGTGAGCCCTAATTGGCATGTGACATTTTGTACTTCTTATTCTTTTAATAGAGAATACAATCTTGGGTTAGTCACCCCATGGTTTTTCCCTTAACAAGGTTTTCCACGTAAAAAATCCTTGTGTTATGTGTGTTGATTTTATTTCTACTCTCATGATTATGTATGCTTATATGTTTTGATGTTGCACTAATTGTTAAAGGAGAAAAGAAAGTTAAGATATTTAAGATAACTAATTCACCCCCCTCTCAGTTATCCACCTTATTTCCAACAATTTGTATCAGAGCCAAGTTCCTCTAAACAAAGCCTAACAACTTGAGGAAGATCTGGAAATCTCAATGGATATGTATGGTATGAAGGAACAACTTTAGTCTGTTTTAGATGATTTTGAGCAATCTCACTCTGAAGTCAACAACTTGAGAGAAAGACTCAAACAAGTTGATGATTTCATAAATGAGCTAAAAGAAAAAATTGAGTATCTCTGAAAAGAGAAAGGAATTACTTCAAAAGTTAGCAAGTCGGAGTGAAGCCAATGATACTAATGAAGATCTGAATGAGAAAAACAAGATATGTGAGAAGCTATCAAAAGAGGTCATTATGGTAAGGCATGCGATGGAATTAGGCGTGATGAGATTCACCCATGAAATTGAAGAGAAAAGGAAAATTGAAGATAATCTAAAAGAATCTCTCAAGGAGAAAATAGAGGATTATTGGCAAGAGACACTATATGGATTCGTGATTGTTTTCATTGATGGCAACAAAGTTCATCCCACACATCCGCAGGACATGGTGTGTCTCTACCAGAAGTCAGAATGAAGATTGTTGTGGTCTGGTAAACAAGAATAGAGCATGTGGTAAGGTCCGACAGACAGGTCCGGATCTCTCAGAGAACATATCTTGGTGAAGTGCGGATTTGGGGAAGTCAAGAGGACTACCTTGACTATTATATTCCAAGGATTTAGCCTTCGGTGATAGATGAGGAAAAAGATATGAATAGTTGAGTACAAGATTCTTGAGTGACAGTGTGAACAGAGGAAGAACTGACTGACAGAACATCAGACTACTTTTCGGATGTGTTACTGATGATGGAAAAGGTTCTTAAGGCATAAGTTATGTTTGTCCGACATGATTGATGACTTCTACAAGTATATGCTTGATCCATATTACTTGGTATGCAAAGATTTAGCTGACAGATCAGAATTAGTGAAAAGATTGACTATTCTGGGTGCCGACTTGAAAGGTGATGAAATCACTTTTGCGGATATATATGCACGATGGATTTAGTTGTGAGGGTTGTTGTAGCGGTGAGTAATGTACGAATAAAAGCAGAAGAGTAGAGCAGAAGCAGTAAGGAAGATCTGGTATGTGAAAGGAAAGCAGTAAAAGAGAAGAGGAAAGATGAAGTGCAGCAGATCAGTGTACTGAGCTTAACCAGAACTGAACTCTAGCATTTGTAGATGCTCCCAATCAGTTCAAGTATTGTATAACATTCTTTTTGTAGACAGTGAGTCTCTTGTAGGCAATGTGCCTCTTGTGAGCAATGTGCTCAGGTAGTGAGCCCTAATTAGCAAGTGCCATTTTTCTATTTCTCTAACAGAGAATACAATCTTGGGTTAATCACCCCATGGTTTTCTCCCTTAACAGGGTTTCCACGTCAAAAATATTGTGTCATGTGTATTTCCATTTCATGGTTGTGTTTGCTTGTTCGAATTAAATGCTGCATTGATTAATAAGAAAGTTCAGAAAGAAGAATTAATTAGGATAACTGATTCACCCCCCTCTCAGTTATCAACAATTGGTATCAGAGCTAAGTTCCTCCTAACAAAGTCTAATAGCTCGAGGAAGATCTGGGAATCCAAATGGATGCATATGGTTTAAGGGAGCAACTCAAGACTGCCCTTGAAGATCTTGAACAGTCAAACTCTGAAGTCAATGAATTAAAGGAAAGACTCAAATAGGCTAATGATTTCATGAGAGAACTAAAAGATAAATTAAGTCTCTCTATGAAAAAGAGAAAGGAACTGCTTCAGCAATTGGCAAGACAAAGTGAAACAAGTAATGCAAATGAAGAACTGATTGAGAAAACCAAGTTATGTGAAAAGTTATCAAAAGAAGTCATTATGGTAAGACATGAAATGGAATCAAGAGTTGTAAAGTTTACCCAAGAGATTGAAGAGAAAAGAAAAATTGAAGATAATCTAAGACAATCTCTCAAGGAGAAATTAGAAGATTGCCACCAGATGGATAGAATTATCAGACATCTTGAATCTGATCTTGAAGATGCTAAAGATAATGAAGAAAAACTTGAGGATCAAATTGTCTCTCTCAAAAGGGATCTTCAAACAACAAATGAATATAAAGAGAAATTCAAGATAAGTTCTGCTCAACTTGAAGTTCTTCTTGGAAGTCAAAAGAAGGTAGATGACAAGTGTGGCTTGGGATATGAGAAAGGAGAAAGCTCTAGATCCGGTCAGAAGAATTTTGGATCAGAAAATCCAAGGAACAGGCCTAGAAGACCTTCGGTAAGACAGCCTAATGCTCAAAGATATACATCCTTCAATGGATACTACCACAACTGCAACAAATTTGGTCATAAAGCTAATAAGTACAGAAAGATAATGAATTAGAATAATTCATCTTTCTCTGGATAGTGTTTTAACTGCAAAAGGTATGGTCACAAATCTCATGAATGCATAAATATGCAAATGAACAAATCATTCAATGGTAGATGCTTTGCATGCAATAGAATAGGTCATATGGCTAATCAATGTAGATCAAAAGGATATCAGTCAAATATGCAAAGAAATGTTGTTTGCCAAATCTGCAATAGATCCAGTCATAGTGCAAAATTCTGTAGAAGCAAGAATCAAAACAAAAGAGGTCTGGTACATCACAATCAGAATCAAGATAAGGGTAAACAAAAAGTTAATGCAGATGAAGTTAAAAATGAGATGAGCAAGATTTGGGTGAAGAAAAGTACAGAGAATATAGAGGTTGGATCCACACCAGACTCTGGTGTTGATATTCCTTCCAGAAATTAAAAAGTGAGCTTTGGCTCAGCGGGAGACACAAAGAAAACCTTGTTCCCCCAGCTAGTCAAGTGGTGCCGAAACTGGCACAAGAAGAGTTGCGGATTGAAGGGTTCATAAGGGAAACATCCAAACAAACTATGGTTAAGATTTGGAAGATCTGCATGATGTTTAAAGATCAGGATAGATTTGGTTGTTCAAGTCATCTAATTAAGGCAAACTAGAATAATGTAGGTCGAGCATTTATTGCAACCTGATATTAGGGTTTGCAGAGCAATATAAGGGTTTCCTCATTAATCACTTGCTCATTCTGCATTCAAGAAGAAATGAAAAGTGGAGCTCTACATCAAATTTCCTCAAAGTTCATCGAAGATCATTTGCAGAAGTCATTACATCCGAAAATCAATCCAACCAACTCCGTGAAACCGAAAGGCGTAAAAGGTATTTTCTGTTTTCAATATCTCACTACAAATCTTTAAATGATGGCTACTCTAAATATAGTAAAGATTTCTGATAGACCTCACCCCACGTTCAAGAAACATCCATACAAATCCTTGGAGGTAGATCCCCTAGGTGCATTTTTTAGTGTTCCGCATGGTGTTTTGCACACCGAAGATATTAGGGTTTATATACATGCTAATGTTGAAGAGTTTGGGGAATTCAAACTAAGAGATATCTATCACAAACAACTGTTAAATGATTCATTTGAGCTCAAACCCCAATACAAGGGCCTCCGGAACAAGCACTTTGCACAATACATACATTTCCCCTATTTTACGGAGGATGAATGGGTTAGGTACATTTTGAGCAGAATACATGACAACTTCATGTGGTTAAATGGACCATTCAAGATCACTAAAGATGCCATCAGGGTAGTTACCAGATTACACTCATCCGGTGGGATTCCTATTCTTAAATCTGTAAAGAACCAAACTGTGAGTGAGGCTACCAGATCTAAGTTTGACAAAAGAGTAATGGCAGTAGATGACATCACTGATCCAGATGTCAAGTTTGCCTTCATGATCATTGGATATAAGATATATCATTCTAGCAGAGAAAATTCTATACTTGGAACTGCCATCTATACCACTTATGAAATGCTAAGAAAGGATGCAGACTATGATCTTTGTCAGCATCTCTTAAACCAACTCTTGGAGAATCTGTAGAAAATCAAGAAAGATAAAAAGAATTCATTTAAGTATGGTGGATTAATTTTGTGCTTATTCTTCTACTTTATGAATGAGCTTCCCGGATCTAGTGGCTGGGTATGGGAGAGTGATAGGCCAGTGGCTATTCAAATCAGAGATTATTTGCATGGACTTGGTGATAACAAAGCACAACATACAGCTCTGTGGGGATACTTCAACAATTTTTAGAACATGATGCAAGCAAGAGAAAGGATTCCCCAGTCCCTTGTTGAGAAATACAAAGACACAGTCTATTTTATGGTAGAGACTGATCAGTGCCTAATGGAGGCAGTAGAACCAAGGACAGTCTGGATCATGCCCATGGGGTATGAAGTTGATGAATAGATTGTGGAGCTACATGTTCAACACATGCTAAGTCAGCCAAAGGATCCAAAGGCAAAAAGGTTTGGAACCTTTGAGGAGCTGAGTGTAAAGATTCATGTGGAACTCAGAGAACCAGAGATGAAAAGGAAGGTGAGAAAAGAAGTAGAATATATTGCCCAAGGCCTTGGCATCTCAAAGGAGGCACTTGATGCCCACAGGGAAAAGAGACAAAAAGCCGAGGAAGAGAAGAAAGAGGCAGAAAAGAAAAGTGAGGAAAGTGCTCTAGTAGAAACTTCCACCCAGACGAGAT
This sequence comes from Cunninghamia lanceolata, assembly GCA_027924645.1. NCBI lineage: Eukaryota > Viridiplantae > Streptophyta > Pinopsida > Cupressales > Cupressaceae > Cunninghamia > Cunninghamia lanceolata. The sequence goes on from BSBN01000016.1 coordinate 6,791,603, forward strand.
CATCAAAGAGATCAGCACATGTCCCTGCTAAAAGCTCAAAACTAGAAATCCAAGCATCTGGCAAAGGAGAGAAAAGGTCAAATACAAAAACCACAAGGGCTTATGCAAGTCAAAGGGATGAAGAGGAGATTGAATCTGATGAAGAAATTAGGAAAATGAAGAAAAAGAAGAAAACATCTGGTCAACCCTCTACTAGACAGAAGGAAGAAGAAAAGACAGAGGAATATGTTGAAAAACCCACTCTTCACATTGACGACATAATCAAATCAGTCATAGTGGATGGAAATCTTCATCCAATGGTTGAGTTCTATGATGATTATGGTGAAGCAGATCAGAAGATATTGCAAGATGCCACAGTTAGGTATCTAAATATCTACAACAAAGCATTTATTGAAATTATATCTCTGATCCCTAAAAGCTTGGAGAAGGAACTAGAAACAAGAAAGAACACTGCCCAAGCTAAAGACCCAAAAATCTGGGAACAAATAGCAATTCAGCTATATCCTTCAATCGACCCCAAGACAATGAATATGATATTCAAAGATTGTAAGGATGAGTTCAGAAGCAAAGCAAGGATGAATCAACTTATGCTTGGTGAGATTGACAAGGTAGCCAAGGACACAAAAGAGATCCTCCAGAAGGCCTTCAAAAGATTTAATCTTCCTACTATAGAGGACTTGGGTACTAACCCCTCAACCACAAATCTTGCAGAAGAAACTACTGAGAAAATGATAGAAGAGGTGGGCCCTAAATAAACTAACTTTTCTCCTCCAGTTTCACCTACAGTCTCTAGATCTAAAGGAGAAGAAAGATTAAAGGAGAAAGAAGCAGATGTGAAGGAAAAAGAAGATGACAATGCTAAGATTGCAGAAGAAGAGGAGACTTCAACAGAGAAGACCACAACTGCTAGTGGTAAGAATGTAGAAGGAGAGAAAGCTCCAAGAGACAACTCTAAGAATGCAAAAATAAAGAAAAATCTGTCTCTGGCAAGAGACACTGCAGAATCAGTCAAGGACTTCTTGACAAAAGCAACTATAGAAATTGATGAACCAGACCTATTAAAAGGACCATTAGATTTTGACTCTTTGTCACCGGTGCAAACAATGAAAATAGCCTCATTTGCAAATGAGAAGGTCAAAGAGAAACTATTGAAATCTCACATGGAAGACTGTGAGCTTATGGAGGTAGCATCCAGAGTGTTGGAAAAGATCATGCCATCTTTTCAGAAGAATCCCACAGCCTCCTCTTCCAGTAATCTCAAAACCCTAGTCAGCAATGTTAGTACACATTTTAATTCTCTATAAAAATCAGCTAAAGAAAAGGTTCAAAAGGAGTTTTTGGATAAAAGGTTCTCCGAGGTACAGGGTTTGATCATTAATGATAGGAGAAACATGAATATTGGGATAAAGAGCTTAGAAAATTCTCTTAAGGATGGCAAAGAAATATACAAATTTTATATTTCCTGGTCCAAAGTAACAGTGGAGATTGAGAAGAAAATAAAAGAGCAAGAGGACAAACTACTAATCTTGTCTCAAAGTTTTGATCCTCTCTCATCCTCCATAGTAAATCAAGAGTGTCAGACTATTGCAATCACAAATGCAATAAAGAATTTTGAGGAGGAAAGGAAGAACATAATTAACCAGATGGGTGAACTTAGAAGGATTATTATCCCTAAGTTAGAGGCCATGCATGAGGCCATAAATGATGCTCAGATTACAGCCTAAACCAATGATCCGAAAGATCTTAAGAAGGAAGAAGCATTTGCATTCCTGTTGAGTGGTCACATCTCAATTTTGGACAGGATGAAGTAGAGTTGGGCGATAGAAGTTGTACAGTTGAAGAATATTTTTTTAGACATACTTAAGTATATGTAAGTACAACTTGTATATATATACTTATGCAGCTTAGTATAGTTAAGTTTTTGAAAATTTTGGTATGCGGACCCTACCCTTTTCCATTGATGTCAAAGGGGGAGTGAGGAGCAGTGAAAAATGAGGAATCCAACTAAGGGGGAGCTCCAGAAAATGTATATAAAGATAGAGCATCAGCTAAGGGGGAGCATAGTGTAAACACTTAGTCATTTTTTACTAAGTGTTGCCATCAATGCCAAAGGGGGAGATTGTTGACAAGAGACACTATATGGATTCGTGATTGTTGTTATTGATGCAAGACATGGTGTGTCTCTACCGGAAATCAGAATGAAGATTGTTGTGGTCTAGTAAACAAGAACAGAGCATGTGGCAAGGTCTGACAGACAGGTTTGGATCTTTCAGAGGATGTATCTTGGTGAAGTGTGGATTAGAGGAAGTCAAGAGGACTACCTTGACTATTATATTCCAAGGATTTAGCCTCTGATGATAGATGAGGAAAAAGATATGAATAGTTGAGTACCAGATTCCTGAGTGACAGTGTGAACAAAGGAAGAACTGACTGACAAAACATCCGACTACTTTCCGGATGTGTTACTGATGATGGAAAAGGTTCTTAAGGCATAAGTTATGTTTGGTCAACATGATTGATGACTTCTACAAGTATATACTTGATCCACATTACTTGGTATGCAAGGATTCAGCTGATAGATCAGAATTAGTGAAAAGATTGACTATTCCAGGTGCCGACTTGAAAGGTGATGAAATCACTTTTGCGGATATATATGCACGATGGATTTAGTTGTGAGGGTTGTTGTAGCAGTGAGTAATGTGTGAATAAAAGTAGAAGAGCAGAGCAAAAGCAATAAGGAAGATCTGATATGTGAAAGGAAAGCAGCAAAAGAGAAGAGGAAAGATGAAGTGCAGTAGATCAGTGTACTGAGCTTAACCGGAACTGAACTCTAGCATTTGTAGATGCTCCCAATCAGTTCAAGTATTGTATAACATTCTTTTTGTAGATAGTGAGTCTTTTGTAGGCAGTGTGCCTCCTGTGAGTAGTGTGCTCGGGCAGTGAGCCCTAATTAGCAAGTGCCATTTTTCTATTTCTCTAATAGAGAATACAATCTTGGGTTAATCACCCCGTGGTTTTCTCCCTTAACAGGGTTTCCACATCAAAAATATTGTGTCATGTGTATTTCCATTTCATGGTTGTGTTTGCTTGTTTGAATTAAATGTTGCATTGATTAATAAGAAAGTTTAGAAAGAAGAATTAATTAGGATAACTGATTCACCCCCCCCCTCTCAGTTATCAACAAGGACTGCCACAAAATCGAGAGAATAATCAGACATCTTGAATCTGATCTTGAAGAAGCTAGAGACAATGAAGAACAACTTGAAAATCAGATAGACACTCTTAAACAAGATCTTCAAACAACAAATAATACAAAGAGAAATCCAAGATAAGCTTAGCTCAACTTGAAGTTCTTCTTGAAAGCCAAAAGAGGGTAGATGACAAGCATGGTTTGGGTATGAGAAAGGTGAAAGCTCTAGATCTAGTCAGAAGAACTTTGGATCAGGAAATCAAAGAAACATGCCTAGAAGACCTCTAGTAAGGCAACCAAATGCTCAAAGATATCCATCCTTCAATGGATACTACTTCAATTGCAACAAATTTGGTCATAAAGCAACTTAGTACAGAAGGAGAATGAATCAGACTAATCCATCCTTCTCCAGACAATGTTTCAACTGCAAAAGGTATAGTCACAAATCTCATGAATGCAAAAATATGCAAATGAACAATTCATTCAATGGTAGATGCTTTGCTTGCAATAGAATGGGACATATGGCTAATCAATGCAGATCAAGAGGATATCAGTCAAATATGTAAAGAAATATTTTTTGTTACAATTGCAATAGATCTGGTCACATTACCAAATTATGCAGGAGTAAAAATCAGGACAAAAAGGGTCAAGTGCATCTTAATCAAAATTAAGACAGGGGAAATGGCAAAATGAATGTAGATGAAGTTCAAAGGGAGGTGAGCAAGATTTGGGTGAAGAAGAGTATAAAATATGATAGGGATGGATCCGCACCAGAATCTGGTGCTGATATTCTTTTCAAAAACTAAACAGATGAACTCTAGCTCAAGGGGAGTCACAAAGAAAAATAAATTCCCCTAGCCAGTCAATTGGTGCCTAAGCTTGGCACTTGGAATGTTGTGGATTAAAGGGTTATTAGAAAATTATCTAAATAACCCCTGGTAAAAATATGAAAGATCCGCATGGAGTTTTACAAGAGTTTAAAGATTGATCCAGTTTAACAAGCCTTCCGGTAAAAGCAAGATTTTCACAGACATACCCGGTATGATTCAAATTTGAGAAATCTTGATCTGTGGATTCATGACATGATTGGAGGAAAGAAGAGACATTATATTCTATCACAAAAATGATTCTACGTGCATCTTAGTCATTTGAAAAGATATCTCTTAGAACAAGACAACCAGATAACTTAAGTTGTGCATTTATTGCAATAGGAAATTAGGATTTGCGCAAAGATAAAAGGGTTCTGCACGTAGAAGATGTTAGGGTGTACATCCACACCAATATTGAGGAATTTGGAGAATCTAAGATGATGGATATCCACCATAAATAATTAATAGATGAAACTTTTGAACTCAAACGTCAATACAAGGCCCTCTGGGATAAGCATTTTGGACATTGCATCCACTTTCCCTATTTTGCAGAAGATGAATGGGTCTGGTATGTTCTTAACAGAATACATAACAACTTCATGTGGCTAATGAAACCCTTCAAGATAACAAAAGATGCCATTAGGGTAGTAACTGGACTACACTCATTTGGTGGGTTGCCTACACTCAAATTTGTCAAGAACTAGACAGTAAATGAAGCTACCAGATCTAAGTTTGACAAAAGAGCAATGACAATTGATGACATCATAGATCCGGATGTCAAGTTTGCTTCAATGATAATTGGATATAAGATCTATCATTCCAGCAGGGAGAATTCTGTGTCTAGAACTGCAATATATACAACATATCAGATGTTAAGGGAAAATGTTGATTATGATCTATGTGATCTTCTTCTAAACCAACTATTAGAAAACTTAAAGAAGATCAAGAAGGATAAGAGAAACTCATTCAAGTATGGTTGTTTGATACTATGTCTATTATTTTACTATATGAATGAGCTACCCGTATCAAGTGGTTGGGTATGGCAAAATGACAGACCGGTTGCCATACAAATTAGAGACTATATGTATAGGCTTGGTGATGCCAAGGCTCAAAGCACAGCACTCTGGGGATACTTTAAAAACTTCCAAAGTATGATGCAGGCCAGAGAAAGAATTTCTTAATCCATAGTTGAAAAATACAAGGATACAGTATGTTTTATGGCAGACACTGATCAATGCCTAATGGAGGTAGTTGAGCCCAAAATAGTTTGGATTATGCCAATGGGATATGAGGTTGATGAGAAAATCTTGGAACTGCATGTTCAATACCTGTTGAGCCAGCCAAAGGACCCTGAGGCAGAAAGGTTTGGAACCTTTTAAGAATTAAGTATAAAGATACACATTGAGCTAAGACAACCAGAAATAAAAAGGAAAGTTAGAAGAGAAGTAGAGTAAATCACCAAAAGATATGGCATATCAAAAGACGTAGTTGATGCAAATAGAGAGAAAATAGAAAGAGCTGAGAAAGAGAAACAAGAAGTAGGAAAAGAAAGTGTTCCAGTGCAAGCCTCCTCCCAAACTAGATCCTCCAAAAGATCTGCATCTTCCACCTCTAAGGGCCCAAGAGCTTCAAAACTAGAAGCCAAGACATCTGGAAAGGGAGAAAAGAGAACGAAAACAAAGGCCACAAGGTCTTACATAAGCCAAAAGGATGATGAAGAAATAGAGTCTGATGAGGAAGTTAAGAAAATGAAGAAGAAGAAGAAAACATCCAAGGAATCCTCTATCAGCAAAAACAAAGAAGAAGAGGCAGAAGAATTTGTTGAAAAGCTTACTCTTTCTATTGATGATATCATCAAGGTAGTCACAATGGATGTGAACTTGCAACTAGTCACAGAATTTTATGATGAATATAGTGATATGGACAAGAGGATCTTGGAAGATGCTATAGTCAGGTACCTAAACATTTATAATAAAGCATTCATTGAAATTATTTCTCTAATTCCCAAAAGTCTAGAGAAGTTACTTGAACTCAGAAAAAAGAATGCCAAAGAAAAGGACTCAGAGATCTGACAACAAATTGCTATTCAGCTCTGTCCTTCCATTACTCCAAAGCAAATGAACATGATCTTCAAGGACTACAAGGATCAATTCCAGAGAAAAGAAAGAATGAACAAACTAATGCTTGGAGAGACTGATCAGGTAGCAAGAGAAATAGAAGACATCCTTCGGAACGCCTTCAAAAGATTCAATCTTCCTATCATAAAGGAAATAGATGAAGAACATTCTACCATGGATGTCGAAGGATTAAATGCATCAAAAGAAGAATCTACTAAGAAAAATGTAGAAGGGTCAAAAGAGACATATGAGGAGAAGTCTAAAGACTTGGATTCCCCTGTTCTGGAAGAGGAAGTTCATTAAGAAGTTAACATCTCTCCTCTGGATCCCACTGTAGACATTCCAGACTTAAGAACTGAAGGAGAAGGAAGAAAAGAAGAAAAAGTGAGTCAAGAAGAGGAGGTAAAGGGAAGAGAAGAAGAACAAATAGAGAAGATATCTGATGACAGTTCAGAGATTCCAAAAGAAAAGAAGACTCAGTCTCTGGAAAGAGACACTGTAGAGGAAGTGAAGAAATTCTTGAACAAAGAGCTGATGGAGATAGATGAACCAAAACTTTTTCAAGGACCACTAAATTTTGATTCCCTCTCTCTAGTCTAGAAAATGAAGATAGAATATTTTGCCCGAGCTAAAGCAAAAGAAACATTTTTGAAGTCTCACATGGAAGACTGTGAGCTAATAGAGATTGCATATGGGATGTTGGAGAAGATCATGCCATCCTTCCAAAAAGATCCTTCAGCCTCTCCATCTGGTAACCTGAAATATTTGGTAAACTCTGTCAACACTCATTTTGATTCTTTAGAGAAATTGGCAGAAGAAAAGGTCTGGAAAGAATTTTTGGTAAAGAGATTCATTGAAGTACAGGGACTCATAGATAATGATAGGAGGACCCTAGATATTGGGATAAAGAGCCTAGAAAATGCTCTTAAAGATGGTGGAAAAATGTACAAATTTTGTCTATCTTGGTCTAAAGTGACAGAGGATATTGAAAAGAATGTGAAGGAACAAGAAGGTAAACTGTCAAGTTTATCTCAGAATTTTAATCCCCTCACCACATCCATAATGAATCAAGAGTGCTAGGCTATTGTCATTATAAATGAAATAAGGAGGCTTGAAAAGGAGAAGAAGAATATAATAAGCAGAATGAGTGAACTTAGAGGGATAATTATCCCTAAGTTAGAGGCAATGCATGAGGCCTTAACTAATGCTCAGACAACAGCTCAAACTAGTGATCTAGTAGACTTAAGAAGGGTAGAATCTTATGTATTTTTGTTCAGTGGTCACATCTCAATTTTGGATAGGATGAAGCAGAGTTGGGAAACATAATTTATATAGTTGAAGACCACTTTTGCGGATATACTTAAGTATATGTAAGTATAACATGTATATATACTTATGCGGCTATGTATAGGTTGATTTTTGCAAATTTTGGTGTGCGGATTCCACCCTTTGCCATTGATTTCAAAGGGGAGTGAGGAGTAGTGAAAAATGTGGAGTCTAGCTAAGGGGGAGCTCTGGTAAAATAGTACATAAGTCAGAGCATCAGCCTAGGGGGAGTTTGCTACGACACTTAGTCATTTTTCACTAAGTGTTGCCATCAATGCCAAAGGGGGAGATTGTTGGCAAGAGACACTGTGTGGCTTCATGATTGCTGTCATTGATGGCAACAAAGTCTATCCCACACATCCGCAGCACATAGTATGTCTATACCGGAAGATAGATTGAAGATTGTTTTGATCCGGTGAGCAAGAATAGAGCATGCAGTAAGGTTTGACAATCTGGTCTAGATCTCTCCAATGGTGTAACTCAGCAAGTTGTAGACTTGGACAAGCCAAGAGGAGTATCATGAATATTATATTATAGAGATTGAGCCTCTGGTGAGAAAACATGGAAAAGATATGAGCATCTGAGTGTTGGGTTTCAGACAGGCAGAGCATATTAAGGAAGAAGTAATCGACAGAGTATCAAACTTCAATCCGGATGAGAAATTGATGGTGATCAAGATATTTGAGGGATCATACAATATTGGTTGACATAATTAATGACTCCAATGTCTATGATTTTGATACGCATCACATATCAAGCATGGATTCAGCTGACTGATCAATAGTGTGCAAATATCTTGACTATTCTGGTTGTCGACAAGAAAGTTGTTGAAATCCTTAGTGTGGATATATATATATATATATATACTAGATGGATTCCAGTATGTGTGTGTGTGGAAATAGTGTGCGAAAAAGAGTAGAGATAAGTGTGGAAGCAGTAATACAAGACCAGTATGTAACAAAGTAGCAGCACTAGAATAGAGGAAGAATGAAGTGCATTAGATCAGTATATTGAGCCTAACTGGAACTAAACTTCAGCATTTGTGGATGCCTCTTATCAGTTCAAACACCTAGTTACTTTCTATAAACTTTATAGATAGTGAGTCTCTTGTAGGCAGTGTACCTCTTGTGAGCAGTGTGTTCGGGCAGTGAGCCCTAATTGGCATGTGCCATTTTGTACTTCTTATTCTTTTAATAGAAAATACAATCTTGGGTTAGTCACCCTGTGGTTTTTCCCTTAACAGGGTTTTCCACGTAACATATCCTTGTGTTATGTGTGTTGATTTTATTTTTGCTCTCATGATTATGTATGCTTATATGTTTTGATGTTGCACTAATTGTTAAAGGAGAAAAGAAAGTTAAGATATTTAAGATAACTAATTCACCCCCCCTCTCAGTTATCCACCTTATTTCCAACAGAGTTTAGGTCCTTTAGTCGGCATGGGACCACTATGATGATGGGGTCAACCACCAGTAGGTTCACCAATGCCTTCAAAGGGTGGCAATTGTAGTTAGCAATTTTTCATGGATAGAGAGATTGTATATTATATGTCTATAGGCTCATTATATATGTATATTAGTGGTCTTAGAGCCTTTTTACAGACATTTTTTTTGTATCATGACCTTTTTATGTATATATGAGATGAGTGATTTTGTTTGGCGACATATTGTGTTATGCGATGTTATGGATATAATTTTATTATGTATGTGATGGTTATATGATAGTTATAGGATAGATTATATGTATGTTGTATGGATTATGCATATGATTTATGGATGGATACGATGGTTTATGATGTGTGATGCATGATTTTTATGATTATGATGGTTATTTAAAATGGATTATGCTTATAGATGTCATAGATGGATAATATTTTATGGATATACATGATGCGTGTTTGATGTGATGTAATATTGATATTTTATGATTGATGGTATATTCATGTGATTATGACATAGTGATGGTATTATTATATGCTTATGATGATGGATGTTATGATTTATGTAATGATTATTGTTATCGCTTGGAATTGCACCCTGCTTGAAGCATGTTCAAGCATTCCAATGACACATGGGATTGGTCTCAAAGTGTGGGACCTTGTAGTTGATACCAAACCTCCAGAGAAGGTTGGTTCCTCTTTCTGAGATTAAGGCTCAGATAATGATGGCTAAATCTAATGCTAATACACACAAGGAAAAGGGATAAGAATAAATTGAAATTTAAAAAGGGGGTGATGCACTAGATTTAATGTGCTTAACTACACCTAAATTAACACAACAATAAACTTAAAACTAAAGGAGACTCACACAGATTCATACAAGATATTACAGAGGATTGGGTAGAGGATTGGGTAGAGGATTGGAGCTATGAAAGGGACCATTTTGCCCACACTGCAAGCATACAATTCCCAAAGAGACATAGTGTACAACTTCAGAGAGAGGAAAAATAACAGTTTGTATTAATCATGAAAGCTAGAAAGCCATTACAAAAGGAGAAGAATTTATCATTGAGAAAGTAGACACAAAATAACAAGTTACATTCATAGGTGAACAACAACTAGAGACATCAAAGGCTCATAATCAAGCACAAGGTATCATATCCAATCAGTTCTTGTAAAGAATTACAAGGTCTGTGACTACAACAAATTCTCCTACCCATGTAATGACCCATAAAAATAGCTAATAAATGAAAACATCCTTTTTTCATGTATATATAACTTCTCAAATTGCTATGCAGTCCTAGGAGTTGAAATTCAATCAATTGATTTGTTTATGCACCCATGGCCTTGTCAGGAAAACCTTCAAATTTGGACGATGAACATGCCCTGATAGGTCTGCAAAATTAATAGGAAAAGATCACCCACACACATGGGTATGGCCGCATTAATGAAAGAAGGCTTGAAATGCTTCTTTAGTGGCTGTAAATCCATTTTTTCCCTCATTTATACTGGTGCATTGAAAATTCTTTCTGTGTCAACCACATTCATTTGGCCGAGGCTTGAAACATTAATTGATGAGTACCTCCTCATCTTGCAATAGTGGCGTGATTATAGGGACACAATAAATCACAACCTACATAAGCTTTTACAACAGTTTAAAGTGTTTATCTTTTAATTTGCCTTTGGTGCCTGCAATTTTACTTATCAGTGAATTCACCTTCATGCAAACTCATCTCCTTATCACTTTTGATTTCCTTTCTTTATATCCCTTTGGTTAGTGAAATCTCCATTTGATGAACCACCGGTTCTTCTCCATTTCTTATTTTCTTTATTGAAGCCTTTTCTTTACCTTTGACTTAGCCACTTCATGCTTGTCTATTCTTCCTTAGTCGACAAACCTTGAGTTCACCGAACTCAAAATTTGTGACTAAGGCAAGCTTTGCCTTAGAAGAAATCATGCCTGCTTAGTTTCTTTGACCTTGTCCTTGAAACTTCCTTCATCACTTAGTTAGTGATTTTGTCGCTTGACAAACCTATCGATTGGTGAACCTTGAGTTTGTTGAACTCAAAATTTGTTGACCAAGGCAACCTTTTGCCACTTTTTTCCTTAGAGAATTCTGCCTGCCTGTTGTCTCCCTATGTTGATGAACCTACTGAATAGCGAACCAAAGGTTCTCCAAACTCAAATTTTGCTAACTAAAGAAAAAAACAAAGGAAAAATACTAGAATTTTTTGAGATTTTTGAATGGAGACTTTCTTCTAATTAGGATTTCTCGTATTGGATATTTCTGATGGAAGAAAGGTAGGATTTTTTGGTTTATTTTGGCTTGAGAAAAATATGACAACATTTTGGTGAGTATACAGGGGTGTTTGCCTATTAAACATAAGGATCCAATGGCCTCATACAATTCATTGGGCATAGAGTCAAAAGGAAACACGCATCTCAACATGACCATATAGAACTAAAAAATGCCCCCAAAAATCCCAAAACCTAACTTAGAAATATGGTTTGAGATGAATCCCATTCACTAGAATTGGAAGTGATTCACCAGTTAGCTTGGAGAGTTGAAAGGCATTAGCTTGCTTACAACTAGTGATAACATATGGGCCACTCCATAAGGCATAAAATTTGGAATGCCTCCCATCTTTACCCTGTCTTCATCCCATTTCAACACTAAATCTCCCTCTTGGAAGACTCTGTCAACTAATTTTCTATCAAATGTCCTCTTGACCTAATCTTGGTGGGCTTCAAGGGTCTTCATGGCATTGTTTCTTCTCTCTTAAAGGTCCATCAACTCAGCAAACTAGACTATCATAGCATCAATTTCTAGTAGTTCCAGTTGTTACACCAGTTCAAGGCAAGGTAACTCTAATGATAGTGGAAGCCTTGCATCCTTTCCATAAACCTGCATGAAGGGTGAATTACCAATGGCCCTCTTGGGGGTGATTCTATCATCCTAGAGAGTTGTTTTCAACTTGGAATGCCAAGTCCTCTAATGGTCATCTACTATTCTTTTGATGATTCTGATCAAGTTATATATATATACATTTTCAATGTATATAAAAATTTTATCTCAGTTTTTACAAATAGATATATATAAAAAAAAAGAGGAGAAAGAAAAAATATATATATAAATATATATATATAAATGTGTTTATACCTCTGTGGTAGTCTTCCATGGCTGCCATGGAGTCCAAACCTGCAAACAAGAAAAAAGAAAAGAAAACTAAGATTGGAGAAAACAAGACTTGGAGAGGAGAGGAAGAATAAAACATGTTAGGGTTTTCTTGTCAAAAAGAAAACAATAAAACAAACTTAGGGCTTTTCAAAACTAGAAAACCAATTTAATAATGGAATTAGGGCTAGAGGAGGATGTGAGGATTTTGATTTGGTTATTAGATTAATTTCTTTTTCTTTATTTTCTCATGTGCACAGAATTTCTAGTTTTTCCCCCTCTTTTGTTTTTGGGGACTTTTTAGAGAAATTTGACTTGCTTGTGGATTACTTTAGTTTTTTAAATTTGTGTTTTATTTTGGGGTTGTGTTTCTTTTAATTTATTTTGGAAATTTTATTTTAGTGGTGGAAGGGTTTGTTTTTATTAAAATGGGAAGTGTGTTCCCTTTGAATTTAATTTCATATTAATTGGGACATTTATTTTATTCCCTAGCGTGTTTTAATTATTTTATATTTTTATCAATTTTACTATTATTTTATGAGAAAGAGTATTTTAATCTTTTCCCTCCTCTATTATTTTGAGTTAATTAATAAATATAATGCCAAAATTATATTTATTAGCGGACTCAAATTTGAAATCTATTTTGGCGTCATGTAGTTATTTTAGTATGTATTTCGAGTTTTAATATTTTATTACAAGGACGATTTAATTGGCCTTGGTAAAGTATTTGAATTTTAGATTGTACTTAAGTTAAATTTTATTTTTAAATTTTGCTTAATTTCTTATTGGAGTCTTATTTTAAAATCTTTAATTTGATTATTGAAAACGCGTTATGCTGTCGAATTTTTTCTAAATTTTAGGGTTTTAATTTTGTGTCATTTTAATGACCTTCATTTTTCCACTCCATTTTATCATGTGTCCATCATGCCATTATTTTCATATTTATTATTTTGATTTCTTTTTGTTTCTAAGTTAAGGTTAGGTTTCGAATCTGACAATATCACTTCTCACCTAGGAAACTTAGGGTTAGGATTAGAATCATTCTAACCCTAAAAGAGGCACACTTCGTGTCGCATACCCCCTAGATGGCTATCGTCATGCAGGGGACTATGTAGGGCTACGTACTTCCTTGAATTATGTGGACTTGTTTATGCCTTATGCATATGGCCATCGAGCATGCATACACGTGTGAGGGGGTTCTTAGGGATAGGTAGAAAAAAATTTTGTAACTCATGTCATGACCACATGACATGTGTGTAATGTGTCGTGACCGCATAGGAAATGTGGGCATGACATTTTTGTTCATAGACTCAGCTAGGCCATTACCTTGAGGATAATAATTGGAGGATGTCCTTAGATAAAATATAGATTTAACAGTACATTCTCTTATTTTTATGCCTACAAAGGCCTTGGCATTGTCAGAAATAATGGTGAATGGAACACCAAATCTGGTAACTATACCCTTAGGGAAATCTAAAATAGAGGTCCCTATGGCATCCTTTAAGGCAACTAGCTCTGTCCACCTTGTGAGATAATCAATGGATACTAAAATCCACTTATGCCCAACACTGGATGGTGGATTAATCATCTCAATGAAGTCCAAACCCCATTGGGAAAATGGTTAATTAGTCTGAATTGGATGGAGAGGGAGATCTACCAACTTTTGTTTATCTACTAATACGGCACATTCCTTGCAGCTTCTTACCCATCCATGGGCATCTTTGAACAAATTGGTCCAGTAGTAGATAGGCCTCATGATTTTAATAGTAGTTGTTCTTTGAACAAATGGGTTTCAAAGTTCATCAGTTCACTAATTTTTTGATTTACCAATAGGGCATGAAGAAGAAGTATCTAAAGTGCAAAAGTTAAGTTATCGACAAATATCTTGTTCCATGAACTAGTTTGAGAGTTAGTTATTTCTTTGATTCACTGACTAAACAAAAAAAGGGATCACTGGTCAAGGTTTTTTGATGATTGTTTTTATGCATTCATAACAAAAGTTAAAATTCACAAAATGAACCTAACTGTCTTGAAAGATATGAAGAAATCAATTAAGATTACTTAATCCCAAGTTTTGGTATGGTCAGGTCTTAACCTTGTGGATAATTCAGTAGGTTAATGTGAAGCTATAACATGCAAGGGGCCTTACTTGATTTAAGGTGATTTATGACTTACTGGACTCGAATCATGCAAATTATCACAAATATCAACATATTATCTATCTCTTTACATAAATTTGTTACTGTACCATGACACTTTATATGATTTATATTAAAACAAGCCTTTCTTTTCAAATATTATGAAAATTGTCAAATATTAACTCAATTATTTAGATTTCTTTCACATGTCAGACAATGTCCTTTAAATTTCTACGTGCAAGCTAAGTATTTCAAATATTTGGGAAAAGTTAGAGAAATCTAAATTAAACCTCATTATGCTATAGGATCTAAATGCTTTGTTATTCACATTGTAAGCAGTACAGTAAACTTGATCAAATTGACAGATTAAACTTTTCAATGTAAGCCCTGAGTATTTTCATGAACATACATTCAGGATTGCAAGTTTTTGAAGAGATAATATTTCAAATACAAACAAGATCCAGAAAACACTCTAAAGTAGACATAGAATTCTAGATGTATTTGTATTCAAAATATACAGTCACATATGATTTACAATATATGAATGACTCTTTGCTTCATTAATCAACTTACAGAAAACTTACAAAATGTCTTACAAATATAGTAAGGAAGCTAGATGCTCCATGCATTCCTTAATGTAGACACAGGTGACCTCCTCTAAATTAAAATACTCCTTCTACTCAATGTGTTCAAACAAATTACAATTGCTAGTTATCTTCTAAAATCCTTGTGTAATTAATGTACAAGTAGCAAAGCTCCTTATATAGATTTTGAAACTTCTCATTGCTACGGCTACAAACTTCATATACGGTTGAGATCCTTCCCTTATTGATCAATGGTGCACATTCATCTCTAACCGTCTGCCAAAATATCTAAATGGCATCTTTTCCCTCTTAAAGGATGTTGTTGGAATCTTTTCAGAAATAAGATTCCCCTTTTCTTTGACTTCTACTCGCTGATACTCTTTACTTGACCTTTCCCAAAACTATTGCTTTTTTACCTTTTTACTCCTTTAAGTATGTTTTGAAATTATTGATCACACCCTCTACAAAAGTGCGGTCCCCGTCCCCTCCTGGACTCTTTGTCCATATATACTCCTATAGGGCAACTCCTTTTAATTTCCTTTCTCTATTCTCTAATCCTTCACTCCTTTTCTTGTACTTCCTCATTTTAGCACTGTCTTCCATTAATGAATCCATCATCTATTTGCTCATATATGCTTTAGGATTTTCTATGCATGGTGTAAAAATGGCACTAAACTCTATTAAGGCCCTTTCCAATTCGTATGCTAGTATATCCATGCATTCATGCTTTAAGAGTCTTTCTATTATCTTCTTGTGCATTCTAATCATTTCATCTACTTTTTCTTCTAACCCCTGGGCAACTGATATACACTTTCTAAGATTATCTTCCTCAAATTTAAGTTCTAATCTCTCTTGTGGCACTTGGCTTGCCAGTGAAGGGGTAATAACTCCTTCATTGATTAACTCTTCTACTCTTTCTTCTATTTCTGCCACTTGTGTCAATTCAGACTTGCATTCTTCTCTTCTAAATTGACAATTATGCACAAGTATATTACATTTGTTCCTTTCTCTTATAACCACTCCCCAACCTTTCACAGTCTGTTTTATTGTCTACTCACCCTCTTGCATAAGATCCTTGAACCGTTCATCAAAAATATTGGCCTTAAGCCCCTTATTTTTCATGTCCCTTATGTCTTCTTTGGATACAATTGCTATGTCACCGAGCAGTTCTGGGATTGTGATACTAGGATCAAATATCCCTTTAATAAATTGCTATAATTGGACAATATGTCCCTTCAAATACTCTTTCTTGTCTGTCTTTTCTCAGCATCTCTGTTGTCACTTGGTGCATATCCTCCCACTCAGTGATGTGTTGCTCCCGTGTAGTATGCCCAAGGTCAAAATTTAGTATCTTATACTCTTCTAAGGTTATTTAACCTTTTTCTTTTTCTTTCTATGGTATGGCTAGGTTCAGCATTCTAGATCCATCTGGACCTCTCTATATGGCTGACATTGTTCTAGCCTTTCTTCTTTCTTTCCTTGGTGTGGTATCACCTAACAAGCTCTTAATGTCAATTGGTACCAACTGTACCTCTTTCCTTTCCTTCCTTATCTCCTCTCCTAACCATCAAGGAATCTCCCTGGTGCCCCCTATAGTTTTAACTTCATCAATTACCTCTTCATGAGGTGTTTCTACTTCTCCCTGTTGCTGTTGTTCCTGTTGTTGTCCCTATTGTTGTTGTGGAATTTGCCATTGAGGTGGAGGTTCTTTTTCCATGGGGTCATTTTTCTGTTTGGATTTGCCTTCATTTTCTTCTTCTTCCTTGTCCTCTTCCTCACGCGTTTGTTCTTCATTTATCCTATTTGTATCCTCTATTTTTTCTTCACCTTTACTTTCTTCAACATTTTCTGTAGGTGCTTCCTCTTTAGGCCTCTTGGTTACATCTTTTGTTTTATCTCTATCCTATGTCTATACGTATTTTGTATGTACAGGTGAACTTACCTTTGTATCATCTTCCTTTACTTCTTTTTCTTGTTCCTGCATATTTTCTGTGTTCTTCTCTTCTTCGTTTTGTTCATCATACATATTCAAAATATTCAAGACATCTACACCTGAGGTGTCATCTTTTATTTCTTCTTCTACTTGAGCATGCCTTTCTATGATTATCTCCTTAGGTGCCTCTTATTTTTCAAATTGCTCAATTTTATGTGCCTCCTCTTGCACATCTTTAATGATTTCAGGAGGGACTAGGGTACCAAATGGATCTACTGCTCCTACTTCTTCCTGTACCCTTTCCTCTTCATGTTCTGGGCCTTGTTCAATTTCCATTTCAGCCTGAGTGCTTTGTTCTTCCTCTTCACTTAAGAAATCACTAGACCCCTCCTCTATTTCAATCTCCTTTCCAACATACATTCCTCTTTCTTCGCTTTCACTAGTATCACTCCCAATGTGAATAGTTTCAATAGTTTGTTTGGCTTTGTGTGTTTCTGACTCTTGCAACATTTCTCTAGCCAACTCTATCTTCACTTGAACATATGTTTGTCTTTTTTCTGATGAAGTGGAGGCACTAGGTATATTACTCAACTTTTCACCTACTTGTTGTGCTCCTATTCCCTCACTTGTTTTAGAAGGCTCCCCTTTTGATAAACTTATTGGTATTGCTTTCCTAATTTGTTGTCCTGCTACTCCTTTGGAAGTTTGTGCTTCCTCTACACTAACCTCATGACTTAGTGACTTTGCATCTACAAAAGTATCTGATGCCACTGCTACTGTTATTCCTAATGCATAGGGATCCATTAAAGTAGCATTCTTATCTTTTTCAACAATCTTAGCCTTTACAATTCTTCTTTTCTTCTCATAAAAGCATTGGAGGTCCTCACTGGGATCTCTTACTCTTTTCCTCCCTTTCTTCAAGTAGGTGATCTCTTTTCCTTCAGCTTTGAGTTCCTTAATTTTTTCCTTTAACCATGTCCTTGAAAACAATATAATTGGCTTGGACAATATGTCCAAAGATGTGTTCCAAGGCTGTGACCAATCAGGTTCTATAATAGGAGCCAGTTTGGCCTCTGCATAACTGTGATGCAGCAATTTATTGTCTTCTTGAACTTCTGGGGGAACATATATGTCACCTATGGACCTCATTTGCTTAATTGTTAATCTTTTATGGGCTCTTTTCCTCACTTCCTTATCATTTTTGCAATCAGCCCAAAAATCCTTAATATGTATCTGATGCTTATACTTTTTATCAACATAATTTTGGATCCTATGGAAAGGATCAAATCTCCTAACTAAATCAAATTCTTGAAAGCCAAAATATCTTAATTCTTGCTTTGAATATCCTGCAACCTCCTCACTGAAACAGAAGTATCTATCAATAGCCCAAGGCAACTTCAAATTTCCTCTATTGAACTTCCTTTTATACATTTTAAACGCATTCAAATTATGCCTTGAAAACTCCAAAACAATCAGTCTATCAGAAGGATACCGAAGTAGCATAAAGGGTTTTCCTTCAAATGCTTCAGTCCTGATATAAGTAAAATGTTTAAATTGAATGAACCAAGAACTATGCAATCCAATTGCATCCTCTACATTTTTAGACAATATTTTATCAGGTTCCTCTCTTAAAATTCTCACGATGTAAGTATAAAACACATCATTGACTAAAATAAACTTCTTCAATGCATTTTCCTCTTGTAGTTCAGGGTAGTGCTCATATACTAATTTCTGACCAGGACCATTCCCTAGGGTTCCCACCCTTTCAATTCCATGTATGTATGGTCTAATCTTTGCTACACATGAATATAATAAGTATGAAGATAGATAAAAGGGCATCATCTTTTTGTTTTCTCAGCATGGCTTGTTTCCATATAGTTGTGCCCAGTGGATTTGTCCCTACTCTTTTCCTCCTCTCATGAATTCAATAATAGTAAACATCCATGGCTTACATTTGGTGCCATCTCTTATTCCTATCAATCTACTCAGTATTGTGATCATCAAATAGATTTCTTACTTGAAGTAGATTCTCATCAGATTCTTATGCACCCTGGCTACAGCCTTGGGTTTATTTTCTGGGTTATACCAATTGTAGAATATCTTTTCTCTACAATTTCTTTCATTTGTATGAAAATCCTCATTATATTGATTTATATCAATATCTCTCATTTTCTCATTGATTTCCAACCCAAATGTCTTTGCAATCCCCTCCGTGGTTAAATCAACAATAAGTCTATCATACAACATAATCTTTCTGGTAGCTGGATCATAAAGAGTTACACAATCTAAACACAAATCTCTGGCTTCCATAGCCAATGGGAAAACTGTAGCCCTGTACAGTCCACTCTCCCATATACATTTCATATCCAGCGAAGCATTTGTAGCAATGATTTTCTATAAAACATCATCTGCATCATAATTTCCTATATTCATATCGGTTCCCACTCCACTCGTACTGATTAGGGATAGATAACCTCTGTGCAAGGGTAATTCTTCTTTTTCTATCTCCTTTCATGGTTTCCTTTCCTTTTTCACCTCGGCCCCTGTATCTACCTGTTTCTACTTCGGGGCCATCCTGTAGAAAATGCATCTTTTAACTTTCCATTTTACCTTTTACCTAGGGTTTTACTATGAATTCCCTTTTTTCACCATTTTAACCCCACCCAGTTTGTCCTTTCTATTTTTGACTTTTAAATTTGTTAATCCTTACCCAATTAATTAATATTCAAAACAAGGATTTAACAAATGCCTACATTTTATACTAAAATTACTGAAATTAACATGTATTTTACCAACTGAACTGTAACGAAATTTTGAGGATAATACCTGTATAGCTTGACCACTCAACTCGTTGTTGACTTACTTTACCATTTTTCTTCCATCCAACTGCTGTAATCCCGTCACCTTGGTGAATTCTGCTCAATTTCTATAGTAATTCTTTCTTCTATGATTTTAACTCTTAACAATTTATATCTGAAAGAGAAATAATGTTAAATTTACCCTAACACTCGTTGAATTTTACTCTTTTTTGAGTGTTAGATCGGCATTAATTACAGTAATTAATGCACCAAAACTCTAGCCTTCTATTTCAGTGTTTGTGTTTTTTTAAACTTTTTACCGTAGTTTAATTTCAGCATACATCGTGTTCTCTTTGTATTTTCCCTTTGTATGTTTTCTTTGTATGTTTTAACATACAAGCATTTATACAAGAAATCAAACTAAAGTTCCTTCCCTTTTTCCTTTTTTCATACATGTATCTTTGCTTTGTATATCGCCTTTGTATGTTATCGTGTATGAGCACATATACAAACATCGTATACAAACCCTCTCTTTACCTTTTTATCTCTCACGATGCTTTTTACTTCTTTGTATCTTGGATATGTATATCATAAACATACAAGTGCTCCAAACATACAAAGACTTTTCTATATTGAACTTCCTTTTCACATCTAGCTTGTATCTCTTATTTGTATCTTTTAACTTGTACATCGGCTTGTATATCAAAGATATACATTGTTATTATACAAGCCTGATATGCAAACGGTGGGGCCTTCTTTACTTTTCACTTGTATCTCAGTGATACAAAAACACTTGTATCAAACCCTTAAATACAAGTATAAATACATACAAACATTTAGTATCTCCTTTTCGGACTTCTCATTCTTATAAACCACAAGTTACTTACTTTTCAGCTCCACGATGTATATAAAGTGAAATGCATATTTCAAAATACTTTAAGCTATGATGCATCATTTATACTAAACTTCAACTTCCTTTGAGTTCCGCGTTGTATGTATACAGCAATGTATGTCTTCAAAACATACATACAAAGCACGAAACATATCCCAATAAAACCTCATTTCATATTATTTTCAGTTCTGCGATATGCATATATTGTTGTATATCACCATGTATGTTTCCTTTGCCAAACATACAAACTTAAAATACACTTGGTGGACTTAGTTGATTATTCATTTTAACTCTGAATTCCATCGGGCCTAACTTGTATGTAAGGATAAAGCGTTAGCGAAATGCATACAAGTACAATGATGTAATAAACCTGATAACTCCCTTATGCAACTCATACAACAACACAAGATACAAATGACTTTGTATATGCAACATACAAACCCTCCTATAGTGCATTTTACCTAAAAAAATTCATATCTTGCAGAATATTGGGAATTTTAAAATGGTTCAAAAAGCAACCCTTACTCATTTTTTGACAAGGAATTCACCCTTATTCTACTCTGGTACTGAATGCTATTTTTCTTTATTTTCAACAAGGTTTGTAATATTCACTTCCTTTCCCTTTTACCACCAAGCAGACCCACACACACAAGCAAAAAACACAGCCACAACAGGGGTCCTCATTTTGCTAAGAAGTAAAATGGAGCATCTTGTGAGCATCACACCAGGTTTTTGGTTGGATATTTTTGCTAATAAAGAGGAGATGTGTTTATGTTTATAAACATGTTTGGATGATAAGGGCATTCAAGTGATGGTTAGCGAAGGGTGTTTTTTGCCAATGAAGATGATTAAGTGGTAGTTCGTAGAGATGGATTTTTACTGATAAAGACATTTAAGCGGTAGTTCATGAAAAAGAAGATTTACTGATAATGGGTGGAAAAGTTTTCAAGTTTGAAAAAGATAAATTTTGTTGACAAAAGGCAACAAAGGCCAAGTTTACAAAGGAGAAATTTTGTCGATGAGGGCCAAGTTCAAAAAAATGAGTTTTCACTGACAAAGGGTGATAAAGGCAAAGTTTGTAAAATAGAGTTTTTTCTGACATAGAAGGAATATGGCCAAGGTTCATGGCGATGCGATTTTTCTAACAAAGGGTGACAAAGGAGATGGTTCATGTAGAGAAAAAATGTTGATAGGAGGGAAAAGAAGAGAAGAGAAAAATAAGGTTTGTGAGAAGTAAAAATCATCGATAAGGGCAAATACATAGCAGAGAAGAGGTTCATGTAGAGTGGAAAGGGCCAATAAAAAGAAATATTTGGTAGAGTCATGAAATAGAGAGGAACAATGGTAACATGATGAATTAATGACATGCAAATCTAGGAATGAAGGCCTTGATGTTGCTTGGTGTGTGCCCTTGGTCTCCTTATGTTGTGCAGCATGGTGCTTAGGTTAGTTACAAGGTTTAACCACCTCCCATGGATTCATTAACTCTAATGGTTGTATTGGGCATTAACAGTTGATCTTTTGGTGCAGCAACAATTTTCTTAGCAATAATTGGTATCAAAGCCTAGGTCACAAGTTCAAACCCCTCGGTTGTTCTGGGGGGGATTGTTGCAAGGTGTACACCCTTGGTCTCCTTGTGTTGTGCAGCGTAGTGCTTGTGTTCATGACAAGGCTTAACTACCTCCAATGAATTTGTTAACTCTGGTGGTTGTATCGAGCATTAATAGGTGGATCTTTTGGTGCAACTGAAACCATCTTTGCAACACCTCAAAGATAGCAAATTTATGGGGTTGCCAATGGCAACAAATTTTCCCAGAGCTTAGATTGATAGATTCAAAAATTAAAATGATATGCCATGATGTATCTATTTATGTTTTCGACTTCATTTATGAAGATTTTGATACTGCAATGTTTTTCTTGTAGGTTTAGGAAGTTGAACGATGTTGTGGAGGTATGTTAGAGCATGATGGCATGCATAGAGGCCCGTCTATTATTACTTCTCAGAGTTGCTAACACATGAAAGAAGAAAAACCATAGCTGCAAGAAGGAGATGATTGAAGACTTTGATTCGAAGATGAAGTTCATTCACCTAAAATTCACATAATGCTCAGCCAACTGATGCAGAGCCAAACACCCTGACTTGCATTCCCCTTTGTATTTCCACGTTTTACTTGCCTATCGGCAAGATTATGTACTATTGGCTGACTAAAATACCATTCCCCCGATCTGATATCTCATACTGACCAACTATTGGCAAAACATTCCCTATCGGCTTACTCAGGAATTCTCCCACCGATCTGCATCTCTCTCTGATGTACCAATCACCTCGATACAACCAACGAATACATCCATGATGTGACCTGCGGATATGAGTTTCCTCCACCGTAGCTGCTGGTCACTTCTTACACCTGACTCAATGTATCTATGCAATGTATGTGTTCAACATACATTTGAAACATACAACCTGAATATGTATTCGATGAGTTTGATCACTGACTTCCCTGTATCTAACCCAATGTACATTCACAATGTACATTTACCACATACAACCACAATAATCATTTGTGAGATACACACAAATAGACAACTGCAGGATACACAGGAAATGAACCTGACATACATTAGCAATATACGCATAGAATGTATACTCAGTGAAACAACACGAATCTTCATCGATTTGATCCGCTGCAAACTTTGTTACTTCACAGATATTTAACTTCGCCAACCTAGCACATGATGATGCTAGGGTTCCTCAGCACCATTGTACACGATCCTACAAACATAAAACCCAAACAAACAAAACAGAAAACACAAATCAAAAGCACTGTATAGCCATTCCACTGATTTCGAAGAAATCCAACCAGTGGAATGGATTAAGGAACCATCTTGACCACAAAACAACAATTCGATTTATACAGAGAAAACCTAAGGAATCTGAAAGATAGAAAGATGCACAATACAAAATTTTATTTATGCCTTTTAGAATACATATATAGATGCTTTGTTCTCACAATTATACAACTCAACTGCACAACTGATTACAACTATGTATCATGATCACAATCGATCTGATCTTGGGGTATTTATCTACTTACCCTCTGTAGTACTTCATCGACTCCAAGCAGCTCGGAGACAACCTCCAAGCAGCTAGGAAATCACAACTGACTAACAACCTCTAACTATCTAACAACCTTTGAGATTACAGCTCAACAAGTGTCCTTGGGACTTACAACACAAACCTAGATACAAATTAAAATAACATGCATTGGTCAAACAAACCTTATTACATGAATGGTCAGCTTAGGACCTTATTAGAAACATCAAAATGAACTGTAAATAGTTAATGCCTTATGGAGGCCACCGTGGATTGGGTGCTCCTGCACCATACACCCCACTGTGAAAAGAACTCATGCCACATAAGTTAGGTTTTTGTCTTGCTCCAGCTGTAAACTTTGTTGTCTCATGTCTTCCCCATGTTCTCTGGACTGCAACCTGCTGCCTTGAAAGTAAATACTCATGCCTAGCATTGTAGGCTCTTCTCACACCTTACTTTCTTACTATCATCTCTACCTGAACACCTGCATTATACAGCTTGGGTAATGCTTCTTGTATTGCTACTATGGCATAATATGTTTGTTGTTCAACTCTTGTTGGTTCTAGAGGACAAACAATTGTCCCAATTATGATTGTATCACCTTCTTTCCAATCAACTTGTAGCTGCTTACAAACTTGTTCTTCGACCTTCTACTGATCCATCTACTCTCCATCAGCTAAAACTAAAATTACCTTCAAACTTTTATCCTTAGCAATCCCATTCCCTGAGGTATCCTCAACTGCCTTTATGCCTTCTACTATAGGCATCTCCACAAACTCTTTCTTTCCCACTAAGATAACCTTGGCTGCCTTCTGTGCTGTAGCATCCTCTTGCAATGGTGTCATCACAAAAGTCCTCCCATCCTTCTTGATGGTGTAGGTGTTAGCATACCCATCATACAATGCTCTCCTATCAAATTTCCATGGCCTACCTAAAAGTAGGTGACAACATTCCATGGGCAAAATATCACATAAGACCCTATCCTAATATTCTCCAATCTAAAAACCAACATATGCTTGTTCATATACCAAAAGTGATTGACTATCACTTACCCAAGATGCTTTGTAAGGATTTTAATGAGTAATTCTTTCTAATTTTAGTTTATCCACCATTTCCTGAGATACCATATTATCTGTAGAACCAAAATCTATTACTACCTTGCATAGTTTACCTTTAGTTTTGCATTTGGTCCTGAAAAGAGCTTTCCTTTGTAGCATGTCCTTGGATGTCTTCAAGATTGTTCTCCTTAGCATCAATGATTCTCCATCTTCATCTGGGGCTGCACTTCCCATTCGAGAGTTAACACTTTCATCTACCTTCTCTTCTTGCACAAATTGAACCCTCTTGTCATTCTTCCTATCATCTCTTGATGATGAACCTTGCCTTTTTGGACATTTGAAAAATGGGTGACCAATTTCATTACAATGATAACATCTTCCAATGAAAACATTAGAACATCTACCACCTCCAAATCTGCCTCTTGTGCCTTTCCATCCACTTCTAAAATTAGATTGCTTCTGTCCTTTGCTAGTCTCTTCTTGGTTAGACTCACCACTAGGCCTTTGGTTAGGACTTCTTCCTCCAAAACTGCCTCTAAAATTTTTGTGACCTCTTCCTCTATTATTCTGCTCACTCTTCCTCTTTATCTTCTCTTCAGCCCTTAAGGCCATTTGGAAACACTTGTTCACTATTTCTAGTGCTAAAATGCTGATCTCATCTTGGATGTTCATCCTTAGGCCATTCAAGTACCTGGCCACCTTCTATGACTCTTCTTCATGCCTCTTTGATCTGAGACTGAGTTTATGAAACTCTTGTGTGTATGCATTCACATCAAGGTCTCTCTGCCTAAGGTTCTGCATCTTTTTCTACATCTATACATCATAGTCCAGGGGTAAGAATTGTGCCTTGAGTTTGGTCTTCATCCTTTCCCAGGAGGTTATCATATTCTTCCCCTCCTTGACTCTTTCTCCTTGTTCATAATTCCACCATGCAAGAGCAGATCCCTGCAATCTTGCCTTTGCCAACTTAACCCTCTTATCATCAAGGATTTCTTTATATTCAAGATGATTGTTCAATGCCTCAATCCAGTCAATCACCTCTTTAGCTTCCATACTTCCACTATAGATAGGCAACCCATCTATGGTGTCCCTATTGACTAACTTTAATGCATTTAAAAATGTCCTCTAGTCTGCTGGTATCTCCTTTGTCTTTTTACTACTTTTAGCAATTTCTGCATCACCTTCATCACTATCACTTTCAGATTCCCTCTCTTTGCCTTTGGACTGCTTGAACTCTCCAAAGTTGGATGCAAGTATCTCCTCGATCAACTTCTTAATGGCATCCTACAACATACTTTTGGGAGGCATCCTCTCTGCCTCTGTATCACTTTCTTTGTATGACATAAACATACACAAACAACACCCAAACACCAATACTCCTATAGATCCTCAATTCGACCTGCTGCCCAAATCTTTTGTTGAGTTTTGATACCGATCGGCCAGACTTGGCTTATCGGCCGGACTCCAACACTCTGTCCTGATGTCCGATATCACCCCGATATCTCTTTTCATCGGTCAGGTTGCCTATCAGCAACGCTTCTTCTATCGGCCAAGCCGAAAAAGGTCCTATACCGATCGGCCAGACTTGGCTTATCAGCCAGAGGTCCTATACAAATATATCGGTCCTATACCGATCGGCCAGACTTGGCTTATCGGCCGGACTCCAACACTCTGTCCTGATGTCCGATATCACCCCGATATCTCTTTTCATCGGTCAGGTTGCCTATCAGCAACGCTTCTTCTATCGGCCAAGCCGAAAAAGGTCTCCCCGATGCTATTTCTCCTGCCGATGCCAAAGCACTTAACGACAGCAGGGTAAATCTGCATCGGGTGATATTCATAATATCCTGATGACGATGACGTCACATGCACCCGATGATGATGTCACCCGGACATAAGACTCTTACATCCTCCACAGCATGATAATGAAATGTCGGGTGATATTATAAATATCCTGATGACGACCTTTAAGATCCTCCTCCTGTCCTTAGCCAAAAAAGTGATTTTTACTCCCGCATACGATAGCGATATGCGGATGAAGGATACACATGAAAGATGATCCTGACGATGATATACACACTGAGTATATATCTGACTTATATCATCCTGATGCATCCACAACATATAGTCTTTGTCAGCTTCATAACCTGATCCAGATAGTGATATACTCGCAGATGTCGATGCGATTCACACAGTCTGGAAAATCACATGCGGATCCTACATATCCGTCAGCTGCATGCAAACTTACAGAACCTCACGACTTCACATAGAAAACATGATGATCGGGCTGGATCACCCTCTGATCAAAACTTAAAAGTTTATCCTCCTAACCCTAGCACATGATGATGCTAGGCTGGATCATAGCATGCTACCAACTGATCTCCCAACAATGAAAGGCATAAACAAAAAAACCAAAATTGCAACCTAAATTAACATGCATGACCATTCCACCGATTCAGAGAATCAACCAGTGGAAGGGTTGAAAGAATCCATCAACCTGTAATTAGAATAGAAATCAAAGCACAAACAGCTTGTAAACCAGATAAATGCAATTGATGAGATTTGTCTAGATTTATCACAAATATTCTACTTCTGTAATGCTATAAAACAACAATGTTTCTCAATATCTGGACTGCTCTCTGAATCTCAACTCAATCACTAACACCACACAACACAACATAACACAACATAACACAACACCAAAACCTAACTGATCTAAGCTATATATAGCAATATCCTACGAGTACTACCAACTCGATTCCCAGCGGCTGGGAGAAGACAACTCAGACAACCTGATAATGAACGCTAACTACCTGCACATTCTCCTAGGTGGATCAAACACATACGCATTGGTCCCATGGACCTTATTACATCATGAAGTCAAACATACTAAAAATAGATTGATGTCCTGACATGCGAACAATGAACTTATGTCCTGCCTTGTAGGGGTGCTCCTGCACCATACTCCCCAGAAGAAGAAATCTCAAGTCCACTTGAGATGAGAGTATGGAGATCTACACCATGGTTCTAGATCTGCTCTTCAGTCATCCATACTACTTTGGAATTAGGTTTTCCCGCCAAGATACTAGATACTCCAAGTACTGTTTGTTCCAGGTCTGTTTGACCACCCGGGTGTCCAAAACCTTCTGCAACTGTGGAGGATCATGCTTGGGAATGTCATCATTGACTGTATCCTAGAGGAGTTCCTGGTCTGCATCTGGATTAGACTTGTAGGGAGTTAAATCACATACATTGAATATAGGGGACAAACCAAGATCAGGGGGAAGTTGTATCTCATAAGCATTTTGTCCATGCTTGTGCAAAATCTGACATGGTCCAACTTTTCTCTGCATGAGTTTAGTATATTTGCCCTTAGGAAGTCTGTCCTTCTTTAAATGAACCCATACCAAGTCACCAACATCAAACTGTACATCCTTCTTCTTTTTATCAGCATATTCCTTATACTTCAAGGTGGTTTGTTGCAGTTGGGTCTTGACTTGATCATGAACCTCTTTTATGGCTTCTGCAAAAGCTTCTCCTTCTGCACTAACAGGGTCTACTGTAGGTAGATCTCTCAATTCCAAAATTCCTCTTGGATGCACACCATAAACTATCTGGAGAGGTGATTTCCCTGTGCTCCTATTGACAGTATCATTATAGGAAAATTCAGCTTGAGATAGAATATTATCCCACTTTTCTCCATGTTGTTTTGTCAAACATCGAAGCAAATTTCCTAAGGAACGGTTCACTACTTCAGTCTGTCCATCCGTTTGAGGATGATATGCAGAGGAAAAAGACAAATTTGTTCCAAGTTTCTTCCAAAGAGTTCTCCAGAAGTGACCAATAAATTTCACATCCCTATATGACACTATGCTCAATGGCAATCCATGGATCCTGAAAATCTCCCTAAAAAACAAATCTGCAATGTATGAAGCATCAGCAGTGGTTTTGCATGGCAAGAAATGTGCCATTTTGCTGAATCTATCCACTACAACAAAAACACTGTCAAACCCTTTCCTTGTCCTTGGTAAACCCAAGACAAAATCCATACTTATGCTTTCCCATGGTCTGAAAGGAATGGGTAAGGGCTGATATAAACCTGCATTAGTCGACCTACCTTTAGCTTTCTGACATATCACACATGTCTCTACAAACTTTCTGACATCTGATTGTAACTTAGGCCAAAAGTAATGTCTTCGGACAAGATCAAGAGTCTTATCTAGACCAAAATGACCTGCCATAGCTCCACAATGTTTCTCCTTAATGATGTTTAACCTCATAGAACACCTTGGAATACATAACTGTCCACCTTTGAACAACAATCCATCCTGGATCAAAAATTCAGAGAATTCAGCATGATATTTCTCTCCAAAAGAAGTACATACATGATATATCTCCCCAAAATCTTCATCAGTCTCATACATGGTCTTTAGTGAATCAATGCCAACACTTTCTAACTAAATCTGGTTGACTGTTATAACTCTCCTGCTCAAAGCATCTGTAACTTTATTCTTGACTCCTTTCTTATGCTTCCATGTAAAAGTAAAAGCTTGTAAGGTTTCTATCCATTTCATGTGTCTGTGGTTCAGCTTTTCCTGGCTGTTTATGAAACTCAGAGCCTGGTTATCTGTGAATACTATGAATTCCTTTGGCATCAAGTAATGCCTCCATTTCTTGAGTGACTGGACTAAAGCATACATTTCCAAATCATATGAGGAATACCTCTTTTTAGCATCATTGAGCTTCTCACTGAAAAATGCAATAGGTCTACCTTCTTGGCTGAGTACTGCTCCAATGGCCATGTGACTGGCATCACATTCCACTTGAAAGATTTTGTTAAAGTCTGGAAGTGCAAGGACTAGCTGCTGTGCCACCTTCTTCTTCAATGTTTCAAAAGAATCATCTGCTCTTTGAGTCCAAACAAATCTGCACTTCTGTCCTCCTTTGATGGTATCAAGCATGGGTGCACAAATATGACTAAACCCTCTTATAAACTTCCTGTAGAAGGTTGCTAACCCATGGAAACTTCTGACATCATTCATAGTCTTTGGGGTTGGCCAAGACAATATGGCACTTACCTTCTCCTTATCCATTTGTAACTTTCCTTGTGAAATGACAAAACCCAAATATGTGATCTCCTCTTGCATGAACAAACACTTGTCTAAATTTATCATCAGCTGCTCTTCATGTAACCTCTTAAGAACCAAATCTATGTGTCTGAGATGTTCTTCTTTTGTGTTGCTGAAAATTAGAATGTCATCTAGATATACTATGACAAACTTACCAATGAACTCTTTCAAAACCTCATTCATCAACCTCATAAAAGTACTAGGTGCATTAGATAAACCAAAAGGCATAACCTTCCACTCATATAACCCTTCATTAGTTTTGAATGCTGTTTTCCATTCATCTCCTGGCCTAATCCTGATCTGATGATATCCACTCTTCAAATCTATTTTTGTAAAATACTTAGCACCTCCCAAACAGTCAAGTAAATCCTCTATCCTAGGGATTGGAAACCTATACCTGATTGTGATCTTGTTAATAGCTCTGGAATCTGTGCAAAGCCTCCAAGTACCTTCCTTCTTTGGTGCTAGTACAGCTGGTACTGCACATGGACTTAAACTTTTCCCAATCAGACCTGAATCCAATAATTCTTCAATTTGTCTGGCTACTTCTGCATTCTGTTCTGGAGTTAGCTTATAGGCTGCTTTGTTTGGAAGTGTTGACCCTGGAATTAAGTCTATGCAGTGACTAATATCCCTGACAAGTGGTAGGGATCTTGGCATTCCCTCTGAGATGATACCTTTGTACTTATCCAATAGCTCTTGGATAGCTGGGTCTATGAACCTTTGCTTCTTCTCTTCCTTGACTTCTTGCTGCTGTTCTTTATTCACCCTCATACATGGGATTAGGGCATATGCAACTGCACCTTCTGCTGCTACTTCTTTCATGAACTGTTTACCTTCCATCAGCATTACCTTCACCTCTTTTCCTTTAGATTTCTCCTCCTTCTCCGTCAATGGTAGTAACTTTATAACCTTACCATCTTTAGTGATTGTATAGGTGTTTCTAACACCATCATGTTGTGCCTTCAAATCATACTACCATGGTCTACCAAATAAAAGATTGCAAGCATCCATCGTGGTAATGTCAAACAACAACTTATCCTTATATGCTCCAATCTGAAATTCTACCCAAGCCTACTCTTCT
The DNA here is from genome assembly GCA_027924645.1 of Cunninghamia lanceolata. Lineage (NCBI taxonomy): Eukaryota > Viridiplantae > Streptophyta > Pinopsida > Cupressales > Cupressaceae > Cunninghamia > Cunninghamia lanceolata. The sequence goes on from BSBN01000016.1 coordinate 6,822,429, forward strand.
ACAATTGTCTGCTGACCTTGGGTAAGCCATGAGACTTTGTATGGGGATGGGTGAGGCAATCTCCTAAGCTTAAGCTTTGTCACCATTTCTTCAGACACAAAATTTTTAGTAGAACCAGAATCAATCAAAACTTTACATGCCTTACCTCCTGCTTTGCAAATAGTCCTGAAAAGAGATTTTCTTTGAGGGGATTCTTTGTCAGGTACCTTCATGGTAGTCACTGTTCTTCTCATCATTAGAGACTCTCCACTTTCTGGGTATCCATAATTATCAGGAGCATTCACACTCTGAAAAGCATTAGAGCCTGTCATACTTTGATTATCAGGTTCTTGGATCAGATTTGTTCTCCTTTCTCCTGTTGAGCTTGTGGCCTTTTCTGGACATCTGCTGGCTATATGGCCTTCTTTGTTACAGTTATAACATCTGATGGATCCTCTGCCCTAGGATCTTCCTCTGAAAGGTCTTCTACCTCTGAAGTTTCCTTGCTGACTATAATTTTCCCCCTGGTTCTGACTATTGTTTCCCTTACTATTGTCATGACTGGATTCTCCTTGATATCCATGTCCATGTCCTCTACCTCTAAAAGGACCTCTTCCACCCCTTTGTTGTCTTCCTCTTCCTCTATTGTGTTGTTCTTGTTTTCTCTTTAACTTCTCTTCCACTTTCAATGCCAACTGAAAGCATTTCTAAACTGTATCTGGATTATGCAGACTTAAATCTTCCTGAATGTTGAACCTCAATCCATTAAGGTATCTGGCTACCTTCTCTTCTTCACTTTCCTTTACCTTTGTTTTCATACAAAGTTTCATGAATTCTTCTGTATATGAGCTGACATCTAGCTCCTTCTGCTTCAGGTTTTGCTTCCTCTTGTGTAATTGGATACTGTAATCCAATGGGACATAAGCTTCCTTTACTAATGCCATCATTTTCTTCCATGTAGTGACTCTATGCTTTCCTTCCTGTACTCTATCATCTTGGATGAAATTCCACCATGTCAAGGCAGCTTCTTTCATTTTTGACTGGGCTAGTTTCACCCTCTGTTGTTCTGGTATCTCCTCTGTTTCAAAGAAATTGTTCAAGGAGTCTATCCACTCCATCACTGAATCAGGTTCCATCTTTCCTGTAAACACTGGCAAATCCAATTTCACATCCATGGTTCTCCTCTCCATGGCCTTGAGGGCGTTCAATAGTGGTCTCTGGTCTGCAGGAACGACCTCCTCGTTCCAACTAGGGATCTCTTCTTCTTCCCTATCTTCTTCTCTACCAGAACCTACTTTGTTCCTCAACTTCTCTAACTCATCCTTCAATTCCTAATTTTGAGCCTTCACGGCCTTGCTCTCTGCAATCTGTTTCTTTACCAGAACTGCCAACTCAACGTTGGTCATCCTTGCCAGAATCTCAGATGTTCCTTCTTCATCTGATATCTTGCTATATCCTGATCTTTTCCAGAAGATCCTTCCTTTGCTCTGATACCACTATGATGCACATGAAATGCAACAGAAGCTTACAAATAGGATGGAAAAGCCATTAATCCACTAGCATGCTAAGATCTGGACATGCAGCATGTATACCTATAAGCTTGTCAGCATCATCATATTTCGGACGAGCATGAAATATCCTCCTGCTGACCACTGTTCACTTCCTTATCACCTATCGGCGAGAGATGGTTCATCGGCCAAGGGGAAATGACTTACCCCCGATGACTAATGTCACCCCGATGAATATATCGGTCCTATACCGATCGGCCAGACTTGGCTTATCGGCCGGACTCCAACACTCTGTTCTGATGTCCGATATCACCCCGATATCTCTTTTCATCAGTCAGGTTGCCTATCGGCAACGCTTCTTCTATTGGCCAGGCCGAAAAAGGTCTCCCCGACGCTATTACTCCTACCGATGCCAAAGCACTTAATGACAGCAGGGTAAATTTGCATCGGGTGATATTTGCAATATCCTGATGATGATGACGTCACATGCACCCAATGGTGATGTCACCCAGACATAAGACTCTTACATCCTCCGCAGCATGATAATGAAATGTCGGGTGATATTATAAATATCCTGATGACGACCTTTAAGATCCTCCTCCTGTCCTTAGCCAAAAAAGTGATTTTTACTCTCGCATACGATAGCGATATGCGGATGAAGGATACACACGAAAGATGATCCTGACGATGATATACACACTGAGTATATATCTGACTTATATCATCCTGATGCACCCACAACATATAGTCTTCGTCAGCTTCATAACCCGATCTAGATAGCGATATACTCGCAGATGTCGATGCGATTCACACAGTCTGGAAAATCACATGCGGATCCTACATATCCGTCAGCTGCATGCAAACTTACAGAACCTCACGACTTCACATAGAAAACATGATGATCGGGCCGGATCACCCTCTGATCAAAAATTAAAAGTTTATCCTCCTAACCCTAGCACATGACGATGCTAGGCTGATTCATAGCATGCTACCAACTGATCTCCCAACAATGAAAGGCATAAACAAAAAAACCAAAATTGCAACCTAAATTAACATGCATGACCATTCCACCGATTCAGAGAATCAACCGATGGAAGGGTTGAAAGAATCCATCAACCTGTAATTAGAATAGAAATCAAAGCACAAACAGCTTGTAAACCAGATAAATGCAATTGATGAGATTTGTCTAGATTTATCACAAATATTCTGCTTCTGTAATGCTATAAAACAACAATGTTTCTCAATATCTGGACTGCTCTCTGAATCTCAACTCAATCACTAACACCACACAACACAACATAACACAACATAACACAACACCAAAACCTAACTGATCTAAGCTATATATAGCAATATCCTACGAGTACTACCAACTCGATTCCCAGCGGCTGGGAGAAGACAGCTCAGACAACCTGATAACGAATGCTAACTACCTGCACATTCTCCTAGGTGGATCAAACACATACGCATTGGTCCCATGGACCTTATTACATCATGAAGTCAAACATACTAAAAATAGACTGATGTCCTGACATGCGAACAATGAACTTATGTCCTGCCTTGTAGGGGTGCTCCTGCACCAGTATGATGTCTAGCTGATAGGAAAGTAAAACATAGACATACAAAGGGAAATGCAGATCAAGGTATTTGGCTCTGCATCACCAACCCATGTTATAGCATGTACCTTGCAATCTAGGTGTTATTTTGGAGATGCTGGCCGACTTGGTTAGATTTTAAAGTGTGAGATAAGCCTACTTGGATAAATTGTAATATGTAATACAATGTGACTCCTATAAAAAGGATATTTTTTTTTAATTTGAAAGGGGGGAAATATAGAGAGTTTGTGTGAGGGGCAAGCTATACTTTGTATTTTGAAGGCGTGTAAGCGGCATATCTAACATGCATATAGGGTTTGGGAATCTTACTCTTTTTGTAATCTTCCAACATTCTATATGTTAATAAGAAGACATTTCTAGAACTATTCATGTGTTTCTCCCCGATGGTGGTAATGTACTTGTGTTTCTTTTCCTTGCACTAGCATATGTTGATGAATCTTGTGCCTAAATGATAAATCATTAATCAAGTGATATAATGGGATTTGAATTCTGCATATGTAATATGGTATTTTCTTATCCTTGTTCTTCTGCTTCTTCACCTTAGAATCTTGCACTTGCAATGTTCATGATTGTGTGGAATACTGGTCATCCATTGCTTGTTTAATTTAATCTCATTAACATTGTTATGTGGAGTGAAAAGCCAGGTGCAGAGGTTGTCCAATTATTTTGCATTTATTTTCTTTCTAACCCTAACTCCTTTTTTAATTTATTTTTTACATAGAGTAGAAGTGAATTTACGATCTTGCACTCAAAAGAATATCTACCTATCAAAGGTTACCAAGAATCTAGTTTGATATTGTCAGCACAGTCCCCTGAACAAATAATCACATTGTGCACTCAACTACTCCAACACTACTATGACCCATCATAATAGGGACCTTGGGTAAACTTAATATCATTAGGTTTCCTTTCAAGAGTAGAGTGAATTTCATTCTACATATAGTTGGTGTGCTAAAACAACCATCAATAGGAACCTGCAATAGCATAGCATTAGGGACCACATCCTGCAAAACCAGTTGTCAAAAATCAAAAACATCCTGCAAGGTAAAAATATAGATTAGTCAATAAAAATTCTAAGGGGAATGGAACAGAAAAATGGTCTAGAGTGTAAAATTAGGGTAGATATGTGTCCCATGTTCCTTCTTGATAATTTGAATGTAGAAATAGGGTAGAAATCTACCGCTTCACTTTTTCTAAAAAAGTGATGAAAATGCCTTTGGTAGGGTCATTTTGTAAAATGAAACTAATTTGAAAGGTGTATGATAAGATAGGGGCAAAACCAAGATTCTAACACAATGAATGATGAGATAATTGGACTTTACAGGCTCAAGTTATGAGAGTTTTTCTGAAGAGTGCTACAGGAAAATGGTGAAATTTTTGAAAAATTACTATAAATAGAAGAAATATTTCTATTTTTACTATTTATTTGTAATTTTTTTATTTTGTAGAATTGTGGGGATTCCACTCATCCTAGAGAGTGAACATGCCACATAGACAAGCCTACTAAGCACCTAGGCTAGACACACTGACATATAGGGTAGCACAGGGTGTCACAATCCACGAGGTATGTTTAAATTTTTATTTTGATGTCATTTAATGTCTTGTTTCTCATGCCAAAGGGCACGCCTATGCACTAGCATACTTATAGCACACTAGCGTCTTAAATGGCAACTAAGGTCCAAAGAACATGCCAGTGTCCAACATGGATGATGGGGTTCGAAAGATGTGTTGGCATCCAAGGCACTACTGTCCTTAGGCACTTAGATAAATTTTTGACATTTTTAAAGTTTGAGTTTGATTTTTGATGATGGGAAACTGATGAGATTTATTTATGGGAATTGCAAACTCCCCCATCAATGCAGGAGCACATTGGTAGACACTTGTACACATTGTTGTGTAGCCGTGTGAGTGTGTTGACACCTGTAGAGGTTAAGAGCCTTCAATATGTTAGACTTTGGAGGGTCTATATGATGCCTATGATTAGATTTCATAATACTATGCAAATGGCATTGATGGAATGATGGGATGTTGACACATCTACCTTCCATCTACCAATGAGAGATGACAATGACCTTGGAGGATGTGTACCAGATCCTTCAGCTACTTGCACTATATCAATGATCAAGTAGAGGCTATTGGCCTATGTCCAGGAGGGACAGACCAACTACCTCAGTCAAACTATGCCTACAGATGAGTCAGGGCACATCTACATCAACTATTTAGAGAAAGGCATGGTGGTCACACCACTAATCCATCACATCATGATCGTGACCATCGCCTTATGGGTTACACATAATGGGTGAGGCTCTCACCTTCACAAGGGCCTCGTCCATACCATTCTAGAGATGGAGGATCATAGGATAGTGTTTGTGTGGGGACAAAGCATGCTCACCCACCTATATCATGATCTGGGTCAGTATGTACACTACAAGGCATAGAGCTTGATGACCTACATGCTCCTTTAGGTGTAGGCATTTGAGCATATTCCATGTATGTGTCTAGTAGGGGTCCCAAAAGATATTGTTTGGATTGATCCATAAGAAAATGCCTATGCCTTGAGGAGGCCATGGTAGTTTGGAGACCTGCTACATTGGAAGTTGACCTTTAACAGGTTACATAGTGCAGTCATAGTGTGGAGACCGTACAAAGCCATGGGGTATGGATTGAGCAATGATGATAGCTTGCATGGATACAAAAGGATCGATTCTTTTTCAATCACCTTGATCACTATTGGATGTATGCACTAATCAATGTTGTCATTGATGTCAACATGTTTATTTTGTCATTAGTGTCAACTGTGTCTTCTGATGAAGTTAGTGTTGTCTAAGTGTTGTTGATTCAGTTGCTTTGTTAAAAGGTGGTTTGGATGTTTTGTATAGATAATAAAGGTGTTGAGAATATGCCTATGTAGTTGGGTTTCCAAGTGCTTTTGAAAAAAATTGAATAATAAAAAAAATAGTGTGTTGAAGGAGTCTTCTGGCTTACAATATACTACTCAAGTTTTTGCTCCCCATTTCTTTTGTGTTGGAGATCAAAGTGTGTAGTTTGGATATGGTATTGAGAAGTTGTGTAAGATGCTAAATCTATAATTTGGTTTTCTAGATCATTGTGAAGTGAAAGTTATGTTCACTAGTTTTGAGAATAGGATTTGAGAGTGTTTATGATTTGTGTAGAGGTGTCTAAGAGAAAGTATTTTTCTCTGCATTTCTCTGTAGAGTGGTTTCAAGTGTTATAGTTCTAGATTGAATCCTATAAGGTCCTTATCTACCTTCTACCCAAAATGTTTGTGGTATGATGCTCTGGAAATCAAGTTCTTGTGTAGCAAAGTTCGACAGTGTTTGTTGTGAGCAGACAATGAGCCTTCTTCAGGTGAAAGTTGTTGAGGATGAATTTGTTGATTTTTATGTGACCTCAAGTTATTTGTGGATGTTTCTAGAATGTTTTAAATCTCTAGGCATGGTCTGCAAGTTATGGTTGCGATCATGGAAAAGTGTGATGAAGAATCCCCTATACTTACACTCATTGGCGTGCTTGGATAGATTTGGGTCTGAGCTAAGGCTTAGAGTGAATCGCCTTCATTACCTTGGATCATGGAATGGTTAGGTCCAAACCTAATTCAAATTTTGTGTGTTTTCCAACATTGGAGACTATTTCAAGGGTTGAAGATTGTGTTGTTGACCTTGAAGATTGTTTCAAGATTGATGGTGATATAAATAAGTGTCAAATTTTTGTGTGTGTGTAGGTGTGAATGGCAGAGATGAGATTTGTGATGTGAAAGTGATAAAAGGGCTGTAAGAGATTTCATGAGTTAGATGATTGGATGCAGTGAGAAGGTGTGTACTATCTTTTAGTATAGTTGCAAAGGTGATGAGTGTTGTGCTTCATTGGAATTGAACCCATGCATGTGTTAGATGTAATTATATCAGTGAAACTCTTCTTCTTTCTTGTTTCTTTTTTAGTGGGTAGTGAGTCCACTTGGATAGTGAGTCCCCTATAGTGAGCATTCTTTATATTGAAGTGAGCCTCTTGTAATTCAGTGTTGCTACTACTTTATACTGTGAGCTAATCCTCACCATGGTTTTTCCCTTTTAAGGTTTTCCACGTAAAAATCTAGTGTTCTCTTGTGCATGGTGTTGATATGTTTAATTTTTTGTTATTTGATTTCCATGTTTAATATTCATATATAACATATTAAGGGTTTAAGTAAACTAATGTGGATAGGATTGTGCTTATGATGGTTTGAAATTTTTGATACAATTGATTCACCCTCTCCCTTCCCCTTTCAATTGTCTTGTGCCTTCAACAATCACACCATAGTGTCATTCTACTATGATTGGGTCATGAGGCATTTCAATTAGGTGCAAGGAGTTCCTACTACCATGCCTACATATGTGCACTCACACCGTAGCACAATGAGGCTTGGTGATAGACCACGACCAACGGTGGTAGATGTTTTCTTGAGCAATTCAAATGATGAGTTCTAGGATGCAACACCTCTGACTCTAGTGGATGGTATGGGGGTAACCCCAACATACACAACATGGTGGGCCGCATCTAGACCTACCCCTATCTATCCAGTAGACCATCCTATCAGAGACCCAAGACCATGGGCTGAGTAGGATTGGTTGGGAGAGGGAGTCAGTGGAGAAGAGGAGAGAGAGGAGGAGAAGGAGTAGGAAGGAGATGATGAGGATGGGTGTGAGGAGGAGCCAGTGCTAGTAGTGGTAGGGAAGTACCGACATAGGGATGATGATGGTGGCATGATAGAGGAGAGGCTTAGGGCCTGACCTTGAGTGTTATGACCATGTCAGACTATGAGTGGCATGCTAAGCCAACACAAGAGAGGGGAGATGAGTGGTACAACCACTACAGTGCCCACATATACCCCAGTGGTAACAGTGGTAACTCCTAATGATTCTAAGTGGCAAGATGGAGATCCAAGTGATTTTTGATTTATGTTTTGTGATTTAGTAGAACACGAGATGTTTGATTGATTTTATTTTGATACATGGTACATGATGAGAGATTTGACATGATCTTTGTTTCCTTTTTGCAGTTGGCACGTGGGCATGGCTTGACTTCATAGGTCAAAGCTTGATAGAGATGGTGTGCACCATGCAGCCTTAGCAACTAGTGTAGTTCAGTTATGTTAATAAAAGTGTCTCAACCTTGCAACTTCGAAAGGTTACTATTCTTCCCAATTTTGGTCTTTTTGAATACCCTTTATCTTGAATAATTATCTAGAACTTTCAAAGTTCCTGAAAGGGCTAAAAATAGCGAGACATACTTTTTTTAGTAACTTTACATTTGACCGTAGATTGACTTGAGTTTTTCCCAAAAGGTGTGGAACAACTAAGTAAGCATATCGGGTGAGTTTTGACTCAAGATCATACTTGGATCGCGAGATATTAAAGTTTCTATTTTTTGAAAATTGTCGAAAAAGTTTTGAACTCAATTTTGAGGAACTTATAGGTCCCTAAATGCTCCAAAAATTGTTGTAACCAATGAAGTGGGTTACAGGGTGATAGATCTCTTTATGAGATTTCCAATGCATCAAAGGGTTCATCAATCAAACACCTGGATCAAAAGTTATGACCTCCAAAAGTTGGACCTCCTATTTTTTGGAAATGTAAAAAATGTGTTGGACACCTAAAAGAGATGTAAAGGGGAGAGTTACACGTGTTGGTGTGTGTTTTTGCACATCACAAGGCATCTTTGGTTTGAGGTAATTTGGGCACCACTTTTGGGTGGTTTTGGCTCATGGTTTGTAATTACTGGTAACGGTTTACTATATATCAGGAGCTAGAGATGGAGGTTGTGTGTAAGAGTCCTATAGATGTTAAGTTACCTCTAGGATATCTAGTTGGATATAGTCCTATAAAATCTTGATCTGCAAGTATATTCTAATCTTCTTGATTCTTGAATAATATATTGGGTGGCTTTGGAGTATGGGGCTTTTTTACCTGAAAGGGTTTTCCCCATGTATATCTTGTGTTGTGAGTTTTGTGTTTGCATTTGGAAGTTATTTATTTTTTGTTAATGTGTATCTTAATCTGTAACTGTAAAAGTAAAAATTTTCATAAATCTTTCCTCAGTAGATCAGTGTAGGAAGCATTTCCACATACCTTGCTTCCTTTCAAGTTACATGCCATTGTAGACTACTGGATGGTACGTGGACATCTTTGAGCCTTTTGTATAGCTTTAGGTTATATATGAGGAGAGTCTGGTGTAGATAGGGTAGGTCAGAGGTGAGAGGAGATCAGGTTGTATAGAGAGCAATGGGCGTTGAGTAGGTGTGTGATACTTTGCAAGCATAGGTAGGTATCCTCATAGCAAACACTCATGAAGACTAGTCAACATCAACATCGACCATTACAGACCCTCCCATACAGATCTTGATTACAAAGAACATGAGGCTATGATGCAAGAGCATCCCTAGTTCAAGAGCAATCTTGCATCAACCAAAAATATTTGCATTTCAGTTTGTTTGCAGTTTAGTTTATTCCCTTTCATTTTCAATTTAGTTCAGGTAGTTCAGTGAGTAGCAGTTTTTGTATTTTGCTCCGCATTCTACCACAATTGCATTTTAGAATTTGTAGAACTTGACTTAACATCTACATTCATTCATGCACAACATATCTAAATCTCAAAGCATTTGGATTAGGTACCAAAAAGTTATCGCTATCATAAGATCGACTATTTTTTCAGAGCAGTGCATCCTGACAGTTTTGGACAATCAGCTAAAGGAGAAGACTTGCAAAGCATTTCCTGACTTATGGAGCCTAATGACACATCATTCAATGTTTTTTGGTTCATGGCTAACCTTCCCCAAGATCTGCACATCATTCCATTCATTTGCAAAGGAATTCTACTCATTAAGGGTCGACCTATCCGTGTACACATGTTACAACTCTTCATTGGAGTTTGTGATCTTCCTTGGCTGATGCAGAGGAATCTTATGATCTAGAGATGATATATATTGATGTAATAGATGCCTAGGAAAGCATTTAATGATTGATTCATAGTTGATAGCTTAGATTTTGTGTGAAGGAGCTTCAAAGCTATATCTTGTACATATTCTAATATTTTGATAGTGAGGCCTTTGAGCCCTAACTATAAGCCCACCTGTTGTTGGCCAATTTGTATTTGAATTCTAAGATATATTGAATGATTGAATCTGCAATTGTTTCATATCTAGGAGTTGTCTCCGTTGTGTTTACTCTAGCTGCATGATCTGGACTATTCATTCTATGAACCCTCCTACCATGACTACACCAAGTGGTATGAGAGTGAAAGTTTGAATCTTTGGGAGTGAATTGAGAAAAGTTGGTGAACGAATTTTGTAAGATCTTGTTGTAGACAAATTGCTGAATCTAAGGTAGGTTACTTGTGTCACAACTGATCGTCGATTGTGAGGTAGTTGTCACCTTGTAGCCTGGTCGCCAAATCTAAGGTAGTTGTCACTTGATCCTAGGAAGAACACCCCCAAGGAGAATCCTTGCTATTGGAACAATGGATGGAAGAATGGATGAGATGATGCAAATGATGAAAACAATGAGAATTCAAGTGGATACTATTGAGGAAGATTGGTGAAGAGGATTGATGGTGAGACCTAATGTTGAAAATGATTATGAAGAGGAATTTAAATTTGTCAAACAAATTAGAAAAACCCTAGGAAGCGATGAAGAAGAAGAATTAGATCAAGTCAAGATGTTGCGAGCTATTTTGAATATTGGGAAAAGACCTAGAGTTGATGTACCGAATTACTATTTGAACCCTAAAGAGTTGATTGACTAGATAAATGACATGGAAGAATACTTTTAGTATGAAGAAGTTGAAGATCCAGAGAAGGAGAAATTTGCAAAGACAAAGTTGAAAGGACATGCTGCTATATGGTGGAATGAAGTTCACTTGGATAGAAACTGAAGAGGAAAAGAAAAGATTACAAAATAGGATAGGATGTTGACAAAACTAAAGAATCAATTTATACCTGTTGACTATGAGTTGGAATTGTTAAAGAGATTGCAAAACTTGAGACAATAGGAGAAATCTGTAAAGGAGTACACTGAAGAATTTCATAAGATGATCATAAGGACAAGACATAGTGAAGTGAGCAAAGAGAAAGTTGCTAGATATATCAATGGACTGAGACTAAACATTTAAGAAGAACTAAGCTTGGTAAGGATGACATCTCTAGAGGAAGTATATCAATTTGCCTTGAAAGTTGAAGAGAAGTTGAACAAGAGGAATGATCAAAGACAAAAATGCAGAGGAAGTAAATTTTAGAAAGGTAGAACATTTTCTAGAGGAGAGAGATCATATGCGGAATAGAACAAACAAGAGAATACATTCAAGGAGGACAGAGATAACCATGCATACCAGAGTAATGACAGAAATTTTCATTATAGATGTAATTATAATTCATACCAGAATGAAGGACATAGAAAAGAGGGAAGAGGATTTGATAAGTGAACATTCAGAGGCACTTGTTTCAAGTGTGGAGGTGAAAAACATAGAGCATTTGAATGTAATTAGGGAAGTACAAGTAAAAGGATAGAGAATAGTGGAAGAGCAACCTATGTGGAAGAAGAACCTGTTGGATCACTTAGTTCAGTTGGTAAACCTAAGAAAGGAGAATCACTTGTGATGAGGAGAGCACTATTTCAAGCAAAAATAGATGAGGAACCACTGCAGAGGAAGAGTTTGTTCAAAACAAGATGCAAATCAGGAGGTAAATATTGTAAAGTTGTCATTGATAGTGGTAGTTCAGATAACCTAGTTTCAAAGGATATGGTGACTAAGATGAAGTTGGAAAGATTGAAACACCCTAAGCCCTATCAAATAGCATGGATTCAGGATGATCATAAGGTACTGGTGAGTGAACAATGTTTGGTGAAATTTCATGTTAGATCATATCATGATGAAGTCTTGTGTGATATTATGCCTATGGATGTATGCCATATTTTGTTGGATAGACCTTGGGAGTATGATAGAAAAGCTATACATGATGGGAGAAAGAATACATACACTATAACAGAAAATGGAAAGAGAATTACCTTGATTCCTTTGGAAGATGATCCTAAGAATTAAGTATGTGGAAATGCTAGCATCTATTTGGTAGATGGAAGAAAATTTTTGGATGGTTTGAGACATGAGAATATGTGTTATGCCTTGATCCCTAAGAAGCCTAAAACATTGAAGGAGACTGAAGAATCACAACTAGAGGAGATAACAAAGTTGCTGACAGAGTATGAAGACACCATATCAAGTAATGTACCTAAAGGATTGCCACCTATCAAGAGTATCAGTCATCACATGGATCTTATTCCTGGAGCTAGTTTTCCTAACAAAGAAACACACAAAATGACACCAACAGAAAATGAAGAATTGAGCAGATGGATACAGGAGTTGTTGAGGAAGGGTTTGATCTAAAAAAGTTTGAGTCCTTGTACAGTACCTACAGTGCTAGCACCTAAGAAAGATGGAGAATGGAGAATGTGTACGAACTCTAGAGAAATATACAAGATCACAATTAAGTATAGATTTTCTTTACCTAGGATGGATGATATCATGGATTGTTTGAGTGGATGATATTAGAATCAGAGAAGGAGATGAATAGTAGACTGCTTTTAAGACAAATGAAGGATTGTATGAGTGGTTAGTGATGCCTTTTGGATTGACAAATGCACTGAGTACTTTCATGATGTTGATGAATGAAGTCTTGAAATTCTTGGGTAAGTTTGTTATTGTATATCTAGATGACATTCTAATTATTCAGTAAAATAGAGGAGGAACATTTGCAACAACTTAGACAAGTTTTACAGAGACTGAGAGAAGAAAAATTGTTGATAAACATCAAGAAATGTAGTTTCATGAAGGAAGAACTAGTGTACTTGGGATTTGTGATTTCTGTAGAAGGATTGAAGATGGACTCTGAGAAAGTGAGAGCAATTGTTGAATGGCCTACACCAAAGAGCATTGGAGAGGATAGATCATTTCATGGATTAGCTAGTTTCTATCGAAAGTTTATCAAAAATTTCATTTCATTTTCTAACCCTATGATAGAGACAATGAGAGGTTACAAAATATTTTAAGTGGACATCAGGAGCAAATAAAAGTTTTGAACTATTGAAGTAGAAAGTGACAAAGCAACCCGTTTTGGCATTACCAAATTTCAATAAGGTATTTCAAGTAGATTGTGATGCAAGTGGAAATGCAATTAGAGCAGTATTGAGTCAAGAAGGTAGACCAATAACATATTTCAGTGAGAAGTTGAATGATGCAAGGACAAGATATTAAGTATATGATCAAGAGTTTTATGCAATAATTCAATCTTTGAAGAAGTGGCGACATTATTTGTTGCCTAAGGAATTTGTGTTATATACAAATCATCAATCTATGCAATATTTGAATAGTCAAGGAAAGTTGAATCAGAGACACATGAGATGGGTAGAGTTCATGCAGAGTTATACATTTGTATTTAAGCATAGAAGTGGAAAATCAAACAAAGTTGTAGATGCATTGAGTAGGAGAAGGAACTCATTGATAGAGATGAGAGTTGCAGTTATAGGATTTGATGAATTAAAGAACCTGTATGAGGAAGACACTGATTTTGTGGAACCTTGAAAAGCATGTAAGGAGCCTGTTGTGACAGATAGCAGTAAGTGGTTGGACTATTTTATTCAGGAAGATATGTTGTTCAGAGGAAGTCAGTTATGCATACATAGAAGTTCAATGAGAGATAATTTAATCAAGGAGAAACATAGTGGTGGATTGGTAGGACATTTTGGAATTGATAAGATAGTGCCATTGGTCAGTGAAAACTACTTTTGGCCTCAGATACATAAGGATGTTAGGAAATTTATACAGAGTTGTAGAGTTTGTTAAGTTGCAAAAGGGAGTAGTCAGAATGCTAGTGTAATCAGTGAAATCAAAATGAAGATTGTAACTAATCAAATGCAAAATAGAATGATTGTACCTTCATTATGACCCATAGATCCATGCAGGAAGGAGATGCACCCGATAGAGTCTCCTCAATATTTTACCCGTGATTAGTGTGTAGATTGGATTGCTCAAGTGCTCAACACAATGTAGATGAGAGACAAGTTGATTCAGATGGAGATGGGGGATGACCAGAATGATTTTGGCAGAGGTTTGATAAGATGAGAAGATTGGGGAGTGATTTTGACAGAGGTTTGATGCATGAAGGAGTCTCCCTAATGGCTTAGAGAGAGGTCCAATTTATAGAATTTTGGAGATGAGGATGCAGGGTGAGAATTCATTTGATGAGATCAAGGGCTAGGAATAAAATTGAATCTTTTATTCCTAGAGGATGAATTAAAAATTCTCATTTTGGGAAGAGTGAAGGATAATGGGGGACAACTGAATTTTAAATTTAGTGAGTGGAGGATAGTGGGAGACAACTAAATTTTAAATTTAGTGATTGGGGGATTGTGGGGGACAACCAAATTTTAAATTTAGTTTAGTGGAGGATGAGGTAAGCAGGGTTAATTAAGTGTTATCTTAATCAACTTAAGCCTAGGTTAATCAGATAAGCATGATTTATGTAATTAACAGGGATTGGGGAAATGGATAAATCAACTAAATAAATATTAGGAATATTCATTCAATTAATAAGATAGGGTTGTAAGATTAAATGGATTAATTAGGTGAATTAATTGATCACCAGGGATATGCAGATGGGGAGAGTGGATTAGTGTAGAGATACAGAAATTGGTTTGCAGAGCAGTCCAATTTTCGGTGTCTACAACTAGATTGTATAAACCTTTGACAGTATCGAAGAGACCTTGGGAAGGCATCAGCATGGATTTTGTAATTGGATTACCAAAGACACAGAGAGGGCATGATTCAATATTTGTAGTGGTGGACAGATTTTCAAAGATGGCACATTTCATACCTTGTAGGAAAACAACTGGTGCAGTGCATGTAGCAGACCTATTTTTCAAGGAGATAGTGAGATTATATGGATTACCTAAGAGCATAATTTTAGACCAAGACACTAGATTTCTTGGATATTTTTGGAAGACACTTTGGAAGAAGATGAAGACAGATTTGAAGTTTAATTCATCGTTTCATCCATAGACTGATGGACAGATAGAGGTAGTGAATAGGAGTTTGGGAAACTTGTTGAAATGTTTGGTTGGAGAGAAGACAGGAAGTTGGGATTTGATTCTTTCATAAGCAGATTTTGCATATAATAATTCTATGAATAGGAGTATCAAAAGAACACCTTTTGATATTGTTACTACAGTAAACCCTAGAGGAGTTGTAGAGTTGAGAGATATTATTATGACAGATAAGAGAAGTGCAAAAGTAGAAGAATTTGTAGAACATATGGAGACAGTGCATAATTAGGTGATGAAGTATTTGGAGGATATGAACAACAAATATAAGGATCAAGAAGATGAGAGGAGAAGACATAAGGAATTTACACTTGGAGATGAAGTGATGGTGTACTTGATAAAAGAAAGATTTCTAGTTGGCACTTATAACAAGTGGAAGATGAACAAATTTGGACCTTGTAGGATACTCAGGAAATGCATATAAAGTGGAACTACCAGAGACATTAGGTATATCACCTATTTTCAACATTACAAACCTATATCAATATCATGAAGCAGAGTTTAGTGACACCATTGAAGAAGAATTGAAGTAGTTATCACAACACGCACCAGAGTAGATTGAAGACATTTTGGACAACAAAGTTGGATGCGGCACTAGAGGAAGACAATACAAAGAATACCTTGTGAAATGGAAAGGTGGATTGGAAGAAGATTCATCATGGATTTCTTAGGATGAGGTGGACCATTTTGGTTTTCCTCTAGCCCCAACAAAGTGAGGGACTCACCTTTTCAATAACCCCAAATGTCTAATGCAGGAGCATCACTGGTTCAAGAGCAATTTTGCATCAACCAAAAACATTTGCATTTCAATTTGTTTGCAATTCAATTTGTTCTCTTTCATTTTTAGTTTAGTTTAGGCAGTTCACTCAGTAGAAATTTTTGTATTTTGGTTCGCATTCTACCGCAATTACATTTTAGACTTTGCGGAGCTAGACTTAACATCTACATTCATTCATGCACAACATATATGAATCTCAGAGAATTTGGATTAGGTACCAAAAAGTTATCGCTGTCAGAAGATCAACTATTTTTTAGAGCAAAGCATCCTAACATTTTTGGACACTCAGTTAAAGGAGAAGACTTGTGGAGCATTTCCCAACTTGTGGAGCCTAATGTCACATCATTCAATGGTGTTTAGTTTTTGGCCAAATTTCCTCAAGATCTGCACATCATTCCATTCATTTACAGAGGAGTTCTACTCATTTAGGGCTGACCTATCCATGTACACACGTTACAACTCTTCATTGGAGTTTGTGATCTTTTTGGGCTAATGTGGATGAATCTTATGATCTAGAGATGATATATATTGATGTAATAGATGCCTAGGAAAGAATTTAATGATTGATTCATAGTTGATAGCTTAGATTTTGTGTAAAGGAGCCACAAAGCTATATCTTGTGCATATTCTGATATTCTGATAGTGAAGCAATTGAGCCCTAACAATAAGCCTGCCTGTTGCCGACCAATTTGTATATGAATTATATGATATACTGAATGACTAAATATGCATTTGTTTCATATCTAGGAGTTGTCTCCATCATGTTTACTCTAGCTACATGGTCTAGATTAATCATTTTGTGAACCCTCCTACCATGACTGCACTAGGTTGTGAGCCGAGGTGGGCTAGCTACAACAACGTGAGATGAATCTGAGGTTGGAGGTGGTGGATTTGAGAGGTACCATTAGGGACCTATAGACACAGAGAGGATCCGAGACCCATTCTTGGTCTATGGCCTAGCAACAGGAGCCATTTGTCACTCAGTTGACACTAGGACCCAAGGGATCTGGCATTCATGGCCCTAAAGAGTGATTGATATTTTGTATATGTACTTATTTTTGTACACCGCATTTTGTAATAGTGGTGCTTTTGTATATCATGTATCAAGACATTTGATGTGTGTATGAGCCTTTTGTGATTTTGGTCGATATCCCTATGTTATGTGCTCATATAATGATGTGTTATAGATGATTTAATTAAATTCTTTTGTGATTTAATTTAAACAACTTGGTTAAATTGTTTAATTAAATTCTACAAAGATCTAATTAAATGATTTGATGTGACATGTATGGTTATTTGAATATAATTGTGATGTAAGTAAACAACCTAATAAGATTATTTCATAAATACAACAATGTTCTAATTAATACATGTGATGAATGGTTTATGATAGTCAAATTTTGATCTAATTAAACAAACTTGGTTAAATTGTTTAACAAAATACAAGAATCATTTTGCGGACAATGCTTAATTAAATACAATTATGATCTAATTAAACAATATAATAATATCACTTAATCAAATGCAACAATGATCTAATTAATAATGGCAAAGTTGTTTACTTGTGATGTTCAAAAAGGACAACATTATCCAATTAAATATTATATAAGATCTAATCAAATAATGGAAAGACTAATTAATTGCATCCACAACTAAGTAGAATTAGTATGGTAAGAATGAAAGCAACTTTCACTGACTAAGAAAACTACTTGACAATTCAAGACAACTAGATGTGTCAAGAATGAATCAACAAAAATGTACTAAGGGAAATAAAAGCATTAAAATACTAAACTATCCAATGCCATGTGCTTTAAAAATAAAACAAGCATACCATACAAAAAGGAACATGATTTAATTGAAGGCAAAGATATGAAAAGAAATCAAGATAGGCATAGAATCTATGTAAGTGCATAGAATTGATAGGCTCTTTGAGAGGCTTATCATATATTGTAGAGAGTCAATACATACCTGAGCCATATACTTTAGTGATGATGTAGGGTACTATCCAGTTCAGATTGAATTTCCCTTTCGTACCTGGAGGAGTGCTAACATTGCATTGACTCTTGTAGAGGACTAGGTTGCCCACTTCGAATGAGTGATGGATGACATGTTCATTGTAGCTATGTGGGAGGTTATTTTGATAAGATTGGAGATAGTTGAGAATGAATATGTTTTTCATCAAGCATCTCATGTTGTTGGAGTCTTTGTTCTCTATAAATGTTGTCATTGATGAGGTCATTGAGGGAAATCTGCAATGAAGGAATTTCCAAATCTAAAGGCATGATTGCATTGACATGATACACAAGATTGCATAGGAGTGTTGAGTATGCCAATCTTTACCATGTTTTTTTATATTCTTTCAAAGAATTTGTTCAATGGTTTTATTAGAAGCTTCTACTTGTCCATTTCATTGTAGGTAATATGGCATAGAGAAGCGATGTTGAAAGTGAAATTTATCTAAGAACTTCTTCACTTCTTTGTTCTTAAATGAGGAGCCATTATCAAAAATGAAAGTGAAAGGAAGCCCAAATCAAGAAAAAATGTTATCAAGGAGGAAACAACATATTACTTCAGTAGTCATGGATTAAAGTGGAACGACTTTAACCCATTTCGTAAAGTAATCTATACTTGTGATGATGAAAGTGTGACATTGAGAAGGAGGAGAAATTCTTCCAATAAGATCTAAACCCCATACAGAAAATAGCCAAGGAGATACCTGGGCATGAAGTTCATAGGCAAGAGCTCATATCATATTGTTATGATGTTGGCATTGAGGGCACTTCATAACAAAAAATGAAGAAAACTTGTTCCATCCTTTGCGAATAGCAACCCATGCAAAGCAAATTTTGAACCAAAGATGTTCCACCAAAATGTCCCCCACACGCACTTGAATGGGACTCTTCGAGGGCAATGGGGGACTCTGCTTTATTCAAACAATGGAGAATGAGTTTGTTGTAACCTCAATGATAGAGAATGTTAGAAAGGATGATTATCTTAACATGAGTTTATGAATATGAGCTTGAGCATTTTTGGATGAGGCATTCAAGAAGGTATTGTCACACAAATAATTGAATATATGGGAGTACCACTCTTCCAAATCTATGTTGTAATAGAAAGACACATCAAAAGAGCTATCAACTATAGTTGGTGAAGATAGAGTATGAATGATGAATTGATAATTGGTAGGAGAATGTTCGAGGAGTACAAGTGAGGCAGCATTCACAATTTCATCCGCATGTTGATTATCCTTTCTTTGAATAGTATCAATAGTGAAAGAAGAGAAACAATTTGATAGTGATAAAGCCAAGTCATGATACTGAGATAACTTATCATGCTTGAAATGATAAGATTTGGTAACTTGCTTTATGATCAATTTTGAATCACCAAATATGTGAAGAAAACAAATATTGAACGACAACATGGAATGCAAGCTTCCAATAAGGCTTCATACTCAATGATGTTGTTTGTGCAGAGAAAGTTTAGACGGAAAGAAAGGGGAATGGGCTTGCCAGAAGGGGGTACTAATATGGCACTGGCACTGAAGCTAGTTTGACACCTTGATCCATCAAAGAATAAATCCCATAGGTGATCGACATCTAGAGAAAGGATATTATCATCGGGGGAAGATTCTTGATGGGGAATAGAGAAGGGGGAGGGAGCATCAACTAAGTGTCCAGCTAACACTTGACCTTTTATTACCTTTTGGGAGACAAATTTGAGGTTGAATTTCATTAGCAACATCACCCATTTATCTAATGAAATAATTCATTAATGATAAATCCAAGTCATGATACTGAGATAACTTATCATGCTTCAATTGATAAGATCTAGTAACTTACTTTAAGATCAACTGCAAATCAACAAATATGTGAAGAACATGGATATTGAGCGACAACGTAGAATTCATGGCTTCATACTCAATGATGTTTTATGTACAGAGAAAGTTTAGACAGAAAGAAAAGGGGATCAACTTTCCAGAAGGGGGTACTAGTATGACACTAGCACTAAAGCTAGTTTGACACTTGGATATGTCGAAGAATAAATCCTAGGCTGATCAACATCTAGAGAAAGGATACTATCATTGAGGAAAGTTTATTGATGGAGAATAGACAAGGGGGAGGGAGTATCGTCTAAGTGGTCAGCTAACACTTGACCTTTTATTACCTTTTGGGAGACAAATTTGAGGTCAAATTCCACTAGCAATATCACCCATTTAACTAGACACCTTGAGAGATCTATTTTTGAGAACAAATGTTGTAAAGGGTTGAACTTAATAATGACATGTTTTAACATTAAGAAGATAATGTCTTAGCTTATGCATCACAAATACATGAGCAAGACATTGCTTCTCTATTGAAGAATATTGAATCTGATAATCCAACAAAGTTTGGTTGATATAATAAACAATGCATTTTTTGCCTTCATTATCATGTTGATCTAATAAAGCTACTAGAATGTGAGAAGAGGTAGAAGTGTAAAGAAGAAATGGACATCCAGAAACTGTTGGTGATAAAATAGGAGGGTTAGCCAAATAGTCTTTGAGATATTGAAAGGCTTTTGACAATCCTCATTCCAGTCAAAATGAATTTTATTTCTAAGAAGATAGGTGAAGGGGAGAGTTTGATCCACCAATTGTGAAATGAACTGGTAGATAGCCTAAAGATTTCCCTGTAAACTGCAAACATGAGAAATGTTTTGTGGAGGTGGCATACTCATAATATCATCAATCTTCTTCGTATCGACCTTAATACCACAATGTGACAATAAACCCCAACAATTTGCTAGTATCAACACCAAAGACACATTTGCGAGGGTTCAGGCACATGTTGTATAGATGAATACATTTGAAAATGTGGAGTATTTTGACATGAACTTAGCATGAAAATTGATTTGGCCAAAATGTCATCAACATAGTCCTCCAAGATGTTGAGAATAAAATCATGAAAGATGAGGGTTGAATAGCATAGTGGTAAGTCACAGGTTAGTGTTCTTTAAACCTAAAGGCATGACCACCCAACAAAAATTACCCCAAGGTGATGTAAAAAAGTTTTTTACTGATGTTGGGAGTTTATGATGATCTGGTTTTAACTAGAGAAGTCATCCATGAAAGAAAGTAAGGCATGGCCAAAAGTAGAATCTTCTATCATGTTATTGTTCAGAAGGGGGAAGCCATCCTTCAAGGATGCCTTGTTGAGATTGTGAAAGTCAATGCAAATTCAAATACAATTTTTAGGTTAATGACAACAATAATATTTGACATCCAAGGTGAATAGTCAATTGGGTGGATAAAACTAGCTTGTACAAGCTTCTCTATCTAAACTTTGACCATCAACCCTACCTTGGGATTCATATTTTGAAACTTTTTCTTGATCATTTGGGCATTGGGATATAGCATGATATTGTGTGTCACAATTTGTGAGTCAATACCAGGCATGTCCTCATATGACCAGACAAAGATTTCAGGGAACTCATGTTAAAGAGATGATTGATCTTGCTAATCTTCAAGATCTAAACGCTTTCCTATCTGAATGAATTCTTTTGTATTGGCCTGGTCCATCAAGACATTGATGGTGTCTCCAACTAGGAGAGTGTTGTGGTCTGGGATATCAAGTGGATGAGTGAAGTCTTGAAATGTGTCATGAGATGCTTGGATGTCACCTAATAAATCAGAGGTTTCTCCAAAGTACGTGTGAGCATTTAAGTAGTAAGGGAAACCTCAATCATGATGATATTTGGGCATGTGATCATAGACACCTAAGAATGCATCTAAAGCCTAATCCATTGAGAAAGAGTTAAGGGAAATAGTGTTAGAACTAGAACTCACTTCGATCATCTCAAGATAAACCAAAGGAAGAGAGCAAGAATGTGGAGAAGTTATCATGTTAACATTTAAAGAGTGGTGATAAGAGGTGTGATAAGGATGAGAAGGGAAGAATCCCAAGCCTTTGGAGTAATTGTTTGGAGTAGCTTCTAAAGGGACTTTGATGCCTTGTTCCTTTCAGCCACATCCATTACCTATGTACCCAATTCAGGATAAAATGTGAAAACTATAGCCATAATGTCATTCCATTTCCATGAAATGTGGTGGATCACCATTAATACCACATGTATCTATTGAAGCAGGAGGAAAGGAAGATTTAAGTTTCTTAGAAGAAATAGGTTGTGTAGAAGAAGTGGAAGTTACTTTTGGAATATCAGGTTTAGATGTGGGACTTTATACTCTCTAATAAAGGAAGGAGTAAAGTCCAATGAACCCTAATCATCACCTAGATATGCATTTGAAGATGAATGACTTTCCTTATTTGCACTGTTATCAATAGTGGAGGATTATAAATTAGCTCTTGTTGAAGACAAGATTAAGTTCTGTAGTGTTTTAAATATAGTAGGTTGATTTTTGGAATCCACATGTTGGCAAGATTCTAGATTTGGATCATCCTTGACTATATAACTTTGTTGTTATCAACAAACTTTATCAAACCATTTAGGGTAGATGGAACCATGCCCATGGCATGAATCCATGGTTTATCAAGAAGTAAATTGTAAGAAAGAGCATCAAGAATGACATGTACCACGATAGGCAAAACTATAGGGCCCAATGCAATTAGTAACGTGATTGTGTCAAGAGTTTTTCTTCTAACATTGTCAAAGCCATGGATTGAGAGATTGTTAAGTGAAATATAAGACATATCTATATCGAGCTTATGTAATAGGTCAAACCCATAAACATTGAGACCTGATCCATTGTCGATAAGTGTATGTTTTACTCTACAATTGTTGATGATCATAATGATTAAAAGAGGATCATTTTTCTATTGAACCTCTATGGAAGGTAACTCATGTTTTTGAAAGACAATATATGAATCAATCAAATGCGTACTATTTAGCAGAAAATTGGATTTTGTTAATCTTTTGTTGTTTAGATATTAAAACCTTCCTTTCCACTTAGCATTCAAGGATCTAGGGTTGAGTGGCAAGCACTATCATACCCTAGGTCACTGTGAGATGAAGGAAAACTTGGGTTAGGGAATTAATTATCAATTTTTCCTTCTCCTATGTCCAATTGACCATTAAAACCCTAATTTTGCAAATATGACAACAAATTATTGATTTACAGAACAAGCTCTTGCAAACAGGAGTAAAATACAACAGAGTACCTATTTTTAGGGTTTCAAAGTGAAATAGTCAAGGACACTGGAGCGGGCACCCAAGTCCAAGGTACCTACATTTTTGGGGAATGTAGACCTCCTTTCAACACTGATCAGCCCTGTAACTTTTGTTTCCTAAGATCTATTTGCGGAGGACACTGGAGCAAGCGCCCAAGTCTTGGAAGTGCTCCTTTGTCCAACTTTTCTTCAGATCCTAAATCCCTAATGCCTACCAAGCCTTCCTATAACTCCACTTTTTTCAGATGCAACACCTGTAACCTGCAATCACAAGGCTTGGTTTGGGGGTTCTCGTGTTTAGATGCTTTCCTCAGTCAAGCCCTGGAGGACACTTAAGTCTCTGAACACCATTGTTAGATAAAGAGTGCATGCCCTTGTGAGGCAGAGGCAAAAACCAAAGGAATCAATGATAAAAACACAATGATATGTCACCTTGTAGTGAAGTTCTCGTGGAGGAAGATGTTCTTCCTTCCATGAGGAGATTGATGCTCAAATCTACAAATATCAACACAAAAAACATACAAGTCTGCTCTTTCAATACAATAGAAAGCCTTCAATCACCTTGAGAATACAATAGCTTGTTAGTAATCATCTAATTAAAATCTAGTTTACAAATGAATACCTACACATGTTTATATATGCAACTACAAGCACTCCTGCCAAGATTTTGAAATTCAAAACTTACTGTGTCAGCAAAGGGACCTAATAATGGTCACAAACCAACACCCAAAAATTAGGGCTACCCTAAAATAGGGCAAGACTAGGGTGCGGGTGCTCAAGTCCTCCCCTCTATTTTGGGCAGGGTACAACTCAAAGGGTCCTCCTAGGTCCAATTTGCCATGGAACCTAGGTCTCATTCCATCGGGATGCCAAAATATGAACTAAAATGTCCTAAATGCATGTTAAAGACCTGAGAGCTAAACCTTATGAGGGAAAAGCCCCCAAGGGGACATTTTCTAACATTACATTTAGCCCCCACTTTAATGTATGTATAAATGCAAGGCCCATACATGCATTACAGTAAGGTCACAAACACAATAAACACACGAAGCACAAAGAAGACACGCCAATCACAGAAAATAGTAACATGCATGCAAAACATGGAGAAGATAGTTACAATTACACAGAACACAGAGTAGATAGTTAATGCATAGAAGACACATTAATGCATGGAAGACAGAAATGATATCTTTTCTTTTATTTTTCTCATATATATGAAATGCAAATGCAAGTACTAGAAAGTAAACAAACCTCCCATAATACAGGATGCACTACCCAAGGGCGCAAGTCTCAATATATATGGGGCAACACACACACAAGACACACAAAACCTCCCAAAATGCAAGAAGCACTACTCGAGGGCACTGGTCTCTGCATATGGGGCAACAAACATGCCACACAAAACAAGCACACCAAAACACACACTTGAAGACACGGAGAACACACGACAAACAAGCAATGGAGTGTACCTATTTCTAGGTCCAACACCATATCAGGTACATTACAGGAACACATTGATGATTGGGCTTCACCACAACAATTGCCAAAGACACACTTAAGGGTTGAGTTAGTCACAAAACTGCTCCCTGCCTCTGCAGAGGACTTTTGAAAATGACAGGATGATGTAATCTTCTCTGAGAAATACACCATCCCTACCTTCGTAGAGGGCTTAAGAAAAAGGATATAAGAGATATCCCACCTCTGCAGAGGGCTTACATGATTGATTGATTGCAAACAAATTCAGGATGCATGATGCACTACCTTGGGGCGTAAGTCTTTGCAACTAAGGTCAAACACATTGCTAAAATCTATAGCAGACAGCTTTCCTTATTTATGCCCCCACCTTAAGGTGGTTGATATAAATTATTTATATCAAACATGTTAAGGTAGGAAGAAAACACACAAGGGAACACCGACTTTTGCAAAGCCCATGCCCCCCCGAGGTGACATGTACTTTACAATCTCTAAATATTCCCACAAACACATCCTTGCAAGAAACATGTTAGTGTCTACAACATCATGATAATCAACAACATCAATGAATATGATTGACCACACAAAGAGCCAAGGTTATATAGTGAATTTAGAGTTCAAGGATAACCATGGGGCTATATCACGAAGCTCTCCAAATCGAGTACCACCAAGGCCAGATTCAAAGGCAAACAAAGGTGCATAGAGCAGTAGTATTGTTAAGGTTTGTAAATGCAATAGAAACATCATCAAATTCAGTACATGGAAAGCACGAGTGCTTCCACCAGCCAAGTGTCAGATAAGATATACAACCCCATTGTCATATTAGGAACTAAGTCCATTTTTTGATTGGTCTCGAAAGGGACACTAGGTCCGCATTAGTATAAATGTTTGTCGTCATCTGCTTACTAGATAGAAACACTAGAGGAAGGGAAACAATAAATAAGAGAGGAGAAACAAGTGTCTTAGGGATAGTCACATAGGAGGGTACCCCCAGGTCACCAACCACGACTCTATGTCCGCAAGACACAACACACAACAATGAAATTAGAGAGAGTCAATTTAGAAGAATGATGATACAAATAGAAGAAGGTCACAATAGAGGCGGTCTCCTGGTATCCTAAACCTTACGAGAGAATCTGAGGTCTTCCTAGGAGGCCTAAACAACACATAACTCATCACATGGGAAGCACATCATGAGAGAGATAAAGGGTTAGAGATACTTACCTATAGGGCCCCTCAGGCTAGAAGTTGTCTATAAGTAAATCATCATCATCATCTTCCCACTCCCTGATGTTGGAGGATAGTGGGACATATGGTACCATAGCCAAATTCATATCTTGTTCATCATGTTGTTCATTTTTAAGATCCTCTTTGTTTGGTTGAATGTTGGGATCAATGTTTTCTTGTTGAGAGGCAAGGTTTATGGCATATTCTTGTCTTATTTTTTGTCTTTCTCTTGCTTTTCTATTTCTCTTTGTTCTACCACTTATTTTTTGTAAGACAGGGCCTTTCTCTTTCATAGGTTTTTGCAAATTAGAAGATGTAGCACCAGGATCAAATCTCATCTGTCGTGGTGGGATATTTTTTTGTTGACAATGACCACTCGATCCTTGTAAGGATTTCAGGGGAGGAACCTCAGCATAGGGACCTTGTCCTTTCGGTCTAAAGTTCTCTTCACATTCGAGTTGTTTCTATTTTGTCATTTCTTGTATAGGAGGACTAGGTATTTTAGTTTTATCCCAAAAGTAATTTAACTTGTAATGCATTTTCTGAGCCAAAGGTTTATACTTGTTGTGAGGGATGGTGATTATATGGCCATCCAGAGGGAATTTTAGACAATGGTGTATTATTGAAGGGATAACTTTCATTTCTTTTAGCCATGGATGTCCTAATTTAATTTGAAAGAGGTTAAAAATAGGGATAACATCAAACCATTGTTCAACATGTTTTCTGGATAATGTTACTAATAATGATTTCTTACCCAAAGGCTTGATAAAGGTTCCCTTATGTGTCTTAATCATCATGCTTGAGAGATCATAAGAACCTTGCATAAGTTGATGTGAAAAGAGGAACTCTTTGGTGGCAACATTAGTCAAGTAATTAGGGTCAATAAGTGTTTCACTCATGGGGTTTCCCATTATTTTCACAGTGATGTAAAGAGGTCCTTCTTTGTCTCCAGTTGTTATATCATGAGGAGTGAAGATAATTTCAGGTTTAGGTGCTTTTCTTTTCATGTAAGGTCTAGGAGGGAACCTATTATTGTTATTATGATTAGAGGCCATTGTTTATATGCTGAAACCAATGCAAAATCAGATTTTTGAAATCTTTTCAAAATCGGTGCAAAAGATAAGAGCAAAAATAGCCCAGAATGCTTGATTTTTTGATACTTTTCAATGCAAATGAATGAGACAAAGAATGTTGTGAGGATTTCAGTCAAGAGTAGCAAGTTATATCTCTGATATCAGTTTGAAACAGAAATATAATCACTCTCAACACACTCTTGATGCAAATCCAAGATAATGCCAAGTCAAAATATAGTGAAAATATTTCAAAATAGGCACTTTTTCACCAAAATTCAATGCAAAAGAACATAACAAAGGGTGTTGTGGGGAAAATGTTGATGGAAAAAAAATAATATTAGTAATAACAGCCACTTGGTGCCAAGATATCCAACACAACATGATTTTAGTGCCACTTAGGGTAAAACCCTAGTGAAAATATAGCAAAATATGTGATTTTTCACGGTTTTTCAACTCCAAGACCTAGCAAAAGGGGTGTTGTAAAGAATTTTAAGAGGTACAAAAAAGAATATAAATAATATCAGTCACCTCAATCCATAAAATTGATCACAATAGGTTTGGAGTGTAAACTAGGTCAAACCCTAGGGCCAAAGTAGCCAAAATGTATAATTTTTTACAAAATTTTCACTGCAAGAGCCCGATAAAAGGGTGTTGTGAAGATTTTTATGAGGAGTAGAAAATTATTAGCCTAATAATAGAAAAATAATGCCAAAATACCTTCACAACACACCTATAGTGCAAGTTTAGAGAGTTGATAAGGCCAAATTTAGTGAAAATCGTTGTTTTTGAAGCCCTACGTTTAAGATCTTGGGAAAAAATGATATGTGAGTGTTTTGAAGTCTGATTTATGATGGAAATTAAATAATCTTAGCTGAAAATAATTTTCAAGGCAAAACATGCAAAATGTCCATGCAAATTTAATGAAAATGCATCAAAATTGCTAGTTTTTTGTTGAAATTTTCTATGCTAAATTGCAAATATTTTAAATGTATATGCAAATTGACACTAAAATACAAGACTACAGCCAAATGTGAATTTGAATGAGCCTCTAGAATCAGTATAAAAATCTGATAAAATATTTTGCCTACAAACCCTAGATTTTGGAATTACTAGGCTATATAAAATTATCAAAATTTCCACAAAAACCCAACAAATCAATGATGAAAATGCAATGTAAATTTACAATTTTTTGGATTTTTCTGTATTTTATATTAGATCTGATGCAAAAATTAGGAATTAGGAAAATTTAGGAAGAATTGATGCAATTTAGTAAGCCCAACAATACAACTTTTTGTATTTTTCTAAATTTTCAATTTTTTTCAAATTTTCTCAATGCAATAAGGTAAATGCCTATATAAATGAATGAAATCACACCAAATATGAAAAAAAACACTCAGCAAGTTGCAATTTAAGTTCAAAAATATGGGTTCATGAAAATGTTTAGGGAAAAATTGGATTTCTTTAATCTTTTGTTGTTTAGATGTTAAAACCCTCCTTTCCAATTAACATTCAAGGATCTAGGGTCAAGTGGCGAGCACTATCATATCCTAGGTCATTGTGAGATGAAGGGAAACTTGGATTTGGGAATTAATTATCAATTTTTTCTTCTCCTATGTCCAATTGACCATTAAAACCCTAATTATGCAAATACAACAACAAATTAATGATTTACAGAACAAGCTCTTACAAAAAAGAGTAAAATACTAAATTACAGAGTACATGTTTTTGGGGTTCTGAAGTGGAATAGTCAAGAACATTGGAGTGGGCACCCAAGTCTAAGGTACCTGCTTTTTGGGGGAATCTAGGCCTCCTTCCGACACTGATAAGTCCCGTAACTTCTATTTCCTAAGATCTATCTACAAAGGACACTAGAGCGAGCACCGAAGTCCTAGAAGTGCTCCTTTGTCTAACTTTTCTTCAGATCCTAAATTCTTGATGCCTACCAAGCCTTCCTACAACTCCACTTTTTCTGGATGTGACACATGTAACCTACAATCACAAGGCTTTGTTTGGGGGTTGTGGTGTTTAGAGGCTTGCCTCAGTCAAGCCTCGGAGGACACTTAAGTCTCCAAACACAGTTGTCAGATAAAGAGTGCATGCCCTTGTGAGGCAGAGGTAAAAACCAAAGAAATCAATGATAAAAACATAATTACATGTCACCTTGTAGTGAATCTCTTATGGAGGAAGATGATCTTCATGCTATGAGGAGATTAATGCTCAAATTTACAAATATCAACACACAAAACATACAAGTCTACTCTTGCAACACAATAGAAAGCCTTCAATCACATTGAGAACATAATAGCTTGCTAGTAATCATATAATTAAAATCTATTTTACAAATGAATGTCTACACATGCTTATATATGCAACTACAAGCACTCCCTCCAAGGTTTTGAAATTTAAAACTTATCGTGTCGGCAAAGGGACCTAATAATAATCACAAACTGACACCCAGAAATTAGGGCTGCCCCAAAATAGGGTAGGACTAGGGTGCGGGCACCCATGTCCTACCCCTTATTTTGGGTAGGGTATAGCTCAAGGGGTCATCCTAGGTCCAATTTTCCATGGAACCCAGGTCTCATTCCATCAAGATGTCAAACTATGAACTAAAATGTCTTAAATGCATGCTAAAGACCCAGAAGCTAAACCTGATGAGGGAAAAGCCCCCAAGGGGACATTTTTTAACATTTCACATACAATCTAACTAAGATGCTACATCATTTGACTTGATGGAAGGTGGAACTACATCCTTTTGTAAAGCCTCTTGGAGCATCCTATGGTATGTAGGTGATGTTTGAACCAACTCCTAGAGAGAGATCTTGGTAGGAGTAGCATGTAGCTATTAGGGTTAGCTAACAAAAGATATCAATTAAATGCAAATAACTATTAAATAGAGGAATGAAAAATACACAGAAATAATAACAATGAGAGACAAGTTTTAACATGGTTCACTTAAACTCAGGCTACATCCACCAATAGAGAGTCTAATATTATTATCCAATAAATCAAATTGATTACAACTAGCAATCCTTGCAACTCAATACCGCTGCAAAATGCTACAATACATCAACAGAAACCCTAACCCTTGGCCACTTTTATCAAGCCTTATGTCGGTTAGAAAATAGGGTTTTTTATGTCAGCCAATAAAAAATAACTCCCAACACCTTAATAAAATAATTAAAAATTGTTGGAGGTTTCAGGGGCGCTGCCCCCGATCCCCCGCATGGGCGCTACTCCTTGACCCGTTAAAAAATTTGGGAGGAAGCCGTGCTGATAAAAGTGGGGTAAATTTAATCTTCAAGTTTGATTAGGCTCCATATAACAACAATCTCCCACTTGGAGATTGATCAAACTCCACACCATATCATCTCCCACTTCGAGACTGATCATAACACTACTAACCCTCTGGCTCCCATTGGAAATAAGCACCCTGGACTCTATTGTTCTATTTTTTTGTTTTCAATCTTGAAGACCAACTAAAGATGAAGAGGAGCTCAGCTTCTCCCTTGTCACTACTTTTGTAAACATATTTGCTGGATTTTCATCTATATGTATCTTTTCTAGCCTTAACCATATATCATCTAACACCAACCAGATGAAGTGATACCTGAGTTGTTAGTGTTTGGTCTTTGAATGCAAGATAGAATTCTTTGCAAGATGTATGGCACTTTGACTATCTACATACAAAGAACTATTAGCCTGTTGTTTTCCCAATTCTTCCATGAAATATTGCAGTCATGTCATCTCCTTGGTTGCCTCTGTTGTAGCTACATACTCTGCCTTTGTGGTGGATAAAGAAACCACCTTTTGCAGCCTAGAGATCCAACTCACTGCTGTCCCACCTAAGTAAAGACATAACCTATAGTACTTCACCTGGTATCAATATCCCCTACCAAATATGAGTCCACATAGCTTGCTAAATCAGTATTAGAGCCCCCAAAATATAAGTGTTTATTAGATGTACCTCTCAAATATATGAGAATCCATTTTACTGCATTCCAATGCTCCAATCTGGGATGACTCATATACCTTCTTACAACTCTTTCAGCATGTGCAATATCTAGTCTCATGCATACCATGTCATACATTAAACTTCCTACAGCTGAAGCATATGGTACCTTGGAGATTTTGTCTTCCTCCTCTTGTGTCTTTGGACACATCTCCTTAGTTAATTTCAAATGACTAGGCAAAGGTGTGCTAATAGCTTTTGCATTCTCCATATGGAATCTCTGCAACACCTTTTCAACATAATCAGCCTAAGATAGAGTCAATTTTTTGTTCTTGCTATCTCTACAAATTTTCATACCAAGGATTTGTTTTGCTGTACCCAAATCCTTCATAGCAAATTATTGTACTAACTGTTGTTTTAACTCTCTTATATGATCCATGTTAGACCCTTCTACAAGCATGTCATCAACATATAAACATAAAATAATGTAGCTATCATTATCCAACCTCTTAAAATAAACACAATGGTTAGAATTACACCAGTTGTAGCCTTGCTCGGTCATACAACTATCAAATTTTAAATGTCATTGCCGAGGTGCTTGTTTCAAGCCATACAAACTCTTCTTCAACTTGCACATCAGTTTCTCTTGACCGTTGACCTCAAGTCCTTGGGGTTGTTCCATATATATCTCCTCCTCCAAATCACCATGGAGAAAGGCAGTTTTCATATCTAGCTATTCCAAATGCAAATATTCAGCAACCACAATACTTAAAATAGTACGAATAGAAGTCATTTTAACAACTGGCGAAAAAATCTCATCAAAAGCAATACCTTTTTTCTATGCAAATCCTTTTATAACTAACCTAGCTTTAAATCTTTTCTCACCTCCGTCTTCCTCTTTCAGCCTATAAACCCATTTGTTTGGTAAAGTCTTTTTACCTGCAGGCAACTTGCATAATTTCCAAGTCTAATTTTTTAGCGAGTCCATTTTTTCTTTCATTGAAAGCTCCCACTAAACCTTTGTATCCACCTACATAGCTTCATCATACCCTTCCGGTTTACCAACATCTGTTAACAAAATAGAATACAAAGAGGGAGAAAACCTTTCAGGAGGTCTACTTAGCCTTGTTGACCATCTAACATTTACTAGAGTTTGTGGTATTTCTTGTTGTTGTTGCAGAGCATGAGGAACCATTGGAACATCATTATCTAGAGTATCATCCAGCACCACATAATCCTTTTCTTTCTTCTCATACTACTGTAACTGATCTTTGTACATCACCTTCTCATTAAATACATCCCTGCTTCTCACAATTCTTAGATTTTCAACATCCTAGAGCCTATAACCAAATTCATCAATGCCATATCTGACAAAGATACACTTTTTTATTTTACATCCAACTTGGTTCTATTTTTAGAATCTACATATGCAAATGCTTCACATCTAAAGGTTTTGAGAAAATAATAACTCACCTTCTTACCTGTCCATGCTTCCTCTGGAATACCACAACCCAAAGGAACTGAAGGACCTCTATTAATTAAATATATAGTGGTATTGATAGCATCTACCCACATGTTTAAAGGCAGCCTAACATGCAATCTCATGCTCCTTGCACGCTCCATTATTGTCCTATTCATGCATTGAGCCACTCCATTTTCCTATGGAGTCCCTAGAACCATTTTCTGCCTATGAATTTCATTAAAGGAATAATAATAGTCAAATTCTTTGTTGCAATACTCACCACCATTATCAAATCTAAGATATTTTAATCTTTTACTTGTCTTATTCTCAACCAAGCTTCTCCATTTCTTAAATGTTTCAAATACATCATATTTCTACCTAAGGAAATAAATCCAAACCTTCCAAGTTGCATCATCTATGAATGTAACATAATACCAAAATCCACCGGGGTAAGTGCAAGAAGATGGGGGGCCAAAAAGGGGTCTTAAGTGGCCACTTTTTTTCTGAAATTAGGAAATACTAGCCTTGGATGAGAAATTGAGCATAGTTACACTTAAAATTTGGAGATGCAACCAAAACAATGTTTGTAGTGCTCTGAGTCTACTTTCTAAACTACTATTTTTTTTTAAAATGGCATAGATTAAGGGGTTCAAAAGAGGGAGCCACAGAAATAGGTGTTGTTTCTGTCAAAAAAACATAACATAGTATGTTTTGTGGCTCCCTCAAAAGGTCAACTTTTTTTTGGTATTTTTAAAATCGCTTTAGTGAGAAATTAGCTAATAGCATGTAGTTTATGCCTGATTTTTCTGATAATTTTTTTTTATGAATATTTGATTTTTAACTAATTTTCAAAGTGGACATATCCTAAAAATAGAATTTTGGCTGTGCTACCCTTATAAATTTTGAAAACTAATTGAAAATCATTTTTTTCTTTTTTTAATATTTGTAGAATGGAATCTAGTTTCTAAATATGTAATTTTTTTTGAAATTTCAATGAATAGTTAATTTACAATGAAAAAAAGACCAAACGGTGGTTTTTACCCAAAAACAGACACATAAACAAATGAAATTAAAGATGAAAGGATTAACATTGTTAAAATGTGAAAAAAATTACATTGTCAAGTAGCTAAGAGAAAGCCTAACATTACCCAGGTGTTTGATTTGTTCGACCTTGAAACACGTATAAATTTGAGGGTTAGCATGAATGAAATTATGTGAAATCTTGAAGAATATGGAAAAACATGTCTGTGGCTGTTCAAAAGACACTCTAAGCCTTTGGTTTGGAAATCCAAAGCAAATCCCAAGCCCAAGGCTTGGGATTCCCAAAGCAAAACATAACGCGAGTGCATTATAACGCTCTCGCGTTATGTTTTTCTTTGCATTTTTCCTTTTTTGCAAAAGTGTGTTATTTGTCATGTTTGAAATAACGCGAGCGCATTATAACGCGAGCACGTTATAACACACTCGCATTATGTTCCCCTTAATTTTTTTATGTTCAAGGCTATTAATCATGTATGTATGTATGTATACCTATATGCCTATATGTATGTATGTATCTAGTATGCCTATATGTATCTATCTATCTATCTATGTATGCCTATATGTATGTATGTATGTATGTATGTATGTATGTATGCCTATATGTATGTATGTATAGTGTCGAGGGTAGAGGAGGGTAGAGATGGGAGTGAGCCAGATAGGGGAGGAGAGGGGTGGATAAGGATTGAGTGATTAAGGTTTAAGGTTGAGGGTTGAGCATTTAGGGATAGGATTTAGAGTTTAGGGATAAGGGATTAGAGCTTAGGACCTTGAGGGGTTAGGGTTTAGGGTTGAGGCTTAAAGGTCGAGGGATTAGGGTTAAGGTAGAGTGTTGAGGGTAGATGGATTGGGGATAGGGTTTAGGGTTGAAAGTTTAGGGTTGAGGGATTAGGGTTTAAGGTATAGTTTAGTAGTTCTTGTGGATAGAGCCAGTAAATAATGGGAGATTATTTGCCTATTTCATAACAATATACCTCCCCTAAGTGCGGGGTGGACAGCAAGAAACATAGATGTACCCCAATGCAAATTTTTCCTCATAATGATCATCCTTCTCATTTCAACTGTTAATTACTCATTGTGGATGTACCATACACAAATCTTTTCTCATAGTGTGTACACCTATTGGCATAATGAACCCCAAATGGGCCAAAAAAACATGCCATATAACATTACTAATATTAAAAAAGTTCATAGCCATTTTTCTGACATATTCTTGCACCTCAAATATCTTTAAGAGAAGAGTGTCAAAAATGATTGGTTTAACAACCTAACATAAGGCAAAGCAATTTTGTTGGGTTTAGAGATAGGGTTTAGGGTTTAGGGTTGAAGGATTAGGGTTTAGGGTTGAGGGATTATGGTTTAAGGTATAGTGTTGAGGGTTGAGGGTTTAGGGATAGGGTTTAGGGTTGACGGATTAGGGTTTAGGGTTGACAGATTAGGGTTTAATGTTGAGAGTTGAGGGTTGAGGGTTGAGGGTTTAGGGATAGGGTTGATGGTCAATGGATTAGGGTTAAAGTAGAGTGTTGAGGGTAGAGGGATTAGGGATAGGGTTTAGGGTTGAAGGTTTAGGGTTGAGGCTTTAGGGCTGAGGGTTAAGGGATTGGGGTTTAAAATATAGTGTTGAGCATCGAGGGTTTATGGATAGGTTTTAGGGTTTAATTTTTAAGGGTTAAGGGTTAAGGGATAGGGTTTAGGGTTTAGGGATAAGGGATTAGGGTTTAAGGTATAGTGTCGAGGGTTGAGGGTTTAGGAATAGGGATAGCGTTTAGGGTTTAGGGATGAGGGATTAGGGTTGAGGGATTAGGGTTTAAGGTATAGTGTCAAGGGTTGAGGGTTTATTGATAGTGTTTAGGGTTGAGGGTTGAGGGATTAGGTTTTAGGGTTGATGGATTAGGGTTTAAGGTATAGTGTTGAGGGTTGAGGGTTTAGGGATAGGGTTTAGGGTTGACGGATTAGGGTTTAGGGTTGACAGATTAGCATTTAATGTCGAGGTTAGGGTTAGAGTGTCGAGGGTAGAGGGATTTCAGATAGGGTTTAGGGTTGAAGGTTTAAGGATTGAGGGTTGAGGCTTTAGGGATGAGGGTTTAAGGCTTAAGATATAGTGTCAAGTGTTGAAGATGTAGGTATAGGGTTTAAGTTTTAAGGGTTAAGGATTGAGGGATAGGGATTAGGGTTTAAGGTATAGTGTTGAGGGTTGATGGTTTAGGGATAGGGTTTAGGTTTGAGGGATTAGGGTTTAGGGTTGATGAATTAGGGTTTAATGTTGAGAGTTGAGGGTTGAGGGTTGAGGGTTGAGGGTTGAGGGTTGAGGTTGAGGGATAGGGTTAATGGTCAAGGGATTAGGTTTAAATAAGAGTTTCGAGGGTAGAGGGATTAGGGATAGGGTTTAGGGTTGGAGGTTTAAGGATTTAGGGTTGAGGCTTTAGGGATGAGGGTAAAGGGATTAGGGTTTAAGATATAGTGTCGAGCATGTAGGGATAGGTTTTAGGGTTCAAGTTTTAAGGGTTAAGGGTCGAGGGATCAGAGTTAAGGGTTAAGGGATTAGGGTTTGACATTGAGGGTTGCGTACATTGAGGTTCAAGGGTTAAGGGTTTTGGGATAGGATTGAGGGTCAAAGGATTAGGGTTAAAGTAGAATGTCAAGGGTATAAGGATTAGGGATAGGGTTGGAGGGTTTAGGGATAAGGGATTAGGGTTTAAGGTATAGTATCAAGTCTGTTGAGGGTTTAGGAATAGGGATAGCATCTAGGGTTTGGGGATGAGGTATTAGAGTTGAGGGATGATGGATTAGGGTTGAGGGTTGAGGGATTAGGGTTTAAGGTATAGTGTTGAGGGTTTAGGGATAGGGTTTAGGGTTGAGGGATTAGAGTGAAGGGTCGAGAGATTAGGATTTGATGTTGAGGGTTGAGGGTTGAGGCTTTAGGGTTTAGGGATAGGGTTGACAGTCGAGGGATCATAGTTAAGGTTTGAGGGATTAGGGTTTGACGTTGAGGGTTGAGGGTTGAGGTTTGAGGGTCAAGGGTTTAGGGATAGGGTTAAGGGTCGAGGGATTAGAGTTAAAGTAGAGTGTGGAGGGTATAAGGATTAGGGATAGGGTTGGAGGTTTTAGGGATAATGGATTAGGGTTTAAGGTATAGTATCGAGTCTATTGAGGGTTTAGGAATAGGAATAGCATTTAGGGTTTAGGGATGAGGGATTAGAGTTGAGGGATGATGGATTAGGGTTGAGGGTTGAGGGATTAGGGTTTAAGGTTTAGTGTTGAGGGTTTAGGGATAGGGTTTAGGGTTAAAGGATTAGAGTGAAGGGTCAAGGGATTAGGATTTGACATTGAGGGTTAAGGGTTGAGGCTTTA
Source organism: Cunninghamia lanceolata (assembly GCA_027924645.1). Classification (NCBI taxonomy): domain Eukaryota; kingdom Viridiplantae; phylum Streptophyta; class Pinopsida; order Cupressales; family Cupressaceae; genus Cunninghamia; species Cunninghamia lanceolata. The sequence continues at coordinate 6,859,192 of BSBN01000016.1, forward strand.
GGGTTTAGGGTTTAGGAATAGGGTTGAGGGTCGAGGGATCATAATTAAGCGTTGAGGGTTGAGGTTCTAGGGTCAAGGGTTTAGGGATAGGGTTAAGGGTCGAGGGATTAGGGTTAATGTAGAGTGTGGAGGGTATAAGGATTAGGGATAGGGTTGGAGGGTTTAGGGTTTAAGGTATAGTATCGAGTCTGTTGAGGGTTTAGGAATAGGGATAGCATTTAGGGTTTAGGGATGACGGATTAGAGTTGAGGGATGATGGATTAGGGTTGAGAGTTGAGGGATTAGGGTTTAGGGATAAGGTTTAGGGTTGAGGGTTGAGGGATTAGGGTTTAAGGTATAGTGTTGAGGGTTTAGGGATAGGGTTTATGGTTGAGGGATTAGAGTGAAGGGTCGAGGGATTAGGATTTGACATTAAGTGTTGAGGGTTGAGGCTTTAGGGTTTATGGTTTAGGGATAGGGTTGAGGGTCGAGGGATCATAGTTAAAGGTTGAGGAATTAGGGTTTGATGTTGAGGGTTGAGGGTTGAGGCTCGAGGGTCAAGGGTTTAGGGATAGGGTTGAGGGTCAAGTGATTAGGGTTAAAGTAGAGTGTGGAGGGTATAAGGATTAGGGATAGGGTTGGAGGGTTTATGGATAAGGGATTAAGTGTTTAAGGTATAGTATCGAGTCTGTTGAGGGTTTAGGAATAGGGATAGCATTTAGGGTTTAGGGATGAGGGATTAGAGTTGAGGGATGATGGATTAGGGTTGAGGGTTGAGGGATTAGGGTTTAGGGATAAGGTTTAGGGTTGAGGGATTAGGGATTAAGGTATAGTGTCGAGGGTTTAGGGATAGGGTTTAGGGTTGAGGGATTAGAGTGAAGGGTCGAGGGATTAGGATTTGACGTTGAGGGTTGAGGGTTGAGGCTTTAGGGTTTAGGGATAGGGTTGAGGGTTGAGGGATCATAGTTAAGGGTTGAGGGATTAGGGTTTGATGTTAAGGGTTGAGGGTTGAGGTTCGAGGGTCAAGGGTTTAGGGATAGGTTTGAGGGTCAAGGGATTAGGGTTAAAGTAGAGTGTGGAGGGTATAAGGATAGGGATAGGGTTGGAGGGTTTAGGGATAAGGGATTAGTGTTTAAGGTATAGTATCGAGTCTGTTGAGGGTTTAGGAATAGGGATAGCATTTAGGATTTAGGGATGAAGGATTAGAGTTGAGGGATGATGGATTAGGGTTGAGGGTTGAGGGATTAGGGTTTAGGGATAAGGTTTAGGGTTGAGGGTTGAGGGATTAGGGTTTAAGGTGTAGTGTTGAAGGTTTAGGGATAGGGTTTAGGGTTGAGGGATTAGAGTGAAGGGTCAAGGGATTAGGATTTGACGTTGAGGGTTGAGGGTTGAGGCTTTAGGGTTTATGGTTTAGGAATAGGGTTGAGTGTCAAGGGATCAGAGTTAAGGGTTGAGGGATTAGGGTTTGACAATGAGGGTTGAGTTCTAAAGATAGGAAAACAAAGATTTTGTATTCAAGTTATTTAGATGTTGATGGGTTTAGACTTGAGCTGAAATGTTGGACTCTTAATCTAGCCTGAAGAGAGTTTCTATCGTCAAATACAGATTTATGGATTTGATTATATTGATTTCCTCTCCAGTTTTGGGGTGTGGATGTTTTGGAATCAATGATGAAGTCTTCAAAAGACTTTGTGGAAGTGGATTAGCAATCGCTTGACAGAGCCCTGACTATTTATGCTTGGATAAGGATTTGTCACAAACTAGAACTTCTGCTTCCAAAGAAGATCTGTCTTTCTTCCTCAATGGGCATTTTCTATCAAGAACTTGATTATGAGGGCTTGCCCCTTCATTGTTATGCCTATCATATGGCGGAGCATCTTGCAAGCTCTTGCAAGAAATAGGAAAAGTTCTCCCTCAAAAACCTTGTGGTCATTCAAGTCTGAAGGGGAAGGTTTGGAAAGAGAAATGGATCACCAAAGAGATGAAGAATTTCTTATTTTTCAGACACCATCAGTGGTTTTTCTTTGATGCAGAGGATCTACCAAGATGGAAAGCATTTAAAGATTATATGATCTCCAAAGTAAAATCTCCTAATTCTCCTAGAATGTCATCCTTCAGCAAGGTAGGATGAAGTGGCTTGGCTCTTCCAGTCATGGATCCTCCTGTATTTAAGAGGAATTGTAAGGCTTGGAAGTGTCAGTTGATAAAGCATAGGATGTGGTCATCCCTGCTTGTGTTAAAGAAGATAATACATAGTATGTGATCAATCTATAGCAGGACAAAACATGAGCATGTTATAACGTGCTTGGTTTTGTCTTGCTATAGAAACAGTAAAAAAGTGTTGCCCCCATGATCCAGGGCCACATGCTTTGTTTTCATATTGATTCTACAAGTGCTCTGACAAAAAAGAAGTGCTTTCATGCTGTTGGGAAGTTGACATGCACATTTGACACATTATACCACCTTTGCATGATCTTTCCACCACCTTTTCTTCTTTGCCAACTTGAGAAGGAGAAAATAACATAGTTTTCACACCAAGTTTGATATATATCTATTCAAGTTTCAATTTTTGTAGTGTTGCAATCTTAATTGTGATTCAATTTTAGGAATTTAACATTATAGATTGGTTAATAGTATTATTGTTAGTAATTATATTTGAGTGTTATTCAATTTAACATTGAAAAGGAAGCAAGTGGTGAAAAACTCAAATTGTTGAGGAGTTTGATGCAAGAAGAGAAAAACACTACATAATTGGGTACTCTCTCCATTTGAATCTTCATTTTTTAGGTATGTCAAGTCTTTACATGCATGTTCTTTACATTTTCCTTAATTCGGATTGAATTACTTTATCATGCTTTATCATACATGTTTAAAATAGACACATCCCCAATCAAGAAAGCAACCTACAATCTCAAATGATGCCACGTATATTTTCGACACTTGGGCTCTTTAATAATTATGTGTAATCAACAGACCTTAACATACCATGATGTCAAACTATACAAGAATAAATCCTTACAACATAATAAAAATACAATCCCACTATTAGCTTGTATTCATTTCTTAGGAAGTAATATTGGTCTCTTTATCATGCTATAGACAAATTCTCTGGCATGCCGAGGAAACGATCAAGAATTAAACCAACACAAGAAGAGATAGAAGCTAAGAATGCAAAGAAAGTAGTGGCTATGAGGGAACTTCATGAGAAGAGGAAATTGAACACGATAAATGAAGACATACCAATTGAAGAGGAACCACAACCATCACAAAGAGATATGGTACTGGCAGCACAAAGAGAATGAATGCAAAAATTTCATGCTACAAGAGATTTGAATACCATAGTTGGAGACACGTCCTCTACCACAAGTCAACATGTAGGGACACCATCTACCACATCTCAAGTTGAGAGTACATCATCACTCACATGTGATGAAGGAGGTATACCATCGTTCCCACCTCAACCTCAAGGTATATCATCTATTCCATCTTCGATCAAAGGTATGCCATCTAGCCCATCTCATTTAAATATTGATGAAATTCCTAATGTTGAGATGAATTTACCTAACTTAACACCACCTAGAATTTTGCATAGAAAGCCAAAGTATTTGATTGATATTGATGAGAATATTTTGTAGCCAATGGAAGGTAAGATTCCAAAACGCACTTGTAGAAGATATGCTCATAAGATTTGGAGATTGTTCTTTGAAAAGTTAAATGAGACTGCAAGATGTCAACTATTCATTGAAATGATGCGAAGTATAAAGTATAGGTCCATCATGAAGATTCTTGGGTTGAGAACATCAGAGGCTTCAAGTGAAAAATCTATTGTCAAGAATCTAATGAGTGCGTATGAGAGTGTGGGTAACACCTCACGCACAAAAGATAGTAATGCAACACGGTGTGTGATTATATCGACTATAGTAAGTAGTCAAACGAGGAAAGCTCGTCTCATTAGAAAGACGAGTCAAGAATTGAGAATTAATAGGAAAACTTTATCAAGAGCCATTGGAAGATGCCAGAGAATTGAGGACACTAATGCCAATGAATTATGGGCATTCTCAAGGAGACTACCATGAAAAAATAAACCAATTGTTGAAGCATTGAGATCATTAATTGAAGACTTTTGGAAGAATTACACAGGGGTATCTCCGAATCAAAGGGATGTGGTAAGAAGGAGAATCAGTAGTCAAAATCGTGAGCCACATCCAAAGCATTTTTTGGATGAGACTCAAACATAGTTTTATGGTAAATTTCTAGAGAAGTATCCTCAAATTAAAATTTGTCAAAGATATTTTGAAATGCTAAAACCTTTCTACGTCAAGATAAATCATACACGCACTACTTGTTGTTGTAGATTACATATTGAATTTTCTAATCATTGTGATGTTTATAAGTCTATATGTTTAGATATGCATACTAACAATGTTTTGTAGGGTTGTGCCATATGTGCCCCACTAACATCTTCAAAAGACTTCATATCAAGAATTTTATGTGAAAGAGAGGAAGGTCAAATATTCTACAATAAATTATGCTTGGATGGCACATGTCATCGTTGCGGTGGCTTGCAACATTTTCCAATATGTGAACATATGGAAATAACACATGCGGTTGGAAATGGACTAGTAGAGTTTGGCAAGTATAAAATAGTGGCATACAATACAAAATATGGTAAAGAAGCAAAGAGGTGTGAATTAGTTATTGAAAAGATTCCAGTGTATTAGTTTATGCTTATATTTCGTGACAGCATAGTGTATGAGTATGCAAGACATGCCCATAGAGCTCGATGGTTGGACTTGCAATTCAATTTATGCAAGGACACATTTCTAGTTGGTAGCATTGTTTTAGTCGTCAAATTTGCAGAGAACTACAGTCTACAGCCACAACGTGAGGTGCAATCACAATATTACAACTCCACACAAGTTTCTATATTTGTGCACATCGCATTCATTCATGTGAATAATAGTACAGAGGATGACAGAAAGATCATAAGGGAGTATAATTTCTATATTAGTGATGATTGCATGCATTCTATGGAGTTTGTACAAGGTTTCTTTCATGTGTTCTACAATGAATTGGCTAGAAGGGGCATATCATTCAGTCAGCATATCATATGGTTGGATAACTATGCATCACAATTCAAGAACTCATAGAATTTGAAAGGAAGCTAGGTGTGTGGAAAACGTTTCCTACACTAATCTATTGAGGAGAGGGCTATGCAAATTCAACATTATCCTAACTAATACAGCAATGTTAAACCATTAACATGAGATTTTGCAATAAAACATAAGAACTAGAAAGAAGACAGAAGAAGAGAGACAAGATATACGTGGGGAAAACACTTACGGGTGAAAAACCCCACACTCCAAAACATAGCTCAAATGTATTACAGTAAACAATAACAGATTACAATATAGTTTTAGAGCCAATGCTCTTTCAAGAGTCTTCGAATATCGAATCTAGAGATCATAACAGTACTCATACAAAAGTTATCTATCTCCCATCCAAGCACCTGTTTATATAAGTTTACAAGGAAAATATGGAACCTTCTAGAGATGGGCATCCATCTTGGACTCATGCCCCAAAACCCATGCCTAAGGACACTTGTCCTGTTGCAAGTATGAGGTGAGCCAGTGTTGTCATTGATGTCAACATACTCATACTGCATTGACAAGAAGGATTTGATGAGCTTTGTGCTGAGGATATTAAGAAAATTAGCCTCAGTCAGGAACAGTGAAGAACAGTGATGAGAAGAAGGTAAATGTACTGTATAGGTTGAGAACCGGAGGATGCGGATTAAAGGGTTAGTAGATATGAGTCTTGAGATGCTACAGTTAAGATTTTAGAGGTCCGCATGAAGATCGGAAGGAGTTGTGGCTGCCGGTATAGAACCGGGTCCGGCAAGTATCCGGAGGTGACAGAGGATCACAAAAAGGTCCGGTGAGGTCCGGAATTGTATTATCCTAATCTGCGGATTGGAAGGAGTGTTTGGGATGTCCGTGTGATGTATCATCCTGATTTGTGTATGATTTGGAGGTCCAGAAGTACCTCTTGCATTATGACAGTGGCGACAGACTGTGTTCTTGAAGTTCCGGATGAGGAAGACAAGAGATCCCAGTAAGCAGAGGAAGTGCGGATGTATCCGGACATTCAGACAGGCTTGTGAAGGTTCTTGGATCATGTTTAGGTTTTGTTGTTGGTCCGCATTGATGGTAGAGCCCGGAATTGAAGTTATTCTTCCGGATGAAGTTCTTGCTTTGTGTAGCCGACCGGATGAGATGTTCATCCTGCGAATGTTCTTGTGATGGCCGACCGGATGCGTTATTCATCTTGCGGATACTCCTATGGTTGTTTGCCGACTTAGATGCTTGTTCCTAAGTCGATGTCTTGTATAAATAATGATTTGTGAATTCATTTCAGAGTGGTGTGAGGATGAGTAGGGTATAGCGAAGAAACGTGCGAAAGGCAGAGCAGAGATTGTTGCGCTTAATTGGAACTGATCCGGACATGGTAGAGATGTCATTCTCCAGTTCAAGACTGTGATTTTCATCACTTTGTAGACAGTGTGTCTCCTTGTAGGCAGTGGGCCTCTTTGTGAGCAGTGTGCTCGGGCAGTGAGCCCTTATTGGCATGTGCCATTCATTTTTCCTTATTCTTCTAACAGAGAATAATTCTTGGGTTAATCACCCCGTGGTTTTTCCCTTAACCGGGTTTTCCACGTCAAAATCTTGGTGTTCAATGTGTTGATGCTTATCTGCCCTTGTGTTTATGTATTATGCTTCCATGGATGATTATTTGATATGCTGCTAACTAACAACAGTAAGTTAAGTGTTTGAATGAGGAGAAGTTTTATACAACTGATTCACCCCCCCCCCTCTCAGTTGTATGCCCTAGATCCAACATGTCCAACATCCCATCCCGAAGTGGGCGCCTAGTCCCAAGATAGGTTACGATAGATTCTCTTACGCATCGTACAGCTGTCATAGAATCTGTCATACACTGACTAAAAATATCATATTCCTCTTACATGTCATAACCTCCCTTGACCACCCAAAGATGCCTTTCTCTCGTGCAAAGATACTCACCGATACTTGTCATTAATTAAAAATCATTCAAGGTTTCAGGGGCATTGCCTCTGAGCCCCCACAAGGGCACTGCCCCTCGACCTTGCCATGTACCGTGACAAGGAGCGTGCCAGGGGCACTGCCCCTAGACCCCACAAGGGGCTACGCCCCTTGACCCTATCTTGGGGGCGCTGCCCCCAAACCCCCGCTAATTATTCAAGGGGGAAATTGCGGCTACCAAAGTCACTAAAATTTACCCTACTGCATATACACAAGGTGCTGACTATGCCAACTCAACATGAGATAAATAAATACAACATTAGGAATTTGCAAAGGTTGAGACACCTTAATTCCCAACATTCTCCCACTTGTCGAACACCTTACAAGGGCCAAAAGCAATGACAAGATTTAACTGCTAGGGGCCAAGAGGCCCATAGACTCCGAACACCATCTAAACTTCTCTGTGTCCACTGGTTTCATTAATGCATCTGCAACATTCTTCAAAGTATCTACCTTCTCCAAATTTACTTTTCCATCCTCAACCATGTCTCACACGAAGTGAAACTGAACATCAATGTGCTTTGGTCTAGCATGGAAAGTTGGATTCTTTGCAAGGCAAATTGCACTTTGACTGTCACAACTGATCATGATCTGACCGACATCAACACCAATAGCTGAACACAATCTCTTAAGCCAAATGGCTTCCTTACAAGCATGAGTTGCTACCATATACTCAGCTTCTGTCATGGAAAAAGCAACAACTGGTTGTCACTTACTTATCCAACTAATAGCACCACCAAACAGTGTAAAAACATAAGCACTGGTGGATCTCCTACTGTCAATGTCACCTACCCAATCTGAATCCACAAATCTACGAATATCAATAGAATGCGGAGGTCCTAAAACATTACCATGATAGCAAATGGAATACTCAGAAGTACCCCTCAAATATCTAAACACTCAACTGCATCCCAATGAACCCATCCAGGATTAGCCATAAATCGACTAAGGACTCCCACTGCTTGGGCAATGTCTAGTCTTGTGTAGAACATAGCATACATCAAATTGCCAACAGCACTAGCATAAGGTACTTTACTCATGTCCTCCACCTCACTAGGAGATTTTGGACAATCCTCAACAAACAACTTTGTCCCTAAAGAAACAGGAACACACAATGGTCTACAATCTGCCATGCTGAATCTATCCAACACAGACTTCACATACTTACTCTGGCTTAACCAAAGTTTTATGTTGGTTCTGTCTCTTTTGATTTCGATTCCTATAATGTACCTGGCTGCCCCTAAATCTTTCATTTCAAACTGAGCTGACAATTAAGATTTAAAATCAGAAATCATATTTTTACCCTTCCCAATGAGCAACATATCATCAATATATAGTGCAATAATGAGAATACGATCACCATCAAATTTATAATACACATAATAATCCGATTTCAATCTCACAAATCCAATTGACAACACAAAGGCATCAAACTTCAAGTACCATCTCCTAGGGGATTGCTTCAAACCATACAAAGACTTCTTAAGCTTGCAAACCAAATTTTATTTACCTTTCACCATGTAATGCTCTAGCTGTGACATGTAGATCTTTTCCTCTAAGTCACCATGAAGGAAAGTTGTCTTCACATCCATCTGTTCTACCTCCAAGTCATAAGCTACTACGAGTGACAATAGGAATTGAATGGATGTCAGCTTTGCAACGGGAGAGAAGATCTCACCATAATCTATACCCTCCACTTGTGAATACCCCTTTGCAACCAATTTGGCCTTATACTTCTCAATACTACCATCTGCACCAATCTTCTTCTTGAACACCCATTTACATCCAACGGGTTTTTGTCCAGGAGGCAAAGGTACCAAGTCCCAAGTTTGATTCTTTTCCAAAGAAGCCATTTCTTCCTCCATGGCCTCCTTCCAAGAACTTGCATCCTTCATATCCAAAGCCTCTGATATAGTTCTAGGTTCATCACTGTTAGTGATTAAAGCATAAGCACAACTAGAATCAAGCAATGTAAAACCAAACCTTTCAGGTTGCTTTCTTATCTGTGTAGACCTCCTCAAGAGCTGAGGTTAAGGTTCAGCTTCTTCCTTTGAGCTTTCAGAGTTGCTAGAGCTCTCCTCATCATCAGGCCCAACATTGTCTTTCTGTCCAGTCTTCTCAGGGGTGAGAGGAAACTAAACAACATCCTCTTTCTTTTCTTTTTCTTCTGGCTACAAAACAGTGGAAGAAGGTGTAAGCTCTCTAAAGATGACACTTCTGCTATACAACACTTTTTCAGCCATGGGGTCCCAAATCTTGTATCCTTTCACACCAATAGAATAGCCAATGAAGATACACTTAACAGCTTTGTTCTCCAACTTTGACCGCTTCTCCTTAGGCACATGTGCATATGCCTCACAACCAAAAACATGAAGATGCCTTTTTGAAGGCTTTCTACTAGACCACACCTCCATGGGTGTCTTTCCAACAAGAGCTGACGTAGGAGATCTATTTACCAGATAGCAAGCAGTGGCAACAGCTTCAGCCCAAAACTTTTGTTCTAGACCAGCTCCACTAAGCATACTCCTAGCCTTCTCCATCAGTGTCCTGTTCATCCTCTCTGCAACTCCATTTTTCTGTGGTGTGTATGGAGTTGTCTTATGTCTTTCAATCCCAAGTTCCTTGCAATACTTATCGAATTCTATAGAACAGAACTCACCACCATTATTAGTTCTCAAACATTTAATCTTTTTACCAGTCTAATTTTCAGCAAAGGACTTAAACTCCTTAAACTTTCTATAGACTTCAGATTTGCTTCTAAGAAAATAAATCCATTTCCTTCTACTGTAATCATCTATAAAAGATACAAAGTATATAGATTTTGATAATGAAGGAACATTAACATGACCAAACACATCAGAATGAATGAGGTCCAACACAGCAGAAGACTTATGAGAACTCGAGTAAAACTAAACACGGTTTTGTTTTCCATAAATGCAATGTTCCTAAAAGTCAAACTCAAGATTACAATCATCTAATCCCTCAATGAAGTTCTTATTTTTTAGGGTACACAGATGCTTCTCACCAATGTGGCCAAACCTCTTATGCCATAACATTGTCTTTTCTACAGGAAGTTTAACTTCCAATGCACGATTACAACCATCAAGACTAGAAACAACAGATTTCTTCACTGCTCATTCAGATGGTGGGGATGAAGTGACTGCTGCCCTCTTCCTTGAGTTAGAAGAACTATTGCATTGTGCAATGCATGCTTCCAGCTGAAATAGAGTACCTCTCCGAGTACCCTTAGCAAGCACCATAGATCCTCTGGTCATCTTGCATCCTTCTTTCGAAAAGACAACCCGCACACCTACATCATTCAAACTACTTACAGAAAGCAGGTTCTGTGCTAAGCCTGGGATGTGTATAACCCCAGAGATCCCCTTCACTCGACCATCAAGGAATCGAATAGAGACTCTTCCATGACCAACGATCTTTAGATGAGAGTCATCACCCAGATACACCTTTCCACCATCGAACTCCTCATACTTAGTGAACCAGTCTCGATGTGATGTCATGTGGAATGATGCACCAGAGTTGATTATCCACACATCATCAGATGCATGGGTTGCCAGGGCTGCGATGAAGGCATCACCATCATCTTGTGATTTGTCAGAATCTGAATCAAGAGCTTTCTTCTTTTTCTTCTTCTCCTCTTTGCATTCCTTTTGGAAATGCCTGGTCTTGCCATAGTTCCAACAAAGAGCCTTGGACTTTCCAGGAGATTTGGATCTCCCATAGGATTTGGATCTACCCTTCTCAGCTTTCTTGTCCTTCTTTTTCCCTTTCTCCTTGGGTCTTCCATGAACTGCAAGGGCTTCTTTGGCTGCCTCAGAAGACTTTCTCCACATCTCTTCAGATAACAATGAAGAAACCACCTCTTCCATTTTGAATGTGGATGTGGTGCTTCCGATTGCCATGACAAGATGATCCCATGAGTCTGGCAGAGAACAAAGCAAGGTCATACATCGATCCTCCTCCATTTTTACACCAATAGATGTCAATTGTGCAACGAGCATGTTAAAGGCATTTATATGTTTAGCCACGGATCCTCTGTCCTCCATTTGAAGAGAATACAACTTCTTTCTTAGGAAAAGTTTATTGACTAGGGATTTAGCTTGATACACATCCCCCAACTTCTTCCAAAGAAGTTTTGCAGTAGCCTCCTCATGGACATTTAACAACACAAAATCAGCAAGACTAAGTCTTATGAGACCGTTAGCCTTCCGATCCTTTTGATCCCAGTCATCTTGTGACATTACAGTTGGTTTAGTTTTGTTTACACTTTCCCAAAGGTCTCGGTCAACTAACAAGTCTTCCATCTTGAGCTTCCATAGCTCAAAATTACTGCCGTTGAACTTCTCTACTTCAAACCTTCCTGATGTGGTTGCCATCTCCTTGCTACAATAAGATACAGAATGCTTTGCACAGACTCCCACTCAACCTAAGATTAGCTCAAAAAACTCCTATTGTACAACTAGGACCAAAGGTGATCAAGCTCTGATACCAATTGAAAGGAAGCTAGGTGTGCAGAAAACACTTCCTACACCAATCTATTGAGGAGAGGACTATGCAAATTCAACTTTATCCTAACTATTACAGTAATGTTAAACCATTAACATGAGATATTGCACTAAAACATAAGAACCATAAAGAAGACAGAAGAAGAGAGACAAGATATACGTGGGGAAAACCCTTATGGGTGAAAAACCCCACACTCCAAAACATAGCTCAAATGTATTACAGTAAACAATAACAGATTACAATATAGCTTTAGAGCCAATGCTCTTTTAGGAGTCTTCAAATATCGAATCTGGAGATATTCCAGCAGCATAACAGTACTCGTACAAAAGTTATCTATCTCCCATCTAAGCACCTGTTTATATAGAGTTTACAAGGCAGCTATGGAACCTTCTAGAGATGGGTGTCCATCTTGGACTCATGCCCCAAAACCCATGCCTAAGGACACTTGTCCAACATCCCATCCCGAAGTGGGCACCTGGTCCCAAGATAGGTTATGACAGATGCTCTTATGCACCTTACAGCTATCATAGAATCCATCATTCACTGACTAAAAATATCATATTCCTCTTACATGTCATAACCTCCCTTGACCGCCCAAAGATGCCTTTCTCTCGTGCAAACATACTCACCGACACTTGTCATTAATTAAAAATCATTTGAGGTTTTAGGGGCGTTGCACCAAGCCCCCACAAGGGCGCTGCCCTCGACCTCACCTGTACCGCGATAGGGAGCACACCAGGGGCGCTGCCCCTGGACCCTGCAAGGGGCTAGGCCCCTTGACCCTGTCTTGGGGGCACTACCCCCAAACTCCCTTTAATTATTCAAGGGGGAAACTGCGGCTACCAAAGTCACCAAAATTTACCCTGCTGCATATACACAAGGTGCTGACTATGCCAACTCAACATGGGATAAATAAATACAACATTAGGAATTTGTAAAGGTTGAGACACCTTAATTCCCAACAGAATTTCTATTGGCTAAGTAGGAGGCATAATTTTACAAGTATTCAGCATATGTGAAACTTTTGTGAGGTCAGGCATGGAAAGGGGAGCATGTATCAAAAGAGCCATAGCACGAGAAGAGTTAAAGTATAAATACAATGTAAAGTTGATAGATGCAAAATCAATTGTCGAGTGGTGTAATGTTTCCATGGGTCCAAGTAATGAAGGTAAGTCTTCAGTTCATAGATTTTTTTGGTTGATAGATGATACTAACATTGCACCATATGAGGACTGTTGTACACTGATAGGATCAAATTAGATGTACTCTTTCAGAAGCTCAATTGCAGGTTCATGGAGTATCCATACGTAAAAGATGTCATGCTTTTGTTCTTCTTGTACAATTCAAGTCTAGGATGAGTGTGAGTAAAAGGAGTGGGTTGACAAATGGCAGTTAAGTTATCTTAGCCCACTTGACACGTATCAACCCCCAATGGCATTGGAACTAACACAGATGGAATCATCAGTTGACTTTGACCACATATCAGATTTAGCTCAACCAGGTAATATAGGGCACGTATATGCATCTAATTTCATCTAGTTCAACCAAGTAATGTCATCTTACTTTTTAGTGTTTTTGTAATGTTGACTAATTTCATCTAATTTGCTACACATATCAATATAGGGCACATATATGCAGTTATTGTAGATGAAGATAATGAAGAGGGAACAAATTATTACTTATGTCATTGTGTTGAGGCCAAAAAGAAATTAGAAGTCCCTGTTATAGATGGAGAAAACATTGAATACCCTACAAGCTCAGTGGTTATTACTGGAACATGGCTTAGAAGGTACCCACATAAGAGTGTTAATGTTTGGCTATGTTAGGACTTTGACACACATCAGAAGATTCTTCATTACTCAAACCTTGTCATGGCATCCAATGTTCATTTGATAAAGTATAGGGGTAGACCTTTGAACAAAATCTTGTGGAAGGTGCATGAGTCTGACCATGAAGCAATACTTGACACAATAAAAAGTAGAGCAGACCTGGATGGATCATTGGATTAATTTGTAAGTATTCACATTGATTTTGTAAAGTCATGTTACATTGAGTTGTAAGTATGCACATTAATTTGCAAGGTTTGTCTTTTTTTAATTTCCTGCTGCATTTTTACACATATACACATTTTTACATCATCATGTTATGCATTTTTGGTGTCCTGCTCCTGATGCAACCAAACTGACTATTCCAACACATCTGGATGGGTACATTTATGCTAGGTATGGTCCTATTTTTCACCCAAACATGTCGAAACAATCTGAGCTACATTGTACCGACAATATCCCTGAAGAGTCCAAAGTGCAAAAAGGTAGCAATCTTTGATGAGATGTTACTAAAAAAAAATGTCACTTAGAACATTCTATCTAAGGCAACGTGATCATGTAGAGTGCCTCTACATTAACTTCTCTCGGTTTATTATCTCTCTGAGGCATTTGCCTGTGGTGAAAGGTTTTGTGCTGCCCCAAAAATCGTCAAAAAGAGGCAATGTAAAGTTGCAAAGGGGTGTAACTTTCATCCTGCTCCTGATGCAACCAAAATGATTGTTCCAACTTGTCTGGATGGGTACATTTACACTCGGTATAGTCCTTTTTTTCACCCAAACATGTCGAAACAGTCTGAGCTACATTGTACCAATGATATCCTTGAAGAGTCCAAAATGCAAAAAGGCAACAATCTTTGACGAGATGTTACTCAAAAACTGTGTCACCTAGAAACATTCTGTCTGAGGCAACGCGATCACATGGAGTGCCTCTACAATAAACTCTCTCAATTTTTATATCTCTGAGGCATTTACCTATGGTGAAAGGTTTTCTGCTGCCTCAAAAATTGTCAGAAGGAGGTAGTGTAAAGTTGCAAAAGGGTGTAACTTTGTCCTGCTCCTGATGCAACCAAACTGACTATTCCAATGCATCCATATGGGTACATTTATGCTAGGCATGGTTCTTTTTTTCACCTAAGCATGTCAAAACAGTCTGAGCTACATTGTACTGACAATATCCATGAAGAGTCCAAAGTGTAAAAAAGCAGCAATCTTTGACGAGATGTTACTCAAAAACTGTCACTTAGAAACATTTTGTTTGAGGCAACATGACCATGTAGAGTTCCCATAAAATAACCTCTCAGTTTTTTATATCTCTAAGACATTTGCCCATGGTGAAAAGTTTTTTGCTGCCCCAAAAATCGTCAGGAGGCAGTGTAAAGTTGTAAAGGGGTGTAACTTTTGTCCTACTCCTGATGCGACCAAAATGACTATTCCAATGCATCTGGATGGGTACATTTACGCTAGGCATAGTTTTTTTTTCACCCAAACATGGCAAAACAGTCCGAGCTACATTGTAGCGACAATATCCTTGAAGAGTCCAAAGTGTAAAAAGGTAGCAATCTTTGACGAGATGTTACTCAAAAACTATGTCACTTAGAAATATTTTGTCTAAGGCAACATGATCATATAGAGTGCCTCTACAATAACCTCTCTCAGTTTTTTATATTTCTGAGACATATGCCTGTGGTGAAAGGTTTTCTACTGCCCTAAAATTGTCAGAAGGAGGTAGTGTAAAGTTGCAAAGGGGTGTAACTTTCATCCTACTCTTGATGCAACCAAACTAACTATTCCAACATGTCTAGATGGGTACATTTATGCTAGGCATGGTCCTATTTTTCACCCAAACATGTCGAAACAATCCAAGCTACATTGTACGAATGATATCCCTGAAGAGTCCAAAGTCCAAAAAGGCAACAATCTTTGATGAGATGTTACTCAAAAATTGTGTCACTTAGAAATATTTCATCTGAGGAAACGCGATCATGTAGAGTGCCTCTATAATAACCTCTATCATTTTTTTATCTCTGAAACATTTTCCCGTGGTGAAAGGTTTTCTGCTGCCCCAAAAATTGTTAGGAGGCAGTGTAAAATTGCAAAGGGGTGTAACTTTCATCCTGCTCCTGATGAGACCAAACTGACTGTTCCAACGCGTCCAGATGGGTACATTTACACTAGGCATGGTCCTATTTTTTACCCAAACATGTTGAAATAGTCTGAGCTACATTGTACCAATGATATCCCTGAAGAGTCCAAAGTGCAAAAAGGTAGCAATCTTTGATGAGATGTTACTCAAAAACCATGTCACTTAGAAACAATCCATCTAAGGCAACGTGATCATGTGGAGTGCCTCTATAATAACCTCTCTTGATTTTTTATATCTCTGAGGTGTTTGCCCATGGTGAAAGGTTTTTCTGATGCCCCAAAAATCGTCAGAATGAGGCAGTGTAAAGTTGCAAAGCATTGCTAATAAATCCTCAATATTCAAACACTCCAATGAACTAAAGCAACTTCTTCTTAGGTGCAAATGTAAGGGTACACAAGGGGAAAATGGCACGTAGATGACTTAGTGCATTTCTATGATTTTATTCACATGTTTAAATGTTTGAGAAACTCTCCTTTACTAAGCACTTGTCCTCATGTCAATGTTAAGCTTTATACCTCCTAGGCACTCAATTAGGTGATGTCATTAGATACAACTTACCCTTAGGTGCCAATGTAGCTTCTTTAATCCATCACACTTCTAGGTGCTCAAATTTGAGGTCTTGGACTTGTATCTTATTCCTAGGCGCAATTAGATGATCTTCCTAGATCTAGGTGCTCATGATGGTGGGAAATTACATGAAGGGGCGCCTAAGTACAATTTGACTTTGTATTTGATATTTTATGACTCTAATTGACGAGGAATGGCTCAATTTCTAAAGTGCTGACTCAATAATGTAAGTTTAAGGTCTTTTCCTCCTAGGCGCCAATTAATGAGTTCACTAGATGCAATTTGAAGTGATAGATGGAAGTCTTCGAACATGATGCAACTGGTGATGTCGTTGATGAAGAAGACTTGAAATATATCTTGTTGTGATCTCTTGGAGCAGCCACCTCTTGAAGTGGTGTTTCCTTGGCAGTGATTACTTCCATCTTAACTCTCTGGCATGAATGAATGTGAAAGGCTCCTTTAGAGCAGCTACATGACTCTAGGTGACTCCAAGCTCTTGCTCCTACCTTTTCCTTCAATCTTCCTACAATACAAACCAAGAAACACATCAATCCTCATGATAAACATTTTATAACACAAAGGAATCCTCTTTAAACATGGAATAATCTTACTACAAATCTAAGCGCATATATAGGTAAAAAGAAGAGCAAAGGGCACCTAACATAAGTTGGTCCATATTTATCACTTTAAATGATTTCAAACAATTGTAATGGCTTAAAGAGGTCAATCTCCCTTAAGATATTCATTCAAAAGGTGTCTTTCAATGCAATTTCTCCCTTAGGTGCTAGAATGGGTTTGTACTGATGGAGAGTGCGCCTAGATTTAAATGTCTTTATACTTGCAATTTTGCAATTATAAATGATGAGACATGTCTTAGAATGAATTCTATCTTTCAAGCGCTCACTCCAAAAGGTCATCTCATGCAATTTCACCCAAGGCGCTCATTGAGGTGTCCTCAGAGGCTAAAGTGCGCCTAACTCAATTGCCTTTATCTTTATCATTTTTGTGCTTTCAACAATTGAAAAATGACCTAGAGTGATCCTTTCTCTCAAGGCACTCACCTATTGATATGAAATCAAGTTATTTCCCTTAGGTACAATTTTAGGATTGTATGGGTGAAAAGTGCACCTTACATCCTTAGGTGGTTCTTTCTAATTCTCAATGATTTCAATCAAATGCCAAGTGTCTAAGGAAGCTTTTGTCTTGAGATGATTAAATTTTGAGGTTCAAATCTCTTCCTCAATCAAGGCACAATCTGAGGGTTGTATAGATGAAAGTTGACTTCAACTTGGGCGCTCATTTGAGTTGGGAGGAGCTAGAATTTGCGCCTAGATTGGAGATAGATATTTTGGCTTATTTGATGATGGTCTCAAGTCTCTCTACCAAGGCGCATTTTGATGATGTTCTTATTTAAACTCTTATGAAGACTATCTCATCCCTAAGTGCTCATCCTCATGATTTTTATGCACTTAGACTTCAAGGCACCAAAACTAGTAGGAAAATTCACAATGAGCACCTTTGCTTTGGAAGAATTTCTTATTGATCATTAGGCACACTTTGGAGTTGATATGTACTTGGTTTACTTCCATGTACTCAATTCATCATAATTATTGTCAAATACTTCTCCAAGTTGATTGATAACATGCTTCTTGATGTTAAGATCCTTCATTCACTCCTTAGATCTACGTGCTTATGATGGTGGGAAATTACATGAAGGGCACCTAAGGTTCAAGATAGGTTCTTTCCACTCATCTTAACTTTCAATCATTGTAGTTAATCTCAAAAGACATCTTCCAAAATGAGAAACCTCCAAGACTTGTCATTGTAAGTTGATTTCCTCCAAGGTGCCAATACAAGGTTCTTTTGAAGGCAAAGGGCGCCTAGGCTTATGGGGCTCAATTTGATGTATTTATTGAAAGCTCAAGGTGAATTGATACTTATTGAAAATGCCACTTAGTCCTTCATTTACATTCTAGGTGTCATTTCCTATTGACTTATATACTCCTCCTCATGCTAGGGCACCATAATGAAGTGGTTTAGACAATAGGTGTGCTTCACTTACTAGAGGCTTGTTCTCCTTCCACCTTAGGCACACTTTTATGGTGGAATTGGTGTTAATGGGAGCCTTGTCTTAAATAAATGTTCTCTCCAAGTTGGGCACACTTTATGAGTTGCAAATTGTGCCTTAACCCTTCATACTTGTTGCTTAATGTTTGAATGTTTAAGAAAGTCTCCTTTAGGCGCTCATCTTAATGACTTTTTCTCAAGGTGCTATCATCCTAATGACTTGGATATTCATCCTAATGTTTCAAGATATCAGGCTACTAGACTTAGTCATTTTCAGGATCTCAAACATAAAGAATAACATGATGATTCATTTTTTTGTATTGCATATAGTTGACATTGTATGCTACTCATAAAGAATATTAATATTTTCTGTTCAACATGATGATTTTTTTTTTTTAAAATACAACTTTTATTTTTTAGTTCCAAAACGAGGTTTAGGTGATACTTGAATAATAATAGCTAGCTTATTGGATCAACAAACATCCTATGTAATACAATTGGACTTTAAATATTTGAAGTAGCTATCTACAAATATCCATTCAAACATGGATTTATAATGCAAGTATGGATGCCATCAATAAAAAAGATTTGTATTAACCAAATATCCATATAGGCATACATAAATATCTGTCGATATAAGTATAACATATATACAAAATAGCCATATAGGCTTACAAGAATGCCATATAGGAATACAATGTCAACTATATACAATACAAAATATATGTCCACAAATGCCATATAGGCATACAACAAAGGAACACAATAAAAAGTCATTCCCCTCTGGCTAGTGAAGAGAATAGATCACGGGCAGCCTTTGATCTTCTAGGGGATGGAGACGTGCATGTGGGTGATCTACTATGAACCCGAGGGCTGATCCTCATATTTAGTTCTCCCTACATCTTTAGATGTTACAAAAAAAAGTATAGACATTAATATATAGAAATTACATGTTATAAAAAATGAAACATTTAATAAAATAATCACTTACCGCTAACATATAATCTGTGTCCTCACTTGCCTCAGTAGCAGGAATAGGCTGTGGTGAAGTCATGTCCTATAGAAACCATCCAGATAGAAATTAAACTTCAAATCAATAATCTTTTGATTTTTCAAAAATAAACAACTATAACAATGAATGTAAATTAAAATTTACAAATCTACCTCATACCCCTGTCAATGCCATGGAGCTATGAATTGCAAAGGTCACACCATGCTCCATTGCCCTCTGAACATTGAGAGGTGTCTTCGCAGCCTGCATCATTTGAAAATAAAACAATATTATTGAATTATAAAAATTATAATAGTGATGCAAATCATGGCTCCTAACATACACACACATTCATCTAAACATGGAAGTACACACAATAAAGCACACAAGTCACATACAAAAATCTAGTAAGTATAATTCATTGATTAAACTATTTATTTTATTAGCTCCATGAAACTTTGAAGTCCACCACCACTAGCAGGTGTTGCCGTGAAATCTCCAATATTAACCTATTCAACATCCAAAATTAGATATTAGAATACCATTCATATAACGATGCTATTCACATGTAATATTTATAATTGTTTACTAGTTATATACCCCAACAGTAGATGATCTAGTGTAATATGCAGGTGGAGAACCACTGAAAACTACATCAACACTATGACCCTGAAATTTCATTAAAATCATCAAACTAAATTAGTTAATCTTGCATTTCAAAAATAAAATTTAATAAATTAAATTCAATAAACTTGCTAATATTTACCTGAGTATCAAGGCCAAAAGCCTCACTTAGGAGAGTATCTGTCATCACCATCTACTCAGCTGCAGATGTAGCCTGTGTACTTGCATCCTAACTATCCATGGGGTCATAACCATAGGCTGACCTGCAAGTCTGACAAGTATGGGGTGGGACCCTACTCCTCGCACTATCTCCCAACCCACTCTGTGCTACAGGACTGGCATGCTCTATGATGCTCTGGGTTAAGGCACTAATGGACTAAAGTGTATTGACCTCAACACTCTCCTTCACAATGGAAGGGATAGAAACATGCTCATGGGTTGGTCTACTAATTACTTATCTCACTTCCTGATGTGGGTCAACATGTGCCCCTGGTCTATCTTGTGCTGACCCCCCACCTCTACCCTGGAAGTCCTGCATATCAAAATAGTTTGGCACTTTATTGAGGACAAACTTGTAGTAGAGTTTCCTCAAAATGTATTGCAGGACCTCATTATTATTACATAGAGGATGGTCAAAAACCATCCACCACCTCTTCCCAAAATTGTCCCTTATCGCTTGGTTGTTGCACCAATGGATAGGGAACCTCTTGCATGTAATGGGTGGAGGTTGATTTGTTTGTGGGTTTGTGAAAATCGAACACAAGTCTAATTTTGTAATTTGTAATTTTTTCACATCTTGGTATGACAGCTTGTCTACATAATAATCTCTAAACTCTCTCCTCTTATCCATCCAACTAGTTATTTTCTTGCTAATTGAATCTACATTTGATAATATAGATTCAAGAGATTCAACAAGCGTGGACCTATGCAAGGTTGAAGTGGAAGGATCTTTCAACCTTGCAATTATATCTTCAATTTCTTTTTTGTTGTTTTCAATTTGCCCCATTATATTTTCTTGTGTTCTAGGGGCATGTCAAGGAATGGATGGAGGAGGTTGTTGTTTCGCAGGATTTTGTGGATTTTGAGGAGGAGGAGGAGGTGCATTAACATTTACTAACAATTAATGAAATATACATCAAAAAACAACTCAAACCTACCTATTTAGAAGGAAATTCAAACAAAAAGACAAATAAACTCACTCCTTTGGCGTCCTCGATGTCATGGTGGCATTTTGGTGATAAATCGATAAGATTTTTGTGTTGAATTGAGGAATCTAAAATGCGAGTGCGCTTCCTAGGGTTTGCAGATCACGGGAATAGTGGAGAAAAATAGAAATGAAATGAAATGAGATGGGTTTTTTTATTTATAATTGGTGATAATGTGCTCATGTTATGGTTTGGTTTTGACGAGCCTTAGGCTCGTCATTACCAAACCATAATGCGAGCGCATTATGGTTTGGTTTTGACGAGCCTTAGGCTCGTCATTACCAAACCATAATGTGAGCGCATTATGGTTTGGTTTTGATGATCCTTAGGCTCATCATTACCAAACCATAACACAAGCGCGTTATAATGCACTCACGTTTTGCATTTTTTTTTGAAAACTTTTTGGCCACTTTTTGGCCCCCATCTTTTTGCACTTACCCACTGAGAAAAGATACCTGAGCTAGTCCCCATACATTTGTATGCACAAGCTCCAACTTTTCATCTTTTTTTTCTTCCCATCCTTGAGAAAACTCTCTTTTGATTTCCATACACACAACTTTCACAAAAATCTATATTAATACATTTCAAACCTGGTAAAACTTTCTTAGAATGAAGTACCTTTATATTTTTTTCACTCATATGCCCAAGTTTGTTATCCCATAGTGTTGTGAAGAAATACAAGGTGGTAACAACTTGGTTTTACAAAGTTTCACAAAATTATGCTCTTGATTGGCTTCACTCACAATGACCCTTCAAAACTAGGTTATTTCAGACTAGTTCTAGAAAAACAGGGAAATCTCCCTCCAAACTCAATGAAATTGAACAAAATAAAAAACCCATTTGAATTAAGAATACCCTCTAAAATAGGTCTCAACCATTTATGTAGAAAGTATTCTAGGAGGTTGTACCACACTCAGCAAGAGGACTATTACCCTAGATGAGGGTTTTTGGTAGTTGAAAATAGTTTTTACAAAAATGGCTATAACTTTTGCAAAACTTAATAACAATTTATAAAATTAGAATCAAATGAAAGTTGATTCAAATAAATTTTCAAAAATTCTAATTTATGTTATTTGGAGGCCATATGGGGCTGTACCATCCTTGGGAACATCAAAATTTTAGGAAAAATATACAAAAAAACTAAATTTTATTCATTATTTTATCACCATTCTCCTTCCCCCACACCTTTGATTGTTGAAGGCCTATTTACATGTATGGAGTGATTCCCAATTAGTTGCAACCATATTTTAATCTTGGTGACCATTGGGAGCCTTAATTATCATAGTTTGTTAAATTGACAAAGCAACTTCTTTATACAACTTGCATTAGTTTACTTTGTTTTTGACAACCACCTATATTATAACTCTAAACACATATGGAATTGGTCATTGTGACCTTATTCAATGCAGAATGACACAAAAAAACATTGACTCTAATAAATGACTTAGTTTTCCAATTTGACACAAAAGATATATTGGGTGCTTCTGCACCATACTGTCGGCCATGAAATTCTTCCATGTCCCTTGGAAGTCTTCTACCTTTTGACCTGCAATAATCCCTTAATCTTCAATGCTTTGATGCTCCTCCTTGTTCTTGTAACTGATCTAACTTGATTTCATCCTTACCTTTGGCTTGAACTTATCCATGTAAATTAGTCTTTCCCCTATCTTGCCACTTGAAATCAGATTCTTCATGCTTTGATGCACTTCAATTTTTATCCCAGTAACTTGTCCTTTTTCCTGTACTTTGTACCTTGGGTGATATCCCATCAAGGTTGCAATCATGAAATGATAGATGTTCTCTTTCATCTTTTGACTTTGCCATGTAACTATGCTTTCTTCACTCTTATCCTCCATACCTTTCATCTGGTTCTCTGCTCCCTTAAGGAGATCATCCTTCATTGTCTCTATCTCAGGCTTTGTTATCAACAACTCATTCTTTGTTGTCATCATCTCTTCTTCCTCTTTTTTCTTTTTAGCTTCTTGGTGCAGGAGCACCTAGAAAATCATGTTTTCTTTTGTAATAAGGTCTATTGACCAATGCATTTTCATTTTAGTTTGTGTCTAGGTTCATTTTCTAAGTCCCAAGTGACATTTGTCAATTGTAATTGCATAATGCTAAAAAATAGCAATAATGCCAAAAATAGGTAGTAGCATTTCCCAGCCGCTTGGAGTCAGTTTGGTGCTAGTCTAGGTGAATCTATAAAAACTAGGAAAATGAACAAGATCAGGCATTAGGGTTTGAGGTTGTAATTAGTCATATGATATTGTGGTCGACTATAATTAGATCACAGAGAGGAGGTTGAGTATGATTGAACATTGTTTCAAAGAGAAATAAAGACATTATGTTCTGTCATTTCAATTCTTGTTCTCTGTAACCGCGAATTTGTTAGTTGTAGATTTCCTTTCTGTTATGTGTTTTCCCATTGTTGCAAGATGTCAATTTGAAGTATTCCACTAATAAGATTTCTGTCAAAATCAGTGGAATGGCTTCATTGTATCATATTTGTTTATTTTTTGTTTTGTTTCATGGTTCAGCAGTGCAAAAGACCAAATTTGGTTGTGCACAGTAAATCACCTAGCATCTCCATGTGCTAGGGTTTGGATTGGGAAGTTGAAATTGTTATCGGTGAGGCCATGGACAATGATGAAGCATTTCTCACTCAGGCTAGTTAGGATAGTCTAGCTGAAGAGAGACTTGATGCGTCAAGTAGAAATCACAACCAAGAATCAGATTGGGGTGACAAAGCTCATCGACCTAAATGTATGAGCGTCCACTGATGACAAGAGTCCCGCCGAAGACACTAGCATCGGTGTAAGTTGGAATGTATATTGTGAATGTATATCACAAAGGCATGCTGAGAATGTATATTGGGAATGTATCTTTTGGCAAATACAAGCAGTGACTGGTCGTAACAGTGAATCAAAGTATTACCACTGGTATTAGAAAGTCACACCAAGCATGTGCTAAGTTGGTATATTAACACATTGGTTAAGTTGATAAGTGTTTGGTTTCCGTTGTGTGCTCTACATCACTTCTTCCCTTGCTTATCTTTTCCTTCTTTTGACAATCTCCTTAATGGTCCATGTAATTCTTTTCTTAATCTTCAAATGCCAACTTGTCATTTTCTCAATCCTTTGCTTCATCTTCATCCAAAACTCCTAGAACTCCAAATCAAATCTTCTTATGTCTTGCTTTAGTTATGCTATCTCTCTATCAGTCTTCTCTTGCCTCAACTTTTCTTCTTTTCTCTTCCTCTCTTCTTGTTTCCTCTTCCTTTGTGAACCCTCTGCCTGCAAAAGTCTTCTTAGCAAATCCAACTTATTCTCTACTCAAGTAAACTTCTCCTTGCTTCTCAACTTCTCTCAACTTTCTTACCTTCAAAAGATCTAATCCCTAAAGCTATGATACCACTTTCATGCAATACAAGGTGGTAAAAACTTGGTTGTACAAAGTTTCACAAATTTATGCTCTTGATTGGCTTCACAAACTCTCACAATGACCCTTCAAAACTAGGTTATTTCAGACCAGTTCTAGAAAAATGGGGACATCTCCCTCCAAATGTAATTAAATTGAACCAAATAAAAAATCCATTTGAGCTAAGAATACCCTCTAAAATGGGTTTCAACCATTTATGTAGAACGTATTTTAGGAGGCTGTACCATGCTCTATAACATGACTATTACCCTAGATGAGTGTTTTTGGCAGTTTAAAATAGTTTTTACAAAAATGGCTGTAACTTTTGTAAAACTCAATAAAATTTTAAAAAATTAGAATCAAACAAAATTTGATTCAAATACCTTTCGAAAAAATCTAATGTTATGTCATTTGGAGGATGTATGGGGCTGTACCATCCTCAGGAACATCAAAAAGTTAAGGAAAAATATACAAAAAAATAAATTTTATTCATTGTTTTATCACCGTTCTCCTTCCCCCACACCTTTGATTATTGAAGGCCTATTTACATGTATGGAGTGATTCCCAATCGGTTACAACCATATTTGAAACTTGGTGACTGTTGCAAGCCTTAATTATCATAGTTTGTTAAGTTGATAAAGTAACTTCTTTATACAACTTACATTATTTTACTTTGTTTTTGACAACCACCTATATTATGACTCTAAACACATATGGAATTAGTCATTGTGACCTTATTCAATGCAAAATGACACAGAATAAAAATAATTAGACTCTAATAAAGTACTTAGTTTGCCAATTTGACACAAAAGAGATATTAGGTGCTCCTGTATCATGTTGTCTCAAAACTTGTAGCAATTGTTTTAGTCTCTTCCTGCGAACTTGCAGCAACTGTTCCTGAACCTATTTGTTTTTTCTCTACAACAGCTAAAGTAGAAGGAATAGTATAACCTGTACAAAGATATAAGGTGCCTACTTTCACACATTTTGCTACTATTAAGGCACCTCTTGAAACCTTCCAATTTTTATTAGTAAATGTAACAATGCAACCTTCATCAGCTAGTTGCCTTGTTGAAATTAAATTCCTACTTAGCCTTGGAACATGCCTTACCTCTTGTAGTAGCCAATGATTCCTATTCTGCAACTTATCTTGATTCTTCCCTTTCCAACAATCTGACAAGGTTCGTTATCTCCCAAATAAACCAACCCAAAATCCCCTTGGACATAATCAAGAAAATAACTTCTATGGGGTGTAGCATGAAATGAGGCCCCTGAATCTAAAACCCATGAATCATCAATATTATCTAGGGAAAGAATCAAAGCATCATCTTCAAATTTATTACTTACCACATTTGCCTCCTTATTGCCTTCTTGTTTGTCTCCTTTATTCTTTTGAGACCAACAATCTTTCTTCAGATGACCTAGTTTCCCATAGTACCAGCAATCCTTCTGTCTTCTGGATTGGGATCTCTTGTTCTTTGATTTTCCTCATGACTTCCCATGACCTCCAGAACCTTTTCCTCTCTCCTTTGATCTGCCCCTACTTTTTGCATTTAAAACACTACCTGATGTGGACCCTCTTGAGCTTTTCTGTCGCATTTCCTCACTAAGGATAACACCAACAACATCATCAAATTTTAAAGTATTTTAACCAGAGACAGAGTTACTTATATCCATTACCAAGCTATTCCATCTTTCTAACAAAGAACATAATATCAAGAGAGCCCTCACCTCTTCATCAAGTTTCACTTTTATAGAAGTTAACTGACTAGTAATCATATTAAACTCATTTAAATAATCTGTCACAGATCCACCTTCAATCATTTTTTAGATTAAACAAACACTTCATGAGAAATACCTTATTTGAGGCTAAGGGTTTTTCATACAATTTAGCCAAAGCTTTCATTAGTTCACTTGTTGTCGTCACTTTTGTTATATTGAATGCCACAGATGGTGTTAGGCACAACTGAATGGTTTCCAGTGCCTTTCTATCTAGAAGATTCCAATCCTCATCAGTCATTGTTGTCAGTTTCTTGGCTATTCCTTCCAATGGCCTCCATAAATCCTTCTGATAGAGATAATCCTCCATCTGCATCTTCCATAACTGATAGTTCTAACCATTGAATTTCTCTACCTTCAATTTACCCTCATTAGCCATTGTTCCCACTCAACCATAAGACTCCTACTCAACCGTGATACCTTCTTGTAGATGATAATTAAACATAACCCACTTTGATACCACTTGTTAGGGTTAGTCGACAGAAGATATCAATTAAATGCAAATAAAGATTAAACAGAGGAATGAAAAATACACAGAAATAATAACAATGAGAGACAAATTTTAACGTGGTTCACCCAAACTTAGGCTACATCCACCAATAGAGAGTCCAATATTATTATCTAGTAAATCAAACTAATTACAATTAGTAATCTTTGCAACTCAATACCACTACAAAATGCTACAATACATCAACAAAAACCCTAACCCTTAGCTATTTTTATCAAGCCTTATGTCGGTTACAAAAATAGGAATTTTTTATGTCAACCAATAGAAAAATAACTCCTGATGCCTTAATAAAATTAAAAAAAAATCATTGGAGGTTTTGGGGGCACTACCCTTGAGCCCTCGCGAGGGCACTGCCCCTTGACCCCGTTAAAAAATTTGAGGGGAAACTGTGCCAATAAAAGTGGGGTAAATTTAACCTCTGAGTCTGATTAGGCTCCATATAACAATAGTAGCTACTCTACTATATCGTACTCTCTTCCAATGTTCTAGGGAATGCGGGGAGCTCAAATGCAGGGAACTCAAAGAAGAGGTGTAGAAACCAGAAGTGAAGTAGGAACAAAACAAGATTGTTTACTTTGTTTGTTAAGTCTAGTGTTGTATGTGTTAGAAACCACATGATAATGAAGTGGTTGGACACATTTGAAGTAATTGATCTCACAATATTTGTGAAGTAATCGGGAGGTTGAAGTGGGATTTTAGCACCTTGAACAGTGAATACTGGTTTAGACTATTGTTGTGTTTCAAAACAAAGATGAACCATGAGTTTTGGTTTCACAAATTCTTGCTGAGAACCAAAAATATAAATCATGTTTATCATCTTCCTGAAGAAATTTGTTTTAGGAACCATAGTGGAAGATTTGAAAGAGATGAAGTCATCAAGAGCTTCATCTAACATGTCAAAATTATCACTATTGTACGGTTCGTCATAAGTGATAAAGGTTTAGAGAAAGAAGTCTAACATAATCACCTTAATTATTTCTACACAGATAATGACAATAAGTTTTTAGAATGTGCGAAGAGAAATGTGTTGGGTTCACCAAAATGTATAATAGAAAAATTTCTCTAACTAATCTACTCAGAATAAAAATAATTCTTTATTGAACATTAGGATATTAGCCAATGAAGACATATATTTTGCCTCTATCCAATCAGGAAGGGAAAATTTTTCTAGGCTATATCCCTTTGTTGCAATTGAGTGACAAAATAGATAACTAAACTAACTAGAAATGGAAAAATATAGAGATATATGGAATATTTCAATAAATGAGACATGGAAATGGAAAACTATAATAATAGAGAACATGCCACCAAAAGGTAGATCCCACTACCTAGGATGACATTGGGTGGCATGGACATCTGTCCATCATGCTATAGTCTGTATGGCACAGTACAGTATGGGTCCTAGTTCTCAGTCTTTGTGCCAGCCTTTTCAATCATCCCTTGGGTCATCAAATTTTTGGATGAGACCTACAAATACAAAGATAGTGGAAAATGGTTGGGTTGTATAGGGGCTTGCCTTAGTCAAACCTCGTTTCATTGTTTCCACCTCAATGACAACCATACTAATAAATAGATAAAATAGTGTGTTCTCTTGAATTCTAAATGTGTCTAGAATTGCAATGAGTAGTGACAAAAGTAGTAAATGAAATAAGCAATAGAATAAGAAACTTACTCAATGAATAAGAGCAATCTTGTATAGTGATCTCTACATGTAAGAGACAAAATGGCAATGAAAAACCCACCAAAGATATGCAATATATATCAAAAGGATTGTGAATAATCAAAGCATGAAAGTGAGAACTAATAAATCTTTAACACCTCACAGTGAGGAGGTGAAGGCCACTTAGTAGGTAGCAGTTCCAATCAAGATTCTTTGGGATTCATTGAGCTTCAATCATGAGAGCATTGCAAAATCTTGGTAAGATAACTACACTAATGCTTGTTCTCAAATTTTCACAAAGATTTATCATGCAAGTCAAATCAATTGCAATTTCAGTAGAGCTTTGCTACCAAAAGGAATCAATCCTTTGCAATGATAAATTCACTTGCTTAAATAGAGAAATCAAGGAAGAAAAATCAAGACTAATAGAGGCTATCACTTCTAAAAATGATCGTAGGACTGATAGAGCCTATCAGGACGTTAGTGTGTGGCATAGATTCCCACACTAAGCACTAGAACCCTAGAATATACAATTCTTAAAAGGTCTAATTCCCTAGGGACAAAGCTAAGATTTTGGCACTTTTGTGGTTTTTGGATATGATCAGCATAAAGGTTGAAAGTAGGGCAAGGTATCTCTTATGGGTTGAGGGTAAAGCCAAGGCTAGAAATGATCCTAAGAACACACTAATACATGGACACTAAAGCGAGTACCAAATATAACATGAAATTGTAGACGAACACAATTTATGATGTTATAGAGGAAAAAGCACTAAACTACAGAGCATAAGAGCTAAGATGTGATAGACACATTGAATGATAGTCAGAAGTACCGTTATGGAAACCTTGCTAAAAACTCATAGAACTTCAACAAAAATTCATTAGTAACAGGGAAAGGTGTCCCACCAGGCATGCTACAATGAAGACAAGAAAATAAAATGAGGCAAATAATAGAAAAATAATGTAAATAAACAATACCTTTTACCTCAAATCATCTTGTTCTTCTGATAAAGCAAAATTAGAGTGCACCCTTTCTGCAGTTGATTTTCTCTTTCAAATGTTTGCTTGCTTGAATGTGGATTTTTGAATAATAAACCAACATAATCTTGGTATAATGTAGGATGTATGATAGAAAAATGACATCAAGTACTTTATAGAAAAAGATGTGATGTTCATGGACTCATTGATCATCAATTTATAGAATCATGATATGAGGAATGGAGGGCTAGGATTAAGAGGCACAATGGATGGCTAAGATTAAAAGGTGGATAGAGGGTTAGGATTGAGAGGTGCAATATAAAATAAATGACTAAGATTTGATGAGATGAATTAGGGATAAGGATGGAAGCTTCTAGGGAATTCTTATGTGAATGGCTAAGATTGAGAGATGTAGTATGAAATGAGTGGTGTAGATGAAAAGTTAGTTTGAATTTTTGATAAGCTCTTAGCTAGTCATGTGACCCTTAATAATTAATCAAATAATAAAATTATGACCTCAAGGAAACTAGATCTATGACCACCCCACCAACTCCTAATGTTTGAGGTCCACATCCACCTTTTCATCATCAAATTGTCTTTAAATAAGATTAGCATTGATATATGAAAAATGAATTACATGTACTATATTTACTATCTTGTTACAAATTACATATCTGTTGACTCGAGATCACCTCATAAGCTTGCATTGGATGGCTGGAAGATGTAGAACAAATACTTTGACCTTGGAATGTCATAATGCATACAATTACCTACATTAATTTTGACTTATAATAGACTAATATAGTTAATTAGAGATTTCAAATAAAAATATAATAAATTGTAGAAACTTATATAATAAAATTGCATATGTTTCAATACCAAAGGTTCTATCAAGAAACTCATTTGTTATTACCATATTATCCAATATAGACGTGTCCTCCTCTTGCTCCTACCCCTATGTGGCATAGTCCTAAAAGTGTGGAGCATCCTCTCCAATTTTTATATCAAGAGAATCCTCAAACCCATAATCACATAAATCTACACAAAGCAACAAATATGTGGAGACCATTGATGTGTACTAATCTCACCCTCACTAGCCTCTAAAAGATGGCTACCATGTTATAAAGACTGAGTGAGGGAACTAACAGAATGTGGTGTCTCCACCTCAATACTCTCCTTCATAGTAGAAGGGAGTGTGACATGATAAAAGTATGGCCTTGCTAAGGGTCTCACTAGATAGTCCTAGGCACAATGTGTCAGAGCCTTTGCCTCTACCCTAGAAATCTTGCATGTAAAAGTAATTTGGAATCTCTTTGAGGATAAGCTTGCAATAGGGGTTCCTCAAAAAATATTATGGGACCTCATTATTTTTGCATCATGGATCATCAAACACCATCCACCACCTATCCCAAAAGTTTTGAGATATTCCTTCATGTTGACACTAGTGAATGGGGAATCTTTTACAACTCTCCTGCAATGGCTCGTTATTTCTAAGATCAACAAATAGGGCACATAGATTAGATTTAATTTTTTTTGTCTTTCACCTATTTGTATGATAATTTAGTTGCATAGTATTGTTGGCAAGTCTCCCTATAATCTGTCTATTGGTTGATTTTTCTTGTCAAAAAATCTACATGAGAAATAATTGACTCTAGGGATTTCAATTAAATTTTCAAGCGGTCTTTGATTCTCCTTGATTTGTCCTAAAAAGTACGTTTGTGTCTCAAAAGGATGTAGATGAATTGAAGGATGAGTTATGCCCCCTCTTAAGTTGGAATCTCATCATCCCCTCTATTTGGTGGACTAGGGTTTGGGGGTGTTTCATGGTGTTCATTGGTAGAATATTGAAAAAAAAATGAATCAAAACATTGTGAAATAAACGATTCATTTTAATAATTAGAAAAAAACATGGAAACCTTACCTCATTTAGCTTGGTGACCCCATGGAGCTTGTGCATGACATCTTAGAGTGCAAGAATATCACAATGACATCATATTTGAGTGGCTTCTCCTTTGATTTCTCTAAAACATGGTCGCACAATAACACTATTCATATTTTCTTCTCTTCAAGGTATACTAGACTAAAATGAAAATGTGGGTTTGTTTTTCCTTTTATATTTAGCAAGATAAAATGTGAGCATGTTATAACGTGCTCACATTATAATACACGTGTGTTATAATGCACTCATGTTTTAGGGTTGGTAATTATCAAGCCATATAATGCAAGTGCATTATAATGTGCTCACACTTTGTCCTATTTAGACCAAAAAGTGGTTTTGGCCATTTTTTGGTCCCCTGTCATTTTGCACACACCCATATATTGCATTCAAAAAGTGAAAATTGGCTTCTATGTTAGATATTTTGGATTGAAAATAATTTTTTTTTAAATTAAATATTATCCCAATGTGAGTTAGTCAAATGTGAAAATGATCAAAAGGGAAATGGATATTAGGTTTTGGTTTGTATGCAAATTTTTTTAGATTCTATTATGTTCTTTTCCTTATGAGTTTTGAGAGACCAAAAAGAGAGAGAGTGTGTGTATTTCTTGAAAACCCTTGCTTGCTTACTTACTTTTGGAAAGATTGGAAGTGGATTGAATAGGGCTTGAAAGCCTTCTTGTTGATGGAGAAAGATCTACTTTGTGTTTGCATTGGATTCATAGAGGTATTTTTCCTTTTTTTGGTAATATATTAATTCTAAATTTCAAAGAAAGAGAAATCATGTTGTGAACTCTTGGTGTGTGAAGTGAAAAATTGTATTTGGTCTTGTCTTAAATCTAGTTCAATATTTTTAATGGAGTCTTCACTTGGAAATCATAGTTGTAGGAAAAGTATGATTTGATATTGTTGTAGAACCATTGTGTAGTTTTAGAAGTTTAGTTATTTTAATTTTCATAGTTTAGGAAATTTAGAAAATATGAATTTGACACCCAAACTCTTGCAAACTCCCCTAAAATTTTATATGGTTGCATAGTTGTGTTGTTTGGTGATATCAAGATAAGAGGCCATTTTTAGAAACTTGAGATTGTTTGTATTTTATATTTTGATAATATTTGTGGGTTCTCTAATGGTGGAACCTAGATATTGGAGAAATTTTGGAAAATCTTGTATTAGTTTTCTTTTGAAATTTGGGGCTTTTGAATGATTTTTAATTTGTTGAATATTATGTTTTTCCATAGGAATAGATTTCTTGATCATTAGGGAGTTTTCTTGCATGAAAAATTGATTTTTAATCTCTCTAACTCTATTGGATTTTATCTAGGGTTAAGAGAGGAATGGTTAAGTCATTATGAACTAAGGATGGAGAATAGAAAAAGGCTTGAAATGGAATTGATTTCTCTAACTCTATTAGATTTTATCTATGGTTAAGACATTATTGGATTCATTAAATTAATAAGATATGGGTTCAATTATTAACTAATAAAAGACTTAAATGTGACATTAAATTTCAAATCTATTAGGATTTTATCTAGACTTCATGTAAATGTTGTAGACCAAAGAACATTACTTTTCAAACTATTTAGATTTTATCTAGTTTGATGAAAATGATCAAAGGAATGAATCCATTATCATGGGTGCTACTTGAGATTATCATCTCTCCATAAGTCCACATTGTGTCTTGGAGGACCAATGCAAAGAAACTCTATTTCTTAGGCTCCCCTTTCTCCCCCTTTTGTGTAAGTTGTGATCCTTGTGTGGAACTAATTTGTGAAATGAATTTGTGCTTGATTATACCGCATGGTTATGTTTTCAAAAATGGTGTTCATTTCTTAGTACAGAAGGGTGGACCTCAAAATCCCACATGGTTTAGTGGTGTTGATGACCATTGGGGATATGTGTGTTGATGGTATTTGTCATTGATGTCAAAGAAATGCAAAATGTAGACAATTGTGGTGGTGTTATGGCAATTGTAGTGATGTTGTTGTAGTGGTGTAGTGATGCCTTTCATAGTGAGATGCTTGACTCACATTGATGTCAAAGGTAGTTGTCAAAGGTTCACCTCATGGTATGTGTCTTTGCATTAGGATGTGGTATGTGTTGAAGTTCAAATTCTCAATGTCAAGAAGCTGAAAAGGTATCCTATATCTTCCTTGTCCTAAAACACTAATGTCTATACCTTCATTTGTGACAAGTTTAAAAAGACTCTACAATATCATTACATCACTGGTCATATGGTGACATACAAAGATCTTGAAGCATACATGCCTTAAGTCAATAAGAGTTTGAAACAAATCAGGTTTTGTCTTTGTTTAAATGTCCTAGTTTCAAAACCCTAATATGTCTTTCCTTTTCATTCAAAACTGTGTTACATTCAACGATATATACTTTCATGTTCACTACAACCTGATGTTCTAATTGTGTTTATATTCCTTGCTAAGGGCATGGTGTGTCAAAATTATTTAGCTATGGTTGAAATGAAAAATGTCCTAAACCCTAGAAGATGTGTTTTAAGTTTTTCTTTAGGCTCACTATATACACAATTAAACATCTGCACTTTTGTTCTTTTTTTAAGTTGACTGGTTGTAATAGGTCACTTATAACTTAAGTGACTACTTTAGGGGGTCATCTTCATAAAATTATTGGCCCCATCCCCTAGTTCCCTCCAGTGACCTTGGTGAACTTTATGTGCAGGAGCAGGAACACAAGATCAATGGCTATTGTGAAGGTGTGAAGCAATGCATTGACAGTGTCATTTTAAAGTTATTTTAAAAGGTAACAAGCACTTATTAGAGTATAAGATTGACAAACATTTGAGGGTTTGTGCCCTAACTGTATTTTTGCAATTCTATAAAAATTTTCCAGAGCCAACGAAAGGTTTTTTAACAGGTTGTGAATGCATTTGAAGGTTTGGAGACTGAATTCTGAAGTATGACAGAGAGTTTTTTTAAGATTATAATCTATAATCTTTAAGTTTGTTTAAAACAATTCACAAAGTGGGAATGATTCACTATAGAGCATAAGATGACATCTATGTTGGTTTAGTCTATGTGCAGGAGCGGGAATACAAGATAAATGGCTATTGTGAAGGTGTGAAGCAATGCATTGACAGTGTCATTTTAAAGTTATTTTAAAAGGTAACGAGCACTTATCAGAGTATAAGATTAACAAACATTTAAGGGTTTATTCCCTAACTATAGTTTTGCAATTCTATAACAATTTTCCAGAGCCAATGAAAGGTTTTTTAACAGGTTGTGAATGCATTTGAAGGTTTGGAGACTGAATTCTGAAGTATGACAGAGTTTTTTTAAGATTATAATCTATAATCTTTAAGTTTGTTTAAAACAATTCACAAAGTGGGAATGATTCACTATAGAGCATAAGATGACATCTATGTTGGTTTAGTCTATGTGCAGGAGCGGGAACACAAGATAAATGGCTATTGTGAAGGTGTGAAGCAATGCATTGACAGTGTCATTTTAAAGTTATTTTAAAAGGTAACGAGCACTTATCAGAGTATAAGATTAACAAACATTTAAGGGTTTATTCCCTAACTATAGTTTTGCAATTCTATAACAATTTTCCAGAGCCAATGAAAGGTTTTTTAACAGGTTGTGAATGCATTTGAAGGTTTGGAGACTGAATTCTGAAGTATGACAGAGTTTTTTTAAGATTATAATCTATAATCTTTAAGTTTGTTTAAAACAATTCACAAAGTGGGAATGATTCACTATAGAGCATAAGATGACATCTATGTTGGTTTAGTCTTTGTAAAATGTGTTCAATCTTTGTGAAATATGTTCAATCTTTGTGAAATGTGGTTTTATGCAGAGAAATTACTGATGTTCATAGTTTGAGTCAATAAGTTTGGAAAGAGGAAATATATACTGAGATTAAGCAAGTGGTCTGTTTGAGGTCCAATGTTGAATGAGTTTGATACTATCTTCCTAAGAGTCATCTAGTGTTTGATGTCAAATTATTGTAAAGGGATTAGTCAAGGTGTTTACAACAATTTGGTGAATATATTTATGTTCATAGATATATCAGTTTTAGTCTTGCTTTATATGTAGTTTTTGTAAAGTGTGGTAGATGTATGTAAGGAGTTATAAGGGGTGAAGTTGTATTGATTTGAGGTTTGGGGCATATTGCAAAATAGAGCAATACTCTATACTCATGTTCCTTTTGTTTTCTCATTGGAGTTGGTTCTCCTATACCCTACATTAGAGTTGGTGCTGCTACATTGAAGTTGGTGTTTTTGTGTTCATAAGGAGTTGGTGCTTCTAGATTGTATTCAGTGAGAAATTTATGTTAGTGAGACAATAATAAAATTTGTAGAGAGGATTATATAGTGGTTTTTCCCTTTTAGTGTTTACACTTTAAAACTTGTTTTATGTGTTTCCATTGAATGTGTTTTCATTGGTGATTGGTTATATTATGTTTAGTTTGTCATCATTGATAGCTGACCTCATACTACGTTCAAAATCTCAGCATAAGGATTCACTCAACACCCAACATATATTGCATTTGAAGTGTTTCAAAATCAATCTCTTTGCATCATAGACAAGTGAGTTCATATCTCAAAAAGTTTGATTCTTTAATAGACCACTGATTCACCCCCTCTCAGTGGTCCTATATTCAAACAAGTGGTATCATAGAAGTAGGTTCCCTTTAGAAGTTTAATCAAATTGGGTTGATCCTAATAGTGGAATACTATGGCTAATTAGGAAGGATCTTCTATCTCAAAAGCATGTTGAACACCAAGAATACTGAGAGGGGGGTTGAATCAGTATTTTGTTAAACTTTTACTTATTAAATCATTAATCGTTTTGCCACATTTGATAACAACAAAGCAAATTAAGCATGGAAGAAGCAACCACAAAGCATCACACATAAACACCAAGATTTTTATGTAGAAAACCCTAAACAGGGAAAAACCATGGTGAGTGTTAGATCACAATAATTATGTAATAACACTACCAAATTACAAGAAGGCTCACTGCCCAACGAATTGCTCACTACAAGAAAGGCTTACTGCCCAAGGCTCACTGCCCAAAGAATTGCTCAGTACAAGAAAGGCTCACTGCCAAAACAAGCCCATTTCCTAGAGAAAGAAAGAAAGAAGGGATGACTCACTACTAAGTTGAACTGCTCTGATTGCATCTACACATGCATGGTTACAACTCCAATGAAGCATAGAAATATTGTCTCAAGACTCTTCATCTCTCACTATTCTATTTTACTATGCTTTTACATGGGAACGAGATCTCTCTTCTTCTACTCTTATCGCCTCCACAAAATCACCTTACTTCTCATGTTGCACATGTATGTATTCCCATTTGTCTCTCTTCCCTAAAACATGGAAATCGAACCCATATATATGTGTGTGTGTGTGTATATATATAGATATATATATATACACACATATATATGTATATATACATATATATGTATGTATACATATAGATGTATATATATATGCAACACTTAAAAACTTCATATTAGGTCAGCCTAATAAGGTGTAGCGTGTAGTCATGACTTATGTAACTTGTTAGCCAAATTAATTCACCAAAATTCATAGTAAACCCAAAAAAAAATTGAATCACCTTCTCACATGTTGGCTTCAACTATACCACCACTTAGGATTAAGTTCTTAACACTAGAACTTACCGTATAAAAATTAAACTTATCATGTCAGCCTCCAACATAGACTATTACTGACTCAGTCTATCTGTCAGACTATATCTTTCACTACGGATCACAATACTTTCTTAAAATCATATCAAAGACTCTTTAGACATCATAGATCATACCTCTAGAACCACAAAGAAAAATACTCTTTTGTGGCCAAATGCGAACCACAAGAACACATGCCCTATCACAGTCAAGCTCTGCAAAACTAAGTAGCGATACTTAGACACTCACAACTATCTTTCCAGTGAATCTCAGAATCTAAAAATCTAGATTTATACACTTAATACAAATGTTTACAACACTACACAACTACATAACAAGATATGAAACACCAGTGGAATGCAGACCAAATCAACTGAGTGTTCTACACTAAGTAGCACTGTGTTCTGCTCTGTCAGACTTGGACTATTTGAAGATATGCTTCAGGTACTTATCAAGGGATGAAAACTTGGATATAAGATCACTTAAGGACTACACACAACATACCAAAACCACATGATCTGATCTTCAACTACAAACCAATGTCAGCCATTATACTATCTCTCTGTCGTTGTCTCTTGTATACTGCCAACACTTAGCCAAAATGACTAAGTCTTCTTCACCAGACTAAACCTCTGTTCTAATAGTGTTCCTTTTCTTGTTTCCATCAATTACAACACCTTCAAAAATCATGCTCAATCATTCATCATCATACCAATAGTGTCTCTCTCTTAATGATGTTTGCCAAGTTGCCAACAATCTCCCCCTTTAGCATTGATGGCAACACTTGATGTGAAAAATTGTTACAACTCCCCCTTTCTCTTTACACACTGCTCCCCCTAAATTCATGCTTATCTTCTTACTTTTCAAATTTTTCTCACATGCTTTATTCTCCCCCTTTGACATCAATGGAAAAGGTGTATGATACAAGGATATGTACAAGTTGCCAAAACTTCAAAACTATTTTTCTACTTTCCGCATATATACAAGTGAAATCAAACATGCTTACTATTGTTCAGGGAGAATATCTTTATAGATCTTCTTCAGTTGCACCTCTTCCTCATCCCAACTAACCTTAGAATTTCTCTAAACTAGTATATGCCCATTAACTTGGGACACCAACTCTTCTTCTTTCTTCACTATAGCAGGGGCCCTAGTGATTTGCCTTGTCTTATCTGTTGCTACTACTAGTTTGGTTAGGGATACAATTTTGAAGCTTCCTATTTCCCAAAGCTAACGTATTCTATGCTTTATAACCTCCTTCTAGTTCTGCAACTTATGTATGTTAGAATGAATGGTCTCAACTTGTGCCCTCTAAATTCCTATAGCATCTTTTACTGGGTCATAATTTTTGGTCGCTTGAGAGTTTGAATGCAAAGTGATTTTTCTTTCAAATGAATTCCTTATATCCTCTTTTCATCAAGACTCAATCTTCATAAATGATTATTTCAAAAAGTTATCAAAAACTTTGTCTTCCACTCACAGTCGATCCAAATTTCTCTACAATCCACATCATTAGGTTCTTTTCTACCAAAATCTTCTCCAAAAGATCTGTCATTCAGTCTTACAACTCATATCTTCATGTTGAATGTTAGCACCAATTTTTGGCTGGGGAAATAGGATTTTTTATTTAAGCTTCCCCTGAGCCAGAGCTCCCAATTTACTTCTTAGAGGAAGTACTTAAACCAGAGTCTGGCATAGATTTATCCTTGACTTCATGTGATTCCTTCTTAACCCAAATCTTTTTCATCTCCTTCCTGATCTTTGTTACATCTACCTTCTGTACCAGTTTCTTCATCTCTGCCTAATTATCCTTCTTCATATTCTTGCTTCTATAGAACCTTACAATATGTCTAGGCCTATTGCAATTGAAGCATACAATATTTCTTTGTCCATTGTTTCTTTCATTCATCCTTTATCTGCATTGGTTACAATTCCCATTAAAAGATTGAGCATTCCTTCCATTATTATAGTTGTTCCTTATCTAACTTCTACATTCAGTAGCTCTATGACCAAACCTCTTGCATATAAAGAAGCTTCCTTTAAAATTTTGAATATTCCTTCTATTATTGTAACCATTCCTTATCTATCTTCTACATTCATTGGCTTTATGACCTACTATATTGGAAGAGAAACACTGACCATAGAATGATGGAACATTTTGATTCACTATGCTTCTACATTGAGTAGATTTATGACCAAACTTATTGCATGCATTACAATAACCATTGAAAGAAGGGTACCTTTGAGCATTTGGTTTCTTGACCGGTGGTTTTCTAGGTTTGTTCCTTTTATTCTAGATTTTTTTGCCTTTGTTCTTATTGATCTCAACATTCTTTTGTTGACCAGATTTAGAACTTTCACCTTTCTCAAATCCCAAGCCTTCTTTGTCATCAGGACTCTTTTGACTTACAAGTATTCTATCAAGCTGGGCAACACTCCCTCTAAATTTATCTTCCTGAATCCATGCCTATTTCAGATTAGCTTTTAAATCCACAACTTCTTGTTTAAGCTTTGTACAGTCTTCAAATTTGCTTTTCACCAACAGATTTAGGTTTTCTTCTACTTTTTCTCTTTTTACAACTTCCACTTTCAGATCATTCAAGGTTTCATTTGTAGATATCAATTGTTGACTAACCTCCTTATATTTTTCTTTCAACTTCTTGACTTGCTCCCTCAATTTTCTAATACACTCATCTGCTTCCTTGACATTATCTTTTAGATCCCTATTTTCTAATTCAACCTTTTCAAGATCTTCAAGAGCAACCTTGAGTTCTTCTTCACTGACAAGCATGCAATCTTATTCTATAGTTTCAGTTGCATCGATTTCTTCAGGAGGAGTGGAATACTTTTTGCCTACCATGTGTTCAATCTTCAGGATCTTCCTTAAGCTGATAGACTTCTTCCAAGGAACCAGGCTCTGATACCAATTGTTGAACACCTAGAATATTGAGAGGGGGGGTGAATCAGTATTCTATTAAACCTTTTACTTATTAAATCATTAATCCATTTTCCACATTTGATAACAACAAAGCAAATTAAGCATAGAAGAAGCAACAACAAAGCATCACATATAAACACCAAGATTTTTATGTGGAAAACCCTAAATAGGGAAAAACCAAGGTGAGTGTTAGCTCACAATAATTATGTAATAACAATATTGAATTACAAGAAGGCTCACTACCCAAAGAATTACTCACTACAAGAAAGGCTCACTACCAAAACAAGCTCACTACCTAGAGAAAGAAAGAAGAAAGAAGGAATGGCTCACTGCCAAGTTGAACTGCTCTGATTACATCTACACATGCATGGTTATAGCTCCAATGAAGCATATAAATACTATCTCAAGACTCTTCATCTCTGACTGCTCTATTTTACTGCTTTGCCTTTACATGGAAACAAGATCTCTCTTCTTCTGCTCTTATCACCTCCATAAAATCACCTTACTTCTCATGTTGCACATGTATGTATTCCCATTTTCCTCTCTTCCCTCAAACATAGAAACTGATCCCATATATATATATATATACAACACTTAGAAACTTCATATTAGGTCGGCCTAATAAGGTGTAGCATGTAGTCATGCCTTATGCAACTTGTTGGCCAAATTCATTCACCAAAATTCACAGCAGACCCCAAAAAAACTTGAATCACCTTCTCACATGTCAACTTCAACTATACCACCACTTAGGATTAAGTTCTAAACACTAGAACTTACCATATAAAAAAATAAACTTATCATGTCAGCCTACAACATAGACTATTACTGACTTAGTCTATTTGTCAGACTATATCTTTCACTGCGGATCACAATACTTACTCAAAAAGATATGAGAGACTCTTTAGACATCATAAATCATACCTCCATAACCAAAAGTAAAATATTCTTTTGTGGCAATACACGGACCAGAAGAACACATGTCTTGTCATAGTTAAGCTCTGCCAAACTAAGTAGTGATACTTAGACACTCACAACTATATTTCTGGTGGATTCAGAATCTAAAATTCTAAATTTAGACACTCCATACAAGTGTTTACAACACCTCAAAACCACATAACAAGATATGTAACACTAGAGGAATGCAGACCAAATCAACTGAGTGTTCTGCACTAAGTAGCACTATGTTATGTTCTGTCAGACTTAGGTTGTTTGAATATATTCTTTTAGTACTTATCAAGGGTTAAAAACATGGATATAAGATCACTTAAGGACTACACACAACATACCAAAACCACATGATCTAATCTTAAATTGCGGACCAATGCTAGCCATTACATTGTCTCTCTATTGTTGGAAAAAATGACTAAGTCTTCTTCACTAGACTAAAAACTCTATTCTTACCTTGTTTCTTTTCTTGTTACCATCAATGACAACACCTTCAAACATCATGCCTAGTCATTCATCATCATACCAATAGTGTCTCTCTCTTAATGATGTTTTCCAAGTTGCCAACAAAGAATCTCTATTTGATGGCACTAATTCTATTTGTTGGAGTTTTATTATGAAGTCTTACTTGTCTTCTTTGGGATTTGGTGTTTGGGACGTGTTAGTACATATTTATCAAGGTGATGTCAAAATCAAGGATATTGATATAACTGATAGTAGTCCTAAAAGAACTAGTGTTGAAGTAAAAGAAATTCTACTCATGGTTGATGCTATGTGTTCAAATGAAAAACAAAAGGATGCATATGAACAGGAGTATGATGAAGATGATTTTGAAGTAGACCTTGAAGGAGAACTACTTTCCTCTCTAAAGGAGATAAAGAGATTAAACAAGGAAAATATCAAAACAATCAAGGATTAAGACCAACTTATAATCATCTAAAAACTCAACTTGACGAGAGTAAAAGAATTGAAGATGTGATAAAAAAGGAGTTAGAAGCCAAAGAGAAAGTTTGTCAAGGCTTAGAGGTAGAAATTGTGACTTTAAGAAAGAGGCTAGAGAGGTATGACAGTAGTAGATTGGAAGATATGTTGAGCAAACAAAATAAATGTAAAGATATGACTGGTTTGGGGTATGAAGTTGGAAAAAACTCAAAAACACATAATCTTCAAAAGGAAGAAGTTGGACAAGGTAACCAAGCTGATATACATGTTGTTTATGTGAGGCCGATTATTTTACCTCCCATATTTTGATCATTATGCTATTTAGTAGATGACACTATCAGACCTTAGTGACTATGTTTCATTATGCAGACTTGATGTTTTATCTCACTGATTTGACATATGTGATTTGTTTCGGTCATATTGGATGATATGTTGTGGTTCAACGTATGGGATATATATTAGATGTTATTTTGTTATGAGATTCTAGTTATTTATGTGATGTGAACTATTTGACATGTGATGGAAAATGCAGTTTAATTTGGAGTTATGTATTGATGTTTATTTCGATTGCGTGAAGTTAGTTTCAGTTGCTTCGGCTATGACTTTTCATGACAGGACTGACACTTGATCGAGATGTGCAGGTTTTACGTTCCCTAGCCACGGGAAATCGGAGGTAGCATTCACACCATGTTATTCCCTATAAAGCCGATCCATTCCCAAGAGGGATAAGGATCACATTTGTATTTGAATGATGATTTTTTGTGCTTGGTTTAATTTTAATTATTTTTAGCCTTAGTACCTTTTTTTTCTTATTTTTGATTAATACTAAGTGTTGTAAAATTTTATTTGATTTATGCCACTTGGTATTTATATTTTTTTTGGGGGGGCATTTAAATGTGGATTTTTAACCCTTTTCATGAACCCTAGGGTCCCAAAAGTTACCCTAGGTGGTCAACCATGAGTCTAGGGTCAACTTGGACTATCTAACCCTAGTTTTGACTCACCTTAGGTTACCCTAAACCATGGTTGACTAAAAGTGACGAATTTAGAAAAAAGGGAAGATGGGGGATGGGCCTTGCCTTTGGAAGAACTCATCTCCCATCCCTAAGTTTTGGGAATCATTCCCAAGGAAGACTTGGGAGGTCTCCAAGAGTCCTCCCAAACTCCCAAGTGATTGGGAGCACCACTCAAGACCCTTGTCTTCTTGAGGTGTGAGTGGGAATCCAACTCACCATTTGTCCCCCTCCCACTTGTGTGGAAGCACAAGTGGATGAGGTGGAGATGGAGGTGGAGTGAGAGGAGGACATTTGTCATCCTCTTACCTTCTCACTCTTACAAGTGGCCTTTGGAGGAGGGAGGAGATTGTGACAAATGTCACCTTCCCATTCCCTCAAGGCCAAGTGGATGGCCTATAATAGCTCCTCTTGTAGAGGAGTATGGGTTCTTCTTTTGCTAGCTCTTTTCCTTGCAATTTTATGGTTCTTGGAATTTTTAGTTTTCTCTCTATTTTTGGAGGAGCTAGGAGAAGGTTGAGGAAATTTTGGGAAGAAAGGAAGGCTTGGGAAGGCTTGGAACTCTTCACCATTTCTACTTCCATTGTTAGGGCCTTGAAGGTAGGCATCTTAACTTGCTTCTTACCTTGCTTATATGATGATTCATGTTTTAGATTTTAGTTGTGTGTTGTTTGCATTGTGTTGTTTGCATTGTGATGTTGGGTTGGGTGTTATGGTGAGAGCACCTCCAATGGAGGTAATGCTCAACTTGTATGGGTAGGGGAAAGGAACCTCCTTGAGGCCACTCCCACAGTTTGTAACATTGCCTTGAGGGCTTAGTTTTGTGAAGGGTGGTGTTATGGAGATTTTTGGCTTGAGGCCATGGGTTGTGATTTATTGGATGGCAAGAGTGCCATGGAGTACTTGTGATTTGGAGGATGGTGGTGTCCTGATGATTTTGATTTGAGGCCATGAGTTGAGATTTGTATCATTGGGAGCCCTTTTAAGTTGAGGGGTCCATTCCCTACCCTCACCAAGCTCATTTTGATTAGTTAAGTTTTGTGTTATACCTATGGGGCTGTTTCCATTTTGTGTTATTGTGATTGATTATGTTGAGGAATGAAACCCTATGTGAAATCCCTACCTCCCTAGCTTGGGGGTGACCCTCTTGCGGGTCTACGGTAGGGAGGAGAGCTTTTGATGTGGTTGACTTGTTGTTCTTGTTGTTATGATTGGTTGTAGGTTTGAGTTGTGAGATGGAGTTGTGGAGCTCACTTTGAGTGGCTTGCTAGTATATTTTATTGGATGTTGAAGCCTTGGCCATGGTGGCCTCATTGTATTTTCATGTTATAAGAAGCTACTAAGTTATTTAGTCATGCAGTTGGTTGTGAGAGATTTTCAATGTAACTTCCTGTTTATGAGTTTAAACTAGTTTATTTCCTTATTAAGATGTTAGCTCTGTGAAGATAAATGTATAGGAAAATAAACATATATACTTTTCTATCCCTTCAAATGGAAAATGGAGCATATGTAAATCTTCTGTCCTTACACTCAAGTTGACTACTTACTATCTTTTTGTAAAGTTATGAAGTTTATGAAATGCATGGAAAATATAAATAAATTTCATTTATTGTTCCTTTAAAAAAAATGCATGAGTTATATAGTTGTGGTTAATTTGATTG
The DNA here is from genome assembly GCA_027924645.1 of Cunninghamia lanceolata. Taxonomy (NCBI): domain Eukaryota; kingdom Viridiplantae; phylum Streptophyta; class Pinopsida; order Cupressales; family Cupressaceae; genus Cunninghamia; species Cunninghamia lanceolata. Next base: position 6,903,685 of record BSBN01000016.1, read on the forward strand.
TAGATAAAAGAAAGGAAAAAAAAAAAACTCCCTAGTTGTACATTAATTTTATTGCAAACAAATGTATATAAGAAAGTCAGAAATTGGTTTTCTGTTGATGCACTAGGAGTTCATAAGAATTGCTGCTGTTTGAAACTCAAAAAATCTTTTGTTCTACCTGTTTGTGTATTGTGAGTAGGGGTTTAATGTATATATGACTGTCTTCTTTTGTGTTAGTTATTACCTTGTGTTTATACAGGAATTGAATACACCACAAGGGTTCTTTTATTTGTTGATGATTAAACTGAAATTATTTCTTTTTATATTCAAATATATAGACACTCATTTATCCACACAAAATATATATATACCTGTGTGTACATATAAAAATGTATATATCTTTCCATTACATAGTATAAACCTTATACTATTTTTTTTAGACTTAAAAAGAAAAAAAAATTGAACCACAACTGTTCAAACCTGAATTATATATATATATAAATATATATAGATATATGTATATATATATATATATATATACAATTAAATATATATATTTATTGGAAGGTATATTATCAAAAAGAAATAAAATAAAATAAAAATAAACAAAAAAAATAATATATAAAATAAAAATAAAAAGAAAAGGGGACTGTGGGCTATAGCGCCCACAACCCCCCCTTTTTGTTTACACAGTTGACAGGGGTGTGTGGGAGGCGGTGCCTCCACCACACCCCTGAACCCCCCCCGTAGGTCCACCGGAAACCCCCTCACCTCCCCTAAATTGCAAATCCCACCCTGACCACCGCGTGACCCTTAGCCTCCGCCCACCTCCTCCAGGGATGTTGTCCTCCGTCCACCCCTTTCATAGCCTCCTCACACCAGCACCTCCACCCTACGTCAACTCTTCCTCATGGCCTTCCACTCCTCTACCTCCCCACCACTAGAACCTCTGCCTGTCACGGCCCCTTCACTACCTACTCCTCACACCTATGCCATCTTCACTGCTGCCGCTACACCACTCAGCCCTACAACTCACACTCAGCACCAACACTCACTTAGCACACTGTATAAATATATATATATATACATACATTTTTATATACATGGGATGCAACAAAAAAAAAAGAATGGTAAACTATTGTTGCATATACCTCTGCAGAGGTTAAGAAGAATCCATGGCTCCATTGAATTCTACAAACCCTAGACCTACAAATAGGAAGGCATAACAAAGGAAGAGAAGTGAAAGAGAAGTGAAATAATGATTAGGGTTTGAGAAAGAATAGAAAGGAGGAGAGCTAGGGCAACACAACAAAATGAAGGAATAAGAGATTAGGTTTACTTTGTGATCACTTAGTGAATATGGAAATTAGGGCAGACTTAGTAATTTAGAAAATTATATCTTTTGTTTTGAGAGGATTATGAGAGGGTGAGGATTTTAAATTTTAACTCTATTTTAATCTCTTTTTTTTCTTCTTATTTCTATTTATCTCATGGGGGCTTTTATCTTGTTTTCTAATTTGGAAATGGGATTAATTTTTACTTTGTGATCTTAATAATTTGTGAATTGAAAATTCTTGGGAGGGAATTTATTTGAGCCTTATTTAAAAACCCTCATCCCTCCTTTGTTTAATTTAACTTTTGGAAGAATTGCTTTAATAATTTTAATTTCTAGATTTGAATGTGATATTATTTCGCATTTGATTTAATTATTGAGTTATCTCATCATTAAATTTTACGTTTATTTTTAAAATTGATTTTATTATTATTATTTTATGGGGAGGGTTATTTGAACCCTCCTCCCTCACTCATTAAATTTCTGAGTGAGACATTAAACATAATGCTAAAACTATGTTTAATGACGATCTCGGTATTTCATTGAAATCTAATTGTCGACTTGTCTTTCTAAATTCAATTTTATTATTATTATTTTATGTTTTATCATGGATTTCGTTCTAGGTTAATTTAATATTTACCATTTATTATATATATATATATATTTTTAATTTGTTCTTAGGTTTCATTTAATTTTACTTATAAAATTTATTTTCTTGTTAGTGAATCATTTTTAAGTTTTATTCCTACGTTTAAGGAAAACGCGTTATGCTGCCAAAATTATTCTAGATTCCTAGAGTTAGGAATATGCAATATTTATTTAATCTTAGATACTTTTTCAATCCACCTATCCACCTCAATCGCGCGCCATCTAGCCAATATTCCTCTTATCACTTTTTGCTAAGTGTTAAGTTGGACTTTGAGTTGAAATCACCTTGCCTAGGAAACTTAGGGGTATAGATGGAATCGACCTAACCCTAGAAGTGACACACCTCATGTTGCTTACCCCTAGATGGCCTTCACCATCATAGTTGCATCGACATGTCTACGTCGTTGCGTATAGCCACCAAGCATGCAGACACGTGCAAGGGGGAATAGGGTTAGAAAGAAAAAAAATTTCACGGCCCGTGTCGTGACCACATGGCGAATGTGGTCGTGACACGGACATTCGTATGTCGCGTCCACGCGGGAGATGCGGGCGTGATAGTTTATAATTGTTCTAACAACAATGTTAATGCAGCTGGTTCATCAAAAAATAGAAATAAAAGTTACACAAATTCAACCCTTGCAAGAAGGAGTGGATCATACAAGTTTAACTCTTACTTTTATGGTTATTGTTTCTATTGTAACAAGTATGGTGACAAAGCTAATGATTGTAAGCTTATCCTTAGAAGAAGAACTAACTTTATTGGTAGAACTCCTTTCATGGTGTTAAGCAATCTAAGATGCCACAATTGCAATAACTTTGGTCACATAGCCAAGTATTGTAGACCTAGTCTTGATGAATAAAAGAAAAGGTGTAATGGTCATTCCATGAAGAAGTTGAATCTTATAAACCTTGATAGGAAGGAGGATAAACCAAAATCAGTTTGGAGGAAAAAAGAAAAGAGCACTAAAACTAAAAAATTAATGTTTGTGCAATCTTTCCTACATGCTAAGAAGAAGGATTTGTGGATTATAGACAGTGGTTGTTAAAACCACATGACAGGTGACAAGAGAAAATTCACCATGCTTGAAGACTTTGATGGAGGATTTGTCAATTTTGGAGACAAAACTACTATTCAAATTAGAGGTAAAGGTACATTTTTTTTAGATGATAAAACACCTATTCATGATGTCTACTTTGTTGAAGGTCTTAAACACAATTTGTTGAGTGTAAGTTAGATTTGTGATAGTTGATATAACATTTTGTTTGATGATCAAGGCTGTGAAATAAGGAAGAAATTAGGAAAGTCAGTGGCTCATGGTTTAAGGACAATAAGCAATGTGTATAGTCACATACATCTGTGTATACTCTAAATAGAGTGCAATTAAGGGTAAATACCAAGCACACTCCATATGAACTTTTGTATGGTAAGTTAGCCAATGTTGGTTATTTTAGGATTTTTGGTAGAAAATGCTTTATTAAAAGAGATGAAGAAGGTTTGGGCAGTTTTGAATCTAGGTGTGATGAAGGCATATTCTTAGGATATTCTACACATAACAAATCATATAAGTGTTTCAATAAAAGATTCAAGAGAATAGTTGAAAGTACTAATGTTAAGGTGGATGAAAAGTTGTAGCCTAATTTACAACAATTAGAAGATGATGAAGAATAATCTGAATTAGAACAAGAACAAGAGCTTCTAAAGGAAGAAGAAACATCTAAAGAACCTATTGAGGCTATGACAAAGACTCCTTCAAAATCTATTCAAAGAAATCATCTTGAAGAGTAGATTATTGGGGACGAAGATGTAGGAGTGTAAACAAGTAGAAAACTTGCAAAATCAAGTGACCAAGCCAATCTTTGTTTGTTATTAGAAATGGAGCCAAAGGACTACAATGAGGCCAGCAAGGATGAATGTTGGGTTAAGGCCATGGAGGAAGAAATAAGCCAAATAAAGAAAAAACAAGACATGGGAGTTAGTTCCTAGGCCTAAAGACAAGAGCATTATTGGTACAAAGTAGGTGTTTAGGAACAAATTAAAAGAAAATGGAAAGGTTGCAGGAAATAAAGAAAGACTTATTTCTAAGTGGTACTCTCAAGTTGAGGGTGTTGACTTTGATGAGACCTTTGCATCTATGGCAAGGCTAGAAGCCATAAGGATGTTCTTAGCATTCTTTGTCTACAAGAACTTTAAGGTATAATAAATGATGTGAAATCAGCATTTCTCAATGGAAACCTTGAACAAGAGGTTTATATGGAGCAGCTTGAAGGGTTTTAATGTGAAGGAGATTATGTTTATAGATTGAAGAAGGCCTTTTATGGTTTGAAACAAGCACCAAGAGCATGGTACTCTAGGTTGGACAAGTACTTGCAAGATCAAAGATTTACTAAAGGTGGAGTAGATAACGACATATAGCAAATCAAAAGGTGAGAACATTCTTGTTGTTGTTGTCTATGTGGATGACATAATATTTGGGAGCAATGATGATGATATGTGTCAAGTTTTTCCTAACATCATGAAATATGAATTTGAAATGTTTATTCTTGGAGAGTTGTCTTTCTTCCTTGGATTGTAGGTCTCACAACTTGAGAAAGGTTTTTTCAACTCTCAAGTTATGTATACAAATGAGATGCTTAAGAAGTTTCAAATGGATGAATGTAGACTAGTCAGTACACGTATGGTAACTGATTGCAAGTTGAGTAAGGTTGATGACTCACCTGATGTAGATCAAACCACATTATGATCTATGATAGGTAGTCTATTCTATTTAATAGCTTCTAGGCGTAATATCATGCAGATAGTATGTTTGGTGGCAAGATTTCAGTCCTCTCCTAAACAATCCTATGTGAATGCAGTTAAAAGGATCTTTAGATATCTGAAAGGCACAATAGACTATGGTTTATGGTATCCTAGAACTAATTATTTCACTTTACTTGCATATAATGATGTTGATTGGGCAGGGTGCGTTGATGATAGGAAGAGTACTAGTGGTGGAGCATTTTTCTTGGGTGGCAGGCTGGTATCTTAGCATAGCAAGAAACAAGAGCCAATATCCTTATCAACTATAGAGGTAGAATATATTGTTGTTTCCTTTTGTTGTTCTCAGGTACTTTGGATGGTATAAAATCTCAAAGATATAAAGGTAGATGTACCTCAACCTGTTCTCATTTTGTGTGATAAGACTAGTGCAATAAATATCTCCAAGAACCTTGTTATGCACTCAAGGATTAAACATATCACAATTAGATACCATTTCTTGAGAGAAAAGGTGTTGGAAAATGAAGTTGTTTTGGATTATGTTACTTCAAGTGATCAGGTACCAGACATTTTTACCAAGCCTTTGGCCAATGAAGTCTTTGAGCAGTTGAGGGAGAGATTAGGTGTTCTTTCTCTTGCCTCTCTTCACTAAGTCAAACCTTGTAAGCATGTTTTTAGGGGGAGTTCATGAGTTCCTTATCAACTTTACAACTAGATTCTTTTAATTTTATGATAGCCCCTCATTGAGTAGTTAGTACTTGACATTGGTATGTGTTTTGGTTCAGTTACATTTGACTATATAATAGTGCTTATAAAAGTTCCTTGATTTTTTAGCATTGACAGAAAACATCAGAACTTGTGTCATCAGTGGTGATTCTTTTATATGTTAGTACCTCTATGGAGTACAAGGTGTTTGGTAAATCTATGAAGTGTATGCACAAATCCCTATCCTGGATAGTCCATCAGATAGTGTATGGTACAGACCATTCCTTGTTCTTGTGTTAGTCTATGTTTTGCAATCAAATATGACAATATTTTTTTTACAGTTCTCCTCCCTATCCTTGGTATTAGGTATTCTTCTATTTGCATCTATCACACAGTGATGCAGTGCTTCATATCAATCCATTGATGGTGTTGGATGTAGTGTTTCATACAGTTGAGATGTATGTAGTGATGAAGGTGTGAATGCTCTTATCCTTTGTATAGTGACAATGACAACCACAGATCTGCTACAGTGAAAGTATATGCCATGGATACATCTAGTGCAGTGATATGCAGATGGTGTAGTGACAGTATGTAGATGGTTCATGTCTCACAAATCTTTCCATCAAGACATTGATTCAATGATATTCTCATGCCCAATAATTTTCATGAGATGATGGTCCCTGATTATAGTGATTCTAGTGTTGAATTTAGATCTGTTTGCAAGAAATCTCATTCATAACAGTAATCTACTTGATATTGTTAATGATGCAGTATGGTGATTACAGAGGTCTTAACCTTGACATTGTTTTTGCTTTCCATGCTCTTTTGTAGGGGGGTAAGTAGTTCTTTGTCTTTGATGTCTAAGGGGGAGTTTGTTGATGGTATTTGTCATTGATGTCAAAGAAATGAAAAATGCAAATGATTGCAATGGTGTTATGGTAGTTGCAGTGATGTTGTTGCAATGGTGTAGTGATGCTTTCATAGTGAGATGCTTGACTCACATTGATGTCAAAAGTAGTTGTCAAAGGTTCACCTCATGGTGTGTATCTTTGCATTAGGATGTGGTATGTGGTATGTGTTGAAGTTTAAATTTTCAATGTCAAGAAGATGAAAAGGTATCCTATATCTTCCTTGTCCTAAAACACTAAGGTCTATACCTTCCTTTGTGACAAGTTTAAAAGGACTCTACAGTATCATTACATCATTGGTCATATGGTGAGATACAAAGATCTTGAAGCATACATGACTTAAGTCAATAAGAGTTTGAAACAAATCAGGTTTTTTCTTTGTTTAAAGGTCCTAGTTTCAAAACCCTAATGTGTCCTTCCTCTTCATTCAAAACTATGTTGCATTCAATGATATATACTTTCATGTTCACTACAACCTAATGTTATAATGGTGGTTATATTCCTTGGTGAGGGCATGGTGTGTCAAAATTCTTTATCTAGGGTTGAAATGAAAAATGTCCTAAACCCTAGAAGATGTGTTTTAAGTTTTTCTTTAGGCTCACTGTATACACAATTAAATGTCTACAATTTTGTTCTTTTTTAAGCTGGCTAGATGTAATGGGTCAATTATAACTTAATTGACCATTTGAGGAGGTTGTCTTCATAAAATCACTAGCCCCATCCCTTAGTTCCCTCCAATGACCTTGGTGAACTTTGTATGCATGAGCGGGAACACAAGATCAATGGCTATTGCAAAGGCATGAAGCAATGCATCGATAGTGTCATTTTAAAGTTATTTTAAAAGGTAACAGGCACTTATCAGAGTATAAGATTGATGGACATATGAGGGTTTATGGCCTAACTATAGTTTTGCAGTTCTATAACTATTTTCCAGAGCCAACAAAAGGTATTTTAACAAGCTGTGAATGCATTTGAAGGTTTGGAGACCGAATTCTGAAGTATGACAAAGAGTTTTTTTAAGATTATAATCTCTAATCCTTAAGTTTGTTTAAAACAATTCACAAAGTGGGAATGATTCACTGTAGAGCATAAGATGACATCTATGTTGGTTTAGTCTTTGTAAAATGTGTTTAGTATTTGTGAAATATGTTCAATCTTTGTGAAATGTGCTTTTATATGGAGAAATTACTGATGTTCATAGTTTGAGTCAATAAGTTTGGAAAGAGGAAATGTATACAAAGATTAAGCAATTGGTCTATTTGAGGTCCAATGTTGAATGAGTTTGATAATGTCTACCTAAGAGTCATCTAGCATTTGATGTCATATTATTGTAAAGGGGTCAGTAAAGGTATTTACAACAGTTTGGTGAATTTTTTTCTTTTCATAGATATATCAGTTTTAGTCTTGCTTTATATGAAATTTTTGTAAAGGAAGTGTGGTAGATGTATGTAAGGAGTTATAAGGGGTGAAGTTGTATTTATTTGAAGTTTGGGGCATATTGAAAATAGAATAGTACTCTGTACTCTTGTTCCTTTTTTTTCTCAATGGAGTTGGTGCTCTTACATTGAAGTTGGTGTTTTTGTGTTCATAAGGATTTGGTGCTTCTAGATTGTATTTAGTGAGAATTTTATGTTAGTGAGACAATAATAAAATGTGTGGAGAGAATTCTATAGTGGTTTTTCCATTTTAGGGTTTCCACTTTAAAACTTGTGTTATGTGTTTTTCATTGGTGACTCGTTATATTATGTTTGGTTTATCATCATTGATAGCCGGTCATACTATGTTCAAAATATTAGCATAAAGGATTCACTCAACACCCAACATATATGGTGTTTGAAGTGTTTCAAAATGAATCTCTTTGTGTCATAAACAAGTGAGTTCATATCTCAAAAAGTTTGATTCTTCAATAGACCACTGATTCACCCCCCCTCTTAGTGGTTCTGTATTACAAAAATGTGATGGGGTTATGGTGGAACATCTTGGAGAACATTTGGAGATCTCATCTCTCTTCAATTGTGGTGTTTGAGTTTATTGTAATTTATCATATTTGGGAAAGTTATAATATATTGTTGTTGTTGAACTTTTGTTAATGGAAAAGTGGTAATTGTATATTTATCTCATGTTTGTATTGGAGTGTGTTCCATCCATGTTTAGTATGTGCCATATACTTTTAAATCATATAGTTATTGATTAAATGAGAAATTGGATCTTAATTTGGGTTGAAATATCATGATTGTATGTAAATTCTAAAGCGTGCTTGTGAAGGAAAATGATGGATTAATCATGTAACATCATATTTTTGAGGTTGTGAGTTTATGAAAATCAATATGTTTATGTTTATGTTCTCAATGTTTAAGTATGGAAGTTGTACGTGCTTGCATGTCCCTTTGTTGTATTTTGAGTAGACTTATTTTGGTATGTGAATAACACATTTTTGATAAAATGAATAGTGGTGTTTTGTGAGTTGTAAACATGTAATAATGTAGCTTAAACTCATTAAATTTTTTTAATTTTAAACTATTTTTAATAGCTTGTAAATCAAGGGAGTTATGCCATGTCTTATGTTTATCGTTTTGGTGTTGCATTAGCCTAGCCATGCAGTCATTTGTGTATTTTTTCCATGGTAATGTTTATTAGTGTTGAAACATGGTTTTAGAGGCTAGTTGCGCTAGTAAGTTGCTAGGGGATCTCTTGTGTTGCCTAAGCATCCTTTTTGAGGTCTCTAAAAGTCTCCAAACCATAATAAGACATTTTGTTATTTCTAAATCACCTATTTTCAATAGGGGCAATTTGCACTAGCAACATGGGAAATTTAACACATCACCTAGTTGATTTTAGCTAGCAATAAGGTTTATTTACTCCCAATAGTGGCAATTTGGAGATAGTGAGCAATTTTAAACCTTTTTTCAGAAATGTTTTCTTAATAAAAGGTGCTTACTAGGATCTGTCTTGATTGCCTATCTTGTTAGTTTGGAGTTATCTTTTGTCATTGGTTAGTTGTGTTCCTTTTTGTGGTATTCTTATGTCCCTAAGCATCTTGATCAATTTTCAATGAGACTTAGGTGATTTGTCACATCTCTATAGTGATCAACCACTCATGGCATGTTTGTAAGGATGTTTGAGTGTTGTGAATCCATCCTTGTGTGTTTATTTTAAGTATTAAATATGTTGGGGATGAACTTAAGTATGGGCTTTAGTTCTTTCCATTATTGTCCTATGTTGTATCAATGGTGAGAGTTGAGCACTTTGGCATCGATGTTGAGGAGGTTTTACCTCCTCTATTTCTTTCCATGTTGATATCATTCAATGATGTTTTTGTAATTATTCCACTTGTGATATTATATGTTGGTGTGCATACCTTATGTCAGCATGCACTTAATGGTGATAGTGTGTGCATTGGTCATGATGTTGTTTAGTTTCTACAACATCATTTGTGCAAGTGTGAGGTTATAATTCCCAAAATTATAAGGTTTCCACTAATGGCACTAAGGTAGAGACTTCAATATTGGCATTGGATTGATGTTTCATTATGTAGATGTATGGTAGCAATACCAAGGCTTGATATGACATTATGCAGTTATGTGTCTTTGCTTCCACTTAGTTGTGCTAGGAGGAGTACAAATAACTTGGATGTTTCTTTAGTCACATGGGAGACATTCTTAGAGAGGTCCCCTACATGTTACCTATCAGATCATTTCAAGAAACATTATGTTGACAAGTTTCATGACCTTTGGTAGTTGGGAATGATGGTTTCTAAGTATGAGAAGCATTTCTTCAAGCTTAGTTGGTGTGGGGATCCTTTTACTGACAAGAAGCTTCTTGTTCATAAGTTTGTGAGAGGCTCAAGAAATCTCACATTGTGAGATTTGTTCACTTGTTAGAGCCTACATCTTTAGTGGTTACAATGGAAAAGGTCCGACTTATAGAGGAGAATCTAGCTAAAGGCCATGGAGAGAAAATTAGAGTTTAAAATTTTACTCCTTTATAGATAGACTTGAGTTTCAAGGATCTTAGCCCCAACCACAAGGTAGTTATAGGACACCACCTATGTCTCCTAGGATTCTGCAATAGCAATAGTTTCAGGAACTTGAGTTTTAATAAGGAACTCAAGGAGGTCAACATAGTGGTGGTTCTCATAGAGAACAATGTAGGTAATGTTAGAGTGGGTTTGAGTCTTAGTCTTAGTAGTAGGATGGAGGTAGGAAACCTAGTTATGGTCACTAAAACTTCTAGTAGTTGAGTAATCTAGAGCCATCTTAGTTCAAGGGTAGAGGACCATGTTTCACTTGTGGTTAGGTGGGCCACATGGCAAGGAATTATTTCTAATATCTAGTAGGAGGTGGTGGCCAATGTGTAATAGTACTAGGAGATTAGAGTGTGGCTTTGTGTAAGCTGACATTTGGTGAGGATGGTAGTGTTGTGTGGTTACACAACTCACCCCATTTTGACTTGGCAAAACAGGGACCCAACTGTTGGGCTTGGCTTGTGTTGTCTGCTTTCTGGCGGTTTGGTAAAAAGTAAGTCATGTGCATCATCATGTAGAACCGGAGTGAGGTATATCATCATCATGAGGTCAGTTTATTAAATTTTGTATTTCATTTCTGTGACCTCATATTTGGAAAGAGCGTTAAATTCTATGTAGGTTTGCCTTTTACATCACCCTGATATTCCTCAGGATGTGAAAGTTATGAATAGTCAAAGTTTTGGTCAAACCTGATATTCGCAAGAGGAGGATCATATTCTATAAACTCAGTCATGTTGTCGAAGATCATCCTGATCTTGGTACATCACCTGATAAGTCATGTGGTCCAAATAGCTGGATGTCAACTTTAAATGGTAATGAGTCTTCCCCGTCAAATAGTCCTATATATCGCGAGCGTCATATTTCCAAAGGTAACCTGATATTTCTTAATATCCTCCTACTGTGAAATATCACCCTAAGCCAATATCCTGATGACATCATCCAAATCTGATAAGCAAAGAAACAAACATGATGATGACATCATCATCACATTTACATTTCGACATGATATTTTCTAAACATGATCATGTTCACCTAATATGACAATGACGTCATGATGCCCTCCTATACAAAGAATGAATATCAGGATGATGTCATCCCGATATTCCAAAAGAGAGACATGTAAGTTTGTCTCGTCATCATCATATTTGAAACATCACCTGATACATTTAAATTCCTCTTGATGTACTAAACATAACCAAAAGGTACTTTTGTCACCTGAATCTTGTCACGATAACCATTCCAATTTGATGGAGGAGGATGACATTGAAACTCAACCTGATATTTGCGAATATCATCCTACCTTCATGATATCCTGTCATATGGATATCCCCCCACTCCCGTTGCCGCCATTATCATTTAATGTGCACAGACATGGTAGGTGGTTCCCGCCAACCCCGGAACCCGATGAAACACCTGGCAAGATCCTACGTTTTCGCACAGATAATCAATGAATACAATCTAATTTGTTAGATTTGCCCTAAATTTACCCTAATTGCAAGGTTAAAAGGTAATTCAACTGTCATTTTTACATTTACCTTGTGATAAAATTGTTTTACAGAGCACCAGCTTCTGTATCATCATACAAGCGATTATTGCACGATTTGAGCTCACAGCCAGAAGGAAGTGTAGGATCATCAACTAAATTAAGAGCATTGTTAACAGTCTACTATTATAAAAGAGAAATCTGCATAACCAGGTAAGTAAATGAAACCCTCATCATGTTGTTTTTGTTCAGGTATGATGGTGTAAGTTCTGGTTTATGCATCCATATGATTAAGTAATGTTGAAAAGATATAGTAGGCATGATGATTTATAAAGTCAATGGCAATATGTATGCATGTGTATACCCGTTGTGAGATAAGATTTTGTTAATTGCAGGTACTCATGGCTGACAAGCGGTTAGTTAAGTGTCAAGAGGAATTCAGTAGGTCCATGTTCTCTTCTCAGAGGGGGGTCCTGTTTAAATATGGAGCAATTACAAATACCCATCAGGGGAGCACCAATTTGGAAGCCTGGTCAGCTAGGCTGAATGATGGGAATGACAAAGGTCCAGTGTTCGTATCTGGAATGTGGAACACCGCAGGTTTTCCATACTCCATGGAATCTCAAGAGCTCATCATCGAGTGTGCCCAAAATTATAACCCTGAGACAAGGCAAGTGATGAAGCATGGGAGGATATATGCAAACCTCTCCATCAAGGGTCTCTCCCGAACATTTGGATTGCCACTAGGCAGCAAAGTTAAGAGCGTAGACTTGAGGAAGTCTGAAAAGGAGTATGAAGCCAACAAGAAATCAGCCAGGAAGAACATGTATCAATGGCGAACTGAGAACAGTACATATCCTACAGCAACCAAACTTCCTGTGCACCTATTCAAATATGATTTCAGTGAGGAATACCAATACATGATTGCACTCCTGAACAGAGTAACAGGCCAGCCTGATGCTAGTAGTTTTAGAGACTAGATGTATGGAATAATCATGATGTGTCTATATTCAGATATCAAGCCACTGTGGAGCCAGATAATAAGTGATGCTCTGCATGATCAACTGATGAACCTAGGAGGTTCAAATTGTGTATTCTATATGTCATCATACATTATTTATTCCTGTGCTTATAAAGGCACTTTTGATGCCTTAGTTACAGACGGAAAGCTTACAGGCACAAATGCTGTGTATATCTGGGATCATCATCCACAGCTGCAAAGAGCTAATTACCTCAAAGATTACAAATTGGTCAATGATGCATTCTCCATGCATCTGGTGAGGACCATGGAAGAGGACAGAACAAAGAGATTGAGCATGGAGGCTCAAGAGATAGTTTACAGGCATGGAGCCTGGTATATACAGTTTGCCACCTTCTCATACATAAGAATTGAAGGTTTTGAGGGACATCGTCTGATGCTGCCAAGGTATCCTACTGATGCAGTGATATTAATGCAATTTATCCGGTAGGGCTCCACAATGATAAAAATGTACAAGGATGCCAAGAAGCTACCACCAATTTTGTTTCCAGTCAGCATTGGCTGTTATATGTGCCCCGGTTCAGATAATATAAAGAAGGTGATGGTCACCCTAAATAAAATGAATCTCCAACCTTTTCCACTTATAAGACCATATGATCCTTACGGCAGAATATAGAAAATATTAGGAAAGCCTATTCATCAGAGGCACCTAGAGGATTTTTGGACCGATTGTGAGGATGAAGCAAAAGCTAGAAGAAGGAGATATCAAAGGTTAACTTTGAACCAGATTAGAACCTTTGATTGTATCTCCATTCCCCAACAATTGAAGAAGGATGATGGCAGGATAATTGCAAATGAATATGAGTAGAAGAAGATATATAATGATACCATCTCTGCACTTAACCTCACCATGCAGAAGGATCTATCCTTGGACCCTTTCATTGCCAGGACCATACAACTAACTCAAGCTTGGGTTGATGAGCAGGTGGAGGCATTGAAGAATAAAGGTGTTGCCATTACAGTGGACAACAAGAAGAAGGGACATGATATTCCTGGGGATGAATATGACGACTTCCTAAATGAGAAGAGGAAGACCAAGGGAGATAGAATCCCTCCATCACAACAATAGAGCAAAAGACCCCCAAGGGGCAAGAAGGTGGATAAAGAACCCAAAGGGGTTATTATTGAAAGAGCCATATTTGTAGCTAAGGAGGCAACAGCATCAGGATCTGGATCAGAATCGGCATCCCCTCCTAGGACAAAGAAAGAAAAGTCCAAGAAGAGTAAGACAGCAGAGGCTGGAATCACTGAGACCCTAGAAGAGGGTCAGTCCTCAAGGAAACATGATATAGAGGATATCCTCATGGAGGAAGAGCCTGAAGAAGAAGAGGCTCCATTGATAATAAGGAGGAAAAGAAAAGCTCCACGGGTGCTGGTATCCACCCCACCTAAGAAACAAAGAACCTCTATGAGAGGTGAAATAAAACAACCCCCTACACAATTACAAGGGGCAGGTAGTGAAGTACCTAGAGAACTTCAGCATGATGTTCCACTTCCTACCATCGTCAAGTTCAAAACTAAACTTGCAGAAGAACAAATGAAAGAAACTACTCAGACACAAGTAGAAGGTCATGTCTCGCTAGATGAGACAATAAACTTGTCTGATGATGAGGTTGTGTAGGATGTGGCTGCACAAAAGATGGAAACACTTGCTGCTGGTATGAGCATGACCCCTCACAAGCCTCCACCAGTTCAAACTGTACTTGAGGAGATGAAGCAAGTGGAAGAAGAGCAAGAAAAGAGCCCAGAGCAGGTATCTCAGGAAATAGGGTTAGAAACATTAATTGTAGAGGTGACAAGTCCTGTAGTGGTAGACCTGACAGAGAAACAAGATGCAAGTTCTGAACATCAAGCAGGATCACCTGACAAAGGGCACCTAGCAGAAGAAATAGAGATGGCAGAATCAGAAGGCCATACTCTGGAATTAGGCCAACAAATTCCGCATGATACATCAGCAGAACCTGCTATAGTAGAGGTTTAGGAAGTGAAGGCTGATGAAAAGGAGAAAACAATAGAGGATCCTGCAGCCAAAACATAAGAAGTTGATAGTGCAGGCCTGGAACAAATAATGGTTGCAGAACAAGTGCCAGAACCTCAGGCAGAATCCACAGTATCCAGTGTGGTGGAAATGCAACAAGAAATAGAAAAGACAAAAGAGGATGATAAACCTCAACAAGGGGATGAATTGAGAATGGATGAAGTAATGATGGAAAAAGATCGTGATCATCATGATCAACATACAGATGCACCACAGGATTCCCTGCACCAAGAGGATGCTCCTCTAGAGATAGAAATCCCTCAACAGGAGGACGTGCCGTAGGATCAAAAACAAAGTGAGCATCAAGAAGAAGAAATGAGGAAATCACCATCTCCACCACATCTACTGACAGAGACGGGAGACATGGCTGAAATCATGATGATGTGAAAAAACATGATTAGGTGCCTCCGTGGTTGGAGAAAGAGGTAAATATAGAAGAAGAATTTGAAATTTAGGAATTTGATGTCTCCACCTTTTTCTCCGCAGATATAATGAAGCCTAGGAGGAAGGCCAGAATGACATCGGCCATCAAGGGAGATCCAGCAACCAGGAGGAGGACCGCACAAATTGCCATACCTGCGGTGGAGAAAGAAAAAAGTAAAATTACCTTAGATGAATTTCAGATTAGCACAGTGGATCTTGGTTTTGCCAATGAGGACCAAGAAGGTCAAGAGGGCAAGGACATTATTGATTCTTTGATCCAAAAGGTAAAAAGAGAGAAGGAGAAGAATAAGCAACACAAAGAGCACATTGCTCAGTTGCATGCCTATATAAGGAGGCTGATTAATCCTGATGATACAACTACTGAACATGCAGTCCCATTGACTGCTATTTCTCAGGAAGAGGTAAATAAGTTAGACCTCATGAAACATGAGACATCTGTGATCAGAAAATGGATGTCATCCACATTGGATGATGCTGAGGAAATGGTAAAGGCCTCTTTGAAGAGGTGGAGCATTCTCAGTGACTGCAGGACCAAGGTGGACAAATTACAAATGCAGACAGGAAAAAGGTCTTATAAATTGGACAAGGTCCTGGATATCCTGGGAGAAATAAGGAGGATAAATCCTCAGCTACTTATTAATAAGCAGGTATTGAATAGTAATACCGCATTGTTAGTTGACATCTGGTATAAGGTCATTCAATTTGAATGTGGAGTGATCAAGAGATGCAATAATAAGCTAAGAGAAGTTAGCATGAAGTTGCATGATTTAATGGCTGTTGAGGCAGACATATTAGAAACATTGGAAGGGAAGGTAGAAGGAAAAATAGAAAATCAAGATGAAGAGTCTGCCATCAAAGCTTTACACAGCAACTTCCAATCAGAGGCAGATGGTCCACTGGTTCACTTGACAGAAGAAGTTATAGATAAAATAATGAGGATCAAAGTCAAGATGGAAAAATACAATGAGACACTGCAAGACAGGAAAGACAAACTAGATAGTAGTAGGAATAAATGTGAAGCACACAAGCATGCCATCATCAAAGCAAAGACACAGAATGGCGGAGGAATAGATTAGGTCGTGCATTCATATGAGCAGATCCAGAGCAGTATGCAGCCGCATATGCGGCGTCATCATCATCAGGATAGTGAAAGTTCAGAAAGTGATGCACATGATGATGATCTACATGAATCTAGTGAAGAGCATGATGAAGACACATCATAAGGTGGGACTGCATAAATAACCCAAATAGTTGCCAGCTGGCAACTTGTGCCATTTTGTAAAAAAAATTGACAAGGTCAAGGAAATTGTGACCGTAGATGTGCATTGGTAAATCAAGATCGTAGATCTTTTTGTAATGGATTCCTTACCTTATTCTATAAAAGGTGGTGGAATGTCTTATTGTAAACATTCAAAACTTAATTGAAATCCGTCTGCTGAAACATTTAGAGCTCATTTCAAAGTTTTTGTATACATTTATATTTTTGCATGCTTAATGAATGAGAAGACTGTGTCGATTACAATTTATAGTAAATCTTAAGTAATCAGTGTATGAATTCTGGATATATGTGGTGATTTGCTGCATCCCTTGGAGTGCATGTCTACTTACATGTGTTGTCTTCATACAAATTCCTTTGAAGTTAGCATCAACTATATCTAGCTGTGGGATGTCCTAGTGAAAATATGGTTTGGTTTTCTCCTCTTCATAATAGTATCTAATATACATGTGGTTCAAAAGCTAAAGGTTCAACTTTAATTAGAAGTATTTCTTCAATTTCTTTTAAATTTTAGGGTTTTTCATCTTCATAATTGCAAATAATTGATGATCTTACACAAACAACACAGATATACAGACATCTCATAGATAATTACAAATATTTAGCATATTTGAATAGAAACCATGCACAATTGAAAATATCATGCAAAGATTGAAGTATTTCTGCATCTTTTCACGAAATAACTGTATGATATGACTTCTCTGTAGAGAATTTCTGTAGGAGTGTCATGATGACATTGAACTTTCACGTAAGGCCCCAAAATGGAAACAACAACTCACATTAACCTCTGAGTAACGTCAGAAGATTAAGACCTAATCATCAGAGACTTGGGATCATGAATTCTTTGAATTTATAGTATCTTTCAAGATGAATAAAGGTTAATGTGTACTTTTATTCTATGCTTGTTTGTGACTAACATCATGACCAACATAAATTGGTGCTAGAAGGAGGGCTTAAATCTGGAAGACTACGCTCATCATCATTATTTTCAGGTTTGATGATGCAGAGAGTAAGGTAGCCTCGAATCGTCTATGAATTTCAAATATTACACAAATATTTACTGTAAGAAGCTCATATATGCTCATTCTGTGTAAAGGCTTCCAGATCTCACATAAATATTGCAAGCTTTACAGTAGATCATTCTGAGTTCACAAATATCACTCAAAGATACATAAATTTGTTCAAGCTTTGAAGAATTTAGGCATTAGAAACTTGAGATCTCATGCTAGGGGTCGTTATACTTCAAATATCCTTTCATATTTGCAGTATCTTTGCAAATATTTTATAAATATCCAGTCCGATCAGTCATCTGACTGCAAATATCACCTCATCCGGTGAAATCTAGCCAATATTTGCAAAGTTTCAGCCAATTTGCCTCAAAATTGAGAAATCCTGGCTCACAGGATAAATACTAGGTCAAGACCTAGTAGAATTTTTGAAGAATTGCCTGTTAGAGGTTTCAAACCTAGAACTGTAGACATCCATCATACTCCAGGGTCTAGTGCGTCAGGGGCTTCACCAGAACCTCCTCCTGTAACTCCTGTTGGTTTATAAATACCTTCTGGGATATCTGTGACACCTCGTATCCAACCTCAGAGTGTGCCTTTAGTCCAACCTCAGCCAGCTGCACCACCAGCTCAACCTCCTCTAGTTGTGATGTCTTTCTTTGTAGCAGAGTCACCTTTGACCTTTACTGCATATCATGAGTTACCAAAGAATCCGGATAAACTTTGTCCAAAATATCATCCTTACCAAGATGTTGAAGATCATATCAGGACTTTTAAAGAAGCTTGTTGTAGAGCTAGAATAGAACATCAAGATGTGGTGTGCAGATTATTCCCTTTTTCCTTAGGAGAAGAAGCCTATAATTGGTTCATCAGTCTTGGTCAGGGTTCTGTTGATTCATGGGCCTTACTAGAGAAAGCTTTTCTTGATAGATTCAAGGTTCCTGTCGACCCCTCGATAAACTATCATTTATTTTCCACTATCAAGAGATTTGAAAATGAGCCTATTGCCAATTTCAATGCTAGGTTTCAGAAAATGTTGTCCAGAGTGGTCACTCCTTATACTGTGTCTGATAAAGCTACAAGGAGCATTTACTATTCGGCTTTAGATCCTTTGACCTCCATGTTCATAAGGAGAACGCATCCCCGAATCACAACTTTAGCCTTAGCTTTTCAAGAAGCCATACATGTGAATCAGCAATTGATACCTGCTCCTACTCCAAATATAGTATTCCCTACCTTGCCTGGTGTGCATCCACAATATCCTGCATCATATTCTGCACAGTATCCTACACAATATCCTAATGGAGCAGTGATACCCCCAGCAATCATGTCTACACCTTTGCAAGTACCTCCATTAAGCATTATGCCTCCTCCTAATGGAAAGGGCCAGTCACCACAATATCCTACACAAGCTCAGACACCTCAAGGTACTGATCTATCCAATAATAACCATGGATCCTCTTTCTTCAAGCCTCAGACTGAAAATGTGGTGGCTAAAGCTCAAGAAGAAAAGGAAGAAATCAAAGAAATTTCTGCTCAACTGAGAAAACTCACCACAGAAGTAACACATTTGAGAAATTAGGGTTTTTATTCCCAGTCAAATCAGAATAGAAATTATTCCAATGATAGACCAAATTATCCTGACAGAGGATATAACACCAATAATTTCAATAATGGTGGTGGAAATAACAATAATCCTCAGAGACAGCCCAGAGTATGGAGCTCTAGGCCAAATAATGGTTCATTACCATCACCCCTGGACAATCAGCCTCGAGGTGAAGCCAAACAGACTACTAGAGTTAATCTTGTTGAGGCAGCCCTTACTAATTGGTGTAGGATCCACAATACAAATGCACATGCAGAATTAGATTGTCCACAATTTAGAATTGCTGCCAGCATCTTTCAGACTGAAGTGTCTAACACTTCTGGAAATCCACCTTAGGTAGAAGGAAATGAGATTGTTCCTTGTGGATATGACTCAGCTTTTGTACTGGATGCCTATACTAATCAACTTCATCAGAGTTATAACCAGGTATGTGAAGAATCTGCCTTAACTTTTGAAACAAATTTTGTTTTCCCCTTTGAGGATGAAAATGAGCCTGCAAGAGAGCATAAGGAAGTGCATGCATACCAGCAGCAATATCCTGGTAAGCATAATTATAACTTGAGGAGTAATGCCAATAGACCTGCTGGTCCATTGACATCATCTCTACCTCCAAACAATTTCAATACACCTCCTGATCCTAAAGCTAGCAATAAAGCTGGATTCCCTAAGGTAAATGCTCAATACTTGTCGCCTCGAAACACAGGATCAAAGGTCATAAATGCACCTCATGAATCTGATAAATTAATCACTTATCTAGCTGATGAAATGAAGAAAATTAAGATCAACCTGTCCCTGTCTGAGTTACTGAAAACTCCTGCCATCAAAAAAGCATTCATGAAGGCATTAGATGATCCTGCTCCTAAAGAGGATGGCCATCTTTCAAGTCAATCCAGTGGCAAAGATCATGTTGCTAGGGATAATACTGTTAAGCCTAAAGTGTCAGCTACAGTCCAAGCTGTAGAAACCTCCCACATGACCTTGTATAAGGACAAAACTAAGTCACCTCCGTTCCTCCTCACCATAAGCATGTTCAGCAAGAAGCTGTATAACTGTTTGGTTGATTCAGGAGCCTCCACGAATGTTATGCCTCTGTCAATATGTAATGCTTTAGGACTACATCCCGCTAAATCCCTAAAGAAGGTCACTCAACTGGACAAAACAGAAGTAATTGTAGTAGGAGAGTTAACTCATATCCAAATGCAACTAGCATCTAATCCTAGAATCCAGTATTACATTGACATTCAGGTAGTTGACATACCTGATACCTATGGGATGTTGCTTAGCCAAGATTGGTCCAAAATGCTTAATGGATATATGTCCATAGATTTTGGTCACATGTGGTTACCATGGAAAGGTATACCAAACTAGATCAGGATTGATGCTGAACCGAGAATGAAGCATATGATCACCGAGTACAACAGAACAAATGAGATCATGTACGTAGACGTAGAACCTGGAGTTTACTGCATCAGGCCACAGACCGTCAAAATAGAAGAGATCCTGATGCTTGACCTTTATCATCATCATGATGATCATCATCAGGAGGACATGCTAGTTGTAGAACTTGATAATAATCCTGATAATGAGAATGAAATAGATCACTTCAGAGACTTTGAGATGCATCTGTCTAATCAGGTAAGGCATTGTCAATTATTAAATATACCTGCTAATGATATTTTGATTGATGGATGGTGCAGATTACACGATGAAGCACATTCAGAAAAGACTTGTGAAACATGCTTAGATATGATGATGCTGGAGTAGACATGTAGTGAGGCATCATCATCATATTCTGAGGTAAATGCTACATCTTATGATGACGATGATACTAATTCTTATCTGTCTTTTGTAGGAACAAAAGAAGTAACAGATCATGATGAGGATCATATCCTGAAAAATAGAAGAAGTTCTAGTTTCTGACCAGATGAACGATGAAATGAAAGAAAAGATCACCCCTGGGAGTGATTGTTTTATGGAACTAGATTATGAATTGTCTGATGAAGACAAAGGGAGTGACTTAACTAAGTTCGAAGAATTTTTAGTAAAGGAAATAGAGAAGATGATGAGACAGCATCGATCTCCCCAGGAGGTTTTAATTAAATGTTGGTGTAGGTTGCATGAGGCACCTCATTTAGAAACAACTTGCTCCCTATGTTTACACATTTTGAGAAAGCATGCAGTCGCAGATCCAAAAGATCATCCTCCTGCTGAAGTGAAAGAAAGAATAGAAAAGCCATTAGGCTCACAAAGGAAAGGAAAGAAGAAACTTGAGAAGGATGACGTCCCTAAGTTAAAGTGGATATCAAGTGGAGCAGCAGCCAGAGCTGCAAAGGAAAAAGAAAGTTCAGCTAAATGTCCTGCTGAAGATAAACCCTGGATCTTGAGGTTTGATGGATCTAAGTCCAAGCAGGGTGCTAGGGTAGGGATTAATCTAATTGATCCAACTAGAAAATCCTACTTAGCAGCCTACAGATTACAGTTCCCCTACACCAACAATGTAACAGAGTATGAGGCTCTGATTCACAGGATACTGTTTGCTCATAAGAAGAAAGTAAAGATCCTGCATGTCTTCAGAGATTCAGAGCTAGTTGTGAGGCAAGTAAGAGGAATCTACTCATGTAACTATAGAAAGCTGTCCAACTATAGACATCAAGTGTGGGACCTAATTGAGGATTTTGATGCCTTTAACATCACCCACATACCAAGAGAACAAAACCATAGGGCAGACACACTTGCCCAAGCTGCCAGTACATTGGAGCCACTATCTATATCTAGTCTGAAGAGATTTTTAGTAGAACTAGTGTTGGTACCTTCAGTACCTGATAATGTGACCAACCTCCAGGTGTTTGATGATGATCAGCATATTCTAGACTTCATCTCAAACAGAGACATATTTGAAGCTTAGATTATAGATGAGAATGGTATGGAAGATCATGTCTGGGAAGAAGATGAGATATTAGAATTGCCTAGCAACAGGATCCCCAAAGGTATGATTGAATTAGAAAGAGCCTTTGATTTGGATAATATGCTTAAACATAAGGATCTACCCAAGGTAGATGGGGGACAATATTCACAAGTGAATATTGGACAGGATGAGGATAAGAAAAATGTAGTGATAGGTAAGGTTTGCACATCAGAAGAGTTAGAAGGAATAACTCAGGCACTCAAGGATTACATGCATGTAATTGCATGGACTTATGATGAGCTGAAGACATATGACACCTCTGTCATAACTCATACTATACCTTTCAAGCTAGAGGTGAAACCTTTCAGACAGAAGCAAAGGCCAGTCAATGCTTTGCTTGAACCAATAATTCTTGAAGAAGTCAAGAAATTGTTAAATGCCAAGATAATATTTCCTATGAGGCACTCCACTTGGGTGGCAAATCTTGTGCCAGTTAGAAAAAAGAATGGAGATATCAAGTTATGTGTAGATTTCAGGAATCTGAACAGAGCATCTGAAAAGGACAATTATCCTTTACCCTCATTAGATGAAGTTCTGCAGATTGTAAATGGAGCCAAAATGATGTCCTTCCTGGATGGATTTTCAGGATACAACCACGTAATGGTTGATAAAATTGATAGATTGAAAACTACCTTCACCACAAAGTGGGGGATATTTGCATATAGACGTATGCCATTTGGACTCATAAATGCTGGAGCTACATTCCAGTGAGCAATGGACATAGCCTTCAGAGGCTTAATAGGAAAATGTATAGTCATCTACATGGATGACTTGATAGTATTCTCCAAGGAAAGGGGGAATCATGTCGCTAATCTCAGAAGTGTACTGAAGAAGTGCGAGGAGTACGGAATATCTTTGAATCCCAAGAAGTGTATATTCGGAGTGACAATAGGAAAGCTACTAGGCCACCTGATCACAGAAGATGGAATTATCATTGATCCTAACAGGGTGGAGTCTATTATGAAGTTACAACTTCCAGGAAGCAAAAAGGAACTCAAGTCTTACTTTGGTAAGATAAACTTTGCGAGGAAGTTCATCACCGGTTTTGCTGAGATTGTCAGACCATTAAATGCCATGTTGAAAAAAGATGCACAAATTGAGTGGACACCAAAGGCCAAAGCTGCATTTGAAGATATAAAGAAAGCCATATCAGATGCTCCGGTCCTTATCAGTCCAGATTACACAAAAGATTTCTACATCTATTCATTTGCTTCAGAACATACCTCTGCAGCAGTGTTAACTTAGAGAAATGAAGAGAAAGAAGAGAAAACAATTGCTTTCATGAGTTGTCCTTTCAAGGGTGCTAAATTAAGATATGTAGATGTTGAGAGACAGGCACTTGCATTGGTCAGAGCAGTAAAGAAATTCAGACACTACATTCTAAGGAGCAAAGTAATTGCCGTAGTACCAGATGCAGCAGTGAAGATGCTACTGATGCAAAGTGAGCCTGGTGAAAAAAGAGCCAAATAGATTAGTATGTTACAAGAGTATGACATGGAAATTACACCAATGAAGCTAGTAAGAGGACAAGCTTTGAGTCAAATGATATCTGAAATTGATCCAAACATTACTAGTCAGTAATATGTGATCAATGAGAAAGACAATAAAGAGTGGTACGCAGATATCAGGCACATCTTGATCACTGGAAGATTTCCATCAAGAATGCAAGCTTCATAGAGAAGAGCCTTGAAAATAAGATCCCAAAAGTATATGATGAAGGGAGGAACCCTATTCAAGAAGAATTATGAAGGAATATACCTGAGATGCTTAGAAAATCTGGAAGCAAATAAAGTCCTATCAGAACTACATGACAAGTTTGGAACGGCACATGGATCAGCCTTGGCCACAACACATGCAATCCTCAGAGCAGGTTATTACTGGCCTATGATTTTTAAAGACACAGCTGATCATGTTAAATGTTGTCATGTTTGCCAAGTTGCTACCAACAGAGAGAAGTATGCTGCACAACCCTTGTAGCCAGTGATGGAAGAGCGCCCATTTGCACAGTGGGGAATGGACTTCATAGGACCAATCAATCCTCCGTCCTCTTCAGGCCATAGGTATGTCTTAACGATTACTGACTATTGTACTAGATGAACTGAGGCTGTTAGCAGCAAAACTTGTACTGCAGATGATGTCATTAAATTTCTGGAGAGCAATATTGTCACCAAGTATGGAACCCCTTATGCTTTGGTAAGTGATAATGGTTATGCCTTCATTTCCACCAAGTTATCAAGTTGGGCTTTTGATCATGGGATTATACTTAAGTTTTCATCCAACTACTATCCCCAAGGGAATGGATTAGCAGATTCCACCAATAAAAATTTACTGAATATCATAAGGAAATTAATAGAGAAGAACCCTAGGGAATGGAACTCATTTCTAAAGTATGCCTTATGGGTTGACAGAACTAGAGTGAAAACTGCATTAGGAAACTCACCTTTCCAACTAGTATATGGGGTGGATCCCATCCTCCCTGTAAACTTAAAAATTCCTATTTTGTAGTTTACCCAAGAATACCTAGGCATAAACAATAAGCAAGAAGTCAGGTTGCTTCAGTTGATGCACTTGGAAGAAAAAAGGAGTCAAGCAATTAACCAATTTGCAAAACATCAGGCTGTTGTCAAATGTTGGTTTGACAAGAGAGCCAGAGTTAAAGCTTTCAGGATATTTGATTTAGTCCTGATGTGGGATAAAGCCCATGAAAAGAAAGGTGACCATGGTAAGTTTGATAGATTATGGATAGGTCCCTTCCAAATTTCTTAGATACTAGGAGATAGCACATATAGGCTTAAGAACTTGACAGGTGAGGATGTCCCATTGTCGGTCAATGGACAATTCCTTAAACATTATTTCTAGGCCTAAATGACTTCATGACAGTCATATGTATCATATTGTATAGATGTTTGTACAGTTTGTTTGTTTTGCTTGTTTTGTTTTGTTGGTTGAGACCTTGTTCTGGTAAGTCAGGATGATACACTTAATCACCAAAGAAAATAACTGAATTGTTAGGATTCAAGTGCTGAGATTGCATTCAGACATAGGTTATGATTCATTCTAAGAAGTATTCATGATCTGGTTTGTGATATTCATTCATCAGGATGCCTTTTCTTGGTCAAAGTGAATCAATCACAATGAAACACCTAACAGCCTTGGGTTTGTTGAACACACAAGTATAGGTGTTAAGTGAAAAATCTAAAGGGACTCCCTTGCTACCAATATAATCTCCAACCTAAAGCTACAAGTGACTATACCTTGTACAAATGAGCTGACATAATGATATTAGATACAAATTTTAAAGAGAAAATTAGAAAAAAAATAAAATTAGGCCATCTAAGTAACTCTACCGGGGCTATAGATGCCTGCTGGCAGTAGGGCTCTACTTAGGGAGATTGTATAGATAACCTTGCCATGGCTATGAACGCCTACTGGCAGCAAGCCTCTATCTAGGTTGGCTATGAGGGATGATCCCCAACTATGTAGTTTAACACCAGTTACTTATGTTTTCAACTTGCTTTCAAGATGAGGATAATTAATCATATGCACACACCTGATCCTTTGTTAGCATTGTTACCATGATGAAATTTTATCATTCAGGAGATCATGATGCTTATGCTTAGACAGAATTAAAATACTATAGATGAATGTGATCACATCACTTGAATCATTGGAATTTGTTTGTTTTCTTTGGTGGCAAGTTGTTGTGTGGTTACACAACTTGCCCCATTTTGACTTGGCAAAATAGGGACCCAACTGTTGGGCTTGGCTTGTGTTGTCTGCTTTCTGGCAATTTGGTAAAAAGTAAGTCATATGCATCATCATGTAGAACTGGGGTGAGGTATATCATCATCATGAGGTCAGTTTATTAAATTTCGTATTTCATTTCTGTGACCTCATATTTGGAAAGAGCGTTAAATTCTATGCAGGTTTGCCTTTTACATCACCCTAATATTCCTCAGGATGTGAAAGTTATGAAAAGTCAAGGTTTTGGTCAAACCTGATATTCGTAAGAGGAGGATCATATTTTATAGCCTTAGTCATGTTGTTGAAGATCATCCTGATCTTGGTACATCACTCGATAAGTCATGCGGTCCAAATATCCAGACGTCAACTTTAAATGGTAATGAGTCTTCCCTGTCAAACAGTCCTAGATATCGCGAGCGTCATATTTCCAAAGGTAACCCGATATTTCTTAATATCCTCCTTCCATGAAATATCACCCTAAGCCAATATCCTGATGACATCATCCAAATCTGATAAGCGAAGAAACAAACATGACGATGACATCATCATCACATTTACATTTTGACAGGATATTTTCTAAACATGATCATGTTCGCCTAATATGATGATGACATCATGATGCCCTCCTATACAAAGAATGAACATCAGGATGACGTCATCCTAATATTCCAAAAGAGAGACATGTAAGTTTGTCTCGTCATCATCATATTTGAAACATCACCCGATACATTGAAATTCCTCCTGATGTACTAAACATAACCAAAAGGTGCTTTTGTCACCCGAATCTTGTCGTGATAACCATTCCAATTTGATGGAGGAGGATGACATTGAAACTCAACCTGATATTTGCGAATATCATCCTGCCTTCATGATATCCTGTCATATGGATATCCCCCCGCTCCCATTGCCGCCATTATCATTTAATGCGCGCAGACATGGTAGGTGGTTCCCGCCAACCTCGGAACCCGATGAAACACCTGGCAAGATCCTGCGTTTTCGCGTAGATAATCAATGAATACAACTAATTTGTTAGATTTGCCCTAAATTTACCCTAATTGCAAGGTTAAAAGGTAATTCAACCGTCATTTTTACATTTACCTTTCGATAAAATTGTTTTATAGAGCACCAGCTTCCATATCATCATACAAGCAATTATTGCACGATTTGAGCTCATAGCCAGAAGGAAGTGCGGGATCATCAACTGAATTAAGAGCGTTATTAACAATCTACTGGTATAAAAGAGAAATATGCATAACCAGGTAAGTAAATGAAACCCTCATCACATTGTTTTTGTTTAGGTATGATGGTGTAAGTTCTCATTTATACATCCATATGATTAAGTAATGTTGAAAAGATACAGTAGGCATGATGATTTATAAAGTCAATGGCAATATGTAAGCATGTGTATACCCATTGTGAGATAAGATTTTGTTAATTGTAGGTACTCATGGCTGACAAGCGGTTAGTTAAGTGTCAAGAGGAATTCAGTAGGCCCATGTTCTCTTCTCAGAGGGGGGTCCTGTTTAAATATGGAGCAATTACAGATACCCATCAAGGGAGCACCAATTTGGAAGCCTGGTCAGCTAGGCTGAATGATGGGAATGACAAAGGTCCTATGCTAGATGTAGTGTTCGTATCCGGAATGTGGAATGCCATAGGTTTTCAATACTCCATGGAATCTCTGGAGCTCATCATCGAGTGTGCCCGGAATTATAACCCTGAGACAAGACAAGTGATGAAGCATGGGAGGATATATGTAGACCTCTCCGTCAAGGGTCTCTCCTGGACATTTGGATTGCCACTGGGTAGCAAAGTTAAGAGCATAGACCTGAGGAAGTCCGAAAAGGAGTATGAGACCAACAAGAAATCACCCAGGAAGAACATGTATCAATGGTAGGTTGAGAATAGCACATATCCTGCAGCAGCCAAACTTCTTGTGCACCTGTTCAAATATGATTTCAGTGAGGAATACCAATACATGATTGCACTCCTGAACAGAGTAATAGGCCAGCCTAATGCTGGTAGTTATAGAGACTGGATGTATGGAATAATCATGATGTGTCTATATTTAGATATCAAGCCACTGTGGGGCCAGATAATAAGTGATGCTCTGCATGAGCAGCTGATGAACCTAGGAGGTTCAAATTGTGTATTCTATATGTCATCATACATTGTTTATTCCTATGCTTATAAAGGTACTTTTGATGCTTTAGTTATAGACGAAAAGCTTACAGGCACAAATGCTGTGTATATCTGGGATCATCATCCCTAGCTGCAAAGAGCTAATTACCTCAAAGATTACAAACTGGTCAATGATGCATTCTCCATGCATCTAGTGAGGACCATGGAAGAGGATAGAACAAAGAGATTGAGCATGGAGGCTCAAGAGATAGTTTACAGGCATGGAGCCTAGTATATACAGTTTGCCACCTTCTCATACATAAGAATTGAAGGTTTTGAGGGACATCCTCTGATGCTGCCAAGGTATCCTACTGATGTAGTGATATTAATGGAATTTATCCGGTAGGGCTCCACAATGACAAAAATGTACAAGGATGCCAAGAAGCTGCCACCAATTTTGTTTCTAGTCAGCATTGGCTGCTATATGTGCCCCGATTCAGATAATATAAAGAAGGTGATGGTCACCCTAAATAAAATGAATCTACAACCTTTTCCACTAACAAGACCATATGATCCTTACGGTAGAATATAGAAAATATTAGGAAAGCCTATTCATCAGAGGCACCTAGAGGATTTTTGGGCCGGTTGTGAGGATGAAGTAGAAGCTAGAAGAAGGAGATATCAAAGGTTAACTTTGAACCAGATTAGAACCTTTGATTGCATCTCGATTCCCCAATAATTGAAGAAGGATGATGGCAGGATAATTGCAGATGAATATGAGCAGAAGAAGATATATAATGATACCATCTCTGCACCTGACCTCACCATGCAGGAGGATCTATCCTTGGACCCTTTCATTGCCAGGACCATACAACTAACTCAAGCTTGGGTTGATGAGCAGGTGGAGGCATTGAAGAAGAAAGGTGTTGCCATTACAGTGGACAACAAGAAGAAGGGATAGGATATTCTTGGGGATGAATATGATGACTTCCTGAATGAGAAGAGGAAGACCAAGGGAGATAGAATCCCTCCACCACAACAATAGAGCAAAAGACCCCCAAGGGGCAAGAAGGTGGATAGAGAACCCAAAGGGGTTATTATTGAAAGACCCGTATTTGTAGCTGAGGAGGTAGCAGCATCAGGATCTAGATCGGAATCGGCATCCCCTCCAAGGACAAAGAAAGAAAAGTCCAAGAAGAGTAAGACAGCAGAGGCTAGAATCACTAAGACCCTAGAAGAGGGTCATTCCTCAAGGAAACATGATATAGAGGATATCCTCATGGAGGAAGAGCCTAAAGAAGAAGAGGCTCCATTGATAATAAGGAGGAAAAGAAAAGCTCCACAAGTTCTGGTATCCACCCCACCTAAGAAACAAAGAACCTCTATGAGAGGTGAAATAAAACAACCCCCTACACTATTACAAGGGGCAGGTAGTGAAGTACCTAGGGAACTTCAGCATGATGTTCCACTTCCTACCATCGTCAAGTTCAAAACTAAACTTGCAGAAGAATAAA
Source organism: Cunninghamia lanceolata (assembly GCA_027924645.1). Lineage (NCBI taxonomy): Eukaryota > Viridiplantae > Streptophyta > Pinopsida > Cupressales > Cupressaceae > Cunninghamia > Cunninghamia lanceolata. Next base: position 6,933,274 of record BSBN01000016.1, read on the forward strand.
TGAAAGAAACTGCTCAGACACAAGTAGAAGGTCATGTCTCGCTAGACGAGACAATAAACTTGTTTGATGATGAGGTTGTGCAGGATGTGGCTCCACAAAAGATGGAAACACTTGTTGTTGGTACGAGCATGACCCCTCATAAGCCTCCACTAGTTCAAACTGTACTTGAGGAGATGAAGCAAGTGGAAGAAGAGCAAGAAAAGAGCCCAGAGCAGGTAGCTCAGGAAATAGGGTTAGAAACATTAATTGCAGAGGTGACAAGTCCTATAGTGGTAGACCTGATAGAGAAACTGGATGCAAGTCCTAAACATCCAGCAGGATCACCTGACAAAGGGCACCTAGCAGAAGAAATAGAGATGGTAGAATCAGAAGGCCATACTCTGGAATTAGGCCAACAAAGTCCACATGATACATCAATAGAACCTGCTATAGTAGAGGTTCAGGAAGCGAAGGCTGATGAAAAGGAGAAAACAATAGAGGATCTTGCTGCCAAAACACAAGAAGTTGATAGTGCAGGCTCGAAACAAATAATGGTTGCAGAACAAGCGCCAGAACCTTAGGCAAAATCCACAGTATCCAATGTGGTGGAAATGCAGCAAGAAATAGAAAAGCCAAAAGAGGATGATAAACCTCAACAAGGGGATGAATTGAGAATGGATGAAGTAATGACGGAAAAAGATCATGCTCATCATGATCAACATATAGATGCACCACAGGATTCCCCGCACCAAGAGGATGCTCCTCCGGAGAAAGAAATCCCTCAACAGGAGGACATGCCACAGGATCAACAACAAAGTGAGCATCAAGAAGAAGAAATGAGGAAATCACCATCTCCACCACATCTGCTGACAGAGACGGGAGACATGGGTGAACATCATGATGATGTGAAAAAACATGATCAGGTGCCTCCGTGGTTGGAGAAAGAGGTAAATATAGAAGAAGAATTTGAAATTTAGGAATTTGATGTCTCCACCTTGTTCTCCATGGATATAATGAAGCCTAGGAGGAAGGCCAGAATGACATCGGCCATTAAGAGAGATCCAGCAACTGGGAGGAGGACCGCACAAATTGCCATACCTGCGGTGGAGAAAGAAAAAGGTAAAATTACCTTAGATGAATTTCAGATTAGCACAGTGGATCTTGGTTTTGCCAATGAGGACCAAGAAGGTCAAGAGGGCAAGGACATTATTGATTCTTTGATCCAAAAGGTAAAAAGAGAGAAGGAGAAGAATAAGTAACACAAAGAGCACATTGCTCAGTTGCATGCCTATACAAGGAGGCTGATTAATCCTGATGATACAACTACTGAACATGCAGTCCCATTGACTGCTATTTCTCAAGAAGAGGTAAATAAGTTAGACCTCATGAAACATGAGGCATCTGTGATCAGAAAATTGATGTCATCGACATTGGATGATGCTGAGGAAATGGTAAAGGCCTCTTTGAAGAGGTGGAGCATTCTCAGTGACTCTAGGACCAAGGTGGAGAAATTGCAAATGCAGACAAGAAAAAGGTCTTATAAATTGGACAAGGTCCTGGATATCTTGGGAGAAATAAGGAGGATAAATCCTCAGCTGCTTATTAATAAGCAGGTATTGAATAGTAATACCACATTGTTAGTTGGCATCTGGTATAAGGTCATTCAATTTGAATGTGGAGTGATTAGGAGATGCAATAATAAGCTAAGAGAAGTTAGCATGAAGTTGCACAATTTAATGGCTATTGAGGCAGACATATTAGAAACATTGGAAGGGAAGTTAGAAAGAAAAATAGAAAATCAAGATGAAGAGTCTGCCATCAAAGCTTTACACAGCAACTTCCAATCAGAGGCAGATGGTCCATTGGTCCACTTGACAGAAGAAGTTACAGATAAAATAATGAGGATCAAAGTCAAGATGGAAAAATACAATGAGACACTGCAAGACAGGAAAGACAAACTAGATAGTAGTAGGAATAAATATGAAGCACACAAGCATGCCATCATCAAAGCAAAGACTCAGGATGGTGGAGGAATAGATCAGGTCATGCATTCATATGAGCAGATCCAGAGTAGTTTGCAGCCGCATATGTGGCGTCATCATCATCAGGATAGTGAAAGTTCAGAAAGTGATGCACATGATGATGATCCACATGAATCTGGTGAAGAGCATGATGAAGACAGATCATAAGGTGGGACTGCATAAATAACCCAAATAGTTGCCAGCTGGCAACTTGTGCCATTTTGTAAAAAAATTGACAAGGTCAAGGAAATTGTGACCGTAGATGTGCATTGGTAAATCAAGATCATAGATCTTTTTGTAACGGATTCCTCACCTTATTCTATAGAAGGTGGTGGAATGCCTTATTGTAAACATTCAAAACTTAATTGAAATCCGTCTGCTGAAACATTCAGAGCTCATTTCAAAGTTTTTGTATACATTTATATTTTTGCATGCTTAATGAATGAGAAGACTGTGTCGATTACAATTTATAGTAAATCTTAAGTAATTAGTGTATAAATTCCAGATATATGTGGTGATTTGATGCGTCCCTTGGAGTGAATGTCTACTTACATGTGTTGTCTTCATACAAATTCTTTTGAAGTTAGCATCAACTATATCTAGCTGTGGGATGTCCTGGTGAAAATATGGTTTGGTTTTCTTCTCTTCATGATAGTATCTAATATACATGTGGTTCAAAAGCTAAAGGTTCAACTTTAATTAGAAGTATTTCTTCAATTTCTTTTAAATTTTAGGGTTTTTCATCTTCATAATTGCAAATAATTGATGATCTTAAGAAAACAACACAGATATGCAGACATCTCGTAGATAATTACAAATATTTAGCATATTTGAATACAAAGCATGCACAATTGAAAATATCATGCAAAGATTGAAGTATTTCTTCATCTTTTCACCAAATAACTGTATGATATGACTTCTCTGCAGAGAATTTCTGCAGGAGTGTCATGATGACGTTGAACTTTCACATAAGGCCCCAAAATGGAAACAGCAACTCACATTAACCTCTGAATAATGTCAGAAGATTAAGACCTAATCACCAGAGACTTGGGATCATGAATTCTTTGAATTTATAGTATCTTTCAAGATGAATAAAGGTTAATGTGTACTTTTATTCTATGCTTGTTTGTGACTAACATGATGACCAACAAGTAGTAAGTATATAGAGATTTTATATCTTTAATACCACAAAAAAAACATTTTGTAATATGAAAATCAATTTTAAATAAAATCTCATCCACCTAGAATGTTCTTCATTGTTTCTTTTGTCTATCTTTCTTTCTCCCTTTCTACTCTCTTCCACCTCCTCTACTCTTCTTTTCTCCCTTTTTTAATAACCCAATAAACTCACATTTTATAGATCAATGTCCATTCATTTCCAACATCAATCACTTACGGTTGACCCCTTTTGCTTAACTTTGAAGTCTTTTGTCTTGCTCATTAATATCCACATTATTGAGCATTAAATTTATTTCAGCCTAGATTTCCTAGGACCATGTTGATATATTATTTTTTCAGTTTAATCCTTTAGAGGCAATGTTGGTGTAGTCTAGGTAAGGGAGTCCAATGAAAGAAAAACTAAACCTAGCAACCTATAAATTCACATACAAATTCATATGCTATACAAAAGTAAAATAATGCTATGTGCATTAAATTATTAAAAATCTTCCTTAATAGGCTACAACTAGATAAAAAGAGACTAAACTCATTACACGCATAGAAAATAGTAAACAGGTTGTTCTACGTTGAGTTTGAATAAATCCTTCCTTGATCTAGGTCTTCCCTCTTCCCCTAGTCTCTCCCTTTTTTTAGCAAACATTTTGAGGGTCTCTTTTGGAGCTTATCAACCATCTCTCTCTAAAATTGGCCTTTTCTTGGCCCCAATCTTTCCTCTCTCTCTTTTTCCCCTCCCTTACTAACCTTATATTCTTTTCACTTATCCTCATTCATTTTCTACTACCTATGCTCAAGAAGATTGATGAAAATTATTTTCCAAATCACTAGATTAATTACCCCATTGTTTATCTTTCCTTCTTGATCAAATATAATTTTTTTCTTGTCTTGGTTAATGTCCCAAATTATATTACTACTAGCTAGGAATTCTAAGGACCTACATGGCCTCCAACATACATCACTAGGAAAATGCATATCCACACAAATATGAATAGTTTCCATGTAAATAAGGTGAACAATCACACAAAGAAGAAAGAGCAACAACCACAAAATTATTTGTTTTAGCCTAAGACCTCTCAAAATTGGAAACAAAATGAACAATTTCTATATAAATATAAATAACTACAAAAAGGAACAAAAAACACCATCATCACTGGTGCAGTCATGGCTAGAGGGTTCAAAGAATGAACTATCCAAACCATGCAGCTAGAGTAAACACAACAAAAACAACACAATTATAGGATGCAATGGAAGATTCATATATTCAGAATATCAAAGAATTATATTTCTCATATGATGGCAACACGTGGACTACAATCAAATGGCTTGCAGGTCTACTTTCTAGGTTACAATAGTTATGAAAGATATGGCATTGAAGGTGCCTTCTAGAAAGAATTCCACTATCTAGCTTATGAAATCTACTGAATACCTTCCTAATGAATCTAATATATATATATATATATATCATCTTCAAGTTCAATTGATCCTCTGTGTCGGCTACAAGAGGTTTCAAACTCCAATGAAAGATGTAATGTGTTGAAACATGTAGGTCAGCCTACAACATTTGGTAATGCTCCGTAATTGCATGAAACTTGGTGTGGACCTAAAGGAAGGTCTATCTGATCCATATGTGTTGTGTATGATGTTTCATTAGGCTCTACAAGTCACAAAAGTGGTCCGTAAACCTTCTCCTTCAACTGATTCTCTGGATCCTCTATTCTGTGAAAACTGATGATCTTCTGATAGCAATAACTTTCAGGAAACAAATCTAAATCAAATGAAATCTAAATATGATGTAGATGACACTACGTAGATGCTAAGTCCAAATATGTAAGCTTTGATATGAAGATGTAGAAAAATGTGGTACAAAATGCTCAAACTATAAATGACTAAACTAAAATGGAAATGCGTTAAAAGAAAGAATGCAAATATTTTTGGTTGATGCAAGATTGCTCTACAACCTAGGATGTTCCTGCATCAGACACTCGGGGTTGTTGAAAAAGTGAGTCTCTCACTTTGTTGGGGCTAAAGGAAAACCAAGGTAGTCTACCTCAACCTGAGAAGTCCATGTTGAATCTTCTCCCATTCTTCCTTTCCATTTTACCAAATATTCTTTATACTTCTTACCTTTGGTACTATGTCCAACTTTGATATCCATGATGCTCTCTATATGCTCTGGTGCTTGCTATGGTAAGTAATTCTTCAATCCATCTTCAATACTATTTGGCTCTCCTTCATGATATTGGTATAGGTCTGTAATGTTGAATATAGGTGATATACCAAATCTCTTCGATAACTCTACTTCATATGCATTTCCTGAATCAAACTTCTTAAGTATTCTACATGGTCCAAACTTCTTCATCTTCATCTTGTTGTATGCCCCCACTGGAAATCTCTCCTTCCTCAGATATACCATTACTTCATCTCCAACTAAAAATTCTTTGTGTCTCCTCTTTTCATATGCTTCCTCCTTATACTTACTATTCATTTCCACCAAATGCTTCCTAACCTAATTATGTAGTGTCTCCATGTATCCTGCAAATTCTTTTTCCTCTACACTTCTTTTATTCTCCATACTAGTGTCTCTCAATTCTACAACTCCTCTAGGTTTTATTCCGGTCACAATCTCAAATGGTGTCTTCCCTATACTCCTATTCATTAAATTATTGTAGGAAAACTCTACTCATGGTAAAATTAGATCCCAATTACCTACTTTGTTTCCTACTAAACATCTTAGCAAGTTACCCAAACTCCTATTTACCACTTTAGTTTGTCCATCTGTCTGTGGGTGAAATGTTGAATTGAACTTTAGGTCTATCTTCATCTTCTTCCACAATGTTCTCTAAAAATATCCAATCAATCTTGTATCTCTGGCTGAAACAATACTCTTAGGTACACCATGCAATCTCACAATCTCCTTGAAAAATAGGTCAGCAACCTACATTGCATCATTTGTCTTCTTACAAGGTATGAAGTGTGACATCTTTGAAAATTTGTCCACCACTACAAATATAGAATCATATCATATCTATGTCTTTTGCAATCCTAATATGAAATCCATGCTTATGTCTTCCCAAGGTCTCTCTGGTACTATCAAAGATTTATACAAACTAGTATTCTGACTACTCCCTTTTGGAACCTGGCAAACTCTACAAATCTAAACAAACTTCCTTTCATCCTTATATATCTGAGGCCAAAAGTAGTGTTCACTTACCAAATCTACTGTCTTGTCAATCCCAAAATGTCCTGCTAATCCACCACTATGTTTCTCCTTTATCAAATTATCCCTCATTGAACTCCTAGGTATACACAATTGATTTCCTTTGAACAACAAATCCTCCTAAATAAAATAATCCAACCACTTTCTTCTATCTATCACAACAAGTTCCTTACATGTTCTCCATGCTTCCACAAAATCAAGATCCACTTCATACATATGCTTCAGTTCCTCAAAACCTAATGCTTCTACTCTCATCTTTGTCAACAAGTTTCTTCTTCTGCTCAATGCATCTACAACTTTGTTTGACTTCCCTCTCCAATGTTTCAATACAAATGTGTACCTCTACATGAACTCCACCCGTCTCATATGTCTTTGATTCAACTTCCCTTGACTATTCAAATATTGCAAAGCTTTGTGATCAGTGTACAACACAAATTCCTTAGGCAACAAGTAATGTCTCCACTTCTTTAAAGCTTCAATTATGGCATAGAACTCCTGGTCATAAATTGAATATATTCTCCTTGTATCATTAACTTCTCACTCAAATATGCTATTGGTCTCCCTTCTTGTCTTAACACTGCTCCTATTGCATTTCCACTGGCATCACAATCAACTTGAAGTACTTTCTTAAAATCCAATAATGTTAATATTGGTTTCTCTATCACTTCCTACTTCAACAATTCAAAACTTTTATCTACTCTTGATGTTCACTTGAAATCCTTTCTGTCACCTCTCATTGTCTTTGTCATTGGTCTACATACTAAACTAAAATTTCTAATGAACTTTTGGTAGAAACTTGCTAATCAATGAAATCATCTTACCTCTCCAATGCTCTCTAGTGTTGGCCATGTTGTAAGTATGAGCAGTAAGTGGTCATTGATGTCAACACCTAGGGTCAGCATCAAAGGAAGTTATTTGGATGAGTTTGAACAAGTGCTGGAGACGTTAGTGCAATTGCAAAATTATTCTATCTCCTAGAATGATGCAGTGTGTTGCTCCACATATCTTGTAGAATGAATATTTTTGTTTGCAGTTTGAAAGTTATGTTAAGGGATGTCTGTAGTTGCTATGTCTCAAGTTTGAGCCTCTGGTGTGAAGATTTGAGTGAGTTCAATTCACTAGAATAAAACAAGTTTTTCTGAGTATTAAATGATGATAGGGAGAATGTATTTTGTTCTACATCTCTCCGTATTTAAGTTTTATAGTTTTTCAGTTCTAGAGTTAAGTTTGGGATGATGTTATGTGTCTTTAGTTGAAGTGGTTCATGATTTGGTGCTCCGCAAGTGATCTTTTCTTTGTGACAGTGGTTGACAGTAATATTTAAGTGGTTCAGATTGAAGAATCTTCTGGATAGAGTGTTTGGAGGTTGTGCGAAATTTCTTGGTGATTATAACATGCTTGTGGATGTCTCTAGATCATGTTCCTACTTTTTGATTGGTCTGCAATGTGTAATTTAGATTGTGGTTGAAGTGTGTTCCTAAAGGTTTTAGTGTTAACACTAGTTTTGGCTGACCTGGTTGTTTTCACTACTTGTGGTTATGCTTGGAATTTGTGAAAGTGTGTTGTTGTGTGGAATATTGCATTTGAGTCCCTACTAAGGTATGGTGTGGTCTGCATTCATTGCTTTCTACCACTAGAATGTTTAGGTCTAGACCTAATTTGAATATTGGTTAAGATTGTTGTTTGTGCCGACCTTGAAGATTATTTTGCAAGATTATGGATGTACAAATATGAGTTAGATGATTAAGAAATTGTGTGAAGTTGATAGACACAAAATGGCTACATGAGAACCATTATTTGTTGCATGTGTGATCCAAATGGTATGAGAGTGAGCAGTAAAGAATATCTTTTGGTGTAGAGAGGTTAAAATGGATTCATGAGTTGAGTTTGTGGTGGATCCCTGATTGCTATGAGATCTGTTCTTATTGTAACTATCTTCTTGTATCTTCTTCTACTTCAAGCAGTGAGCCCCTTCATTTTGTAATGAGCATTTTGGGCAGTGAGCCTTTGAAAGTGAGCCTTGTTGTAAATTTTGATATATCATTTATATTGTGAGTTAATCCTCACCTTGTTTTTTCCTTCATTGGGTTTTCCACGTAAAAAAAATTGGTGTCTCATATGTTGAATGTGTGGATGTGCTTAAGTTTTTGTTTTAATGCTTTCATGGTTAAATCTTAATAACAGTGATTAAGTGGTTAATGTGTTGATACTTATAAGAAGTTTTAAAGTTTTGGTTACAACTGATTCACCCCCCTCTTAGTTGTCTTGTGCATTTCAACAATTAATATCAGAGTGAGGGTTACTTGAAAGTAAGCCTAACATCTTGAGGTAGATCTGAGATGATGCACAAGAAGGATACTTTGTAGTTTGATGGAATGTATTATGCTCTTTGGAAGGTACAAATGAAAAGTCATCTCATTTCTCTTGGTTATAGTGTTTAGAAGATGGCAGATACAAAGTATACTATTCCTCCAAATGGTCCATCATTTAAAGATGAAATCAAATAGTATGATATAATGGAAAATCCAGAGATGCTCTCTAACACTACATTAGTGAAAGTTTTTGATCTCAAAACTGCTCATGAGATTTGGGACAAGTTGGAGAATTTATATGAAGGAGATGAATCTATAAAGAATGCCAAATTATATAACCTAAAGGCGGGGTATGAATCTCTAAAGATGAGTGATGATGAAAACATAACAATCTACATGTAAAAAGTTGATGAAATTGTCAATGGAATCAAAGGTCTTGGAGGAACTATTGATGAGAATGAGATTGTGCTAAAGATTCTTAGGTCATTGAGTAAATCCTACAGTCATGAGGTATCTGCAATTGAAGAACTTATGAGTGTGAACAAGATTACAAAGGATCAGTTACTTGGAAACTTTACTGCATTTGAGATGAGAGAGTTTGGTGATGCTCTACCAAAGACTGAGTCTGCTTTCAAAGCTAGCACTTCATATAAGACCTTAAAATTTGAGAAGTATATTGTGGAACCAGATGATGAACTTGATGAGATTGAAGCCAACTTTGTGGATAGAATGCAAAGAGGTATTGGTAAGTTCAATTGAAAATTACCATTCAAATGCTTTACTTGTGGCAAGATTGGTCACTATACCTCTGGGTGTCCAGAGAGAATTGAGAAAGCCAAGAAGAAATTTGAAAGTAGACCTAAGATCATAAAGAAATGCTATTATGTTAGAGATGATGATGATGGTGTAACAAATGATGAGTGTGATGATACTAGTGCAAATGAATGCATGTTTATTGCTATTAAGGAAGAACCTGTGTCTACTAATCCTTCTAGCTGTGTGAAGGAACAAAAACTAGTAGAAGAGAGTGCTTTGTACATCTACTAGGTTGAGAAGATAAGGATGAATGGATTATTGACAGTGGATGTTCACATCACATGACCAGTGATAAAAGTAAGTTTGTAAGTTTGGAAAAGTATGATGGAGGACTAGTTAGGTTTGGAGATGATGCAACTAGTAAGATTTGTGGAAGAGGATCTATTTCTTTTGATGGAAAGCACAATACAGATGATGTTCTATATGTGAAGGCTTTAAAGCATAATCTTTTAAGTGTTGGTTAGATGTGTGAGAAAGGATATGATCTAAGACTCAAGGATAATGGATGCAGGATCATGAAAATCTCTAGAACAGTGATTGCTACTAGTAAGAATACTAAAGGTAATGATTATCACTTGAGAGGAACTAATGATTGTTGTATGTTGGCTCAAATAGATAAGAGTTGGTTGTTGCATAGAAGGATGTGTCATATCAATTTTGACAACTTGGTGAAAATAAGTTAGGTACAAGTTCTGAGAGATTTGTCCAAGCTTGTGAAGCCTGCTAATACTATTTGTAAGGAATATCAATTGGGGAAATAGACAAGGATAAGTTTCAAGAGTAAAGAACAATTTTCTACTAGATTGCTTGAGCTAGTGCATACAGATTTGTGTGGTCCTACAAGAACAAGAAGTTTGCAAGGAGACAAGTAGTTTATGTTGCTTATTGATGATTATTCTAGAATGACTTGGGTTACTTTTCTAAAAGATAAATCAAAATCCCTAGACAAGTTCAAAGCCTTCAAGGCGATGGTTGAGAATGAGTTAGAATTAAGGATCAAATGCTTAAGGTTTGATAGAGGAGGTGATTTTACATCAAATGAAGAAAAAGTTGAACAAGAAGACAGTTAAGTTAAAGAAGAAAAGGCTCCAGAAAGTGTTGTTAAGACTCCCAGGTATGTAAGGATTAATCATTCTGAAGATTAGATTATTGGTGACAAAAGCAAAGGGGTATTGACAAGGAAAAGAGTTGCAAAAGAACATGTGAACTACTATTTACTTTCAAAGATTGAACCTAAAACTATAAGTGAATCCTGCAAAGATAAAAATTGCATAAAAGCTATGGAAGAAGAGCTAATGTAGATAGAGAAGAATCAAACTTGAGAATTGGTTCCTAGACTTGCTGATAAAAATGTGATTGGAACTAAATGGGTTTTAATAAAAAAAATGAATGAAAATGGAGAAATAGTAAGAAATAAAGAAAGAATGGTATGTAAAGAATATTCTCATCTTGAAGGTATAGATTTTGAGGTAACTTATGCTCCTATGACAAGGATTGAAGCAATAAAAATGTATTTGGTATTTACAACACACAAATATTTCAAACTATACCAGATGGATGTGAATTTTGCATTCTTGAATGAAGAACTAGAAAAAAAGGTTTACATTGAACAACTAGAAGGATTTCAGTTATCAAACCAAGGTGACATGGTGTACAAATTGAAGAAAGACTTGTATGGACTAAAGCAAGCTCCTAGGGCCTGGTATGCAAGGTTGGATAAGTATTTGTTGCAATTAGGCTTTAGTAAAGGTATTGTACATAGTAATCTCTATTTCAAAATTAATGATGATCAAGTTCTGATTGTTATACTCTTTGTTGATGATATTAGATCTTTGGAGGCAATGAAGATATGCGTAAGAAATTTGCAGAGGAAATGCAAAAGGAATTTGAGATGTCTATGTTTGGTGAAATGAATTTATTTCTAGGACTGCAGATTGCTCAATTAGAAAAAGGAATTTTCATTTCTCAGTCCAAGTATGTGAAAGAGTTGTTGAAGAAGTTTGGAATGGAGGATTCTAAGCCAATATGTACCCCTATGGTAATTGGCTACAAGCTAAGCAAGAATGATGAATCACCTAAGACTGACTAGAAAAAGTATAGGTCTATGATTGGAGGACTACTTTATCTAACCTATACCAGACCAGATATAATGCATGCAATTTGTCTTGTGGCAAGATTTCAAGAAGATCTTAGAGAGTCACATGTGTTCGCAATTAAGAGAATCATGAGATATTTAAAAGACACTTTAGACTATGGATTGTGGTATCCTAAAGATACAAACTTCACTCTTAGTGCCTATACATATGTAGATTGGGTTGGAGATGTTGATGACAAAAAATGTACAAGTGGAGGTATTTTCTTCTTAGGTAACATATCAGTTTAATGGTTGAGTAAGAAGAAAAAGTCAATTTCTTTGTCTACTACAAAAGAAGAATATATTGTTGTAACATGTTGTTGTACAGAGGTGCTATGGATGAAGCAAGCAATGAAGGATATAAGAGTTGCGTATGGAGAACTAATCTTAATCTTTTGTGACAATACAAGTGCTATAAACATTTCAAAGAATCTATTGATGCACTCAACAACAAAGCATATATCAATAAGATATTACCTTTTGAGAGAAAAGGTAACTGAGAATGAATTAAAGATGGAATATGTGTCTACAAAGGATGAGATTGTAGATATTTTCACAAACCCTCTGCCTAAGGATACTTTTGAGTATATTAGGGAGAAGTTAGGGGTTATTACCCCTCTTGCTCTAAACTAAGATGCATAGGAAGTGCATCAGTCCAGTGGTGGCCAAGGTCTCATTCTTTGATCTGGATTGATGTTTTGAAGGTTATCTCTTAGGGGGAGTAGGTAGATGTTCCTGATATGAGTTCCTAAGTAAGAGCAGTAAGTGTTGCAGTGTTGTTGACAGGGGGAGTAGTGTAGTGGTAGTAAGATCTCAAATGAGCTTTGATAACTAAAGAAGGTCTAGAACCCTTTTCCATTGATGTCAAAGGGGGATATAAGTTCATGTGAAAAACTTAAGGAGAGAGAGATTATGATTGATGTCAAAAGAGGGAGAAAGTTGCAGCCAGAGAAAGCATAAAGTAAGGGGGAGCAAAGAAGTAAAACAAGTTTGTTTGTCTTGATGGTTTCTCACATCATGTGTGTTGCAAGTATGCACCTAACCAGTGTTGTCATTGATGTCAACATACTCATGTTGCATTAATGATAAGGATTGGATGAGCTGTGTGCTGAGGATATTGAGAAAATTAGTCTCAATCAGAAATAGAGAAGAATAGGGAAGACAGTAAGGTAAAAGTCCAAGATAGGATGAGGATCAAAGGATGCAGTTTAAAGGGTTTGAAGATATGTGTCTTAAGGTGGTCTAGTAGTGATTTCAGAGGTCTGCATGAAGATCTGAAGAAGTTGTGACTGTTCAAGTAAAACTAGTTCTAGCAGGTGTTCAGTGGTGATAGAGCAAGACAGATAGGTCCAGTGAGATCCAGAATTGCATTATAAAGTTCTAGGGATTTGAGGGAGTTCTAAGGATGTCTTTTGTGGAATGACAATTCATGTTTTGAAGGTCCACAATCATCTATTCCTTTGTGACAGTAATTATAGACTGTGTTCTTGAGGTTCCAGATGAAGGAGAGAAGGATTTAAGTAAGCAGATGAAGTATGGATGTTCTTGGTGATTCAGGCACGCCTGTGGTGGTCTTTGGATCATGTTCAGTTCATGTTGGTGGTCCGCATTAAAGTTAGAGTTCACTTTTGAAGAACAACTTCTGGATAATGGTGTTCTTCCTAAAATAGGTCGACCGGATGAGTTATACATCTTGTGGATGTTATTGTGGATGTTTTCCGACTTAGATGATCATTCCTAAGTTGATGTATTGTATAAAAAAGGGATTGCAAAGTCATTTGATGGTTGTCCTTGTTGAGATGTGTGTGTGGCAGCAAGGAGGAGAGTGAAAGGCAGAGCAGAAGTATTGGGATTAATGGAACTGATTCAAGCATGGTGAAGATGCTATTTTCTAGTTCAAGTAGGTGATACTTATTTCTTTGTAGACACTATGTCTCTTGTAGGTAGTGAGCCTCTTGTGAGTAGTGTGCTTAGGCAGTGAGTCCTAATTGGCAAGTGCCATTTTGTTCCTTCTATTCTTCTAATAGAGAATGCTTTCTTGGGTTAATCACCCCATGGTTTTTCCCTTAATCAGGTTTTCCACATCAAAATATTGGTGTCTCATGCATTGATGTGTTTCTGCTCTTGATTTGTTGCATTATGTTTCCATTATGGATTTAGCATTAAACTGCTGAATTGCAAAATGGAATTAAGTGTTTAAATAGATAGAAAGTTCTGCACAACTAATTCACCCCCCCTCTCAGTTGTGTACCCTAAGTCTAGCAATTGGTATCAGAGCTAAGTTTCTCTAAAAAGAGCTTAACCACTTGAGGAAATCCAGCATGTCGTCTTATAAGAAGGATAGTCTAAAGTTTGATGGAACCAACTTTGTTCTTTGGAAAGGTCGCATGAAATGTCACTTGCAGTGTATGGGAATGGCATACTAGTCCATGGTTACAAAACAATATGTACCTCCATAGGGTGGTCCAACAACCCTAAATGAAATTCCAGATGTTAAAATAATATGTGGACCATAAAGGCTCTTCTAAGCGCATTATCTGACTCAGAGCTCTCAAATGTTATTGACCTACCAATTGCTTTTAGGATTTGGAAAAAATTGGAACTTTTGCATGGAGACCAGTATGTTAAATGTGCAAGGTTAAAGAGTCTAAAAGGGAAATTTGAAAAACTAAAGATGAGAGATGATGAAATTATTACTACTTTTATGCCAAGAGTGAATGAGCTAGTTTGTGGAATTAGAAATGCTAGTGGAGTCTTGGATGAAAATGAGATTGTTGGAAAAATTCTCAAGTCTCTACTTGAATCTTACAAAATCAAGGCTACTGCCATTGAAGAATTCAGAGCCCATACAACTGTCACAAGAGATCAATTGGATGGGAAACTGGCTACATTTGAAATGACATAATTTGGAGATGACCCCCCTAAGATTGAATCTGCATTCAAAGTCAGTGCCTCTGTAAAAGGTAAACAAAGGTTTGATCTGGGAGAGAATTCATCAAGGAAACTGCCATGGTATGAAAAAGCAAGAAAAGACTTGGAAGAAGAAGAAGTAGAAACTGCTCAACTTGAAGCCCTTATTACAAAGAGACTGCCAAGAGGATCCAGTAAGTATGAAGGAAAATTTCCCTTTAAATGCTTTAACTACAATAAGATTGGTCATTTTGCCTCAAAGTGTCCAGATAGATTTTCAAGGACAAATCCCAATAAATCAAGGTTCCAAAAGAATTGCTACTATGTTCATGAAGAAGATGACAATGAAGGAGTAACAGATGATGAGTCAGAGATAGGAAACAAAACTAAAAATGAATGGGTGTTTATTTCCATCAAGGAAGAAGAACCTATATTTTTTGAATCTGTCAATCTTAAAATTGTAGAAAGAGCTCTGGCTGCCCAAGTTGAAGAAAAGGACAATTGGGTCATTGGTAGTGGATGCTCTCACCATATGACAGGTGACAAAAATAAGTTTTTAGATTTGGAAAGGTATGAAGGAGGAGTGGTGAAGTTTGGTGACAATTCTGTTGGTAGAATCAGAGGTAGAGGAACTATTTCTTTTGATGGAAAGAACAAAACTGGAAATATATTGTCTGTTGAAGGATTGAAGCACAATCTTCTCAGTGTTGGACAGTTGGTGGACAAAGGCTATGATCTCAGATTCAAGAATGGAAAATGCAAGATCTTTGAGAGGTCTAGAACAAACATTGCATCCGGTACCCAAACAAAAGGTAATATATTCCATTTAGCTGGTACTGGTAAAAGTTCTCTATTTGTGCAAGTTGATCAGAGTTGGTTATGGCATAGGAGAATGTGTCATGTGAATTTTGATAATATCATCAAGATAAGTAATACTCAGGCTATAAGAGATCTTCCAAAATTAGTGAAACCCACAAATAGTTTATGCAAAGAATGTCAGTTGGGTAAACTAAGCAGAGTCTGATTTAAAAGAAAGGAACAATCTTCTACCGGTTTATTGGACCTAGTTCATACTGATCTTTGTGGTCTGGCAAGAATCAAAAGTGTGCAAGGTGATAGATACTTCATATTGCTAATTGATGACTATTCTCAGATGGTGTGGGTAACCTTTCTGAAAGAGAAATCAAAAGCTCTTGAGAAATTTAAAATATTCAAGGCTATGGTAGAAAATGAAACTGGATTAAAATTGAAATGTCTGAGGTCTGTCATAGGTGGAGAATTCACATCCAGAGAGTTCATAGAGTTCTATGAGAAACATGGAATAAAGAGGCAGTTGTCTACTCCCAAGACTCCATAGTAGAATGGAGTAGTTGAGAGAAAGAACTGGACCATCCAGGAAGCATCCAAGACCATGATAATGTAGACAAGTGTTTCTCAGATCTATTGGAGAGAAGCTATTAGTACTGCAGTCTATACCCTCAATCAAGTTCAAATCAGAAGCAATACTGGTAAGACTCCTTATGAACTTTAGTTTGGCATCACTCTTATTGTGAGGTATTTCAGAGTTTTTGGTAGCAAATGTTACATTAACAGAGATGAAGATCTAGGAAAGTTTGATGCTAGAAGTGATGAAGGAATATTCTTGGGCTACTCTACTCAAAGCAAAGCATATCAGTGTTATAACAAGAGACTAAGAAAGATTATAGAAAGTACAAATGTGAAGGTTGATGAAGGAATTGAAAAACCCTCAAGGTTTTATGAATATGATGAAGATGATCAGGATGGTGTTATGTTTCAAAGAGCCCAAGCCCCTTCTAAAATTCATATACAAACTGATCCGGCAAATCAGGAAGAAGAGTTGAGCTTCAATGAGTCTAGTCAAGAATCAAAAGTGCAAGAAACTCCCAAAGTTCCCAAGTATGTAAGACTAAACCACTTTGAAGATCAGATCATAGGTGATAAAATCAAAGGAGTACAAATAAGAAGAAGAATTGCTCAAGATTCAGAAGAGTGTTGTTTGATTTCAAAGATTGAACCTAAGACAGTGAATGAAGCTTGCAATGATGAAAATTGGTCAAAAGCCATGGAGGAAGAACTAATGCAAATTGAGAAAAATCATACTTGGGATCTTGTTCCTAGACCTAGAAACAAGAATGTGATTGGAACCAAATGGGTCTTCTAGAACAAACTGAATAAAGTTGGTAAAGTAATTAGAAACAAAGCCAGATTGGTCTGCAAAGGCTATTCTCAAATAGAAGGAGTTGATTTTGAAGAAACTTTTGCTCCGGTGGCAAGAATTGAAGTAGTCAGATTACTTCTTGCATTTGATGCCTTTAAAGATTTCAAAGTGTATCAGATGGATGTCAAGTCTGCCTTCCTGAATGGTGACATGGAAGAAGAAGTGTACATTGAACAACTAGATGGTTTTCAATTGTCTAATCATGGTGATATGGTCTGCAAATTGAAGAAAGCTCTGTATGGACTGAAGCAAGCCCCAAGAGCCTAGTATGAAAGATTGGATAAGCATCTTTTAAAGATTGGTTTCAACAAAGGTACTGTTGACAGTAACTTGTATTTCAAAATTGATCATGAAAACATCTTGATTGTTGAAGTGTTTGTTGATGATATCATTTTTGAAGGAAGAGATAGTATGTGTAAAACTTTTGCAAATCAAATGAAAAGTGAGTTTGAGATGTCCATGCTTGGTGAAATGAATTTCTTCTTGGGTCTGCAAATCACTCAAACAAAGAAAGGAATCTTCATTTCTCAGACCAAATATGTGAAAGAATTATTAAAAAAAATTGGGATGGAAGACTCAAAGCCAATGAGCACTCCCATGGCAACCGGATGTAAGTTGAGCAAAGATGATGACTCTCCCAAGGTTGATCAGACAAAGTATAGGTCAATGATTGGAGGATTGTTGTATCTCACTCAAACTAGACCAAACATTATGCAAGATGTTGGTCTTGTTGCTAGATTCCAAGCTGATCCTAGAGAATCTCATGTCATGGCAATCAAGAGGATTTTTAGATATCTAAAAGGAACAGTTGAGTATGGTTTGTGGTATCCTAGAGATCATGATTTCTCTCTTCATGCCTATACAGATGCAGATTGGGTAGAGATGTGGTTGACCGGAAGAGTACCAGTGGTGGAGCATTCTTTTTGGGGAAGAGATTGGTTTCTTGGATAAGCAAGAAACAAGAGGCAATATCTATGTCTACAACTGAAGCATAATATATTGCAGCAGTAGGTAGTTGCACTCAAGTTTTGTGGATGAAGCAGATGCTAAGAGATATCAAAGTAAAGTATGAGGAACCTATCACAATCTTCTGTGATAATTCAAGTGCAATAAATATATCTGAGAATCTAGTGTTGCATTCAAAGACTAAGCATATATCCATCAAGTTTCACTTTTTGAGAGAGCAAGTGAACAAGAATGAAGTTAGATTAGAGTTTGTGCCTTCCAAGGATTAGATTGCAGACATATTTACTAAACCTCTACCTAAGGATTCTTTTGAGTATCTCAGGGAGAAGCTAGGAGTCATTGCCCCTTTGGTGATGAGCTAAGGTGCACTGAGGTGCATCAGTCCGGTGGCTATCATAGTCATATCTTGTGATCTAGATTGATGATGGGGAGCTGCTACTCAGGGGGAGTAGCAGGGATGATTCTGAAGTGTTAGAATTGCAAGTATGTGCCCTTTGCCATTGATGTCAAAGGGGGAGAGAAGACATGTGAAAAACAAATGGTTACTGATCAAAGGGGGAGTAGTTAAGGGAGAGAAGACATGTGAATGGTTGTTGCTGATAGGGGGAGTTGTGACAGTGAGGAGAAGTTCTTGTCCTGATGGTTAAAACAGTTTTTCACATCATATGTTGCCATCAATGACAAAGGGGGAGATTGTTGCAAGTATGGGCCTAACCAGTGTTGTCATTGTCAACATACTCCTATTGCATTAATGATAAGGATTGGATGAGCTATGTGCTAAGGATATTGAGAAAATTAGTCTCAATTAGAAATAGAGAAGAACAGGGAAGATAGTAAGGTAAAAGTCTAAGATAGGATGAGGATCAGAGGATACAGTTTAAAGGGTTTGAAGATATGTGTCTTAAGGTGGTCCAGTAGAGATTTTAGAGGTCCACATGAAGATCTGAAGAAGTTGTGACTGTTCAAGTAAAACCAGTTCCGACAGGTGTTTAGTGGTGACAGAGCAAGACAGATAGGTCCAATGAGATCTGGAATTGAATTATAAAGTTCTACAAATTTGAGGGAGTTCTAAGGACATCTTTTGTGGAATGAGAACTAGATTGGTTCATGGTTTAAAGGTCTGCAAGCATCTTTCCTTTGTGACAGTAATGACAGACTGTGTTCTTGAGGTTCCGAATGAAGGAGAGAAGGATTTAAGTAAGCAGATGAAGTATGGATGTTCTTGGTGATTCAGGCAAGCTTGTGGTGGTCTTTGGATCATGTTTAGTTCATGTTGGTGGTCTGCATTAAAGTTGGAGTTCTCTTTCAAAGAACAACTTCTGGATAATGGTGTTCTTCCTAAAATAGGTTGACTGGATGAGTTATACATCTTGCGGATGTTATTGTGGATGTTTTCTGACTTAGATGATCATTCCTAAGTTGATGTATTGTATAAATAAGGGATTGCAAAGTCATTTGATGGCTATCCTTGTTGAGATGTGTGTGTGGTAGCAAGGAGGAGAGTAAAAGGCAAAGCAGAAGTATTGGGCTTAATGGAACTGATTCAAGCATGGTGAAGATGCTATTTTCTAGTTCAAGTAGGTGATACTTATTTCTTTGTAGACAGTGTGTCTCTTGTAGGTAGTGAGCCTCTTGTGAGTAGTGTGCTTGGGCAATGAGCCCTAATTGGCAAGTGCCATTTTATTCCTTCTATTCTTCTAACAAAGAATACTTTCTTGGGTTAATCACCCCGTGGTTTTTCCCTTAACCGGGTTTTCCATGTCAAAATGTTGGTGTCTCATGCGTTGATGTGTTTCTGCTTTTGATTTGTTGCATTATGTTCCCATGATTGATTTATCATTAAACTGCTGAATTGCAAAATGGAATTAAGTGTTTAAATAGATAGAAAGTTTTGCACAACTGATTCACCCCCCCTCTCAGTTGTGTGCCCTAAGTCTAACAATGTGTTGCCATCAATGACAAAAGAGGTGAATAATAAGTGTTTTCATTGATGTCAATACCTAAGGTCAGCATCTAAGGAAGTTATCTGGATGAGTTTGAACAAGTGTTTTAGAAGTTAGTGCAATTGCAGAATTGTTCTATCTCCCAGAACAGTGCAGTGTTTTTCTCTGCATATTTTGTAGAATGAATATTTTTGTCTATGGTTTGAAAGCTATGTTAAGGGATGTATGTAGTTTGTATGTCTCAAGTTTGAGCCTCCAGTGTGAAGATTTGAGTGAGTTCTATTCACCGGAGTAAAAACTATCTTTCTAAGTATTAAATGGTGACAAGGAGAATGTATTTTGCTATGCATCTCTCTGCATTTAAGTTTTATAGTTTGTGGTTCTAGAGTTAAGTTTGGGATGATATTATGTGTCTTTAGTTGAAGTGGTTCATTATTTGGTGCTCCACAAGCAATCTTTTTTTTGTTACAGTGGTTGACAGTAATATTTAAGTGGTTTAGATTGAAGAATTTTCAAGATAGACTATTTGGAGGTTGTATGGAAGTTCTTGGTGATTGTAATGTACTTGTGGATGTCTCTAGATCTTGTTCCTTCTTTTTTATTGGCTTGCAAAGCATAATTCAGATCATGGTTGAGGTGTGTTCCTAAAGGTCTTAGTGTTAACACTAGTGTTGGTTGACTTGGTTGTTTTCACTACTTGCGGTTATGCTTGGAATTTGTGAAAGTGTGTTGTTGTGTGGAAAGATTACATTTTAATCCCTACTAATGTGTGGTGTGGTCCACATTCATTGCTTTCCACCATGAGAATGTTCAGGTTCAGACCTAATTTGAATATTGGTTAAGATTGTTGTTTGTGCTAACCTTGAAGATTGTTTCCAAGATTGTGGATGTATAAATATGAGTTAGATGATCGGGAAATTGTGTGAAGTTGTTGAGATAGATGAAATGGCTGCATGAGAAGCATTATTTGTTACAAGTGTAATCTGAATGGTATGATAGTGAGTAGTAAACAATATCTTTTAGTGCAGAGAGGTTGCGATAGATTTAGTTGAGTTTGTGGTGGATCCCTGGTTGTTGTGAGATCCATTCTCATTGTAACTATCTTCTTCTATCTTATTATACTTCTAGTAGTGAGACCCTTTTGGAAGTGAGCCCCTTCTTTTTGCAGTGAGCATTTTGGATAGTGAGCCCTAAGGCATTAAGCCTCTGGAAGTGAGCCTTGTTTTAAATTTTGATATATCATTTATATTGTGAGTTAATCCTCACAGTGGTTTTTCACTCATTGTGTTTTCCACGTAAAAAATCTGGTGTCTCATGTGTTGAATATGTGGATGTACTTAAGTTTTTCTTTTCATGCTTTCATGGTTAAATCTTAATAATAGTGATTAAGTGGTTAATGTGTTGATGCTTATAAGAAGTTAATTTTCTGGTTACAATTGATTCCCCCCCTCTCAGTTGTCTTGTGCATTTCAACAGGCCAATCAACAATTACTCTAACCTTCTTAGGGTCCATCTTCAATCCTTCCGCATAAATTACAAATCCCAAATATACCAATTCTTCCTTCATGAAAATACACTTCTTGATGTTTACCAGCAATTTCTCTTCCCTCAACCTTTGCAAAACTAGTCTAATATTCCACAAATGTTCTTTTTTTGTCTTACTAAAAATAAGAATATCATCCAAGTATACTGTTAAAATACACAAGACAACTAAGAGGGGGGGTGAATTAGTTGTCACAAAACTTTAACCACTTATGAATATCAACAGATCAATTTCTTAATCATTATTATTATGAATAACCATGAAAGCATAAAACAAGAAACTCAACACAATAACACATGAGACACCATAATTTTTGCATGGAAAACCCTATAAGGGACAAACCACGGTGGGTGTTAGCCCACAAAAAAAAGTAAGTTATAGTAATACCAAAAATTAGAGGCTCACTACCCAAAATGCTCACTACAAATTTCAGGGCTCATTGCTAAGATCGGCTCACTGCTAAGGGGTAGCTCACTACCAAGGATTGGTGAACTAATTTGATAGCATCTACTTTATGCTAGGGTTTAGTTCCATTAAAGCACAAAATAACACATCTGCTATGTTCTTCTTACACCTTCACACTTATCTTCACATTTTTTCTCTAGGACATCTTTTTCACAACTTCATTACATGTTTTTATACACTTCATCAACCTTGGCATGTACATCAAGGTCGGCATTACATTCATCAACCATTGGAACATTCTCTAAGGTCAACATTACAAACATACATAGAAATAGGTCTAGACCTAAACAAAATTAGCTAAGGGAAAGATGTATGTAGGTCATATTATTCCGTAGCTGGGACTCAAATACAATCTTCCATGCCATGACACACTTCTGTAATCTTTGATGAATCTCTGCAAGTATTGAAAACAACCAAGTCAGCCAAGACTAGTTTTATCATTAAGTCTTCTAAGAACAGTCTTCATCCATGATCCAAATTTCTCTTTACAGACCAATCCAAAGGTAGGAACATGATCAAGAGACATCCCCAAGCACATTGTAATCACCAGGAACAACCGCACAATCTCTAACCACTTTGTCAAAAAGATTCTTCAAACTGAAGCACATGAATAACACTATTAGCTACTATCATAAGGAAAAGATTGCTTGTGGACCACCAAATCATGAACCATTGTGACATAGTTGAGAATGAAGAGCCTTATCAGGCTATACAATCTTGCAGCAAAACTACACTAGGGTCAGAAAAGAAAACACACTTCTTTATTGATATCAAAATTTAGAGATCATTATGGAAAGTTTCTTTACAGGGATTTCATTACAAAATAGAGAATTCTCTCTCTGGCCAATTTTTCCTTTTCTTGGGCCCTCTCTCTCTCTTCCCTCAAGTTCCCCTTCACTCCTTCCACAAACTTTGCTAACTCATTTTTATGCTCTTCTTAGATAATGGTTATATGCTCTACTAATGACTACAGTTACTTCCCTGCATTCTGCATTATAGTTCCACTAATGTGAATAACTCCATCCATGGGTACTAGCTGCGGGCTCATTAATGAATTTTCCTTTATTGGCATGCACACCTTCTCCATGATTTCTACTGAATTCTTCATGCATTACAGGGCTCATGCTACAGACCATGTTCTATAGAAATTCCACTACTAAGCTTCAAAATAGGCATTCATTACTGGTACCAGGTCATCTATTACATTCGTAGACCAATTGTGGTTCAACTCAAGTCCCACAAGGAAGATGAGTCAACAAAAAGTTAGGTCAAATATCATCGAGTCAAAGAGATTGAGTTTTGGCTCACGCCAATATGGCATGGTCTCATTGATGTAGGCTACATCTAATAAGTGGTCCCCACTACCAAGCTATTCAGAATATCAAAGAGATGGAGATTAGAGTCATACCGATATAGTATGGTCTCACTGAAAAGTGCCTAGTAGACCCCAACACTGATTATCTTTGGGAAGTCGAAGAGACTCCCTAACCCATCACTCTGAAATCACTTGTTTCACTAAACTTTTCTGCATCGACGAGACTATCTTTAGGGTCTACCTGATCTTAACAAGTCATGTTGAAATGAGAACTTTCACAGCATCGAAGAGATACCAAAAGGGCTCTCACCAATAATGTATTCTCTTGCCGATGTTCTTTCTTATCTCACCAAAAGCACATCGAAGCATATTTGAAATTGAACAGAGGTGAACTCTTTGTTTGATGACAACCACAGACTAAAACTAGAGTTGTAATGTCTCTACAAAACACACCAAAATTAAAAAAAACTAAACTAGACATCTTTTTGGGTGATGTAGATAGCTTGTTGACCTAAATGCTTCTGCAACAGACACCCCAGGTAAATAAATGTTTCTGAGTTAGAGAGCTTATGAACATGGAAAGATGCATGAGACCATAATCCCATGCTAATTTTTTATCCAAATCTGCTCCTTGTCCATAGGAGCTTTCCTTCTATCATCCCTCCATGCTTCACAATTCTTCACAATCTAGCAGTTAGCCCCATCTATGTTGAGTTGAAATTGTGAATTACTTCTTGCCATTGTTTTACCTCACTGTCCTTGAAATACCTTTGGACTTATGTTTCTTTCCTCTTTATGATGTCATTGTAAGAATTTGAAGTCCAATCTGTTGTTTTCTTTGGAAACTTGCCCTTTAAATATCTTCACACCCTAGTATCCAACATCTTCCTCCTCCTCAAATTCTTGCTTCTAAACAGTACAACAAACGATGGAGTTGGATCTTTTTATTTCCTTCACCTTTTCCTTGAGAGGATTCAATACATACTTCTGACCATCTTTTTGAATGGTGTACACATTCCTTTTTCCATCATAAATGGCCTCTCTGTTAAATTGTCATGGCCTACCCAACAACATATGACAAGCACTCATAGACATCACATCACACAACACGTTATCCTTGTAAGACCTAATCTGAAAAGTAACCAAACACTGCTCACTCACACTCATCTCATACCCTTCTTGCAACCATGAAGCCTTGTACAAATTAGGGTGCTTACATCTTTTTAAACCTAGCTTATCCACCATTTCCTTAGAAACTAGGTTATTCGTACTACCACTATCCACTATAGCTTTGCAGCACTTACTTCCAGATTTGCACATAGTTTGAAAGAGATTCCTTCATTGGGATGGTTCTTACTCTACCATCTTTAGGTTCACCAACACTCTCCTCATCATGAGAGTTTCACTGTCCTCAGGATCTTCACCTTTCACAGATGCTACACTCTCTGCATCCTCTTGTGTCAAATAGTTTCTTGATGTGCTCCTCTTACTACCTTCTTGTATTTGAGGACATTTGTAAGCATGATGTTTAGCTTCCCCACACTGATAAAATTTTCCCATAAAACCTCTATTGCCAAAAATCATGCCCTCTTGCTGGGATATCTTTTGCCTTTGCATTGTAACCCATTCCCTAGCTTGATCTGGGTTTGGATTCTTCTTCAATTTGGGTTCCCTTGCTGCTACTCACCCGCTCCTTCTCAACTGTAAATCTTCCTCGACCTTTAGAATTGTTCATTTTCTTTCTCATTACCTTCTCTTCTACCTTTAATGCATATTGGTAAGCTTCTTCAACTAAAGTCAAGTTCACCATGCTCATCTCATCCTGAATGTTATACTGTAAACCATTCACATACCTGGCTACCTTCTCCTTGTCAACCTCATGCCTCCGTGATTGAATGGCTAACTTGTAAAACTCTTCTGAGTAATCTTTTGCACTCATATCTTTCTGTTTCAAGTTCTGCAACTTTTTGAATAATTCCAATTCATAATTGCTAGGAATGAATTTACGTTTCAGTCTTGCCACCATCTGATTCCACCTTGTTATTCTAGAATCTCCATCAACAACTCACTCTCTTTTCAATCCCTTCCACCATAATGCAACATGTCCTTTCAATTTTGTTTGAGCTATCTTAACCCTCTAAGGGTCCCTAATGTCTTCCAATTCAAAATATTCTTCCAGTTTGCCTATCTTGTCAATTAACTCTTCTAGATTCAACATTCCAGAAAAATTAGTCACATCCACCTTGTTACTCTTCATGATTTTTGTAAGAGTTCTCAAAAATCTATCTTCTCTAGCTTCCTCAGGCTGTTCTTCTTCTCTGCCCTATTCTTGTTCTTCCACTTCACTTTCTTCTCTACTTGCGGGGTATCTGGCATCTCCAGTAACCCTTCTCACCTCATTTCTAATATCATTTCTCAGGTCTTCCCTCATCATCACTTGGAAGAGTTCCAACACTTCCTTGATTCTAGGTATTCCCCTACATGGCGACATCTCCAATGGTTTCAGGCTCTTTACTATTAAGGACTCTCTTTCTCACCTGCAATAGCCCATGAACCTTCTCTTCAACTGTTTTCACTTCCCCTTCCATAGATCCTGGTGTATCCTCTACACACTCAGGAAAAAAAAACTTGTGCTCTGATACCACTTGATATAGTCGAGAATGAAGAGACTTATCAAGCTATCCAATCTCATAGAAAAACTACACTAGGGTTAGAAAAGAAAACACACTTCTTTATTGATATCAAATTTAAGAGATCATTACAAAAAGTTTATTTACAGGTATTTCATTACAAAATAGAGAATTCTCTCTCTAGCCAATTTTTCCTTTTCCTCAGCCCTCTCTCTCTCTCTCTTCTATCGAGTTCCCCTTCACTCCTTCCACAAACTCTGCTAACTCATTTTTATGCTCTTCTTAGATAATGGTTGTATGCTCCACTAATGACTACAGTTACTTCCCTACATTCCATATTACAGTTCCACTAATGTGAATAACTCCTTCCAGGGGTATTAGCTGTGAGCTCATTATTGAATTTTCCTTTATTGGCATGCACACCTTCTCCATGATCTCTACTGAATTCTTCATGCATTACAGGGCACATGCTATAGACCGCATTTTGTAGAAATTCCACTACTAAGCTTCAAAATAGGCATTCATTACTGGTACCAGGTCATCTATTACATTCGTAGACCAATCGCGGTTCAACTCAGGACCCACAAGGAAGACGAGTCAACAAAAAGTCAAGTCAAATATTGTCAAGTCGAAGAGACTAAGTTTTCACTCACACTGATATGGCATGGTCTCACCAACGTAGGCTACGTCTAGCAAGTGGTCCCCACTACCAAGCTATTCAGAATGTTGAAGAGATGGAGATTAGAGTCATACTGATATAGTATGGTCTTGCCAAAAAGTGCCTGGTAGACCCCAACACTGAGTACCTTCAGGAAGTCGAAGAGACTCCATAACCCATCACTCCAAAATCACTTGTCTTGTCAAACTTTACCTCATCGAGGAGACTATCTTTAGGGTCTTCCTGATCTCAACAGGTAACGCAAAAATGAGAACTTTTGCAGCATCGAAGAGACATCGAAAGGTCTCTCACCAATAATGTATTCTCATGATGATGTTCTTTCTTATCTCACCAAAAGCACATCGAAGCATATTTGAAACTGAATAGAGGTGAAATCTTTGTCTGATGACAACCACAAACTAAAACCAGAGCTATAATGTCTCTACAAAAAACACAAAATTTAGAAAAAACTAAACTAGACATCTTTTTGGGTGATGTGGATAGCTTGTCCACCTAGATGCTCCTACATCACATTGGAGTTGAAGGCAATTATCATCATTACAAACTTGATTCTAGAACCACAAACTAAAATACAAAACTATGGAGGAACGCAAAGCATAATACATTCTCTTTGTCACCACCAAATATACAAAAAAAGTAGTTTTCTCTCTGGTGAACATAACTCACTCAAATCTTCATACCGGAGGCTCAAACTTGGATCATAACATCTTCAGACATGTATCTAAATAACTTCCAATCCATAGACAAGGATATTCATTCTATAGAAAATGTGGAGCAATCTACTGAATTGTTCTACTACATCAGAAATACTTATTATCTTCAACACTTATCTCATTACAAGCAAGCATCAAAACAAGAGTTCAATTGACACCAATGACAACATAGATATGTTATCATCAATGACAACACTGGTTAGGCACATACTTACAACAATCTCCCCCTTTGTCATTGATGGTAACATATGATGTGAAAAACTATATAAACCATCAAGACAAGATACTCCTCCCTTCTTCCTATTCCTCTGCACTCTTTCTCCCCCTAAGTTTTTCACATGATTTCTCTCCCCCTTTGACATCAATGGCAAAGGGCACATACTTGCACTCTACTATTCTGATCAAACTCAAATTTCTCTACTATCAATACTTACTGCTTCTTATCAAGAACTCATGTTAGTATAATCTAGCTACTCCCCCTGACAGGTAGCTCTCAAAACATCAATCTAGATCAATGACTGAGACTCTAGGCACCACTGGATTGATGCATTCTTATGCATCTTAGTTTAGAGCATTAGAGGTAATTGTTGGCAAGAGACACTGCTCTGCAGAAGACTTGAATGCTGTCATTGATCGAAACAAGGCAAAGAGAATCCATTATCATGGAAAAGATACACTACTCTGGTAGAGAATCTTGAGTTATGAAGAAGGCACAAAGTATTTTGGTCCAGAAGCCCAAAATGGCTAAGTATGGGAAGTATTTTAAGTAAGGGACAGAAAGTGAATCAGTATGCCTCTGCAAATTGAAGACTTGTAGATGTGGTTGAGGTGTGATGTTTATAGCTACCAATTGTTGTTATATTCTAGTGATCAAGATCTAACTTCCTTCGGAAGTCATCTGGTGAAAAGTCTAAGTCTAGGTGGATAGTGTTAAGACAGAGACAGTGAACAGTACAGAGTAAAATGGTCTGTATTCCTCCACAATAGCATATTTTGTTCTGTGGATTTGAAGGCATGTTAAGAGATTATTTATGAATGTTAGATATGGACTGTGGAGTCCCATGTGGTCCGTAGCATAAGTTATAATGTGACAGAGGAACCTACCATATATGTTCTTAAAGAACAGGTCAACTGGTTTGTTAGATCTTTATGCATAGAAAATGTAATGTTTGGATAATCAATTTGAGTGGTCATATAACTAAGGCCGACCTATATGAAGACTTGTGCATGATTGTTTAAGTCTGTATTGGAGATTGTACATAAGAACAAGCTGATAGAGTATGATATTTTGGCTTACACATTTTCTCATTTAGTTTGTTGACCTGATCAAGTAATAATTCTTGATGTGGATATATATATCAGATGGATTCAAGTTTTGAGGGTGACTGTTATGTGATATCATGTATAAGTGTGTGAATTAAGGAAATTTAAGGCAGTAATTGGCAGAAGAAGAGGTCCTTCTAGATCTTATTCCCGAATTAGAGCAGGATAGTGAAATAGGGCAGACATAGATGAAGAGTCTTGAATCAATTTTTTTGTGCTTCATTAGAGCTATAACCATGCATGTGTAGATGCAATCAAAGTAGTTCAAATGGGTAGTGAGCCATTCTCCTATCTTCTTTCTTTTTCTAGGTAGTGAGCATTCCTTGGGCAATGAGCCTTCTTGTAATTTGGTTCTGTGATATAATAATAGATTGTGAGCTAACACTCACTGTGGTTTTTCCCTTTTTAGGTTTTCCACATAAAAATCTTGGTGTTCATGTGTTATGTATTTGTGGTTGTTGTTCCTATGCTTATTCTACTTGCATAGTATTAACTTTGAAATTTGGGTTAATAAACTTATTAAGAAGTAGTTTTGTGGAATACTGATTCACCCTTCCCCCCTCTTAGTATTCCTTGCTATTAACAATTGGTATCAAAGCCAAGTTCCTTGGAAGAAGTCTAACAACCTGAGGAAGATCTGGGTTAGTGTAATCATGGCAACAAGAAGATTTATAAATTATGAAAGCAACAAGGAACTAGAAGAAGCCCTTATGGATCTTGAAAAATATGAAGTAGAAGTCAGGGATCTAAAGGAAAACTTGCAACAAGATGATGAATGTATCTCAAACTTAAAATAACAAGTCAAGAAATTCAAAAACAAATACAAAGAAGTTAGTTATCAATTTTTATCAGCAAATGAAGCCCTGAATGATTTGGAAGTAGAAGTTATAGAAAGAACAAAAGCAGGAGAAGATCTAAATTTAATTGTGAAAAGCAGATCAAAAGATTTTTCCAAACTTGAAAAAGAAATTGTGAGTCTAAAAATAGACCTGGAAAATGCCAAGAGCTATAAAGAAAAGTTCAATATAAGTACTACAAAGCTTGATGAAATGATTGCTAGTCAGAAGAGTGTTGAAGAAAAGCAAGGCTTGGGATTTGAGAAAGGAGAAAGTTTAAAATTTGGTCAAACAAACACTGATTCAAAGCAAAATAGAGGAAACCAATTTAGAAATCAAAGAAGAAGACCTAGAAGACCTCCAGTCAGATAGCCAAACGCTCAGAGGTATCCATCTTTCAATGGACACTATTTTAATTATAATAGTTTGGTCATAAAGATACTCAATACGGGAGTAGAGTAAATTAGAATATTTCATCATTCTCTGGTCAATGCTTTAATTGCAAGAAAATTAGCCACAAATCATATGAATGTAGAAATCTGGTAAGAAATGGGTCTTACAATGCAAGGAATAATCAATCATTTAATGGAAAGTGTTTCACATGCAATAGATTTGGACACATGTCTAATCAATGCAGATCAAGGATGAATTCATTCAAAGGAAGGAGATCAAGGATGGGTTCAGAACCAAGAAAAGGATGAACTCTTTAATGCTAGGAGAAATCAACAAGATTGTCAAAGAAATAGAAGAAATCACTTTGAAAATTTTGAAGAAATATAATCTTCCTTTCATCTATGAACAAGATGAAATAGATGGTGAAGATAATACATATGTTCCATAAATCAATGTTGAAAAGGAGACAAACAAAGTTGATGAAATAGCTAAAAAAAGGGAACACTTGCCTCTCTGAAACATTAAATAGAAGATAAAACTGATGGTGATAAGTCTGAGGAAATAGAAATACCACCTATTGAAACTATATCCTTGCCAAAACACAAAAAATGAAGAGAAAACTAACAAAGAAAAATAGGTTGAGAATAATCCTCCACAAGAGCAGAAGGATGACACCAACAAGGCCATGGACTTAGATCCTCCCGATCAGGATCAAAAAGATGAAGTCTCCGGTGCAGCAAGAGACACTATAGAGGTGGTGAAAGAATTTTTGGAAAAAGAGAAACAAGTTCTAGATGCACCAGAGCTACTTCACAGTCTGATAATCTTAGACACCATGTCACCAGTACAAAATCTCAAATTGGCATCAATTGTTCAAGCCAAAGCACACGAAGAAATGTTTAAATCTCATATCCAAGATAGTAAGTTGATCAATGATGCATCCAACATTCTAGAGAATATGATGCCAACATTCCAAAAGGATAGCTTATTATCATCAGGTGATCAACTCAAGGGTCTACTAAACATAGTAAGTACACATTTTGAGTCTTTTGAAAAATCTACAAAAGACAAAGTTAGAAAAGAGTTTGATGAGAAGAGACTAGTTGAGTTGAAGACTATGATAGAAAATGACAAAACTCTGTTAGAAAATGGAATGAAAACCATATAGAGTGCCATAAAAGAAGCCTATAAAACATACAAATTTTTCTTAGCTTGGCCAGATGTTACCAAGCAATTAGAAGATAAAATCAAGGACTTGGAGCTCAAACTGCTAAATATCTCTCATACATATAATATGGTAGTTGAGTCAATAAATTCCAAAGAAGTAGAGGTTGCAAACATTCACAATGATTTGAGCACACTAATGAAGAAAAGGGGAGAAGTCAAAAATAGGTTGTGTCAAATAAGGGGGCTGATAAGTCCAAAAATAGATTCCATGACTAATTTGTCAGAAGAATCCTTGAAATCACTAGCATTAATTGATACAACTTTAGATGTATAGAAGGTAGAAAAGTTGGTTTTTTTGATAAATGGCCACAACATTTTGGAGAGTGCAATAAAAAGATGGACTGGAGAGATAGCTCTGATAAAGACTATCTATAATGACATTCTACCTTTAGTGACAAATTGAGATGAAAATGTGTATCTATATATATGAGGCAAAATATAACAGTTTTGAACATTTTTGACCAATTTTGCTTGAAGTCACACCTTGCCATTGATGGAAAAGGGGGAGAGGAAAACCAGTGAAAATTAAGCATACATCTAAAGGAGAATAGAAAAACAAAGTGTACAGAGTAAGGGGGAGTAAAACAAGCATTGTTCACTGAGTGTTGCCATCAATGCAAAAGGGGGAGATTGTTGGAAAGAGATATTGTTTTGCAGAAGACTTGAATGTTGTCATTGATCAAAAAAAGGCAAAGAAAATCCATTAGCCTAGCAAAGAGACACTACTCTGGCAGATAATCTTGAGTTGGCAGCAAGGCACAAAATATTTTGGTCTTGAAGCCCAAAATGGCTAAGTATGGGAAGTATTATGAGTAAGGGACAGAAAGTGAATCAGTATGCCTCCACAAATTGAAGACTTGCAGATGTGGTTCAGGTGTAATGTTTATAGCTACCTATTGTTTTTATATTCTAGTGATCAAGATCTGACTTCTTCTAGAAGTCCTCTAGTGAAAAGTCTAAGTCTGGGTGGATAGTGTTAAGACAGAGACAGTGAACAATATAGAGTAAAATGGTTTGCATTCCTTTGAAATAGCATATTTTGTTCTACATATTTGAAGGCATGTTAAGAGGTTATTTATGAATGTTAGATATGGACTATGGAGTCACATATGGTCTAGAGCATAAGTTATGATGTGATAGAGGAACCTATCATATATGTTCTTAAAGAATAGGCTGATTGGTTTGTTAGATCTTTATGCAGAGAAAATGTAATGTTTGGATAACCAATTTGAGTGGTCATATAACTAAGGCCGACCTATATGAAGACTTGTGCATGATTGTTTAAGTCCGCATTAGAGATTGTACATAAGAACAAGATGACAGAGTATGATATTTTGGCTTACACACTTTCTCATTTAATTTGCCGACCTGATCAAGAAATAATTCTTCATGCGGATATATATATATCAGATGGATTTGAGTTCTGAGGGTGATTGTTATGCGATATGATGTATGAGTGTGCAAAGTAAGCAAATTCAAGGTAGTAATTGGCAGAAGAAGAGAGATCTTATTCCTGAATAAGAACAGGGAAGTGAAACAGGGCAAACAGAGATGAAGAGTGTTGAATCAATTTTTCTGTGCTTCATTAGAGCTATAACCATGCATGTGTAGATGCAATGTAAGTAGTTCAAATTGGAAGTGAGTCATTCTCCTTTCTTCTTTCTTTTTCTAGGTAGTGAGCTTGTTTTGGCAGTGAGCCATTCTTGTAGTGAGCATTCCTTGGGTAGTGAGACCTAAGATAGTGAGCCTTCTTGTAATCTAGTTCTATGATATAATAATATATTGTGAGCTAACACTCACTGTGGTTTTTCCCTTTTTGGGTTTTCCATGTAAAAATCTAGGTGTTCATGTGTTATGTCTTTGTGGTTGCTATTCCTATGCTTATTCTTCTTTCATATTATTAACTTTGGAATTTGGGTTAATAAACTTATTAAGAAGTGGTTTTGTGGAATACCAATTCACCCCCCTCCCAGTATTCCTTGCTATCAATAGTAATAACCCCTAACTTTTCTTTGAGATACTCAAATGTATCCTTAGGCAGAGCCTTAGTGAATATGTTTGCAATCTGATCCTTTGTGGACACATATTCCATCTTTACTTCATTCCCTATCACCTTTTCTCTTAAAAAGTGATATCTTATTGATATGTGCTTTGTTCTTGAGTGTACCACTAGATTCTTTGAAATGTTTATGGCACTTGTACTATCACAAAAGATTACAATTGGATCTTCATACACAACTCTTATGTCCTTTAAAGTCTACTTCATCCATAACACTTGAGTGCAACAACATGCTGCTGCAATATACTCTGCTTCTGTAGTAGACAAGGAGATTGAGTCTTACTTTTTGCTTAGCCATGAAACTAATCTATTTCCCAAGAAGAAGGTACCTCCACTTGTACTGTTTGTGTCATCAACATCTTCGGCCCAATCTGCATCTATATAATCATTGAGAGGGAAATCATTATCCTTTGGATACCATAAGCCATGGTCTGGTGTGCCTTTCAAATACCTTAGGATTCTCTTGACTGCCATCACATGTGATTCTCTAGGATCTTCTTGAAATCTTGCCACAAGACATACTACATGTAGCATATCAGGTTTGCTTTGAGTTAGATAAAGTAATCCTCCACTCATAGATCTATACCTCTTCTGATCAATCTTAGGTGATTCATTAGTTTTTCTTAATTTGTAGCTAGTCACCATGGGAGTACATACTGGTTTCAATTCTTCCATCCCAAGCTTCTTCAATAACTCTTTCACATACTTAGACTAAGAAATCAAGATTCCTTTATCTGATTGAGTGATTTGTAGACTTAGAAATCTAAATTTATTTCACCAAACATAGACATCTCAAATTCATCTTGCATTTCTCCTACAAACTTCATGCACATACCATCTTTTCCTCCAAAGATAATGTCATCAACAAAAACTTCAACAATTATGATTTGATTATTGTTGATTTTGAAATAGATATTGTTGTTAGCAGTGCCTTTACTGAACCCTAATTGCAACAAACATGATGTAGAGTGTGTTTTTGTCATTTATGTCAAAAGGTTGTTCATAAAAGGGAATGGATTGACGAGATTCATAAAAGGGAATGTTTATTTGAAGTTGAATTGTCATCTATGCTTTATCTCTCATCTATGCTTCATCTCTCATGTTTCATAAGTCATGTTCATCATTGATATAAGTGTAGAGTTCTTAGTTTAGATTGGTGCCATCATAATCATACATCATACTTTATGCTTTGGGAGATCTTGAAGATTTGTCATTTAGGTCAAAAAGGGTTGATGATGATGAAGAAATGAAAGGAATGGTGTTGATAATGATAATGTGTTCCAATGTGTTCATGTTCAATTAATGCAGAGTACAGAGACATTGAACATTTGGCTCAAGAGAGGGTTTGGCTCAGGAGTTTGTTCTTCATCTTTAGTCTTCTTATTTACATTCATATTTTTAATGAATTAGGTAATATGGTATTGTCTTGATATTACTCAGAATGATCATGATGCACAAAGTTTAAATTGTATAAGGTGTAATGTCAAGATCTTTGAGTATATGTTAGAAGACTTGCATATTAGGGTTTTATTACAATATAATTTAAACCCTAATTAAGATCTTACAAGGTATACAATATGTTTCCTACCTGTCATTACTTTTTTATCTTTTAGCTCGATGACTTGTTCTAGCTGGTTGTCATAACTTAAGTTATGACTTTGAGGATACCGACCTCATGCTCCCACCGGCCCCTCAATCTTGTCTAATTGGTTCCTCTGGTAAACCCTCATTGCCTAACCGCCCAAAATGAGATCAAAGGGCTCAGTTTAAAACATTAAAAGTCATGAATAAAAGATTGAATGGGGGCAATTTAAATCATTTCAATTCACAACTCTTCACCTTTGCTAAAATCAATGGGTGGTTCTTTAAAGGTAGTTACTAACTACTTTGTAATTGTTCTTCCATTGACTAAGAGGGCCAAAGAATTTATTTACTTGCTCTATTAATAGATTGGTTGGTAAGGGTTGATGATCAAGGTAGCAGAGACACAGACCTACATGTCTATATCTAGAATGTGAAGATTGGTGAAGAAAAACATAGGTTTTGAAAGTTTTATGTTTGAAGGTGGTATTCAATATATACAAGGGAGTTAAACATAAGAAGAATGTGTAGAACCTGTTGATTGTATGAAATAAAAGAGATGGATAGAGAGCCATGATGTCATCATTAGCATGAAAATGAATGCAGGGGTTTGGTACTGAGGTATATGTTTCCTAATTGAAGAAAATTATTGAATGATGAATATGAGTATCATCAAAGATTTTGAATCTTGCAGATGGAAGTTGTTGTAATATGATTATAGATATAAGTTATTATGTATTGAAAGAAAGTGATGCATCAAGTGTTGTGAAGTGTATGAGTGAAGGAGATGTTTTCTTGTTGCAGAGATTGAAAAGAAGGATAATGTTATGTAGAGAAACAAAGAGATCCTATGTATTTTTTATTTTCATTTAAATTTGTAATGTATGCTATTATGTCATTGAGATAATGTATGTGTCAATGAGACAATCATTTTACTAGTGAGGCTATTTTTGTCAATGAGACATGATGATTTTCCAATGAGGCATGTAATGTATCCCAATGAGGGTTGGCTAGTGAAGCCTAATAAGATTTATCTTTATAGAGGTTTTTCACTCTTCTAGGGTTTTCCACTCAAAAATTGGTGTCATCTTTTTTCTTGGTGTTGTGTGACATTGTGTTTAACAAGATCCTCTTTGTTTATGATGTCATGTTCAATTATACCTATGATACAATCAACATGTAATGCCTCAATGTTTGAAGTGTCTTGATTTTCTCTGCATTATTAGTCAAGTTATTAAAAGTGAAAAAGTTTGATGTCTCATTAGACCATTGATTCACCCCCTCCTCTCAGTGGTCCCATACTCCAACAAGTGGTATCAGAGCATAGGTTTCCTATATAAGTCTAATAGTCTTGGGTAGGTCCTAATAATGGAGTACCATGGGAAACTGTAGAAGAAATAGAGGAAGAAAAGATGCCAAGCAAAAGGTTGTAAAACAAGCCCTAGTCAAGTCAAGTAATGAGTTGTTGCATGAGTCACCCCTTAATGCTAATACAAAGTGTGACAAAGATAATGGTCTTGTAGTTGAGAGTTTTGATAAAAAGGAAGATTTCATTGTGAGTGTAGGTGAACAAGAACTTGATGAAAGAGAAGATGATTTTGTGGTTGAAATTGATGACGAAGAAGGAGATCTCTTTGTGGGTGAAGATGACTATGAACAAGAGTATGATGAACATGAGTGTGAGGTTGATATAGAAGGTGAACTCTTGTGTGCTCTAGATACAATCAAGCAACTCAGAAAAGAAAATAAGAGACTAGAAGATCAACTTCAACAAGAAAAAGACTCCAAGGACAAGGTACTTTTAGATCTTACAAAAGTTTCTTTAGATGTTGAAGAGTCTAACAAACTAATTATTAGTCTAAAGACAAAGATAGAAGAAGCAAAAAGGGTAGTTGATTTTACAAAATCTGATCTAGAAGTCAAAACTAATGAATGTTTAAAACTAGATTCATAAATAGTCTCTTTGAGAAAGGAATTGAAAAAGGCATCTTCTAAGTTGCACAAGAATCTACAATTTGAAAAGAGTACTGAATGCTTAAATGACTTGTTGAGAAAGAAAAAGCATTATAAGGACACTATAGGCCTAGGAAATGAAGAAGGGCAGACTTCTGAAGTTAGGAATACACCAAGGAAGAAGATAGATTTGGGTCATCATGCTGCTACTCCTATAGATAAGACAAAATCTAAATGTGTTGATGAAGGTAGAAGAACAAATAGGACCTCAAGGCCTCCATCTATTAGGCAATACCATTCAATAAGGTACAACTATTATTAGTTTCATGGTTATTTCTATTCTTGTCATATTTATGGCCATAGAGCTAGAGATTGTAAAACTTATACAAGAAATGATTTTGGATGGAATACGAATCCTTATGAATGATCAAATAGAAGAAGCAATGTTCTATGCTATAAATGCAATCGACTAGGTCATAGTACAATATTTTGTTATGCTCAAACAAGAAATGATGTTTCTAGTTTTTCAAGAAGACATAAGTTTTTTATTTCTCAACTTGGTAATAATGTCACTTGTTTTAAGTCTCATAAATTTGGGCATAAGGCACAATAGTGTGGGAGTCAGTTGAAGAAATCATCTACATGCAACAAGAACATAGATAGCCTAAATAAGTATAAGAATGAAGAACCTAAGAGGATCTGGAGGAAAAAACATGTGCACGAGAGAAAAAACTAAGCTTGTGCATACTGCACAAGAAACATTCATAACTACTTAAAGGTTAGCTTGATGACAGGGGGAGATAATCACTACTTTACCTTTTTGTCCCAATAAGTTAAAAGAATTATTTCATAAGAAGACTAGTACAATCATTATGATTATCTTTGTGACCCTTGTGTTAGATCTTCTAAAAATAAAGTCCAATGTGATGACAGGGAAGAATAATTTTTTTCATGCTTTAATGTTGCTATGTTTACATGGATAATTGCAATGGTCTAGAGAGAGAAACAGTCAAGACACATGGTCTCTATGACAAAATCTTTCCTATAATAGAAGTAGTATTTAGTGAGTATGAGTATTGGTATAGTCCTTTGGGACAATTCAGATCAAACAGTGCTTTCAAGACAGAACAATATTCTTTGTCATAGTTCTCTTGTTGGTGTTGAATCATTTTATTATCTTATTGTGTAGGAGGGTACGGCTTCCATCAAAGTGTTAAAAGGCAGAGCCTTCTTGTAGTTTCAAGTGCCCCTAGTAAACATGTTTGCAGTACATTAGACAGATGCCATGAGATGTAAAGTTTCTTCATGAGATGTTGTATGGAGTATGTTTAGGACAAGACATAATGATTGAGAAGATAGTCATTCTTGGAGAGTACTAGTTGGAAGTTGATGCTTTGTGTCTAAAGTGTTTGACCAGTGTAGATTATATGCTGATAGAAATAGAGGAGGAGTAGACTCAATGATGCCTTAATGATGTTGTAGACCTTTGTAGTGTATAGATCTTTTGTGTGTAGATCTTAGTGTGCATACCTTATGTGGTTCATTTGATGCAGTAACAGAACTATATACAATTTACAGGACCTTCTTGGTGAGCAGTAAGAGCAGTGAATGTACCTTCATGACAAGGTATAGGCCTAATCATTCTCTTGTTGTTGCAGTGACAAGTGTGTTTATGTTGGTGCTTGTTGGTGCATCACGTTGTATCCTTTGAATGAGGACAATGATGTTCATTCATTCTTGGGATCATGGTCTTTGTGTTTCTTTGCCATGGAATAGTGTAAGCATAATGGTGATAATCATATCTACTGAAAAGGATAGGATAGGTCAGTGCTTCTTAGAAGATGATAATCTCCTAGAGTCTTTAGTATATATATAGTGACAATGATGAATATAGTGAAATATGGTCTTATTCCTGTCTCTGACAATATAGTGAAGTGGGTTTTATTTCTAACAATGTGTTATGCCTTTCTATCAGCAACATATGATAGTGGTTTGTGAAGTGTCATCTCTGTCAGTGGGGGAGTTATGTGATTTCTTGTTGCAATCCTGAAGCTCATAGCTGTGTTGTTAGACTCCTACATTAGATATCTTATGGTTCTTGAGAGTGACTTGGACTATATATATATATATATATATATATATATATATATATATATATATATATATACAGTGACATGATGAATACAGTGAAGTATGGTCTTATTCTTGTCTCTGATAGTATAGTGAAGTGGGTTTTATTTCTAACAATGTGTTATGCCTTTCTATCAACAGCATATGATAGTGGTTTGTGAAGTGTCATCTCTATCAGTGGGGGAGTTGTGTGATTTCTTGTTGCAGTCCTGAAGCTCATAGTTATGTTGTCAGACTCCTACATCAGATATCTTATGGTTCTTGAGAGTGACTTGAACAATGAGGGCTTTATGTTTTCTCTTGATATGCAAGAGACGGTACTTCATCAATAAATTTGTTGCCAGTGGGTACATGGTGCATGTTCTTGATAGAGATGCTTTGGTGAAATTGTTGATGGACTATAAATAGTAAAATTACTATTGCCTTGTGTATTGCAGACTTTGCAAGTTTAATGTGCAGGAGTAGTGCTTCGATGTTGGTAGTTGATAGGTGATAAAAGTGTTTCAATTTTTTTAATCTCTAATAGTGTTGGCTTTGTGTATTTATAGTGCATTATAATCTTTCACAAGGCAATCTTCTCTTTTGGGGCAGTGTTTACAGAGGGCAATGTTCTCTTTTCAAGGTGTTGCATGATGTGGTAAATGGTTTCCATCATAATGATCTCATAGTACTAAAACAATGTTCTTTGTTCTAATGAGGATAATGATTGCCTTTACAGTTGACAGAGATTAAATGTTTAAATCGTAATCTTAACTGGTCTGATCCATCTTGAGATGATGGTATGCTTTGACAATATCAGTGATATGCATTTTTTTGAAACAGTGCTCCATGACAGTATTATGCATTTTGTGTTTGCCTATGTCTCAAGGGGAGCACATCATCCTTTGTCATTGGATGTCAAAAGGAGGAGTGAGATAGTGATGTGGTTTTTGTCATCAATGACAAAGGGGGATATTATAGAGTGTCTTTTTGTCATTGATGTCAAAAGGTTGTTCATAAAAGGAAATGGATTGACAAGATTCATATAAGGGAATGTTTAGTTGAAGTTGAATTTCATCTATGCTTTATCTCTCATCTATTCTTCATATCTCATGTTTCATAAGTCGTGTTAAACATTGATGTAAGTGTGGAGCTCTTAGTTTGGATTGGTGCCATCATAATCATACATCATACTATATGCTTTGGGAG
This sequence comes from Cunninghamia lanceolata, assembly GCA_027924645.1. Lineage (NCBI taxonomy): Eukaryota > Viridiplantae > Streptophyta > Pinopsida > Cupressales > Cupressaceae > Cunninghamia > Cunninghamia lanceolata. The sequence continues at coordinate 6,973,022 of BSBN01000016.1, forward strand.
ATCTTGAAGATTTGTCATTTAGGTCAAAAAGGGTTGATGATGATGAAGGAATGAAAGGAATGACATTGATAATGACAATGTGTTCCAATGTGTTCATGTTTAGTTAATGTAGAGTAGAGAGACATCAAACGTTTGGCTCAAGAGAAGGTTTGACTCAAAAGTTTGGTCTTCATCTTTGCTCTTCTTATTTACATTCATTTTGTTAATGAATCAGGTAATATGGTATTGTATTGATATTACTTAGAATGGTCATGATGCACAAAGTTTAAATTGTATAAGGTGTAATGTCGAGATCTTTGAGTATATGTTAGAAGACTCGCATATTAGGGTTTTATTACAATACAATCTAAACCCTAATTAAGATCTTACAAGGTATACAATATGTTTCCTACCTGTCATTACCTTTTTATCTTTTGTCTCGGTGACTTGTTCTAGCTAGTTGTCATAACTTAAGTTATGACTTTGAGGGTACCAGCCTTGTGCTCCCACCGACCCCTCAATCTTGTCTAATGGGTTCCTTCGATAAACACTCATCGCCTGAGTGCCTCAAATGAGATTAGAGGCTTAATTTAAAATGTTAGAAGGAATGAATAAAAGATCAAATGGTGGCCATTTAAATTGTTTCAAATCACAATGGCTCTTCACCTTTGCTAAAATTAATGGCCGGTTCTTTAAAGTCAATTGCTAACTGCTTTGTAACTATTCTTCCACTAACTGAGAGGGCCAAAGAATTTATTTACTTTATCTTTATAATAGATTGGTTGGTAAGGATTGATGATTTAGGTAGTAGAGACACAGACCTACATGTCTATATGTAGAATGTGAAGATTGGTGTAGAAAGTTTTATGTTTGAAGGTGGTATTCAATATATACAAGGGAGTTAAACATAATAAGAATGTGTAGAACCTGTTGATTGTATGAAATAAAAGAGATGGACAGAGAGCCATGATGTCATCATTAGCATGAAAAATAAATGCAGGGGTTTGATACTGAGGTATGTGTTGCTTACTTGAAGAAAATTGTTGAATGATGAATCAATGAGTATCATCAGAGATTTTGTATCTTGTAGATGGAAGTTGTTGTAATATGATTATAGATATAAGTTATTATGTATTGAAATAATGTGATGCATTATGTGTTGTGAAGTGTATGAGTGAAGGAGATGTTTTCTTGTTGTAGAGATTGAAAAGAAGGACAATGTTGTGTAGAGAAACAAAGAGATCCTCTGTATTTTTATTTTCATTCAAATTTGTAATGTATGCTATTATGTCAATGAGACAATCCTTTTTCCAGTGAGGCTATTTTTGTCAGTAAGACATCATGATTTTCTATTGAGCCTAATAAGATTTATCTTTATAGTGGTTTTTTACCCTTCTAGGGTTTTCCACTCAAAAACTGGTGTCATGTTTTTCTTGGTGTTGTGTCACGTTGTGTTTAACAAGATCCTCTTTGTTTATGATGTCATGTTCAATTATACCTATGATATAGTCAACATGCTATGACTCAATGTTTGAAGTGTCTTGATTTTCTTTGCATTATCAGTCAAGTAATTAAAAGTAGAAAAGTTTGATTTCTCATTAGACCACTAATTCACCCCCCCCTCAATGGTCCTATACTCCAACATATTTGTCTAACCTAAAACATTCTGATTACTTTAATCCTAGCCATTGGAGCAAAAGTTTCTTCAAAATCTATTCCTTCAATTTGAGAGTATCCTTTACACACAAGCCTTCCTTTATTTCTTATAATTTCTCCATTTTCATTTATCTTGTTCTTGAAAACCCATTTAGTTCCAATGTCATTTCTATCAACAGGTCTAGGAACCAATTCTTGAGTTTGATTCTTCTCTATCTACATTAGTTCTTCTTCCATGGATTTTACCTAAATTTCATCATTGCAAGCTTCATTCATAGTTTTTGGTTCAACCTTTGAAAGGAAATAGTAATCCACTTGTTCTTCTACAACTCTTTTCCTTGTCAATACCCCTTTGTTTTTGTCACCTATAATCTAATCTTCAGAATGATTAATCCTTACATACCTAGGATTCTTAACAACACTTTCCAGAGCCTCTTCTTCATCTTGACTGTCTTCTTGCTCAACTTTTTCTTCATCCACTATAGTCATAAGTTCATCTAGTTCATAGCAACTCAGATATGATATTCCTTCCTTGCCTTCATCCACCTTTACATTAGCACTCTCAACAATCTTATTCAGTCTCTTATTGTAGCACCGGTAGGCCTTACTCTTGGTAGAGTAACCAAGTAAAATTCCTTCATCACATCTAGCATCAAACTTGCCTAGTTCTTCATCTCTTCTGATATAACATTTCCTTCCAAAAACTTTGAAATACCTCACTGTAGGAACTTTTCCATACCATAATTCAAAAGGAGTTTTAGAGTTGTTACCTTTAACTTGAACTTGGTTTAGGATGTATAATAGTATGCATGGCTTCTTTCTAGTATACTTCCGATAGGTCAACTTCCTTTAACATAGTCCTGGAAGCTTCTTGAATTGTTTTGTTCTTTCTGTCAACAACTCCATTCTTCTAAGGAGTCAAGTGCAGACAACCGTCTCTTTATCGCTTGTTCTTCATAGAAAATATTGAATTCATTTGATGTGAAATTGCCTCCTCTATCAGACCTCAAGCATTTGATCCTCAATTCTAACTCATTCTCAACCATTGCCTTGAAAACTTTGAACTTTTCTAGGGCTTTGAATTTTTCTTCTAGAAAGGTGACCCAAGTCATTCTAGAATATTCATCAATAAGAAACATAAAATATGGTGCAGGGGCACCCTCATGTACATCTTAATCAACGTCATACACAAAATTTGGGGAAATAAAAAAAATATTTTAATTCTCCAACACTCCAAGTAAAAGACAAGGCAAGTTGCATATGGACAAAAATCCTAGTCACCTACATGCTAGAAGATAAAGATAGGACAATGAAGAGTTTTCAATCACCCAAGTCATAAAATAAAACAATAAAAGAATCCCAAGAGTCACCTTTCTCAATGTTGGATTCCACGAAGCAAGAAGAAGAATACCAAGAGTCATTGGAGCCCAAAATGAGGAAGATGAAACTATGCAAAGGAGATCTTATAAATAGATTGAAGTTTGGCTCCAAAGAGGCATTGAAAATAAGAGAGGAGCCCAAGTTTATTTCTGATTTTTGCAGGTCATCAAGACGACGTCCATGGGTGATGATGAAGATAATTCTCTAAGGGAAATGCATCCATTTTGATGAGGCAAAGAAGGTGAACATCCATGGTGACTTGTTAGATGAAAAAGTTTTGAATTTGTTAGCTTATGGAGGTGGATAGCTGGAAAGTTTGTTGGACATATTTCATAGTTGGATTTGTGGAGGTTATGTATGTGTGTTACCATCTTGATTGGCTACATAAAAACATTTGGGTTGTAAGTATTTTTTGTTCTTCATGTTTTATGAAATTCTCAAGATATGGTGTTACTTCATAGTTGAAATTGTTGCTACAACATTCACAATTTATTTGAACTTAAGGGCTGCAAGTTTAATAGATTAATATCTATTTATTTTTCTGTAACTAAAGGAATCAAAGGAACAAACAAAAATCCTTAATGGCTGGAAATCATCAAAGTTAATTTTCATCTAAGAAAAGAGGAGTAATCTTGGTCAACAACAATCTTAAGGCTGAAATTTAACAAGGATATGTTAGCACATTCAATTTGTTTCAATTGTTGAAGTTTTGAGCACATGATTATGATAATTTGAAGGCATGAATATTGTTGTCATCACAATGCACATAAGAGAAGTTGATTGGGCTACATGATGGGACAATCCTTCATTGGATTCTCTTGTCTTGTCTGCATCAAATTGGTATCAGAGCTAGAAGATTTTGGGAAGTGATTTGACTAATTTGGATAACGTGGTTCAATTGATTTGATGTTTAAGGATGGCTCTTAATAAGAAGAAAGATGGAAAAAGGGCATCATCATTGTTAAATACATTGTTCAAGTTGGCTAAGAAGCTAGAGTAGGAAGAAATGGTGGAGGAAGAAATTGCAGCCAAGAAAGAAAGCAAGATGGAAAAGGAAATCTTATTCTGAACTACTTGCAAGTCCAAAGGTAAATGTTGTCAAGTTGTGATTTTAGATATCTGCATGGATAATATTGTTTCTGAATACATGGTAGATAAATTAGGTTTGGAAAGAATACCACACCCCACACCCTATTCTGTGAGTTGGCTTCAAACCGGTAACAGGTAATTGTAAATGAGAAATGCAAATTTGAGTTTCAAATAGGCCCTTATAAGCATGAAATAGTTTGTGATATTATGCATTTGGATGTATGTCATATTGTGTTTGGAAGGTTGTGGCATTATATCAGGGTAGTGAAGTATAATAGAAAAACAACACATATGACATTATGGACAAAGATGGCATGAAATTTACATTAACAACCTTGAAGGATGAGTGCATAGGAATTGAAAGCTTATTGTTAAGTGAGAAGATGGAAGTACAACAATATGAAGCAAAGCCAAATGAGGTAATGGTTGAGGTAAAAAATTTTGAAAACATGGTTTTTGAAAAATCAATTGAACAAGAAATGGAAGAGTTCTCTTTTGAATTTGCTCAAACTTATGAAAGAAATAGTGACATTAATGTTGAAGTGGGTGATGTTCAGGAAGAAGAAGAAGAGGAAGAGACAACAAAAGAAGCTATAGAGGACTCAAGAATAGTCCAAAGAGAGAAGATAGTTATGGAGGATAAGGAGATAGCATGGTTCTCAGGAAAAGAACTGAGAGTTGAGAATGTTGATGTCAAGGAGAATGAAAGAATGGATGAACAATTCAGAAATGAAAATGAATGGCTGAGTATGGTTGAGGTGTAGTCAAAGAATTTGGAGAATAATTAAAAGAAAAGAATGTGTGGCAAACAACATTAGGTGGATGAAGAAGTGATGTATGAAGAAGAAAAATAGGATTTCTTTAATATGTTTATTTCTTGAGCAGGTAAAGAAGACAAAGTGGATGAAAGAGAAAATAAATTTACAATTACAGTCCAAGGTCAAGTTAGAACAAGAAAACAAACAAAATCACATGGCTACATTGTAACAAGTTGGCCTTAGCTCAAGAAGTATGTTGTTGGACCAAAAAGCATAGCACCAGTAGATACAAATGTACTTGAGATCCAGCAAAATGAAAATAATGCATGCATGCAAAGGAACTAGAAGACAAGAAAGAAGATCCATATTTGAGGTGGAACTCAAATTTTTTTTCCTGGGGAGTATGGTGCAGGGGCACCCTCATTCACATGTTAATCAACATCACACACAAAATTTGGGGAAATTAAACAAATATTTTAATTCTCCAACATTCCAAGTAAAAGACAAGGCAAGTTGCATATGGACAAAAATCCTAGTCACCTACATGATAGAAGACAAAGATTGGACAATGACGAGTTTTCAAGCACCCAAGTCATTAAAGAAATCAATAAAAGAATCCCAAGAGTCACCTTTCTCCATGTTGGATGCCACCAAGCAAGAAGAAGAATACCAAGAGTCATTGGAGCCCAAAATGAGGAAGATGAAACTATGCAAAGGAGATCTTATAAAGATGAGCATAAACACAATTAACACAATTGACACCAAGATTTTTAATGTGGAAACTTGGTTAAGGGAAAAGTACAGTGGGGGTTAAACCACAAGATTCATACCCTATTAAAAGTACTTAAAAATAGGAAGACAGTTGCCTTCGGGCGCACTGCCCAGAGCTCATTGCTCAAAAGAGGCTCACTGCTCAAAAGAGGCTCAATGCCTACAGAAATTTATGTTTAATGTAGAAAGAATTAACTAAAAAATAGCATCTTCTTCATGCCTAGTTCAGTCTCATTGAATGCTCACAAAACTAATGCTCTTCTCCCAAATACTTCTTCACTATCACTTCATCCTTTACTATTCTTGTTCCTCTACTCCTCTTCTCTACTCTGCCTCTAATCCTTTCTTGGGATTTGATTTTTTTGCACAAGGATAATTTTCCACAACTCAACTGCACGCCTTTATAAGCTTCATCAACCTTGGAATAAACATCAAGGTCAGCACTCCAAATAACTAACTTAATGTGAATCACTAAGTTGTTGGCCAAACATAACTGGGACTCAAATCTTCCTTGATCAACATGCCACACTCCATAGAATTGCTCTTAGATCATCTGCAACATGCTTGAATCATCCGACTGGGCAAGACTGGGAAAAATAACAACACTAAAGAAGAAATCTTCAACAACAAGCTCAATCTTCAATGCAGACCTCCAACACAGCAATCACATGATCTAGAGACCTCCAAAAGCTCATTGAATTCAACAACAACATCTATACCAATCTAAAACATTAGAATCACTTGCATCACCTAGAACCTCAAGAACACCGTCTGCCATGATTGTCACACTAGAAATATTGCTTGCAGACCTCCAAACCATGAACCACTTGAGTTGATGATAGACACTGACTTCCCAAACATGCCTCTAGAACCACAGATCATAATATTTCAATGCGGAGCAATCCAGACAAATTTACTGTCAGTATGTCTCTTCTGAACACAACAAAACCTAGTTCTGCTCAGATGGTCATAGCTTCTTCAAATCTTCATGTGGAGCTCTCAAATCCTACCTGAAGCTTCCTTAGACAATCCTCTACACAACCATATGATCCACGTACTTAGATCTTCATTAATTTTATCAATATCCTCAACATTTCAGTCTTCTAACTAGTCAATAAAATAGGATACAATTGACACCAATGGCAACAGGGATATGTTGACATCAATGACAACACCGATTAGGCACATATTTACAACAAATTATACCTTAAAACTCTAATTATGCAAATATGATAGAAAATGGATGAATATCAGAAAATGCTGCTATAGAAAGATGTAAATTGACAAATAATTATGCACCTATTTTCTGGGTTTTGAAGCGGAACAGTCGAGGACTAAAGAGCGGGCACCCAAGTCCAAGGCCCCACATTTTGTTAGGATCTACAAACAAGATCTACAACCTATTCCTGATATACCAAAGGTTTTCCCATCACAAAACTTTGAGGACTAATGAGTGGGTGCCCTAGTCTAGGGAGCTGTTTCTTTCTCTGATCTACAATTTTGACACTCTATTGTACCCTCCTGCAACTTCACTTTCTCTAGATCTGACACCTATAGCCTGCAATCATGAAAACTTTAGGAGGGGGCTGTGGTGTTTAGAGGCTTACCTCAGTCAAGCCCCGGAGAGACATTCAAGTCTTTCGAACACTGTTGTCAGATAGAGAGTACATGCCCTTGGGAGGCAGAGGCAAAAACCAAATGACAAATGCTTACAAACACAAATGATCTCACCTTGTAGTGAAGATCTCATGGAGGAAGAAGCTCTTCATGCCATGAGAAGATGATTGCTCAAATCAGAAAAACACAAATCTACCCTTGCAACACAATGGAAGCCTTAAATCACCTTTAGGATGCATAAAATTCACAATAACAATCTAGTTTACAAATGAATGCCTAAACATGCTTTTATATGCAACTACAAACACTCCCACCAATATTTTGTAATTCAAACTTACCATGTCAGCATAGGACCCAAATAACGGTCACAAGCTGACACGTAAAAACTAGGACTACCCCAAAATAGGGTAGGACTAGGGCGCAGGTGCCCAAGTCCTCCCCCTATTTTGGGTAGGGTTTACCTTGAGTGGTCCCCCTAGGTCCTATTTGCCAAGACACTTAGGGCTTTTCTCATTGGGATGTTGAAATATGATCTAATATGTCCTAAATACAGCTAAGAGACCCAAGAGCTAAACCTTATGAGGGAAAAGCCCCCAAGGGGACATTTTCCAATGTTACATTTAGCCCCCACTTTAATGTATGTATAAACATGAGGCCAATACATGCATCAAAGTACAGTCAACAAACACAACAAACACACCTAGCATGGAGAAGACATGTCAAACACATTGAAGACAATGACAAGCACACAAAACATGGAGAAGACAATTATAGTCACAAAAAACATGGAGAATACATTGAATGCAAAGAAGACACATTAATGCATAGAAGACATGAATGATGTATTTTCTTTTCTTTTTCTCATATATATGAAATGTAGATGCAAGTACAAGAAAGTAAACAAACCTCTCATAATGTAGGATGTACTCATCGCATAGGTCTTTAAACTACATATATGGGGAAACACACATGCAAGACACACCAAACCTCCCAAAATGTAGGATGTACTCATCGCATAGGTCTTTAAATTGCATATGGGGTAACAAACATGCCACACAAAGCAAGCACGCCAAAAACACACACTTTGAAAACATGGAGAAAACACGACAGAGAAGTGATGGAGTGTTCCTATTTCTAGGTTCAACACCATCTTAGGCACATTACAGGCACACATTAATGATTGGGCTTCACCACAACAATCACCAAAGACATGCTTAAGGGTTGAATTAGTCACAGAACTGCTCCTCGCCTCTGCAAAGGACTTTTGAAAATGACAGGATGGTGCAATCTGCTCTGAGAAATACACCACCCCCTCCTCCACAGAGGGCTTAAAATAAAAAAGGATATGTGTGGTATCCCACCTCCATAGAGGGATTAGATGATTGATTGATTGATTGCAAACAAACTTAGAGTGCAAGATGTAGTCATCGCACAAGTCTTTAGACTACACCTGAGGACAAACACATTGCTAACATCTACAATAGACAACTTACCTTATATATGCCCCCACCTTAAGGTGGTTGATATCACGCATCGATATCAAGCATATTAAGGTACAAAGAAAACACACAAGGGAACATAGACTTTTGCAAAGCCCATGCCCCCTGGAGATGACATGTACTTTAAGATCACCAAATGTTTCCACAAACACATCCCTGCAAGAAACATGTTAGTGTCTACATAATCATGATAAAGAACAACATCAATGCATATGATTAACCACACAAAGAGCCAAGGTTATACTATAAATTCAGAGTTCAAGGATAACCGTGGGGCCATATCATGAAGATCTCCAAATTGAGTACCACTAAGTCTAGATCCAAAGACAAACAAAGTGCACAGAGCATCAGTATTGTTATGATTTGTAAATGAGATAAAAGCATCATCAAAATCACTACACAGAAAGTACAAGTGCTTCCACTAGCCAAGCATCGGATAAGATATACAACCCCATCATCATATTAGGAACTAAGTCCAATTTTTGATTTCTCGTGAAAGGGACGCTAGGTCCGCATCAGTATAAATATTTTTTTCATCATCCACCCACTAGATAGAAACACTAAAGGAAGGGAAACAATAAATAAGAGAGAAGAAACAAATGTCTTAGGGATAGTCACGTAGGAGGGTGCCCCCAAGTCACCAACCGCAACACTATGTCCATAAGACACAACACACAACAATGAAATCAGAGAGAGAGGCAATATAGAAGAATGATGATACAAATAGAAGGTCACAACAAAGGTGGTCTCCTAGTATCTCGGACCTTACAAGAGAATTAGGGGTCATCTCAAGAGGCCTAAACAACACATAACACATCACAAGGGAAGGACATAATGAGAGAGATAAAGGGTTAGAGATACTTACTTGTAGGATCTCCTGGGCTAGCGGTTATCAAGTAAATCTTCATCATCCTCCCACTCCTAAATTTTAGAGGAAAGAGGGGCATAAGGTACCATAGCTCAATTATTGTCTTTGTCTTTAGGTTGTTCATTGTTAGGATCATCTTTGTTTGGTTCAATGTTTGGATCAATGTTTTCTTGTTGAGATGCAAGGTTTATGGCATAAGCTTGTCTTCTTCTTCTTCTTTCTCTCACTTTTCTATTTCTTTTTGTCTTACCACTTATCTCTTGTAAGATAGGGCTTTGCTCTCTCATAGGTTTTTTAATTCTCAAAGAAGAAGCACCACAATCAAATCTCATTTGTCTAGGTGGAATATTTTTTTGTCAATAATTACCTCTTGATCCTTGTAAGGATGGTGGGGGAGGAACCTCAGCATAGGAACCTTGTCCTTATGGTCTATGGTTCTCTTCAAATGTGGGTTTCTTGTCTTTTGTTATTTCTTGTCTAGAAGGACCAATCATTGGATGTAATAGTTTTGCTTTGTAATTTCTATAGCTCAAGAAGTTAAAGTCTATTTGTGGTTTAGGTTTCTCTTTAGATTTGTCCCAAAAGTAATCCATTGTAAAGTGTTGTTGTGTAATTAAAGGTTTGTATGTATTTTGATGAATAACATGCACTTGTCCGTTCAAACAAAATTTTACACATTTATAAATTGTTGAAGGGACAACTTTCATAGCCTTTAACCATGGATGTCCAAGTTTTATTTGAAATAGGTTAGAATAATGGACAACATCATACCATTGTTCTACATCTTTCTCAAATATAGTTAGCAACAATGGTATCTTACCCAAAGGTTTTACAAAGGTTCCCTTATGTGTTTTAATCATCATATCTGAAGGGTCATAAGATCCTTGCATCAAATTATGTAAATAGAGGAACTCTTCCGTGGACACATTTGTCATACAATTAGGATCAATAAGGGTTCCATACACAGGGTTTCCCATTATTTTCATAGTGATGTAAAGAGGTTCGTCAGTATCTCCGATTGTTCTATCATGAGGTGTAAACACAATTTCAAGTTCAGGGACCTTTCTCTTCAAGTAAGGCCTGGGAGGGAACCTATTGTTGTTGTTGTGATTAGAGGTGATTTTTATATGGTAAAATTAATTAAAAATTATGTTTTAACAATTTTCCATAAGTATGCAAAGGACAACTGTAAAACTATGTGCGAAAGTGACCTTAAATACTTGATTTTTTGTACTTTTTCAATGCCAATAAGTGAAAGCAAAGGTGTTGTAAGGATTTTGATCATGGGAAGAAAAATATATGTCTTATCTCAGTCCAATACAGAAATAAGATCCTTCACAACACACTCTTGGTGCAAATCTAAGATGATGTCAAGTCAAAATATAGTGAAAATGCACTAAAATAAGCAGTTTTTCACCAAATCTCAATGCAAAAGAGCATGACAAAGGGTGTTGTGAGGAAAATGATGATGGAAATAAAATTATATTAGTAATTACAGCCACTTAATGCAAAAATGTCTATCACAACACACTTATAGTGCCACTCTAGGTCAAACCCTAATGAAAATATAGCAAAAATAGGCAATTTTTCACGGTTTTTCAATTCCAAGACCTACCCAAAGGGGTGTTGTAAAGAATTTTAGGAGGTGAAAAAAATAATATAAGTGATATCAGTCACCTACAAGAATAAAATCTGTTACAACACGCTTAGGGTACAAACTAGGCCAAACCCTAGGGAAAAACTAGCAAAAATATGCAGTTTTTCACCAAATTTTTAGTACAAAGGCCAATAACAAGGTGTTGTAAAGAATTATAGGAGGGTAAAAAGATAAAACCAATGATATAATTCAATTAGTGAAAAAATATTCTTTACAACATGCCTATAGTGCAAGATTAGAGAGTCGATAAGGCCAAATTTAGTGAAAATTGATGTTTTTCAAGCCCTAGGTTTGAAATCTTGATGTAAAATGCTATATGAATGTTTTTCAAGATGATATATGATAAAAATACATGATATCAGATCTGAAAATTATTTCCATGCTCTAATATGCAAAATGCAAGTGCAAATCTAATGAAAAATCAATGAAAATGCTAGTTTTTGTTGAAATTTTCTATGCAAAAATGCAAATTTTTGAAATCAAAATGCAAATTTGTTCTAAAATGCAAGGCTAAAACCAAATTAAAACTTGAATTATCCTCTAAAATCAGTATAAAAATATGAAACAAGATTTTACCTACAAACCCTAGATTTTGGAATTACTAGGTTATATGCAAAATTTACAATTTTCAACAAAACCCTAGCAATTTGATGATGAAAATGCCATGCAAGATATTGAATTTTTGTAATTTTCTGCAATTTAAATCAGATATAATTCAAAAATCAGAAATTTGATGAAATTCAAACTAATTAATGCAACATGCAAACTAGGGTTTGCAATTTTTTTTTTCCAAATTTTCCAATTTTTCAATTTTTTTGTAAATTTTCCAATGCAATAAGATGAATGACTATATGAATAAATGAAATTACTGTAAATCTGAAGCAAAAAACTTAGAAAGGTGCAAATAAGTCTAATAACATGGGTTTACCAAAATGTAAAGGGTAAAATTTGGATAGTTGAGTTTTTGGTAGTTTTGTGTATGTATCCTCCTTTCACCCTTTCATTCAAGGACCTAGGGTCAAGTTGCAATGTACTATCCTACCCCAAGTCACTATGAGATGTAGGGAAACCTGGATTTGTTTGATTTGATTGATAATTATCTTCTCTTATGCTTAATTATACCTTAAAACCCTAGTTAGACAAATACGACAGTAAACAAATGAATATCAGAAAATGCTACTACTGAAAGATGTAAATTGACAAATAATTGTGCACCTATTTTTGAGGTTCTGAAGTGGAACAGTCAAGGACTAAAGAGCGGGTGCCCAAGTCCAAGGCCCTACATTTTGTTAGGATCTACAAACAAGATCTACAACATGTTCTTGTTGTACTGAAGGTTTTCTCATCACAAAACTTTGAGGACTAATGAGTGGGCACCCTAGTCCAGGGAGTTGTTTCTTTCTCTGATCTAAAATTTTGACACTCTGTTGTACCCTCCTACAACTTCACTTTCTCTAGATCGGACACCTATAGCCTATAATCATGAAAACTTTGGGAAGGGGTTGTGGTGTTTAGAGGCTTACCTCAGTCAAGCCCCAGAGAGACATTCAAGTCTTTTGAACACCGTTGTCAGATAGAGAGTGCGTTCCCTTGGGAGGCAAAGGCAAAAACCAAATGATAAATGCTTATAAACACAAATGATGTCACCTTGTAGTGAAAATCTCATGGAGGAAGAAGCTCTTCATGCCATGAGGAGATGATTTCTCAAATCTGCAAAACACAAACACATAGACAACACAATTCTGCCCTTGCAACACAATGGAAGCCTTGAATCACCTTTAGGATGCATAAAGTTCACAATAACAATATAGTTTACAAATGAATGCCTAAACATGCTTTTATATGCAACTACAAACACTCCTGCCAAGATTTTCGTAATTCAAACTTATTGTGTCGGCATAGGACTCAAATAATGGTCACAAGATGACACCCAGAAATTGGGACTGCCCCAAAATACCTGCGCCCTAGTCCTCCCCCCATTTTGGGTAGGGTTTACCTCAAGTGGTCCCCCTAGGTCCTATTTGCCAAGACACTTAGGGGTTTTCTCATCAAGATGTTGAAATATGATGTAATATGTCCTAAATGTAGCTAAGAGACCTGGGAGCTAAACCTTATGAGGGAAACACCCCCAAGGGGACATTTTCTAACATTACAGTTGGAAAGGCTTTACAAACTTTCAAGTAAATGCAATTAGCAGGTGTAAAGCCAAATTCCACAACCTTTGACATGATCCTTCCTACCTGTGCCAAAATGGGAGCATTGGAACAAGGTATGAACATCCATCAAAAAGTAATGGATAGAGGAATTTTGTCAGATGTAGTTTCAACTGGCCTGGTAGACATGTATGCAAAATGTGGAAGCATTGACAAGGCATGTGAACTATTTGGTAGAATGCCTCAAATATATGTCTCATGGAATGCAATGGTTGTGGGATGTGCACAAAATGGATTTGTTGAAAAGGCTTTAGAAACTTTCAAGAAAATGCAATTAGCAGGTGTAAATCCAAATTTGATAACCTTTACCAGCATACTACCTGCCTGTACCAGAATGGGAGCTTTGGAACATGGTATGGAAATCTATCATAACATAATTGAAGGGGGATTTTTGTCAGATAGATATGTATGCAAAATGTGGAAGCATAGATAAGGCACATGAACTATTTGATGGAATGGCTCAAAGAGATGTCATCTCTTGGAATGCAATGATTGCAAGATATGTACAAAATGGATTTTGTATGGATGCCCTCAAAATATTTGAATTAATGAAGCACTCTAAAACATATCCTAACATTGTAAACTTTTCTTGTGTTCTATGTGCATGCAACCATGTAGGTTCAATGGATGAGGGTTGTACATACTTCAATCAAATTAGTAACCCTTATTGCATTACACCTACAATTGATCATTATGTGTGCATGGTTGACCTTCTTGCTCATGCTAGCTATCTTGAGGAGACTCTAAACTATATCATTAGGATTTCATTTAAATCTGTCATGGTTGTGTGGATGTGTTTTCTTGGTGCCTGTAGATCACATATGAATGTAGGGTTAAGAGTATTTACAGTGATGCTACTTTTTTATTTAGATCCTAAAAATGATGTGATTTATGCTGTTCTCTCAAACATCCATGTAGAAGTGGGCAGGTGGGGTGAGGTTCAAAAGATAAAAAGGTTGATGAAAGATAGAGGAGTTAACATATTCCTGGATGTAGTTGGATTCAAGGCCATAAAATGGTAAATTCTATTTGTGTGGGAGATAGATCACATCCACAGACATGAAATCTCTATAAAGTTGGAGAAATTATCTTGGGAGATGAAGGTAGGATGGCATTTTCCAGATTCAGGGCATTTACTAAATGATGTGGAAGTGGAGGAAAAATAATTATCTCTACCACCATAGTGAAAAGTTGGCAGTTGCATTTGGCTTGTTAAACACACCCCCTAGAATAACTTCTAGAGTTTTAAGAACTTTCAAGTATGTGTCGATTGCCACACTACAACATTTATCTCCAAGTTTGTTACAAGAGAAATTGTTGTGATAGATGCAAATTGTTTCCATAGTTTTAAATAGGGACAATGTTCTTGAGGAGATGATTAGTGATGCTAAATGAATAAATCTAAAAAATAAGCTTGCAATATGTTGTAGTGGCAATTACCCTGGTAGACATGTATGTAAAATGTGGAAATAGAGACAAAGCACATGAATTGTTTGACAAAATGCCTCAAATAAATGTGGTCTCATGGACTACAATGATTGCAAGATATGCACAAATTGAACTTTTTGAGAATAAATTAAAAACTTTCAAGCAAATGCAATTGGCAGGTGTAAATCCAGAATCCACAACCTTTGCTAGCATCCTCTGTGCCTATGCCAAAATGGGAGCTTTGGAATAGGGTATGGACATCCATCAAAGCACGAAGGATAGAGAAATTTTGTCATTTGTTGTAGTTGTGACTTCCTTGGTAGACATGTATGAAAAATGTGGAACCATGGACAAGGTACATGAACTATTTGATATAATACCTCACAAAAATGTGGTCTCATGGACTGCAATGATTGCAGGATACACACAAATTGGATTTTTTGAAAATGCTCTAGAAACTCTCAAGCAAATATAGTAGAGGAAAAGAAAATTCTACCTTTAGAGAAAAGATGAAAGATTTTACTTTGAAGGTAGCAAATCTTCCCAAGGTTTACCAATCTCCAATGGATTGACATCAGAATCAAAGTAAACAATCAACTGCTCAAGCTCCACAGACTATATGAATTATAATGAAAGGATACTTAGCACCCATATTTTTCTTTGACTTAGATATTAAAGTTCATTCTTATTGTTTCTATCATTAGCAGTCTAACACAATATAATTGGATGAAAATGAAGAACCTCCATAAACAACTAAATCCTAATAATTGAAATATAGTGACATACCTTCCATGCTTCGGAAGCCTTCCAAGCATTCCTGTTGATCATGATTGTTAGTCATTCACAAACATAGAATAAAAGTTACACAACAACCTTTAGTCATCTTGAAAGATATGATGAATTCAGAGAATTCATGATCCCAAGTCTCCGTTGATTAGGTCTTAATCTACTGACATTACTCAGTGGTTGATGTGTGTTGCTGTTTTCCATTCAGGGGCCTTACGTATTTCTGCAAAGTTCATCATTATTCCTCCAAATATCCTGCTCTGTATGTCTGCTCTGCATAAATCTCCAATAATTCTACCTCTGCACTGTGAATTTAGTCAAATAATGTGCCTACAGGCTGATATTTGCATGATTTCTACCATTATTTGCAATTCTTTGCATGATATTTTCAATACTACATGCATTTAACTCGAATATACTAATGATTTTCAGTTACCTACAGGATTTTAGCATACCTCTCTATTTCTGCTTATTATTTGTCATGACTTGCAGTTATGGTGATGAATTTATGAAATTAAAAAAGGAAAAGGGTTAAAGAATGAGATTCCCAAAACTACTTGACTTAGATCACTGATCCACATACAAGCTCCCATACATGCAATGAAAAGAAGGAAACTAGAATCATACTTCACCAGGACATTCCACAAATCCGCATGATCTAGTGCAAATCTTCAAAGGAAAAGTTGACAACAACATGTAATGAAATGAAAGCGCTTCCAGTTGAACACAGCATTCACCAGTACATATCCAGAAATCAACATGAAGATTACGTAAAATTTACAATCAGGATGTAATCTGAAACTTCATATCCATTCAGTATGCTCAAGAACAGGTACATTTACAGTGATCTGAAGAAAGAACCTTGACATTTCAACAATTCTATCCTCATTAGTCTCAGTAATCCGATCTCCTAATTGATTCTACAGTAATTGGCCTTATTGCCAGATATTTTTTCTTTTTTTGTTCCCCCTCTATTAGCCTTATTGCCAGATATATCTATCTATCTCCTCTTTCTCTTAGCCTTATTGCCAGATATATCTATCTATCTCCTTTTTCTATCATCTATTCTCATGTATCAGGATCTGGCTCTTATATAGAACAAATGCCAGAAAACAGTTACAATGATCCAAGGATCAGGATCCTCTCATAATAATCAATGGTCCAGATGAAAAGCACATGCTTTGCCAGTTGGCAAATGTACAGCTGGCATAGAATATTCCAGCATCTTTGATTTGATTCGGTCTCCAGCTGGCAAACAACATATTTGACAATATCCTCCTCATTTCTGGTTCATGTTGCCTCCATGTGCAACTTTGTAATTATCAGCAACAGCTCTAACAGCATCATGACTTCCTGCAAATAAACAGACAAACATTAAGTTCATCATCATGTGGATAAACAACAGGAATTTAAACGTTTTATTAAACAGGCTTCCAAAATGTGCAGCTACAGGTAATTGGGCTTCAAATCAGTGAAAATTATGCACTAAATGCATAAACAGCGTTAAAACACTTGGGTCAACCATCGTTGACTAGAAATCAGGCAGTCGGGCTTTCAAATTTCTATCGCTCTATTTTCCCGCCCATTTTCATGTATATCGGGTTTCATTAAAATGCAAAAGATGACGTCACCGTCATATTTAGTTAAGATCAGGAGATAAATGTAATATCGGGTCACCTAAGGAAGATGATCAGGTGGTGAATGTAATATGACCCCTTTGCGGCCAAGGTAACCCTCTCGAAAGATCAGGATGATGATCATCATCAGGATATCCGGGGCTTTTGTTTAAACTTAGAACATGACGTCATCGTCATATTCGCGAACCGGATCATGTTTTGGAAAAAATCCTGCCGAAGGGAAATGTGATGATGATGTCATCCTGATATTTGCTTCTTCATTTTTCAGGTTAGGATGACGTCATCAGGATATTTGCAAAAGGTCATATTTCTCAGCAGGAGGGCATTACGAAATATCGGCTAGACAAACAAGATCATGATGATCTTGACAACATGACAGGATAAAAATATGATGATCCTCCTCATCGAATATCATGATGACGTCATCATCATTTTCATCTTCGGAGCATGAGGATGAGTTGAGGTCATCATCAGGTTAGCGCTAGGGTGATATTTTAAAATATGATCATGCTGCTGAGAGTATCACCCCCCTTAAGAGATAGGGTGATCATCATGATCATGCAAAAGGAGATCAGGAGGATATGATGATGTCATCATCATATTAGCGAATATCAGCAAATATGACCCTCTCTTGAAAGATCAGGATGATGACCCTCCGATAGGATTTTGACATGCGCATGGAAATATGCAGATGGTGGATTTTCTAAGCAGGGTGATATTATAATATCAAGATGATATTATAATATCAGGTGATGTTATGATATCATGATGCTCGTTGTTATGAAATATCAGGTTACACTCAAAACATGATGCTCACGATGCGCATAAGGTCATTTGACGGGTAAAACACACTATCACCCAAAATTGACGTCCGGATATTGGGACAGCATGATTTTTATCAGGTGATAGATCAAGATCATGATGATCTTGACAACATGACTAAGGATATAAAAATATGATGACCCTCTTGCGAATATCAGGTTTGACCAAAACTTTGACTGCTCATAACTCCCTCATATGGACGAATTTTCAGGTGATGTAAAAGGGAAACCTGCATCGAATTTCAAGCTCTTTCTAAATATGAGGTCATAGAAACAAAATATGAACTTTGACAAACTGACCTCATGATGATGACCAACCTCATCAAATATCATGATGATGATGCACCTGACTCATTTTTACCAAACCGCCAGAAAGCAGACAACACAAGCCAAGCCAAAAAGTTGGGTCCCTGTTTTGCCAAGTTAAAATGGGGCGTGTTGTGTAACCACATAACAACTTGCCACCAAAGAAAACAACAAAATTCAAATAATTCAAAAGGTGAGGATAAATTAAAACATAAATTTCCAACTCCTATTAAGCATGAGCATCCTAATCCTTTCTAACTGGTATCATGTTCATCAATGTAACAATGAATTGATAAGGGATCAATTGTGTGCATGCGATTCATATACTCATCTTGAAAGTGAGTTGAATAAGTCAGTGACTGGTGTTAAGCTACGTAGTTTGGTTCATCCCTCATAGCCAACCGGATAGAGCCTTGCTGCCAACAGGCGTCCATAGCCCCGGCAAGGTTATCGTTGCAATTCTCCTAAGTAGAGCCCCACTGCCAGCAAGCGTCTATAGCTCCGGTAGAGTTACTTAGATGACTTAATCTGGATTTCAAAAAATCCATTTTATTATTTTATTTATTTTATATTTTGAATTTAATTCTTAAGATATAACAGTTATAGCCTCATGATACAAGGAATGGTCACTTGTTGAAATTAAGTTGAGAATTGCAATGGTAGCAAGGGCAACCTTTAGATTTTTCACTTAACACCTACACTGATATGTTCAACAAACCCAAGGCTGTTAGGTGTGTCATTGTGAGGATCACCTTGACTCAAGAAAAGTAGTACTGATGAATATGATACCACAGACCTGATCAAGAATACCTACACTGATATGAGTTACAACCTATGTAAAAACTTATATTCAACTTTTGAATTCTAACAATTTATGCAGTGTTCTTAAGTAACAAGGTGCACCAGTTTTGCCCAACCAAAACAAAGACTCAACAACACAAAGCAAAAAGCAACCTGTACAAACAGCTAACCTACAAAAGGAAACAAAAGAAACAGAACAAGAAAGCAAAACAAGCAAACTGTACAAACAACTAACCTACAAAATTATATACAAACCACTACTAGGCAAACAAGAACCAGCAAACGACCCAAATACACCTGTATTTGCATACTTCTTTTGATTGTGTAGGAGCATTAGGGTATTAGTTATGGTTCTCAACCTAGCAAATTTATCTTTATATTCTGAAAAATATTCTGCTATTCTGAATTCACTGTATTCAACAGAACGAATCTTGATGATCAGCAACTGAGGAAGCTCATCATGTTCATGATTAATCCATATGCATGTCTTATCTCCTGAATTTCCATAATCAAAATAGTATTCAACATCATTCACTGTGGAAAGGAGAAATACAACCTGGTGTATTTCTGATTCTGTTGGACATGCTTCTTCATTGCCAGTTGGTCTTCCATTTGTCATTATATTTTCACTGCTTGGCTCAGTGTCTGGTCTCTCTTCAAATTGAAGGATGTATGACTCTTGATGTATTAATTCTTCATCTTTATCCAGCCTTATCCCTTCATTCCGAATGTTCAGTTTATCTTCCAGTTCAGGAAACCTCTCAATATTTTCTTCAATTTCCTGCACATCAGCATCTAAATGAGTATCTTTATTATCACAACCTGAAATACAGAAATTTATCATTTCTAAATCATTTGACTGTAAAAGAGAATTGGCTTTCACTTGATAAGGACACTCCCCTGTTTCATTCTCAAAATATTTCTGGAGTGACATCTGATCATGTACAACAACTCCAAAGTTTTCTACATCTTCATCTTTCAGGAATTGTTCATTAAATAATTCACATCTTCTATCTATTAGAGGATCTGGTTCCATTAACCTGCAACATTCTTGTATTTGATCATTCAATTCAACCTAGTTAGGTAGTAAATCAGCATTTATTTTCTTTTCTATGGCTCCCTGAGTTACTATCATAGGAACTTCATCAGCAAGAGTGAATTTAAATTGCTCTACTATCTGTTTACACTTCTCTTTACCATAGAATGACTCCAGGAAAGACGTTTCATCTTCTTTATCAAAAGTATTAGGATCAGAATCAAAAATATTATCCTGATGAGTAGTTTCTTCTCTAAAATCTTCACAAGATTCATACCTGCATACTGACTGATCCTTACTTGTATTAGGAAGCAGAGAACTCCTATCAATCTCACCATAGAATGAATCCAGGAAAGATGTTTCTTCTTCATTACCTTCTGGAACTGATTCAGCTATTGTATTTTTTAGAATCTTTTTCAACATGATCAAGCAAGGGTAGCAATCTCTCTCTGAATGCTCTTCATCATGTAATCTGCACCAGCTTTCAATCAAGACATCGTCAATGGGTAAACCTAATAATTGACTACACTGTATATTTCTGGACAAGTATAATTCAAAATCTTCAGAGCGATCCACTTCAGTGCCTGGACAATTAATAACTTCTGGTGTTGCATCTGCTTGTTGTTCCAGAATTTCTTTATTTCGCTGCTCTAGAACGTCTTCATTTTCTTGGCAAATTTCAACCCTGAACACATCTGGGAAGAATATTAGTCCTTTCAAATATAAATCCAACCTTGTAAGGAAAGTTAAACAATTAATTTCACTGTGTTCCATAGTCTGGTGTATCCTGCAACAGGTAGATAAACCAAAGTTAGACAAACTGTGAGGGTAAAGCTGCCTACTCAAAGTTTCCTGAAATAAAGGAATGTTAACTTGACAATTGCCTTCATATACATCCATCAAAATGAGACTCTATTTTTCAATTTTTTAGTATTTTGAAATTTTAAGGAGATCCATCATATCTCAGAATAAAACTTGAAAGTCCAGAAAATCAAACAAATCTTTGAGGCTTTGGGCTAGATCTTTGCAAAGGTGCAACCACAACCTCTCAGATAAGAGATATTTGCAGACATTTAACTCAAATGCTGAAATATTTATGCAATATTTGTAGAAATCCAGAAATTCACTGCCCTGGCCCTCCTTCTAGCGCCAATTTATGTTGATCATGATTGTTAGTCATTCACAAACATAGAATAAAAGTTACACAACAACATTTAGTCATCTTGAAAGATACGATGAATTCAGAGAATTCATGATCCCAAGTCTCCGTTGATTAGGTCTTAATCTACTGACGTTACTCAGTGGTTGATGTGTGTTGCTGTTTTCCATTCAGGGGCCTTACGTATTTCTGCAAAGTTCATCATTATTCCTCCAAATATCCTGCTCTGTATGTCTGCTCTGCATAAATCTCCAATAATTCTACCTCTGCACTATGAATTTAGTCAAATAATGTGCCTACAGGCTGATATTTGCATGATTTCTACCATTATTTGCAATTCTTTGCATGATATTTTCAATACTACATGCATTTAACTCGAATATACTAATGATTTTCAGTTACCTACGGGATTTCAGCATACCTCTCTATTTCTGCTTATTATTTGTCATGACTTGCAGTTATGGTGATGAATTTATGAAATTAAAAAAGGAAAAGGGTTAAAGAATGAGATTCCCAAAACTACTTGACTTAGATCACTGATCCACATACAAGCTCCCATACATGCAATGAAAAGAAGGAAACTAGAATCATACTTCACCAGGACATTCCACAAATCTGCATGATCTAGTGCAAATCTTCAAAGGAAAAGTTGACAACAACATGTAATGAAATGAAAGCGCTTCCAGTTGAACACAGCATTCACCAGTACATATCCAGAAATCAACATGAAGATTACGTAAAATTTACAATCAGGATGTAATCTGAAACTTCATATCCATTCAGTATGCTCAAGAACAGGTACATTTACAGTGATCTGAAGAAAGAACCTTGACATTTCAACAATTCTATCCTCATTAGTCTCAGTAATCCGATCTCCTAATTGATTCTACAGTAATTAGCCTTATTGCCAGATATTTTTTCTTTTTTTGTTCCCCCTCTATTAGCCTTATTGCCAGATATATCTATCTATCTCCTCTTTCTCTTAGCCTTATTGCCAGATATATCTATCTATCTCCTTTTTCTATCATCTATTCTCATGTATTAGGATCTGGCTCTTATATAGAACAAATGCCAGAAAATAGTTACAATGATCCAAGGATCAGGATCCTCTCATAATAATCAACAGTCTAGATGAAAAGCACATGCTTTGCCAGTTGGCAAATGTACAACTGGCACAGAATATTCCAGCATCTTTGATTTGATTCGATCTCCAGCTGGCAAACAACATATTTGACAATATCCTCCTCATTTCTGGTTCATGTTGCCTCCATGTGCAACTTTGTAATTATCAGCAACAGCTCTAACAGCATCATGACTTCCTGCAAATAAACAGACAAACATTAAGTTCATCATCATGTGGATAAACAATAGGAATTTAAACGTTTTATTAAACAGGCTTCCAAAATGTGCAGCTACAGGCAATCGGGCTTCAAATCAGTGAAAATTATGCACTAAATGCATAAACAACATTAAAACACTCAGGTCAACCATCGTTGACTAGAAATCAGGTAGTCGGGCTTTCAAATTTCTATCGCTCTGTTTTCCCGCCCATTTTCATGTATATCAGGTTTCATTAAAATGCAAAAGATGACGTCACCATCATATTTAGTTAAGATTAGGAGATAAATGTAATATCGGGTCACCTAAGGAAGATGATCAGGTGGTGAATGTAATATGACCCCTTTGCGGCCAAGGTAACCCTCTTGAAAGATCAGGATGATGATGATCATCAAGATATCCGGGGCTTTTGTTTAAACTTAGAACATGACGTCATCGTCATATTCGTGAACCGGATCATGTTTTGGAAAAAATCCTGCCGAAGGGAAATGTGATGATGATGTCATCCTAATATTTGCTTCTTCATTTTTCAGGTTAGGATGACGTCATCAGGATATTTGCAAAAGGTCATATTTCTCGGCAGGAGGACATTACGAAATATTGGGTAGACAAACAAGATCATGATGATCTTGACAACATGACAGGATAAAAATATGATGATCCTCCTCATCGAATATCATGATGACGTCACCGTCATTTTCATCTTCGGAGCATGAGGATGAGTTGAGGTCATCATCAGGTTAGCGCTAGGGTGATATTTTAAAATATGATCATGCTGCTGAGAGTATCACCCCCCTTAAGAGATAGGGTGATCATCATGATCATGCAAAAGGAGATCAGGAGGATATGATGACGTCATCATCATATTAGCGAATATCAGCAAATATGACCCTCTCTTGAAAGATCAGGATGATGACCCTCCGATAGGATTTTGACATGCGCATGCAAATATGCAGATGGTGGATTTTCTAAGCAGGGTGATATTATAATATCAGGATGATATTATAATATCAGGTGATGTTATGATATCATGATGCTCGTTGTTATGAAATATCGGGTTACACTCAAAACATGATGCTCACGATGCACATAAGGTCATTTGACAGGTAAAACACACTATCACCCAAAATTGACGTCCGGATATTGGGACTGCATGATTTTTATCAGGTGATAGATCAAGATCATGATGATCTTGACAACATGACTGAGGATATAAAAATATGATGACCCTCTTGTGAATATCAGGTTTGACCAAAACTTTGACTGCTCATAACTCCCTCATATGGACAAATTTTTAGGTGATGTAAAAGGGAAACCTGCATCGAATTTCAAGCTCTTTCTAAATATGAGGTCATAGAAACAAAATATGAACTTTGACAAACTGACCTCATGATGATGACCAACCTCATCGAATATCATGATGATGATGCACCTGACTCATTTTTACCAAACCGCCAGAAAGCAGACAACACAAGCCAAGCCAAAAAGTTGGGTCCCTGTTTTGCCAAGTTAAAATGGGGCGTGTTGTGTAACCACACAACAATTCCCAACAACACCAAGAATCACAACTACAACTAACTAGAACAAAAATATTGTGCTATTCAACTTATCAATCATTGCATCTACAGTTGTAAGATTAGGTTCTAGTAGACCTCTGATATGTAAACTAGTCCTCTAATGGTGATTACTAGGTTTATCTTAGTCATGCAAGGATTAACAAGTTTAACAACGCTTCTATGATGTTCTACAACCTTGAAATTTATTGACAGTCCTAAGGATTTGATTTCATAAGCTTCTAAAAGTATTTTCAAAACTTTGACAAACCCTCTAAGACTAGGCAGGGTTTCCAAAATTTGGACAAGTCTTTTAGGATTTAATAGATCTTACTCAAGACTATGTGGTTTTCCTTATGTATTATACAGATTTATAGGTTATTATGTAATGTATTTGAATGCTTGACATGGTTCTCACAACTAATGACCATACCTTAACTGTGAAAAATCCCTAAAAAACACTAACATGGTCTTCTAAAGGCTTGAAAAGACTCTTTGAGCATTTTATACACTTTAAGACTACTCTCAAGTCACCCACTCTCCTGCAAACTCTTCAAGTCATGCCAACAGTAATGTGGGAAAGCCTTTTCTCAAGTCATGGCAGTCAATATGAATGTTTTAAGCATGGGTTCTTGTAGAAGAGCCTATATCTTATCTATGGGCACATTTGGGATGATCATATTTTTCTCCACCAATATCATGAATCAAATGTACAACAATACACCCATGGTGTAGTCATGGTTAGAGGGTTCACAGAATGAACTGTCCAGACCGTGCAACAAGAGTAAACACAATGGAAACAAATCAAAGATATGAAACAAATATAGATTCAGTCATTCAGTATATTATAGAATTCAAATACAATCTGGCTGGCATCATGCTTGCTTACAATTGGGGCTCAAAGGCCTGATTACATAATATTAGAATATGTGAAAGATATAGCTTTGAAGCTCGTTCACACAAAATATAAACTAAGG
This sequence comes from Cunninghamia lanceolata, assembly GCA_027924645.1. NCBI lineage: Eukaryota > Viridiplantae > Streptophyta > Pinopsida > Cupressales > Cupressaceae > Cunninghamia > Cunninghamia lanceolata. Next base: position 6,998,351 of record BSBN01000016.1, read on the forward strand.
ATTATGAATCAATCACTAACTACTTTCCTAGGGATCTATTACATCAATATATATCATCTCCGGTACAAAAGATTCCTCTGCGTCAACCAAGGAAGATCATAAACTCCAATCAAGAGTTGTAATGTGTGTACACAAATAGGCTGGACCTAATCATGTAGAACACCTTTGCAAATGAATGGGATGATGTGCGGATCATGAGGAAGGTCGACTACGAACCAAAGACCATTGAATGATGTGTCATTAGGCTCCATAAGTCGAGGAATGCTCTGCAAGTCTTCTCCTTTAGCTAATTGTCTGAGACTATCAGGATGCTCTATTCTGACAAAACAGTCGATCTTCTGATAGCGATATCCTTCTGGTGACTGATCCAAATGCTCTAAATTCTGGATATATTGTAGATGAATGAATCTAGATGCTAAGTCCTACTTTGCAAGATTTGTAATGCATCTGCGGTAGAATACAGACCAAAATATAGAAACTCCTACTAACTGAATTGGAAAATGAAACGAAACAAATTGAACTGCAAACAAATTGAAATACAAATGTTTTTGGTTGATGCAAGATTGCTCTTGAACTTGGATGCTCATGCATCAGACATCCATGGTTATTGAAAAAGTGAGTCCCTCACTTTGCTAGGGCTAGTTGAGAACCAAGATGGTCCACCTCAGCCTGAGAAATCCATGATGAATCTTCTTCTGGTTTGCCTTTCCACTTCGCAAGATATTCTTTGTATTGTCTTCCTCTGGTGCTACATCCAACTCTATTGTCTAAAATGTCTTCAATCTACTCCGATGCTTGTTATGGTAATTGCTTCTTCAAGTCTTCTTCAAGGCTATCACTAAACTCTGCTTCATGATACTAATATAGGTCTACGATATTGAAAATATGTGATATGCCCAATGTCTCTGATAACTCCACTAAATATGCATTTCCTGAATCAATTTTTTTGAGTATCCTACAAGGTCCAAACTTCTTCATCTTCAACTTGTTATATGTCCCGATTGGAAATATTTATTTTCTCAAGTATACCATCACTTCATCTCCTACTGCAAATTATTTATGTCTTCTCTTCTCATCTTCTTGTTCTTTATAATTGTTGTTCATCTCTTCCAAATGCTTCTTAACCTAATTATGCACTACCCTCATGTGTCCTACAAATTCTTCTGCTTCTGCACTTCTCTTCTCTTCTAAACTAAGATCTCTCAATTCTGCAACTCCTCTAGGGTTTACTCTAGTAACAATCTCAAAAGGTGTTCTTTCGATACTCCTATTCACTAAATTATTGTATGCAAACTCTACTTGTGAAAGAATCAAATCCCAACTTCCTGTCTTTTCTCTAATGAAACATCTCAACAAAGTTTCCCAAACTCCTATTCACTACCTTTGTTTGTTCATCAGTCTGTGGATGAAATGTTGAACTGAACTTCAAATCCTTCTTCATCTTCTTCCAAAGTGTCTTCCAAGAGTATCCAACAAACTTTGTATCTCTGTCTAAAACTATTCTCTTAGGTAATCTATGCAATCTCACAATCTCCTTGAAAAATAGGTTAGCTACATGCACTGCATTAGTTGTCTTCTTACAAGGTATGAAATGACCCACCTTTGAAAATCTATCCACCACTACAAATATAGAATCATATCCTCTCTGTGTCTTAGGTAATCCCATTACATAATCCATGCTTATGTCTTTTGAATGTTAGGAAAACTGAGAGAGGGGTGAATTAGTGTTCTAAAAATCTTTTGATGCACTTTAACTTTAAACCATTTTCCAAACTTAATTAAACAAAGGCACAACATGCATATGAATAGCAACCATACAAATATGACACATGGTCACCAAGATTTTTACGTGGAAAACCCAAAATGGCAAAAACCATGGAGAGGATTATCTCTCAAATATATATTACAATCTTTACAAATAATGGTGTTCAAGCTTGGTCACTCCACAGGCCTGGAACATGTTGGCTCACTATCATGAAGTACAACTAGGTCTAGCAGGCTCACTGCCTCAACCCTAAACCTAACAAGATTATAATAAGGGTTGTTAAACCCAGAGGGCTATTAAACCCTAATGAAGGCTCGTTTTCAAGCTCACTGCCTTGATGAAGAAGGCTTACTACCAAGTACAAAGCAAATTGCACATGAAAACTAAATATTGCATAACCATCTATCACTATGCCAGGGTGCAGTCATTTAGCAACTAAATTTTGAACCCCAAGTCTTCATTATCACTAATCTGTGTCACTGTTCTACCATTTGCATGTTTGCATCTAACCACACATATCCACACACTATTTCAATTGAAATTCATCACTCTTATATATCCACATCATGATTTGATCCATAAATAGGTCGGTATCCAAGAAGTGAAACATGTACATAGAAAGGTGTAGCTTGTCAGCGCAATCCAATGCACTATATGTTATGCGGACCCAAAACTTTACCCAAACATGTTCAAATATGTCAGCTCTAATCATTCAATCACTTAAATAGATCCTTCACACACTATCTCTTCTCCGCACAATGATTTATTATACTAGTCAGCCTGTTCCTTAAGAGCATGCTTATCAGGTTCATCTGTTGACTTACATCTTTTATAGTGGATCACAAAACACTTTGAAAATCATATCAAGGATCTTCACACATCCCCAAACTTACCCTCAGAATCGCAAGGCATGATATCCTCTTGCAGAGAATTGTTGACCATCAGAGCTCAGACTTTGTCTCAATCAACTCCGTCAAACATTGTGCTGATAATCAGTAGCTTGCAACTATCTTTCCAATGGACTTTAGATCTCATAGCTATGGAATTGGACACTTCATACAAGTGTTTATAACACCTTAAAACTACATAACAAAATATTCACATGCGGAGGAATGCAAACCATTACAATGTGCCCTGTTCACTATCTCTGCTATACCTCTGTTCACCCAGACTTAGATAATTCTCTCAAATGACTTCCAGAGGAAGCCAAGACTTAATCTATGGAGCATAGCATCATCAAACAATTACTAACATCATTCTTGAACTACATTACCAGATCATCATCTGCGGAGGCATACTGACCCATTTACTGTGCTCTACTCTGCGTATACCCATACTTAGCCATTTTCTATCAACCACACCTGAAATTGAATATATCATTCCAGAGAAATGTCTTATTTTTATGCTGATGAAAAATTCTAAGCCTTCTTACCATCAATGACAACATACAATTCTATACCTGAGCAGTGTGTCTTGCCAACAATGTCTTCCCAAGGTCTCTCCGGTACTGTCAAAGGTTTATACAATCTAGTATTCTGACTACTCCCTTTTACAACTTGACAAACTCTACAACTTTGCAGAAACTTCCTAACATCCTTATGTGTCTGAGGTCAATAGTAGTTTTTAGTCACCAAAGCCACTATCTTGTCTATGCCAAAATGTCCTGTCAGTCCTCCACTATGTTTCTCCTTGATCAAATTATCTCTCATTGAACTTCTAGGTATGCATAGCTAATTTCCTCTGAACAACATATCTTCTTAAATGAAATAATCCAACCACTTACACTTATCTATCACAATAGGTTCCTTACATGCTTTCCAAGGTTCTGCAAAATCAATGTCTCCCTCATACATGTTCTTCAATTCATCAAAACCTAACACTTCAACTCTCATCTCTGTCAACAACTTTCTTCTCCTACTCAATGCATCCAAAACTTTTTTTGATTTTCCACTCCCATGCTTCAACATGAATGTATAACTCTGCATGAACTCTACCCATCTCATGTGTCTTTGATTCAACTTTCCTTGACCATTCAAATACTGTAAAGCTTGATGATCTGTATATAACACAAACTCCTTAGGCAACAAATAATGTCTCCACTTCTTCAAGGCTTGAATTATGGCATAGAACTCTTGATCATAAACTGAATATATTCTCTTTGTATCATTCAACTTTTTACTAAAATATGCTACAGGTCTACCTTCTTGACTTAATACTACTCCAATTGCACTGCCACTTGCATCACAATCTACTTGAAATACCTTATTGAAATCTAATAATGCTAAAACAAGTTGCTCTATCACCTTCTACTTCAACAGCTCAAAGCTTTCATCTGCTCCTGATGTCCACTTAAAGTCTTTCATGTCACCTCTCATTATCTCTATCATAGGGTTACATATTGAACTAAATTTTTTTATGAACTTCCGGTAGAAACTAGCCAATCCATGAAATGATATAACCTCTCTAATGCTCTCCATTGGAGGCCATTCAACAATTGCTCTTACCTTCTCAGGGTCCATCTTCAATCCTTCCATAGAAATCACAAATCTCAAATACACTAGTTCTTCCTTCATGAAACTACATTTCTTGATGTTTATAAGCAATTTTCTCTTCTCTCAACCTCTACAAAACTTGTCTAATATGCCACAAATGTTTCTCTTTTGTCCTACTAAAAATAAGAATGTCATCCAAATATACAATAATAAACTTACCCAAGAATCTCTTTAAGACTTCATTCATCAACATCATGAAAGTACTAGGTGCATTTGTCAATCCAAAAGCCATCACTAACCACTCATATGATCCTTCATTTGTATTAAAAGTAGTCTTCCATTCATCTCCTTCTTTGATTCTGATATGATGGTATCTACTCTTTAAATCTATCTTTGTGAAATATTTTTCTTCACTTAAACAATCCATAATATCATCCATCCTAGGTAAAGGAAATCTATACTTAACTGTGATCTTGTTTATGGCTCTAGATTCAATACACATTCTCCATTCTCTATCTTTCGTAGGTGCTAACACTACAGGTACTACACAAGGACTCAAACTTTCTCTGATCAAACTTTTCCTCAATAATTCTTGTATATGTCTATTCAATTCATCATTCTCTTCTGGTGTCATTCTATGTGTTGCTTTATTAGGCAAACTAGCTCGCAATATAGGGTCATCCCACAATAATGGGTTACACTTTTTGGCCAAACTTGACATTGAAATCAACATTTTGAACTAAATCTTCACTTTCTAACACCTATAGTCACTAAATAGTTAGGAATTTGAAGATGATACGAACTAGTGATTTGTGAGATTTTGTTTGTAGATTCTAAATATATATTTTTAAAAAATTTGGAGTTAAATTGTAAGTTTTTTTGCATCTCCTTTGATAACTAGTTTTTAATAGTAAACAACATTTTTTTAAAGTGATGTGTATTCTGTAGCACATAACGTTTTTCTACAAATGATAAAATTCTGATTCTTTTGAATCTAGATTGGTAACACCGATATATAGGGCATGCATTTGGTTTCATAATGTTTTGTTGAATATTTTTTTAAAATTAAGTTTTGAAGTCAAACCAATTATAATTTAGACATAGGTGTATTCCGTAAAACATAACTTTTTCTGTATGTATTGAAATTCAATTTTCTTTTTTTTGTTGAAACAAGGACATCAATACCTAGGGTATAGATATTTTTTAGATTTTTTTTCACTAATTTACTAATTTTCCATGTGTGTAGAACAAAGAACTTGATGTTTGGTTAAAAACCTACATTCACAAGAAATAAAAAATAAATATAATAATCAAAATAAATATATTTAATATTATGTTAGGGTTAGCCGGCAGAAGATATCAATTAAATGCAAATAAAGATTAAACAGAGAAATAGAAATACACAGAATTAATAATAGCGAGAGACAAGATTTAACGTGGTTCACCCAAACTTAGGCTACATCCACCAAACAGAGAGTCCAATATTATTATCTAGTAAATCAAACCGATTACAATCAGCAATCCCTACAACTCAATACCGCTGCAAATGCTACAATACAATACTCAAACCCTAACCCTTAGCCGCTTTTTTATCAAGCCTTTTTGTCGGTTACAAAAATTAGGGTTTTCTTATGTCGGTCATAAAAAATAGGATTTTTTAAGTCGGCCCTAAAAAAAATTTTCTCGGGGGCTACTGCCCTCGAACCTCCGTTTCTCGGGGGCTGCCGCCCCCGAACCCCCGCTCGGGGCCCGGCCCGGCCCTGAACCCCGACGAGGATACATGGCTAGTGTACAGTACTTTCCTGATCAGTCGCCACCTACCAACAATCTCCCACTTGGAGACTGATCAGGCTCCACACCAAAACAATCTCCCACTTAGAGACTGATCTTGGACGACACCGCTGCACATGCAGCTCCCACTGGAAATAAGCACCCTGGACTCTACTATTCAATTGTTATTGTGTTCAGTCTAGAAGACCAATCAAAGCTGAAGAGGAGCTCAGCTTCTCCCTTGTCACTACCTTTGTAAACATATCCACTGGATTTTCATCTGTATGTATCTTTTCCAGCCTTAACTGTCCATTATCCAACACCAACCGAATAAAGTGATACCTCAACTGTATGTGTTTGGTCTTTGAATGCAAGGCAGAATTCTTTGCAAGATGTATGGCACTCTGACTATCTGTATACAAAGAACTGTTAGCCTGTTGTTTACCCAATTCTTCCATGAAAGATTGTAGCCAGATCATCTCCTTGCTTGCCTATGTTGCAGCGACATATTCTGCCTCTGTGGTGGATAAAGCAACCACCTTTTGCAACCTAGAAATCCAACTCACTGATGTTCCACCTACAGTAAAGACATAACCTGTAGTACTCCACCTGGTATCAATATCCCCTGCCAAATCTGAGTCTACATAACCTGCTAAATCAGTATTAGAGCCCCCAAAACATAAGTGTTTATTAGATGTACCTCTCAAATATCTGAGAATCCATTTGACCGCATTCCAATGCTCAAATCTGGGATGACTCATATACCTACTAATGACTCTGACAGCATGTGCAATATCCGGTCTTGTGCATACCATGGCATACATTAAACTTCCTACAGCTGAAGCATAGGGTATCTTGGACATTTTCTCTTCCTCCTCTTGTGTCTTTGGACACATCTGCTTAGTCAATTTCAAATGACTAGGCAAAGGTGTACTGACAACTTTGGCATTCTCCATATGGAATCTCTGCAACACCTTTTCAACATAAGTAGCCTGAGATAGAGTCAATTTTCTGTTCTTCCTATCTCTGCAAATTTTCATACCAAGGATTTGTTTTGCTGCCCCCAAATCCTTCATATCAAATGACTGTGATAACTGATGTTTTAACTCTCTGATGTGATCCATGTTAGACTGATGCAGGAGCACCCGTACATGATCAGGATATAGGTCCGCATGATGACATACATGATCAGGATATAGGATAATTATCCGCATGATGACTGGATAGTCTATTTTTAGTATGTTTGACTTTATCATGTAATAAGGTCCATTGGACTGATGCTATGTATTAGTTCAGCCTAGGAGTATGTGTAGGCAGTTAGAGATCGGGATAAGGTAGTCTGAGCTGTCCTTCTCCCAGCCGCTTGGAAGCTCCCAGCCGCTGGGAAGTGAGTTGGTAGTACTCGAAGGATTTTACTATATATACCTTCGATCTGTTAGGGTTTAGACACAGTTCATATTGATGTTGCTAGATGTACTGGTGTTGTGTTGAGTTGAGATTCAGGAGAGCAGTTCAGACATTGTGAAGCTGTATTCAGAACTTTTGAATTTCATTTGAATAAAGATCTCATCTTTTGCAGTATCTGAGTTTATCAGTTGTATCTGTGTTGATTTCCTTTTCTGTTTGCAAGTTGATGGGTACTTTCAACCCTTCCACCAGTTGATCCTGCAAATCAGTGGAATGGTCCTGTATCATAGCTTAGGTTGCATTTGTGTTTTCTGTTTATGCATTGCATTGTTCAGGAGATCAGTTAGGAGCATGCTGTGAATTAGCCTAGCATCCTCATGTGCTAGGTCTAGAAGATAAGCTGTTAGATTTTGGTTTGAAGGTGATCCGGCCCGGTCGACACATTGTCTTTGTGTAATCGAGCGGTTTTGAGTGTTTACATGCAGTGGACGGATACACAGGAGTCTGCATGTGTGTTTCCAGTCGGAACGAGCCGCATCATCATCTGTGAATGCATCGCCATCAGAATCGGGTCATGAAACTGTTGAAGTTTGCATGTTGCAAGTGCATCAGGATGTTTTGAGTTGGATATATACTCAATGTATATATCGCAGTCAGGATCATCTCTCGGGGAAGCTCATCATTCGCATATCGCTAACGGATGCGGGAGTGAAAGTTTAGTTTTTTTGGCTAAGTGTTGAAGAGTTCATCAGGATATTGGGTGACGTCATCGTCATTAGGATGTGACGTCATCGTCATCAGGATATTGAGATATCACTCTATGCGAGTTTATCCTGTTGTCGCTAAGTGGTTAGTTATCGGCGTAGGCAGGAAGTTGTATTAGCATCATCAGAAGGTTTCGAAGAACCGGATAAATCATATCATGATGCTGTTGCTTGTGTCGTCGGGGAGCGGAGCATCGAAGGGAAGGTGTTAAGTTGTCGTCATCAGGATATTTGGAGCAACCGGATATTTGGATATCCTGCTGACGAAGGTGGTGTCGAATATCATGATGATGCCGCTTGTGTTTGGCGCCCGATGAACAGTGCAACCGGAGGATGTTTGCGCCTGTTGAATATCATGATGATGATGATAGGCGACAGGCGGAGGAGGTGAACAGTAGTCGGCAGGAGGATAATTGTGCCCGACCGAAATATGATGATGCTGTTGAAATATGATGATGCTGTTGGTGTTTTTAGGAAATATGATGATGATGTTGAGCCGATAGGGATTTTTATCATGTTGTTTGTATATTTGGCTCCTCCTTCCTGTTAGGTAGCCTCCGTTGCGTTTCACTCTGCATCATAGTGGTATCAGAGCAAAGGTCAGGATCCTTTGGAAAAGATAGGCAGGATGTCAGACGACGAAGGAACATCTGAGGTCCCAGCAAGGATGACCAACGCTGAGTTGGCAGTTCTGGTGAAGAAACAGATTGCAGAAAGCAAGGCCGTGAAGGCTCAGAATCAGGAGTTGAAAGATGAGTTAGCAAAGTTGAGGAGCAGAGTAGGTTCTGGTAGAGAAGATGATAGGGAAGAAGAAGAGATCCCTAATTGGAGCGAGGAGGTTGTTCCTGCAGACCAGAGACCACTGTTGAATGCCCTCAAGGCCATGGAGAGGAGAACCATGGATGTGAAACTGGATTTACTAGTATTTACAGGTAAGATGGACCCTGATTCAGTGATGGAGTGGATAGACTGTTTGAATAATTTCTTTGTAACAGAGGAGATACCAGAACAACAGAGAGTGAAGATAGCACAGTCAAAGATGAAAGAAGCTGCCTTGACATGGTGGAACTTTGTTCAAGATGATAGAGTGCAGGAAGGAAAACGTAGAGTTGCCACATGGAAGAAGATGATGGAATTGGTGAAGGAAGCTTATATTCCATTGGATTACAGTATCCAGTTACACAAGAGGAAGCAAAACCTGAAGCAGAAGGAGCTAGATGTCAGCTCATATACAGAAGAATTCATGAAACTCTGTATGAAGACAAAGGTGAAAGAAAGTGAAGAAGAGAAGGTAGCCAGATACCTTAATGGATTGAGGTTTAATATTCAGGAAGATCTAAGTCTGCATAATCCAGATACAGTCCAGAAATGTTTCCAGTTGGCATTGAAAGTGGAAGAGAAGTTGAAGAGAAAACAAGAACAAAACAATAGAGGAAGAGGATCAGCCCATAGAACAAGGCAAACCAATGATGGTCAAGAAGACACTGGTAAAGGACAGGGACAGTCTGATTTCAGAGGTGGATGGAAAGGTAATAAAGGCAGATTTGGAGGTGGTAGAGGTTCTACTACATTCTCAGGGAAATGTTACACCTGTGGTGAGTTTGGTCATCCATCCTTCAAATGTCCAGAAAACAAAGGTTCATCATCCAGAAATGATAGAACAAGTGACAAGAGAGTACAACTTGTGCAAGAAGAGAAAGAAGAGAAAAGTGTGCAGAGTCCAAACACTTATCAAAAGGATAAGGAGGCTGATGATTGTGGATACCCAGAAAGTGGAGAGTCTCTACTGATGAGAAGAACAGTGATAGTACCTGACAAAGAATCCCCACACAGAAGAGCTCTTTTCAAAACCGCATGTAAGAGCAAAGGTAAGGTATGTAAAGTTGTCATTGATACTGGTTCAACAGACAACATGGTATCTCAGGAGATGGTGGATAAACTGCATTTAGAAAGGATTCCACATCCACACCCTTACAAGGCATCTTGGGTAAGTGATAGTCATTCACTTTTTGTCTCTGAACAGGCATATGTGGATTTCCAGATTGGAGCATATCAGGATAGAATTTTGTGTGATATTTTACCCATGGAATGTTGTCACCTACTGTTGGGTAGACCATGGCAGTTTGATAGGAGGGTACTGTATGATGGGTATGCTAATACCTACACCATCCAGAAAGATGGAAAGACTATTAAGTTGATGCCATTACAGGAAGCAGCTGCAGCACAGAAGGCAGCCAAAGTCATTTTAATGGGAAAGAAGGAGTTTGTGCAGATGCCTATAGGATCAGGCATAAAGGCAGTTCAGGACACTGCAGGGAAAGGAGTTGTTCAAGACAACAAGCTGAAGAAAGTTTCAGTTGTGACTGACAGAGGTCAGCAGCAGGTTCAGAAGCAGGTGTGTAAACAGCAACCAGTTCAGAAGAATGACAAGGATGTTGTCATAGTTGGGACTATTGTTTGTCCTGTAAGAGTTGAAAGAAAGACTGAGTTGAACATTGCAGCAGTTCAAGAGGCAGTTCAGAAAGAGGTTTTGGTCAGACAATCTGACAAACACAGAGACAACCTGAGAAAGGCCTACATTGACAGGCATGAGGATTTACTTGCCAGACAGCAAGTTACAGTTCTGGAGTCTTGGAGCAGCCAAGAGACAGCAGCAGACAAAGCTGGAACTGGGCAGAACGTTGCACAGGCAAAGTGTAAAGGTGGAGGACTTCCATATCCTAACTCATGGGACATGAGTTATTTTCTGTTGGGGAGTATGATGCAGGAGCACCCGTACATGATCAGGATATAGGTCCGCATGATGACATACATGATCAGGATATATGATAATTATCTGCATGATGACTGGATAGTCTATTTTTAGTATGTTTGACTTTATCATGTAATAAGGTCCATTGGACCGATGCTATGTATTAGTTCAGCCTAGGAGTATGTGTAGGCAGTTAGAGATCGGGATAAGGTAGTCTGAGCTGTCCTTCTCCCAGCCGCTTGGAAGCTCCCAGCCGCTGGGAAGTGAGTTGGTAGTACTCGAAGGATTTTACTATATATACCTTCGATCTGTTAGGGTTTAGACACAGTTCATATTGATGTTGCTAGATGTACTGGTGTTGTGTTGAGTTGAGATTCAGGAGAGCAGTTCAGACATTGTGAAGCTGTATTCAGAACTTTTGAATTTCATTTGAATAAAGATCTCATCTTTTGCAGTATCTGAGTTTATCAGTTGTATCTGTGTTGATTTCCTTTTCTGTTTGCAAGTTGATGGGTACTTTCAACCCTTCCACCGGTTGATCCTGCAAATCGGTGGAATGGTCCTGTATCATAGCTTAGGTTGCATTTGTGTTTTCTGTTTATGCATTGCATTGTTCAGGAGATCAGTTAGGAGCATGCTGTGAATCAGCCTAGCATCCTCATGTGCTAGGTCTAGAAGATAAGCTGTTAGATTTTGGTTTGAAGGTGATCCGGCCCGGTCGACACATTGTCTTTGTGTAATCGAGCGGTTTTGAGTGTTTACATGCAGTGGACAGATACACAGGAGTCTGCATGTGTGTTTCCAGTTGGAACGAGCCGCATCATCATCTGTGAATGCATCGCCATCAGAATCGGGTCATGAAACTGTTGAAGTTTGCATGTTGCAAGTGCATCAGGATGTTTTGAGTTGGATATATACTCAGTGTATATATCGCAGTCAGGATCATCTCTCAGGGAAGCTCATCATCCGCATATCGCTAACGGATGCGGGAGTGAAAGTTCGGTTTTTTTGGCTAAGTGTTGAAGAGTTCATCAGGATATTGGGTGACGTCATCGTCATCAGGATGTGACGTCATCGTCATCAGGATATTGAGATATCACTCTATGCGAGTTTATCCTGTTGTCGCTAAGTGGTTAGTTATCGGCGTAGGCAGGAAGTTGTATTAGCATCATCAGAAGGTTTCGAAGAACCGGATAAATCATATCATGATGCTGTTGCTTGTGTCGTCGGGGAGCGGAGCATCGAAGGGAAGGTGTTAAGTTGTCGTCATCAGGATATTTGGAGCAACCGGATATTTGGATATCCTGCTGACGAAGGTGGTGTCGAATATCATGATGATGCCGCTTGTGTTTGGCGCCCGATGAACAGTGCAACCGGAGGATGTTTGCGCCCGTTGAATATCATGATGATGATGATAGGCGACAGGCGGAGGAGGTGAACAGTAGTCGGCAGGAGGATAATTGTGCCCGACCGAAATATGATGATGCTGTTGGTGTTTTTAGGAAATATGATGATGATGTTGAGCCGATAGGGATTTTTATCATGTTGTTTGTATATTTGGCTCCTCCTTCCTGTTAGGTAGCCTCCGTTGCGTTTCACTCTGCATCATAGACCCAGCTACAAGCATGTCATCAACATATAAACATAAAATGATGTAGATGTCATTATCCAACCTCTTAAAATAAACACAATGGTCAGAATTACTTGTAGCCTTGCTCAGCCATAAAACTATCAAATTTCAAATACCATTGCCGAGGTGCTTGTTTCAGGCCATACAAGCTTTTCTTCAATCTGCACACTTGTTTCTCCTTACCTTTGACCTCAAATCCCTGTGGTTGTGCCATGTATATCTCCTCCTCCAAATCACCATGGAGAAAGGCAGTTTTCACATCTAGCTGTTCCAAATGCAAATCTTTAGCAGCCACAATACTTAAAACAGTACGAATAGAAGTCATCTTGACAACCAGAGAAAATATCTCATCAAAATCAATGCCTTGTTTCTGTGCAAATCCTTTTACAACTAACCTGGCCTTAAATCGTTTCTTACCTCCATCTTCCTCTTTCAGCCTGTAAACCCATTTGTTTGGTAAAGCCTTTTTACCTACAGGTAACATACATAATTTCCAAGTCTGATTTTTCAGCAAGGAGTCCATTTCTTCTTGCATGGCAAGCTCCCACTGAACTTGTGTATTCACCTGCATAGCTTCATCATACCCTTCTGGTTCACCAGCATCTGTTAACAAAATAGAATACAAAGAGGGAGAAAACCTTTCAGGAGGTCTACTTATCCTTGTTGACCGTCTAACATTCACTGGAGTTTGTGGTATTTCTAGTTGCTGTTGTGGAGCATGAGGAGCCACTGGAACATCATTATTTGGAGTATCATCCAGCACCACATAATCCTTTTCTTTCTTCTCATGCTGCTGCAACTGATCTTTGTACAACACCTTCTCATTGAATATAACATCCCTGCTTCTCACAATTTTCTGATTTTCAAAATCCCAAAGCCTATAACCAAATTCATCAATGCCATATCCAACGAAGGTACATTTTTTTGATTTCGCATCCAGTTTGGTTCTATTTTTAGAATCTATATGTGCAAATGCTTCACAGCCAAAGGTTTTCAGAAAAGAATAACTCACCTTCTTGCCAGTCCATGCTTCCTCTGGAATACCACAGCCCAAAGGAACTGAAGGACCTCTGTTAATTAAATATACAGCAGTGTTGACAGCCTTTGCCCACATGTTTAAAGGCAGTCTAGCATGCAATCTCATGGTCCTTGCACGCTCCATTATTGTCCTATTCATGCGTTCAGCCACTCCATTTTCCTATGGAGTCCCTGGAACTGTTTTCTACCTACGAATTCCATTAAAGGAACAATAGTCTTCAAATTCTTTGCTGCAATACTCACCACCATTATCAGATCTGAGACATTTTAATCTTTTACCTGTCTCATTTTCAACCAAGCTTCTCCATTTCTTAAATGTTTCAAATACATCAGATTTCTGTCTAAGGAAATAAATCCAGACCTTCCTAGTTGCATCATCTATGAATGTAACATAATACCGAGAGCCACCAAAAGAAAATACCTGAGCTAGTCCCCATACATCTGTATGCACAAGCTCCAACTTTTCATTTTTCTTTTGCTTCCCATCTCTGAGAAAACTAACTCTCTTTTGTTTTCCATACACACAACTTTCACAGAAATCCATATTAATACATTTCAGACCTGGTAAAACTTTCTTAGAATGAAGTACCTTCATACCTTTTTCACTCATATGCCCAAGTCTGTTATGCCACAGTGTTGTTTCAGAACCTGCAGCAACTTTTCCAGTCTCTTCCTGCAAACCTGCAGCAACTGTTCCTAAACCTGTTTGTTTTTCCTCTATAAAATCTAAAGTAGAAGGAATAGTATGACCTGTACAAAGATATAAGGTGCCTACTTTTACACCTTTTGCTACTACTAAGGCATCTTTTGAAACCTTCCAATTTTTATCAGTAAATGTAATAGTGCAACCTTGTTCAGTTAGCTGCCCTGCTAAAATTAAATTCCTATTGAGCCTTGGAACATGCCTCACCTCTTGTAGTAGCCAATGATTCCCATTCTGCAACTTAATCTTGATTCTTCCCTTTCCAACAATCTGACAGGGTTCATTATCTCCCAAATAAACCAGCCCAAAATCCCCTTGGACATAATCAAGGAAATAACTTCTATGGGGCAGGCCCCTGAATCTAAAACCCATGAATCATCAGCATTATCTAGGGAAAGAATCAAAGCATCATCTTCAGACTTATTGCTTACCACATTTGCTTCCTTATTGCCTTCTTGTTTGTCTCCTTCTTTATTTTTCTGAGACCAGCAATCTTTCTTCAGATGACCTAGTTTTCCACAGTACCAGCAATCCTTCTGTCTTCTGGTTTGGGAGCTTTTGTCCTTTGATTTTCCTCGTGACTTCCCATGACCTCTAGAACCTTTTCCTCTCTCCTTTGATCTACCCCTGCTTTCTGCGTTCAAAACACTGCCTGATTTGGATCCACCTGAGCTTTTCTTACAAATTTCCTCACTCAGAATAACACCAACAACATCATCAAATTTTAGGGTATTTGAACCAGAAACAAAGTTACTAACCGCCATTACCAAACTATCCCAACTTTCAGGCAATGAACATAATATCAAGAGAGCTCTAACTTCTTCATCAAATTTTACATTTATAGAAGTCAATTGACTGACAATAGTATTAAATTCATTTATATGACCCATCACAGATCCACCTTCAACCATTTTCAAATTAAACAACTGCTTCATGAGAAATACCTTATTTGAGGCTGAGGGTTTTTCATACAATTTAGCCAAAGCTTTCATCAGACCATCTGTTGTCTTCACTTCCGTTATATTGAATGCCACCGACGGTGCCAGGCACAACCGAATGGTTCCTAGTGCCTTTCTGTCAAGAAGATTCCAATCCTTATCAGACATTGTTGCCAGTTTCTTGGCTACTCCTTCCAACAGCCTCCATAAATCCTTTTGATAGAGGTAATCTTCCATCTGCATCTTCCATAACTGATAGTTCTGCCCATTGAATTTATCAACCTTCATTTTACCCTCGTCCGCCATTGCTCCCACTCAACCGTGAGACTTTCCTGCAGACGATAATCAAACACAACCCGCTCTGATACCACTTGTTAGGGTTACCCGGCAGAAGATATCAATTAAATGCAAATAAAGATTAAATAGAGAAATGGAAATACACATAATTAATAATAGCGAGAGACAAGATTTAATGTGGTTCACCCAAACTCGGGCTACATCCACCAAACAGAGAGTCCAATATTATTATCCAGTAAATCAAACCGATTACAATCAACAATCCCTGCAACTCAATACCGTTGCAAATGCTACAATACAATACTCAAACCCTAACCCTTGGCCGCTTTTTATCAAGCCTTTTTGTCGGTTACAAAAATTAGGGTTTTCTTATGTCAGTCATAAAAAATAGGATTTTTTAAGTCGGCCCTAAAAAAATTTTCTCGGGGGCTACCGCCTCCGAACCCCGGCGAGGATACATGGCTAGTGTATAGTACTTTCCTGATCAGTCGCCACCTACCAACATATTATACTCTTTGGGAAGCTTATAATAAGGACTATATACTTACAAAACATAAATTTTTAATGAATTCATTTGATCCCTCAAAAGCTAAATCAAAAGTGGTTTTTTTATCAGCATTTTGATAGGTGTAGAGGAGACTCCATTATAGGTATGGTTTAAAACTAGCGAGGTTCTATCCAAGGAGGTTTGAATCTAAGGGGGTTTGATCAAACCCTCTTCAATTAAAATCCTTTAAATAGAACCTTTCAAGCCTTAAATCATTATATTTTCTAAAAAATATGTGATTTCAACAAAAATCAGGATGTCCCAGAAAGTGTAATCCATTATTGTGGTAGCACCCTATAAGATCCATGTGATGACTGATACTCGTTATAGGTGGTAATCCTCCAAGAACATTATCTGATATGATGTCTTCATACTCTATCAGCAACTCTTTAATCTCCTCCAGTTGTGATTCTTTAGTCTCATTCTTCAATGCTTCAGGTTTCTTAGGAATTAAAGCATAACACATATTCTTATGTCTCAAACCATCCATAAATTTCCTTCCATCTACCAAACAGATTCTGGCATTTCCACATACTTCACTCTTAGGATCATCTTCCAAAGGAATCAAGGTAATTCTCTTCCCATTTGAAGTTATAGTATATGTATTCTTTCTCCCATCATGTATGACTTTTCTATCATACTGCCAAGGTCTACCCAACAAAATATGACATACATCCATAGGCATAATATCACACAAGACTTCATCATGATAAGATCCAATATGAAATTTCACCAAACATTGTTCACTCACCAGTACCTTATGATCATCTTGAATCCATGCTATCTGATAGGCTTAGGGTGTTTCAATCTTTCCAATTTTAGCTTAGTCACCATCTCCTCTGAAACTAGGTTATCTGAACTACCACTATCAATAACAACTTTACAACATTTACCTCCTAATTTGCATCTGGTTCTGAACAAACTCTTCCTCTACAGTGGTTCTCTATTTGTCTCTACTTGAAATAGTGCTCTCCTCATCACAAGTGATTCTCCTTTCTCAGGTTTACCAATTGAACTGGGTGATCCAACAGGCTCTTCTTCAACATAAGCTGCTCTTCCATTGTTCTCTGTTCTCTCGCTTCTACTCCCTTGATTACATTCAAATTCTCTATGTCCTTCACCTCCACACTTGAAACAAGTGCCTCTAAATGTCTCCCTATCAGTTCCTCTTCCTTCTCTTCTCTATCCTTCATTCCGGTATGCATTAGGGTTTCCTCTTTGGTAAAAATTTCTATCATCTCTCTGGTATGTATTATTATCTCTGTCATCCTTCTTAAATGTGTTGTCAAACCTGTTCTGCTCTACAAATGATCTATCTCCTCCAAAAAATATTCTACCTCTCTAAAATTTACCTCCTCTACTTTTCTGTCTCTAATCATGTCTCTTATTCATCTTTTCTTCAACTTTCAGGGCAAACTAGTATGCTTCCTCCAAAGATGTCATCCTCACCAAACTTAGTTCTTCTTGAATATCCAATCTTAGTCCATTGATGTATCTAGCCACTTTCTCCTTACTTGATTCACTATGCCCTGTCCTTATGATCATCTTATCAAATTATTTAGTATACTCCACAGATTTCTCCTTTTGTCTTAGGTTCAGCAACCTTTTCAACAACTCCAACTCATAGTCAACAGGTATAAATTGATTCTTCAATTTTGTCACCATCCTATCCCACTTTGTAATCTTTTCTTTTCCTCTCTTGTTTCTATCCAACTGAACTTCTTTCCACCATATAGCAGCATGTCCTTTCAACTTTGCCTTTGCAAATTTCACCTTCTCTAGATCTTCAACTTCTTCATACTCAAAGTATTCTTCCATGTTATTTATCCAGTCAATCAACTCTTCAGGGTTCAAATTGCCAGTGTAATTCAATACATCAACTCTAGGTCTATTTCCAATCTTTGAAATAGCTTGCAACATCATTACTTGATTTGATTCTTCTTCTTCATCATCTCCTAGGGTTTCATCAATTTGTTCAATGAATTGAAATTCTTCTTCATCACTTTCAACATTAGGTCTCTGTGTCAATCCTCTTCGCCTATCTTCCTCAATAGCATTTAATCGAATTCACATTGTTTTCATCATTTACATCATCTCATCCATTCTACTAGCCATTGTTCCAACAGCAGCAACTCTCTTCCACGACATCTTCTTAGGATCATGCGTAAACTACCTCAAGTTTAGTGATTAGGCTACAAGTGACAACTGCCTCACAATTGACGATCGGTTGCAACACAAGTAACCTGCCTCAATTCGACAATCTATCCATAGCAAGATCTTATGAATTTCCTTCACCAACTTTGCTCAATTTGCTCCCAAAGGTTCAAACTTTCACTCTGATACCACTTGGTGCAGTCATGGTAGGAGGGTTCACATAATGAATTGTCCAGACCATGCAACAAGAGTAAATACAATAGAAACAACTCAAAGATATGAAACAAATGTAGATTTAGTCATTCAGTATATCATAGAATTCAAATATAATTTGGCCGGTATCATGTAGGCTTACAGTTGGGGCTCAAAGGCTTGATTACAAAATATTAGAATATGCGCAAGATATAGATTTAAAGCTCCTTCACACAAAATCTAAACTATGGATTATGAATCAACCACTAACTACTTTCCTAGGGATCTATTACATCAATATATATCATCTTCAGTACCAAAGATTCCTCCGTGTCAGCCAAGGAAGATCACAAACTCCAATGAAGAGCTGTAATGTGTGTACATGGATAGGTGGAACCTAATCATTTAGAACACCTCTACAAATGAATGGGATGATGTATGGATCATGGGGAAGGTTGGCTATGAACCAAAGATTATTGAATGATGTGTCATTAGGCTCCATAAGTTAAGAAATACTCCACAAGTCTTCTTCTTTAGCTGATTGTCCGAGACTGTAAGGATGCTTTGTTCTGAGAAAAAAGTTGATCTTTTGATAGCGATATCCTTTTGGTGAATAATCCAAATGCTCTAAATTCTAGATATGATGTAGATGAATGAATCCATATGCCAAGTCCAGCTCCACAATATCTAAAATGCATCTGTAGTAGAATGTAGACCAAAATATAGAAACTGCTACTGATTGAACTGATTGAACTGAACTCAAAAATGAAAAGAAACAAACTAAACTACAAAAAAATTGAAATGCAAATGTTTTTGGTTGATGCAAGATTGCTCTTGAACCAAGGATTCTCTTGCATTAACTCCTCTACCTTAAATCTTTGAGATCTCACACATTACGCTCAAGGCATCACATGTTGACTACCTCAAGATCTTTCACTGTACATTCCAAGGCTTATCATTGTTTGATGCCCAGGCTATCTATTATTATGACTTCTCCTTAGAACTTCATACCCTTTCCTTCATTCCTTGGTTGTTCTAATGCATTTGATTATGACTGCATTCATGAGTGAATGTTTCTCCCTTTTGATCACAGTGTCCATAAACGACAACTCTCTTAGTATTATTTATGTTGTGACTATGGATTATCACTATTGCTCTAGACATATCATTTTGAAATCCAATCAGTGACTACTGCCACACTCATGATAGATTATTCCTACTCTGTCCTCACATAAACTCTATCATAGGTTTTTGATAATGAAATCCCTTTCATGGTTTTCAACACAAGAGATAATTCAAGACACGCAACATAGTCTACAAAAGGATAATGAGAGAAGGTAGTCAATGGTTCCCAAGGATACAAGCATAGTAAACAAGGTTTCAATGGTGAGTAAAAGAACAAAGGACTCTAGTTTTATCATAAAAAGGAAAATATGTGAAGTTGTAGGACAATCATCAAGAAATACAGGTGTTATTGATAGTGAAGGTAGGCAATGCAATACAAATCCATGTGATAGTCTCAAAAGTGCAAGACAAGGAAAAATTATAGAAGAAATGTTTCCTTAAGTCACCATCACAAGACATGATCACCTTGACACAAGATAATGAGTCATAATCACCTCATACAAATATAGTTCATGAAAAAAGGCAGATCTAGGACAAATAATAGACATTGTCAGGAAGACTAATCAAAAGAGTAGAATCTTCATATAAGGCCATCTCTAGGTTTGAATACCATAGATTGAGGAAATTTTCTACCATGTATAAACCTACCTTCACTTTGTTTGATAGCGCATATGGGTATTGAGAATTGTAATGGTAGTGAGTTGAGGTGGAAGACATCGTGTACCAAGACAATGGGAAAATCACTGTCTTGAGGAGCCAAAGTATAGACCAGACTTGTGAAGAACATCCCAGCAAGGTAGAGAGTAGGAACTTTGATGATGGTCCACAATGGTTCTTTAAAGGACAAAGAATCCCAAAGACATTACGATGAATAGGGCCAATGTCCTCAATAGTACTAAAAGATTAGAGGATAAGATGACTTAGAAGATAGTTTAGTAAAAGAAAGTTAAAGCCTTTGGAATATATAGTGACATAATGATTTAAGGGCCTATATAATGGATGTAGATATTTTTAAGGTATATCTTGCATGGAAGGGATAGTATGGTAATGAGTCTCATTAAAAAGAAGATAGATATCATAAAGGAAAAGTTGCAAGTCAAAGATCATGGGGAGAAATGTCATATGAGGACAAGATAATCACAAGGACAATCATGGCTTGTAACGGTAGTCATGATGAGTATAATCAAGAGTATAGGTGGATAGTTGTCACATTAATGTACATTCACTTAAAATTTGCATATCATAGTCTTTAAAGTTCATCATGGCATGTGACAACTTTAAAGGATAGATTGAGTGCATGAATACAAGATGTGTAAAGAAAGTCATATAAAGGTGGAGTATGGTTCCTAGCATAGAGGATATCTCTTTGAAGTGCATGATTGATAGTGTTGGTTGTAGTTTTCACTTTCTTTTCTTGGAAATCTATTAATTCATGAAAAGTTATCTATGATGTTCTTGATTTTTTGAAGCCATTAAAAGGTGTAAGATGGTAGGAGATAGCAGATCATCCCTACATAGTGATATGAAGGTTAAAGAATTTGTAAAAGAGAAGTAACATAGACTCACTATGAGAAAGCTAGAGATATGTACAGTGAGATCATCACTATGGTGATTTTTGCAAAAGGCTTCAATTCAATAATCAACACAAGACTAGAAGTTTTGTTTACTAACATTGAATCCGAAGGATATAACCATCCCTTGCAACATAGGGATTTAATTTCATTTTCCAAGAAAGAGGTTTTTGGTGACAATATTCAAGAGTAGAGAAATAGTTCCATGTAGATGACAGGGATATGAAGTTGTTATGGTCACAATAAGTGTGTAGGGATGCATGAGAAAGTGGTCTTAAAACATGAAATGAACTCAATCAAAAG
Organism: Cunninghamia lanceolata; assembly: GCA_027924645.1. Taxonomy (NCBI): domain Eukaryota; kingdom Viridiplantae; phylum Streptophyta; class Pinopsida; order Cupressales; family Cupressaceae; genus Cunninghamia; species Cunninghamia lanceolata. Next base: position 7,019,799 of record BSBN01000016.1, read on the forward strand.
GTAGGGGTAGGACAGTCTGAAATGCATAACATGGAAACTTGTAGGCCTCTCATGAGAAATGGTATAGAAGGTAGCAAAACTATGTCAAAAGGACTATACAAGGGTAGTGATCATATAGAATTGATATTTTTTTTTTCATGCCAAAAGACAATGAATACTTAGAATGAGTCCATTGATGAATGAGGACAAGAAGTTTGCATATAATTCATCACCATGACAATGTCAAGTGCAATCTACATGGACAACTCTTAGCTATACCTTGGATTATGAGAGGTTCATGAAGACATGAAAGTAAAGTTTTGAAGATGACAATGCCCTATTAAATACAATCATGTTACAAATGGTAAAGGCTTTCACCATGAAGGTCAACTTGAGCATTCAATAGTGGTAGACCTATTAACAAAGGGAAATGAATTGTAATGAATTGTGTATAAACATTTATAAAAAGGCAGATTACAGATAATAAAAGATGGTTATAAGACATAGAAGATGATAGTCATTGTCTATCGATATAAGGGCAATCCATATGCAAAAGATACTCTCTATGACTATAATAAATAGGACAAGTACCATGAAGCTAAGGGAAAATCAAGAAGTAGGGATAGTTACTATAACCAATGAATAGTGACAAAATTTTATGAGGATAGTTAGCTCATACATGATAGTAAATATTACCTTAGTCATAGTTGAAGCTAGCATAAGTTGATATCAAGTAATTGCATTGAGATTGACCTCATTGAAATAGGATATTCATGGTTATCAATATTTATAAGACATGAAAGGACATAGCACAATTATCTTGAAGGCTTTTAAACTGCCATCTTCAGATATGAATGATAGTCATGAAAGATAAATCATGAAGGATTCATGGGACAATTATAGCCACATGATAATGGGTGATAAGGGAGATCTAAAATGCTTGTTTATTTAGGTAGAAAAGGATGGATAAAAAGAAAGAGAAGCTATAGTCATGATAATTTAGATAAAGAAAACATGCAATGGTACGTTACTTTTGAACACCCACATCAAACCCTAATGAGATTTATCTCAAGCATTTGTTTTCAAATGAATAGATTTGAGGATGAAACTTCCAAGATTGTTAGTAATTAGAGGACAAAACCCCTGCCAGTTTGTAAATGGCCAAGGATGAAAACCAATTAGACAAAGAAGAGGTTCTCACCCATAGGTCATGGCTAAATTTTAATGGTGGTCAACATTGGTGATATAAAGATAGTAAAACATACATATTTTCATTTATTCATCATTATTTTCCTTACAGAGACATACATATTGCCATTCATAACTATAAAAATCCTCATAACTAGTAAAACCCATTGACACTTCAACAATGAGACTACTATCATTTCTTAAACATATCATGGCATATGATCTTCTCAAAAGATCTACATTGTGATATGAAAGTATCACCTATAAAGGTGGTTGTTTTCCTAATAAGAGCTTTGACTTCTGATTTTGGGCTTATGACATGGATAAAACCTTCATGAGGAGACAAGCAAGCTCTTCCTCAAACCTTCAAACAAAACTAAAAGCCCTAACGACATAGAGTATACCTAGTAAGATGTGAGGATGAAGGTTTCTTGTAAAACCTTGAATATTATGTCAATGTGGGCATGAATTGTCCTCAAAACCTTGGACAAAATCCTCATGCATGCAACATGTCTTCAAACCCTTGTGAATCCTTGTAGTGTGGATGAATTCAAAGCCAACAAAGAAAGGTTTCTACAGTTTGGATAAATTAATACAACTAACTGTCCTTTTCAAACTACTTATTGATTACACAGGCTAAAACTAGAATATAGATACCAGACCTGGATAGCGCTCAATCTGAGATGTATATGTGCCTCGATTTGTAGAAGATAAGCTCCAGAAGTGATGAGAAACATCGGAAAGGAACTCTTATGCACCTAGATCACACTTGCAACCTCATGCGCTCCTCATAATATTTACTACTTAGGAAATAAAACCCTTGTACTTGCCAAACTACCTAATGATTCACTATTCTGAGTCTCACGCCATTTCCAGGGAAGGTTGCTTCAGTGTTTTAAGCTAGAAATGGATGTGCAAGACCTTGTAAGAGTTTCTCTCTTCTTCCCACAATCACCATGCCCTTTCAAATGTCTTAGAATGCCCTCACACCAACCACATTATGCTCAGAAAGACCAAGTATCTTAGGTGACTAGGGCTTTGATATGCATCTCACCCTCTATGCAATGAACTCACAATACAAAAAGGGGTGAAAACAATGGAGGAACAGAAATGGTGGAGGAGTGGAAAGCTACAAAAAGGGGTGAAAATAGCCAGGTAAATTTAAAATATTTTTTTATTACCCAAAAATTGGCCAATGAGAAGCCCAACGCAACAGCGTAGGTTTGAGGAAAGAGGATGGAGTGGGTTGTGCGCTAGTGCGCTCATCCTAATAAATACTTTAGTTTTTCTTTATAAAAAACAAACATAATATTTGCTCATTTTTATTTGTGTGACTAATTATTTAGTCATGTTTTTTACCAGATGATCAAATTAGTCAGTTATAGCTATGATTACAAAAAATTAATAGAATTTAGTAATGTGACTAAAACTTTTAGTCACATGACTAAAAGTTTTAGTTGTGTATTCATTTATTTGCCAAATTCTACTAGTGATGTGACATGTGTTGCAATGAGATGAAAGGTGAGGATAAATTCAAATTTTTAATTTGAAGTAGTTGGAAGATGTGAGAGGAAGATTAATTAAATAAATAGGATTTATTTAACTAATTAAAAAGTGGGATAAATAGGATTAGGAGTGGGATTAGGACAAAATGTCTTATGATGTCTCTAATAATGTGTCAACTAGGTGATAGACATGACATGGGCAAATTTAAGTGTCTACATTTTGCCCATCATTGAGATGATGTTGCGAATGTTGTGACTAAGAGAAGTAACATCATTCCAAAGAAGCCAAGGTTTGGATAGAGGAAAAAGATGATGAAATGGGATGATGATGTAAGGATAGGGTGATGATGCCCCCTCAAGAGGATAGGCGGGTTGGACAAACATGGGTAGGCTCTCGAAATGAAAGGGATTGAGCAAGGAAGAAAGATAAGGGAATGGATAGAAGAAATGAATGACACATTATGATATAATCAAGGTGAGAAAACATGAAGTTTTATATAGCACTAGACGTTATGCACCAAGGTATAAGGACCAAGGTGACAATGTGTCTTGTGAACCCAACATAATATAACCTTGTCTAAACGTATGAGGAAGAAAATGTAGAGCATTAAAGTCCTAATGCACAAAAGGTATGATATGACCTTAGATGCAAAGGTTAATACAAAAGACTATTCAAACATACACAAGATATGAATATTAGCTAGAAAGAGATGATTTGATTCAAATGCAAGATAAAAATAATGATACACACAAATAAGAAAGTAAGCATGCACAAATGATTAAAAAATAACAAGGTATTGCCCCTATCAAGTTGTAAACCAATGATTGATTGATTGATGATAGTGTCTGGTTATAGGAAATGAAACATGTCGTATAAGATGCATGGCATGGTTTCAACAATGCAACATCATGTATAAGACAACTGATTGATTGATTGATTGATTGACACTAGTATTGTTGGCCATCAACACCAGGATTTGATTAATGATTGATTGATTAATTGATTTGGTTCATGTTAAGGCTAGGATCGAGACCATTAATGTAATTGGATAATTTGACTTGATTGACTAAATTTATTGGTATGGATTGATGATGACTTGCATTTGGATTATTGCTTTAATTTGATTGATTTTGAATTATTTGATTGGAATTATTTGAAGAATTGATTTGATTTGGAATGAATTGATTGAATTATTTAGATGATTGGATTGAATTGATTGATTTGATTTGAATTGATTTGAAGGATTGAATTGGATTGATTTGATGATTAGATTGTGTGATTTGGTTTTGATGATTGATGATGATTTGAGAATTGATTGGAAGAATTGATGAATTGATTAGTTTGATTTGTTTTGATTTGATTGATTTTATTGCTTAGATTTTTGTTGGATATTTGATTTTTTTATGATTTTGGGAATATTTAATTTTTTTGTCTTTTGGGAATATTTGATTTTTTTTTGGATTTTTGAATGTTTTGATTTTTTTTTAATTTTGACATGTTTTATTTATTTTTTGTTTTTTGGAATGTTTTGGGGATGGCATTGGATGACAATTTGGATAGCCTTTGTGCTAGATACTAATAACAAAGGAAAACCAAGTCTAGGTGCAAGAATGGATGTAGGATTGGATGAATGGATAAAAGGGGTGAGCTATAGTGGATGAGATGGATGGGTGCATCATAAAGGAGCTAGGATGTGATCTCCAAAGACTACGTCACATAGTTATAACATGCCCCATTCTAAGTTGTAGACTTAGGATTTTACATGATAAAGATTATGATAATAGGATGTTAGGATGGATTGGGAAGGATGAGGTATATCAAGAGATATCTAAGAAATTTGTCAATATTTTGCCTCCATATCTATATCAAGATCAAAAGGAGGAAGGAAGGATGAATGGATTCAATGTGATAAGTATGTGGGTGTAATGGATAAGGATGGTAGGATAGGACATGGAATGATAGGATGAAAAATGATAGGTTGGATGAGATAATGCGCCCCCAAGTGTAAGTGACATATATGATCAACCTACACATGATGCATGTTTGCCAAGTTTTCATCATGGTACTTATCCAAGGTGCCACCAAGGGTGGTTTTCACCATTGGACGATGGGATTTCTCTTACTTTTTTTATTTTTCTTTTTTTTTTTGACTTTTTTTATTTTTTGAATGGGAGAAGGGGAATATGAATAGGAGGGACTCAATTGTCTAGTTCCATGAAGGGTGATAGTCCCATTAGAGATGAATGTCATTACAAATGGACCATGTCAAGTCATTATGCTCAAGATGTTGGTAAGGGATTTGCATGAAAGGGAGATGAAGTAGGTAGATGGTGGATTATGATGTGGAAATTATGTATGGAAGAATAGTGGATTATGATATGGATTATGAAATAAAGGGTAGTGGATTATGATGTGGATTATGTAGGATTTATGCAAGAGGATGGACGAAAGGCTTATACAAAAGCATGGACCATAGGGAAGTGATGGGGGAGATATGTAGGATAGTGGATAAAGGATGGGGAGATGGAGGTATGTGGAAACATTGCAGAATGGAAGGGAACCATGATCAATGGTTGCACACACCATGATAAACATCAAAGCTTATGATTGGAAGGTGGTGTATGAAGCAATGGAGATGTTTTCTTAGGAGATGGGTGATGTAGGAGTTTAGGTACCCACATAGACTTAGTATTTTTATAATTTTTGTTTTGGATGTTGGGTTTGTATATAGAATGTGAATTTTGGATGGAAGAGGATGGTTGGGATTTTTGAGATGTGGATGCCTCATTTGACTTGGTTTTTTTTCCTTAGGGACCTAGACTATTTTAGTTTTTGACTTTGATTTTGGAGGTATGGGTTTGGATTGATTTTTTAATGTATTTTTCATTGAATTTTTGAATTGATGTCGTAAGGCATTAGGATCCTTAGGATTTTTAGCTTTATGGGTAGAGGCATCCAAATTTTTGTTTTTGAATCCCATGGAATTGGTGGAAGCTTCATGATTAGATGATGTGTACATTTGTTGATCATGATTAGGAATGCAAGGGAATGTGTAAATGGATGGATTTGTCATTGGGAGAAGTGGTGGTAAATTGGATGGAGGGATATTAGGAGTTGGAAGAAATGGAGGTAAAGTTGATGGTGGAAGGCATATTTTCACATTCTTTTGACACTTGTAGGATGATGGAGGAGGAATGGCGACATATGTTTTGGGTATATGATAGGGTTTGTGATGGAAAATAGTGGACTTAGGATGCATGGAGGGAGTACCAACATCTTTAGATTGTTTACCTTAGGGTGTATATCCAAGCCCATATGAGCGTGGAGGGACTTTGACATGGATGGGCTCCAAAAGACTTTGTTCATGAAGGCCTAGGCCTTTACCTTGATAATTCATGTTTTGGAGTATGCAATGGACAATGTGACTAGGTGTGTTTTGGGAACTAGACTTGAGTTCATTATTGGATGGAAAGGGTGAGGTGGATAAAGTTTGTTATTGTCTTAAGGAAGAACATTCATGGATGAAGGTGGATAGACCAAGGGGATATGATGGCTTTGAAATGTGGTCGATAGTGGATGATGATGAAGGATCATTAGGATCTTGATTATCATTATGCTCACTAAGATCCAATGTATTAGTTTGATCATCTATGTTTGCTTGGGAGGCATGTGTCTCATCATGACAAGTGGAAGTTGGTGGATCATGGATGGGTGGAGTGATAAGATTTTGACCATGGAGTGCATAAAGATGATTAAGAGGATCATCATAGCCTTCGTGATCATAGAGGAGATCTTGATCACAGATGGGAGCTTGATCATGGAAAAGATTAGGTGTGCTATGGATGGGTTGGATGGAGGTGATTTGATCTTTATTAGAATTAGGGACTAATATTTCCACATGCTTTAGATTATACCCTTGACATAACTCTTGTACTTGATTGGAAGTGGATGACTCTTAAATAGATTCAATGGGTAATGGACTACATGATGGGGTTGAAGAAATGGACATGATGTTTGAGGACTCCTTGATTGGACTAAGGATGGGTGTTTGTTGACATGATTTATTCCTTGCTAGTAGCTAATGGATCACATCCTTCTCAAGGGTATGGATGGATGTACAATATAGTGGATGGATAATAATGGTGTAAATTGTAGGCTTATGACCATGATTAGTTTGAGGGATAATTGGATTGGATGGATTAGGACTAGGAGTGGATAGGTCCCATGGTGGAGGAATAAGAGGGATGGAAGGTGTTGGCTTATGATTAATATTTTGATTGGATGAAAGGTCAAAGGGATTGGATGAATTTGTGAATTTCGATGACTACATAGGTTTGTTTTTATAATGTTTGAACTTAGGACATGGAGTTGATGGATTGGCAAGTGGATTGCATGGTGGTATAATATACTTATAGGTGGGATAAGCTAGACTATCATTCCCCTTGTCAAAGGTATGAGGGATTGAATGCATTTGATATTGTTGCAAAGGGTGACTTGGGCTCAAATGTTATTATTGGGGTATGAATGGATAGGTTGATGTGGCATTGACATGGAAAGAAGTGGGATAGGTTGATATGGCATTGACTTGATATGTGGATGGGCTAGGTTGGTATGAAGTGGAGGGGGATGACAAATAGGATTGAGGTGGAATGTGTGGTTATGTTTGTTGGATTTGACAAGTGGAAATGAATTCTTGGGCTTGAGCTAGGAGGTGTTGTATTTAAGGTGATTGGATTTGTTGAAATTTTTGAATTATGGATTGGAATTGTTGTATGGTTTGTTGATCTAGGGATTGAGGAATTTGGTGAATTGTTTGAATGAGGTCTTGTAGTTGGGGTGCTAGGACTTTGTTTTCTAGTTTTGGCATGGTGTCACCTGTGTTTAAGTCTTTGCATTTTGTCTTGTCCCTCAAGGTATGCATCATTATTCTTGTCATCATTGGAAGTAGGAGGGGAGGCCCCTCGAAGTATGATTTTGGGTCTAGGATTTGTCTCATTATTGGGATTATAGGGAGGGCCTCCTTGAAGTATGAGTTTGGGCTTTGGATTGTTCTCATCATTAGGATTAGAGGGAGAGCCTCCTCTAAGTATTATTTTAGGCTTTGGTTTGGTCTCATCATTAGGATTAGAGGGAGGGTCTCCTCTAAGTATGATCTTAGGTTTTGATTTTGTTTCATCATTAGGGTTAGAGGGAGGGCCTCCTCTAAGTATAACCTTAAGCTTGGCTTGCTGAGGATTAGGACAATTTTGACAAGTGGATTAGGACTAGGATGATGATGTGGAGTGATTAAGATATTATTAGGATTTTATTAGCATGACTTGGGTAAGAAGGGTGATTAGGATGATGTGTAATTATTAGGATATGGTTAGGATGAAATTGATTAGACTAGAATGAAGATGATGATGTGGATGTTTAGAATGATGTACTTATGTGTATGTGTTGATGTCTTGAATTAGGAGATATTTTTGCAAACATAATATATCACATGTACATGAATGAATTCATAGACACAAGACACATAAGTAATTTTGACTTTAAAATTTTGAAGAATGTGATGATCAAGAAGACACGTGGAAGACACATCAACAATCCTATGATTAGTAAGGTAGGTGTGGCCAAATAGGTCTTAATCTAGGTTGCACAAGGTTGACTAAGGATGTCCCCAATATACACAAGGTACGGGGGCCCCAATTCTATGAAATGAATGCGAAATAATGCCACACAGTTGGGAGAAAGGGGTAACCCACCCTTCACCTTCACTTCCCAAAGGTATAAAGTTCTTTGGGGTTTAGCCTGAATGGAAAGATTTTAACTTCCAAAGAGGGTGTCGTTTGATTCACACCTCACTTTTTATACTCCATCAAAATGCTAGAGTTGAGGTCATCCCTTGGAGTGGTGTGTCTCCAAGCATGCCTCCTAGAAAGGGTATGACAAAAGAAAACCACGTGGGTATTTTTTATCTCTAAGACCACTTTGTGGTGCGAGGAGAGAGCATACACATGTACACTTGATTCACACTTGCACTTGTTAATTTCCCTTAGAAAATGAAATGTTTGGTGTGAAATTGAATGGATGAAAGGTGTTTTTAATTCTCAAGATCACACGAAGCGCATGAGAAGAGCATACACACCTTGAATCTCACTCAAGTTCACCAAACAATGCAAGCACTTGTTCATTTTAATCCAATGCTGAAATGTGTGATGGAAGACACTAGTTTATTTTATGCCCAATTTTGATGTGTGATTGCAGACAATGATTCATTTTAGAGCCTAGAATCCAAGTGTGAGAGAAAACAAACATTCTTTTTATGACCAAATCGAAGTGTGTGACAAAAAAGATTGATTGATGAAATGAAAAGAGATGAAAGATGAATGGAGTGCACTTGAATGTTTTTACTTTCCAATCTACTACTATGACTGATATAAATGCTACTACAACTCCAGATGATCACTTAGAAGCCACCAAAACTAAGAAAGAACAAGTAAACTTGCACATGAAAGAGTTATGATGAAAAAGAGGAAAGCTGATAAAATCTACTATAGATGAATAGTGATAGGAAAATGAATAGCATGAATAGAAACTAGAGGAAATTATATGCAGTTTTTAAAAAACTTTCATGAAAATTTGATCAATTTTGCAAAAATTATATGCATTTGAAGTTCAAAATTAAGTTTGACTTTGACTAGAAAAGTTTGACAAAATGACATAGTCACCTAATGAAACCTATGCTATAGTGAAGTTGGATGAGTCACCTTTCCAACGAGTCCTTGTTTGAGAATTTTCAACCCCGTATGATGAAGTTATGAAGAAAAGAAAAAAAATGCCCTATTAGGGCATGTAGAAGAAAGGGGTCAGGCTAACTGGTAGTTGATACTAACTGCTAGTGATTAGGGTTTTCTCTGGTCACATGAAGCAGCTAAGATCTGACAGTTAAAGTTGATAGTGTGAATGTTAGCTGGGTCCTTGGTTACCCATGTGACTAGGGGCTAATGGAGGAAAAAAATAGAAAAGAAAAAAAGTAAATAGGGGGGCATTGGCCCCTAGGTCAGTAATGTGACTGCAAGGAAAAATGGGTGACAAGCGCTATACGAAGCTGTAGTTAGTGGAAACCACTAGAATTTTCATCTTTTTAGCCCAAAGATATGTTATCATGGGCATTCAGGAAAGTTGCTATAGAATAGAAGGTGACACGACAGGGATTAGAAGGTGACATCGATAGGGTTAGGGTTACTACAAGGCTGCAATGTGAAGCCTAAGGATATAATAGAAGGAGGCATAGAATGGGTGTTTAGAGGATGGTGGTGACAACCTTTAAACAAAAGAAACAAGTTTTAGAGGAGGTGACAACTTTACTGGCTAGCGGGAGGAGCAGAGTAGAAAGCGGCAAAGGGTAGGGCTTTTAGGCAATAACCGAGAGGTAAGTATGGAGTCGGCGGAGATCAAAGACTTTCTACGGGTGGTTTGAGGACTTCAACTGTTAGTTTGAGGACTTCAACTATTGGTTTGAGGAATTTGACTAATAGTTTAGGGCTTTAATGATGGCATCCAGTTGATTGGAGATGGTGGCAATTGTGGCGTCTGTTGCTAACAGATGGTGATAGAAATTCAAATGCGATAGTTTGTAGGACAAATGGACAATAGAGGTCTACAAGAGGGCAGTTGAAGGGAGGTAGGTTAGTTAGCTGTGGATATGGAGGTATAAGCAGCGGTGGTGGTTAGGGTTTTTAGATGGGGATTTAGGGCTTTAAACGGAGGTGGAGAAATGTTAAACGTAGGTGGTGGCACTAGGGCTGGAGTCAGTGGCGACTATGAATTTTTTAGAGCAGCTAGGGTTTGCTTTAAAACCTGCAACAAAACTTTTAAACCTACACCTTGCAATAGAAAACATAAAACACTAAACCTACAATGAAACAAATAGGAGATCAGATAGAAAACCAAAAAAAAATTCAACCAGACCCCTGCATAGGGGCCATATGGGTCTGTACGAATCTTTATGGTATAGTCCTGCGATAGGGGCTAAACTAAAAAAATTCAAAATTTTTCCTATAGCAAAATATCACGTGTTATATGTAGTTTTTCACCTACAAGGCCTCCCAAACACAAAAATGAGGTCTGTTTCAAGACTGGAAGCAACCTATAGAAGCTAATTTTTAGAAATTGACAAAAAATGTTAGATTTGCAAGATTCACATCGAGTTCACCAAATGTAGCTAGGGTAAAACTTAGGGCTAATTCACAAATAGAAAATCATCAAACCCTAACAAGCACAATGAATTACAAAATAACATGAAAATGAAAACATAAAGTAAATACAAACTGAATCTCCACACTAAGCTTGATTTATCTCCATTTCTCTTCTTAATCTTGCATAGGTATGCATGATTAGAAGGTTGAATGTTGGTTGCTCATTCTAGCAATATAACAATACTTGGAACTAGTTGCATAGGAAATTCAACAGCATGAGGCTACTTAAAACTCACTCATCAAATGGCTTAGGTGAGGGTTGATTTATACGAAGTGAGTGATTTGAATGAAGGGCTATGATTGAAAGTTGGTTTCAACGATGTGGACAGCTAGGATCGAATAGGGTTTCCCACTCCATGAGGAGTTGTAGTCATGTGACAAGTGTAGGGAGGACCTAATTTAAATAATATTTTATTTAAATTAGTGGGACATGTGAAGTTATTAAATGAAAAATGTAGTATGTGACATGTGTTGCATTGAGATGAAAGGTGAGGATAAATTCAAATTTTTAATTTGAATTAGTTGAAACATGTGAGAGGGAGATTAATTAAATAAATAGGATTTATTTAATTAATTGGAAAGTGGGATAAGTGGGATTAGGAGTGGGATTAGGACAAAATGTCTTATGATGTCTCTAATAATGTGTCGACTAGGTGATGGTCAAGACATGGACAAATTTAAGTGTCTACAATAGTTCCTCAAAAACAACCAAAGGTGATCAAGTAGGAACCATAAAGAATCAAATGGATATCCGCAGGGAGCACTGCCTATGCCAAAAAAAAGAAAGAAGGTCCAGATAAGGATCCACCAAAAGAGAAGCCATGGATACTAAGATTTGATGGGTCTAAGTCTAAGCATGGTGCTGGGGTAGGAATTTATTTGATTGATCCGCAAGGAAAATCTTATCTTGTAGCATATACACTCTAGTTCACTGCACTAATAATGTGGTAGAGTATAAAGCATTGATCCATAGCCTACTTTTTTCTTTAAAGAAAAGGGTGAATATACTGCATGTGTTTGGAGATTCAAAGCAAGTTGTTAAACAAGTGAAGAAATAGTATGCATGAAATTATAGGAAGTTATCCAATTATAGACACATGGTGTGGGATTTAATTGAAGGGTTTGATACCTTTAACATTGAACTCATGTTCCCATGAAATAGAATTAATGTGTGGATGCTTTAGCCATAGCTGCTAGTACCCTAAAGCCATTGACAGTGTCAAGGATTAATAAATTCTCTATTGAGTTAGTGTTAGTGCCATCAGTGCCTGACATTGTGATAAATTTCCAAGTTTTTGAAGATGACGAACACATTCTTGATTCATCACCAATAGAGACATATTTGAAGCTCAAGTGATAGATGAGCATAGTCTTGATGATTATACATGGGAGGATGGAGAGCTTACTGAGTTACCCAATAATAAAATATAGGTCAAGGTTCAAACATCATAAAATATCCTCATGGGAAAAGTATGCACTCTAGTGGAGTGTGAAGGGATAATTTAGGCCTTGAGAGATTATATACATGTGATAGCATGGACATATTATGAGTTACAAATGTTGATATGTCCCAGACATCTGAGATGGGGGGGCTAAATCAGTTGTCTCAAAAACTTAAACACTTCTACAACTTAAACATCAATCACTTATCCACAATTATTATGATTTAACAATGAATGCATGAAATCATAAATTTAACCACTGATACAACTTCAAACACAAGAGACACTAGATTTTACGTGGAAAACCCCAAGGTGGGGAAAAACCACGGAGAGGATTAGCTCTCAATATATATTGCAATCTTGAAATAATGATGTTCAGGCTTGGTCACTCCATGGTCCTAAGCATACTGGCTTACTACCATGAAGAACAACTAGGTCTAGCAGGCTCATTGCCTCAATCCTAAACCTAGAAAGATTACAATAAGGGTTGTTAAACCCTACTGGTAGCTCACTATGAAGCTCACTATCACGATCAACACATTTTTATGTTTGTGATTGAAGTACAATAATTCCTCTACTGTGCTCTGCCTCTTCTCTACTTTGCCTCCTCTCTGCTCTGCCTTTTGGACCTTTATTATTATCTTTCCATTTTCGCTCAAGGACATATTTTTCATGACTCAACTACAAGTATTTATACACTTCCTCAACCTTGGAATGATCATCAAGGTCAGCATTACAATCATCAACCATTGGAACAATCTCCAAGGTCAGAATTACAAACATTCACAAGATAGGTCCTGACCTATTATAAAATTATGCAAAAGAAATAAAGTAAAGATGTATGCGGATCACACCATGCCTTAGTTGGGACTCAAACACAATCTTCCATGCCACAACATGCTTCCACAATCTTCAAGGAATCTCTACAATTACTGGAATTAACCAAGTCGGCTAAGACTGATTACACATTACACTGTCTGGGAACAATCTTCAAACACAATCTCAATTCCTTAATGTAGACCAATGTCAAGATAGGAACATGATTAGGAGACATCCACAAGCACATTATAATCATCAGGAGAAATTGCACAAAACTTAACCACTTTATCCATAGAAATCTTCTCACCAGGACACATGAACTTCACTGTCTTCAACTAACATGAAAGAAAGATAGCTTCCTGACCACCAAAACATGAACCACTACAATTGTAGGTACTTATCATCATCCCAGATTTCCCTCTAAAACTGCAAAATAAAATATTTTATTGTGGAGGAATGTGGAGCAAAACAGTTTCTCCCTGTCACTAGAGAATAATCAAAAAGAGAAGGTTTTACTCTGGTGAAAGCCACTCTCTCAATACATCATACCAGAGGCTCAAACTCAGGATTTAGCATCTTTAGACATCCCTTTAAATAAATTCCAATCCACAAACCAAGATCTTCATCCAACAGGAGATGCATAGCAGTTTACTAGACTACTTTTCAACATACAACTCTCTGTCTATACTGCACTTCACTGTAACTCACTTGATTCTTTCGAAGAGGCCAATTTTCTCAATATCCTTAATACACAAGGCTTCTAAACAAGTAATAGAATAGAACACACTTCACACCAATGACAACAAAGATATGGTAACATCAATGACAAAAAAGATATGTTGACATCAATGACAACACTGATTAGGCACATACTTGCAATAATCTCCCCCTTTGTCATTGATGACAATATATGATGTGAAAAACTGCAACAACCATCAAGACAAGATTCTCCCCCTTTCTCTTTACACACATACACTCTTTGTCTATCTATGTTTTTCACATGAATTCTCTCTTCCTTTGACATCAATGGCAAAGGGCACATACTTGCACTCTTCTGCTCTGATTCAATCTCTCTTCTAAACTCTTTGACTACTCCCCCTAAGAAGTAGCCCTAAAAGGCATCAATCTGGATCTTTGAGCACCTCTAGACTGATGCACTATTGTGCATCTTAGTTTAGAGCAGGAGGGGTGATAACCCCTAAATTTTCTCTGAGATACTCAAAGGTATCCGTAGACAGAGGCTTGGTGAAAATGTCTGCAATCTGATCTTTGGTAGAAACATACTCCAACTTGACTTTATTCTCTATCACCTTTTCTCTCAAAAAATGATACATAATGGATATGTGCTTTGTCCTTGAATGCATCACTAGATTATTTGATATGTTTATGGTACTTGTGTTGTCACAAAAGATTGCAATTGGATCCTCATACACAACTCTGATGACCTTCAAAGTCTGCTTCATCCATAACACTTGAGTGCAACTACATGTTGTTGTAATGTATTTTGCTTCTGTAATAGACAGGGATATTGAATCCTATTTCTTGCTCAACCAAGATACTAACCTTTTTCCCAAGAAGAATGCACCTCCACTTGTACTTTTTCTATCATCCACATCTCCAGACCAATCTACATTAGTATATGCACTAAGAGTAAAGTCACTATCCTTGGGGTACCACAAACCATAATCCATTGTACCTTTTAAATACCTCAGAATTCTCTTGACTACCATCACATGTGATTCCTTGGGTTTTCCTTGAAATCTTGCCACAAGAAATACTACATGCATTATGTCAGGTCTGGTTTGAGTCAAATAAAGTAATCCTCCAATCATAGATCTATACCTTTTCTAGTCTGCCATGGGTGAGTTATCAACTTTGCTTAACTTACAACTAGCTATCATAGGTGTGCAAACTAGTTTAGAGTCTTCCATCCCAAATTTCTCTAACAACTCTTTCACATACTTAGACTAAGAAATGAAGATACCTTTATCTGATTGACTTATTTGCTGACCTAAAAATAAGTTCATCTCTCCAAATATGCACATTTCAAATTCACTTTGCATTTCTTGAGAAAAAATTGAGCACATACCTTCATTGCCTCCAAAAATAATATCATCAACAAAGACTGCAACAATTAATATTTGTTCATCATTGATCTTGAAGTAGAGATTTTTGTCTATAGTACCTTTACTAAACCCTATCTGTATCAGATACCTGTCCAACCATGCATACCATGCCCTAAGGGCTTATTTTAATCCATACAAAGCTTTCTTCAATCTGCATACCATGTCACCCTGATCTAGAGACTGAAACCCTTCTAGTTGTTCAATTTAGACTTCTTCTAACTCTCCATTTAAGAAAGCAGACTTCACATCCATTTGATAAACCTTGAAATCTTTGTAGGTTGCAAAAGCCAAAAACATCCTTATTGCTTCAATCCTTGCCACTGGAGAAAAAGTTTCTTCAAAGTCTATTCCTTCAACTTGAGCGTATTCTTTGCATACCAACCTTGCTTTGTTTCTTACCACTTCACCATTCTCATTCATCTTGTTTCTGAAGACCCACTTTATGCCAATAACATTCTTATCTACTGGTCTAGGAACAATATCCCAAGTCTGATTCTTCTCTTCTTGCATCAATTCCTCTTCCATAGCCTTTGTCCAATTCTCATCTTTGCAAGCCTTATCCGTAGTTTTAGGTTCAATCTTAGAAATCAGACAGAAATTTACCTATTCCTATACAAATTTTCTTCTAGTTAAGATCCCTTTGCTCTTATCTCCTATGATTTGATCTTCAAAATGACTAAGTCTTACATACCTTGGAGTTTTGGTAGCACTTACTAGAGCTTGTTCTTCTTCATTTGAGTTGTCTTCATGCTGCACCACTTCTGAAACATCCGGTTAGTCTAATTCATATCCACCTAATTCTGAAGACCTTTCCTTACATTCATCAACTTTAACATTTGCACATTCAATGATCTTATTTAGCCTCTTATTATAGCGCCATTAGGCCTTTCTCTTAGTGGAGTAACCAAGGAAGATTCCTTCATCACATCTAGCATCAAACTTGCCTAAATCTTCTTCTCTTTTGATATAACATTTGCTACCAAAAACTTTGAAATATTTCATAGTAGGAACTTTACTGTGCCACAATTCATAAGGAGTCTTAGAACTGATACCTTTTACTTGGACTTTGTTTATGATATATACAGTGGTGTGAATTGCCTCTCTATAATATGCTTTCAGAAGATCAATTTATTTCATCATGGTTCTAGCAGCTTCTTGAACTGGTCTATTTTTCCTTTCAACAACTCCATTTTGTTGTGGAGTTCTAGGTGCAGATAGTTGTCTCTTTATTCCATATTCTTCACAAAAGAAATTAAATTCATTTGATGTGAACTCTCCTCCACTATCTGACCTTAGGCATTTGATTTTTAAATCCATCTCATTTTCAGCCATTGCCTTAAAGGCCTTAAACTTATCTAGAGCTTTAGCTTTTTCTTTAAAAAAGGTGACCCAAGTCATTCTAGAATAATCATCAAGAAGCAACATGAAATACATGTCTCCTTGCAAACTTCTTACTCTGATAGGTCCACACAAATATGTATGCACTAGGTCAAGTAGTCCTCCAACTGATTGGTCCTTTCTTTTGAAACTTGTTCTTATTTGTTTCCCAAATTGGCACTCCTTACAAATAGGATTAGCAGGCTTCACAAGCTTAGGCAGATCTCTAATAGCCTGTGCAATACTTATCTTCATAATGTTATCAAAATTTATGTGACACAACCTTCTATGCCATAACCAACTCTCATTAGTCTAAGCCAAAAAGCAATAGTTATCAATTCCTTTCAAGTGATAGATGTTACCTCTAGTCTTCTTACCAGTTGCAATGACTATTCTGGAGCTTTCCCTTATCTTACATCCATTGTACTTGAATCTTAAATCATAACCCTTGTCACACATCTAACCCACACTCAAAAGATTGTGCTTTAATCCTTTCACATACAAGACATCTTCAGTATTATGCTTGCCATCAAAAGAGATAGTTCCTCTTCCACAAATCTTACCAGTTGTATCATCTCCAAACCTAGCCAGTCCACCATCATATCTTTCCAAACTCACAAACTTACTTTTGTCACCAGTCATGTGGTGAGAATAGCCACTATCAATAACCCATTCATCCTTGTCCTTAATAACCTGAGCAGCCAAAGCACTTTCCACTGGTTTTTCTTCCTTCACATAGCTAGTATAATTAGTAGACACGGGATCTTCCTTAATAGCAATAAACAAGCATTCATTTCTAGAAGTACTAGCATTATCTAGTTCACCATTATCTGATACTCCTTCATTATTATCAAAATCTTCAACATAATAACACTTCTTTTGGGTCCTAGGCCTGTTCTCATATTTTTTCTATTCCTTTCAATTCTTTTAGGACACCTGGAAGAAAAATGACCTACTTTACCATAAGAAAAATATTTGAAAGGTAATTTTCCTTTATAGTTACTAGATCCTCTTTGCAGTCTGTCCACAAAGTTGGCTTCAATTTCATCAAACTCATCATCAGATTCTACCTTGTACTTTTCTGATTTGGAAGTTCTTCCAGGAGTACTGGCTTTGAGGGCCGTCTCAACTTTTAGTAGAACATTGCCAAACTCTCTCATTTCAAAGGCAGTAAGCTTACCAAGTAGCTAATCCCTATCAAATTCTTTTACTTGCATGAATTCTTCAATTGCAGCTACCTTGTGACAGTAGGACTTGGGCAGAGATTTGAGAATTTTCATCACAACTTCCTTATTGTCGAGAGTTCACCCCATGGCTTTTATCCTTGTGACAAGTTCATTAACTCTTTGCATAAAGGTTGATACATTTTCATCTTCATTCATTTTCAAACTTTCATATTTCACTCTCAGACTTTGTACCTTGGCTTCCTTCATAGAATCATCTCCTTCATAAAAATTTTTCAACTTTTCCCATACCTCATTTGTAGTTTCAAGATCCACAACTTATGTCAATATTGAGTCGGTTAATGATCTTAGTAGAGCATCTTTTGCCTTGACATCCATCTCATAATCTTTGATTTCATCTTCAATCATCAAACCATTTGGAGGCATGGTGTATTTTGTTTCTGCATATTTCCATACTTTGTAGCCAAGACAAAGAAGATGGCTTTTCATCCGAGCCTTCTAGAGAACATAATTTATTCCATCAAAATGTGGCACTTTCTTCTTGTAATACATATTCGATCTTCCTCAAGCTATTAAACTTTCTTCTGAGGAACTTTTCTCTGATACCAATTATTGATATGCCCCAGACAACTAAGAAGGGGGGGTGAATCAGTTGTCTCAAAAACTTAAACACTTCTACAAATTAAACATCAATCACTTATCCACAATTATTATGATTTAATAATGAATGCATGAAATCAGCAACTTAACCACATATACAACATCAAACATGCAAGAGACACTAGAGTTTACGTGGAAAACCCCAAGGTGGGGAAAAACCATGGAGAGGATTAGCTCTCAATATATATTGCACTATTGAAATAATGATGTTTAGGCTTGCTCACTCCATGGGCCTAAGTATACGGGCTCACTGCCATGAAGAACAACTAGGTCTAGCAAGCTCACCACCTTAACCCTAAACCTAGCAAGATTACAATAAGGGTTGTTAAACTCTGAGGGATATTAAACCCTACTGGTGGCTCACTGCCAGGCTCACTGTCATGATCAACACTTTTTTATGTTTGTGATTGAAGTACAATAATTCCTCTGCTCTGCTCTGCCTCTACTCTGCTCTGCCTCTTCTCTGCTCTGTCTCTTCTCTACTCTGCCTCTTCTCTGCTCTACCTTTTGGACCATTCTTATTATCTTTCCATTTGTGTTCAAGGACATCTTTTCCACAACTCAACTACAAGTATTTATACACTTCATCAACCTTGGAATGATCATCAAGGTTGGCATTACAATCATCAACCATTGGAACAATCTCTAAGGTCGGCATTACAAACATTCAATAGATAGTACTTGACCTATTACAATATTATGCAAAGGAAATGAAGTAAAGATGTATGTAGATCATGCCATGCCTTAGCTAGGACTTAAAAATGATCTTCCATGCCACAACATGCTTCCACAATCTTTAAGGAATCTTCGCATTTATTGGAATTAACCAAGTCGACTAAGACTGGTTACATGTCACATTGTCTGGGAATAATCTTCAAACACAATCTCAATTCCTTAATATGGACCAATGTCAAGATAGAAACATGATTAGGAGACATCCACAAGCATGTTATAATCATTAGGAAAAATCACACAAACCTTAACCACTTTATCCATAGGAATCTTCTCACAAGAACACATGAACTTCACTATCTTCAACTAACATGAAAGAAAGATAGCTTGCGGACCACCAAAACATGAATCACTGCAATTGTAGGCACTTATCATCATCCTAGACTTCCCTCTAGAACCGCAGAGAAAAATACTTTATTGTAGAGGAATGCAGAGAAAAACACTTTCTCCCTGTCACCAAAGAATAATCAGAAAAAGTAGGTTTTACTCTGGTGAAAGCCACTCTCTCAATACTTCATACCGGAGGCTCAAAATGAGGATTTAGCATCTTTAGACATCCCTTTAAACAACTTCTAATCTAAAAACCAAGATCTTCATCCAACAGGAGATGCAGAGTAGTTTACCGGACTACTCTTTAGCATACAACTCTGTTTATACTGCACTTCACTGTAACTCACTTGATTCTTCCAGAGAGGCCAATTTTCTCAATCCTCAACTCACAATGTTTCTAAACAAGTAATAGAATAGAACATAGTTGACACCAATGACAACAAAG
Organism: Cunninghamia lanceolata; assembly: GCA_027924645.1. NCBI lineage: Eukaryota > Viridiplantae > Streptophyta > Pinopsida > Cupressales > Cupressaceae > Cunninghamia > Cunninghamia lanceolata. The sequence goes on from BSBN01000016.1 coordinate 7,039,830, forward strand.
ATGTGTTGACATCAATGACAACATTGATTAGGTACATACTCGCAACAACAAACATATGATGTTTCAATCATTACTTACACTATACAACTAAAGCCTGATGTCAAACCATTCAAACAAAAGCAAAGGCTAGTAAATGCCTTGCTAGAACCAATAATATTTGAAGAAGTCAAGAAGCTCCTAGCAGCTAGAATTATTTGTCCAGTAAGACACTCTACATTGGTAGCTAACCTAGTACCTATGAGAAAGAAGAACAGGGACATCTGTTTATGTGTAGATTTCAGGAATCTAAACAAAGCTTCAAAGAAGGATAACTACCCTCTCCCCTCATTAGATGAAGTACTCTAGATGGTCATCAAATTACATATGATGTCTTTCCTAGATGGATTCTCCAGATATAACCAAGCTATGGTAGATAAGGTCTACAGGTTGAAGACGACATTCACCACCAAGTGGGGAATATTCGCATACAGGCACATGCCTTTTGGCCTAATCAATGTTGGAGAAATGTTTTAGTGTGCTATGGACATTGCCTTTAGAGGGTTAGTTGGTCAATGGATCATTATTTACATGGATGATTTGAAAATATTCTCAAACTAGAGGGGAGATCATGTTGGAGATTTGAGAAAAGTGCTCTAAAGGTGTGAAAACTATGGTATATCTTTAAATCCTAAGAAGTGATCTTTGGTGTCACTACTGGTAAGCTATTAGGACATTTAGTGTGAAAAAATGGGATTACCATAGATCCATATTGAGTAGGCTCTATCATGAAGCTTCATCTACCTTCAAGTAAGAAAGAATTGAAATTCTATTTTGGGAAGATAAATTTTGTCAGGAAGTTCATAACTAGATTTGCAAAGATAGTAAGGCCATTGAATGCCATGCTAAATAAAGAAGCCAAGATTGAGTGGACTCCAGAAGCCAAGGGAGCCTTTGAAGACATCAAGAAAGTAATAGTTGATGCCCTAATGCTGAGTAACCCTGATTACACAAAAGATTTTTGCATATACTATTTTGCTTCTATTCATACTTGTGCAGTTGTGTTGACCCAAAAGAATGAGAACAAAGAAGAGAAACCAATAGCTTTCATGAACATTCCATTAACAAACGCAACACTAAGATATCTAGATGTGGAGAGACAAGCTCTTGCTCTAGTAAGAGCCACAAAGGAAATTTAGGCATTACATCCTAAGAAGCAAGGTGATTGTTGTGGTGCCTGATGCAGCAGTTAAGATGCTATTGATGCAAAGTGAGCCTGGTGAGAAAAGAGCTAAGTGGATCACCATTTTTCTAGAATATGACATGGAGATCACTCCAATGAAATTAGTCAGAGGGCAAGCTTTGATCCAAATGATTTCAGATATTGACCCAAATCTGATCAGCCATCAGTATACATTAGACTCCAATAATCAAGATAATTGGTATTCTAGTATTAAACATGTCTTGATCTCAAAAAAGTCCCCGAGCAATATGAGGTCTTCTCAGAGAAGAGCGTTAAGAGTAAAATCCTAGAATTATATGATGAAGGGAGGGATCTTATTTAGAAGGAATCATGAAGGGATATACCTCAAATGCCTTGATAAGATAGAAGTTGATAAGGTTTTACAAGAATTACATGATAGGTTTGGAACAACGCATGGATCCAATCTAGCTACAACACACAAAATCCTTAGGGAAGGATATTATTGGCCCATAATTTTCAAAGACACTACTGAACACAACAAACACTATCATATTTGTCAAATGGCCACCAATAAAGAAATATATGTTGCACAGCGTTTGCAGTTGGTAATGGAGATGTGCCCTTTTGTGCAATGGGGGATGGACTTCATCGAAGAAATCAATTCACCATCTTCAGTTGGGCATAGGTATGTCCTAATAGTTACTAATTATTACACCAGATGGACTAAAGAAATTGGCAAAAAAACATGCACCACTAAGGATGTGATCAGATTCCTACAAAACAACATTATCACAAGGTTTGGAGTTCCCTTTGCACTGGTATGTGACAATGGACCTACTTTCTCTTCATTAAAATTTTCCAATTGGGCCTTTGAATATGGCATAACCCTAAATTTTCATCTAACTATTATCCTCAAGGAAATAGATTAGCAAAATCCACAAATAAGAACTTACTAAACATTACCAAGAAATTGGTAGAAAAAAATCCTAGGGAATGGAACACCATACTGAAATATGCATTATGGGTGGATAGGACAAGAGTAAAAGAAGCCCTAGGCAACTCTCCTTACCAATTGGTGTATGGAGTGGATCTAATCCTCCCAGTAAATTTAAAGATTCCCACTCTTCAATTCACACAATAATACTTAGGTTTAGATGACAAGTTAGAGGTCAGATTATTGTAGCTCATGCATCTAGATGAGAAGAGAGATAGAGCTATAATCACTTTTCAAAACATCAGGCTATTGTCAAAAGATGGTGTTAGTAATATTTTATGTTCAGGGTTTTGCTGCATGGCACCTTCCCTAAGTATCCAAAAAATGTTCTAAGTGTTGGACCTTCTCAGCATTTTTCAGCTGCATCATCATATTTTCTTTGAGGAGGTGATCATCATCATCATATTGTCTTCGATGATGGTCCGCATCATCATGTTTTCTGTCGACTTGTTTTTCATCAGGATCATCATATTTCAATATCGGGTGATGTTTGGATATCATCCCGATCCTGCTGATGAGCTACAATGTGCCTTAATTTTCTTGCGGAGGGTGATTTTTCAAATATCCGGTGATCTTCCAAATATCACCTTGCCCTTTTATGATGATGATGTCACCCCGATCTTCTGAAGGGGTTATTTTCTGAGTTGTTTGACCCGACTTGTTTTTTCTTAAGGGTCGTCATCATCATGATCATATTTCCAGTTATCGCCGTGTTGCTTGCGAGGGTCATCATATTTTCTGCCTGCATGATCTTTCGCCAGGGTGATATTTTAACATCGGGTGATCTTGGTTAAGATCATCCTGATGATGTTGCTATAGAGTTCTAAGTGTGACCCGATATTCATCGTGGCCATCATATTTTGAACGTCAGGATGATCTTAGTCAATATCATCCTTATGTTGTTGTATCACTTCATGTTCGTTGTTTTATCATCCTGATGATGCTGACGTCATTCTTACGTCAGGGTGATATCCACTTTTCTGCCTGTCTGCATCATGATATCTCCGAAGAGAGATATCCACCTGTTGGCTTCGTGCATTGTCTAGTGGGGGGTGATCTTTTCAAATATCTGTCATATTCATATATCACCCCGATCTTATAGCGGAGCTACAGTGCAGCATGATATTTGTGCATCAGGATGATATTTCCAAATATCCAGTTATCTTCCGAATATCATCCTGATGTCGACATGATGATGACGTCAGCAGGATATGATGGTGACGTCATCAGGATGTTCATTGGCCAGACATTTGGTATCGGCTAAGCAGGAGGATCTTCCTCCGATGGATCAGGTTGTGCCGATGAAGGTGATTATCATGCAGGTTATATTACGATATGATGCTGACGTTAGGGTGATATTTCAAGCAACAGGATATCATGCTGCTGAAGGATAATGATGATGAAGTCTTATACTAGTGTCGTCAGGAGCAAAAGCACCGACATTATATATGCTCGTGGCCTAGTATATAAAGTGTTGAAAAGGTCACCGCGGGGTGCATGTGGGATATTTCGATCTTGCATATTTTCAAATATCACGATGAGGTATCTTGGCGGGAAATGGTAGCGATCGAATGTTTGACGTTTTCCCGAGGCCGCGGGTTGGTGTGCCATTAATGGTGAAGGTTGCAGAGGTATGGACGGATTTGATACCCGATTGGAGGTGTACATCAACGGACAGTAGCGCAGGGCTCAAGGTTTCTTCCTGTCTCCTCCCCTACCTACTGCATTCATGTTTGGGCGCCAATCTGGTTGTGATAGGTGAAAGTCAGGTGTGGAAGATCAGACATAGTCATGAAACCCTAACCCTACCATCATCAAGGAATCTAATCTAAATGAAGCCAAAAGAACAATGCAATACAAGCATAACATCACCTAGACCGTGCGATTCCTTGTTGGAGAGAGAAATGTGGACTGCTTCTTCAACAATGAACAATCACAAAGCTGAAAGCTGCCATTGATGGATGATAAAAGCTCAAGTGCTCGAATGCTCAAGATGATAATGGAGTTGCTATATGATTGCTGGATTGCTAGATTTCTGGATTTCTGGGGGGTGTCTCATATAGAATGAGAGGCTGTTTATATAAGACTCAACCAAGATCAATCAACGGTGGAGATTCAAAGGCTATGTGAATGGCTGAGATTGAAAGTTACTAAATTTAGGTCCAATTAGTTGTACATGTGAAGGATTTTAAATGAAAGTTGTCTTACAACACATGATAAATGGGAAATGGACAAGTGTTGAAATGTGATAAATGATAAAAGCTTAATTCAAATAAAGTATTTGAATTAGTGGGATATGAGTTGGAAATTAATTAAATAAATAAAATTTATTTAATTAATATGATAAATGCATAAAATGAGATAAGACATGATGTGGAATTAATTAAATAAATACAATTTATTTAATTAATTGGCTAAGTGAATGAGAATGGGATTTTAATTAAATAAATAAAATTTATTTAATTAATTGGATAATGGATTAGGGATGTAACAAGGTGTCGCTAGACATGGACAAATTTGGGTGTCTACATTTTGCCCCTCTTTGATACAATGTTCGATAGAACGTTGTGTCAAAGAAGATGTGAGATATGTTCGATAAACAAGGTATGCCCCAGTGTAACTGGCAGGTGATGCCCCCTCGAGAGGTAAGCCAGGCGAACCAGGAAAGACTGGGTTGGCGCTCGATAGAAAAAAAGGCAGAAAAGAGGGCAGATGCGAAGAAAATAGGCTGTGGTATAGAAGAATTAGGGTTTGGAGAAGGGCTATAAGTAGGGGCTGCAAGGGCAAATAGGCTCATTTGTGCTCATTTGTGCTTAGAAACCTAGAGAAATCCAGAGCTCCTGAGAGTGAGAGTGGCAGAGCTAGCGGGATGGTGATTCCACGCAGAGATCATCGTGCGGAGCGAGTGAGGACACATGGACGACCAGAGGGAGCAGGCGCACCGGTATGTCTCAAAACTTTTCCCAAAAGCGTGCATTTAATAGCCTAGAAGCGTAATTAATTCACACACGTCACCAAAAGCGACTAGTTTAGGACCTGGCACATATAGCTCGCTTATGTAGGAGTAGAGGTCGCTTAGAGTAAGATAGGTCGCTTATGGGCGCGGGTAGGTCGCTTAGGAAAAAAGGGGTCGCATCCTGTCGGCGGGAAAATAACAGCGGAAATGCGCATGTAGATAAGAACTAGTCGCTTATGAGCAGAGAGTAGTCGCATAGGGTAGTTGAGCTCGCTTAGGACGAGAAATAGACCGCATATAGTTGATAGCGCGCATATAGGGCGAAAATAGTCGCTTAGTGTAAGTTAGCTCGCTTATGAGGAGAAAGTAGGCGCATATAGGAAAACGGCTCGCTTTTGGAGGAAAAAGACGCGCATGTGGAATAGGGCTCGCAGGTAAAGTAAGGATGAGCGCATATGGTAATAGTGGTCGCTTTTAGGAAAACAGTGAGCGCATGTGCAAAAGAGCTCGCATGTGGGCAAAACAGAGGCGCATATGGGGAAAGGGATCGCTAATTAGCAGAAAGAGGTCGCTTGTGGTAAAGTGAACCGCATATGGTAGATGTAGGAGAAAATAGCAGATAGATAGGCAGATTTTGATATGAATGATTAACGGAATGGACTGACAAGGGTAAATGGATGATGCAGGATGTACTACCGCCATTACTATCACGGGAGCCCCATCCGAGAGATTTGCGGCTAGTGAGACAGTTGGATGCGGAGGAGCTACTGGTGTTAGAGATTCTGGGGTTGGAGCATGTGTCGCGATTAGAGCCAGTGCAGGCACATCGAGGACTGATGACGGCGATGGTGGAGCGATGGATGAGCGAGCACAGTTCATTCTTGTTACCGACAGGAGAGGCGACCATCACCTTAGAGGATGTGTTCCGGATTTTGAGGATTCCGATAGATGGGGATCGGGTAGATTATGATCCGGAGATGGGGCCAGCTGCATTCAGGAGATTGTTTGGGACACCAGACATCGGAGCAGAGGGTTCGGAGATACCGATGGGGAGGATGGAGGAGCTCTGTGACAGGTTGCAGCGAGTGGTAGTGGCTATCATTAGATGGCTAGTGGGTGATAGGAGAGCGAGAGGGTTTCCTGTAGGATGGGGGACAGTGATGGAGGGCATGTTCTCCTATGGCACGAGATATGCATGGGCAGAGTGCGTGTTGGGACAGCTCTATCACTACCTACATGATTGTGCATATATGTTCAGAGCCAGTATGTCGGCAGGAGTGACAGTGTTGCACGTATGGGCTTATGAGCACATTCCAGTGACGAGACTAGAGGGATGGGTGGCTAGAGCAGCAGGAGAGCCATTTGCACGGATGTATAGAGGAGCCTTGACATATCGACAGCGCCGAGGGGTGGTATACTGGCGACGGAGGTTGGATGAGATAGACAGGTTTGTATGGAGGCCATGGCTAGGATGTGAGCAGTGGGAGGAGGAGGATGCCGAGCTTGCTTATGCGAGACAGGCGAGGTACATTTTTGGACGCGGCTTGTACATTATCGAGCGCTATTTGCCAGAGAGAGCCCTGAGACAGTTTGGAGAGGCACAGGCAGTACCTGTAGGGGATGCCATTTTTGGGAGGACGAGGCAGGAGGTGTTCGATTGGGGTCCAGAGGTTGTGGTGGACACAGCCTTGGCAGAGAGAGATGGATTGCAGCCAGTGGCATGGCAGTGGAGACAGGGTCCGGCAGAGCCAGGTACATTGCCAGAGTATGATGCATACTGGGCGACAGCTAGGCCGACTCGGTTGACACGAGATGGAGAGATTGGGGAGATTGGGATGGAGAGACCAGTTCGGAGGCGACGACGACGGGCTCCACCAGCACAGGCAGTAGTGCCAGCTGCACCAGGGATACAGATGCCAGGGCAGGTGCCAGGTCAGCCAGCTATATTAGCACAGCCACAGGCACAGATCGGAGCAGGGGATGATGTGGGCATTCAGCAGCTGCGGAGACGGATCAGAGAGGAGAGGAGATGGAGGCAGCGAGCACAGATGAGGCTGAGGAGGGTGGAGATGGATAGGCATCAGGTCGTGATCAGTCTGAGGCATGCTAGAGCACAGGCACAGACTTATCAGGCTCAGCTACAGCTGGGAGCACAGAGAGGAGATGGACAGGATGATGGTGCGCTCGCGAGAGTTACAGGAGAGAGGGATACAGCTAGGCAGCATGAGCAGATGATGAGGCTTGAGCGAGATACTGCAGTACAGCAGGAGCAGGCTATGAGAGCAGAGAGAGATGGTCTGCGAGCTGAGAGAGATAGGGCAGTACAGCAGCTGCAGGTTATGACTAGTGAGCGGGATAGAGCAGTGACTGCCTTGGGGACGGATGGAGCTACTATGTACTTAGCGACACAGTTGACAGCGGTACAGGCCGAGCTTCGGAGAGTGCAGGGTGAGGCTGAGTATTATAGGGGCTTATATTATGGAGCTGTGCCGGCAGAGCAGAGACAGCCTAGCTTCAGGAGCAGGTCAGGGGCTTCGAGCTCACGGAGGTCAGGTGGATCTCGGTCAGTGGCTTCAGTGATGGGGCCACCAAGAGATGGAGGACCAGGTACAGGACCTGTTGGTGGTGGTGGTCAGGGTGAGGGAGCTGGCAGTAGTCGCTAGGGCATACCTTGTTGACATTGTATCATGATGAGGCCTAGAGCCATTGTTGTACATTCATTCTTTTCAGGGCTCAGCTTGTATTGTAGACACTTGTATTTTGACACACATGTATATATATATATATGGCAGTTTTGGCGATCTATATGATGTTATATTGGTTGTGATGTTGATATTATGATGGCTATGCATGTTATGTGTATGGATTATATATGGATTATGAATGGATGTTTATGCAAATGGTAATGGATAGAAAATGTATGAATATGTAAATGGTAAGGATATGGATAGATGTATGCATATAGGTAGATGGTAAAGAAAAAAAGATATGTAATGGACTTATGTATGGCTAACACTTGTTTTGCAGGAACGGGAATATGGACAAAGGATGATGGAGCTGATTGATCTTGGCTGAGGATGACGGAACGAATGGATAAATAAAATGGATAAGATGATGATGGGCAGCTTTCAAGTAATTGCTCAAAATGAAAAGAAATGCAGTCCTTATGTTTGATATAGCATATGGATGTTATGCACCAGGGTATAAGAGACCAAGGTGTCTAGGTATCCAATGCGTAACTAACGTGTTACAATCTTGTCTGAACGCATGTGGTCAAGATGGTGAGCCAACATGCACAAGATATGAATAACAGCTAGTGTTGGACTTTGACGCTACAAACAATGGTTTGAGCTTATCTCCACTACACATAATGATAGCTTGCTGGTTATATGTATGGAGTTAGTCTTAACATAGAATAGTCTCTAATGCATAAGAGACTGTTTAGCTTCTCAGATGCTAGAGATATTGATATGTAAGATGCTAATCCCAACACGTACAAGATACCAAGACGCATAGGAAGAGAATAAGATCATCCCGCAAACACGGCATACGAAAGCTATATGACCATGCCCCAGTCCTTACTTCATCGCAACATACCAAGATATAAATAGATCAAGGCAGTCTTGACTAGGTGCAGAAAAGGGACAAAAGATAAATCAAAAGATAAAACAAAAGATACTGTCATCACGTTCTCTTGCCAAATTTTGAGTGCTCTTGGATAGATCAAGCTGGCGCCTTGTTAAGAGGAAAGCTACATCCTGTTGAAGGCTAAAGTTGTTGATAAATGGCTATAGCAAACGTTGGCTTAAGGCATGCGGACAAATAGCTTCTGGCTTACCTATGATTGGTTAAAGTGCTTGAGCTTGTAATATACACATGGATTGCGTCCTGTTTGAGCTGATCAAAGAGGAGAAGATGAATGATGAATGAAGATGAAGAAGATGGGGGGATCATCGGTGCTTGAGTACTGGAAACTTCCTTCGTATTCCAGACTGCCTACATACCCTGTATCCACGGGATCAAAGCACACTTACGATGAAGATGAGACATGATGAATATGTAGTTCTGGGTTTTATTGATGATGTAAGTGATGAAAGATAGAAGAATATGAGCTGAAAGATTGAAGAATGTTTAGAATGACAGATGACTGATGAAAGGGGCTATCGTCTTAGCCTGAATCAGAGTGCTTCCTTCGCATCTCAGATTGCCTACATACCCTGTATCCACGGGATCAAGGCGTCAACGATAGAGCTGGATGTAGTTCTTATTGATGTGGCTAATCGATTAGATGTTTGATCAAGCGATGTTTGTTACGATTGTTGGATGAGTGTGGATGAATTGTGAAGGTATGAGTCCTGGTTGCAAGTCGTTAGGTCATAGTTGTTGGTGGACATGTGCCATGGCTGAAGTTGATAAGGTGTGCTGTGTTGAAAGCTGAGTTGTTTGATGTGTTATGAGCTAGAGATAACAGGATCCACTTCCAAATAAGACTCAACAAATGCCCCCAGTGTGGGATGAGGTTTATTATGCACAAGCGACAATGCAGAAAAGATGTGGCCAAGATGCTAAGGTGCCAACAGATATAGATATCACGACAACGTCTCACATATGATAGCTAGCATTGGCAAAGGATGAAGAGGAAAGGCTATGTGTGAGATTGCGATAGGGCTTATGAAAATAGCTTATACAAGATGCAGTGGGGAAAATGATCAAACGAACCAAACAAATGAGGGAAGCTGGTCACTACACATAGCGCCTGTTTGCCAGGTTTTCACTATGGTACTTATCCAAGGCGCCTGTTTACCAGGTTTTCACCAGAGGACGGATTATTTATCTTATTTTTGTTTTTGTTTTTGACATTTTTTGATTTTTTTTGTTTTTTTTTTTTGTTTTTTTTTTTTTTTTTTTTTTTTGGTGTTTTTGTGGGATAGCTGAGATTCATGGATAAAACTTCTTGAGATGAACGCTGTTGACGGGTTCATCCAAGGGAATGCCTTCAGGTGTTGACAAAGTGTATGCACCAGATCCATAAACTGCTGTGATAATGAAAGGACCAAGCCAATTTGGTTCAAACTTGCCCTGTTTCTCTCGATGTTGTTGATTCCTTTGGTTTTCTTTAAGGACAAGGTCGCCAACCTGAAATCTGCGTTCTCTGATCTTTTTGTTGTAGCTGCGGCGTAGCCGGTTTTGATAGACTTGAAGATGGTTCAATGCTGTAAGGCGGCGTTCATCTAAGAGCTCAAGATCATGGAGTCGGGAGACTCGATATTCTTCATCTGAAATAGTATGTTGCAAGGATATGCGCAAAGAGGGGATCTCAACCTCGATAGGCAAAATAGCTTCAGTGCCATAGACTAGAGCATAGGGTGTGGTGCCAGTAGGAGTTCTGACACTTGTTCTATATGCCCATAAAGCAGGATGCAGTTGTAGATGCCAATCTCGACCAGTTTCGTTAACAGTCTTTTTAAGGATCTTGATGATTGTCTTATTAGAGGCTTCCGCTTGACCATTGCTCTGAGGATAATAAGGCGTAGAGAACCTATGTTGAATATGAAACTTATTGCAAAGATCTCTAACCTCTTGGTTCTTGAAAGGCCGGCCATTATCTGTGACAATAGCTTGAGGAACTCCATAACGGCAGATGATGTAATGTAGGATGAATTTAGCTATTTGTTTACCTGTGATGTAGGTCATTGGTATGGCTTCTACCCACTTTGTGAAATACTCAGTGGCAGTGATAATAAACTTATGACCATTTGATGAAGTAGGATGGATTTTACCCACAAGATCAAGTCCCCATTGCGAAAAAGGCCATGGAGTGACAATAGGCTGAAGCTCATGTGCTGGTGCATGTATTAGATCTCCATGTTTCTGACATTGTAGACATCGCTTTGCAAATTGTTGGGCATCTTTTTCCATAGTTGGCCAATAGTATCCTGCTCGCAGAAGTTTCTTAACAAGGCCAGGGCCAGCGGAATGCGAACCGCAGACACCTTCATGTACTTCACGTAAGGCCGTTTTTGCTTCCTCAGAATCAAGACATCTAAGAAGGATACCATCAAGACTCCGGCGATACAGGGTGTCTCCTAAGATAGTGTAACGAGAGGCTCGACGGATAAAAGTTTTACGTTGGGTGTTGGATAGTTGAAGAGGCAAGGTGTGATTACGGAGATACTCGTATATATCTTTGTACCACAACGAGTTGGGACCAACAATCTCACATATAAGCTCAGACTGTGGAACTTCAAATGCGGGGATCAAAAGCTGTTCGACCAAGAATTCACATTTATGGGTGTTAGATGGCATGTCTAAAAGAGACCCAATCATAGCCATGGCATCAGCTGCTCTGTTTTGTAGTCTTGGAATTTGCTCAAAGGTAATGTCCTCGAAATATTGCTTGAAATCATCTACCATTAGTTTGTATGGAAGAAGCTTCTCATCTTTTGTTTGATATTCATCTAAGACCTGTTTGATAACTAGCTGAGAATCACCAAAGACTCGTAACTGTTTGATAGCCCATTGTACTGCCATGCGCAAACCTGTGATTAAAGCTTCATACTCTGCTATGTTATTGGTACAAGGGAATGCTATTCTGTATGATTTAGGTATGCAGTCTCCTTGGGGAGTGACAAACAAGATACCTGCTCCAGACCCGTGTTGAGTGTATGATCCATCAAAGTATAGCTGCCATCGTGCTGGGGAGCTGAAAGTAAACAATCCTTCATCAGGGAATTCGGGATATATTGGCTGAAAGTCTGTGATAGGTGCTGCAGCTAATTGATCAGCAATGACTTGTCCTTTGATAGCTTTACGGTTCACATATTGTATGTCAAATTCACTCAGGATCATAACCCATTTTGCTAATCTCCCTGTGAGAAGTGCTTTTGAAAGGAGATACTTGAGGGGATCCACATTAGAGATGAGCTTTGTTGTTTGGTTCAACATATAATGTCGCAACTTTTGGGAAGCAAACACTAATGCTAAACAAGCTTTTTCCATGAATGAGTAATTAAGTTCGTATCCCACAAGAGTTCTGCTAATGTAATAGATGGCTTGTTCTTTTCCTGAATCATCATGTTGAGCTAGAAGTGCACCTAATGCTGCGGTTGTTGATGATATATAAAGCAGTAATGGGCGATCAAGTACAGGAGGTATTAACACAGGAGGTGTTGCCAAGTATTCCTTTATCTTATCAAAAGCCTGTTGACACTTTTCATCCCATTTAAAAGGTTCACCTTTGCGAAGAAGATGCTGAAAAGGATGACATTTATCTGCGAGTTGTGAGATAAACCTGCGGATAGATTGTAGCCTACCCTGTAAACTGCGGAGCTGTTTGAGATTCGTTGGTGGAGGCATTTCTATGATAGCTTTTACCTTAGCTGGGTCCACTTCTATGCCTCGTCGAGACACAATATATCCCAATAGTTTTCCTGATGTTACACCAAATACACACTTCTTTGGATTTAGTCTGACTTGGTATTTCTCTAATCGATCAAAAATTTGTGCCAATACTGGTAGATGTCCTTCCCTTGTCTTAGATTTTCCCAGGATGTCATCAACATAGTCTTCCATGATAGTATGAAAAAGGTCATGAAAAATAACTGTCATGGCTCGTTGATAGGTAGCTCCAGCGTTTTTGAGACCAAAAGGCATTACAACCCAGCAATATGTGCCCCATGGACAAATAAAAGACGTTTTATCTTGATCTTCCTCTGCTATTCTGATTTGATTATAACCAGAAAATCCATCCATCAAGGATAGCATTTCATGTCCTGCTGTAAGATCAACAATGTTGTCTATGCTTGGTAATGGAAAATCGTCTTTAGGACATGCTTTGTTAAGATCTCTAAAGTCCGTGCAGCAGCGAACTCGTCCATCTGGTTTTGCTACAGGTACCAAGTTTGAAACCCATTCTGGATAATCAATAGGCTTTATGAACTTTGCTTCTAATAGTTTCTGAATTTCTGCTTTAACCAATAAGGCAACTTGTGGGTGCATTTTGCGCAATTTTTGTTTGACAGGCTTTGCATCAGGGAATACTGCTAAATGATGTACCACAAGTGAAGGATCTAGTCCTGGCATGTCTGCATAAGTCCATGCAAAATTTATAGCTCGTCTCAGGAAAAATGCTGTGAAGTTCTTTCGTTCTTGCTCTGATAGTGATGCTGCCAAAAAGGTGATCTTCGGATTTTGTTCTGTTCCCAAGTTCATGTCTTGTGATTTTTCAACTAGCACAGTTGATTTCTCATGGTAATCAGCAGTGACAGGAAGATCAAATCCCTCATCCTCAGGTGCCTCAGAGAGGTTTTCACCTTCGGATACGTCCTTTATTTTCACTTTTTCACGGTCAAGAGGCGCCTTGCGGTTTTCACCTAGTGACCTATTTTGTTGAATTTTGTTTATTTCACTTTTGCGACTGAAGGATTTGATACTTCCGCCAAAATATGCTAGTTTAGGTAATTCCATCATGAAACCTGCTTTGTGATCACCCGATGGGATACCTTGTCTCAAACCCATGAATTCTGCAATGGCTTCGTCATTTTCAAATGTATCTAATATCGGTGCCCCCTGTTGGTCCCAATCGATGAGGTCAGGATATACGAGTGAGAGGCTAATGGAGGGATCATGATGGCTAGAAGAGATTGCGGAAAACATGAAGATGGAATGTTCTTGAAAGAGGTCGGTGATATGAAGGGAGGAGTCGTCGATGGTATCCAAGTTAGAAGTCTCTCCTACTGAAGAAGGTCCAACGTCAATATCGGAAATACACTTAATGTCTTTGGATCGCGGTACCTCCGGTTGGTAACCAAGGCCTTGCTTATTAAACTTCTTAGACACAATAAGGGGCTCAATAGGTCCTTGTTCCTGTGATCCCAAGCCGCCATGTCCTTTATAGCCCATGTTCTTGATGATACGAAACCCGTTGTTGTATCGTTCTACTTCAAGTTGGACTTGGTCATTTTCATCAAAGAATATCCAAGAGTTTATGTCCTCAATGTCTTCGTCATCCAAGAAACCACCTTTAATGAATACGGTGGGGGGAGCTCTGATAACAGCGGAGGATGAAGTGGGTTTAGATATAGAAAGCTTACCATGGGATTTAGGAGATAACGGAAGGGTGCCAACGCAACAGGATTCCTGCAATTTGTACTCACCAGGGCCATGTTCGGTATATTTGATATGGAGGTTGGGAGCGGCTTTGCTAGATGAGGGCTTGAGGAGATCGGATGGGTCGACATAGGAGGATGATGGATATGCCTCGGTGTTGAGAGGGATACGGTTTGGACTCTGATATTTAGCTTGAAAAGCACGGCAAAACTCAAATGGATTAGGATCAGCTTGAATGGTAACTTCAACACCCTTATGCGGAAATTTAAGGCATTGGTGATATGTAGATGGAACTGCTTTAAGGGTATGGATCCAAGGGCGACCGAGGATGATGTTGTAAGGCAGATCAATATCAAGGACTTGACAGCGAGTTTCTGTAATGACCGGTCCAACTTGAATAGGCAATAAGATGATCCCTTCAGTATCTCTTTCAGCGTCATCATATGCTCTGATAGTTATAACCTTGGAGGTGTCAACATTTTTCTCAGAATATCCCAATTGTTTGATAAGTTTCAAAGAACATATATTTAGACCAGCTCCCCCATCTATCAAGACTCGTTTGATACGGCGTTGGTTAACAAATACTTCAATATGGAGGGCCTCATTGTGTGACGGATGCATGGAGGGTTGAAGATCTTTGTCAGAAAAGGTTAAATGACAAGGGGCTGCAATGCTAGCGACCATGGATTGAAATTGTGTGATATTAATATTATTAGGCACCGAAGATTCTTGTAAGGCCTTATCAAGGATAGCTTTATGTGCGGGGGATATGCGGAGCAGCTCAAGGATAGATATGTGTGCGGGGGTTTTGCCAAGGTGATCCAAGAGGTTATAGTCAGAGAGAGGTCGAGGAGGATGAGGAGGTGCTCCTTGAACGGTAACGCGACCTCTTCGCGTGGTTACGGCACAATCAGGTGCTCCTTGGACGGTAATGGTAGAAATGCGAGCATGGTCAATGCGGCCAATGGTAGATGATGCATAGCTATAGGGAATAGCATTTCCAGCTTGAAGGTTATTTGTCTGATCATGAGATGGAAGTGGATTCTTGAAAGTCTCCAGATCATAGTTTGACGTGGATTGTTGAGCAGGTTGAGGTGTTGAAGGTGTGACGTTGATTAGACCTTGATCAATGCAGTCTTGGATAACATGTTTTAAGCGCATACAACCATTTGTTTTGTGTCCTTTAACTCGATGGTAATCACAATACTCATTCTCTTTGTACCAAGGAGCTCGAAAGAATGGTTCGCCATTTGGTGGTGCATCGGGTAGAATAACATCTCCGGCTTGAAGCAGCTTTCGAAGAATAACTTCCATGGGTTCCACTAATGGTGTAAATTGTCGGCGTGGATTAGAAGTTTGGCGTTGGTTTCTTCGTTGTGGAAAAGACTGTCTTGGTGGAGAGGCTGCTTGAATGTTGATAGGAGCTCTCATAGTTTGGATATTCTTTGTATCAACAATACCGTCATTGACAACATTCTTGTTCTTGTTCCAAAAGCGAGACTTATCATTGGAATTTTGGGGAGAATCTTTGTTATCACGAAAGATCTTGATAGTTCCTTTGGCAATTAAGGCTCGTTCAATAATAACTCCTTTGGAAACTAGTTCATCAAAGGTGCTAGCACTTTGCAATTGTAATTGGAATGACAGCTCAGGATGAAGATTTTGAACAAAAATGTCAAGCTGTTGTTTCTCAGGGATCTCCCATGATAATTTGCTAGCCATATTACGCCATCGCTGGGTAAATGAGGAAAAGGTTTCACCATTGCGTTGTTTGTTGTTGACAAGGTCATTCATGTTTACCTCATGTTCAATATTGAAGGCAAAGTGTGATCGAAACTTGGTTGCCAATTCGGAAAAAGTCTTAATTCCTGGAGGTAAATGGGAAAACCATTCGAGAGCTTGTCCTGCTAAGCTCCGAGGAAATAGTCTCAAAAGATATGTATCATCATAGGCAACATCGAGACATGCCACGAAAAAGGCTCGAAGATGGTCATCCGGATTTCCTTTCCCTTTGTACTTATCAAATTGTGGGATTTCAAAGTGTGGTGGAAAAGGTATCATATTAAGAGACTTGTCAAATGGATAAGCGCATATGTTTTCGAGAGAGAAGGGTTTCTTGCCTTGTCCTACCCTTTCATCGATCATCTGTTGGATATCGGCTGAGGATAACTGCTGTTGTTGCAAAGGGGGTGGAGTGTGATATGAAACATATTGTGGTTGCGGTTGTGGTATATGTGGAGTCGTGACAGTTTGTTGTGGTTGTGGGGTGTACGAAGCTGTAACGGTTTGTTGGGGTTGTGTGCCCACAATGTATGTCGAAGGAGTGGTATGTGACATGTATGTGTTAGAGGATTGCTGTCCTTGAGACACAAGTGGTAAGTGGGTGTGCATTACATGAGAAGTGGATGTGGGATTGATAGTAGCAGATGGTTGGGAAGTTGGAATTGAATTCATGACATGGTAAGTGACAGAAGGATTGGTAGATACAACAGAAGGGTGAACATTGGGATTGGTATTTTGGACAATATGAGGATTGGTATATTGCATGTGTTGGGTGATATTAGAGAAGCCTTGGGTAGCATAAGATGGATTGATAGTGTGTGAAGGATTAGAAGAAGAGGACAGCATGGATGTAAGTTGATCAACATAAGCGATCTGATTGTTTGGATTGGCTTGAGAAATGAGGGGATCACTCATGTCAATAAGGCTAACATTGGGATTATGGGATAACATGAAGGAATTAGCAGTTGGTGTATGAGATGTGGTAGATTGCAATGGTTGTGAAGCATGGAGGACATGTGTTGTTGGAATGGTTTGAGAGGTCTGCACACCATAAGATATGGGAATTGCTTGTGATGCTCGAAGTGTTTGTGCTTGCGTTACATGGACAGCTTGTGTGACATGAGGCATGGAAACAGTCATGGTAGAAGGAGAGATATGTTGAGGGACATGAAAAGGTGGGATGTTGAGATTTTGTGACATGAGAGGAAGCACATTGGTGGGCACTACCAATGGTTCTAAGGTATGCTCTGATCGTGGTAACTCAAATGAAGCAACAAGAGGCAATGAGGATGGTGTTTGCGAGGTAATAGGAGATGATGTGACTATGGTAGATGGTTTATTCGCAACAACAGCAGTAGTGTTGAGATCGTGCTCTCTAATAGTGGATATATCAAAGTCTTTAGGTAGCTTAGCACCCATGCGAGCAAGTTGGAGAAAACAACGATCAGGCTCAGATATCATAAGTTTCTCAACTTGGTCCCATAGATAGGTATCTTGAAATTCTGATGAGTCGTCTTGAGATTGTTCTTCGAAAGTTTCCAAGGATGGTAGAGGATGCATTTGTTGTGAAGATGATTCGCCCCTAGTGTACCCTTGAGGTATAAACATATGAGAAGGCATACCAGTTGTGAATTGAGTTGCGTCCTTAAGAGGTGTTGTGAATTGTTTCATCTCAGCTTGCAATTTGGCATCCATTTCAGCTTTCAATTTGGCTTCTACTTCAGCTCGATATTGACTCCTAGTTTGAGGCATGATGTTGATGATGAAGTTGAGCTTGTCAAAGTTTTAAGACCCAAAAGATGATAGTTGGTTGATTGGTTGTTGTTTTGGTTTTGCTAGTTTGGCTAAGTTGCTTGGTTGATTTGGTTTGGCTGAGTTGTTGTTGGTTGTCCCTAGAGGTAGCTTAATCACTCAAGGGAAAGATTGTTTGCTGTTGATGTTTGTTGGAGCTAAAGCTAAAAAAAAAGATTGTTTGCTGAAGCTAAAGCTGGAGGTTGTTTGGTGACTGAAGCTAAAACTGAAGGTTGTTTGTTGCTCGAAATGATTGGATTGATGTTTGATTTGCTGGTTGGGATCTCAAAAAGATGGAAAAGCTCATGAGTTGTGATTGATTGATAAGCTCAAAATAGGAGACAAAGTCCAGGTGTTTGCTGTTGATCAAAGGTAAGTCTGAAAGCTGATATTTGAGGTTCAAGCAAGCTGGTCCTGAGGCTAATTTAGCTGATGCGCTGAGATTTGCAAGAATTTTAGCTACATGCGACTGATGATAGCTCAAAGGCGACTCAGAGGATGCTAAGGCGATTAATGATAGTCCAAATGCGACCTGGTTTAGTTTCGACAGAAAAATGACAGTGCTAACCAGAAGCGAACGCTATGCCAGAGGCGATGACTGTTGGTTCAAAGGCGATTACTGTTGGCTCAGAGGCGACTCAGATATCCCTAAAGGCGACAGTCTGTTGTTCATAGGCGAGCTTGTTCTGGAATCAGGCGAATAACTGTGGATTAAAAGCGACTTGGCTCAAACAACATGCGACTGGTAATGAATCAGAGGCGACTTGGTTCAGACAGTGGGCGATCAACTGTGGTTCAGAAGCGATTCTGTTCAGGACAAAGGCGATCAATTATGGTTTAAAAGCGACTCTGTTTAAGCAGTATGCGGGCAATTGTTATTTAAAAGCGATGCAGTTCAGGCAGAATGCGAGTCACTACAGTTCAGAAGCGATGTTGATGGTCTGTGCGAGCAGTTTAGGTTCAAAAGCGACTGTGTTTGTGTACCGGTGGTCTGATTTTTGCAGTTTTTTCAGCAAGAAAACAATGATAACAGTCACTCACACTTACAACAAGCACAAACTGATACAACCTAGGCTAGGATAGGACAGTATCTGTTGAATCCCCTAGCTGCGCCTATTCAAAGCGGGTAGCTCCAGGATCTTGATAGCACCGGCTCCTCCTTACATTTGCACACACTTCTCACGCATACCAAGATCCGGGATTCTTATAAGGCTTGACCCTCTCCAAACCTTTAGATTGTCCCTGCTACCTCGGCTAAGAACCGCATGAATCGGGGCCGCTTCAAGGGTTTTGCCCTCTGCGTCAACAGATAGAAGGTTTTTGGCTACTACACAAAGTTGCTAATAAGGGCATCCGTTCGGGTGGCTATACATGCGGCAGCGCTACTCTCCGTTATGGAGTCTCCCAGCCTCCAAGGGTTGCGCCTTGGAGGGTTTTGGGGGAGGTTGGCTGTCGGTATAACACAACTGCACCCGTTGTTTGTGGCTTTCGACACAAACACTTTTCTTATATAGCGGTTCGGAAGGACTTGGCTTTAGCCCGTTACCGCTTGGGTCGTATCCCTTCTCACACCGGGAAGGCAGGCCCTCTAAAGATAATGACAAGTTCTCATGCACCCAAGATCCATTTGATAGGCAAGGGGAGAGGATACTTTTGTCATTAAATTTGGGTTACGATCAGGCACATGCAAGCAATCAAAAAGATAAATCAAGCACGGAGCAAACAGTAATTCATTTTAAGCACCAAGCCCAAATATGCCTAATTTAGTGAAAAAAAAACCACAAATCTTGGACCGATCGAACCTGCAACAGATATGTCAGTAGTTTGGTAACCTCCTTTCTTGGACAGATCGATAAGATGCTGCGCAAATACCCAGTTAATAACCAAAAATCAAACTGAAACTGAAACAGGCTTGAAAACAACAGAGCTTTACCAGATGCGACACACTGTTGATCAAAAGCGACCTCTGTTATGTCATAGGCGAACGACTGCAGATCATATGCGATGCGTAAAAACACAGTATGCGACGCCTGTTAGCTCATAAGCGATGCATATTTTGCAAAAGCGATCGGTTGAGGGCTGGATGCGACCTGTTTCTGCAAAACACAGCCGATAAACAAAAACCCTAGCCAAACAGGCGAATAATATTAGTCCATAAGCGACACAAATATATGCAAAAGCGGCGTCTGTCGTCTCATATGCGATCGCACTATACCGGAAGCGGCCTGTTGGAAGTCGAAAGCGACCTGTCTCTGCAAAACACAAATCAAAAAACCCTAACCTGCACAGGCGAATATTGTTAGCTCATAAGCGTATCATATCAAGACAAAAGCGTGCACTGTTAGGTCAAAAGCGATGCGGATTTGTGCAAAGGCGACCCCTGTTAGATTAAAAGCGACCTGATTATGCGAAAAAGCGGCGGCTGTTAGGTCAAAAGCGGCGAATACAGTCTTAGGCGATCAGTTTAATGATAAAAGCGATGCGTTTTACCTAAGGCGACGACTGTTAGGTCAAAGGCGATCCAGAGAGGAATATGCGGCCTGATCCAGCTCAGAAGCGACGCAGAAATCTCGAAGCGGCGGATTTTCCTTTAAAAGCGGCTGGAATTTTCTGCGAGCACCTGCAAAATCTGATCTTCAAGGAAACAACTCCAAAAAATGAAGTTAATCAGGGACGTGAGTCCCACCGGGCGTGCCAAAATGTGATAGGTGAAAGTCAGGTGTGGAAGATCAGACATAGTCATGAAACCCTAACCCTACCATCATCAAGGAATCTAATCTAAATGAAGCCAAAAGAACAATGCAATACAAGCATAACATCACCTAGACCGTGCGATTCCTTGTTGGAGAGAGAAATGTGGACTGCTTCTTCAACAATGAACAATCACAAAGCTGAAAGCTGCCATTGATGGATGATAAAAGCTCAAGTGCTCGAATGCTCAAGATGATAATGGAGTTGCTATATGATTGCTGGATTGCTAGATTTCTGGATTTCTGGGGGGTGTCTCATATAGAATGAGAGGCTGTTTATATAAGACTCAACCAAGATCAATCAACGGTGGAGATTCAAAGGCTATGTGAATGGCTGAGATTGAAAGTTACTAAATTTAGGTCCAATTAGTTGTACATGTGAAGGATTTTAAATGAAAGTTGTCTTACAACACATGATAAATGGGAAATGGACAAGTGTTGAAATGTGATAAATGATAAAAGCTTAATTCAAATAAAGTATTTGAATTAGTGGGATATGAGTTGGAAATTAATTAAATAAATAAAATTTATTTAATTAATATGATAAATGCATAAAATGAGATAAGACATGATGTGGAATTAATTAAATAAATACAATTTATTTAATTAATTGGCTAAGTGAATGAGAATGGGATTTTAATTAAATAAATAAAATTTATTTAATTAATTGGATAATGGATTAGGGATGTAACAAGGTGTCGCTAGACATGGACAAATTTGGGTGTCTACACTGGTAATGCGTTGAGCGCCATTTTTCTGATACTGTGTATCTGGCGGGATTTTTGGTCAACCATGTAATTAATTGCTGTGGTACACTACCTGGCTGTTATAAGCAAGAAGTGTTACTCATTTTAGGTTGTTGAAAGTTGAAGATTTTTGGCTCTGTAATTCAAAACAAGCTGATCTGGTTGCTCTGTACAGCTTAACCTATGAGTCTATGTATCTCTTGTTGTATGTTTTGGCATGAACCCACTGATTTTATGATTAATCTTATATGAGAAATGCTATCTTAGCATGTGTTTTGTTAATTCTGTCTCTAGTATTGCATGTATCTTTCTTCTGAGTCTGGATATTTAAGCAATATTTGAGACTCTAGAACATAGAATTCCTGTGTTGAATGTATGATCTCTTCACTTCTGCTCGAAGGGTGGATTAAACTGTTTTCAGGTTAAACATCGGGAAGGGTATACTGCAGTAGGGATGCCATAAGTAGAGATAACTTAACACTCTGTATTGGGAGATATCTGTAAGGTAGGTATCACATATATCCCCGTGAAATCTAGTTTTAGCTGTTCATGCTGATCATTCACAGGTGTATGTCTACTGACTCCAGGCCCTGGATAGGCACCAATCTTGCTTTGTGTTTGTGTTACAACCATGTCCAGCTTTGCATCCAAACTTAAAGTCAAAATCTAAATCTAAAACAATCTTTAGGACATTAGAATTAGTTTTAGGATCCTCAGTCCTCTGTCTACAACTGCAAATAGGCCCAAAGCTAGCCCCTTTGCTCTTATCTTTCAGTTTTGGTCTACTTACAGGAGGACTTATCTGCTTTCTGTCAGCATCCCAGCCTTGTATGCATATCCTCATGGATGTTGAGTAGGGAATACCCCCCTAGGTCTTGCAGAGCCTGAAGAAGAAGAGGAGATAAAATACAGAGTCTATCTCCTACACTGTTGGCCCCTGGCCTAGAGATCCTGTTGATCACTGATGGCTACCTTGTAGGGAAATCTGGGAATAAGCATCCAGTCTGGGAAAAAGTCAACAGAAATTGGTGACTCCGCTGGGGAATTTGTGAAAGAACCCTGGTTTTCAAAGGAAAATAGTTCCTAGTAATAGGTGGCGACTCTGAAGTAATCTCCCAACTGGTCAAAGTAAAATTTATATGCAGGGGAGAAGATCCCAACAAAATCCTTTATTTAAAGAGTTACCAGTAACAAGAAGAATGATGTACAGAAGAAAGGGAGCTGTCTCAGTTAGTCATGAGGGTTCCCCCAGAAAAGGTGATGATTTGCAAGATAACCCTAGGCCATCAGGACAGCATGTGCCTTACTTTTCAAATGTAGAAGCTGATATTCAAGGTGCATATGAGAGGCAACAGGGTGGTAGCATGAGAATGAGGTTAGAGGTGTTCCAAGAACGCCCATTTCTAGACCCTAGTGAAAGGTTTGAAGAGGTAGAGTCTCTGAGGGATGATGAAGATGATGACCAGAATGGTATGAGACCATCTACCTCCATGCCTAAGGATGAACAGTTAGCTGAAGAAATCAAAAATCTAAGAGCAAAACTAGAATATCTACAAGCCATGAAAATCAGAGATGACATGAAGCAGAAAGTGCAAGCTTTAAGAACTGCCCAAAATGATTCAGTTCCTACCCTAGAGAATGCAAATGTGCAGAGACATCAGCAAAGAATTGAAGTGCAACATCAGCATAATGATGAGAGACAAAATGTGAATGATGCTAGGATACCACTGAACAATGTAAGAAACCAGAATGCAAATAGAAATGTTAATGTTAATCAGTTAAACAGACAGCCCATGCAGTTAGATAGATTCAGGTAGCTGGTGTTTGATGGTATTCCTGGGTATCCTAACCCCATTGACAAGCATCTGAGGCTGCAAGTGCCTAAATTTTCAGGAAACAACACAGTGTCAGGAGAAGATCATCTAAAAGCCTTTCAAAATGTCATGGATAACTTTGAGGTTGAACATGAGGATGTTTTCATGAAGTCATTCATGCAATCCTTAATAGATGAGGCAAGAGAAAGGTACAAGAATCTGCCTGACCGGAGTATTTCATCATGGGATGATTTTAAAAGGATGTTCAAGGAGCAATATGGTGACAAAACTGACCCTAGCTTTTTTGTAAATGAGTTCACCAGTATCACTAAAGGGTCAAATGAGCAGGTTGCAGATTTTAATGCAAGATTTACTAAAGTGTTAAACAAATTGCCACACCACATGAGGCCAAATGAACCAATGTGCATAATATTGTATATCAATGCCTTTGATGCAAAAACTGCATATGGATTAAGAGATAAAGGTCCTGCTACTCTCAGGGATGCTTTCAGAATTGCAGTGAATATTGAAAACAACAGGAAAGCATCGGGCAAGACAAATAGAAGGGATGATATAAAAATTCTGCAGAATCCAAACAAGCCTTAGAAAACTCAAGGTAATACATCTGCCCCTGAAGATAAGATAGACAAATTGGCAAATGTTGTTAAGGACCTAAGCTATAGATTAGCTAGAAGTGAAAAAGGGATGGGTCCTGATAGGCAAGTCTATCAAAGGCAGGAAAAGAGGCCATCATTGCATGATATGCCTTATAATACCAATTGGCATGATGGTAAGCCTATTTTCCCACGTAACCACACAAATCAGAGGGCTCAACATGTCAAAGAAACTCCTGATCCTCTAAAGAAAGCTATAAATATTGTTGATGATGCTCCATGGTGTATAATTTGCCAGATGCCACATTCACAGTTACAGTGTATGATTGCTCAATCCTTGTATGATAATGCTACATCTTGTAATGAATGCAATGAGCCACATTATGTGCAAGATGATGATGTTAATATGATGTCCATAGGCAATGGATACACTCTTTATGATGCTGATGAGAATACAGATCATCAAATTCAGGCCTGCCAACAGTTCCCATATGATGAAGATAATGAAGATAACTATGTGTATGCTCAGAGCTCACACAATTTTCTGAGTAACTTACAACGACCTTCTGATGAGGAAATTAGAGCCTTCACAGCTGCAGCAGTTGCTCAAGTCAAAAGCAACTACAATCTCAGAGGTAAAAATCAAGTAGGCAGCCCACATCAGCCAGAAGATATTTCTGTAGGTCAGCTAGTGCATGGTCATAAAGGAATTGAACCACAAAAAAGGCAGTGGGTAAATAATAAACAGAATTTTAGACATAGAACAGGTCATGAATCTCAAGGACCAGAAAACAAAATCCCTCAGGCTGAAGATCAAAGTAAAGGTTCCCAAGACAAGAATGATGATCAAGGAACTATGAAAGTAAAAGCTAAATCAGCTCAGGATAAAAACAAGATTGTGGAGCAAGCTACAACTGTTATACAAAATTATGCTCCATTTGATATAGCTCAGGTCCTCTCTCAGGTAAAAGTCTCTGTTCCACTTATGGAACTGATGAAAGTGGAAGAAATCAAGAGTAGGACAATATCCCTAATCTCAGGGGTACCTTTTCAAGCTAAACAAAATGTTCAGACCCAGGGTGAGAAACATGTCATGTGTAATGAAGAAGATGAGACTCCTGAAGTCTATTTAGGAGTGACTATGACAAAGTGTCCTTCACAAGTGGAACCATTTTATGTTTCCCTGGTTATAAATGGAAAAATAATTAGAAATTGTATGCTTGACTCTGGAGCATCTACAAATGTCATGCCTTTGGCCATCATGCAACAAGCTGGATTGAAAATTGACAAGGCATGTGGAAAATGTTATGCTATGGATGCCAGAGAGGTACCAGTTATTGGAATCATGAAGGATGTAGATTTCAAACTGGCAGCATTTCCTGAAAAGAGATATAAAATGAATATAACAGTGGTTGACATCAAGCCACAGTATGGTATGTTGTTGTCAAGAAGATGGGCAGCACTAATTGGTAGAAGTATACAGCTGGACCTGTCATATGCCATGATTCCAATGAATGGCAGGGATGTTAAGCTAATCAGAGAACAAAGATCATCAGAGACAGTGGAAGACCAAGAAGCAGAGGAACAGGTATGCTTTGTAGACACTGATTGTGATAACTTCAAGGTTGTCTCAGATGATACAGAAGATAAAAAGAAAAATGCCTGCATTGAAGAATTGGATCAGCGAGGTTTGTGGACCATGTTTTT
Source organism: Cunninghamia lanceolata (assembly GCA_027924645.1). NCBI lineage: Eukaryota > Viridiplantae > Streptophyta > Pinopsida > Cupressales > Cupressaceae > Cunninghamia > Cunninghamia lanceolata. The sequence continues at coordinate 7,065,272 of BSBN01000016.1, forward strand.
TGATGGAGCTTGTGCAAAAGAAGGCTCTGGAGCTGGAGTTATTTTCCTGTCTCCAACTGGTAAGCTCCTCAAATTCTCTTTCTTGCTGAGGTTTGATTGCACAAACAACATTGCAGAATATGAGGCTTTACTCTTAGGCCTAAATATTGCTCTCAAACATGGAATTAAAATGTTAAGAGTATTTGGGGATTCTGAGCTGATTGTATCCCAAATTAGAGATAAGTATGCTTCAAAAAACAAAAGATTGAAACAATACAAGCATGCTGTTTGGGATACCATTGAACTATTTGATGCATTTTCAATAGGCTGGGTAGAGAGGTCAAAGAATGTTATGGCTGATTTCTTAGCCAATGTTGCAATAAGGTCAGATGACATCACTCTGTCAGATGTTACAAATGTAGAAGTTAAAATTAGGCCTGCAGTACCAGAAAATATATGCAGTTGGCAAGTGTTTAATGATGATAGGGACTTGTTAAAATTTTTGCACTGCATAGATGAATATGAGAATCAAGAAATTGATTTCCAAGCTTTTGTAGAGACTATAAATGGAAAAGAAACTCTTGTGGGAAAAGAGATAATTCAATTGAGGACTAATAAAATCCCTAGAGGGTTGGTAGCTTTGGAAAGAGCTTTTGACAGTAAAGATAAATTGGTCACAAGGACATCTCCCACGAATAAGGAAGATTTAGAAGAGATAAATTTGGGGACATCTCAGGCCCCTCAGAAGGTATACATTGGTGAACAGCTCAAACCACACATTAGGAGTATGCTGATTGCATTACTAAAAAAGTATAAACATGTTTTTGCTTGGTCATATGAGGACCTAAAAGCCTATAGGGAAGATTTATTCCAGCATGAGATCCCATTGAAGCCTCGAGCTAAGCCATTTAGACAAAAGCAAAGACCTATTAATCCTACCTTAGCTCCCAAGATTCAAGAAGAACTCAAAAGGCTCAGGGAAGCTGGAATAATTATGCCAATCAGGCATTCAACTTGGGTGTCTAACCCTGTCCCAGTCAGAAAAAAGAATGGTGATATTAGGCTTTGTGTTGACTTCAGGAACTTGAATGTATCCTCTTTAAAGGATAACTATCCACTGCCTAATATGGAAGCTATGTTGTAGAGAGTGACTGGTTGTGAACTCTTATCCATGATGGATGGATTTTCAGGTTATAATCAGGTGAAGGTAAAGGAATCAAAACAGTATAAGACCGCCTTTACCACTCCATGGGGAACTTATGTGTATGTTAGAATGCCCTTCAGACTAACCAATGCAGGTGCTACATTTCAAAGAGCAATGGATGTTGCTTTTGCAGGGCTGATTGATTCAATTCTGGCTGTATATCAGGATGACTTGACTGCTTACTCAAAGAAAGAAGAGCAGCATTGTTTGCATCTGGAGTAGATTTTCATAAGAGCACTAGAGTATGGTATTTCTTTAAATCCAAAGAAGTGTGCCTTTGGGGTAGTTGAAGGAAAGCTCCTGGGACATATTGTTTCCAAGGATGGAGTCAGGATAGATCCAGAGAGAGTAGCTGCTATTGATAGAATTCAAATGCCAAAAACTGTAAAAGGAGTTCAGTCCTTCTTTGGACAGATAAATTTTGTTAGGAGATTTGTTCCCAACTTTGCAGAAACCACAAGGAACATTTCCAAGATGATGAAGAAGGATACAACTATCCACTGGGAAAGGGAAGCAATAGAATCCTTTCAGAGTATCAAAGAGGCAATCAAGATGGCCCCTGTTCTTAAATCTCCTGATTTTTCTAGGCCATTCCAAGTATTTTCATTTGCTTCCTTTCATACTGTTGCTGCATGTTTGCTACAGAAAAATGAAGATGGTTTTGAACAGCCCATCGCTTTCTTCAGTATGTCCTTGCAGGCCTCTGAGTTGAAGTATGATATTATGGAAAAACAGGCATATGCACTAGTTAGAGCCATCAAAAGTTTCAGACCATACTTGGTAGGATCATATATAATTGCATATGTACCCCATGCAGCAGTCAAAGACATATTCACTCAGCAGGAGGTGACTGGAAGAAGGTGCAGATGGATAAACAAACTGCAAGAGTTTAACATAGACATACAAATTACCAAGTTGGTAAGAGGACAAGGATTAGCCAAGATGATGGCACAGTCAAACTTGGAAGCATGCCAAGTTAATGCGGTCCAAAATGAGAGTGTAAATGTATTAGGATCTGAATGGTACAAGGATATTATCTACTACTTGCAAAATCTGAATTGTCCTTCCCATTTCAGTGACAGTCAAAAGAGGACTTTAAAGTTACATGCAATCAGGTATGTTATTGTTCAAGGTGAGCTATACTGGAAAAACCCTGATGGTGTGCTGCTGAGATGTGTGGATGAGGATATGGCTAACAATGTTTTGATTTATATGCATAAAGGATTGTGTGGTGGACATTATACTGCCCAAACAACAGCTCATAAAATTCTCAGAGCAGGATATTGGTGGCCCACTCTCTTTTCAGATGCACAAAAGTTAGTGAGGAAGTGTGACCCTTGCCAAAGATTTTCAGGAAAGCTGAAATATGATGGTGCTTTACCCCTCGGAACTGTAACTGTGGATGCTCCATTTCAGCAATGGGGAATTGACTTCATAGGGGAAATTGCAGACAAATCAAGTGGGGGACACAGTTGGATTTTGGTGGCAACTGATTACTTTACCAAATGGATTGAGGCCATTCCAACTAAGAGAGCTACAAGTAAGGTGGTGATAGATTTCATGCTAGAAAATATTATCATCAGGTTTGGAGTACCATTCAAGATAGTCACTGATAATGCTATGTGCTTCAGATCAGGTGAATTTGTTGATTTTTGCAACAGGTATGGGATAAATCTATCATATACATCACCATATCACCCACAAGGGAATGGTCAAGCAGAATCAAGCAATAAAAGCATCATGAAAATTATCAAGAGGATACTGGACAAGAACAAGAGAGCTTGGGACTCAAAATTGAACTTAGCAATATGGGCTGACAGAGTGACAGTGAAAAGGGCTACTAGGACGTCACCTTTTGAGCTAGTATATGGTGCATCAGCCAGATTGCCCATAAACAATCTCCTACCAGTTTACAGATTCATCCAGGAAAATGATGAGGAGATTGAAGACTCCATGACAGAAAGGGTGAACCAGCTGGTTGCACTGGATGAAAACAGAAGGAAAGCCCACTAGATTAATCTCAAAAGACAACAAGATGTGAAATATCAGTTTGACAGGAGAGCTATAAAAAGGAAGTTTCAAGTCAATGATCTGGTGCTCATTTGGAATGCAAAAGGTCAAGAAAAGGGTAAACATGGTAAATTTGAACCCTTATGGATGGGCCCATATCAGATTTGCAGCACTCACGGGGAGGATTCTTATTTCCTCCAGGCCCTAGATGGTGAAGTTCTGGAATTGCCTGTGCATGGCCAATTCCTTAAGTTCTATTTTGCATAAATGACTTGCCTCTGTGCACATGTGTAAAATTATGTATAAATTGTAAGTGCCTTGTACAGCTCGTGCTTTTTGGCTTTTTGTCTGGTCTGCCCGGAGATCTGGTTCTCGCTGCAGTCTTGCACCTGCACGTCCCCAATCGGAGCCTATGTTAGTAATATTTTATGTTCAGGGTTTTGCTGCATGGCACCTTCCCTAAGTATCCAAAAAATGTTCTAAGTGTTGGACCTCCTCAGCATTTTTTAGCTGCATCATCATATTTTCTTTGAGGAGGTGATCATCATCATCATATTGTCTTCGATGATGGTTCACATCATCATGTTTTCTGTCGACTTGTTTTTCATCAGGATCATCATATTTCAATATCAGGTGATGTTTGGATATCATCCCGATCCTGCTGATGAGCTACAATGTGCCTTAATTTTCTTGCGGAGGGTGATTTTTCAAATATCCGGTGATCTTCCAAATATCACCTTGCCCTTTTATGATGATGATGTCACCCTGATCTTCTGAAGGGGTTATTTTCTGAGTTGTTCAACCCGACTTGTTTTTTCTTAAGGGTCGTCATCATCATGATCATATTTCCAGTTATCGCTGTGTTGCTTGCGAGGGTCATCATATTTTCTGCCTGCATGATCTTTCGCCGGGGTGATATTTTAACATCAGGTGATCTTGGTTAAGATCATCCTGATGATGTTGCTGTAGAGTTCTAAGTGTGACCCGATATTCATCGTGGTCATCATATTTTGAACGTCAGGATGATCTTAGTCAATATCATCCTGATGTTGTTGTATCACTTCATGTTCGTTGTTTTATCATCCTGATGATGCTGACGTCATTCTTACGTTAGGGTGATATCCACTTTTCTGCCTGTCTGCATCATGATATCTCCGAAGAGAGATATCCACCTGTTGGCTTCGTGCATTGTCTAGTGGGGGGTGATCTTTTCAAATATCTGTCATATTCATATATCACCCCGATCTTATAGTGGAGCTACAGTGCAGCATGATATTTGTGCATCAGGATGATATTTCCAAATATCCAGTTATCTTCCGAATATCATCCTGATGTCGACATGATGATGACGTCAGCAGGATATGACGGTGACGTCATCAGGATGTTCATCGGCCAGACATTTGGTATCGGCTAAGCAGGAGGATCTTCCTCCGATGGATTAGGTTGTGCCGATGAAGGCGATTATCATGCAGGTTATATTACGATATGATGCTGACGTCAGGGTGATATTTCAAGTGACAGGATATCATGCTGCTGAAGGATAATGATGATGAAGTCTTATACTAGTGTCGTCAGGAGCAAAAGCACCGACATTATATATGCTCATGGCCTAGTATATAAAGTGTTGAAAAGGTCGCCGCGGGGTGCATGTGGGATATTTCGATTCTGCATATTTTCAAATATCACGATGAGGTATCTTGGCAGGAAATGGTAGCGATCGAATGTTTGACGTTTTCCCGAGGCCGCGGGTTGGTGCGCCATTAATGGCGAAGGTTGCAGAGGTATGGACAGATTTGATACCCGATTGGAGGTGTACATCAACGGACAGTAGTGCAGGGCTCAAGGTTTCTTCCTGTCTCCTCCCCTACCTACTGCATTCATGTTTGGGCGCCAATCTGGTAATGCATTGAGCGCCATTTTTCTGATACTGTGTATCTGGCGGGATTTTTGGTCAACCATGTAATTAATTGCTGTGGTACACTACCTGGCTGTTATAAGCAAGAAGTGTTACTCATTTTAGGTTGTTGAAAGTTGAAGATTTTTGGCTCTGTAATTCAAAACAAGCTGATCTAGTTGCTCTGTACAGCTTAACCTGTGAGTCTATGTATCTCTTGTTGTATGTTTTGGCATGAACCCACTGATTTTATGATTAATCTTATATGAGAAATGCTATCTTAGCATGTGTTTTGTTAATTCTGTCTCTAGTATTACATGTATCTTTCTTCTGAGTCTGGATATTTAAGCAATATTTGAGACTCTAGAACATAGAATTGCTGTGTTGAATGTATGATCTCTTCACTTCTGCTCGAAGGGTGGATTAAACTATTTTCAGGTTAAACATCGGGAAGGGTATACTGCAGTAGGGATGCCATAAGTAGAGATAACTTAACACTCTGTATTGGGAGATATCTGTAAGGCAGGTATCACATATATCCCCGTGAAATCCAGTTTTAGCTGTTCATGCTGATCATTCACAGGTGTATGTCTACTGACTCCAGGCCCTGGATAGGCACCAATCTTGCTTTGTGTTTGTGTTACAACCATGTCCAGCTTTGCATCCAAACTTAAAGTCAAAATCTAAATCTAAAACAATCTTTAGGACATTAGAATTAGTTTTAGGATCCTCAGTCCTCTGTCTACAACTGCAAATAGGCCCAAAGCTAACCCTTTGCTCTTATCTTTCAGTTTTGGTCTACTTACAGGAGGACTTATCTGCTTTCTGTCAGCATCCCAGCCTTGTATGCATATCCTCATGGATGTTGAGTAGGGAATACCCCCCTAGGTCTTGCAGAGCCTGAAGAAGAAGAGGAGATAAAATATAGAGTCTATCTCCTACACTGTTGGCCCCTGGCCCAGAGATCTTGTTGATCACTGATGGGTACCTTGTAGGGAAATCTGGGAATATGCATCCAGTCTGGGAAAAAGTCAACAGATGGTTTGACAGAAGAGCCAAAGTTAAAACCTTTAAAATATCAGACCTTGTTTTATCTTGGGACAAAGCCCATGAGAGGAAAGGAGATCATGGTAAATTTGATAAACTATGCACTAGTCCCTTTCAGATTGCTAAGATATTAGGTGGCAATACATGTATAGGCTAAAAACCTTAACTCGAGAGGATGCCCCATTTCCTATCAATGGACAATTTCTCAAACATTACTTTCAAGCATGAATAGGGAAAATTAGAGTCATGTATATATGTAAATACTTGCTTGTATAGCTATTTTTTTGTTGTGTTTTGTTTCCTTGTTGAGTTCTTGTTTTGGTTAGGCAATATGGAGCCCCTTTTCACTTTAGAAAAGAATGAAATAGTTGGAATTCAAGAAAGAATTACAAATTCTGACATAGGTTGTAATTCCTGTAGGCTCAAGTACTTTTATCCATTCCATGAAATCACATTCATCAACATTAACCTTTGTTGCTCAAGGAATCATCACATGAATACATTTAATAGCCTTGGATTGGTTAAAAGTACTAGTGTTTGTGTTAAGTGAAAAATCTAAAGATTTTCCCTTGCTACCATTGTAATTCTCACCTAACGAGCAAGTGACTAAACCTTGCAAATGAGCTTACAGGATCATATCATATGAAAAATTGAAAAGGAAGAAAATAAAATATTGAAAATCCAAAGAAAAGAAATTCTTTAGGTCATCTAAGTAACTAGGATCGGTAGTACGGATCTACTAGGGAGAATTACAAAGATAACCTTACTGGGGCTATGGATACCAAACTGGAAGCAAGGCTCTATCTATAGTTGGCTTAGAGGGTTAAATCCAATCATGTATCTTAACACTATTTACTATCATTTTCAACCTTTCTCAAGAAGAGGGAAATGAATCAAATGCACACACTTGAATTCCTTCTCGTCATATGGTTTTGTTAATGAGTATGATTTCATTTGAAAGGGTCAGGATGCATATGTCTAATAGGAGTTGGAATTTCATCTCCTAATTTGTCCTTCTTTCTTTAATTGATTAGAATTTGGTGGTTTTCTTTGGTGGCAAGTTGTTGTGTGGTTAAACAACACGCCCCATTTTTTCCTAGCAAAATAGGGACCCAACTTTTCTTGCTTTGCTTGTTTTTGCTTTCCCTTTTTGTTTTTGGGGTGGTATAGTAAAAGCATTATCAAATAGTATGTCTAAGTGATGTTTTAGGCATCTCTAGATCTTAGTTTATGAGTCAAAATTTCAAGTGTGACTTTTCCCCTTGTAAAGCCTACCAAGGGATACAAAATTAAATTCTAAGCATGTTTGCCTTTTAGATCATGTTGAAATTCATTAAACAAAGAAGTTATGCAGGGACAAAGCTTGGTCAAATGAGCATGGATATATCCATATAGATATTCACATTTACTTAATGTGAATATTCATGCTTAATATCTTCACATTGGTAATATCGAGATAAATTACCCCGACCAAGAAGCCTAAGCAATACAAGTAAAAGGTAAGCATAGAACCCAATGTCCTGATATCCATAGAAGTCCCATCAAGTTTATTATAGTGTGCAACAAAACCATCATGTGCATGGTTTTGTACAGTATGGATATTCAACCTTATCCAGACCTTTTCTTAATGTCCACATCCGCAGAGTGAACATCCATATACTCACTAATATTGCCACCTTTCCCATTTGATTTTTCAACTAGACATTAGCCTATGGACATTCTCATAAACACTTAATGTCTATATCTTTTAATGTGCATATCTAGATGATGTCATCCATGGTCATCCTATGGAAACATTTTATAATGATGACATCATCTAGACATTCAAGGATGGGGTATTTTGCAAACCTTAATGTCCATACATTTCCTAATATCTTGATGATGTCACCCTTTCTCATGCCTAAGAATCATTTCAAGAAGCTAACATCATCAGGACATTTGAGTTTAGGGATACTTCGTGAGTCTTAATTTCCAGACCCTATTGAATATCCTTATCCCTATCCTTTATAAACAAACGACCTCCCGCTATCCAATGAAATGATGCGACATGGCATACATTTGACTTTTCAACATTGACATTTTTATGTCCCAACGTTTAAAAGCAGAGGGTAAAATACATTATGGTTTCTTCATCCAAATATCCACCATCTGGTCAAACTTTGACCTAATTACCGATGATGTCATATGGATATATCCATATGGACATTCTGAAAACAACCATATTACTTGAGTGTTCATATGCACATATCTATATCCAGACCCGCATTTAATGCCATGAAAAGGAGTTGTTAGCTTTTCAAATTTTCAAATTAGCATTTTCCATCTATAGACATCTCCCAAGCCATGTAAGTGGACATCCCTACACCGATGAAGATCATCATTAATTACACCCTAATTCTAGATTTTAAAACTTAAATGGTAAAATTGGATCATTTTCATGCTATCAAAGCATTTAGTGTGATCATTACAAAGCTCAAAGTGATCTTAAGGTGATTTTTATGGCGACCTGAATCACAAATGAAGTAGTGTAGATGAAGAATGATGAATAGTAAATGGTGATAGAAAAGAAAAAAGAGGATATCTAGACATATTAATTAGGTTTTGAATTTATAAAACATGTATGTAAAAGGCAAAACCCTATTCCTTGTTTTATTGTATGATTACAATATTTAATTAAGGTGAACTTCATAGTTATGGTAAATGCATTCGCATATGAATATGTTTATTCTGTCAGAATGGTTAAGTTGGGATATTTAGAGGAACAAATGTCAAAATGATAAGGGTAGAATAGGTTAAAATATGCATATATGTGAATTGTAGGACAAGATGCAAGACCACAAGAACAAGAACATTGCAGAATTCAAGAACCCCATGTTCCCAGTTCCTAGGGCAATAGGCCAATGATTCAGAATGGTAGGGGATACACATTCTGGGAACACAGATTTGAGCACCTAGACTGCTAAGATAAATGGAGGATATGGGAATGCCATCTTACAGAGGATTATCAACTTAGGTGTGTGGAATGCAACTAGATTTCCATATGTAACCAACGCACGAGAGCTGGTTATTGCTTGTGCATAGAATTATAATCCAACCAACAAGAAAGTGGAGAAGCAGGGAAGGGTATATGTAGAATTTTCATTCGAAGGAATTACAAAGGCCTTTCAGTTTCCCACTGGCCCCAATTTGTACCCCATCAATATCGAAGACTTAGAAGCTCAGTGGAAGAACAAGGTTGTTGATTGTTGAAAGATAATGTTTACACTATGGAGAACTCTGAATAACAATGCAAAGGCAATTGCAAAGTTGCCACATAAACTGTTCAAGTTTGATTTCACACCTAAGGTCCAATATATGATGGTACTCTTAAGTAGGATGGCTAGGAAAGTAGATTCTAGCAACTTTGAACCATGGATGTATGGACTCATCTGGATGGTGGAGTCCATGTATAGAATAGTACAATGGGAAACATTAATTAGTGACAACCTTGATGAAGGTATGCAATTATGGAAGGGCATTTAAGGTGTCTATTTTATATGTCTTCATATGTGGTATATGAGTGTGCAACTCAATCAACATTCCCTGGATTTCAAGTAGTGGGTAAAATAGAAAGATGTCTAGAAGAGAAAATAATATGGGACCATTATCCTCAATTTGAGAGAAAAGCATCTATCCAAAATTACAAGAGAGTTAATGATTTCTTCATCATGCATCTGGTCTGACTCATGGAAGGTGACATAGTAAAGAGGATGAGCAATGATGCCCAAGAAGTAGTTACCAGAAATGGGGCTTGGTTCATATAATTCCCTACCTTCACACACATCCATGTGGAAGGATTTGAGGGATAGTCTTTTATGCTCACAAGACATCCTACTGATAAAGTAGTGTTGCTGGAGCTGACAAGATAAATCATACTCTCTTATGAGGCATATGTGAAGAATAATAAGATAGGTAATATCAAGTTCCCTTTTATCATTAGGTGGTATGCCTGTAGGTCAATAGATGGGGCCAAACAATTAGAGGCAGAGCTACATATGTTGCATTTGCAACTATTCTCCTTGGCCAAGTATAATGATCCATACCATAAGATGGAGAAATATTTGAATAAAAAACTAAAACATGAAGTGCATTTAGAGGACTATTGGGTGGATTGTATGGATGAGGTTGAAGTAAGGAAAAGAAATTATCAAAGGCTGACCCTCAACCAAATCAAGACACTAGGGTGTTTTGATATTCCCCCACAACTCCACTCTAATGATGAAAAATTGATAGATAAAGAGTATGAGGAAAAACAAATATACAAAGAATCTCTCACCCCTCTAGATTGGAGCCAAGCATAAGTCACATCCATAGAGTTGATCACAAACAAGGTCATGGAATTCACCAAGATGTGGGTAAATCAAATACTAGTTAAAATAAAAGAGAAGGGAGTGGTAGTTACAATTGACAAGAAAAGAAAAAGAAAAGATCTAGGAGAACAAGAATTTGATGATTTCTTGATCTAGAAGAGACAAATTATGGAGGCCAAGCTAGCTAAGCTAGAATCTTCTAAGGCAGCTAGGGAGTTCACCATAGGAGGCATTATAGTGGCCACCATGCCTTCAACTCAAAGAGAGGAACCTATCCCAACCATCATCATCACTAAAAGATAGGTGGATGAGCCAGAAGATACATATGAGGACATTGAGGAAGATGAAGAATAAGTAACTGTACAAAAAGGTAAGGATTGTGCTGGAAGGGATGAACATCCCTAAACAAAAGAGAGGATAGACACCTATGATGAGGGGAGCAGCCAATATACACTTGGATGTCCTACTCAAATAGGTAGAAGAACCCACTAAGATGGAGAAGATGTTTGCTAGGAAGCAACATACAACAGGGACATCCATAGTAGCAAATGTCCAAGGAGATGTGGTGGCACCACCCAAAGGATTGCAACATAATGTGCCCATCCCAACCATAATCAAATTTAAGGATGAATTGGTCAAGAAAGCAAGGGAAGAAGAAATGAAAGGGATAGTTGATCAACCCTTACTTCTAAATAAAATAATTGATCTGACAGATGATGAAGTGACAAGGGATGTGATGGCCAATCCTATTAAAAATTTGCTGAGACATACTGCACTAACACCCCAAGTCATGTTGCAGGCATCACAAAATGTCAGAGCTATGGATGAGCCTGGTTATCCTAAATTAGAGGTGACAACAGGACATCTGGATATCCTAGTGGATACCATCACCAATCCTAAAGTAATATATTTAACATACCAACTTGGGGCTGATGATGAAGAAGAAGAGGTCCAAAAGGATAGCCAGGTCCAAAAGGAGGGTGTCCAGATGAATGTGGATATCCAAACTGTGGATGATGTAGGAAATAAAGATGATACAACTAAGGACATGGATATCTAGACTAAACATCCAGAACAAAATGTCCAGACAAATGAAGAGGAATAACATGTATCCATATCTAGACACGAAGGTCCAGAAGATAAAGGTGATGGAGAAAATTCAAAAGAAAAGGGAACATGAATGGATCAAGATGTACATATAGATGTTTTAGAGGAGGATCACTAAGGGGAGAAGAGTATGGATATTCGCAAGATCCAAGACAAACAAGATGCACATGATTAGGATATGGGAAGTTCTGGGATATCCATGTGGATAAGAATAAGGAAGATGTGAATGTCTATATGGATGTGCATGATGACAAGGATCCAGTAAAAGAAGCAGCACAGGATGAGGATAAAGCATCCAAAGAAGCTAAAAAGGATAAAGACCAACAACAATTGAGCATAGAAGCTCCAAAGGATAAAGATACAGATATTCATTATGCTCACATTAAGCAAACAAGCCTGCAAGGACTAGGATCCACTGCACCAAATTGGTTAGCATCTGAAGTAATTCAACCTCCTATTCTAGATTCTTTAAATTTTGATATTCAATCATTATTTTCACTTGAGGCTACAAAACCTAAACGTAGAGCAAGGGCAACCTCGACAATAAGGTAGGACCCTACCACATGAAAGAGAATAGATCAATTAGTTGTGCCCACAGCTGATAAGAACAAAAGGGAAAATAGTGTAGGTGAGTTTCAAATGACCACCATAGACCTGGGACATGCAACTGCAAATCAAAATATACAAGAGTTAAGGAAAAGCATAGAAGTAGTAGCAGCTAGGATCATAAAAGAAAAATCCAAAAGCAAAGAATATAAAGGGAAAATTGCCTAATTATAGGCATTCATAAAAGGATTGGTCGCAACTACAAATATTCCATTAACAATAGCTACACCATTGTCACTGGTGTCACAATAGGACATAATTGGGTTGGATACATAAAAGCACCAAGATCATGTGATAAATAAATGGCTTCAAAGATTCCTAGAAGAAGGAGAGAAATTAATAAGGACATCACTGTCTAATTGGGATATGCTTAGGCATATGAAGGGTAAAAAAGATGTATTGAAGTAAGAAGTTAGGCAGAGGCTAATTCAAAGTAGCTGAGACTTGACCATGCTTAAGGATATGAGGAAGGTAGATGATCAGACCCTCATAACCAATAAAGTTTTGACCCTTCAAGTACTTCCTAAAATGGACCTGTGGGTGGAAGACATAAGGTTTGAAGTATCCATTTTGAAAAGATGCAATGCCAAGGCAGTGGATATTAGCATAAAAGTTCATGAACTTTTAGCAGAAGAGCTAGTAACTTTGGATAAATTAGAAGGGAAAGTGCAAGGTAAAGTTGAGAATAAAGATGAACAAGATACAATTAAGGCATTTAAAGATAATTTTAGCTTAGCAATAGAGGATCTAATCTAATACTTCTGAGAAGATATTATTGATAAGGCAATGGGAATGAAGTCTAATATGGATGCCTACAATGAGGAGTTAGATAATAGGACTAGTAGATGGATAGCTTTGAAGGAACAATTGCAAGCACAAGAGCATGCCAAGGAGAAAGATAAAGTGTAGAATAGAGAAGAAATAAACAGAGCCATCGGGGCATATACATTCTTCAAGGGTATGGATACAAGATTCTGGATCACTAAAGGGTCGATAGAGGAGGAGACTGAAGAAGATACTAAGTAAAGGAACTCCAAAGACCAAGTCAAAGATGTTGGGAATATTTCTCTTTTTCCAACTGTACTCCACCAATGATTTCCAAATGACAATCACATGTCACTAATTGTGACTGTTGATCTTTTCCATAGATTTCTGACCATTGGATCAAGTTGTAAAAAACATGGACCTTGTTCTATAAAGGGCCACGATCCTTCTTTTTTTTCAGGGAGATTGAAATGATGAACTTGCAAACACTAAGTGTACTATTTTGTAACTTTGTGATTCCCCATGGTTCTTTCTCAAGATCAAATGTATATGTGAATACTTTTAGCATACTAAATGATAGTGGAGACTTAGATTACTACCTAATTGTAAACTTTGCATAATCTTGTGGATGATTTCTTGATATGTTACTATGAATTGCTACGCTCCTCAGAGGTGCATTCAACCAGTGCATGTCGTCACCATCTTATCCTTTGAAGATTAGCACATGTCATGTGTGATTGTGGATTGTCCTGGTGAAACATGGTCTAGTTTATCTCCTTTTCATGAAAGTATCAGAGTTGCATGTGGATCATTGATCAAAACCTCAGTAATTTTAGAATTTTAGTTTGTATTCATTTTATTTCATTTCAATTTCATAAATGATCCTATAGAGCTACAAATAATGGTAAGTAACAAGCAGATAGAGAGAAAATATGTTGAATTAACATAGATAATTGCATATCCTTAGCATATTTGAGTGGAATAGAATGTTATATTGAATCTCCATGCAAATAATGGAAAATGATAGTGAAATACTCACTTTTTTGCATAATATTTGAATGCATTTAAGGTGTAGAAGTAGAGATTGATTAAATTTGAGATAGCTTTAGAAGAACTAATCAAAGTTAGAAAGATCATAAGAAATAGTCTTAGTTGGAAATAGTTTCAAAATAATTGATCAAACTTATGACAATTAACACAAGTATATGCAAATCCTAGCTAAAGATTATAAGATTTAATGCAAATTATCAAAGATAAATGTAGATCAAGTGAAATAAGATATATATTTGTGAATATTGACAAGACTTCCTGAGAAATACCTAAGGCCCCATGTGAAAACAAAATATCACATCAAACTTTGAGTAACAACAAGATTGTCATTACATGACACACAGAGACTTGGAATCATGAATTCTCTGAGTTCATCATATTCTTCAAGATAAATGAAGGTTTAAGTGAAGTTTTTATTTCTTGTTGTTGTGCATAAAAAACACATCAATAGGAACTTGTCCCAAGACCAACAAACAAAAATGTGATTGTAACTAAGTGGGTATTCTAGAACAAATTGAATGAGAATGGAGAAGTGGTAAGAAACAAAGCAAGGCTTGTGTGTAAAGGTTATTCACAAGTAGAAGGAACACAGTACGAGGAAACTTATGCTCCAGTGGAAAGAATGGAGGCCATTAGGATGTTTTTGGCTTTTGCAACACATAAGGATTTCAAAGTATATCAAATGGATGTGGAGTTTTATTTATTGAATGGTGAGTTTGAAGAAGTATACATAGAACAACCAGATGGATTCCAATTATTAGATAAACTAAATATTGTTTGTAGATTGAAGATGGAAATATATGGATTGAAGCAAGCCCCCAAGGCTTGGTATGCAAGGTTAGACAAGTACTTATTGTAGATAGGATTCAATAAAGGTACTGTAGATAGCAATTTGTACATCAAAGTAGGAGAAGATCAAATTCTAATTGTGGAAGTATATGTGGATGATGTAATCTTTGGTGGAAATGAAGGTATGTGTAAGAGTTTTGTAGATGAAATGTAGAAATAATTTGAAATGTCAATGTGTGGGAAATGAACTTCTTCCTTGGGTCACAGATCAATCAGAGAGATAAAGGTATTTTCATTTCACAATCAAAGTATGTTAAGGAGATGTTAAAGAAGAATGGAATGGAATATTCTAAACCTATATGTACCCCTATGGCTACTAGTTGCAAGATGAGCAAGAATGATGAATCTCCTAAGGTTGATCAGAGAAAGTATAGATCAATGATTGGAGGATTCCTATATTTAACTGCTACTAGACTGGATATTATGCATGCAGTTTGTCTTGTGGCTATATTTCAAGAAGATCTTGGAGAATCACATGTTGTAGAAGTGAAGAGGATATTTAGATATTTAAAGGGCACTCTAGATCATGGCTTGTGGTATCCAAAGGATAATAACTTTGCTCTAAGTTCTTATACAAATGCAGATTGGGTTGTTTGTGTAGATGATAGGAAAAGTACAAGTGCTGGTGCATTCTTTCTTGGAGGCAAAGTCATGTCATGGCTAAGTAAGAAGTAGGATTCAATATATTTATCTACTGCAGAGGTAGAATACATTATAGCAGCATCTTGTTACACATAAGTATTATGGATGAGGCAAACTTTGAAGGATATCAGAGGTGTTTATGATGAACCTATTCCTATCTTCTATGATAATACAAGTGATATTAACATTTTAAAGATCCAGGTGATGCACTCAAGGACAACATATCTCAAACTAGTATCACTTTTGTAGAGAGAAGGTTACAAAGAATCAAGTGAAGCTTGAGTATGTTCCTACAAAGGATCAGGTTGCTGATATATTCACTAAGGCTCTTCCTAAGGATACATTTGAGTATCTTCAAGAGAAGTTAGGAGTTATTGCCCCTCCTTCTTTGAACTATATGGATAAGGAGATGCATCAGTCCAGTGGATTTCAAGATTCATTCCCTATTTTGGACTGATGTTGGAGGCTACCAGCTCTCAAGGGGAGTAGGTAGTGGTCATGTTGATTGTTGTAGTCAGGGGGAGTATGAAGAGAAGTAAAAGAAAAGATGTTACAAAGTAGTGGTGTGTAGGTACAAGTATGAGAATGAGAGAGACAAATGTGTAGCCTTTTTCTATTGATGTCAAAGGGGGAGAGAGAGCAATGTGAAAAAGTAAAGAGTCAGTTGTCAAATAAAGAGTAGTAAGTTGAGGGGGAGAGAAAGAGAAAGGAAAAGAGTTGGTGTGAAGCATAGTATTGAGGATGTTGTTGTGTTGATGGTTTTTCACATTATGTGTTTCCATCAATGACAAAGAGGGAAATTGTTGCAAGTATGTGCAGTCAGTGTTGGCATTGATGTCAACAAGCTTGTGTTATCATTAATGTCAACTGTATGAGTGAGAGATGTTGCAAGAGTATGAGCAGTTGGTGTTGAGTGGATGATGTCTTTGATGATGAGGAGGTGTTGAAGATGTTTCTAATATGCTTTTCGTGTTAGGTTTCCAAGTGCTTTTGAGATAATTTGAATAAAATAAGGTTGTGCGGCAGGTAAAATTTGTTGTAGAGGAATTTGTTGGTTTTTAGGATGTTTGTGGGATATTATAGACTATGCTCAAGCATGGAGTGTGGTCCATGAGTTGTCTTTAGGTTTGAGGAAGCATGTACATAATTGTTTATGTTGTTAACACCGATTTGACCGACCTTGGTTGTTTACACTAATTGCGAAGTTGCTTTGATGATTGTCAAAGCATGGTGTAACATGTATGAATAGATTTTGGTCCAAGCTAAGATGTGTTGTGGTCTACCTTCATTCCCTTCCACCATGGGAATGTTTTGGGTCCAACCTAATTTGATTTTTTGAAATTAAGGAGCCTTATCGACATTGGAGAATATTCTTAAGATTGAAGATATAAATAAATGTCAAGCTATTGAAGGATTGTAAGATAGAAGAGTATGATGATGAGATGCAAATTATAGAGTTAAAGAGTGTGAATTTATGTAGTGTAGTGTGATCTTTCATGTGTTAGATTACTGGATGCAGTGAGTAGAAAGTGTCTACAATTCCTTAGTGAGACCGCAGAGGTGATGATGGAGTTATGGTGGACTTCTATGTTGCTTTGAGATAGTTTTCTCCTTGTAACAATCTTCTCTATCTTCTTCTCTATTTTGGCAGTGAGCCCTTTCGTAGTGAGCTATTTGGTAGTGCGCCTTCTGATAGTGAGCCTATTATTTTTCAGTATTGGTATTACTTTATATTGTGTGATAATCCTCACTATGGTTTTTCCCTTCTTGGGATTTCCATGTAAATATGGTGTTCTCTTATGTTTGATGTTGATTTGGTTTAGTTTATGTTATGTTTGTATCTACATTTTAATGCATGCTCTAACCCTTAATGTATGTCTCCTAGGCTTGTTAAAACCCTTGTAAAACCCTAAGCCTAGTCTTTTGCCCCATTGACCTTTGTGATTGCTTGTTCTAATCCAATGTTGACTATCTATGGCCTATTACCGGTAACTTAAGTTTTCAATTAAGTATCTTTCGTTGTCGAATTACCAGCCCTTGTGCCTAGAGTTACCCTTTATATCTCATTACCCAAAGTATGTTGCAGGCCCAACAAATTCAAATAATGTTCTATCTTTATATTTGGCATCAGGAATTCCTTATTTTATGTCCTTCCCCTCTCATCCCACCTAGCATGACCCCCCTTTTAGAACAACTTATACACATGTGCTAAAATGAGCCTTAAAGTCGTGCCTAGTCAGCTTGCCCTGTAATTGCTATCACATTCGATTGGAAGGATTTCCTTCGTTGGGCCTCAAATTAGCTTCTTGTGAAGTTGTGAGGACATACATGTCATATAACATGTCTGATGTTATAGTGTATTCCACTATGGAGTTCCCTTCTACTGAGGGTCCTTTGGCTCTTCCACGGGATAGTGAAGGCAACGTGGCTGATGAGTTGGCTTCTTAATGGAGTTTCAAAGAGAAAGTTTGCCTTTGATGAGGCTTTTCTGAGGCTTCTGTAGGATCACAAAATCTAGGCTATTCTTCTACATAGAGGTACTGACATGGGTTACGTGCGTCCTTGAAGGGTAATGAGTGTACATGTAGCCATTGGGTCTAACGTGGTGCTTCTAGAGGTGACTTGGCATTTCCCATAGAGTCTGTACCTTTGCAGGGAGTGCTCAAAGCTTATATCAAGGTAGTAAAAAGGTGTAAGTATAGACTAGGGCATATTTATTATCCACGGTGATAGCCATTGCTAACCTTTCACCTATAACATGCACTTTTCTAGGTCTCCCAACTATTCCCAGTGAGCCCATGAAGGTGTCACCTTGACCTAAAAGGGTCCCATATCATGAAAGATTCGACATGCTGGGGGAAATTCAAACTCCAGTGGGGGCCATTGATTAGAGAAGATCTACGACACATTCAAAGCCAAAATGGGTCTTTGATCTCGCGCATTCGACATTAATGGTGCTTGAGATGATTTGATAGGTTTCTCTATGTCATTATTCTACATAATTGAGCACGCATTTCCTACCCTCATGCTTTGTGTTCATCTCCCAATTTGAAATTTTCAATTTACTATGGCAAACAAGTGATCAGTCGGCTGGCCTGGGGTCAAAATCATCATCTACAACCTGTAAGTGCTCTCCACTCTCTTGCATGGGGTAAACCTTAATTCCCATTGAAGTGTAATCATTCTAGAGAATGGTTGTAGTTGAAATTGTTAGAGTAGTCAGACTTAGCCCAAAGGATTGCCCAATTGCTCTGAGGTAGTCGTAGGAATTGCCTAAAGATTTAGAACCCTTAAGTGCTTATCATGGCTAGTTCATCTAAAAGGGTTGTAAAGAAGACAAAAAGGAAAAGAGATAGGGAATTAAATGATGATGTTTAATCCAACTACTTGGTTTAACTAAGAGACCCTGTCATTCACCTGACATAGTAGCAGACAGACTTTCTGATACCAATGGAACTTGTAGAGATGCTATCCTTCCAATCAATGGATTTGCATTGTTTAAGTATCATTACTGAAAGATGAGGAGAGGAATCCCTCTAAGTAACCCCTGAATGTGAGGGTTGGCCAGGTTGGTAGTCCCAAATATCTTCACTAACATTGAGATGATTCAGGCACTGACCAAGAATTATTCCCTTGAAGACAAATCCATATATGGTAGCAATGACAGCACCTTGGTAAGGCTGAATTGTTCATATATTTGTTGAGTATTCCAATTGAACCCCAACTTGAGTGTGACCTTGGACAAGGAGGATTTGCTCTAAGAATATCACATGGAAGGTGTTGCTTACATAGCAAAATTTCTTCCTAGTTACATGCCTAAAGTGGGTGGTAGAATGTACAAGTTTAAAGATGATGAGAAGGACCAATTTAGCTATGAAATTTTTGAAGACTACTTTTAGAAAACCTACTTTGTTGTGTGCTAGGTGATGGGTTTGGATGCTACTATTTTAATGCCCACAACTACTATGGTCTTGGCTTCTGATATTGAGAAGTATGATAATAACACTCTTTGATTATGCATCATTCATTGAGAAGCATCTCAATGACACTCTGGGGAGCATAAAAGGAAATCCCTTTGCCATCCATTTCATGCATTATTCCCTCTTGTGTCATATATGTTGCTATACGCAGGGATGGAGAGGAGAATATGGTCATCAATGCTGAAAATTAGAATAACAGATGAACAAGGTCATTTATATCCTACTCAAGAATGGACATGTGTGTGGGACATCAATTGTAAGAGGTCTAATTACATGGTCTTTGAAGAATACTTTTTAATATATATCCTCAAGTCCCTTGGCTATGAGGATTGTAGGTTGTCTCAAGAGGTTCAGAGGTTCCTACGGCATAAGGATATGTGCCCAAAGCTTGCTATCACCCACAATTGGGGTGATTGGTTTCTTTTCAAAGAGGCCACTCTCATCAAAATTTATGGATTTGAAGGAACTCTTCATTTTCTGCCTAGGGTGACCCCTGATAGGGTGGTATTCTTGGAAATCATTTGGTAGATGAACAAGTTTGATAAGACTCATTTTAGGAATTTCAAGAAGGCTTCTTTCCTGCCTGCTACCATTGATTTTTTTGATTTTCTAATTACTTCAAAGGAGGGACTAGAATTGATTCCTACAAAGTTACAATATTACAAGATACTTATGGCTAAGACTAGAGTATGTGATCTCAAGAAATTCATACACAATGCTAGGTTGGTGAATAAGTCTGTTGGTTATATGCATCACGTCCACCCCATTGAGCATGTAATCAATAACTACACCTCTTTTGAGGAAAGAAAACATAAATACAAATTGTGGAGAAGGGTCTACAAGGTAGAAAAATATAAGTTGAGGAAGATTCCTGGTTATAAGGGAGCCTATAGAGATATTACTGATACTATTGAAAGGATAAAGCTTATGGTACAAAATTTTGATGAGTTATGTTCCAATCTGCCTGTTGGTTTTGAAAATATTCCTACTCGTACTTTATCTAAAGAGGATTCTAGTTCTCAAGCCCCTGTTGCTGTCACCCCACTCCATCAAGTGTCCCCTAGACGGTCCCTGATAGGGAGGACTCTAGACTGCCTGCTCTGGATCTTGTAGGTGTACAAGACTGTTTGACAACTCTAGCCTCCCTACCAATTCAAAGTGCTAATAGACATTTTCAACACAAAATGTCAATTAAAATCCTTAACTCCTTGCAGAGATGGAAAACTCTATTTCTCTACTTGGTGTGGGACACATACCTTGTCCTCACTGCTTCCAAGATGCTGCCTCAATGTCACATAGCTTTTCTGAGCCCGTTACCCACCCTTCTCACTCTGTTCAAAGGTCTGGACTACTTGATGCTCTCTTTCTTTCTCTCTATTTTCGACCTCTGCAAATCTATTTACCCACTTCTCTATCTAGCCGGACTCCTTACTGAGCTCGCCTAGAACAAGCATGCATTGCCTCTAGCTGGCAATCCGACCACCCCACAAAAGAAAAACAAACAAAAAACATGACTCTGCATGATGGCCTCCATACTGTACAATGGAACTAGAGGAATCATCAATACAGAGTCATGGTTTGCAAAAGAGAACAAAATTGCAGAAAACAGAAATGACTAATCTACTTCAGAATGATAAACTGAAAACATAACAGAATATCCAAATGGTCGAACTGCTGAATTTTATTCTTATTCAAATTTTCCTTTTACATCAGAATGCTTCTCAAATCAAAATCTTTTCCTTGTGTTCCTCTTACAGAAAGAATTCTACATTTTATATGCATTCTATGTCCGTTACAGGATGGTTCAATTTCCATACCGGTTGGTATTCCAACTGCTCTCGTTCAACTCTATGCTATCGGCAAGATAACTGTCATCAGTCTCATACTGACGTGTCCCTGACACCTTTTCCGCCAATATCAGCAAGATAATGTAGATGTCGCACCGAAACATGCATATGCTTTCCTATCGGCAAGACCGTACTGTGTCGGCAAGTCTAAATCTCTATCGGCCAATAGTATAAGTTATTCCGATGAACCTAACACATAAACATCGGCCGCACTTCCTCGTTGTCTCCCCGATCAGTGAGAGCATGAACTGTCGGCTACTATTTAAAGTCTTATGCCGATGTGTCTTCTCACACCGAACACTTAACACTAGCTTCCCCATTAGTGAGACTCCCATGTTCGTCACCCCGATCAGTCGGACCTATCTCCGTCAGCCCTACTCTCACATGTCTCTCTGACACTTAGATCACGCCGATGCCACATCCATCGCCAAGACATAACTTTTCGGCGAAGACGTTATCTCTTCCGCGATGCCCCCGGTCACGCCGACATCTTCCATCGGCGACACTCCACAATAGTCTCTCCGATCGGTAAAACCTCCAACCATCGGCCTACGATCAAATCCTTAGCCCGATACTTATACTCACGCCGATGTCTTCGGCCAACTCCACCATCGGTGGGACTTGATGTTTATCACCCCGATCGGTGAGATCACTATTGTCAGATCAACACAATTTTATCTCTCTGATAGTCTTCTCACTCCGATATGTGACCACTTGGAGTATGCATAAATTTCTTCCCGCTCTGTTTTATTCAAAAATTCACCACATCACACCAAAATGCAACTATAAGAAAATTTCACAACATCACACCAAAAATGTGCAGTATATACATGGGCTCCGAGCCCTTGGTGCCCCTGCACCATACTCCCCCTGTGTGGAAGAAGTCCAGTCACCTCTGGTGACAATGAGGCAAAATCAATGCCCCTCTTTTTGAATTCTAACTCTGCAACCCAGGTAGCTTCTGCTTCAGGCAACTGCTTCCATTTGATCAAATGCTCCATGTAGACACCATGTCTGGTTTGCTTCTGTACTCTTGAATCCAGTATTCTCTCTACCTGCAGTTTGGGTTTTAATGGCAAAGTCACATCTTTTGCTGTCTGTTCCTTCTCTGAAATGGATCCATTTGCCGCTGACTGAGGACCCCTGTATTGCTCCAGGTCTTGGACATTAAACACTGGTGAGATTGCCTAATCTTCTGGCAATTCAATTTTGTAGGCATTATTTCCATACTTGTTCAGGATTCTGCAAGGACCAATTCTCCTCATCTACAGTTTGGTTGGCATTCCTTTCTACATTCTGGCTTTGTTCAAGTGCACCATAACCAAATCTCCAACCTCAAAATGAATATCCCTTCTGTGGACATCTACTCTGTCCTTGATTTTCTGTGTGTTCTCTGTCAAAGTTTTCTTCACCTGCTCATGCACTTTTTTCATGGATTGGGCAAAATCTTCTGCATGTCCACTTCTGTTCTCCATGTTTCCCATATTCCTGAGCTCACATACACCTCTGGGATGCATTCCATAGACTATTTCGAATGGACTTTTACCAGTAGTCCTATTCACACTATCATTATAGGCAAATTCTGCCTGATGAATGACAAGATCCCAACTCTGTCCATATTCTTTGATTATACACCTTAATAGGTTGCCCAATGTCCTGTTTACCACCTCTGTCTGACCATCTGTCTATGGGTGATATACTAAACTGAATGACAAATTTGTTCCCAATCTCTGCCAGAACGTTTTCCAGAAATGCCCCATGAATTTAGCATCTCTGTCAGACACAATACTTGCTGGAAGTCCATGAATCCTTATCACTTCTCTGAAAAACAAGTGTGCTATATGACTGGCATCATGAGTCACTTTACAGGGAATGAAATGACTCATCTTGCTAAACCTGTCCACAACTACATATATGCTATCATAACCAGTCTTAGTCTTAGGCAAACCAACTACAAAATCCATACTTACACATTCCCATGGCCTGGAAGGAATGGGTAAGGGTTGGTACAGTCTTGCATTTGAAGTGGTTCCCTTGGCCTTCTGACATACAATAAACTGCTCTACATACCTTCTGATGTCTCTGTGCATCCTTGGCCAATAATAGAACCTTTGGACTAGCTCCAGTGTCTTATTCAAACCAAAATGGCCACTCAGACTACCATTGTGCTTTTCCTGTATGAGATTTTCTCTCATAGATCCCCTTGGCACACATAATTGTCCACCTTTGAATAGCAATCCCTGCTGTAAGGTGAAATCTGCAAATTCACTATGAAAGTGATTCTCAAAATATTGACATACCTTGTATGCCTCAGCAAAATCTTCATCATCTCTATAGAGATTCTTGAAATCTTCAATCCCAATGCTCTTCAACTGCACTTCCTGCACTGTGAGCAATCTTCTGCTCAAAGCATCTGCAACTCTATTCAGCTGCCCCTTCTTATGCTTAATTGTAAAGGTATAAGACTGCAGGTACTCCATCCATTTGATATGCCTGCTGCTTAACTTATCCTGTGAGTTTAGAAAACTCAGAGCTTGGTTATCTATGTAGACAACAAATTCTTTAGGTAGGAGATAATGTCTCCACTTCCTCAATGCTTGGACTAGAGCATACAACTCTAAGTCATACGAAGAGTACTTACTCTTTGCTTCATTCAACCTCTCACTGAAAAAGGCTACAGGTCTGTTTTCCTGATTTAGCACTGCTCCTACAGCTATATTACTTACATCACATTCAATAGTAAATAGCTTATCAAAACTGGGCAACAACAAAACAGGTTGTGTTGCTACCTCTTTCTTCAACCTTTCAAAACTTCTATCTGCAGCTGGTGTCCATTTGAATTTTGCTTTCATTCCACCCTTAATTGTACCCAACATGGGTGCACATATTCCATTGAAATTTCTGATAAACTTTCTGTAAAATTGGGCTAAGCCATGAAAAATTCTCACCTCTGTGGCTACTCTGGGAGTAGGCCAGCTCAATATGGCTTCTACTTTGGACTTGTCCATCTTCAACTCTCCCTGGGACACCACAAAACCAAGGTATACCAATTCCTGCTTCATGAATTCACACTTCTCTAGATTGATGGTTAGTTGTTCATCATGTAATTTTTACAAAATAGTATTTACATGTTCTAGATGTTCTTCCTTGGTCTGACTAAAAATTAGAATATCATCTAGAAAAACAACTACGAATTTACCAATGTAATCCTTTAGGACTTCATTCATGAGTCTCATAAAGGTACTGGGTGCATTTGATAGACCAAATAGCATAACAAGCCATTCATACAGTCCTTCTGTGGTCTTGAAAGCTGTCTTCCACTCATCACCTTCCTTGATTCTTATTTGGTGGTAACCACTCTTCAGGTCTATCTTGGTGAAATACTTTGCTTTTCCAATACAGTCCATGAGATCTTCAATTCTGGGAATTGCGAATCTATACCTTATAGTTATCTTGTTTATGGCTCTGGGATCTGTGCATAATCTCCATGATCCTCCTTTCTTGGGTGCCAACACTGTGGGCACTGCATAAGGACTAATACTCTTCCTGATCAATCCTTGATCTAGCAACTCCTGCACTTGCCTGGAAATCTCTTTGTGCTGATCTGGAGTCATCTTGTAAGGTGCCTTATTTGGCAAAGATGCCCCTAGAATTAGGTCTATTTGATGGCTTATTGCTCTCTGTGGAGGCAATGTGGCTGGTGTACCATCACTGATTATGCCTTTATACTTCTCCAGTATAGGTTGCATCTCTTTGGGAATCTCTGTCTTCTTATCCTGCTATCCTTCTTTTGGTTTTACTATGATGGCATAACCAATACCATCTTCCTTAAGAGTATTCAGAAACTCTTTTCCACTCACCACCAAGATATTAGGACTCTTTGTCTGAACTGCATCTTCATCCTCCAATGACTGAATCTTATAGGTGACACCATCTTTCTGAAAAGAGTAGGTATTCTTCTCACCATCATGTACTGCTTTTCGGTCATACTGCCATGGTCTGCCCAATAAGAAATGGCATGCATCCATGGGTAGTATATCACATAATACCTTATCCTTATAGCCACCTATACTAAACTCTACCCAACTTTGTTCATTCACTACTACATGTTGACCCTTATTCAACCATGTGACTCTATATGGGTTTGCATGAGTAATTCTTTTCAAATTCAGTTTCTTAACTGCCTCATCAGAAATAATATTATCAGTAGATCCTGAGTCTATGATAATTTTACATACCTTATTCAAAATATTGCACTTGATTCTGAATAGTGCTCTCCTCTGGCTTGGTTTAGACTTTACTGGTTCCTTCATCAAGGTTCTCTTTATCATCAGGTTCTCTCCATCTTCTGAGTTTAGATTGACCTCAGGTAACTGGCTGCTGGATGCATTATCTTGGAGGTAGTGATTTCTCTTATCACCTCCTTGAGAAGAGGATGTGGCCTTTTTGGGACACCTATACGCTGGATGACCTAGATTGCCACAGTTGTAACACTTCATGTTGGTGAAATAGGATCCTCTGCCTGATCCTCCTGACCTTCCTCTATTAGATCCTCTTCCTCTGTGGTTTCCTCTACCACTTGACTCCCCACTCTGCTCTGTGAGTTTGGATTCTGCTTGGGATCTATTGTCAGCATTCCTTCCACCAAAACCTCCTCTGTGTCCTCTGTTATCTCTGCCTCTTCCTCTTCCTCTGCTATTTGAGTCTTGTTTCCTCTTGTTCTTTTCCTCCACTTTCAGTGCCAGCTGATAGCATTTTTGCACTGTTGTAGGACATAACAAACTGATTTCTTCTTGTATATTCCACTTCAGACCATTAAGGTACCTTGCTACCTTTATGCTTTCATCCTCCATTACTTTTGATCTTAAGCATAGCTTTTGGAATTCTTCGGTGTATGCACTGACATCTAATTCCTTCTGTCTCAGATTTTGTCTCTTCCTGTGCAGCTGTATTTCATAATCTTCTGGCATATATGCTTCTTTGATTTTAGCTACCATTCCCTTCCAAGTAGCTATGGGCTTCTTATCTTCTTTTGCTCTTTCAGTCTGTACAAATTTCCACCAGGTTAAGGCAGCTCCCCTAAGTCTAGATTTGGCCACCTTTACTTTCTATGCCTCACTTACACCATCACATTCAAAGTGATTTTCAAGTCCTTCTATCCACTCCATGACCAAATCTGGGTCTATTTTCCCACTGAAAAGTGGTACTCCTTCCAATGTTTTACCACTCATTGCTTTCAAAGCTTTCAAGAATGGTTCTTCTTCCAACTTAGGATCAGGTGTGGGCTCTTCATCTTCTACAGATACACCTTTCCCCTTATCCTCAGAATATTTAACTCTCTGGCTGACTTCTTCAGTCTTTTACAACATTAAGCCTAGATTACTCTCCATTTCTGCTAGTCTTTCTTGTAGGAGTCTATTCTCCTCTTCTTGATCCTCAACCTTCTTTGCTAACTCTGCATTAGTCACCATCTTCTTGGATGAACTAACAGACTCACTTGAACTCAGTGATGACATACAACTCTTCTATTCCTATCTAGGAATAACCCAAATCTTACTGCTCTGATACCAATTTGATAGGGAGGACTCTAGACTGCCTGCTCTACATCCTGTAGGTGTACAAGACTATTTGACAGCTCTAGCCTCCCTACCAATTCAAAGTGCTAATAGACATTTTCAACATAAAATATCAATTAAAATACTTAACTCCTTGCAGAGATGGAAAACTCTATTTCTCTACTTGGTGTGGGACACATACCTTGTCCTCACTGCTTCCAAGATGCTGCCTCAATGGCACATAGCTTTTCTGAGCCCGTTGCCCACCCTTCTCACTCTATTCAAAGGTCTGGACTGCTTGATGCTCTCTTTCTTTCTCTCTATTTTCTACCTCTGCAAATCTATTTACCCACTTCTCTATCTGCCAGACTCCTTACTGAGCTCGCCTAGAACAAGCATGCATTGCCTCTAGCCGGCAATCCGACCACCCCACAAAAGAAAAACAAACAAAAAACATGACTCTACATGATGGCCTCCATACTATACAATGGAACTAGAGGAATCATCAATACAGAGTCATGGTTTGCAAAAGAGAACAAAATTGCAGAAAACAGAAATGACTAATCTACTTCAGAATGATAAACTGAAAACATAATAGAATATCCAAATGGTCAAAGTGCTGAATTTTATTCTTATTCAAATTTTCCTTTTACATCAGAATGCTTCTCAAATCAAAATCTTTTCCTCGTGTTCCTCTTACAGAAAGAATTCTACATTTTATATGCATTCTATGTTCATTACAGGACGGTTCAATTTCCATACCGGTTGGTATTCCAACTGCTCTCGTTCAACTCTGTGCTATCGGCAAGATAACTATCATCAGTCTCATACCAACGTGTCCCCAACACCTTTTCCTCCAATATCGGCAAGATAATGTAGATGTCGCACCGAAACATGCATATGCTTTCCTATCGGCAAGACCCTACTCTGTCGGCAAGTCTAAATCTCTATCGACCGATAGTATAAGTTATTCCGATGAACCTAACACATAAACATCGGCCGCACTTCCTCGTTGTCTCCCCGATCGGTGAGAGCATGAACTGTCGGCTACCATTTAAAGTCTTATGCCGATATGTCTTCTCACGCCGAACACTTAACACTAGCTTCCCCATTGGCGAGACTCCCATGTTCGTCACCCCGATCGGTCGGACCTATCTCCATCGGACCTACTCCCGCATGTCTCTCCGACACTCATATCATGTCGATGCCACATCTCCATCGCCAAGACATAACTTTTCGGTGAAGTTGTTATCTCTTCCGCGATGCCCCTGGTCACGCTAACATCTTCCATCGGCGACACTCCACAATAGTCTCTCCGATCGGTAAAACCTCCAACTGTCGGCCTACGATCAAATCCTCAGCCCGATACTTATACTCACGCCGATGTCTTCGGCCAACTCCACCATCAGTGGGACTTGATGTTTATCACCCCGATCAGTGAGATCACTATTGTCAGATCAACACAATTTTATCTCTCCGATAGTCTTCTCACTCCAATATGCGACCACTTGGAGTATGCATAAATTTCTTCCCGCTCTGTTTTATTCAAAAATTCACATCACACCAAAATGCAACTATAAGAAAATTTCATAACATCACACCAAAAATGTGCAGTATATACATGGGCTCCGAGCCCTTGGTGCTCCTGCACCAGTCCCCTGCTCCTAGTTTCTCAATGGGAGAAAGTGAAATTCCTAATCTTCCTGATGAAATTGAAGTTACACAGTTCCCAGTGATGAATACAGAGGCCCCATTAGTGGAGAGAATGATAATCACCATTGAGGAGGTGGATGAGGTATCAGATGTTGTGAGGACCTTGGAAAGTCAAAGGTTTATGGATGTTGATTCATTCATTCACTCTAAAGAGTTTAAGGACTTTATTATGAAGATGAAGGGGTGGGAAATATTGAAGAAATTCAAGGGGCTAACCCCTGAGAATAAAGAATAGGCTATCAATGAATTCTGGGCCAGAGTGCATAAAGAGATGGATGGGATGACCCCAGAAAGAGGGAGAGATATTATCAATACAAGTGGTTGCATGCTATTGTCAGGATGGGATATCTCTTCTGCAATAGAATTTGATACTATCAAAAGACATGAGAACATTGATTTGATAAAGGAATTGGCCAACAAAATATATTCTGGCTCTACCTTTAATGTAGATTCCAATGCTCTAGCCATATGGTCAATTCCCCTGCTGGAAATAAGCCATGTGTTTTTTATGACCCTAGTGTGATTATTGGGAACCTTATTGTACACATGTTAGATGATACCACCCCTCTCCAAGCTACTTCTTTGATTACCAATGTTGCCTTGTTTACAAAAGCTTTAGTTAAGAAAATGTAGTCAGATATGGAGAAATTAAACAAGCATAATCTTCATTTGCAAGAAAGTTTGAATGTAATTGAGGGCACACTTCCACCGGTTACCCTTCCACTTCCCTCGAGAGAAGAGGGAAGGATCAAGGAGTAGTTGAGAAAAGGCAAGGCTAGGGAAGAAGATGTTCTAAGAAAAATGAAGCAAATGAAATTAGATTTCATACAAGGTTTACTAAACAGAAAGCTAGGTAGGATAATATCTTATGTTGACAAGGTTTGGGAGTGACATTACACTCTAAGGAAAATGCTTGAAGAACATACAAGGTTGGAAATGAGACTCACATTATGGGAAAAATAGGCAACACCTATGGTTATTGCTTTCATTGTTTTGGTTTAGAAGCTTTGTTGTGATGAGGATACTAGTAAGTGCTTAACATAGTTGATCGGTACCCTCAAATCTATTAGGAGGATGGTATGGAAGCATAAGGAGTTCAGCAAAGAAATTTTTGATGAACTCATACATTTTCATAGAATACAAGGGTCACACTTACTAGATTTGAGGAATGATGACAAGACTCTAAAATTTTTGGAAGGGTGGAGGAAGGAATGTTTAGAGATCACCACTCTGATCATCTTGTAAATCAATAATGATGAGGAGAAAATCATTGATAATTTGAGTGTTGCCTTAGATGAGCTATCCAAGATTGAATCTAAAATGGCAACCATCACTCTTATAATTGCTCTTCCTACTAATCAAAAATATAAAAGGCATTTGGCAAATGCATATCAAAGTTTCCCACCTCAGCAATGAGGGGAATATTTTCAGATTCTGATTGTTCTTTCCTTAAAGATCTTCATCGACAAACTAATTTTCAAATGACATCTAGATGTGACTGGTATGAGCAAATTTGAAATTTAGTTAGAGGAGTGGTCATATGAACACTTGTATCATCATGGAGGGATAGTGTGCCTATGTGCATATGGTTGCACTGGCCAAGCGTGGATGCAATTTGTTTTGAAGGAATGAGTATCTTCATTTCTTTGTGGTGGTAGTTCCATGTTTTTCCCTCTCATATGTTTTGTCTTCTCTGATGTTAAAATAGTGGGGTATATCCCTTCCAGCATGAATTTGTTAGTGGCCTGAAGCTTGTCTGCTCCCATGTTTCTATAAATGGGAATCCAGGGCCATTTTGTAGAGGTTCCAAATTTGAGGTCTTAGGCAGTATTATGCTATGTTTGATTTAAGAGAAATAGAGAATTGTGTCAAAATTGGTATTCAAATCTGTAAGGTAATAGTATCCTTTTGATATTTAATACAAATATTATACTGGTTATGGGATCCTTTCTGTATTGGATTTGATGGGGTTGATATGAATTTTAGATATTAATGGTGTTTTAATTCATCTTTACAATTTTATGTATTGTGTGTATTTTTCTTGCATCCTCTCAAGGAGAGGAATAAATTGCTTAGAAAATCTACTGTCAAATGTTGTCTACAATATAATTTCAAAGGGTGTTCTTATGTTATCAAGTGCAAGAGGGGTTAATACAAGGTGTTGATACCATTAGTCTATTAGAAGAAGGGGTCATTGTTGCTAGGTGAATGATACATTAGTTTTATGCATATTGACTCTGTAACCCATTGGATTAAGCATTGGTCTCTTACTGGGTTAGTTCATTGATTTTGATCCATCCCAAACAAACTTGAATCATTGCTTTATTGAACATATGTTTGGTTAAAATATTCATTCTCAATCAGGGTATGAACTATGTTGTCATAAGATTGAGTCAGTCAAGGTGAAGTCAGTCATTTCCTTAGCGCATTGTTATTGAGAACCCTTTGTTTAGATATAACATCACAGATAGATCTTTGAGACATCTTAGGTGTTGTAAAGGGTACACCTGCCTTGGTCTTGCAGAACCAAAAGTGCAAAGGATTTTTCAACTCTTAGGTGTTGTAATCATGTTTGCTAGCCATTGACCCATAGCCCTCAACCATAAGAAATTGGTTGAATCTTTAGAGGACTCTAATAATTAGTTGGAGGAACCAACAGATTGGTGACTCTACTAGGGACTTGTTTATAAATTGTCAATATATGTCCAGTGGTTTGTAATGGGTGTTTATAGTTCACACATTTGCAATGTATTATCATCATTATTAAATTCCCTATTGAGGGTGGCGACTCTGATTTAAAAAGTGAGAATTTGTTTTGCAAGATTTCTCTGGACAAGTTGAAAATATTAAATTCCCATAGTTTGGGTGGTGACTCTAACTCTCTTGTGCTAGTGCATCATTAATTTCAAGGAAATGAAAGATAAGAGAGAGTTGTAAGAAGCATTTGAGAATGAGCAGAACTAGAAAACAAATTGTAGACACCTAAAATTGACCCATTCCTAGATCAAGTATTCATCTGCATCAATTAAATAAGTCATAATTATTTGATTATGTTCATCCATCAGTTTTTATCCTCCA
Source organism: Cunninghamia lanceolata (assembly GCA_027924645.1). Lineage (NCBI taxonomy): Eukaryota > Viridiplantae > Streptophyta > Pinopsida > Cupressales > Cupressaceae > Cunninghamia > Cunninghamia lanceolata. The sequence continues at coordinate 7,096,947 of BSBN01000016.1, forward strand.
TAATTAATTAAATAATCTTGATTATTTAATTAAATCAATTTATTCCTCCATATTTAATTAAATAATTTTGAGTATTTAATTAAATCAATTTCCCTCCGATTTAAATAAATAAATTCAAATTATTTATTTAATTAGTCTTTTTCCTCCAAAATGAACTAAATTTAATATTTAATTCATTTATCACATGCGCATGAAATTAAATAATTTATTTATTTAATTCCCTATTTTTCCCTCTCATCCACAATTCACTCTTAATCAGATCAGTTGACTAATCAATTAAATTAGTTAACTAAATCAATCAAATTAGTTAACAAGTCAGTCAATCTAGTTAACTAATCAATCACTTCAGTTGACTAGTCAATCTATTGAGTTCACTGAGCAATCAATTCAATCAACTCCCTAATCAGATCTGTTAGCTCCCCTAATGCATGAGAGGGCTAGGACACTTGTCCTTCTCTCATTTGTGCACATCCTCAACCATTCTTAGCCATTGATCTCTCAAATCATCCACAATCATCAATCTTCATCCCTGAGAATCTATAAATTGAACCTTAAGTGAAGTCAGATTTGTTTGTACATTAGGGAGGTAAATTATGTTTGATTTGATTATCTTTCATTTATTCTTTGCATGCAAATTTTGCTTATCACATTTTGGCATGCCCAGTGGGTAGGGGCATCATTCAACCTATTAATTAATCTACTAGGTACTTCTTCCACCCAACTAGGGCATCATCATTTCTAATCCAATCATATTATTCTTCTAAACCAATATCTTCCTCTTCTACCTGACTGGGGCATCATCATTTCTATTCCAATCATATTGTTCTTCCAAACTCATATCTTCTTCTATCCAATATAGCACTATGTTTTAAACTTCTTTGAAATGATGTTACTTCGCAATGCCATCTCAAAGAGGGGCAAACTGTAGACACCTAAAATTGACCTGTTCCTAGATCAGGTATTCATCTGCATCAATCAAATAAGTCTTAATTATTTGATTATGTTCATCTATTGGTTTTTATCCTCCATAATTAATTAAATAATCCTAATTATTTAATTAAATCAATTTATTCCTCCATATTTAATTAAATAATTTTGATTATTTAATTAAATCAATTTCCCTCCAATTTAAATAAATAAATTCAAATTATTTATTTAATTAGTCTTTTTCCTCCAAAATGAATTAAATTTAATATTTAATTCATTTATCACATGTGCATGAAATTAAATAATTTATTTATTTAATTCCCTATTATTCCCTCTCATCCATAATTCACTCTCAATCAGAATAGTTGACTAATTAATCAAATTAGTTAATTAAATCAATCAAATCAGTTAACAAGTCAGTCAATCTAGTTAACTAATCAATCAATTCAGTTGACTAGACAATAAATTGAGTTCACTTAGCAATCAATTCAGTCAACTCCCTAATCAGATATGTTAACTCCCCTAATGCATGAGAGGGCTAGGACACTTGTACTTCTCTCATTTGTCAACATCCTCTCAACTGTTCTTAGCCATTGATCTCTCAAATCATCCACAACCATTGATCTTCATCCCTAAGAATCTATAAATTGAACCTCATTCAATCATCTAATCCTCTCCAATCTTGATACAACCTTACGATGCAGAAATCTCTCTAGATCTTATCATCCTCATCAAAACGTTATGATGGAAAAAAGAGCAATCCACATCTTAAAGTAGTAAAGAGTAATCGATTTAAGTGGGGCACACTTCAATACTCTCGATCAGTGAAGTTAGATTTGTGTGTGAATTGGGGAGGTAAATTATGTTTGATTTGATTATCTTTCATTTATTCTTTGCATACAAATTTTGCCTATCACACAAATGAAGAATCATCTGGACCAATAGCTAGAAGGAGAGCTACCAAGAGGCACTCATCAGTCCTAGAAGAAGAAGAAAGATGATACAGGTGAGTCTTATGCCTACCCTCCTCTGCTAGAATCTAATCTTCATGTTGATAATATTGGTGAAAATTGTCAAGGATCATGTATGAATATGGAATGCCCATGACAGATGATGACAATTACATTTTGAGGGATTTTATTGAGAAAGAACAAGCTCATGCTAGTCCCCTTACTAACAAACCATCAACTCCCATAGCGGCAGGTCCCTCAAACCCCATTAAATATAATTTATTAGGCAATCCTGTTAGTAGGTCACCTACCCTTGCTTTCCAAATGAATGTTGTAAACCTCCTAGATAGTACTTTAGAAACTTCTAATTCATATACCACACTGCATACTAAATAATAATTGTTGAAGGAAATAAATGAGTTGCATAAAGAGACTCGGAAAGTAAGGGAGATGAATATGAAAAGGGCCAAAGAAAGGGAGGAGAAAATTAGAAGTACTATGGATGAGAGGGATAGAATGAAGATAAGAATTGGATGGTTGAAGTCAATGAGGATAGAAGAACCTAAGCCCGTATCTACTATACCCATTGGCCCTGTAGTTTCTCAGATACTTAGTTAGAGTAATGTAACTGTCCCTTTGAAAAATGCCCCTACAAATACTTGGACTAGTTCTATTGTCACCACTTCTGTTCCAACCCCTCCAGTCCCTAAGTCTTCTATCCTTAGTGGTGACAAGGGGAAGGGACTCTTGAAGGGAATAAGTATCAATGAAATTTAAACACCTCAAAGATTTCCTTCATCTGAAGTGTCGAATTCATTGGACCTTAAGTTGAAGAAGGAGAATGAATAATTGTAGAAGGAATTGGAAAAAGTGGAGTTGTTGGCCGCAAACGCCAAGATACAGAAGAAGATTCAATTCCTAAAATCTTCTGTTGGGAATCCTGTGACTTCTGTCTCTCACAATCCATTGGCCTCTTCCCCTATTGATGTAAACAATCCAGCCTTTGTTAGCCACTCGACACCTAATCCTTGTATACCCACCTAGTCTGTGGATCAGAATATGAGGCGAACTGGAAGTTTGAGAGTAGGGGGGAGTGGTACAAATAGGCAGCATGATAATCAGAGAGATCAATTCCATAGGAGACCTCTCTAAATGGAGAGATATCAGCAAGTATGTTTTGATGAGATACTTGGTTATCCTAATCCCCTTCCAAATGATGTTAGAGGTGTGTTGGCTAAGTTCACCGGAAACAATGCCATATCTGGAGAAAATCATTTGAGGGCATTTCTAAATTTGTTGGATGACTATGAGATTGAGAATGAAGATGTTATCATGAAGTTATTCATATAGTCACTGGTTGAAGATGCTAGGGATTGGTATAGGGGATTGCCTAAGGCCAACATTGGATCTTGGGAGGAGTTCAAGAGGATATTTAGAGAACAATATGGTGACAAAACATATCCCTGTTTCATGTTGAATGAGTTTAACAATATTTCCAAAGCACACAATGAACCAGCCTCAGATTTCAATACAAGATTCCAAAAGGTGATGCTTAGGCTTCTTGTTGGTCTGAGACCAAGTGAGTAGGTCTGCCTTGTTTTATATTGCAATGCATTTAATTCCAAGCTTAGTTATTCTTTGAGAGATAAGGACCCCCAGACTTTGAGGGAGGTCTTTAAAACTGCTCTACATACTGAGAGTAACAGATGATCTTCGGGGAAGGTAGGAAAGAGAGATGATCTCAAATTACTAAAGAATCTCAGGGGACCTCAAGATAAAGTATCACCATCTAATGACAGGTTAGATAAGGTCATGAGTGCCCTTAAGGACTTAAGTTATAAGGTAATTGAGACTAAGAAAGGATTATTCAATGATAAACGTAATTATCAGAAGTACGAGAGTGTTGCAAATATGTACCTAAGTGGGTTGCCATTGATGTCAACATATCCTTGTTGCCATTGACGTCAACATATCAACTGTATCCTATTTTGCTATCTTCATAGAAGACTAGACTGTTGAAGATATTGATAAAATTAATGACAATCAATACATGTGGATCATATGGCTGTGTAGAGGATTGTCATAGGTTTCTCCAGTTAAGATTTAAGAAGTTCACATGAAGATTTGAAGGAGTTATGGCAATCTGAGTAGAACCAGTTCCTGCAATACTCAGGGAGTGACAGGAAAGAGGTCCAGATTTCTCCAGAAATATTAACTTATGATCTGCGGATCTGAAGGCAAGTTTGGGAAGTCAATGTGTATCATCAACATCTGTGGTTCATGGTTTGGAGGTCCGCAAGCTATCCTTCTAGTTTGACAGTCATGACAGAGAGTGTTCTTGAGGTTCCAGAGGAAGATTCAAATGTTTATGGTAGTTTGGTTTAGAATGGGTGTTACTGGTGAACTATATTAGAGGTTTGCATTGAAGTTCAAGCTTGTTGATTGAAGATTTCTTCTTTGAGGTTGATTTTCTTCCCAGTCTTGGCCAACCAGATGTTCCTAGCCTGTTGCAAATGCCTTAAGAGAATTTTTATGAAGCATGGAGTGGTTGTAGAAGCAAATTCAAGTCTCAGTTGTGTTTGGCCAATAGTGTTATCATCCGCATCAAGTTTCACCAACCTTGTTGATCATTCCAAGGTTAATGAAGTATATAAATACTTGTTGAAGAGGTATTGAAAATTATCCTTGTGTAAAATAGATAAAATCCGAAGAAAGGATTAGGAGCAGAGTAGAGAAGTAAAGGATCAAGAGTAGTATAGAGTGTGAAGAAGAATTTGGGGCAAAGTGAAGTTCTTGAGCATTCATTGAAATTGAATCAGGCTTGAAGAAGATGCTATTTCTCAGTTAATTCTTTCTAAATAAATTCTGTAGGCAGCGAGCCTCTCTTTTGAGCAGTGAGCTCTGGGAATTGCACCCAAAGGCATGTACCTTCTATTTTATTAAGTACTTTTAACAAGGTACACATTTTGTGGGTTAATCCCCACTATGGTTTTTCCCTTAACTAGGTTTCCACATCAAAATCTTGGTGTCAAGTGTGTTGATTATGTTTCTACTCTTATGTTGTTGATCTTTGTTTTAATGTTTACATCACTAATCTGATAGTAAGATAATAAAGAAGATTAAAGGCATAAAAGTTTTACCATGGGACAACTAATTCACCCCCCCTCTTAGTTGTCTAGTTCCAACAATTGGTATCAGAGCCAGATCCTCTCATAAAAGCCTAACCACTTAAGGAGATCCAGGATGTCGACCTACAAGAAGGATAGTCCAAGATTTTATGGAACAAATTATTCTACTTGGAAAAATTGCATGGAGTGCCATTTGCAATGCATGGGCGATGCCTATTGGGCAATAACCAGTGTTGAGTATAAACGTCTGGAGAAAGGTCCTTCAACTCTTGATCAAGTCAAAGATGCTGAAAATAATCTTTGAGCTAAAGAAGCCTTGTTGAGTGCCCTAACTGATTTAGAAATGACAAATGTCTTTGGTCAAAAAACTACTTATGAAATCTGGAAAAAGTTGGAGTATCTGTATGAAGGTGATAAATATGTCAAATGTGCAAAGCTGTAAAGTCTGAGAGGAAAATTTAAAACTATGAGGATGAGCGAAGATGAAAACATCACAATCTACATGCAAAAGATAAATGAACTTGTGTGTGGCATTAGGTGTACTGGTGGAACTTTGGAAGAATCAGAAATTGTATCAAAAGTGCTTAGATCTTTACCAGATTCATACAAACATAAGGTTGTAGGTATAGAAGAGATCATGATAGTCTCAGAGGTTACAAGAGATCATTTGGTAGGCAAAATTTTAGCTTTCAAATTAAGTGAGTTTGGTGATTCTCTTCCCAAGTCTGAATCTGCGTTTAATGCCAATGTGTATGGAAAAAAAAGATATGATCCAGGTGAAAGCTCTTCTACAAGATCAAACAAATTTGTGAAGACAAGAAAGGATCTTGAAGATGTTGAAATAGAAATAAGAGATCTTGAAGCTATTATTTCCAGAAGATTGCTAAGATGATCCAATAAATATGAAGAAAAATTACCACTCAAATGTTTTGCTTGTAATAAGATTGGTCATTTTGCCTCAAGATGTCTGCAAAGGTTTTGAAAACCAAACCCTAACAGGTATAAAGGTCAAAATAAATGTTACTATGTCCAAGAAAATGGAGAAGAAGGGGTAATAGATGATGAATTTGATCATGGAGGCCCCTCTAAAAATGATTGGGTGTTTACTGCTATCAAAGAAGAAGATCTGATGTCTACTGAATTTGCTAGCTATGGAAATGTGGAAAGTGCCTTGGCTAGTCAGGTTATTGAAAATGATGAATGGGTGATTGATAGTGGATGTTCTCATCATATGACTGGTGATAAGAGTAAGTTTGTGAATTTTGAAAACTATGAAGGAGGACTTGTGAAATTTGGAGACAACTCAACTGGTAGAATCCGTGGCAGAGGATCCATCTCTCTTGATGGCAAGAACAACACCAATGATGTTCTATATGTGGAAGGAGTAAAACATAATCTTCTCAATGTTGTACAGTTGGTTGACAAGGGTTATAATCTTTAGTTCAAGGATGAAAATGTAGAATCTTGGAAAGCTCTAAAACTGAAATTGCATTCGGTACTCAAACCAGAGGTAACATCTTTCACTTAAGTAGTTCTAGGAAAAGTTGTTTGATTTCTCAGATAGATCAAAGTTGGCTATGGCATAAGAGGATGTGTCATGTGAATTTTGATAACATTGTCAAAATAAGTTCCACTCAAGCTGTAAGAGATCTTCCAAGACTTGTGAAACCTAATAACATATGTAGAGAATGTCAATTGGGCAAACAAAACAAAATTTAATTCAAGAGTAAGGAACAAGGTTCAAGTGAGAGATTAGAACTAGTACATACTGATCTCTATGGTCCTACTAGAATTAGGAGTGTGTAAAGAGATAGATATTTCATGTTGCTAATTGATGATTACTCCTAGATGATGTGGGTAACTTTTCTGAGAGAAAAATTAGAAGCCCTTGACAAGTTTAAGGTGTTCAAGATGATGGTTGAAAATGACATTGGTGGGAAATTAAAGTGTCTAAGATCTGATAGAGGTGGAGAATTTACCTCCAATGAGTTTGATGCTTTCTGTGAAAAGCATGGAATAAAAAGGCAGTTATATGCTCCTAGGACTCCTCAATAAAATGGAGTTGTGGAAAGAAAGAAACAAACCATTCAAGAAGCTACCAGAACTATGATGATGGAAACAAATGTTACTCAAGTTTATTGGAGAGAAGCCATGAGTACTGCTATCTACACTCTTAACTGGGTGCAAATCAAACAAAATTCTGGTAAGACTCCTTATGAACTTTGGTTTGGTCATCCTCCTACTGTGAGATACTTCAGAGTCTTTGGTAGTAAATGTTATATCAAACGAGATGAGGATTTAGGTAAGTTTGAGGCAAGAAGTGATGAAGGAATATTTTTGGGATACTCAACTCAAAGTAAGGCCTACCGATGCTTCAATAAAAGATTGAAGAAGATTGTTGAAAGTGCGAATGTTAAAGTTGATGAAAGCAAAGAAGGACATTCCCAGTACTCTGGATATGATTCAGATGATCAAGATGAAAGTCAAAATCAAGGAAGGCAAGTTCAAGTTCAGACTCAGATTTAGTTTGAACTGGTAACTCTAGAGGTTAACACAGATGATAAGGAACAAGTTCAAGAAATATAAGCTCAAACAATCTCCAAAACTCCTAGGTATGTAAGGTTAAATCATCCTGAAGATCAAATCATAGGAGATAAGAGTAAAAGTGTTCGAACTAGGAGAAAAATGTCTGAAAATCAAGAAGAGATTTATTTGATTTCAAGGATTGAACCTAAATCAGTAAGTGAAGCTTACAATGATGAAAACTGGGTCAAAGCAATGGAAGAGGAATTGATGCAAATTGAAAAGAATCACACATGGGATCTAGTTCCTAGACCTGAGGACAAAAATGTGATTGGAACCAAATGGGTCTTTTGGAATAAACTGAATCAAGATGGCAAGGTTGTAAGGAATATGGCAAGGTTGGTATGTAAAGGCTACTCTCAAGTGGAAGGAATTGATTTTGTAGAAACTTTTGCTCCAGTGGCAAGGATATAAGCATTTAGATTATTTCTTGCATTTATTGCCTTCAAAGATTTTGAAGTATATCAAATGGATTTGAAATCAACATTTCTAAATGGAGATTTGGAGGAAGAAGTTTACATTGATCAACCAAAAGGATTTCAATTGTCTGATCAAGGAGATATGGTTTGTAGATTGAGAAAAGCCTTGTATGGACTCAAGCAAGATCCAAGAGCCTGGTATGCCAGATTGGATAGGCATTTGCTTAAGCTAGGATTTAGCAAAGGTACTGTTGATAGCAATGTCTACTTAAAAATTGATCATGAGGACATTCTAATTGTTGAAGTCTTTGTTGATGATAGCATTTTTGGTGGAAATGAATGCACGTGTCAAGAATTTGTTGATTAAATGAAAAGTGAGTTTGAGATGTCAATGTTTGGTGAGATGAATTTCTTCCTAGGTGTACAAATTGTTCAATTAGATAAAGATATCTTCATATCTCAGTCCAAGTATGTAAAATAATTGCTAAAGAAGTTTGGAATGGAAGACTCAAAGCCAGTAGGTACACCTATGGTAACCGGATGCAAGCTAAGTAAAGATGGTGACTCTCCCAAGGCAAATCAGAAAAGATATAGATCAATGATTGGAGGATTGCTTTATCTAACCCAAACCAGACTTGACATCATAAATGCAGTTGGACTTATTGCCAGATTTCAAGCTGATCCAAAAGAATCCCATGTTATGGCAGTCAAAAGAATTTTCAGATATCTCAAGGGGATAATTGATTATGGATTGTGGTATCCAAAGGACAACAACTTCACTCTTCATGAATATACAGATGTTGATTGGGCAAGAGATGTGGATGACAGAAAAAGTACTAGTGGTGGTGCATTCTTCTTGGGGAGAAGATTAGTCTCTTGGATAAGCAAAAAGCAAGAGGTAATATCTTTGTCTACTGCAAAAGCAGAGTACATAGCAGTAGCAAATAATTACACTCAGGTTTTATGGATGAAGCAAATGTTGAAGGAAATCAGAACTGTGTTTGAGGAGCCAGTCACAAATTTATGTGATAATTCTAGTGCAGTAAGCATCTCAAAGAATCTGGTATTGCATTCAAAGACAAAGCATATATCTATCAAGTTTCATTTCTTGAGAGAGAAAGTAAATGAGAATGAAGTCAAGTTGGATTTTGTGCCTTCCAAAGATTAGATTGCAGACATCTTCACTAAGCCTCTTCCCAAGGATACTTTTGAGTATCTCAAAGAGAAGTTAGGGGTTATTAGCCCTCCTAAGAAGAACTAAGATGCACTAAGGTGTATCAGTCTGGTGGAATTCACATTCATATCTTGTGATCTAGATTGATGTTAAGGAGGTACTACTCAAAGGGGGAGTAGTCAATATGCAATTTTTGGGATTGGTCTAAAGCAAAAAGGGAGAAAAGATAGTAAATATGTGCCCTTTTCCATTGATGTAAAAGGGGGAGAGAAGTCATGTGAAAAACTAGTTGCTGACGTAAGAAAACTAGTTGCTGATGTAAGGGGGAGCAATAAAGAAAGTAGTTGCAGAAGTGAGAAGAGAAAGGGGGAGAAGTTCTTGTCTTGATGGTCAAATTCAGTTTTTCACATCATATGTTGCCATCAATGACAAAGGGGGAGATTGTTGCAAATATGTACCTAAGTGGGTTGTCATTGATGTCAACATATCCTTGTTGCCATTGGTGTCAACTGTATCCTATTTTGATGTTTGCAAGAAGACCGGACTATTGAGGATATTGAGAAAATTAATGACAATCAATACATGTGGATCATATGGATGTGTAGAAGATTGTCAGAGGTTTCTCCAGTTAAGATTTGAGAAGTCCACATGAAGATTTGAAGGAGTTATGGCCATCTGAGTAGAACTAGTTACTACAATACTCAGGAAAGACAGAGTGATAGGAAAGAGGTCCAGATTACCCTAGAAATATAAACTTATGATCTATGGATCTGAAGGCATGTTTGGGAAGTCAATGTGTATCATCAACATCAATGGTTTATGGTTTGGAGGTCTGCAAGCTATCCTTCTAGTTTGACAGTCATGGCAGAGAGTGTTCTTGAGGTTCCGGAGGAAGATTCAAATGTTTCTAGTAGTTTGGTTTAGAATGGGGGTTATTGGTGAATTTAATATGCTTGTGGAGATCTTTGAATCATATGGCTACTATGTTAGAGGTCCGCATTGAAGTTTGAGCTTTTTGATTGAAGATTTCTTCTTTGAGGTTGATGTTCTTCCTAGTCTTGGTCGACCGGATGTTCCTAGCCTATTGCAAATGCCTTAAGAACATTTTTATGAAGCATGGAGTGGTTGTAGAAGTAGATTCAAGTCTTAGTTGTGTTTGGATGACAGTGTGATGATCCGCATCAAGTTTCATCGACCTTGTTGTTCATTCTAAGGTTAATGAAGTATATAAATACTTGTTGAAGAGATATTGAAAATTATCCTTGTGCAAAACAGATAAAATCTAAAGAAAGGATCATGAGCAAAGAAGAGAAATAAAGGAGCGAGAGCAGTATAGAGTGTGAAGAAGAATTTGGGGCAAAGTGAAAGCTCTTGAGCATTCATTGAAACTAAATCAGGCATGAAGAAGATGCTATTTCTCAGTTAATTCTTTCTAAATAAATTATGTAGGCAGTGAGCCTCTCTTTTGAGTAGTGAGTTCTGAGCAGTGTGCTCGAAGGCATGTGCCTTCTATTTTATTAAGTACTTTTAACAGGGTACACATTTTGTGGGTTAATCCCCACCGTGGTTTTTCCCTTAACCAGGTTTCCACATCAAAATATTGGTGTCAAGTGTGTTGATTATGTTTCTTCTCTTATATTGGTGATCTATGATTTAATGTTTACGTCACTAATTTGATAGTAAGACAATAAAGAAGATTAAAGGCATAAAAGTTTTATTGTGGGACAACTGATTCACCCCCCTCTCAGTTGTCTAGTTCCAACAGAGAGAATACCTAAACTGTCTAACCAACCATATAATACCACATGGCAAGATGGAAAGCCACTTATAATAATCAGAAAGGAGTGCTCAATAGAAGTACCCCTGATCCCCTAAAAAGACCCAGTGCCACTGTGGTTGAAGATAATCTTTGGTGTACAAGATGGCAGTTACCCTATTCCCTAGCCCAATGTGCGGTGGCTCAGTCACTTCAAGAGCCTAATATACCTGATTATGAATATGAGGAAGATGATTACAATAAGGATCATACAATCAATATGTTCTCATCTAAACCATCTGTGATAATAAAAGAGTACACTTCCTTAGAGGAAGAGTATGCTAAGATTGATGTTGACAACCAGAGGTATAATATAGAAAATTATCATCAACGGGTCTTTTCTATTCATGAATATTGTGATAAAGAACATGTGAGGGTGAATGTTGTAGATGCAAGTATAGGAAAGATTGATTTGAGAAGACCCTCAGAGGAAGAGATCAAGTCCTTAACTGTGGTTGCTATCGCTCAAGCCAGAAGTAGTTATAATTTGAGAAATAGAACAATTAATGTTTGATCAGGGTAAACCTGGTAGTTTGTTTATCAAAGAAACACCTCTAAAGGTCAGGAATCTTGAAAATAGGAAGAGCCCAAATGAAAAGGGGAGAGTACCAAGAAATCAAAAGGTTCAGTTTGATATGTCAAAGACATGTCAAATGGATGCAAAGGTAGAGAAGAAGTCAAGTAAGCCTAGTAATCTTAGGATCCTTGCTTCTACCAAAAAAGGAGAAAATCAAAGGGCAGAGGTAGGTAAGGTTGTCTATGATTTAGTAACACCCCCCATATTTGATATGACTCATATTTTATCCCAGATGAAGGTCTCTTTTCCTTTGCTTGAAATGATGAAGATAGATGAGCATAAGAACAATGCTCTAAGAATGATTACAAGCATGTCTCAAATATCATCTGAGGCTCCCAAAGGATGACCCATTTCCCAAAAGGTGGATTAGTAGATTAAAGAAAAGTAATGCAAAGAGATGGGGATCCTTGAGGTATATGTGGGAGAAGCAATGACTACTTCCCCCTCTCAAATTGATCAATTTTATGTCAGCCTTCTTCTAAATAACAAAATGGTAAGAAACTGCATGATAGATTTAGGAGCTGCCATTAATATTATGCCCTTGGAAGTTATGAAAGAATTGGGGTTGTGGGTTGATACAAACTACGGCAAGTGTTATGCAATGGACAACAGGGTTGTCCCTATTTTAGGAATAATGAAGGATGTTGGCCTAAGATTCATTATCTTCCCTGACAAAGTTTACAAGATGGATGTTACTATTGTGGACATCTCACCTCAATACGGGATGCTCCTATCAAGACATTGGACTATAGTAGTTGGGGGAAATATATAGTTGGACTTGTCTTATGCTACCATACTAATGAATGGAAAGGAGGTCAGATTGGATGGGGAGCTTGAATTCTAGACGGTAGTGAAACACATTGATAGGCCCAACTAACATGAGCAAGAAGTCAATTTTTTGAATAGTGATATCCAAACAACTTCAAAGTGGAGCCAGATCAGGAGATTCCATGCCACACTGATCCTTTGTGAGTTGAGGCCCAAGCTGATCAGGCAGGATTATAGAAAATATACTTTGATGGCGCATGCTCTAGAGCTAGAGCAAGCACCAGTGTGATTTTCATTGCACCTAATGGAAAAACTTTCAAACATTTAGTCTTGCTAAATTTTTCTTGCACTAACAACATTGCAGAACATGAGGCATTACTCCTTGGTTTAAATATGACAGTAAAGCATGGTATAAAACTGCTAAAAGTCTTGGGGGATTATGAGTCTCAAGTTGTATATAGTAGGGTGTTGTGTACTTTAATCCATTGTAAATAGAAGAAAATTGTCTCATAATCTATGTTAAAATTTGTAGAACAGTACTATTCTCAAGTTAATACAAAGATGCATTGGTTATGGAATCCTTTCTGTGTTGCATTTTGATGGAGTTAGCATGATTTATGAATATCAAGGATATTTTAGTGCATCTCTACAATTTATTGCACCGTGTATGTTTTCTCTTTCTTTCTCTCAAGGGGAGAAATAAATGCTTGGAATACATTCAGTTAACTGTTGTCTGCATTATGGTTTAAAAGGTTATTTCCATATTTCCATGTCTAAGAGGTATTGATATAAGGTATTAATGCTATTAGTCTTCTAGTCATAAGGTAATGTCATTTGAATGATACATAGGTTCTGTGCAATTTGACTCTATAACCCATTGGACTAATGCACTAGTCTCTCACTGGGTTAATTTGCTAATTTAAATCTAGCTCAAAACAAACTTAAATCATATATGTTTCTTTGTTGAATATAGTTTAGTTAAATATTCGTGCTAAACCAGGGTATGACTTTGTTGTCTAGGATTAAGCCAATCTAAATGGAGTTAGTCATTTCCCTAGTAAAATGTTATTGAGAAACTTCTATTTTAATACAATATCCAGTACTAGTCAAGATATATCCCTTGGATGTTTTATAGGTACTGTTGGTTGTTTTAAATTCCCAACCTGATCTCAAGGGAAAAACATAGATCTATAGAATAGCCACTTTCTAATAACAGACATGCCTTGAGGGATTGGCCAACGAATAGGAAACAAATGTTTTTAATCCCTCTTTCCTCTTCACTTTAGGCTCTGTGAAACCAAGTAGCGTGTTCCTATTTTTGGAATCTTTCCCTTTTGGGGAAAATAATGTTCTATTCAAATGGAGGGGGGTACTTGAAATACTTCATCCATAACACTACTCCAATAATAGATGTGTTCCTTTTAGATTGCTTAAAGAATGTTTGATAAGTAAAGAGATTGGCTAGATTCTTAAGCTTTAATCATTTTCTTTGCAGAGGAACATGTAAAATAAAATTAACTCCTAACACCTCTTGTTGGAAGGGAAAGTGTGTTGATTTTCTATAAAATAATGAGAATAGTTAAAGGGATGTAAACTTAGTACTGTATTCATGAAAAGATCAGTGCCTATCCAAGGGCCATAGAGTCAAGAAGCTTGTAGAAACCTTAAAGAACATATGATATAATAAAACCCAGATTACTGTAAAGATATAGTAATGCCTTACATTAAAATACTTTACTAGTCTTGGAGCTAACCATGCTTAGTTATCCCTGTAAACCAAGACTACATTCCATATTTCTCTTGCAGCTAATTATTTTACTACTTGAGTAAATGCCACAAGAAAAAATACACAAACACAGGAAAGACTGTGATGATCAATAAAAATGATCCTTAATCAAATATATATTCATAAATGTAGAACTACATACATGAAGTAGGAGACAGTACACTTTAAGACTCAACATGATTTGTAAAGTAAATTGTTCGGTATATTATAACACAACCTTTGTAGTTCTATCAAAACATCTTAAAACCCAGAATAGAAACTTAAAAATGGAACACTGAATCTATTGCATAAAATAAACTATTTACAATTCCTCCTTAAATAGATTGATCCCATATTTTAGACTAAGTTTGAAGACATGACCTTGAACCAATTAATTTTTCATAATCCCAGAATTCCCTTTATAAAGATAAGGGACCAGACAAGCTTTAGGCTACAAGTCAAAAGATGTTACAAATTTGAGTAACCAAAAGATGAAGCTATGAGAGGAGGCTTGTGTAACCATCTCACAACTGTATGTCCTGCTACTTTTGGCAGGGAAAGGAACCAGGTTTTTATGATTGATGCATTGTTGGATCCCATTGGAGCCAAGCACTCCTCAAATGCCATCAAAGAACTCAATGAGAGCATTCACTGATCTACCTTTCCAAGTCGCACACCAAAAAATGAGAAAACGTGCAAGGAACAGTGTCGAAAGGAAACCCAGGAGTTCTGAACCTCCTTCACTATTTCTAGGTTCTACTTCATGGGTGTGATCCCGCCCTCCTAGTTGAGAATTTTCATACAACTCCAACCAAGTAGAAACTTTGGAAATCCACACCTAGTTGGCTTCAAAAGTGTTGGAAGCCAAGCCAAGAGAACATCAGCAACAACAACAATTCTCCTCTCATCCCTTATATGTATCATCCTAGTGGGTAATCTCCCTACACCTAGAGTTGATGCTCTATTAGGAAAATTAGATGTAGAGGAGGGGTAGAGGAAGCTAAGAAGCTTCTCTACTCCAGAAGGGAATCTACCAACTCTCAGAAATAAGGAACCACTGGAGCTAGGAGATCAGCTCTTAGGACCCACCGTTAGATGAGATAAGAGACTAGAGAAGAAATCACAGAGGTTCAATGGATGTTGCTACTATTCTCAAATTTTCCCTGCACCACCTATTCCAAAAGAAGAAACTCAGAGTCTCCTAATTCTTTAAGGACAAGTTAATATCCATGAGAACAAGAGAATTCAATAGAACAGGGGAGCAAATAGAACACACAGGAACATGGGAGATCCATACTGCCAGCACATTTTAAACAGTATAAGGGGTAACACCAGCAATTGCCTATTTATAAAAATTCTGGGATGCAAGCATACATCAGTACATCTTTGTTTTAATAAATTCCAGTCATTTTGAAGCATTCTAGTCATAAATGGAAATCTTGTGAAGATTTCTATAAATGAACAGAAAGATTGGATCTCATAATTTTGCATAACTAAGAACATCACTTCTTGTATTGAATATGTCATGTCAGGTGTCTTGATTTCCTCAATTTAGCATTGTCATCATGTCAAATTTCATCACACAATAGATTAAATCTCACTCCTGGTAGCAACATTGATTTCCAAAGGTCGAGCCTACATAAGCCAAACCTTTCTATTAATAAATTCCTCTATAGTGGCAGTGATGGAGGCTCTGCACATGCCTGAGTAGTTAATACTTGTAATGAAACCTCATCAGATCAGTGCCAACTCATCTCTCTATCACATTTTTAAATTTTGGCCATCGATCATGATCCTAGCTGGCTTGACTTCAACAACGTTGATTTCACCTTTCACATAGTAGGAGGGTTATGCTTTCTTTTCCCAATGATGACTTGCCACCTGGATAGCTCTCCCAACCATGATCCTGAGAAAATATCCTCTTTGCAGTATAGTTAAGACCGCATTCTGTAATTCAACACGTAAAGGATGTGGTTGAAGATATGATCTTTGAGGAATGGTGGATAATCGTAAGATCAACTACACGTGATCAAGACAACTCTCCAACAAGTGGCCATGTCCATAGGATAATGACACCTCATGTTCTTATTATTCAATGCACCATTCCCATCCTTTTAGAATGCCATGTGTCAAGGTTTCTGCCATTCCGCAATCACCTAGAATGATCCCATGGTGAAGTATGGCGGAATGGTAGAAATATAAAGAAACCATTTTATATTGTCTGGGGACCACCATCCTTCCCTACTGGAAATTCACCAACCAACTATCACCCTTTCCATAATTCTGCAGGCGCCACCTCCATCAACATTTTAGTGTTGGTGGAAAGGCATAAATGAATCCACTTTTGCCACCTACCAAAAAAATTATTAGTAGGACTGGACCTTGGCATCTATGCTTTTAAAAATATTCTTTTCTTCCTAGGAAAAGGGGGCCAATTGGTCTAAAATATAAAGCTTTTCTAGGCGTGAGCTAGAAAAGGTAATTGTTTAATGAGGGGCCAGTCAAATAATGTCCAAGGGGACATAGGGGAGCCACTTAAACTCTGGGTAATGGGAGACAAGTGGTCACCGAAGAAATACAATGAATGTGACCCTTACATTCTAACTTTGGAACAGGGGCTTAGGGTTTATAGCCTCTTTTGGTATGCAAAGAGCCCTAAGTCTGGAAATCCTTCAACCTAATGACATAAGCTTGAGAACAAAAAAATACTAGACTTATGAAAAAAATTATATGGTTCTATCAAGTACACCCACCTTGGTCTTGTAGAACTAGAAGTGTGGAGGATTTTTCAACTTATTATTGTAATTCTATTCGTTGGCCACTAACCTAAGATCCCTAAGCATAAGAAGTTGGCTAATCTTTAGGGGGTTTTAGGCAATCAGTTAGAGGAACCAACATGTTAATTTCTTTCATGCTTAGTCATCATAATAGTTTAAGGGTTAATTGAATTGATGTGGATCTAAATGTGTTTGAGGGTTTTGGAATTATAAGTTACAACTGATTCATCCCCCTCTCAATTGTCTTGTGAATTCAACAAAATCCACTCTTGAAGTAGTAGTCAAATACATGGGAGACCACAATATGTCTTTAATTGAAATTAGAGACCAACTCCCCAAAAGCCCGGTTGATATACTTACCAAAATAAGGAATGATGCAATAAGTGAAGAAGCTAAGAAAAAAAGGAGTGTAATTAAAATAACATGTCCTACCATCTCCAAGGAGGACAGAGTCAGAGTTTCTAAAATTATAACAAAATAATTTAGAACTAAAAGAAGACTAAACACCCTGATGTCAAGGAATGAGGAGTAGATAACGAAATTGAAAAGGGAAACATTAAAGAAAATTATTGAAGTTCTCAAGGAGATGAAGATTGAGATGGGAATCATTGAAGATGTATCTAAGGAAAGTGAGGAATGTATTGATATGCCTGAAAACAATGAGGAAACTACCACTCTAGAGGATAATGGAGCATCAACTATAGAGGGCCAAGGTAAGACAAGTCTACCTCCTTCAGATACTCCTACAGAGCAAAGTTCCTTTCTTCCAAAAACTACTAATTCACATAACATTGAGGGTCAGAATAAAAATAGTACTGCACCTCCTTCAGAGAATACAGGAAATGTGGAAATGAGGACATAAGTTACCTCTAAGGAGAGTCAAGAAGAGAAGGAAAATAATGATGATGAACAAAAGAATGAAGAGAATAAAGAAAAAGCTGGAGGAGAAGAGCAATTAGAAGGGATAGATGACATAGGTCAGTGCATCTAAAACAGATTCCCTTCATGACCTACTAAATCTACAAATACAATTTCAACTTGTCATCACTCCTCAACTACTGCATGTTCCAACTAATGAGGGACAGATAGATCTAACAAATATCTCTCCTCTACACAAATTGCAACTTGGTGACATACTACATGCCTCTACAAGAAAAGAGTTTTTACAAGAAAACTTGAAAAAATCTAGTACTATAGAGGATGCAGTAAAATTGATACAAGAAGGGTTACCAGAGGTAACCATTGACCCCTCTCTTCCTATTGAGCAAAAGATCAAATTATTAATAGACTCTTTCAAAGATCACTCTTCCCACTTAAAACAAAAAGTAGAACAAGAGGCACAAAGAAGAATAATTGACAAGAAAATGGTTGAAATGATGGAAAAATGTGCCAGTGTACATAATAAGCTTAAAGAGAATTTGAAGAAATTCAAAATATGCATTGATGAAGCTACAACCTTATATCTTTTTAGTTTAAAATGGCCTACTTCAACAAAGAACATCAAGGCATAGATTGACTCTATTGAGTCACAATTATCTAAGTTGGTAGAAGCTTATGATTTGTTAAAGGATAAGAATGGTGTAACTAGGGTACAGGTAGAGAATGTTCATGCATAATTATCCCAATTACAGGACCAAAGAGAAAACATAAAGAAGCAATTCAGTCAATTAAGAGGCAGTGAATTTAAGACTAGCCTCAATGTCTGGTCTATTAGGGGAAGCAGAAAAAGTAGATCAAAAGATGAAGACCCCAAGAAACTTAGAAGAAGCTAAAGAAATGTGCATGGAGTGTGAATTTCAAAACTACATGCTTTCCTTAGAATGCACTATCTGGACCACAACTATTCAACAACTCAAGGTAATCTACAAAGCCATCATACCATCTAAATGAGCTGTTAGAAGAATGTAAATAAGACTTTTTGATGTACATAGCATTGTGGAAGTATTGAGTAGATTGGCAGTACCATTTTGGTTTTCAAGGGTACAATTTTGTAACTAAATAACATAGTCAGGGGAAACACAATTTAGATATCTTTTATTAAGGGAGAGTACATATAGTTTTTGGATTGATACAAAGGTTATCAATCCATTTGTCCTTGATGTCAAAGGGGGAGAGAGAAACATATGTCTAAGGGGGACTATATGTTTCCATCAATGACAAAGGGGGAGATTGTTGGCAATATGTGTTGTCACTGATGTCAACATAGTATACATTGATGTCAACACAACAGATGGAAATGTATACACAGACTTGTACAAAGGAAGAGGCAAACCAATTTGGGAGAAGAGAAAATAGTCTAAGTATGGATCAGTTTTGGGCTTGAGCATGATGTGAAGGTGAACACTCATATCCTTGCATGGTTCCTGCATATACACATACATATCTCATCAGTTGGGAGTACCACACTCAAGGATAAGAAGTAGAAAATTGACTAAGGCACTTACATTGTATATCCTATGGTAGAGTCAACTTGAATTGGTTTGCACTTTTCCGCAAAGAAAGATTTGGTCTTGCAGTTCTAACGATAGCTTCTGGTATGTATTGACATGATATATCCAAGACTTCATCTCTTCACATCTTCAGTATGAAAAGTTACAAGGGACAATGTATCGGCCACCACTTAGTCAAAGTAGAGAAGCAATAAGGCGATAATGGAATGCTTTGCATTCCTCGCGAAGAGATTTGTTTTTCATGTAGTTTTAAATAATGACTAAGATAGATATGATATATGTTATGATGGAGTTTCAAGTGTTCTAGTTGTTTGTAAAGATAATACTTAAGTGACAAAGGCAATACTACCTATTCTAGAACCCTAGTTATCCAAGTCACCTTTTGACATTCTCCTGAAACATTAGATAAAAGTGTGTGGATCTGATAAGTAATGTATATTTATGTCTAAGTTCATTCCCAAAAGGTTTTAGGCCTTGCACTTTACCGCAACATCATGTCTTAAGATGTGAAGCATCACATGTGGTCTAAAAGACTCTAGTTTCTATAGAGAGTCATGTTTCTTATCTTGTAGATGCATAGTTTGATATGATACTTCTTTAGTAAGGTGTATGGATGTTATTGAGCTCATGTATGAATGAATCCTTGGTCTGCATTGAGTTTTTGGCTTCTCCCCAGTAGTAGAAAGATGAATAGTTGGTTGTCTTGAGCAGTTTGGGCAAACCGGTTAAGTATCAGAATATGTGGAGGTTCCTGATTATTTTCCTCAAGTCTGGAAAGTATGAAAAGATGTGTCTTGATCCTTTTCATAAATCCCTGAGGCCTACAACAAGTTTTCTAAGGCTGGCCAATGTTATGCTACATGTTTCATCTAATGTTGATCATGACGCCGACCTAGTTAGTGTTCTAATGTGCTGCGGAGGATATTCATAGAAGATATTTTTCATTTGTAAAGTAATAAGGTGAATGTGAATATAGTAGAGAGAGAGATATGAAGTGAGCAAAATCAATTTGAAGATATGTGTTGAGCAAGAATAAGTAGACTGCACCATCAACATATAACAAATGTTTTCTCCATACCAATCCTTGTATCGATATCATTATTGTAAATCCAATAGTAGTGAGCTGAGTATTTAGGAAGTAGAAGTTTCCTTGGGTTGTATCCCTAAACCAAAGTTCTAAAACAAGGAATAGTAGCTTCCTTGGGTTGAAACTCTAAAACAAAGATGTAACAGTTTTGTAGTGAGCATATTATATTGTAAGCTAACACTCACCATGGTTTTTCCTTATTTTAGGGTTTTCCACATAAAAATACTAGTGTCATGTGTTGATTCTTGTGTTGCATGATTTCCTTTTTGTTATATATGTTATTCAGTTTAATTTGTTGATATCTAGTTAAGTTTTAGTATGTGCTAATTCACCCCCCCTTCTCAGCACCTCATTGTGTTCAACAAATATATTATAGAGAGAGATATCATAGTGTCATGTATGTAGACTATGAAACATTCATTAATAGAAAATCTTTCTCTTCATAAGAGTGGCACCATTCTAAGAATATGGTGTATTATATGATTTGTGGGTTAAATATAAATATTATAACCACTAGTTACCTAGTGGATATTTCATTGATGAACTAAAAAAATATAGAGGAAGAGTAATGTGAACTGAAGAAATACCTCAAAAACTTATACAACACTTGTTAGAGTGGAAAACCTAACTTGATGCATCCCTTTTAGTAACAAATAATTGTGGTATATTGTTGGGCTATATGTATCCTTAAGATATAACTCTCACATATGTAAATTTGAACCTGTCGGGTGATTTATAAAGTGTATATTGGAGTTAGTTCCCTAAATTAATCTATTAGAAAAATAGCATATTATGCCACTATATTTCATATTTCATGTCAAATCTTATATGTTAGATAGATTTTCCTTCCTCTTCTATAATCATTGGTGGATTAGATTTGGGGATATAAAGAAAGTGTGGAGCTATAAAATGGCATAAGGATACATTTTGCCTAGATATAAAATAATCTATCTCAAAATGCAAATTCTCTATTAATTCACAACCTAGATTATATATCCACAAATATTTGAAATAAAATTACAATTTACTCAATTAAAGACAAATATTTGTGCTAATATACCTTATTTTCTAAAAAGATTTTAAAAAAGTAATAATCCAAGTTATTTCTTATAATTTATTAACATTTAAGTTAAGAACATATTTACTAACATTGAAAACAAGAAAAATAAAAATAAAAGAGATAGAATGCAACAATGAGATAAAGAGAAATTCAAAATTACAAATATCACCATAAAGATAATTAAATGTGTATTAGGTGGTTGTTGATTTATAAATAAAAATACTTAGATCACAAACAATTAATGGAAATTAATTTATATTACCAAATATAATTAACAAATTTAATAGAATAAAAATATTCTTTAATCTTTATATTAAAAAGAAGAAAAAACTTAAAATATGTTAAAACTAATTTACTACAATCATTTATATTAAAAAACATCTAATTTAGAGTTTATAAATAATTTTAAAAAAATTGATGTGAAATCACTCTATATCATCCAAAATGTTCAGAAATCAAGCATGCAGACATTTAACCTTTTTGATCAGAAATGCAGACATATAATTAAATAAATTAGATTTGTAAAATAAAAAATACTCACACGCTTAAAATATTATAGCAATAGCAATCCTTTTACAACACGATGCTCTAATTACAAACTCCAGCAATTTTGGCAGCATATAGGTTTGTGCACCTGCCGTTTTTTTATTAGATAATTACACAAGCAATATTTTGCAAATTACAGCAACTTACTTTTCGTACAGGCACTCATTTCGTGGTCAAACATGATTATTATCATGGACTTCCACGATTGCCACGTATTTAGCATGAAGATGGTTCTTCATCTCTTCATTTTCCAATCTAATTCCATTCCACCATTCCTCATCTCCTTTGATATGTCGCAGAGTCTTGATATGTTCATGCAACGGAAAACAGCCAATGTCTGCAACATGGGGAGAGCCCCTTCTTCAACAGAAGTAGACAGATTCTCCAGAGAAGATAGCATCCACAATTTGAGCTTGCGCAGCCTTGGAAAGGAGTCTTTTCTATCAAATTCCTCTCCCAGCTCCGTGAGTTGAAGGCATTCCTCAATCTCTATTTCCTCCAAATTGGATAATCTGCCCAACCCTAATCCGGAAAGAGTGAGCAGCATTTGAGAAGAGTTCAGCTTTAAGTACTTGAGATTTTGTAATTCTGAGAATAAATTAGGGGTTCCCTCTGTTGAAGATAAAATTCAGATAAACAAAAAATTAAAACAAATAAAGAATCAAACACACAGAGATAAAATCAGAGACACAAATTTAACAGGATTCACCTTCAAAATGGCTACATCCACCAAGGAAAGCAGGACACACTATTTCATTAATCAACCCAAATACATCAATCTTCATCTACGCCAAAAAGAGAATAAGAAGGGAATATATTAACTCTTCAAGCAAGTGAAGAGACATGGGAAGAGGGAGACGAAAGGGCAGTGACGGTTGGCCTTCATTTCTAACAATCTCCCACTTGAAGTCCAAACGGCATTGTTGTCCCCACTTGCCTTGAAACTCATTGTTACTTAACTACAGTACCAAGTAACCACTCCATTCACTAACCAATCCCAGTGAGAATTCGAACCAACTCAACCAAACTGACACCAGAATAACAAAACCGTGTCTTATCTGATATCCACTCTGGCAGTATCCGCATCACTGCTGGACCTCGACTGTCAATTCTTATGTTGGATCCAACTGCATCAATAACATCAATGCTCTCCATGCCCTTTAGTTCCCAGTTTCTTGCTTTACCACTCTCAATAGTTATTCCCAACTGATAAAACTCCTCCACTTGGTATTCGAGTGGTTCCACCAGCCCATGTGCTAGTCAATTTGCAGCATCTGCACTGACGCTAATCTTAGTCCCGTCAACCATTATGTATTTGTACGTCCTTGCTATTGCCTCACGTACCTCTATCTCCACACACTCGACATCCAGTCCCCTCCTCACCAAAGTCATAACTGTTGCCCCACAGATATTCACATGAGCACAATCATCTACTCTAAAAGGAGTCTGATCACTGGAAAGGTCCACCGCAACAATGCCATTTAAATCTTGCTTACCTACTGGAAGGGATGGAGAAAATTTTTGCTCACAATCAAAAATTTCATGACTATGACTAATTGAAAAACTCCTCAAATTTCCCTTAGCATTAGTGAGTGCACTTGCTTCCAGACCATCTTCTACAGGTTCCAAATCGCATGTTACAGGAGATGAATGCTTAACCCCATCAAGTGTATCTGTATTAACATCAATCATCATCATTTTTATTTGTTCATCATTCATTCCACACATGCCAAAACACCATGTTCTTCATTATGAGTGTAGGTCACTTCAAGTGAGCCACTTGACATGGCAACCCAAACCTTCACTATGTTGTCCAACGAACTTGACAAGAGAAACTGTTCCCACAGCAGAAGTGACATGACAACTGATGTATGCCCTCTTAGGGTTTGTATACATTGAAATGTTCCAAGGTCCCAAACTCTAATTGTCTCATCCATAGAACCTGAGTAAAGTCTTTCTGCTCTTGAAACTATTGTAACCACAGGTTTTGTATGGCTAACAAGTGAAGCTATAGGCTCAAAGGAATTAGATACAGGACTAAATTTCCATGCCAAAATATTGTTGTCTTGTACTCCTACTAGAAGCATGCCATTGCCAACAACAAGTGCATTCACTTGACCACCAGGGCAATCCAAACTCAACTATGTAGAGATCAAAATATTCCAAGCCTTAACAGAATTTGGAAGGCCAACAAAAAGCCAAGAACCATCACCAATTAGGCATCCAACCTCAACACCCAACTTGATAACACTGCTACACTGACCTATTTAGCAGTCCCAAACTATAACTGTTCCATCCTAGCCTCCATAATACAGTTTGTCTGAATTAGAAGGCAAAACAATCCCTCGAATAGCTTTTTCATGACCAACCAACAAGGTCAAAAAGGTGACATCTCCTCCAACAACAAAGGAATGCAAAAATTTGCAGTCCTCACCATGCCTACAATTACTAGAAATCCAATAATTTCATACTATATCATGAACCTTTAGATGCCACTCATTTGTCATAAATCTATCACCTAGTACTATTTCTGAACGATGATTAGATTCTAAAGTGCTCTTGCGACCTAGTGCCAACTCTATTTCTTCTAATCTTCTAGCAACCTCCAATGCTTGTTGTTCCTCCCTCCAAGCAGTTTCACAGGCCTCTTCTTCAAGCTTCCTTTGACGCTCTTCTTCTTCTCTAGCTTGGCATTGCCTCTCTTCGTCTTCTTCTTCTTTCCAAGCAAGCTCCTAAGCTCTCTCTCGTTGCTCAATCATCCTTTGTCTCTCCTACTCCTGCATTTTTTGAACCCTCTCAAGCTTTGCTTCAAAGGATGCTCGGATGGGGTCGTAGAAGTCTATTTTTTTAGAATCATCTTTTCTCCTCTTGGCAACCTTAATTTCTATGCCAAGACCCCCAACAAATGGATCTCTTAGATCAAATCTTGGAATACCACCGAAGTCTTTCGTAAATGGATCCTCTGAATATGGTTTTCCATAACTGGTGAAAGAGTGCTTGTCACTCATATGAACTTTAGATTCAGCTGCTCTACTTTCTAAAATGGCATTACCATTTTTCCTTTCAAAGTCATCATCCTAAACCACTATCTTTTTAATTTTTGTATTTTCTGTAGGGGCTCTTGCACTTTCTTTCACAAACATTTGATCAAATTCCAATAGGTTAAGAAATTCATCAATGACGGAATCAACTACATCATCTAACCTATCCATTTCACATGAAGAAAGACTCTCTACAACATACAAGGTGCTTACTTTGTTGCCTTGAGCAATTACCAAGGCCCCTTTTGTGACTTTCCATCTATTCAATTCAAAGTCGACTTTACATCCTTGAGAAAAAACTTGTCCAGCTGAAATTAGATTTTGTTTGAGCTGAGGGACATATCTAACATCTTGCAATAGCCAACTATTTCCATTTTTTAATTTTAACAAAACATCCCCTTTGCCAATAACATCACAAGATTCATTATTGACAAGAAGAACCTTACAAAAGTCACCTCTTTGCAGATTTATGAAGTACTCCTTGCACGGAGTGGCATGAAACAATGCTCCCGAACTGAGCACCCAAACATTTGGTGATATTTCTTCTAAAGTTGAAACAAGAACACCAATTGTTGCGACAACATCCTCTTCACGTACCGGATTCGCTTCATCTTCTTTTGGTTGATTTTCAACCTTCTTCAAAAACCAACAATTCTTCTTGATGTGGCCTTGCTTGCCACAATACCAGCAACTAGCATCTCTCCCGCTGGATATTAGCCTCCCTTGTGATTTCCTACGACTTCCTTTATCAGTCGGCATTGCTCCCACTCAAACTCAAACCTCTCATGCCAAATGAGTGAGCACCATGGCTCTGATACCAATTGTTGAAGATAAAATTTAAATAAATGAAAAAATAAAACAGATAAAGAATCAAACACACAGAGATAAAATTAGAGACACGAATTTAATGTGGTTCACCGTCAAAATGGGTACATCCACCAAGGAAAGTAGGACACACTATTTCATTAATCAACCTAAATACATCAGTCTTCATCTACGCCAAAAAGAGAATAAGGGAATATATCAACTCTTCAAGCAAGTGAAGAGACATGGGAAGAGGAAGGTGAAAGGGCAATAATGGTTGGGCTTCATTTCCAACACCCTCAATGTCACAATTATACAGGTGAAGCCTCTTCAGCTTGTGCATGGCCCTCATGTCAATGGGTAGATATGTTTGACGAGTTTCAGGAATCCAAAGTAGCCAAAAGTTCTTGAAGCTCCAGTACTAGATTCCCTATTGTTCTCTCCTCTATTGGGGATTTTAGGGTTAGATGCAGACGCTTGAGATGATGGAGACTGCATACATCTTATAAAGAAGCCTCCTTTAATTCGTGTCCTCCTTTCACCTCCCATGAAAATGCAAACAACGTCTTCCACATGTCAGTGCTTCCAAACCAGTGAGCTGTGATATTTCAGGTGAAACAAACTCCAAATCATAACAGTAGGCTAACTTGAGAATTTTGAGACATTTCAGCTCCTTTATCATGGATGAAAACTACGGGTTTCAAAAGTACTCCTTGGTGATGGCCATTCAACAATATCCTTTACCTTCTCAAGGTCCATTTTCAACCCTTCTTCTAAAACTACAAATCCCAAGTACACTAACTCCTTTTTCATGAAAGTACACTTTTTCAAATTCACCATTAGTTTTTCATCTTTCAATCTTTGTAAGATTGCCCTAAAATGTTCTAGATGTTCTTCTTTTGTTTTATTAGAAATTAAAATATCATCAAGGTAAACTATGATGAACCTACCAAGATAGGGCTTCAACACTTGATTCATCATTCTCATGAATGTACCGGGTGCATTTGTCAATTCAAATAGCATGACCGACCACTCATACAATCCATCCTTCATCTTGAATGCAATTTTTCACTCATCCCCTTCATGGATTTTGATTTGATGATACCCACTTTTTAAATCAATCTTCGTGAAGTACCTTGCTCCACTCAAACAATCCATTAAATCATCCATTCTGGGTAGTGGGAATCTATATTTGATGGTGATATTATTAATTGCACGAGAGTCTATACACATCCTCTATTCACCTCCCTTCTTAGGAACTAATATTACAGGTACAACGCATGGACTGGGACTCTCCCTAATTAGCTCTTTGTCCAACAACTCCTGGACTTGTCTATTTATTTCTTCATTCTCTTGAGGTGTCATCCTATATGGCACCTTGTTTGGTAAACTTGCACCTAGGATTAAATCCATACAGTGATTGATTTCTCTCACTGGTGGTAGTCCATCTGGCAACTCCTTCATCATTATATCAGTATACTCATCAATGAATTCCTGAATTTCCACTGGCAGCTTCTCTTCTTTTTCTGTGGTCATGTTTTGAAATGGTTGGGCAACAAATGCATAACAAACACCATATTTCCTCAGATCCTTTAGGAATTTCTTTCCTAAGACAAGTCACCCTAGAAGTACCTAATGTATCTTCATCTTTATCCTTCATAGGATTCAGAATAAATTCATGTCCATCTTTTTCAATGGTATATGTATTACTCTTACCATCATGAACAACTTCTTTATCAAATTTCCATGGTCTTCCCAGCAAGATATGACAAGCATCCATTGGCATTACATCACAGAGTATTTCATCCTTGTAATTACCAATCTAAAAATTAACCAAGCATTGTTCTTTTACCACTAATTGGTGCTCTTTCTACAACCACGAGACCTTGTATGGGTCGGGATGCTTCATTCTTTTTAGCTTCAACTTCCTCACCATTTCTTCAGACACAATATTGTTGGTGCTACCACTGTCTACAATTACTTTACAACATTTGCTGCCTGACTTGCATTTGGTTCTGAACAAATTTCTTCTCTATATTGGTTTTGTTTCTACTTTCTCAGGGCTTAACAAAATCTTTCTTATCATCAAAGACTCTCTGTCCTCTAGGTCTTCTCCATGCTTTGAAGTTTCTACCACTTCATCTTCTACTTGGACCACATGAACTTTGGCCTCTTTTCCTTTACCTCCACCTTGAACTTGTGGACATTCAAAGGACCTATGCCCAATCTCACCACATTAGTAGCATGTACTAGTGAAACCTCTACCTCTTCCTCTTCCTCAGAAGTTTCCTCTACCTCCCATTTCCTAAGTCTGAGAGGTACCATCTTCATCTTGTTTGGCATAATATACTCTTCCACCACTACTCTGCCCTCTACCACGAGCATTTCTACCTCTACCCCTGTTATTATTTTGTTGTTTCCTATTCAACTTCTCTTCGGCCACCAATGCAAATTGGTAGGATTCTTCCACACTCTGCAATCTAAGCAATCTAATCTCATCTTGTATAGACACTCGCAAGCCATTTAGATACCTTCCAACTTGTTCAATCTCATTCTCTGTATGGTTTTCTCAAATGCTCGATCGATAAAATTCTTCTATGTATTCCTTGACACTAGATTCTTTTTGCTTCAAGTTCTACAATTTTCTAAACAAATTTATCTAATAGTCTGCAGGCATGAATTTTATCTTCAAATTGTTTACCATTCGGTCTCATGACCTTATCTTCTCCATGCCTCTTCTTTGTCTATCAGTATACAAATGATCCCACCATAGGGATGCATGCCCTTTCAACTTTGTAAAGGCATATTTCACCTTCTTGTCTTCTTCTGTACCTTCAAAGTCAAAGTACTTTTCCATCTCTATGATCAAATCCAACAATTCATTTGAATTTAGGTTACCACTATAGTTTGAAGGATTAAAACTAGGTCTGGTATTTATTCTGGTTAGGGCTCTCGAATGAACCTCTCATCTCCTTGATCAAGTTTAGGTTGGTTTTCTTCTTCTTCAACTTCAACTTGCTGCTCTTCATCATCAGTCATGTCTTCAACATGATGACCTCTTCGTTGTGCAGTTTCAATAGCTTCCAGTCTAGCCGTAATACCCCTCAACATCTCCATCAAGATATGGTCTGCATCTCTTTGTGCCCATCTTCCTCTGCCATGTCTTGTTTGTGCCATTTTATGCAAGTCCTCTATAGTTGCAGGTCTTCTTTATTTTTCTCACTTACCCACAACAAATTCCCTTCAGGACTTCGTAATCTCTTTGACACTTTCTCCAAGAGAAAACCTGCCTCTGATACCACTTGACGTAGTCAAGATTGAAGAACCTTATCAGGCTGTCAATCAAGCAGTAAAATCACACAAACATACAACAACCACAATTCTCCATTTATTGCAATCAAAAGAGTACAGATTACAATCAAAGATTAATTACAAAGTATTTCTTAGGGACCCCAATTTGATTTTTCCATCAACAACCCTTTTTCCTTAATTCTTCCTTTAAAACAATCGAATCTGATCACAATCCTCATTTTGAACATTATTTCCCCCCCCTTTTTCCCTTTTTTCTCTATTTCTTTGTTTTTACCTTCCCTTGTTCTCTAGAAGAATAGTTTGTTTCAACTTCCCCATCGAATGGTTTCCCAACGCTTAACTATCAAAGACCAAAGCTGAACGGTCAAACCACAAGGTATTGAACTTCATCCCATTGGGATGTTGAAGAGAGAAAAGACTCCCTTCGACAAATAGAACTGCCACCAATGGAACATGTAGGACCATACACCACATCGACAAATAGAACTCCCTATCGGGTCATTGAAGAGACCGAGATCATGGTCCTGCCAACATCCAAATCTCTTACCGATGAGAGTCAAGGCTTGTATCAGAAAATTGAAGGGACAACTAAGTGAGGTCCGTTGAAAGTAGCAACTCCCACCAATGTAGATCTTCCTGCCTTTGCACTGCCCACATGTCTACCATTAGGTTTTTGAGGGGACAAGGTTTAGAGTCCTTTCGACATCACTTGGTCACACCGACAACACAACTTGGTATCGGGTTGTTGAGGGGACACTACCAAAAGTCCCACTGAACACATGAAGTCACACTGATGAAGAGTGACACCCACTAATGGGCTAGGGTTTATCAAAATGAACTTCAATGTATCTATAAAACACAACAAATTGAAAACAAAAAAAAATTGCTTATGTACAAATTGATGTAGATAGCTTGAGAGCCTGGGATGCTCCTGCATCACAAAGGAATAGCATTCTATTCATATAGACCTTGAGGGGTAAAGAATGTAGTTTTATACTTATCTAAGTCTTTTATTTTTACTTTCGAACATCTAGATTTGCAAGATCAAACTTTGGATAGATGATGGAATGGGATGCTCTCCTAATTAAATAAAAAAAATGGTATTAGATAATTAAATGGAAGAATGATATCATTTAGAAGTTTATATTTTGTGTAATACCTTTTCTTACCTCTTACTTGTTTTTTCTTTTTTATTAACCAAAAATGTCAGACATGAAAATGGGCTTTTACTTGGTCTAATAAATTCTCCATCTAACAATTCTTGCAATTGCTCATCCATTTCAACTATTTCAATAGGCTGAGTAAATATGCAAGTTCATGTGGAATCTTGCCTATGCATTCTAGGACAATATCAATTTCACATTCTTCTTGATACTTTGTTCAAGACTTGAGAGGATTCAAGCTACAACATTCTTTTACAAATTTACTTCTAGTTTGTTCAAGTCTATCATCTTTAATTAATTACCCTTCACTTTAGAGTACTAAAAGGAACCTAATTGTGCATCATCATTGTGGGATATTTGCATGACTAAAGAGTGTTGTCTTTGATCATTTCTATGATCATAAAGTTAGTCTAATCAAGGGGTTTGACCTACAATAATATGACTCTTGTGATTTGATGATTTCTTTAAGTTATTTTTAAATATTTCTAGTCCTTAGTCAATGTAGAGCAAAGATCACACTGAGCTTGGTTCCAAAAGTACATAGTGTGCAAGATCATTTCCATGGGTTTCAGACCACTTCCATATCATGTACAACACAAATTCAACCCACAACAATTAATAGGCTATTTCATGTCTAAGGTGAAGTACAAATAAAGAGCATTCATTATCAATCCTAAAACAAGTGAATTTTGGTAAAACATAAAATTTATTCTTCACTTCTAAAAGAAGTAGACTCCTTAAATTAATATTTCAATTATTTAAGTTACATTCCCTGATATTACTTTAATATAAATTGATTTACAATTAATTGCTTGCATTCATTCAATTCACTTAAATTACCATTAAAGAAATGTTATTTTCCCTTAAATAATTATATGAACTATAAAAACCTTATATTTATTAATTATATATTATCAAGGTATAAGAAAGATATTAAAGAGAAAAAATAACAATTAAAAATTTTATGAAGAGAAAAAATTGACAATAAAACAATTTTATTACATTTTGTAAAAGAAATATATTTTATAGAATTAGTAATTAAAAAATAAAAGAAGAGGGATGTATGTATACATACATACATACAAATGTATGTACATGTATACATGTATGTATGAGTATACATACATAGTAAAATGCAACCCAAGAGCTACTAAATCTCTTCCTACTATGTCAAATATCACGAGTAAGTGGAGATACTAAAGATGCATAGACAAATTTATTTTGCTTCACTCATCTTGTATGTGATCTATAAAGAATATATGAAGGATTTTGTAGATAGAAACCTATCTAACAAGTTTTTTACATAAATAATTAAGTTTGCATTTATACATTAAAATGGAGGAAGGAGAATGAATTAACACTTGAACATTTGAAATGTAATATAATTTGGTATAGTTATAGTTGTGAAAATATATATTGATAAATGAATAGTTTACTATATCCAATATTTTTATGACTTCAAAAAATATATTTTTACAAAGATTAAAAATATGGAACAATATATGTTATAAAGAAAGTTATATGAGAATAGAATTCTTACACTGTGAAATGATAGGAAGGGTAGTGACAATAAAGATGATGTATAAGAGTGCTTCTGAATTCAACTGTGTAACTTATTTTTACTCAACGTTTCAAATCACACTCAGTCATCCATCATCAGGAGAATAAGAGCAAGAGAGGAGAAAAATGAATGATACACTGCAGACCAAAACAACATAAAAAGAGAGGGAGGGAGAGAGGTTACGTGGATGCCAAGAAAGATCTTGGGAAAGGGGAGACTGCTATCTATAGGAAACCCCAATAATAGAGTGGACTAAGGAACAAGAGGACTACAAAAAAGGTAAAAAACTAAAAACACATACACCTATAAAATTACAGCCAAAAACAAAATGAATCAAAATTGTAGGTTGTTGATTTTGTTGCATTCTTTTGATTCATGTTGTTTTTGGCTGTAATTTTATAGGTGTATGTGTTTTTAGTTTTTTACCTTTTTTGTAGTCCTCTTGTTCCTTAGTCCACTCTTTTCTTCGGTTCTCCTGTAGATAGTGGTCTCTCCTTTCCCAAGATCTTTCTTGGCATTTGCGTAACCTATCTACCTCCCTCTCTTTTTATGTTGTTTTGGTCTGCAATGTAGCATTTGTTTTTCTCCTCTCTTGCTCTTATTCTTCTGATGATGGATCACTGAGTGTGATCCGAAACATTGAGTAAAAATAAGTTACATAGTTGAATCCAGAAGCACTCTAATACAACATCATGGACTATGGAAATTTGATGAATTCTAATGAAGATGATACTAATAAGCATATGAAACTTTGAACTTAACATATTATATAGGGAGTGATTATAGTGTGGTGTATGTAGACTATGAAACATTCATTATTAGAATATCTTTCTCTTCATAAGAGTGGCATCATTCTAAGAATATGGTGTATTATATAATTCATGGGTTGTAGAAACATTATAACCACTAGTTACCTAGTAGGTATTTCATTGATGAACTAAAAGAATACAGGGGAAGAGTAATGTGAATTGAAGGGATACCTCAAAAACTTATACACCACTTGTTAGAGTGGAAAACCTAACTTGATGCATCCCTTTTAGCAACAAATAATTGCGGTATATTGTTGGGTTATATGTATCCTTAAGATATAACTCACATATGTAAATTTGTACCTTGTTGGTGTGATTTTTAAAGTTTATATTGGAGTTAGTTCCCTAAATTAATCTAGATATGATCTATTAGAAAAATAACATATTATGCAACCATATTTCATATTTCATGTCAAATCATATATGTTAGATAGATTTTCCTTTCTCTTCTATAATCATGTGTAGATTGGATTTGGGGATATAAAGAAAGTGTGGAGATATAAAATGACATAAGGATAGATTTTTCCAAGATGTAAAAGAATCTATTTCAAAATGCAAATTTCCTATTAATTCACAACCTAGATTATAGATGTGCACATTCTTTGAAATAAAATTACAATTTGTTCAATTAAGAACAAAATATTTGTGCTAATATACCTTATTTTCTAAAAAGATTTAATAATAATAATAATAATCCAAGTTATTTCTTATAATTTGTTAACATTTAAGTTAAGAACATATTTATTAACATTGAAAACAATAAAAGAAAAGAAAAAGATAAAGATAGAATGCAACAAGATAAAGTCAAAATTACTAATATCACCATAAAGATAATTAAATATGTATTAAGTGATTATTGATTTATAAGATCACAAAAAAATAATGGAAATTAATTTATATTAATTAAAACCAAGAAAAAACCTAAAAGATATTAAACATAGTTTACTACAATCATTTATATTAAAAAATATCTAATTTAGAATTTATAAATAATTTTAAAAAATTGATGTGAAATCACTCTATATCATCCAAAATGTTCAGAAATCAAACATGCAGACATATATATTTTTTTGATCGGTAATGCAGACATATAATTAAATAAATTAGATTTGTAAAATAAAAAATACCCACACTTAAAATATTATACCAATCCTTTTACAACACAAAGCTATAATTACAAACTCCACCAATTTTCGCAGCATATAAGTTTATGCACCTGACGTTTTTTACTACATAATTAACCAGCAATATTTTGCAAATTACAGCAACTTACCTTTCGTACAGGCACTTATTTCGTGGTCAAACATGATTATTATCATGGACTTACACGATTTCCACGTATTTAGCATGAAAATGCTTCTTCATCTCTTCATCTTCCCAGCTAATTTCTTTCCACCATTCCTCATCTCCTCTGATCTGTTCCAGAGCCTTGAGATTATCAAGACCCAATGGCAGTGCTTTCAAGTTCATGCAACGGAATATAGCCAATGTCTGCAACATGGGGAGAGCCCCTTCTTCTACAGAAGTAGACAGATTCTCCAGAGAAGGTAGCATCCACAGTTTGAGCTTTCGAAGCCTTGGAAAGCAGCGTTTACTCCCAAATTCTTCTCCCAGCTCCGCGAGCTGAAGGCATTGCTCAATCTCTATTTCCTCCAAATTGGATAATCTGCCCAACCCTAATCCAGAAAGAGTGAGCAGCATTTGAGAAGTGTTCAGCTTTAAGTACTTGAGATTTTGTAATTCTGAGAATAAATCAGGAGTTCCCTCAATGTCACAGTTATACAGGTGGAGACTCTTCAGCTTGTGCATGGCCCTCATGTCAGTGGGTAGCTGTGTTTGACGGGTTTCAGGCATCCAAAGTAGCCAAAGTTCTTGAAGCTCCACTAGATTCCCTATTGTTCTCTCCTCAATTGGGGATTTTAGGGTTAGACGAAGACGCTTGAGACGATGGAGCTTGCATACATCTTGTAAAGAAGCCTCCTTTAATTCTTCTCCATCTTTCACCTCCCATGGAAATGCAAACAGCGTCTTCCACATGTCAAGCTCTTCCAAACCAGTGAGCTGTGATATTTCGGGTGAAACGAACTCCAAATCATAACAGTGGGCTAATTTGAGAATTTGGAGACGTTTGAGCTCCTTTATCATGGATGGAATCCTCTTGAGAGTAGAGAAAGAAAGATCTAAAAACTGCACTCTGCTCAGCTCAAATGTTTGATCAGGGAGTACCTTAATCTGGGTATTGGAAAGCTGGAGATAGCAGAGATGCTTCAGTTGGTGGATGGACTTTGGCAAGAATTCGATGGGCATGTTGCTGAGATCAAGCACCTTCAACATATTCAGCTTCTCCAGAAAGCCCTCTGGAACCCTTTCAACTATGTTCGAGCTCAACAACAGAGTCACCAGCTTCGTGCAATCTAAATTTTCAGGCAGAGTTGTGATACGGTTATGCATCAGTGATATCCTCACCGATGTTGCGCTTGCAGAGTCTGGAAACTCTGTCAAACTCTGACCTACACGGAACAAGCTATTCTGGTCGACCTCAGCGACCCGTACTGCCATATCTCTGAGCACATCGTGGATTTTCACTTTCCAAATGGGAAGGCCGTTTTCCTCTTGAACCTCGATTTCGATCAAACATCGATTCTCCAAGACCTTGAGAAAACTGTAGCGCCCCTCGTCTCTGCTTTTCACCAGACCCTCTGCCAACCACAATTCTATCAATTCATCTGCGTCGATTTCCTCGTCTTCTCTGTAAGCGGCCAAGTACAAGAAACAAAGCTTCAGCTCATCTGGTTGGAGAGCATCGTAGCTGTGCTTCAGCGGCTTGAATAAGTCTTTCAGAATCTCTTCATGAATTTGATAAAACAGGGGATCAATCGCCTTTAGCTGTTTCAGAATAAATTCCCATTCAGACGCCCTACTGCCCTGAAGCTGCGGCACTGTCCGAGCAAGAGTCTTAATGGCCAGTGGATGCCCTTTACACTCCTTTGCAATGTCTCTGGCCAAGTGCTCTATCTCTCTATCCATATGCTCATCCGCGCCAGCTCCGAAGGCTCCTCTCCTGAAAAGCTCCCACCCTTCTTCCTCTGGCAGATGCTTCATTGCAATCGTCCTGTCTGCTTTTATGTTCTTGCACACATTTTTATCCCTGGAAGTCAGTACAATTTTTGTTTTATTCTCAGAGAGAGAAATTCCCAAATCGGAAACATCTATTGTTCTCCACACATCGTCCAAAATGAGCAGCAATCTCCTCTCCTTGAAAACCGAATGCAACTTCTCTGCGGCCTCATCAATGCTCAAATTGGATCGCCAAGGCAACTCAATTCTGTCACAAATGCGCCTCTGCAGCGCAGATATATCGGAGTCTCTGGACACAGTAACCCAAATCACAAGCTTAAAGAAATTGACTACCTTTTCATTGTTGTTGATTTGTTTGAGCAGGGACGTCTTTCCGACGCCGGGCATTCCATAGACGCCAACGATACGAGCAGACTCATCTTCCACCAGCCACGTCTCCAGCTCCGACAGCTTCTCCTGAGCATATTTGCCGACCAGCTCGTTCTCCATGGGCTGCGCCAGCGCCCCCGGAACCTCTCCCGGCTCTCCATTCTGCGGAAAATCTGAATCTTTCTCCCGCAGAAGCTCATCTATCTGCGCTAGAGCATTACGGATTTTTTGACTGGATCTTTGGACGCGGAAACAGTGAAGGCAGCGCCAACACAAGCGATGGTGCTTGCTTTCTTCACACGGTTGAAACGCTTCTTCAGCAGATTTGACGATTTGATCTCGTTTCTTGAGCCAATTCTTAACGATGGGCAAAGGCTGTCGACCTTGGTCACGCAGCTGCCTGTTTATCTGATCGACTATGCCCTTCACGCGATCTAACTGTACGCGTAGGCGTTGGGCATCGTCAGGCAAACTGATTAGGTGCTTAATCTCTTGCCCAATAGGCTCCAAGAGTTTCGTTATAACCTCGCTCACTACTCCATAAATGATTTCCATTTGCAAAACACAAACAAACTCTTAGTGCAGTAGGAATTAATGAGTATTCGATAAGTGCACGGTTTTATAAGCGTGCACGGAGAATTTCTTCTACTTCTGAAGATATCTTGAGCAGGTAGATTATCCCCCAGCATGCCGTGCTGTGCTCGTCTGAAGATGCCCGGATCTTTCTTCCTTAGCGTTATTTCCACATATGCCTGACATTCCCGTCTTTCTGGCATTGTCGCATCAATTCCATGTACGATTTCCCCTTTTTTTTTTCCCTTCTGCGGTCTCGTAACATTCTATGCTCTGTCCCGACCGGGGTCCAATTTTTTTTCAAATAATCTCTCGTTTTAAGAATGCGTAGAGAGACAATCCAAGCATGCTCCGAATATTATCTCTATGATTTCAGTCTTGCATTTTATAGGGATAAATTCCACTAGCTGGGCCCATAGAAAGAGGCCATTTTATGTAAGCTCTCATTTAAATCTTGAAGTTTCTATAAAAGATTTCAATTAAATATTTAATTACATTAAAAATATTTAAGGTTTTTTATCTTGCAAATATAAAAGTAATATGTCATGTAATTTATTAATCCAATTTCATTATTGCATTTAATATTTGTAAATTAATCTTCTTTACTTTTTTCTCTTGTATTGTATGTGAGAGTCACTTATTGACTTAACCCTACAAAACCAAGGATTTACCTTCTACCAAAAAAAGGATTAATTTGTACAATAAATAAAATTGGCTTAATTAATTACATGTGACATCTTACTTTTATAATTGCAAGATAAGTAAACTTAACAAAGTGTAATTAAATATTTAATTACACCATACTTTTTTCACTAAACTTTAGTTTCATTTTAGTTTTTTTCTTCTTTCATTTCATATATGTAGTTAAAATTTTTAGACTACATTAAAGGAAAAATGGATACAAGGTTAAATAAATTAACATCATTATATCCATAAAATAATATTTAAACTAAAGTGGTTAATATAGCATTGGTGTACCTCTTAAAGGGATATAATAGGAGGCATATAGAATATGTTGATTCAAATCTAATTTCCCTTCATCAAGATGAAAACCTAAGAACTCAATGCCAAAATTGCCAATTACTAGTTTCTTTTTTGATAAACAAATACCATGTTTTTTGATAACTTTAAATAATAATTCAAGATGCTTTAAATGCTCATTTGTGGAATTTGAAAAAGATGATATGTCATCTATGTATATAGTACATTTTTTTTGTAAATGCCTTAGTGTGTTGTCCATTCTTCTTTGAAAGTATTTTGGGTTTGTTCTTAAGTCGAAGGAATAGCATTCTATTCATATAGACCTTGAGGGACAGAGAATGTAGTTTTATACTTACTAATTCTTTTATTTTTATTTTCCAAAATCTAGATTTGCAAGATCAAACTTTGAATAGACCTTGCAATGGGATGCTCACCTAATTAAATCAAAGATAAATGGTATTAGATAATTAAATGGAAGAATGATATCATATAGAGGTTTATAGTTTTTGTAATACCTTTTCTTACCTCTCGCTTGTTTTTTCTTTTTTATTAACCAAAAATGTCAGACAAGAAAATGGGCTTTTACTTGGTCTAATAAATTCTCCATCTAACAATTCTTGCAAGTGCTCATCCATTTCAAATATTTCTAATAGGCTGATTAAATATGCAAGTTCATGTGGAATCTTGCTTATGCATTCTAGGAAAATATTAATTTCACATTCTTCTTGATTCTTTGTCCAAAGTTTGAGAGGATTCAAGCTACAACATTCTTTTACAAATTTATCTCTAGTTTGTTCAAGTCTATCATCTTTAATTAATTTGTTGACATTCTTTTTTTACTCTTGACTTCTTAGTTCCTTTTTCTTTGCTTGGTCTTGATTTTCTTTGACCTCTTTCGTCCATTGAAGATTTTATTTGATTTCTTCTAGCTTACATGCTCTACATATTTTAGGACTAGAATTCTAATCTATCTATCAAAATTTCTTAAATAGATATGGGTTATCCTTGGAACAAAAGGCTCATATTTAATAAGGAAACTATTTCCTAGTAGGACATCACCCTCCATTGCATTGAATCCTATATAAACTATGATGAATAATTTTCCTTCAATGATTATATGGACGCCTTGTGCATACCTACCAAGCTTCAAGGGTTCACTTGTAATTAAGTGTCCTTTGGCCATGTCTATTATGTTCTTCTACTATCTTTTAGGAATGGATTTTGTTTTGGCAAATACTCTAGTTGAACCACTATCTACAAAAGCATCTAGATTGTAGGGTTTATAATAATAAAAATCAAAATTTAATTTTGTATACACACAATTATGTACAAAGTATTTGCAGATATGATTTTTGATCTTTCTTTGGCTGTTCATCTATAAACAAAACTTGGTTGATCATGGCCAATCTTTTACTCATGTCATTAGTCCAAAATATTCCAATCCATGATTAATATTCTTATTTCCTTTATCTCATTTATGATTCTATCTAAATTTCTTAATATGATATTCAAATTAAAAGTTGTGATAGTTTGAAGATTTTACCTTCTACTTGCCTTTGTCTTTCTTTTTAGGTAGTTCTTCCTTTGACTTTGTGTCTTGGTATCTTTTTTTATTATTAATTAGTAGAGGTAGTCTTCTTTTTGTTTTTCTTCTAGGTTGGCTCCTTATATCCATGTGCTAGATATTGTCCTTTCTTGTGTTGCTTGAGCTCTTTCTTTAGCTGTCCCTCTATGCTTTAAGTTTTGTTATCTAGTTAACTTGTCTTTTACCTACTTTTCTTATTCCCTCTCTAGTTAAAGTATTTTTATAAACATCTTTATTATCTATAGAATATAATTTTTCTTCAATTTGTTTTAATTTTTCTTTTACTAGTTATCGAATAAAATCTTCCTCTTCCTCCTCTTCTTCTCCTTTGGAATCTTCTTTTAAGGTCTAGATTGCTCTATTCTTTAACATTCTTTCCCTTGCTCGCTTATCTCTTATCATATCATATTTTTTATAGACCAAAATAAGCTCATAATATTGTTCTTCTGGTGGAGGAATGCTTTTTCTTTAGGTATAACATCCCACTACACTTGTGATTGGGAGGACTGATACAAGGCTTTCACTAAAAAATATGCTTTTTCCTAGGGCAATTTGTAGCATAATGAGGGCCTTGACATGTATAGCATTAGACATGAGGAAGGATATTTTTGGGGCCTTGCCTTTTCTTTGATACATGAGGAGGCAACTTATAACCAAGTTTCTTGAACTAGCATTTTTTGATTGGGATGACTATATATTTTGAAAGATTTTTTTTATGCCATGGTTTATGGCCTGGCATTTGGCTATCTAGGATTTCTTTCTATAGTTGTAGGGAGACCACTTGGGAATAGGTTTGGAAGGCTTCTTGTGAGATGATTGGCATGAACAATGGGATTTATTCCCCGAGCATCCATAATTTTGGGATATTGGAGTGGTTTTGTATAATCCTATTAAATTTCAAGATGAATTATAAGAATCCATAGTATTTTTTATTAAACTTTGTAAAAATTATTTTTTTAAGTTTTTTCTATATTACCAATTTAATTCTACAAGAGTGTAAACATCTAAAGTCCTTCCTTTTCTATATAATCTTTTGCCGATTCTCCTAGCTTACAAGGTAGAAATTACAAAAATGCTTTTTTAATGCTATGTTGTTTTTCTCACTAAATATATAGGCATATTTTTGATAAACTAAACAATATTCATTGAATTTAACCAAATTACAAAGTTTTAAGGTATATAAGATAGCTCTAACGTCTCCTTTTTTTCCTCTCTATTAACACAAATTGTATCAACATTTCAATCTTTAGATGAGATGGACAAAATTCAGCAACATCTTCTCATCCTAACTTATCTAAACATCAATGTTGTTATTGACATTAATGGGGTCATTTTCAACCAAACCTTGCCACTAGTCTCTTATTTTTTGTAAAAGCAACCTGACTACATAATGCACCTTTTGCTTGCTAGTACAAGCAAGTTTGGTACCAAAGAAGTTTCTTAAGCCATTAAACCAAGTGTAAATGACATCATATGGATCAACAATTTTGTTAATGTTAATAAAATATCCATATTATGCTACTGATTTGAATTGACCCAGTCCACAAACATTATAATAGGCTCTTCCATCCTAACATCTAGACTTTCTCCAAGCTCTAGTTTGGTTATTGTCTTCCATTCTTCATTTTTAGAAGATTCCATCATTTCTTCATCTATTATTTCTAATTTTGGTTCTAATTCTTCTATAATAAATTCTTCTTCTGATAGTTCCTTTTTAGCATAGATTAGCTCCACTTGAATTTTTGTTTAACTCCAATTTCTTGTAACCAATCTTTCTTTTATTCTAAGACTTGAATTTTAATTTTAATTCCTTGAAAATATCTTAGTGTTCTCACTTAGAGGGTTCTTCTTTTTTTGTGCCTAATAGCTTTAGGTGGTGAGGACTTGGATGTGCTAGAACTAAAGACCTTTTCTTTGGCTTTAACTATGTGTTTTGGATGAGACTCAATAATTTCCAAAGTTACCTCTCCTTTAGGACTATCATATTCAACTTGTGTAGTTCTAATGTTTTTTAAAAGAGATATTTTCTAATTTCTTAGCTACATTCTCAATAAGAGCTTTATTTTTAGTTATTTCTCTTACTATATTTCCTTGATCAGTACTGAGATTACTTATTATAGTTTCAATTTTATATTGATCAATACTAATAATATTAAATGTGGCTTATATCCTTGTTTGTTTGTTTGATATGCCACTTACTATAGTTTCTAACATTCTCTATCTGAATGAGTGATTTGAAAAATATTAGAGAAAATATTCACCACTTAGTTTTTTACTGTGGAGACAACTTTTGATATTTTTTCAACATGCAACAAAGTGTTGCATCACAAGCTATATGATTAATATTCTCCAGTGCATAAATTTTCCACTAGGCAATCTAGATTCTTTGTTCCTTAGTAATTTTTTTATGTACTTTCCCAATGTTTATATATAGTCTTGTTACATATTTTCCCCATAACATTTTATCAATATTTAAGACTATAAAAGTCTTTGGGGCCGACCATCTGTTAGGTTCATAATTGACCATTTTCTCTATCTAAGTGTTTATCTCTATCGCATACTCAAACAAGTCTTTTCTTGATTTCATCTAGGCAACTACTCCTTGATCATTCTAGATTTCTCTTTCATCTCCCTAATTTTAATTTCTTTCTTTTTTAATTCCTTAGGGGTGAGTGTTAAGCTTGAGGCTTACTTGTTTGGATAGCATATCAATTAACTATGGATTGTTTCTTAAATCAAATATTATGGATATGGATGAACTAGATGGGTATGGATTAACAGAAAAGCTTCTTCTATTACTGTTTATAAATTTTAGGTGAGAAGAGCTTGTCTTGGCTTCATCAAGATTGAAATTAATATATGGTTTATTGTTGGTACTAGGCATTATTCTAGGGATTCTAAAATATCTTCTTAAAGATGTTTTGGATGGATCCTCTTTATTTAGTTGTTTAACCAATGTTTGATAAGGTAAAGTAAGCATACCAATGGTAGAAATCTCATCCTCTAGGGATGAGGATAGATGTAAAGGAAAGGAGAATGTGGAACATCAAGCTCACAAAATCTAGGGCTATTTCTATTTATTAGTTGTTTAATAATGGGAAACCCTATTTGAAATCCTATATGGTCAATATGTCAACCATAATCAATGAGAGTTGAAGAAACTTGAGGATATGGTCTTCCTTGAGGAAATTTTGATAGAGGAAAAATAATATTTAATAGCCTATAGATACACCTAACACCTACTATGTAATATACAAAACTAAGGGCTAAACATACTCCTCTAATTTGTAATAACAAATAGAATATATAACATATATAGTCATCATCTGATGAAAGGGTGAAATTGGGTCATACTACACATTTTCACCAATTGTTTAAAATTCAAAAAAATGGGCAATTATAGCTTGTTCCCAAATCCTACATCTTATATCTATCAAAGTGGCAAAATACTTAGTACCAATACCATAATTAAATTATGGATGAACTATTATATCCATGTGGGAGAAGTGCACATTTTAAAATATCCATTTTCTTTCCATCTACAAACTTCCTCAAGAACAATGAAAGGAAGATACAGAGGGTGGATGCCTATTGATTTAACCATTGATTTAACTTTTGACTATTTTACAAGTTTTAACATTTTTCTTTTAATCCTTTGTCTCGATACAACTCACTAATACTTATACCAAGAAAATTGAACATTATAATTAATTGAAATTTCTTCATCTTCAACATAGTTATGTGATCTCATGATATTAGAAGAACTTGTACCAACAAATCTTTTATATATAGTGTCAAAATTGATTATTAGGTTTTGGTTTCTTACTTCTTAATAATTTTGATGTTATGATAGGAAAACCATCAAGGATGCAAGAAAATGTGGATTCAAAAATTAATGAAATTAAAAATATGAATAAAATAATATACATACACATCTAAGTGTAAAAGAGGTTAGAATTTTTTTCAAGATATGTATAAAGAAAGACATGGTTAACATAAAGTTGAGAATAAGATTTATATTGGGAATAATGTGTGGTTTTGTTGATATAAGAGAAATTTTGAAAGTAAAACTATAAAGTATGGTTCATTTGAAATTTTGAACAAATGAGTGTAAATGTAAAATTAGATTTTCTTTCATATATAAAGTTATTTTCTATTCTATTTATGTTGGAAAGTTACTTCTCTTCAATCCTTCCATACTTAGTGATAAAAAAAGAATTTTCGAATTTTTAATTGAAAACACTGTACCTAATTTTATAGAGAAGATAGACCTGCATTTTTTAAAAACAAATAATGATAATATTGAATAAAGAGAAAGATATTTTAAAAATGGGATTTGAAAGAAATTTGTCCAAAGAAATTAAAAAATCCAAGAGTTATTCTAAAGAGAAAGTGGGGCACTTACTCTCCTATCTCATATGTCCTTAAAATTTTGGAGAATAAAAGCCTCCTAAATATGATGGTTAGAATGTAAATTTGACTCTCCACTCTACCTATTAAACAATTTTGCTTTATTGTTATCTATTTAAAATTGTCCTTCAAGTGTCAAGACATACTATTTTTAAAAATTGAGATTTTTGATGATCCATCTAAAATTTCGTCTTTCATATGATACAATCTTCTTAAAATTTTAATTATATTTTACAGCAAAAATATTTAAATACAATCATACAGCTATCAGATTTAATCTTAAATAATGGTGTGATATATAAGAGATAAAAAGTTAATAAGATCAAACCTAATGAGCCACAACTCTTTTCATAGTCGCATAGACTAAATGTGTGAATGACACTCTCAACACTTCCAATGAGATGAATTTTAGTAAAGAATGGAACCCCACCTAACCGTTGTTCCAATCTAGCATACTGTGGTTATATCTCCTTATCGTGATGATATTGCCTTTGGGAGAGAGAATATTCCCTATAATGGAAGAGAGCCTTTGGTTTCGACTTTCGAGAACATCATCACTTTTCCTCTCCCTTGGGCCATGCTCATCATTTTCTTCTTCCGCAGGCTTCGAACATTCTCTTCCCGCTCCCAGGGAACCGT
The DNA here is from genome assembly GCA_027924645.1 of Cunninghamia lanceolata. Classification (NCBI taxonomy): domain Eukaryota; kingdom Viridiplantae; phylum Streptophyta; class Pinopsida; order Cupressales; family Cupressaceae; genus Cunninghamia; species Cunninghamia lanceolata. The sequence goes on from BSBN01000016.1 coordinate 7,141,299, forward strand.
TGTACTATTTTGTTTTAAATAATTTCACTTTAAAAAAAAAAAACGGGCAACAAATATTAACGACACTTGATGATTCAAATATGTATCTTTTCCTATCTTACAAGCATGCAGAAGCGTTTCGAGGGGCCTTCGATCTTCAATTTACGAGGACAACATTTTATGCCATAAAGGGAAATAAATAGGTTTTGTTTATCCTTTTAATTCATTTATGTAAGATTATGGTCCCATCCTTGTATTTTATATTTTTTTCACATGCAATACAATTTTGATATAGGATGGTGCCATAGATACTTTTAGATGTTTGTTTTAAAAAAGAGAATTTGAAGACATTCTTGCCAACTATTAAATCTCATCAAAGATTTTAAAGATTGGAATTGATTCTTAGAAAATGCATGTAGAATGCTTAGGTGATCTATGTGAGTGTGTGAGGATTTATGTAAGATTATGGTCCCATCTTTGTACTCTATACTTTTCATCACATGCAATACAATTTTGATATCTAGATAGGATGGTGCCATATGTACTTTTAGATGCTTGTCTTAAAAGAGAGAATTTGGAGACATTCTTGCTAGCTATTAAACCTCATCAAAGATTTTAAAGATTAGAATTGATGCTTGGAAAATGCATGTAGAATGCTTAGGTGATCTATGTGAGTGTGTGAGGGTAGCTTAGGGATGTATAGTAATGAAATTATTGGTGTTTCTTAGACATATGGATCCCATTGTACTTTAATGGCTTGTGCATGTGCATGTGAATGTTTTCAAACATTAGCATTGCTACCACTCACGATGGCATTCAAGGTGGTCATATGGCTAGATTTGGAATGAAATTGGGGTGTTTAGGTGTGGGAAGGTTGAAATTGAAGTGAGTTACAAGATTAGGGACATTTCATGTGCTAAATTATCATAACAAATTGTTACAATTGTCTCTTAAGGTAAGGGGATGAATGTGGGTTTAAACAAGAGGGGAAAGTGCTACGTAACATACGATTCCAAATCCCCATTGTGCTAGCCTAGTAACATGTTTGCATTCTTTTGTGTTCTCATTTTCCCTTATATGCATTTTGGTTGCTATACATGAAATCAATTTAAATAGTTTAGTGAAATGTTATCATGCATGTGAAATGATTAATAGGGCAATTTTGGATTAATGATATGTGATGGAACCATATACAATTTTTCATAGTTCTAGTATTTTTAGTCTCAGGCTCATGTCATCAGGTTGAAGGATTTCCAGACTTAGGGTTCTTTGCATACCAAAAGAGGCGTTAAACCCTAAACCCCATGCCAAAGTTAGAATGTAAAGGCCATGTTCGTTCTATTTTTTAGTGACCACATGTCTCTTGTTACCCAGAGTTTAAGTGGCTTCCTTATGTCCCCTTGAACGTCTTTTGACCGGCCCCTCGCTGAAAATTACTTTTTCTAGCCCGTATCCAGAAAAACATTATTTTAAAAGAAAAGGAAGTCGACCTATTGCGCCCCTTTTTCCTAGAAGGAAAAGGATATTTTAATGGATAGACGCCAAGGTCCAGTCCTACTAACTCTCTTTTTGACAGGTGGCGATAGTGGATTTGCATCTGCCATTCTGCCAACAATAAAATATTGACAGAGTTGGCACCTGTGGAATTGTGGAAAGAGTGACAACTGGTCAACAACTATCGAGGAGTGAAGGATGGTGGGCCTTGAACAATATAAAGTGATTTCTTTGTGTTTTCACCATTCTGCCATGCTTCACCATGGAGTCTCTCTGAGGGCAGCGGAAAGGTGGAAGTTTGATGTGTGGCTACCGTTTATGCAAGAAAGGGTCCAGCTGGAGAGGGGCATGTTCTGATATCCTAATTGTTGTTACTCCGCCATTTCGCTGGGCTATAAATCAGTATGCTTCACCAAATTGCAGAATGCCAGAAATCTTAACACATGGCATTCTAAAAGGATGGGACTGGTGCATTAAGTAACAAGAACATGGTGTGTCAAAGTCCTATGGATGTAGCCACTTGTTGGAGAGTTGTCCTAATTGCATGCATCTGATCCAACGGTCATCTACCATTCCGCCAGGACCATATCTCTAGCCAATCCCTTGCATGCGAAAATGTGGAATACGGTCTTAACTATACTACAAAGGAGATATTTTCTCGGGATCATGGTTGGGAGAGCTATCCAGGTGGCAAGTCGTCATTTGGAAAAGAAAGCATCACTCTCCTACCTCATAAAGGACCAAATCAGTGCCATTGAAATCAAGCCAGCTAAGATCATATCAATGGCCAAAATTTAAAAGTGTGACAGGGAGATATGTTGGCATTGATCTAATGATGCTTCATTGCAAGCATTAATTGCTTAGGCATGTGCAGAGTCTCCATCCCTGCCACTACGAAGGAATTTATTAACAGAAAGATTTGGCTTATGCAAGCTCAACCTTTGGAAATTCGTGCTTCTACCAAAATTGGCATTTCATCTGTTGTGTGATGAAATTTGACATGATGACAATGCTAAATTGAGGAAACCAAGACATCTGACCTGGCATGATTCAATGCAAGAAGTGATGTTCTCAGTTATGCGGAATTATGAGATCCAATGTTTCTATTCATTTATAGTAATCTTCACAAGATTTCCATTTATGACTGGACTGCTTTGAAATTAGTGGAATTAATGAGACCAAGGATGTGTGGATGTATGCTTACATCGTAGAATTTCTATAAATAGACATACCCCTTATACTGTTTAAAACGTGCTAACAGTATGGCTTTCCCCTATTCCTGTGTGTTATGTTTACTCCCCTGTTCTATCATATTTTCTTCCTTGTTCTCATGGCTATCAACTTGTTCTCAGATTCTAATCTCCCAATTCTAGTCATTCCTTGTGTCTTTGATTAGGCAGATTAGTATCAGGTGTAGAGGGAAATCATTTCTCTCTTTGCCTTCATCCCTCTTCTACTTTTCCTAACAAAGCATCAGCTCTAGTAATAGGGATGATTCCTCTCCAAGTGTAACATATGAAGACATGATGCTCCCATTTTGTTGTTGTTGCTATCCCCTTCACTGGATAAATGGCACTGCCATATCTAGCCTGATGTGATTTCATCTAGTTTTTGTCTGGTTGAGTTAGTTGGTAACCACTCAATTATGAAAGAGGAATCACATCCTTGCAAATGAGAATGGGCGTAACGCAAAGAACTCTAGTTAATGGGGTTTTCTTATGATATTGTCGCTTGCAGTCGTTCCCAATTGATGTGGGTAAGCTAGGCGGTGAATGCTCCTATCGAACAAATAGGTAGCATATGATGGGTATGTGAGCTCTAACAACATTTATCAAATAGTCCCCCATCAGCATCACAGCTTGTTTTCCTTGCCTAAATTGAGAGGACACGTAGTCTTACAGGTATCTTAGCATATACGATGAAAGAAGGACACACGGTTGTGAAGTGGTTACACCGGCCTCTTCTTGCAACTACATCTTTTGGTTACTAAAAATTTGTAACTTCTTTGTCTGAAGCCTGAAGCTTGTCTGCTCCCTTATCTTTATAAAAGGGAATTTAGGGCTTATGAAAATTTATTGGTTCGAGGTCATGTCTTCAGACTTAGTCTGAAATATGGGATCAATTTGATTAAGGAGGAATTGTAAACAGTTTATTTTCTGCAATAAATCAGTCGTCCATTTCCAAGTTTTCATTATGAGTTTCAAGATATCTTTATAGAGCTACAAAGGTTGTGTTATAATTTACTGAGTAGTTTACTTTACAAATTTTGTTGAGTCTCTGAAGTATATTGTCTCCTACTTCATGTATACAATTATACATTTATGAATATATTTGATTAAGGATCAAGTTTATTCATCATCACAATCTTTCCTGTGTTGTGTATTTTTCTTGTAGCATTCGCTCAAGTAGTGAAATAATTGGCTGCTAGAGGATATAGAATGTATTATGGGTTTACAGGGATAACTAAGTATGGTAAACTTCAAGATTAGTAAAGTGTTTTAATGTAAGGCATTACTATATCTTTACATTAAACTGAGTTTTATTATATCACAGTTCTTTAGGTGTTTCTGTAAGTTTCTTGACTCTATGGCCTTTGGATAGGTACTAGTCTATTCATGAATACTATGCTAAGCTTACATCCTTTTAATCATCCTCATCATTATTTTTAAGAAATCAACACATTTTCCCTTCCAGTAATAGGTGTTAGGAGTTGAGTTTATTTTACATGTTCCTCTACAAAGAAAATGGTTAAAGCTTAAGAATCTAGCCTATCTCTTTACTTATCATATATTCTTTAAGAAATTTTAAAGGAACACATTTGTCATTGGAGTAGTGTTATTGAGCACGTATTTCATGGACCTATGTCCATTTGAATAGAACACTATTTTCTCCAAAAGGGAAAAATCCCAAAAATAGGAACACCCTCCTTGGTTTCACATAGCCTAAAGTGCAGAGGAAAGAGGGATTGCGAACCCCTATTTCCTATTTGTTGGACAATCCCTCAAGGTAGGTCAGTCATTAGAAAGTGGCTATTCTATAGATCTGTGTTTTTTCCTTGAGATCAAGTTGGGAATTTAAAATAACCAACAATATGCTTTTGAATTATTTAAAAAGGCAAAATTTCTTGATTGAGTTAAGAAAAGTAACTGTGGGGAAATATTACATTTTAAGTTGAGAAATATTTATATTCCATATGATAAAGTGATTTAGTAGATATATTGCAATCAAAAAGTGAAAATGTTAAAAATAGGTATTTGTTGGAAATTAGGTATTATCCCAAAGTAAGTTAGTTAACTGTACAAAGGATTAAAAGGGAAATAGATATTAGGTGGTGGTTTATATGCAAAAATGTTTTGACTCTATTATTTTTTCCTTGTGAGTTTTGAGAGAGCAAAAAGAGAGGTAGTGTATTTATTGAAAACCCTTGCTTGCTTACTTGCTTTTGCAAAGATTGGAAGTGGATTGAAGAGGGTTTGAAAGCTTTCTTGTTGAAGAAGAAAGATTTACTTTGCGTTTCTATTGGATTCATAGAGTTGTTTTTTATTGTTCTTTTATTATAAATTTAATTACAAATTTAATAGAAAGAGAAAGCTTGTTGTGAACTCTTGGTGTATGAAATGAAAGATTGTATTGGGTTTTGTCTTAAATCTAGTTCAAACTTTTTAATGGGGTCCCAACTTGTAAATTGTTCTAGACAAAGTAATGATTTGATATTGTTGTAGAACAATTGGATAGTTTTAGAAGTTTACTTATTTTCATTTTTTACAATTTAGGAAACTTGGAAAATATGAATTTCATATCCAAACTCTTGAAAAATTCCCTTAAATTTTATATGGTTGCATATTTGTGTTTTTGGGTGAATTCAAGACAAGAGGGTATATTTAGAATTTTGAGATTGTTTGTATTTCATATTTTGAGAAATATTCAAGGTTCTCTAATGGTGGAACCTAGATATTGGAGAAATTTTAGAAAATCATATATTAGTTTTTTTAATGAAATTTGGAACTTGTGAATGAGTTTTATTTTGTGGAATAATGATTTTTTGATAGGAATAGATTGCTTGATCCATAGGAAGTGTGATTGTACAGAAACTTGATTTTCCATTGCTTTAACTCTATTGGATTTTATCTAGGTTAAGACATGAATGGTTAAGTCATTATGTTAGGAATGGAGAAATAGGTAAAGGCTTGTAGTGGCCAATATTACTTTAACATCTTTAACTAGAATATTAGAAATCCATAAACACAATTAAAGAAAAAATCTCACTTTCTTTTAGTAATTATTATCTGTAATCAAAGATATTACATTTGTAATTTCAAGTACAACAAATATATTCAAAAGATGGTCACTTCACATGCGACTAACAAATTTCACATATATCAAATGGTTGTATTTCTTACTACTTACAATTTTATCAATATCATTTCCAAAAAAGGTAATGTGTTCTTGTTCACAAGTCTTCAGCAGTCAATAGCAGGAGAGAGAGCATCACCCTTGTGCTTTTCCTCCAACCATAGATCGACGGTCCCCCACACACCTTCCTACTAGAAGTGGCTCTTCCCTTCGCAAGGGTAATAGATAATGAGAATCAACTAATTCTATATGCCATATAAGAACTAGTGATGTGTCTTAGCTAATGATGATCAGGTTTACAACTCTAGTCTAGCTCTAGTTATGTATGACCCATTCTGATTGTTCAGCTATCTGGTACACCGTGAACCAACAATACAAGTAGTGACTCTTGTATTACTTTGGCCAAAGTTTCATATAAATGTATATAGTTGCATGTTCACTCACTCTTTTCTTGACTTGGAGATAGCATTCTTGTTTCTCTATTTATATCATATATATAAAATAATTCTTTTTGACTTTCTTATACCATATTAATCTTAAAGACATATACCCTTATCTACTAGTCAGCTAGACAAGTCTAGGGTGAGAGCTTAGGTGACTTGTTCAAACATACATTGAGTCCCTCTGTGCATCCTTGCAATCCCGAGTCTATGACGTCATGTCATCTACTCAATGGCTCATCTACCTATTTCCATGCTCATCTATATTCTTCTTCAACATATAAAATTTTGACATTTAAGCTGGTTTTAACAATTAAAGAGTCCATTTGTCTTAATCTAGGAATATAGATATTTGACTCACAATATGTCGAAGATAATTCTATGGGTATGTGCACAAAGATGGGGGACCAAAAGGGGGTCTTAAGATGACACTTTTCTTTGAAATCAGGAAAAACTGATGTTGGATGAGAAATTGAAGATAGTTACACTCAAATTTTGAATATACAACAAAAATAAGAGTCGTAGTGCTCCGAATCTAGTTTCTAAACTACTAATTTTTTTCAAAAATGGTTGAGATTAAGGGGTTAAAAAAGGGGGGCACACAAATTGGTCCTATTTTTTACAAAAAAACATAACATGTAGCATCTGGTGTGCTCCCTCTAAAATGTTAACTTTTTTTTAGTACTTCAAAAATTAGTTTAGTGAGATATTAGCTAACACCATGTAGTTTATCCCTGATTTTTCTGATAATTGTTTCAAGATTAATTAATTTTTTACCAATTTTCAAAGTGGACACATCCTGAAAAACATAAAATTGAGCATGCTCCCCCCTAAATTTTTTGAAAAATAATCAAAAATCCTTTTTTTTAATACATGTAGAATGGAGTCTAGTTTCTAAAAATGTAATTTATTTAAAATTTCGATGAACAATTAAAAAATAGTCAAAAATACCACACACTGGTTTTTGACAAAAAATAGATACACTAACAAAAGAAATTAAAGATGAAATCCTTAACATACTCAAAACGTGAAAAAATTATATGGTTAGAAATCTAAGAGAGAGCTTAAGATTATGGTGGTATTTTTTTGACTTGTCATTGAAACAAGTGCAACCCTGATGGGGAGCACGCTCCAGATTATGTAATTTTTGTTACAATATGCAAAAACACATCTTTGGACATCCAAAACACAATCCAAGCCTTTGGGTTGGAAGCCCAAGGCAAATCCAAGCCTGAAGGCTTGGAAATTACCAAAGTAAAGCATAATACGAGCATGTTATAACGTGCCCATGTTATGTACATTCACATAATGAGAGCGCCTTATAACACGCTCACGTTATGCTGAAATAAAATCATCTCACTCCCTCCCTCCTTACCCATCTCATTATAGTCTCTCTCTCCCTCCCTCCTTACCCCTCTATTAGTCTCTCTCTCCCTTCCCTCCTCTCTCTCTCTCACCTCTTTACCTCCTACCCTCTCTCTCACTCTCTACTTCCCTCCCCTCTCTACTTCCTACCCAAAGTTTCTACCACAAGTTCATCAAGTTTCTACTGGAAGTTCGTAAAAAATTTTAGTACAATATGCACACCAATGACAAAGACAATGAGAGGTGAAAGAAAGGATTTTAAGTGGACAACCAAAGCACAAAAGATTTTTGAATTACTGAAGCAGAAGGTGATAGAGCAACCAGTGTTAGCATTACCAGATTTTAACAAAGTATTTCAAGTTGATTGTGATGCTAGTAGAAATGCAATAGGAGTAGTGTTAAGTCAAGAAGGGTGACCAGTAGCATATTTCAGTGAGAAGTTGAATGATGCAAGGAGAAGGTATTCAGTTTATGATTAAGAGTTCTATGTCATAATTCAAGCCTTGAAAAAGTAGAGACATTACTTTTTGCTGAAAGAATTTGTGTTGTACATTGACCATCAAGCTTTGTAGTATTTGAACAATCAAGGTAAGTTGAATCAGAGACATATGAGATGGATAGAGTTCATGCAAAGTTACACATTTGTATTGAAGCATAGGAGTGGGAAGTCAAACAAAGTTGCAAATGCATTAAGTAGAAGAAGGAACCTGTTGACAGAGATGAGAGTAGAACTACTGGGATTTGAAGAACTTAAGCATATGTGTGAAGAGGATCTTGATTTTGTAGAAGCATGGAAAGCATGTAAGGAACTTGTTGTAACATATAGAAGTAAGTGGTTGGATTATTTCAATCAAGAAGATATGTTGTTCAAGGGAAATTAGTTGTGTATACATGGGAGTTCAATGAGGGATAATTTGATTAAGGAGAAGCATAGTGGTAGATTGCCATGACATTTTGGGGTTGACAAGACAATAGATTTGGTTAGTGAGCATTATTTTTGGCCTTAGATATATAAGGATGTAAGGAAATTTATTTAAAGTTGAAAAGTTTGTCAAGTTGCAAAAGGGAGTAGTCAGAATACTAGATTGTACAAATCTTTGATAGTACCAGAGAGACCTTGGGAAGATATAAGCATGGATTTCATACTGGGTTTGCCAAGAACACGGAGGGGGTATGATTTTATATTTGTAGTAGTGGACATATTTTCAAAGATGGCACATTTCTTTCCTTGTAAGAGGACAAATGATGTTGTACATGTTGCTAACCTATTTTTCAAGGAGATTGTGAGATTGCATGGATTACCAAAGAGTATAGTTTCAGATAGGGATACAAGATTTATTAGATATTTTTGGAGGAAATTATGGAAGACGATGAAGACAGACCTAAAGTTCAGTTCAACATTTCACCCACAAATAGATGGACAAAAGAAGTGGTAATAGGAGTTTGGGTAACTTGTTGAGATGTTTGGTAGGAGATAAGGTAGGAAATTAGGATCTAATTCTACCACAGGCAGAGTTTGCATACAATAATTTAGTGAATAGAAGCATAGGGAAGGTCCACCATTTGAGATTGTGACATGAATACAACCTAAATGAGTAGCAAAGCTAAGAGACATTAGTATGGAAAACAAGAGAAGTGTAGACATATAAGAATTTGTAGGATACATGGAGACATTACACAACCAAGTTAGGAAACATTTGGAGGAGATGAATAGTAAGTATAAGGAGCAAGTAGATGAGAACATGAGACATAAAGAATTTTTAGTTGGAGATGAAGTAATGGTATATCTAAGAAAGGAGAGATTTCTAGTGGGGACATATAATAAGATGAAGATGAAGAAGTTTGGACCATGTAAAATTCTTAGGAAATTTGATTCAGGGAATGCATATGAAGTGGAGCTACTAGAGACATTTGGTATATCACCTATATTGAACATTGCAGACCTATACCAGTATCATGAGGGAGAGTCAAGTGACGACATTGAAGATGGATTAAAGAATTAGTTACCATAGCAACCACTAGAGCAGATAGAGGACATCTTGGATAGTAGAGTTGGACACAATACCAGAGGCAAGTAGTATAAAGAGTATTTGGTTAAGTGGAAAGGAAGACAGGAAGAAGACTCATCATGGATATCTTAGGCTGAGGTAGATCACCTTGGTTTTCCTCTAGCCACAAAAAAGTGAGGAACTCACTTTTTCAACAACCATAGGTGTATGATGTAGGAGCATCCCAAGTTGTAGAGAAATCTTGTATCAACCAAAAAAGATTTGCATTATGTTCTTTTCTTTCATTTCAGTTGCAGTTCAGTAATTTGCTATTGCATTTTACCGCATCTTCACATCAGAGCTCATAGAGAAGAATTATCTTCTATGCCATGTCAACTACATCATACTAAGAAGATCTTAGGATATTTGGATTCATCTACAGAAAGTTATCACTACCAGAAGATCATCTTTCATAGAGTAGAGCATTCATTAGTCAACATGTGAATAGAAGGTTTGTGGAGCACTTCCATGACCTGTGGAGCCAAATGGAACATATCACAAGGCTAATAGAGACCAAATAGACCTTCCTTGAGGTCTACACCAAGTTTCATTCATTTGTAGAGCAATACCATGTGTTGTAGGCTGACCTACATGTTTCTACACGTTTCATCATTCATTAGAGTTTGTAACCTCTTGTGGCCAACACAGAGGATCATTTGAGCTGGGAGATGATATGTATACATCTCTTAGATGTGTTAGGAAGTTAGTTCTTCAGTTAAGAAGTTTTAGAAGTTAGATTCTTTTTGGAAGGAACTTCAATGCCATATCTTTCATGTATGTTGTAACCTGGAAGGCAGGCCTATGAGCCCTTTGATTGTAGCCTGCATGTTGCTGACATATAAGCATTGCGGTTATCTGATCTATTGAGTATTTGAATCTTCCATTGCATTCTATATTTGTGTTGTTTCCATTGCATTTACTCTAGCTGCATGGTTTGGACAGTCCCTTCTTAGGACCCTCCATCCATGACTGCACCAATGGGCCAAACAGTGGCAATGGAGAAAAAATCTTGTGAAAGTGTTAGCCAAAATTGTTAAATAATTTTTTAGGCTCAAATTTAGGCTTGGTAAGTTTTTTTCAAAATAGATCTATCCATTTCTTCCATTTTGGTTTAAAAGAGTTCCCCCCCAAAAATTAGGCTTGGGAATCCAACCCTGCCTTTTCCACGTGAATGAAGAATTGATATGTTTTTATAGATTTTCCTCGACTTCACCCTTGATGTTGACAAACTTTTTTTTATCCAAATTTAATAAAATTAAAAGGGTTTTAGGACACTGTCAAGATTCTAAAAATATAATATATGTCTGATTATAATTTTAATAGGTAATTATTAATAATTTTCTACCTACACTATGTGTAAATTCTCGAGAGACACACTAATTGAAAAACATCCATAACTTTCAAACCATTTGACCTTTTTCAAATCTAAAAGTTGCGTCATATTCTACACTTCGTTATATACAGGTCTTAAAAAAATTTGAATTTCATATTTTTTGACCAAGCTAGGTTGGCTAGAAAATTACTTTTTAATTTTTTTAAAAAGTTGTAAAAAATCATAAATAATTATTTATTTAAAAAAAAAATTCATAAAAATATGCATCACATCCGAGCATGTGTCCTCTACTAGTATCTAAAGATTCAAAAAGAAATATTTTTTTCTCATACTTAGGTTGGCTGGAATGACACCTACATTTTTTTTCAAAAAAATTAGTAGTGCCTTATTGAAATATCTGATTTTCACCAAATAATTTTTTTTCAAAAATAAAAAAAGTAGCCCATAAACTACATTCAATTTTCTATAAATTTTATTTCTACATATTTTCAAATTATGTAGATAACTCATTTGAATTTTCATGTGAAGTTTCTTAAGTGTATTTTTAGCATTTTCATTGCCACTTAGAGGCATTGTTTAGCCCATCATGATCCTGCACTCACCCTGTTATGTGATTTCCTATCACCACTTTTTTATCACAAAAAAATTGTTTAGTCAATGTTTGTCCATTAATGTCTTTAGTGAGAGATTGGGGCATTACAAAAAAACTTAAAGTACTAAATTGCACCTATACTAGGAAAAGAAATGATTACACTTACAAAAAATTTACTTGAAATACACTGACCTAGGGAATTTAATGCTTATGCTAATCAAAACTGAATTGCTTGAAATGAAATACCTTGCAAATTTTTATATTTTTGTGATAACAATTTTCCAACAACAATATAAAAGAAGACTTTTTAAAGGATAATTAAATGATTGGCTTGTAGCTTAAAACACATACACTACAGAAGTAACTAACACCTAAAGTTACACTTCAACATTCATATATGCAAGTAAGAAAATGATAGACAATGAAGAATCATCTACAACACACTAACTAGTTATTGTTTCTCCTAGGTGAGTGGCATGCTCCCCCAGAAGAACAAGAACATTCTTAAATTCACATGGAACTAATCATAACTCATAACTTAGATAAAATGTGCAGAATTGTAAAAGTCATCAAGTCTTACTAAAGTAATTACATAAAATTATCAACAAAAAGTCTATGCTTATTAAAGAAAGGAACTAACTTTTACTTAGTATCTCTACTACTTATATATGTTCAATTGGTTCAAATTTATCTCAAATTCTAAAAGACTTCCCTATCATTATTTCTACAAATCAACATTGTTCCTATATGAACTTTTCTATTTATAGTTTTATTCCAATTTTACAACTATAGTGATAACTAAAATATATATGAAAAAGTGTTGTTTAATTAATGTTTCAAGGTCATGCTATAGAGAGTGGAAAACATTCTTCAAAGTAGTCATTTTCCTCAACACTTTTTCATCACTGCTAGTGGAAGAAGATAGGGGTTTGGAGGCAGAGGTTTACTTTTAATCTTCTTTGGGAAATACTATTCTAAAGCTACATGTCCCTAAGGACTCCTTTTTCAAGGTTGATTCTACAACTACCAAAGCCAACTCTATGAAATTGGTGGTTCGAGAGTTATTTGATGCTCAAATCTTTCCTATCCATACCTAGTTCACCAAAATTTTCCTATTTCAATAAAAATCCCAACATTTGTTCCACATGTTTATTAATATCATGAGAAATTAGATCTTAATATACAACTAATATTAAGCTAAAATATGCATCCTATATCTTTTCAAACAAGTAATAACTTTTATACTATCATTAAAACATCATAGCAATTGAGGAAAAAGGAATTACTTTATAAAAACAAAATGAGGTAGTAATTGGCCTCATCAATCATTATTTTCTTTGTGTGCATTCATGCTACTATCTTATTCGATTATAGGTGTACAATTCTTTTTCTATTTCACCTCTTGAATCCACTATGTCATTGTGATCATTCGTACCAAACATCATCTTGTCATTTTTAATTATTTTTTGTGTAGTGTCAACTCAGTTGATGGTTTTGGTGATCTCATCATCAAAGTCATCACTAGATGTAGTTGGATCCACTCTTTTAATTACAAACTCCAGCAATTTTCCCAGCATATAAGTTTATGCAACTTACCTTTCATACAGGCACTTATTTCATGGTCAAACATGATTATTATCATGGACTTCCATGATTTCCGCGTATTTAGCATGAAGATGGTTCTTTGTCTCTTCATCTTCGCAGCTAATTTCATTCCACCATTCCTCATCTCCTCTCATTTGTCCTAGAGCCTTGAGATTATCAAAAACTGTTGATGTTTTAGCAGTAGGAGATATCCTTCTCCCAAATTTAAATAATGAAAAGTCACATATGAAGAGACACCAAAGCATATGAAGAGACACCGACACATATGAAGAGTCACCTTGATTTGTATATATACATCAATTCAATCACTTCATTTACACCTCTAGCAGAAGTTTACCATTCCTTTAGTAGTACAACAGATTTCAAGGGGAAGCATATTTATTTGTATCTTTGCATCTAGGAGAGGTGCTATTATTCATTGTATCAAATTTGGCCTTGTGTTGGGCCTAAGTTGTAAGCAGATTTATGCTCTTATTCCTTCAATATATAAGACATATATTTGCTAAGTTTTTCTCCCTCAAGTAGGAGGGTTTTCCCAGGGTATCTGCTGTGTTCATTTCTCTATGTGTTGTATTTCTGCTTATTTCATTTCTGATCCTAAAACTAACATGGTATCAGAGCAGGTCTAAGAAAAATCTGATCAGATTTGTTTAAGCAGTCAAGTCAACTTCTCATCTGGGCAGCAGGAAGACCACAGAAGAGTAGTTCACCTAATGATGAGGACACTCTTGTTTTTTTTTTTGCCTTGAGTTATTGATTGCTATTTCACTAAGCAATCGAGATAGAATTATGATTATATGGCAGGGTGTTCATGACTACATTGGAAGCATTCTACAGACAACAACTATGCCTTGTGCACTTGTGGAAAAGGCTATCTTTGGGCTTCTACGGATCTATCAACGATTGCTACCCTACAAGGAAGACCTTGCAGAGGAGCTCTTGAGATCCTTATAGCTTATTTTAAAACTAGATGCCAGGGTAGCAGATGTTTATTGTGAACGCATTACTCAAGAAATTATGCAACTTGTAAAAACAAATGCTGGGCATATTAGATGTTCAAGGGAATGGCACACTGTTACATCTTTGCTTTCCATTACTTCTCATCATCCAGATGCTTGTGAGCCTAGTTTTGAGGCATTACCATTTGTTATGGCTGATTGTGCACATTTGACCCAAGCAAACTATGTGTTATGCCTTGATGATGCTCGTGCTTTTGTAGAACCTCAGATTGGCATGATAGACAGGTCTCTGCAAGCATTAAACTTAATTGTTGGATCTATTAAATGTCTGGTACAATTTTTCAAAAGCTGATAACAAAAATGTTAGTTTCTTGGGTGAGGATGCATCAAAGTACTCCCAAGAAATAGGAGACATGTGGTTGCAATTTGCACATTCTCTCCGTAAGGTTTGTTTAGATCAAAGAGAAGAGGTCAAAAATCATCTATTTTGTCACTATAGCAGTGCTTGTCAGCTGTAGATACAATCTGCTTAACACCTTCTACATGGTCACAACTCTTTGATCAAATAATTTTTACAATGCTTGATGCTTTGCTTGAGATTGCAAATTAAGGTCTACACAACTTGTTTCTACTGCAGAAATTGCCATGGGGACATCTCAGAAGGAGCCAAGCTCTAAAGTTGATTCAGAAGGTTTCTTATTCTAAAGTCGATTAGTTTCTTTGAAGAGGAGGAATTAACATTTAGAAGGAGTTTGACAAACCAATAGAGGAAACCTTGGACGAGGAGGTCAGGAGGTGATGTTAGTACTTGGAGCTTCACAGGGAGTCACATCATCATGAAGATTCCTTATAGTGTATATTTCTCTGAGACAGAGAAATATGAGGTGAAAACCCTTGTTAATCTCTAAGACTGAGATGGGACGTCATGTTGAGAGACTCCATGACGACATCACGTTGAGAGACTTCGTGATGGGCACTTGTGCACATGTTTGTTTCCACACATGGGAGTAGCCATGATGGACATCATGTTGAGAGACTCCGTGGCACTTGTGCACATGTTTCTTTCCACACATGGGAGTAGCCATGGTGGACGTCATGTTGAGTGACTCCATGATGATATTACGTTGAGAAACTCTGTAATGAACTATTTCACAAATGGGTGTAGCCATTGTGGATATCATGTTGAGAGACTCCATGACATGGATATCTGGAAGGATACCTCCCTAGCTAAGAGGGAGTGTTGATGTTTTAGTGGTGGGAGATATCCTTGTCCCAAATTTAAATAATGAAAAGTCACATATGAAGAGACACCAAAGCATATGAAGAGACACCGATGCATATGAAGAATCACCTTGATTTGTATATATACATCAATTCAATCACTTCATTTACACCTCCAGCAGAAGTTTGCCATTCCTTTAGCAGTAGAGCATATTTCAAGGGGAAGCATATTTATTTGTATCTTTACATCTAGGAGAGGTGCTATTATTCATTGTATCAAATTTGGCCTTGTGTTGGGCCTGAGTTGTAAGCAGATTTCTGCTCTTATTCCTTCAATATATAAGAGATATATTTGTTGGGTTTTTCTCCCTCGAGTAGGAGGGTTTTCACAGGGTATCTGCTGTGTTCATTGCTCTATGTGTTGTTGTATTTCTGCTTATTTCATTTATGATCCTAAAACTAACAAAATCTAATGGCAGTACTTTCAAGTTCATGCAATGGAATATAGCCAATGTCTGCAACATGGGGAGAACCCCTTCTTCCATGGCTAGCATTAAATAGCACACTCTAAGCATTGACCCTCGACGTGGCAACCTGGGCCCTTCAATTTCCGTCCATTCTCACTCTTTGTTCTGGTTTTCCATTTCGACAATCACGGTTTGGTAAACTTCAATTTTTATTTAACAGTCTCCGGCCCAATCAATTTGAAATTGTCTCCAGCCCAATCGATTAAATGAGCAATGCATTCAAAATGTGGAAGCATAAACAAGGTAGAGCATGCGAACTGTCTTACCGAATGGTGCGCAGAGAAATGTGGTCTCCTCGACTGCTATGATTGCAAGATATACACAAAATGGGTTTGTTGAAAAGGCTTTAGAAACTATCAAGCAAGTGCAATTGGCAGGTGTAAAGCCAGATTCTGCAACCTTTGCCAGCATCCTCCCTGCCTGTACCAAAATGGGATCTTTAGAACATGATATGGACATCCACCACAGGATAAAGGATACAAGATTTTTGTCAGATGATGTAGTTGTAACTGCCCTGGTAGACATGTATGCAAAATGTAGGAGCATAGACAAGGCACGTGAACTGTTTGACAGAATGCCTTAAAGAGATATCATCTCATGGAATGCCATGACTGCAGGATATGCAAAATGTGTAAGCATAGACAAGGCACGTGAGCTGTTTGACAGAATACCTCAAAGAAACGTGTTCTCATGGAATGCCTCGATTGCAGGGTATTCACAAAATGTATTTGTTGAAAAGGCTTTAGAAACTTTCAAGCAAATCCAATTGGCAGGCGTAAAGCCAGACTCTACAACCTTTGTCAGTATCCTCCCAGCCTGTGCCGAATGGGAGCTTTGGAACAGGGTATGGACATCCATCAAAGCATAGAGGAATTTTTTCAGATGTTGTAGTTGCAACTGCTCTGGTAGTCATGTATGCAAAATGTGGAAGCATAGACAAGGCACGTGAACAATTTGACAAAATGCTTCAAAGAAATATGGTCTCATGGAAAATCTGAATCCTTTGTCTGCAGAAGCTTATCTATCTTTGGACAAGGAATCAGCCATGGTGCTTGCTTTCTTCGTACTGTTGAAACGCTTCATCAGCAGATTTGACGACTTGATCTTGTTTCTCCAGCCAACGCTTCATGACAGCTCTACTTAAACATCATCCACTTCAATGGTCAAACAGTCAATAAGAATTTTACACCTCATCCACAATAAAAAGTGGTAAATATTTGTCCTATTTTTATTGGCCAAAATTGACTTTTAACTGTTGAAGTGGATGATATTTAAAAACAGGCCCTCACGACAGACAAATCCTGTCGACATTGGTCACGCAGCCGGGTGTCTATATCATCGACCATGCCCTTGCACAATAGGCTCCAAGAGTACTCCATAAATGATATCCATTTGCCAAACACAAACAGACTCTTAATGCAATAGGAATTAATGAGTACTCGATAAGTGCACGGTTTTATAAGCGTGCACGGAGAATTTCTTCTACTTCTAAAGATATCTTGAGCAGGTAGATTATCCCCCAGCATGCCGTGCTGCGCTCGTCTGAAGATGACCGGATCTTTCTTCCTTTAACGTTATTTCCACAGATGCCTGGCATTCCCGTCTTTCTGGCATCTATACTATGTACGATTTTCCCTTGTTTTTTTCCCCTTCCGCGGTCTCGTAACATTCTATGCTCGTCCCTACCGGTGTCCAAATTCATTTCAAATAATGTCTCTTTTCAAGAATGCGTAGAGAGATAATCCAAGCATGCCCCGAATATTATCTCTATAATTTCAGTCTTGCATTTTATCACATCTTTGTAGAGATAAGCTGAGCCCATAGATAGAGGTCATTTTATGGAAGCTCTCATTTAAATCTTGAAGTTTCTATAAAAGCTCTCAAAGAGAGCACAAAGGAAAGTCCATGTGTTAAAAGAGTATCCCATGCTAAATGCTCCCCTCAATTCTAACTCTTATTGAAAGTGGAGATTAAGATGAGTTGCATCTTGCTGTAAGTATTGCAAATGTCGAGATACTTGGTCATTGGTTACTCCAATTTAATAGATATTTTAATTTGCATCAAATTAATAAAGAATTTTATAAGGTTTAAATAAGTTAATAATCCATTAACTAGGTTTGAAAGGTTATGAGAAAATACCACTAACCTATAGATAAGAATACTTTATTAAGTTAATTAAGAAGAAATTTTATTATATCTTTTATGAAGACAAAAAGATCTATTAATTAAAAATATTTGTGAACAAAAGAATCCCAAAGTGTTAAGGATTATATAGAAAAATTATAGTAAGTCTTTCCAAATGAGAAAATATTTACAAGATCATGACATCTTAATGAAGTATATTAGGGTGACCCACAACCATCGAAGGAACTTGGTGCTGTTAGGAATCCTAAGAAATGAGACATTTTCTAAAGATCATGTTATCTTGAGATAGAGAAGATGAAGATTTCATTATTCACATAAAACACAAGGAGTTTCTAATCAAAGGGAAAAGATAAATGGAGTGGTACATAATCCAATTCTAGTTTTTCTATAATAAATAATAAATGAAGGATTTTGGGCAATGTGATGTTGATAGTCATGCAAATGAAAAGTACTCTATATTATATTCAAAACTACATCCTTATAAGAACAAACAAAATAACACGTCTTTTGAAGGAAGGGAATAGATAGTAGCTTTGATGTGAGTGAGAGAATTGTGTACACCAGGCCATATAAAGGGAATTATGCTCGGGTAACAATGAGGTTCACAATAATGATGAGATTACAAAACATTTCAAATAAAGATTCAAATTAACAAGACATAAGGTGGTGCCATTTTCCTTCTTATTAGATTGAACCAATTTTTTATTTCCAAATATTTGATAGACAAACTTACTTTAGTTACATATTATCACCCTAATCCTCAAGTTATTTGGATTGAAATAAGTAATGAATAGAAATAGAGGTTACCAAATTCAATACAAAGTCAAGTTTGGGATCAATGAACATGTAGATATTGTTCCTCTTAGTTTTTTTTGGTGAATCAGTTTTGAAATCCATACATGCATGTGGGAGATGTTGTAATGAGAATCTAACAAGTATTATTTGATCAAATACAGTAAAAGGTACATATTGAAATCCCATGAAGGTAAATTTTAAGATTGAGAATTGATTGGTATAATTGGAATCCATTTTAAAGTAGCTCAATTCTTCCACTAAAAAAATAAGCCTCATAAGAACCTCCCAATACTTCACTTTTTTTTTTATCAAATTGTAACCCATATGTAATAAATAGTTCAACAATCAATAAGTACTTGTGTTATAAATAACAACATGCATTTATTGAATTAAAGTAAAACATCAGTAATGCATAAGTTAAATGGAACTTCCTAATTTTTAACTGCCATTTAATGTGGAAACATATGCAAGGGATTACACTATAAAAATTGTCCAATTCAAGGAGGTTATCTGATTTATTCTCATTTGAATATTTTTCATAAGTAAGTTTTGAATTATTGCATACATATGCTAAAAAATTATATTCTTTTGTTTAAGAAACTAATAAACGAAACAACCATTTCACGGGAAACAATCATTACCCACATAGATTATAAACAAATCTAATACTTACAATAATAATCAAAACTACAAGAATAGTTTCATTTGTTTATCAAATATATAAGAGGTGTGACTAAATAGTTGGATTTGTGATATCATCTTTAGGTTGTATGACTTATTTCATTTTTCCAAGAGATATATGGTGAATAATGTGCTCGTGATGTGGCTTTTAAAAACTATTTTAATATGTAATAAGGGGGAAAGGTGCATAATTTGAGCCCAAGGAAGATAGATAGATCTCCACTAAGGGTTATTTTTCAAGTTGTAAAAAATTATGTGCCTATGGAAGGAATATTTTAGCTAATGAGGGGGATTCATACTTGAAAATGTTTTGGTTTCTTTAGTATATTCTAAAGGAACAGAACATATTTTCAAAGTTACATGTATTAGAAAAAATGTAAAATGTTGTAGCATCATGCTCATAAGTTGGTGGTATTTTGTGCATAGAACAAGAAATTATCATGATTAAAAAGTTGGGATTACAAATACCACTAATGGTTCTTTCTAGACCATGAGATCACATCTCCATGACTTTTGTAGGAGGTCTTACTTTGTCAAAGAAACGGAATACCATTTTTTTTTTGTAGATTGGTTTAGCAAGATGTGTTTTCCTATACTATAGAAGAAAATTCTTGAAATAGTGTGTGTGAGAATACTGATTGACTCAAGTTGCTAGGATCACCTACAAAACTGAGGATTTACCTTCTATAAGAGAAAAAAGTAAAGAAGATTAATTTACACAATTTTGGATGCAATAAATGGGTAAAATTTTAGAGTTGTGTCACACTTTCATCCAATTAAATAGTTTCGAGTAGAATGTTTTTGGCTAGTAGGTACTCACCTGACACAGTTCCACCTGGAACCACGTGGCACATACGTGATGCAAACATGGACATGGATTTTTAGGTGGAAATGTTACGACTGATAGCTTACCGGGTGAGATGGTTTCAGGTAAAACTATTAAAAAAGAAAAAAAAGGTGAAATCTCATTTTTGTCTAGATTCGAGTTGCCAGGTATGATTTTTCCACCTTTTTAATGTTTTTTTCTTAATAAAATTGTAATAAAATATTATTGTTTAGTTTAGTTTTAATAAATTTATTTACAAATGTATTTTTTTAAAATTTAAACCAAACTATAACCTTACAAATAAACTAAAACCAATTAAATGAAACTAAAACCATAAAACCAAACCTAAAATCGTAAAAACCAAACTAAAACCTTGAAAAAACCAAAATGAAACCCTAAAAATGAAACTAAACCCTAAAAAACAAACAAAAATTCTAGATTAAAAAAAAAACCCTACTTCACACCTTTCAAAATCATCTATGGTGATTTCGAATCACTCAAAAAAATTTACATCAGCTTACTTGGCAATGTCCTGCTTATAAATAAGGTTTCATGTCCACATCATAAAAAATGATGCCACATTAGCATGCTTTTTGTTGAGGTGTCCAAAAAGACCCAAAAAAAGGGTGGACCAATAAGTGTGCATTAAGTCATATTTTGTTGGTGCGTTGATGTGGCATCGCAAGACTGGTTACTTTTTTATATTTATAGACCACATTTCATTTAATTATAAGTACTTTTAGTCAACACTTTAACAACCTTAAAGTCAACTACTAATGCTAATCTTTTAAAAATATTCGACCTTAAATTTAGAAATACTATCACCACTAGGGAGATGATCCAATTGTTGAGCATATTCCAATAATTGTGATAGTATTTGTGGATGTTGTAAGAGTCAATGTGACTCAGCAAGCTAGGATCCCTGCAATCAAGACAACCTTCCACACACAGATAAAAGAGAAGAATATGCTAAAACAATGGATCAAAGATTCTATACATTTGTCATGAAATACAATGAGAGATAGTCTTTCTTATAAAGGCAAGGATGACAATCAAGGAGTTTTAGTCATGTGACAAGTGTCACATTCCTATCACATGTGACAACTAGAGGATAGGATGCCAACTAGAGTACATGTGTAGGATAAGACAACTCACTACAACTATCAACAACTAGAAACAACTAGTGACATCTAGAAGACTCACTAAGTCAGCTTAACATGTGAATTATGTGTGATGTGTGAATATTATTTAACTAATAAATAGTTAAATAATATCAATTATCCACACAAGGGGAAATTAACCAAACTAGTTAAGAAAAACCCCTGTTCACACCAACACCCCCCTTAAGTGCAACTTAGGGAGTAGATGACTAGAAACAAAGATGCAATGATGGATGGGTCCTGGCTACTAGGCCATGTTAGGTACCCATGTACAACAAATCTCAAGTGGAGAAAAGAAGAAAACCTCATGGGAAAAAACTCCTCTCCAAAAGTGAGAATGTAGAAAACAAATGAAAGAAGGATGTGATGGAAGGAGGACTCAAGACCCCCCAAGGACTTCATCCAACACATATGTACAATCAATTACCCCCCATAGGAGAGCAAGTACGAGACTATACGTCCCTCACAATGAAGTAGCTCATGTGCTGATGGTGAATGCCAGAAGAAGAATGCTGAAGAGAATCCAAAGCATGCAAACAACATTCTTCCCCTTAGGAAGAAACAGGTCCAAAGGCTGATGTAGAAGAAACTCCATCTCAAAAGAAGAGGGAAAAAGCCTTATGATGTATGTTGTTACTGAAAGCTGCTCAAGTGTCCATATGTCACAACCAAAAGATGTCACATAATTAGGTGTTGCATGCCCAATCAAAGAATGTGACAATCCAAGACAAGATGAAAACTCAAGATCATCAATCTCTAAAGACAAAGTATCCTCTGAATGATGCTCAAGATACTCCAACTCAATACCAAACTGTGAAAAGTGAAAATGAGAAGAAAATGATGTCTCATCTAAAGTAAGAATCGACTCCTTTAAAGAGGATATGAATGCCATCAATAATGTCCTACAGGTCATCAAGATAGGACTCACAAAATAAGTCTAAAATGCTTTTCATGTACTCGTCCCATAAACCTGTATCTGGAAGACAAAGAATATCATGCTCAACTGAAGTGGATGAAGCTATGTCAATGCCAATCTCTAAAGAAGAAGAAG
Organism: Cunninghamia lanceolata; assembly: GCA_027924645.1. Taxonomy (NCBI): domain Eukaryota; kingdom Viridiplantae; phylum Streptophyta; class Pinopsida; order Cupressales; family Cupressaceae; genus Cunninghamia; species Cunninghamia lanceolata. The sequence goes on from BSBN01000016.1 coordinate 7,163,873, forward strand.
GAGGAAGCTCAAAACTAGTCTTAAAAACTGAAGTCGATGCAAGAACGCCAAGGTTCAAGTGATCAAACTTCTCCTTAGAAACATGATTCACACTTGATGAAAGAGTGTGAATAGCAATCAATGGATCTACATCATCATCAGAAACAAAATGGAAGAAAGTATACAAGCGAGATGCATGATTAACCATCCCAACAACAATGATAAGTCTACTCTCCAAATCCCATATGATCACAGAATTAGGAGTGAACTCAACTATCTTCCCTACACCACAATGAGTAATCTGGTAGATGGAAAGGAGATTGGTTGTCAAGGAAGGTACACATAGCACATTGTTGAATTTACACTCACCAATATCAATAGTTCCTTTTCCAATTGCATGCATGCATGCATGTATTGTTAACCATCAAAATAGGTGGTGATGTACATGACTGAAATGAAGAGAACATCCCTTGTGAAGATGCCATATGATGAGAAGCTCCTGAATCAAGAAGCCATTTATCTGACTGTAGACTTGTTGAATCAAAGAGTGCCTGTCCTTTTCCTTTGTCTGTCCCATTTGTAATGTCTGTTATTCTTGTAGATGATGATGGTGTTGAAGAAGAATTAATACAACAAATCCCTATGATTAGCTCCCTTTTTTGCTCCATTTTTTGCTTCCACCAACTGTTTCAATGTATTTTTCTCCAATTTTTTGAAAAATTTGGCGCTATTTATCAGGATGGCACTATTTTTGGCATTTTTTGCGCTGATCAGAACAAGTAGGCGCTAAATTAGGTGCAAATTAGCGCCTAAATTAGCGCCTAAATTACAACCTACATTAGCACCTAATTTAACGCCTAATTTAGCGACTACTTTACAGCTTGCTTTAGCGCCTAATTATTCTAATCTAGCGGTGATTAAGGGTTAAGGGATTAGGGGTCTTGGGACAAGATTTTATAATTTTCATTTAAACCCCATTTCCCATCATCACAATAAATTTTCACTTCATTCCTATTGTAAACCCAAAAGAGTAAGCCCTAATCCCTTCCCCGATTAGTCGCTTTCATTCAAAAATAAAAAAAGCCACATTTAATACCCCTATCCTTTGAAAACCATGTCGTGTAAAAGGCTCATGACATATCGAAGCGACCAGCTTAGATGTCTCATCGACACCCTGAAAATGGTTAAAGATATATCGAGAGATCAGTGTGACACCTGAATGTGTCACACTGAGAAAACAACGATGGAATATAAAAACATATTGAGAAGTAATCACCGTTTTGGGAAGACTCATCTTGTAGTCATTTTGATAATCTAAAAACAAACACTTAGGTGTTGTTTTGGGCTGATAACAAAATATCAAAGGAACAAATGAGATCAGAGTATTGGAGTGAGTCTTTTTGCAGTCTCTTCAATATTCTGAGCAAACATAAGTGACATATAATTTGAAGATTCAGAATATCGGAATGGCTTAAGTTCCAGTCCTGCCGAAAAGCTGTTAGTAAGATGCCAAATAAAGAAATACAAAGGAAGAGGATTCGGGATGTCAAAGGGAGGTGATAACTTGTCCCTTCAAAAAAGTGAATATGATAATAAAGAGAACATATCGAAGGGATACACATATATCGATGAGACTTAACAATATAGGATTTTAGCGTGACACCCATTTGGGTCATAACGAAATCTTGACAATAATAAAAAATGATAAAACTCCTTAAGCATGATTTATTGATTCGAGGAGGTGACAAGACATTCCTGTTATGAGAATTTAATGTCTTCCTGATGATGTGAAAGTTTCCTTTAATTGATTCCTTAAGCATACACGGGAGTAACGAGAAGCCTCTGCAATGAATGCAACTTGAAATTCAAGTAAGTATTCTGAGCTTGTAACTTGTAGCTACTGAATCAAATTGCATATTAAAGAAGTAGAAGTCTCTTGCATTGTATTATGGAAGACATATCTAAAAACCCTAGGGTTAAAATACAAAAGTTAGATGAGAGACACCTAAATCAAGACTTGATTGACCAATGCCCAAAATCTAGTCAAAGGTCTAGAAGAAACACTCAATTGAATCCTAATGCAGAGAAATTGGAAGACATTTACAAACATGTAGGGGATGTATGGACACCCATGAGAGGTTATGACCTCTTCATGTATCATTATAGGAGAATGTATAGGTGAGCACCTGTGTCAAACCCTTGGAGAATGAATTTAGGAAAACTTATAGTGACTAATGTGTTCGTAAATGTTGAATTTTTGAAAGTCATGGCTAAAAGCTACAACCCTCAGAACCATATGGTGGAATTGAGAGATGGCACAGGTTTTTTCCCTGTCACTAAAGACTATATATCAATGGTCTTTCAGTTGGATTGCAGTTTTGATGTGAAGTTCAGACTTATAACATAAGCAACAAATACAAATGGTGGAGGTTTCCCCTGCATAGACCCTAAGATGTAGAAAACAAACTTAAAGTGTTTTCAGTGACATAAGATCCCCTATATTCTATAGAAATGTTTGAAGAGTATTTCCAATACACCTATTACTCTATGTGTCAATTGCTTGGGGTTGAGGCTTCCCTATTTATGGAGATTTCTCCTATGGTTTTAGCTGCTGATGTGCAAAGTCAACAAGCATTGTGTTTTGATTATGCTGAGTTCTCGGTTAATGCCCTTCATAATGAATTGGTCTCCCTGAAAGAAGGAGGTAGTAAGTTCAGTCACTATTATGTACTTATGCACCTTGTCCTATATGAAGGGCAGAATTCTGGAATGTGGAGTGAATGTGTAAGGGTATGAGATTTAGATAAGAATGGTGACATTAAACCTATTCAGATGTGGACTGCTATCTAGGAGAGCCAGTGTGAGAAGTCTTATTATCTCTATTTTGAAGAATTCTTTGTGAAACTTGTCTATAGAAAGTTAGGCCACCCTTGTGACTACAACTTGTCACCAAAAATACAAAGATTTCTAAGGCCTAAGGACAAGTATGAATAGGGAAAATTTAGTCATAACTGGGGTGAATGGTACTCTTACAATGATTGCACAAAGATAAGGGTATTTGGATTTGAAGGCTCCCCTCTCTTGTTACCTAAAACTTGTCCAGACAGGATTGCCTATTTAGAAATTGTGAGACAACTTGCCTACTCAGATTTATGCATTTAAAAGGTTCCAATAAACAATCTTTTATGCTTGGGATGTTGTGTTTTGGAGACTTCACAGTCATGTCAGATAAAGGATATCAATTAATTGAGAAAAGATTGGAATATTTTAGGTTGCATGCAGGAAATGCTTGAGAAAATTTTGATCCAAAGAACTTTATATGCATAGTCAAAACAAAGAAGAAGCTGAAAAGGTATAATCATGTGCTATTTGTTGATGATGACCTAATTAGAAACCAAGATGAGCACAATGCAATTGAAAGAAGAAGCTTGTACAACAAGATAATGTTGGCCAAGGCTTGGAGGGTAGCCAAAAACCCCAATTACATAGGTGCTTTTGTGAACATAGATGATCCTGTCAAGAGACTAGATGCATTAATTGAAAATGCTTCAAAATTAATTGAAGATGTTCCTCCTCATATCTTTGAAAAAAAGGGAAAAGTTGTCAGAGAAACACAGGCAGAGGATGAAATTCCAATGGCTCATTTGTCTCCTCAACCAACTCCTGATATTTCTTTTGATCTTGAAGAAGAAGAGGAAGGGGAAAATAAAGACTTGTAAGCATCTTGGCCCCACATAGGAGAATATGAACCTCCAAAGGAAAGATAAGAGGTTGAAATAGAGACCTATGATGAACTAATAGAGGATGTAAGGTATCTGGCTAGTAAAAAATTCATTTCAGATGATGAATTCATTAAGACTGCAGAATTTAAGTCTTTTTAATATGAGTACAAAGGAAACCATGCTAGGGAAAGAATGCAAAACATCACTCTTGAAATCCAAGATGAAGTTCTGCAGCAACTCCAGTCAGAAATTGACAAAGCCTTGGAAGATATGACTCCTGACAAGGGAAGGAAATTGCTCCAAGAAGTAGGAGTGTTACTGCTACCTGGATGGGATATGACCTCTACAATTGTGTTTGACACTTTCAGAGAAAACCAAGACAAAAAGATGCAGCTTAGCATTGAGGGCCTAGACAAGATCAAATCTGGATCAGGGTATGATCCTAATAAGCAAACATTGCTAATATGGTCACTATATCCCTCGCACAAGAAGCCTCAAGTTATAAGTAATCCTGATGAAGCTTTTGGCCACCTAATGATTCAAAGGGTTGAAGAAGCAGACCCTATTGAAACTACTGACCTGAATGTAAATGTTACAAGATTCACCAAGGCACAAATTGAGCAATTGGTAAGGAGGAATAATGACTATATGGCAGAGAATGCAAGGCTCAGGTAGGAAATTGCCACCTACAAAGATAAACTGTCTTCATCTAGCAGCTATTCACCATACCTAGAAGCTAACAAGAGGGTTGCGGAGGCCAAAGCAGATGCTAATTATTGGAAGATTAAGGTAGAGAAGTTTTAGAAGAAAAGTGAGCAGTTGGAAACTGAATTGAAAACAATCAAATATAATATGGCTTCTGAATTGATTCAAAAAAGATTTGACAAAATGATGGAAAATAGTGACAAAGTTTGGGACTTGCATAAGAGGACTCATCAGATGTATCAAGAACACAAAAGGCTACACCTTAGGATGTTGGAGACAAAAGAAAAATTGAATTCTAAGTCTGATGTTGAGAAACAAGTGCTCAAAGAATATGAAGACCTAATTAGTGAGCATGAAAGATTTAATGGTATACTTATAGAAGATTTGAATGATTTTGACCAACATCCTGACATGGTATTTTCAATTTTTTTCAATGCTAATGGGAGTTTGCGAGACAAGGATCCTTGGAAAGATGAATTGAATGGGTTATTGCCACCACTACTTGAGAATATAAATAATGAGTAACGAGTTACATAAAATACTTACACATGCTTGGGAAAGATATTCTCTATAGAGTTAATTATGAACAATCTAATTTCTACAGATACGTGTGCTGATCAAGATTACATCGATCATATTGGTAAAATAAATCTGTTCATATCTAGGGTAGTGTGAGGAGGTGGTTATAGTACAATTTTGTTGTTCAACAAGCAATGCAGGTATATCAATCTATACCATGGAGATGAGGACAATCTTGCCAGACCTATGGGTCATGGATCACTCTACGATGATTAATGAAGCCAGAATTTGATCACTGCATATGCTTCTATTTCTCTTTATGTTCTTAATTACGCATTAGTTAGTTGAAAGGAGAGATTTATGAAATGACATAATGTTTTGGGCCTGAAGCTTGTTCGCATCCTATAAAATAGGATACCAAGGCCATTTTATAAGATATCATCTCATCTATTTTTACAAACTTATATGCAATATAAAAGTAGAACTTGAAGAATCTATCTATATCCATTTATGTTTTCAAACCAGTATGAGCTTCTGAATTAATAAAAGAATCAGAGTTATTTAGTGGATCTAAAAATTGATGTTCAATTATTGTGTTGAACTTAATATTTATGGGTTGCATGGTTGTCTCCAGAATGGTTTTTCAAGTTGTTTAAATTAATATATCAAGCATATAGTTAATTTATTAGTACACATTTGTTGTCACTATATGATCTGTGTGATTGGTTTCTGAGGGAAGTTGGTTTAAGTCCTGCTGAGTAGTCTATGTTTATTGGTCTCTGCCCAGGGTTAAAATCCTTTGAATAGGCTATCTTAGTTGGTTTCCTCCCTATTATAATTAAAATCCTTTCTATTGGTCATAGTAATTTTGAGAAATATCATTGGGATTGTATAAGAATAACCTTACATCTCAACATTCTTGTACATCTGCACAAGATACAGATTTACATAAGTGCCTAACAGTTCAAGTTAAGTCAAGTTTAAAGGTCCATATACCAGTAACTCTTGATCTCTTTTGCCTAATAGATAAAGCACTGGTCCTATTAATTATCAAATTCCATACATTTCTCATATTTGTAAACCTTAGTTTTAGAAATACCTTCAAACCTTACATCTACTTCACACCTATTTGCCACTGTGAAGGTCAAATCAAGTTTGTACTAACAACTAAGGTATAGCCACCTAGGTCTGGTAGATTTTGAAGTGAAGAGGGTTTAGCCATAGCTACCCTGTGTCAGTTAGCCAAAAACGTTAAGAGAGCTTGGCAACCTCTTAGGGTTTAGGACTTGCATTTTTGAGACCTAACAAGGAGTTAAGGTTTAAGGGATTTGGGGCTTAGGGGTTAGGTAATTTAATGGTTAATGGATTAGGGATTATGGTTGATATTATGTAATCTCTATATAAACTTTGATAAAAAATAATAAAGGTATGAGTTGAAGGGTGTACCAAAACTCTATTGGTGTAACTTTTGAGCTTATGAATGAAATAGAACATCTTATTATCTGAGATTCTCCATGACTGTGTTATCATTTTGTATTTTTCTTATGTTTTCCATACTTATTTCTTCTTATATTTGAATGAATATTAGTTATTGAGCCTCAATACTATGCTTATGTGAATGAATATGTTGATACAGTAAAGCATTTGCTATGGATGTTTCTAGTTACATGTTCAAAATTATGTTCAACATAAAAATGGAAACTTTTTAAAAATAATAAAGTAAACAAAGTTGCTTATTTAAATAATTGTGAGTTACATGCATTAATATTTTATTAAATTTTGTGTCTTCATGAAAATATGTTGATACAAAATGAATGGAAGAAGCATCCAAGTAATCCTAATTTTTTCTGTCAACAATTCATACCAAAGATTGAACAATTTAAGGATATTGTAATAGGTAATTTGTATCGACACAAATAATATTACTGAAGCATTTCAAAGTTTAGGCCATAAGAATCATCCTTTTTTAAACATGGATTGCAAATAATTCTAAAAATTTAGAAGTCTTGGTCATTAACATTATTGTCTGCTATAATGTCATCCAGTGTATCATTGTCAATGTTTATATGTTCTTTCAAGTATTTAATATTATCATCATCCTCATCTTGACCTGCATAATCTTCATCATCATTAAAATTTGATTGTAGACCATCTATATTGTTACCAGATGTATTTGGATCATCATTTTCTATACCATCCATATTGTTGTCTTCCATAACATCATCTAACTCTGGATTGTTGTCTTCTTGTGCCTGAACATAACCATCTTCAACATCATCATGGATGTTAATTTCTTCGATGTTCTCTAATTCCTCTCTCTCATTTTGTTGGCAATCATTGTTTTGCTCAGTATCAACTAATGCATCGTCAAATACATGCCTTAATCTTGGATCATAATGTATGACAAATATCCATTTCGGGTCCAAAATATCTTCATAGAAAAATACTTGCACATGAACGGCATACATATATTAGATGTATGTTATAACAATTTTATTGATTAATAAACACATGTATATATTCGCAATAAACTATGAATTAATAGATTAATGATCACTACCACTTCTTGTTTGAGTTAAAGAAATACCTGCTCACAATGAATTGGTAGAACATAAGGCTCCTTATCCTCCAGTAGGAACCATGAAGAATCTATAGAAAATAATCCACTATGGGTATCATGTCTCCATGTCCTCTCAAATGCTTCATACCATCTACACTTAAAAATACAACATTTAAACGAGCGGTAATCCAACTCAATAATTTCTTGTATTTTCCCAACATATTGTAGATTCCCTTCAATTATATTCTTATCTTTTGAGTTTGATCAACTGGATTGCTTGAAGTCAACCATGATGACACAATCGAAGGATCGTCTCTTTACATCTACACTTTCTACATGATAATTTCAACCATATGCCCACATTGCTAGATATTTCCTCACCTATGAAAGACCATTTATTTCAGTGAAAACAAATATAATGACGAATACCAACTATACATTTCTTTCACATCCTCTAGACATGTTGATTTTATCTTTTGTTATGTTTAAATCTATACTTGCGTCTTCTATTTGATTTTGAATTTGTTTGGTAACCCATTCTAGTGTGCAATCTTTGACCCATTCCCCAAGCAGATCAGTGGGAAGTGGAGTATTCCTTGGGTTTGATCTCTTAAACTATCTCCTTGCTTCTAACACTTCTCTCTTTTTATCATACAGATCAATCCATTTGTTCATTAAGTCCATGTGGTACAGAATAAACTTGTCAAGTATAGCACTTTCATCTACACCTATTACATGTCAACATTATGATATTTATTTTAGGGTTTTAACATGCTGCGAAAAATACCTCCTACATGTCAACATGTTTATTTCAAACTCCAAATGTCATGCTATTAATTTGACAAATAAATTATAGAGTAAATTAATGATTGCAAGAAAAAAAACCACAAGGATCATGAATTTACTTACTAATTTCTACTTGAACACCATTAGATTGTGGTTTTTCTTGATCAATAATATCTGATGCTCGTTCTTCATCCCAGAAGCGTGGCCCATCTTCAAAATCCTTACCAAGGAATTCACACAAGAAGAAAAATGCTTCATTCAATACATACCCTTCAGCCATGCAACCCTCTGGATGTGCCTTTTGTTGGACATAACTTTTTAGAGTTTTCATATACCTCTCAAAGAAAAACATCCACTTCATTGATATGACACCCGCCAATTCAATGTTATTGACTAGGTGTATAAGTAAATGGACTTGTAGGTCCATGAAACTTGTAGGGAGCTCCTTCTCAAATACACATACAATTTCTGCAATTTCCTTCTTCCATTTTAGCACATCACATTCATGGATCTCCTTGGAGGTCACCCACCTAATATAAGAATAGTAAATTAGTATGAACCTTTAGTCAAAAATTAAAATGCAATATAATATCTCTATGTCTCTCACACATGAACATTTCATATAACCACATACCTTGTAAATGTTGACAATTGACTTATGGCATTCCTTAAGTCAACTATAAGATAGGAATCCCCCTAATTGCCAATGGCATGATATGCTATCAAACACATTTATGAAAAAGGTCATCAGTAATTTTTTCTCACACAACAAAATATCAAAATATATTTAGTACTTAATCAATGTTACCAGTAAATGTTAAATGATGATATAGAATACCTTCATAAAATTAATGATGACCCATACCCAGTAGGTGTCCTTATTAAATGGATGACATTTTTTAGTTGGTCTAGCTCTTTTTTTTTCAAAATCCATGGAGCTTCTGCATATGTTTCATTTTCCCTGTTTGGCCACAAATGTTTTCTATCAATTTTGGTATGCGAAAGAGCAATATCTCTCCTCAAAAACAAGGTGTCCTTCTCTTTGCCTGATATATGTCAAAATATAGAATCTGGGACATTTTTGAAGTTGTGCATAGGATCTAATAAGTGATATATTAATAGATCCTTTCAGTAAGGGAGCTCATAAAATATGGATTTCCTTTTCATTCCTTCTGGCATATTAACTGCAATTTGTTCTAGTTCTTCAATTGAATCACCCTGATCAAAAAAATCCTCCCAAGCTTTCAATTCAGCATCTTCATACTTCTTAAGCCAATCACCTAGACCCATAATCATGGGAGGGCCTCTATTTTCAACTTTTCCTTCAAATTGATTCTTTAGGCAATTTCTAAACTTATGATCTAGTGGTAGAAAAACCCTGTAGTTTGTGTAAATAAATTTATGTAGATCTTTAGAAGACTACCCTTGAAATTGTTCTACACATCTTGGACATGCAAATATCCCCTTTGTTTGAAGCCCTGTAATTCAATAAGTAATGTTAATAACATAAAAACAATAGTATAAAACTAGGTATGAAAGTTGGGATGAAAATAAATTATGAGTGTAAATACGTAAATATTTTATCTTACCAGAACAAACACCAAGTCCTGGAAAATCATGAATAGTCCAACATAGCACACCATACAACATGAAGGACCTATTTGATGGAGGATGTGATATGTCATACATTCTTATGCCTTTCCATAGTAGTTGCATCTCATCAATAAAAGGCACAAGATAAACATCCATGTTTTTAACTTGATGTTTTCCTAGAACAATGAGAGTCAGCATAAGGTGCTCCTTCCTAACACTCATCCATGGGGGAATATTGTATACCATCAATTTGACTAGCTAAACACTATAATTTGAGCTCAGGAAAGAGAATGGGCACACTCCATCAATTGCAAGACCAAACCTAATACTACGGGGTTCATCTTTGAATTTTCTTGGCCATTTTTCCTCTATGTGTTTTATTGCTTTGGAGTCAGCTGGAATTCACATGAATCCATCTTTACTCCTATTCTTTGCATGCCAGTCCATCAATTGTGCAAGTGACTTGCAACAAAACATTTGTTGAAGTCTAGGTATAATTGGCATGTGACGTAAAACCTTCTTTGGAACTGTAGGACCTTGTACATCTGTATGATATCTCTTCTCTTTGCATACAGGGCATTCTACCTTGTTTTGATATTCATCTCTGTATAAAATGTAATCATTTTTACATCCCCAACTCAACCAACAACAGATACGCCTCTTTGCAAGTTGATGGCAACACATTCTCTTCAGGGAATATTTTAGTTTTTAGTGCCCTGTAAGATTGCCAAAGATTAAATCAATCAAATGCATGTTTGACTTATGATGAACATGTTTGATATGTCAATCTATACTATGACTGTTTATATACAATATATGGTTTTAAAATCCCTTTAAATAAATAGAAATGAAGTTGATGAATGTTTACAAATTATGTACACCAATTGACAATGCAAAGTAAAAAATAGATTTCAACTCACTTCAGTAGGGTAGTGAATCCTTTGTCTAACCAACCAAATAGTGACTTGATTTCTAATAATATTAATGTGCATGCCAGTTTTGAGGTTCTACTTGCACCCAATTTGAACACGAGTGTCTTTGTTGCTTACTTGATGGAGTCTTTCAGGTTGTTATCATCAATATTATGTTGGTGGTAATTACCCCTGCTATCATCGTTATTGTCAACCATATGGTCATTATTGTCATCATTTTTTCCATCCCCAAAGAAACCTATAAGCATTTCATTCAATCCTTCTTCATGCACTACATTTTCACTATCATGATCATGATCATCATTAAGACTAGGTGGCATGTCATCAGTGTTTGCAAATCTCATCAGCTCTTCAAATTTCTCAGCTGGTAGTATTCTCTTCAATGTTGCTCTTTTCACCCTGGTATTATTTAAAGGATGGTTTGGATCATCCTGTCTAAATCTTAATAACCCAGTTGGATCTTGGGTATTAGTATGTGTTTCATCAACATCTTCTACCTATCAACAAATGCAAGCATTATTTAATGTTTGGCAACAATTGGATAAATCATGAATGTATCAATTTCAAAGAAATATAATCAAATATGACTTAAAAAACAAAAATAAAAATTGTATGAACATATATACATCAGTTGAATAATGGAACATTATTTTATAGACTACCTTTTTTATACAATAATTTAAATAAAACACAATTTTGACAACATAGTTTATAAAACATCAGTCCACACTCATTTATTATTCTTTAGTTTTCTACCCTTAAGAACATCCTTAGGGAGACATTGTTCTTCCCTTTTCTTTCACACAGGAGTGCATTTTAAGAAGGGGTAATCAATCAATAACTCATCCCCAATGGTAAGGTCCATAATAGCCTCAACCATTATCAATCTATCAACCTCTCTTTCCATATCTCCATCTTTATCATTTATAACCTCAACAAATTGACAATTCGGTCTTATAGCAGAGTCCCTTCCCTTACTACTATTTATAAATCCTATAAAATTTTTGTGTGTGTATGCATGTCCATTTATATACATAACATGACCTCTATTCATTTCTTTTCCACTTTCCAATTGGAGACAATGTGTATACATATTCGAATTTAGACCAGATGGTGACATGCTAGGCTTATATTCTGCTAGCCTTCTCCATTCACCATTGTAATATGATTGACCATAATATGGCATTAATCTCCTAGTGGTTTATTCTAAATTATTTCTATGTTTAGATCCCACATGTACATTTTGGATAATAAAGAGGCCTAGATTCACTCCATGAATATTGGAGGGTTGTATCATGTAGTTGTATCCCCAAAATTGAAACACCTCGTACACTCTAGGTAGTTGTTGATCACTAGGCCAAGTGCAATATAGTCAATGATCAAATGTCTCTTTGTAAATTGATCTCAAACTTAGGGGCAAGTCATCATCTCCATCACATTCATTCTCATAGGGTATTTAGTCCACCTTTCCCTTGTCTTTAAGCAAATTATGCATCTTTAAACCAGTCCTTGTTCTATTACTTGTTTTCATCAATTCCTCATCTTCCGAGCTAGTATATTGGCACATATTTTTGTTAGGTGTATCATCTGATAAATGATCATTGCTCTCTAGGATGGAAGTCAGTGATCCAGGAAACTTTAAACCAAGAACTTTATCCTGCAAGTATCCATTAAGAAAAAAATTAGTTATTTAAATAATATAAAACAATGTTTAAATGAAGTATACATGTTATTTATATCAAATTGGAAAATTCCTTACCACAATTCCTATTGGATTTGAATCAATTCTAGGAGGCATACTACCGACTTGAATCTCATCATATATGTAATGTCTTTGTACAATCACTCGTTTGAATTGTTTCTTTCCACAACATACATAACATCTACAAATAATTTTTTTTTTTAAGTATTCATCTCATGTACTGTAGTCCTGACCAACCTCTTGTTCAGTACAATCATTTATTGTGTCTGCAGGATCCATTATCATATCCTCTTCCACCCACTGTATACGTGATTTAACAGTTTTAGGTCCATGTCCACGTACATATCTTGTTCTTTTGCTAGTTGAATGCTTAAGCTCTGTATTTTCTTCAATATCCATCTAAAATAATCAACAACATGCATTAATTTATGTCAAGATTGGATAATACATTATAAATTTCAATAATACTATGAAAAAAGATGGACGTATCACAAAATGCCATCAGATCATTTTTTGCTAAATTAAGTCAAAATTTGAGTACCTGATGTCACGCTTCATCCGTTGTGTCCTCATTTGATATGACATGATCTATTGCCATGGCCTCATCTGGCCTCTATAATACACAACATAGTAAATAATGTTTAGTACACCAATTATATCATCTCAACAAATATGCTATCCAACACAAAACCTCACTTTAGTCATATATTTGACATATTGATATCATGTTTTGGCCATCCTAATTTTTAAACTTTTCCCTTGATCATAGAATCACATTTAATCACCATTCCTATGCATTTTCAACCAATAAGTTTGACCTTAGAGGCCTCATGCACAAAAAAATGACTTTATCTCCTCTATGTTGTAGCATTTGTGAATTCATAAACACCTTCCTCCTTTGGTTGAGGTTGCTTTCTCTTCTTACCTCTATTGTATCTACAGATTCTGTTGTCATATCTATTTCCACCCACTTTCCTCTCTGCAATTTAGTAGTTCTATGCCATCCACTTCCTCTCTCCATGGCCTCCTCTAGATCTTGTAATATGTACAACAATGACAATAGTCACATAACAGTTGTGCACCAAGAGAATATTGTTGAAATTATCTTTTTAATACTCTCGCTTTTCATTAAGACACACTAGATGAAAAACAAAATAGGACATTGCAACATTTTGCTCTTCACAAAAAGTTTACATGTGGAATCTTGACAACTAGAGCTCAAATCTTATGATTAAAAGATGACTACAAATTCACATCAAAAAGACATTTATTTACAAGTTGACTACAAATAAAACCTATTACTAATAATTTTAGCTGAACATCCCTTACATGGTCCCTTGTTATCCTAGATGAAAGAAACCTATTACTAATACTTTTAACTAGTTCTCTACCTTACACTTCTTCCACAAATTCATTAAAACCATAGATATTTTCTCTTTGAAAACTAGAGATTGGATTCCTTATTCTTAATTGAAACCTACTTTACATTGGATAGTGTGAGAATATTTATCTTAGATAAGATCCAAAACTTTAATTCTTGATTTTTTATTTTTCATGATTGGTGTTTATCCTCCATAGAGGCCGTGGTGAAAGTAGTTGGCTTGGTTATGTAGAAATCCTCTCATCAAATAAAAGCCAACAAATATTTACAAATGGATCAACCCATATAAGACTTAACAATTTACTACAACTTTAATGAAAGATTGATACATAGCATGACCTACTTTATGCTGTATGGAAATCATATTTGTAGCCTAATATGTTATGTTTTCATAATTAGTACTGCATGGAAGTCTAGCCACTAGCTAAAACCTTTGAAATCTTGATTGATTTATCTAGCATGTATATCTTCACTAACCAAGAGAAGGCATGAGATCTGAATTTATTTGTTTGACAGGTAAAAGAGTTTGGTTTTCAAGTTACTAAAACACAATACAAATTTTTTTAAGTTCCATCAAATTATGTTTTTATTATGTAAAGTTTCTAGGATGTATCCATTTTTTTCCAAGTTAGTTGGTGGTATGTTGTTGTCACACTAGATTCCAATGTTATAAAACCCTTACTACTTAAAAATTTACCTCAATTCCAAATGTTTACATGAGGAACATTTTGGTTTGGCAAAACTAGGCACTAAATTAGGTGCACTTTGCACCACCTTTGGCGCCCCAAAGAGATTACATTTAGGGCTGAAAGTCAGTGCTAAAGTTGGCGTTAACTACGACGACTATAGCGCCAACTAATGAATCAAAAATAGAAAATTAAAAATTCCTGCCTGCATTAAAAGCCTAAAATTCATTATCCTTTTAATCTCTAAAGCTCCATATATCCTTTGCATTTGAAAGCCAAACCTTCGTTTCTTTATTGAATTAAAGGAAAGCAGTGAAAATTTTTCTTCAGTTTCCTCCAAAAATATTCGAGCATAATCTTTAACATGGAACAATTAAAATTCAATGCTTTAACTTGAGTGGAAATTGATGTGTTGTATTAAGTTTTGGATGAATTTATCATTTCCTTCAGGGTTTTGAGAGATCAAAATTCACGCTACAATTCGACACTACATTTCACGCCTGCAACTTCCTCTCTATAGTAAAGGTTCAATTTTAGCACTTGTTTCTTCTTTTTATAGCTTTTCCCCTGCCTTTTGTACTCCTTATCATACCTAACAATTGTTTTGTATAGAATTATAGAACCATTGAATGTTTATTTCTAGAAAATAATACGTTGCAAGCAAACAAATTCCCTCAAGTTGAAGAAGAAATTCCAGAAAGAGAGTCATTCAAGGTAAAGCTTTCTCATTAATCACCCATTTCTTTTAAAGCACCCATTTCTTTTAATTTCTTTGATTGGTGGCTTGCTTTCATACCACAAAACAAAACTTTCATACCAAAAACTAGACGAAAACTTTCATACCTGGTAGTGTGTACTTCATTTGCCTCCATAGACTAGACAAAAATAATTTGCCCTAGGTCGCCTCAAAATGTCAAGCAATAGAGGGAAGGGAGCAAAGGGAGCAGACTCTGGCCACAATGAGGTAATTCATTGTCAATTTATATAATTGTAAATGTTTCCATTGTTTCTTTGATTTTTAGTTTTTAGTTTTTTATTTCTAAATTAAAAGAAGAAATTTATTATATATATATATAGGGACATGAGACTGACAAAGATAAGGAGGCATTGGCTTCCATATTGGGGGTAGAGGCAGTGAACAAATTGGATGGTGTGGACTTGACAATGCTTGCTAGATACATAGAAAAAATGATCTAGTAAATCCCCTAAAACATTGCAACCAAATCAACTGTGTCAAAGGGAATGAATTGATTCCTCAACTAGTCCTGGATCAAGCAAAAGATCCAGGAGGAAATCAATAACAATAAACTCTAAGAATGTGGAACAGGGAGCAGAGACTTCCAATGTCCGAGCCACTCTTGGGACACAGACTTCTTCCACCACGCCATGTTTTGCATCTTGCATTGGTAGCTACGATACCAAGATAGGATACGATGTGGTTTCAAGGGAAGTCTGAATGATAGATGCTAGAAAAAATTTGTGAATAGGTTGAAGGAATCATGCCTTCAACAATTCAAACACCATCTACATTTGCCAATCTCAAAGATACCCATGCACCTGCAAAAAGCAATTATCCATGACATGGAGACTAAATTTAGCACAGGTTGGTCCGTAAAGAAGATAAAGCTATGAATGTCTCAAAACTGCAAGAGATTTTGGTGCAACCAAACAAACAAGATAAAAAAAACTCCCTCCCAAGCTAAGGCTCAAAAAAAGGCCAATTGATGTAAGTGTGAAAGTATGGAAAGAGCTTGTAAAAGCATATGAGAAGTTTGATGCATGGAGGAAGTCTGATGAGGAAAGTACGCAGGTATTTGAATTTGCTCATAAGATTATATCAAATTTATTAAACGATTTTAAAATTTTATTTGTGCATAGTTAAATTGAATTAGTATACGTTTCAGGATAAGGTCTCCAAGGCTAGGCTTGACAAACTTCGTGCCAAAAATCATAGTGGCCAGAAAGGTTTACAGGCCTTGATCTATACATTTGTAAGTATATTTAATATGTTAAATGATATTTTTTTATTTCCTAGGAAAAAGTAAATGATTGCATATTAATTAGTTTAACTAGTCCATGTGCCATGTTTTTATAGGAGGAGAAATATGGCCGGCATCCAAAACAATTTGAAAAGGAAATGTTACAAAGCAAAAAGTGGACTGTTTTTGTAATCTGGATGGAGAACGAGGTATCAATAGTTGACTTTCAATAACTTAGTTGGATATTGTTGTGTTAATATGTCAATTTGTATTTCTTGTGTTGAGTTGTTTATTGGTGTGTAGGATGAGTTCTAAAGTGCTTCTCTGTTGGCCCTAGATCCCACTCAATTGTCCCATTATTTCATGTTGAGGAAAAAAATATTGTTTGCCTTAAAGGGTAGTGGGTGATATTCATGCCTTATTTTCATCACATCTTTTAATTAATGACCATGGTCTTTTAATATCTCTTAAGTGTCCTCATTTAAGTTATGAGTTGTATCATTTGAGTAACTTAGTCCCATGTTGATTTGTTTTATCTTCTTTTCTCTCAAACATGGTATCTCAAGGAGTGCTTCCTTGTGATGCAGAGTAGGGGTGGTTTCAAGATTTCAACATCTCACAACAAGATTTGGTGTTTTCTTGCTCATAACCTTCAGTGGATGCAAACTAGGTTTCAACCCCTAATGGACCATTTATGCTTCAATAGGTAAATCAACACCAAGAGGACTCTCAATTGAATGGGGATGACAAACAATAACTGTTAGGAATGCACAAGAACTTAGGGCTAGCAAACTTCAATTGTTCTCTTGCCAAATTGACTCTAGGCCAAGTAGGACATCAAATTGGCTTTTTCTGACATAACTTGCAGAGCAGACCTCAAACCCACAATCTAAAAACTATTTTGAGTACCCTTTTGGGAGTCCTTCAACATATCCAAAACTTAGGTATAGTTTTTTTTGTAACACAAGGCTCTAGAATTGACTATCCCATTTGACAAAAGGTCTAATTAGGCTTGTTCAACTAGGTCACCACAAGGTCTTCAACCCCTTAGTTTCCAAACTTCATGCCAATGGTTCAAACATGTCTTATGACATCTATCAACACCATTCCAAGCAATTCCAACCACTGTTTAAGAGTTCTACTTCAAACCTTAACTCCTATGCACTTCTATTCCAAATACATGAGGTTAAATGGACTAGGGCATCACAAAATTTGCACATAACACCATCCCCTGCTCCTGTAACATTGTGAACATGAAATACACCCTACCTACATCCATTCCACTAAGTTAGAGGCCTTTTCACTGGTGAAATGGAGAGAAAAGCATTATTTTTAGTCAAAGCACACCCTTGTAAGGGTTTCAAACCACTTTCAATAAATCTACCCTAACTCACTTCAAACTTAATGAAATCAAATGAAATCAATTGCAAAGAACAAGGATTCAAGGCACCATTAATTTGAATTGATGTTTGACTACTTCCGTGTCGTACAGAGCTGTACAATATAGTTTAGCAACAAATTAGGCTTCCAAAACGTAGAAACATGGCACCTTGTTATTCAAAATTCAATTTTTTACAATTTCTAACTCTTGTTCCAATGTACACAAGTTCTTTTAAAACATTCCCAAGCATAACCAATTGTTTTCCCACGAAAAACCAAAACCTAACCGTTTAGCTTCCCCAAAAATGCAAAATGCAAAAGTTGCTTTGACAACTTTTACAAATTTCACCAAATTGACTCCAAAATGACCCAACTGACACATAAAGACATAAAACATGGTCTTAAAGACCTTATTACAAATAAAATGACTTCACCACACCAAAATACTAACACTCTGCTATTTTTACATTAAGACCCAGGTGCCCTGCACCACCTTGGTATCTCAAGGAGTGCTTCCTTGAATTCATGTTGCCATTCTACTAAGTGATCCACATGCATCTTTGCCATCCTTCCTCAGGATGCTTCCATTATTTTAACATGTAAGAATGTTTTGATGCGTCTTGGTAGGCATCATATAGATCTAACACATCTTTGTAGAACTCCTTTTGCACCAAGGTCAAGTCATCATGGATTTCTAATGCATATTCCATGAAATCACCTATGTCATACCTTGTAGCCTTGTAGTATTCCACTTGATGTTTCAAGTGCTCAATTTCCTTCTTATGCCCTTCCATTTCTCATGTCATTTTAAGGATGTTTGATTCATTTGCTTATGTTGTGGAGACCCTAGTAGTAGCCCTAGCCACTAGATCCATATCATCTACATCCATTACCATTTCTTTCATGGCTTCATTAAATCTCAAGAGTATAGTATGGCATGCAACTTCTTGATCAATAACATGTCAGGTACATGCTTGGAAAAAGTAATCATCTCTCTCTCTCTAATATGTTATGTTTTCATAATTAGTATTGGTACTGGTGAAGCCTGTGGTGGAATGGGGTGGTGAGCACCCAATCCATCTACCAAGGTGTCCAGGTGCGCCTTGGCCTGCTCAAGAGCAAAATGGAGATCGTGGGCCGAAGAAGTAGCCCAGGCTTCTTGCCGATTCTAAGCCAAGAGGGTCCATCCCAGAATGTTTTTGAGTGCCCAATATGGCCTGACCACTCTGGAGGGATCTGCATATTCCTGTTGCAATGCCAAATAAGTAGCCTCATGGTTGTCAATCTCCTCACAAATGTGGATGGGGATGCTTGGGTTGTAATCCTCGTAGAATTCCCAAGACTGATAACTATTGCCTCTACCTCCTTGCCCCATGCTACCGCGAACCACTCTTTGTCGTAGACGAGGTGCCATGACAGGCTCCAGAATGCCACAAACTATAACCTACACTGAATTGGTAGCTCCCATCACCAGCTCCACTCAAATTTGAAAGAGTATCTGTCATCCCCATAATGAGCCTCAATCCATTGAAAAGGGGAGGCCCAAATCCAATGCATAAGACATCAAAGCGTGTTGTCTAAAGGAACATTTACTCGCCATCGCCGCCAGTGCTGGAGGGGAGAAACAACATCCCACATAGAAGTGAGGGGCATTAAAAATTGCTGTTAGATGGACTGGTGGGCTAGGTGCCCATGTACCTTGGTTTGCTACGTGCTAGCTGTCTCGAGATTGTGGTCACTGGTTGCTATGAGGAGGGGAGGGTTAGTTTCTGGCACAATTTGCGGACAAACACCCACATCCGGGGATAACAGTCTTATGATTGTGGTGAATGCTTGGGTGAATTAATACCTCAAAACACACTGTTTAAGACTTTAAACTTAGACCAACACCTACAACCAACTAAAATCAGCAAACAAAGATGACATGTGAAATGTTTGACAATAGTCCTCACTCAAAAATGTGGTATTAAAAGGGGTAGAAAAATTAAAATCAGTGGGAGTGGTATTAAACAATAGTAAAAGTTTGTTTCTGTAGTAATTTAATAATTATAACTGAGTATAACTAATATCCCTTGCTTCACTATTTCAGGCCAAGCATGAGAGCAGAATCATGGTTCTGAAGGAGAAGCTCCAGAGGATTTAGATGCTTGCTGTAAAGATGTACGTCTTACCTTACAAAGGTTAAATTTGGTCATTATGCTTCAGAGGAGATTTCCTGAGATGGGTGGTATCTAGACAGTGGTGCCACATGCAATATGACAGGGGAATGTGATCTATTTCAGCCACCTAGCTTAATAGCTACTAGATGCTTGGTGAGGTGTGGGATCCACACAGAAGGAGCAGTCGGTAGAAGAGAGGGTTCAATTATTTTTGAGTTAGAGTTAGGCTGGACTCTAGCCTTTCATCATGTTCAATATGTTCCTCGTCTGAGATATAGGAGAAGAAGATATATAGACCAGTTAACTCTCAAAGGATCTTCAAGGCAAACATAATCATATATAGCACAAAATATAGAGGGTTGAAACTTAAGGTTATGTAATAGAATTTACAGTTGATAGTTAAATTGTATAACAAATTTTTTATGATCTTTACTAACGTTTATTAGAATTATTGCATGTTTTACATCATTGGAATGACATATTAGCTATAACTTTTTTGAAATTTTATTATGGTATGTGCACTTTGATATGATGTAATATGATTATGGTTTCGTTTCATATGTTGTAATTATTGACGAGTAGGATTGCACCCGTTATGCAAAGCTGTGAAGCTTAGCAATCATGTGTAACATGGGATCAGACTCAGGCTGTGGGTGACCTATGGTGAACTTGAATCTCTAGATTATGGGCTATTTCCCTTGTTATCTTCAATGGATTTATGGCTTTGATATGAAAAGGGTTGAAAGGATCTACTAAAAGTGCTAAAACTGTAATCTAAAGTGTGGTGATGCACCTAATTTGATGAAAAATTACAACTCTAACTCACAATGGATCCCAGAAAATCTATCCACACAATCCACTTTTGGCAATGTGATCACAAAAATGATTCTAAGGAAGGCTAGAAACAACTTTCTTTTTGAAGGAAAATAGAGTTCTCACAACATGAAAGAAAATTATTCCAATTGCACAACCTAAGACCTATGATTTCAATGTTATTCAATACATGCAAGTACAAATGAGACAATGATTTTAAAGGTTCTGATATTAAACACAATAAAATATCATCAAATCATTCACAAAAGTAGCACTAATGAAAAGGTAGACACTTGATTTAGCTAAAAAATAAAGGAACAATTGCATAAAAAAGACAAAAGAATAGAACTTATAACCTGCTATAATCTCTATAAATTTGTAAAATATGAGTTACAAAACCTTCTTCTCTCAGCAATGTGTAAGAGAGCAAAAATGCAAGAACTAGAAAAACCTAAGTTTTCCTTACAATATATAACATGCTCTCTCCAAGAGACCTAGAAAGCTCAACTGTAGTTAACTGCCTCTAAAAATAAGTTCTCAAAACTGATCCACGAGCAAGCAAGAAAATCCCTAAAAATAAGGGATATAACTATCCCAAAATGAGCAAAAATAGCTCCAAACTGTTCTCCTCTATATGTTTGACCAAAAGGTGGACCAAACTCTCTGATTTTGACCTAAAAACCATGCAAAAAGCTCCAAAAGACTTCAGTTAACTCTATCCTCCAAATTTGCATGATTTTGGGATATGTGAGCAAATAATAAAGTAATTAGGATAGTTACTTTACTATGAGTTTCAATTTGTCTTATCTTCTTGATTTTACAACTTGTGACAAAATAATAAAGTAATTTATAATTATATTACTTTATTTCTTGTTTACATTTATCTAGTTGTAAAATCATGCAATTTTGAATGCATTTGCCCCTTAGAAGATTACAAAGCAAAAATAACTCCTTATTTCTCCCTTTGGACTTACATGATTATATTAATGCATGAATGATGATAATACAAATTAAGCCTTCATGCATGCAAAAAGATCTCCATTTACCCCCTTATGTCTCCCATGCAAAAAACATACTACATCATGCAAAAACACCTTATAACTCCCTTTGCATGCCTTATGCATTTCACACCATGCATCACTTGTCATATATAGCACCTTATCACTCCATGTGTAATCATTATCCATGCCCTCCTTCGAATCATTCTCCTTTGACTTCAATTTTACCTCATACCTTAGCAAAAATTAATATAAGGAACTCAGCCTTAACTCTTCATCATTTGTTTTGACTTTGGAAAAATTAAAAAGGCAAAATAAATCATGCCCTAATAGGCCCCTGTAGCGTGAGATATTCAAATCATTAGGTTTTATTAAGACTTTAAGTTATTACCATGGTGAAGGTTTAGATGACAATATTTTTTGTAAATTGAAGTCAAAAATGAAGAAAAGAAAGCTTTAAGGCATCGACCAAAAGTAGGGAAAACCCTAATCTTTTGTCATTTTCACTCTCTTTTTGCTACTCCTCTCTCAAGTTGTCACCATGGTTTCTTAGGGTTTGAAGTTCCTTCATTTCTCTCTGCAATATCTCTCCAGTTTTTGATGGTTTCTCCATGCTTATCTGATGAATCTTTGACAGGGAAAGAAGGTGAGCATACTTGTCATATTTTGAAACATTTTCTTTAATTTTCTAATGCACAAAAAGGCCTACAGGCCGCAGCCTTTGAGTAGTCTCTTCCTCATTTGTTTTATTCCTCACTGTGTTTTACTGTTCTCTCTGTATGGGGCCGCCATGGTCAACTGTTTGAGCTCTTTTGAAAGCAAATAAAAGGTGAGAAACTTGGGTGAAAACCCACTGCTTGTAGCAAGAGTTCTTTTCTGCAACACTGAATAAGGTAATGCTTCTTTTTATCTTGCACCATTCATGATTTTTTTTACTTTTTCTTCATTAGAAATGTTGAGGGTTTGCAATAACCTTTGTGGGTTTGGTAGCTTTAAAAAAAAATTCTCAAAGGCCGCGGCCATGCTCACTGTATACATGGAATCTTTGTATTTTTGGTTCTTTTTGAAAACAAAAGTAAAAGCAACTCTATCATAGGTAAAATAAAAAGTCTATGAACATCCATGGTGATTTGGAGCATTTTTCCAAGTTTGGTGCCATGGAGTGTCTCCCCAATGGTCATTTTTTGAATTTTGGTGCAGGTTTTCGAGGCAATGGCATTGTATAGGAGTTTGTCAGGGGTTAGAATCCTCAACCTGGAAAGCACTATGTTGATGTGGTCAAATCTTTGAACCGTCGACCGCCTTTACATTCACAGGAAAGTCTTTTGTGTGAATTTTTTAATGGATCCACTTCCAGCAAGACTGGGTCACGTCATCAATAGAAGCCTTGTGGATCTTATTTTGATTTTCATCGTAAAACTCAAAAGAAGAAGAATAAGCAGAGGTGGTTTCAAAGAAAACCATCAAACAAAAATACTTCTACCTCTAGGGTTTTGCCAAATCTTTATTGGGTTCCAAAAACCAGCTTCTCTCCTTCAGCCTCTTCTGCTTCTATAGAGATTCCAGATGATCTTTTATTACCTCATATTGAAGATTTGGAGACAAAAGCATTGTGTGGCAAGTTGTCCAAACCCTCTCTTCAAAACTAGGATTTTGACTCCTAGGCTAAGACCAATTGGTTTGATCTGGCACATATTTTCTTTTTAACACAAGGATAAAGGTGTTTTTCTAGCAATTTTGAATCCATAGAAGCTAGGGATTTTATTCTTGGCTTTAAAGCATGGTTCTTTTTGGGTAGAGGAATTGGGCTCCACATTTGGACCCCAAACTTTGATCCTAATTCTTCTTTGCTCAATATTCACCCTCATTGGGCCCATTTTGTCAGCTTACCTTTGGAGTACAAAGACCTAAAAATAATTGAACTAATGGAAAATAAGTTGGGTGTTTTTTTAAAGCATAATCATGATTCCTTCAATGATCTAGAGAAACCAATAAGGATTTGTTTTCTTTTTTATCCTTCTGTTTCACTTTTGTTGACTTTTAAAATCTCTTCCTTTTTTGGAAAATGGGTTTAAGATATTCTCTTTGAAGATGTAAAGCCGTTTTGCCCTTCGTACAACAATTTTGGGCACTCTTAGGATTCTTGCCCAGTTCACCTTGCAGAGACCTCTATTTCTAAGGATATGGAGGGTAAAATAGACACCCCTTTTGATAGTAATGATTTGGGAGGGGATCTTTTGTTAGGATCTCTAGAAATTTTAGCTAAAGATTCTAAGTTAGAGGATTTAGAAACTCCCTTGGCTTGTGAGGATCTGGTAGGAGAGGATCTTCTTAATAGCTCTCAGATGGGGGTCTCTGATTGCCAGAAGGATCAGCATGTTGTTAGGTCAGACTTTTAGAATTCTTCACCAATCACTTTGAGTTCTGATCTTGCTTTGATTAACTCTTTAGGTGTGAAAGAGGGTGTTTCAACGGAGGCCCAAATTGATTTTGAGGAGCTCTCTTTAGATTAGCCTTTATTGGATTTAGACTCTATAGAGGGTATCAAAATCATTATTTCTGAGGATCTTTCACTTCATGAGAATGAAATTGTTCTAGATTCCCTAGATCAGATAGACCTTGATTTGGTAAAAGCCTCCACCCTGGATGCAAGTATTGAGGATCATGATTCTCTCCAGACAGTCAAGGATGCTGATATTAGCTTGATGGTCAATGATATTCTATCAAAAATTGGCAATGAACTTATGGAAAAGATAGCTAATGAGGTGATTGAAGAGGAAGAGGGATTTGACTTCTCAGAACCTAGATCTATTTCTCAAATAGATTTGAAGGTGTTCGAAGAAAACACCCCTAAATCTAAAAGAGGTAGGAAGTCTAAAGCAAAAAAAACTCAAGAGGAAGTTCAAACAGGGATTCAATGCACCCTTGATAGGCATTTGAGAACGAGGAGAGCCTGTTGTTCTCCTCGAGAGCAATGAAAATCCTTACTTGGAATGTTAGGGGCATTAATGCCCCTAACAAAAGGTGGCTTATTAAGCACCAACTTGATTCTAGTCTGGCTGATATCATTCTCTTACAAGAAACTAAGCTATCTTCTTCTTATGGTGAGCATATCTTCTCTTTCTGACCTAATTGGAAATATCTCTTGGTTGAATCTATGGGGGCTTCTGGGAGCATGGCTATTCTTTGGAGAGTAGGCACAATTTCAATCAATCTCATTGCTTTTAATTCAAACTGGATGTTGTGCCAAGCTCATAACTCTGTCATGAATTTGGATTTCTAGTTTTGCAATGTTTATGGGCTAACCTCTACTCTGGATAAATGTCTTCTTTGGAAGGAACTCACTAATTTTTTGGAGCCTCTTCGAAATGACCTTCTGATTGTTGCTGGTGACTTTAATGCTATCTTATCTCTAGAAGAGAAAATTGGAGGTATTATTTCACCTTATAAAACTATGGAAGATTTTGGTAATTTTGTTATAGAGAATCAGCTAGTGGATTGTGTCCCAAAAAATGGCCTGGCTACTTGGTCTAATAGATGGAAGGACTTCTTGTAGATTACTAAAAGACTTGATAGATACCTCATCTCCCCTATTTGGTTTCTTAAGGACATCTCGGTCTCCACTTCAATTGTTCCTTTCTCAGGTTCTAATCATTTTCCAGTGGACTTTTGCTTTGATATTAAGCCCATGTCCCTCTTCAAAGCTCCTTTTAAATTTGAATCAATGTGGTTTAGGGACAAGGAGTCCCTTCCTTTTTTAGAACAAACTTGGAAAAATGCTCCCTTCATTGTTGGGTCTAGAATGTTTCAATTTACTAAAAAACTTCATTTCCTCAAAACCCAAATAAAACAGTGGAATAAGGTTCACTTCAAGAATATTTTTGTGGAAAAATTTAAGCTGCAAAAGGATCTGATAGCTCTGAATGAACATATCATTGCTAATGGTATGAATACGGTGGACTTTGAAAAAGAAAATTTACTAAAATTCTAGCTCTGAATGAACAAATCATTGCCAAGAGCTTCTTTCCAGAGAGGAAATCTTTTGGAGACAACAATCAAGATAGCTTTGGCTGAAAGATGGGGACAAAAATACAAAAAAATTTCATGCTTCGGCCAAGATTAGAAATCATCATAATTCTATTTGCAACATTTCTTCATCCGATGGTAAGCTTCTTAGTAATGAGAAAGATATTCAAGATGAGGCTGTTCAGTTTTACAAAAATCTGCTTACCTCTACATGTCACTCCAAGGAACCTTTTGATCACTTGCTTGATAACATTCCTTCTTTAGTTTCTCCTAAAGACAATACAATGCTTCTTAGTCCCTTCACGTTGGAAGAAATTAAAGTTGTGGTGTTCTCTATGGCTCCAGAAAAGGCTCCGGGTTCGGATGGTTTCTCTACCCTCTTCTTTCAGAAATCTTGGGATTTTATTGGAAAGGATGTCTGGGTGGTGGTTGAAGAGGCTAGAAAAACTAGAAATATTCTTAAAGAACTAAATAACACCTTTTTGGCTCTCATTCCTAAAAAGAAGACACCTTCCTCCTTTGCTGATTTTAGGCTGATTGCTTTATGCAATACCTTATACAAAATTATCACAAAGGCAATCACTTTGAGATTAGTGCAAATCATATCGAGCATCATTTCTAAAGAGCAAGGTGGTTTTGTGCCAGGAAAAGAGACATCTAAAGGGGCAATTCGTGTGCATGAAGTGATCCATTCCATTCATGATCAGAAACTAAAATCCATGATGTTGAAGTTGGACATGCTCAAATCTTATGATAGGGTAAATTGGTCCTTCCTCCTCAAAGTTTTGTCAAAGTTTAGTTTCTTTGTTCCTTTCTGTAAATGGATTCTTGCTTGTATTTCTGGTCCTAGCTTCTCTATTATGTTGAATGGAAAAATTTGTGGTTTCTTAAGACTTCTGAAGGCATCAGGCAAGGAGATCCTATCTCTCCTTTTCTTTTCATCATAGTGGCAGAGGCCCTGAGTAGATCTATTTGATCAATTGTTGAACATAACAAATAGATAGGGGTCAAAAGCTCTCATTTTCCTTTCCTTGTTACCCACTCTTTTTTTTTTTTTCTGATGATACTTTACTCTTTGGTCACTCTTCTTTATTCGAGGCTAAGAACATAAAGTCTATTTTAGACACCTATAGTGCAGCTTCAAGATAGCAGATTAATCCTCTCAAATCTCAAGTTTTTTTCTTCCACACTGATTAAACACTCAGCAAAAAGTTTGTCAGTTCTTGGGCTTCAAACTAGGTGAACTTCCCTCCCAGTATCTTGGAATCCCTTTGTTTTATGGAGAAAACAAAAAAAATTGGTATAAGGTGTTAGATTTGATCAGAAATAAAATTTCCATTTGGAAAAATAGATGGTTATCTTTTTCTGGTAAACTTACCATGATCAAAGTTGTATTATTTGCCATTCCTGTCTACATGATGTCAGTTTTGAAAATGCCAAGGGGCATTATTGCGGATTTCCAAAAAAATGTGAGAAACTTCTTATGGAAAGGTAATTTGGATTCTACAGAAAAGATGGTTGTCTCTTTAATCTCTTTAGATAAGCTGTGCAAGCCTAAGATAAGTGGTGGAACTGGAATTCAAAACTTAGAAGCTCAAAACCTAGCCTTAGGGGCAAAATTGGCTTGGCATATGTTTCAAAAACCAAATCAGAAATGGTGTAAAATCATGTAGACAAAATACTTAGATTCTCAAGACCTAGAAAGAATCTTCACGGTGGCCAACCCTCGTATTAGCTCAAAAATTTGGAACTTTATTGTGAAATGTAGAGAATTTATTCTCCCTTTTCTCTCCTAGGAAATTCATGATGGAGAGAAAGCTCCTTTTTGGGAAGATTCTGGAATGGATACACTAAATTGGATTATTTTCCCGATCTTCAACAAGCTAAAGATTTTCTCTTCCTTAATTGGGGAACTCATGTGAAAGACTACTTAGTCCTACATGATGATCAAAATGGTCTCTTCAAAAAATCTGTCTCCTAGAAAGATTTTTCAAATCTTAATTTCCCTCAAAGTCAGAAAGCTCTTCTCTCAAAAGTTTTAATGAATAAGAAGATTTTCCTCTCTTCTAAATCAGATAAATTGTTCTGGTGCCCTTCTAAATTAGGTTCTTACTTAGTAAAACAAGGTTATCTCTCTTTGGTCTCTTCTCCTATTAAAAATGCAGAGTGGCCTTCTCATTTATGTTGGGGCAAGGCATGTCTACCGAAAGTTGGGGTCTTTTCTTGGTTAGCCTTGAAAAACAAGATTCTCACTAGTGATCGATTGGTAAAAATTGGTCTGGCTAATCCTTTCAAATGTCTCTTGTGTGGTCTAGATTTTGAATCTATTAATCATCTTTTTCTCTTGTGTCCATTTGTTTTGGACTGTTGGAACTGGTTCTTTGAGAAAGTAAATTGGTTAGCTCCAATTCCAAACACCCTTTTGAATATGTTTCAAAGTTGGCCCATCCTCTTCAAAAATTATTTATTCTCCTCCATTTGGGATGTGGTTCCCTCTATTATCACTTGGAATATTTGGCTTGAAAGAAATATGAGGATCCTTAGAAAAGAAATTTTATCTCAGGAAAAAATGATTTCTAAAATTGAAATCTCCATCTCATTATTGGTCATGACACAGGTTTATGGAAATTTGGAAGCAGCCTTTACAGTTTGGGATGATGCCATGCTGAAAAAGTGGAAGTATCTTCATGTTATAACTCTTGGTTGCCTTGGTTCAAAATCTTCAACTTCCTCTATTGTTAGGAAGAATGTTCATTAGATTCGACCACCTTGTGGTTGGATTAAAATAAATGTTGATGGGGCCTCTAAGGGAAACCCAGGTAAGTCTGGGATTGGCTGTGTGGTCAGAAATCATAATGGAAACCTTTTGTTTTCCAAAGCTTCTGGGGTGGTTGATGGGACAAATAATGCTATTGAAGCTCAATCCTTTCTCTTAGGAATTTAAATAGCAATAAGGCTTGGAATTAAACATCTAATTCTAGAGGGTGACTCCCAAGTAATTGGTCATGCTTTTAAATTTTTTTTTTTTGATAATTGGATACTTAGTTATATTCTTAAAGAAGCATGGAGTCTTCTATCACATTTTGAGGGTTTTCTTTGTACACATACTCTAAGAGAGGGAAATAGAGCTTCGGACATCCTTTCAAATATTGCATGTCTTCTTAAAGGATAGGATTTGATGGAAATTCATCAAAACAATATTGGACAAATACCAGATTTTCTGAAGATTATCAAAGAAGAGATGACTTTAGGTTCATAACGGTATGTTTTTTCTAATGGTTTGCTTTATTGACAGGTTTGCTCTTGTTTTTGAACCTCTTTGCTTTTTGGCTCATTCTGTTGCCTCCAAGTGGCACTGCTCTCTCAGCATCACACACATTTTGTTCCAATGGGTTCATTCATTTTTTAGTATGATATTTGATGTGAATGGATCTTTTCACTCTTAGTTAGATCTCACCTATGTCTCCTTTATGGCTTTGTCTGTTTCGAAGGTCTCATCACCATTATTCTGGTTCATGTGCACCTCTTTATATTATGACAATAATGGTGGCTTCTCCATCATTCTTCTCCTGTTCCAATTTGTGTAGCTACTGGAAAATGTCTCTTATTCCTCGTAATGGGTGTATCTTCCTTCCGGTTCAGCAATGGGAACAACCCCTTCAAGGCAATATCAGTTTTGAACTTTCGGCAAGGGCATTTAAATTATTTGATGAAGAAATCAAAGATGCACTGGTGGAGGTTTGTGACAAAGAGTTCTTCTTCCAATCTAGGGTATCCTTTGCCTCTCATTTGGTTTCTCATTTCTTATCAAATGCTATGGACGTTTTCCAAAATGTCGACATGGTTAAACATCTAGTTGCCCTGTTTGTGCATGAATATCTGATACCTGAGGCCAAATTGTTTAAGGCTTTCACAAATTACAATCTACATGATGGGTCAGCTCTAATAGGTGGTTTGTTCCTTTAGAATGATCTTATTAAGAAACCAAGCTTCAACTATGTGTTCCAATCAATGATCACCAGCTTGCAAACTAAAAACAGAGAGTTGTTCGATAATTCTCTTCAATCCCATAAAATTGCTTTTGGTCATTCAAGGCATGAGAAATATGAAGAGGTCTTTAATAATTGGAATTTTCTGATTCACTTTCAACCTCCAGTGGATCCAGCTATGGTCAAGGAAAATCCTGCTGCTCTTCATGGATTTTGGGTCATAGATCTTAATATGGGAAATGCTTAGTGTTCTCTGCTAAGGGTCTTTTTTGGTTTTCGGCTCCTCATATTGAATATCTAGCCATTTGGGCTTCTCTTTTATCATTTTCTTATGGATCTTTTTGATCATATCTTGTCCTAGAGGGCTTTTTATTGTAATATGTAAATATTCTTACTATCTTAATATAATATTATGATGGTATGCATCCTTAATGATAAAAAAAACTCTATCATAGGTAAAACCTTAGTAGGGTTTCACCTACTCCTCCACTATGCGTTACAAATAGTGTTGTTCCTTGGTTAGTGGGGATAGACAAAAGAAATGACCTTAATTTTATATTGCCTGCTGCTCCATTTTGACTTATATATACTATAGATTCTGCATTTCCTGATGAATATTGTAGAATGAGTTTGAAATATATGCTATCCTTGTATCTCCTGTATTTAGATCTGTGACTTTTGTTATGCCTTTCCTCTCTCCTATAGATGTAAATAAAAGAAAATGACTATCTTTGCTTCTCATGAAATGTTGACTGTATCTCATTTAAAAAAGGATGAGACCTATATACTGTTGATAAACTTAGTAGACCCTATAGAGATTCTCATCTTCAAGCATCTGACAGTTATCTTTTATGATGCTCTTTATCTCCCTTTGATGTCATTATGAGTTCCTCTTGACTCCTATAGCATGTGATTATATCTTCATCTACTCTTTCTTCTCTCCTTAAACCATGACTGATGCTTAGTTGTTATCTCCATGCACTTGCGGTGTTCTTATGATGAAATGCTCCTCTTATAGGTAAGTAGGACCCCTTACTGTGTTTTTGTGCCTTCATGTTCTTCTCATCACTGGTCTATGTAACTTTACTACCCTCTCCTTAATAATATGTTGTTATATGTTTATCTTCTTAAGGCAGTTAAGACAATCTAATATTATGATTCCTCTTGCATATCAGAAAGTTGTCAAGGCATTACACACAAGTTCAAGACTGATTCTGGAATATATTATTGCCCTTCAGCCAATATCATGCTTTTTGATTGATAGGATAGTCATCTTGATGATTGATTTTGTCTTTCTATATCTTTTTAAAGAATTGAAAAGAAACCCTACATCTCATTCACAACAAAATGGTAAAATACCTGATCTAAATTGTTGTTTCATGATGCCTCTTGATGGTAACACTCTTAATGGGACTGTTCTGTCTTGAAGGCTATCTCTGGAATATCTGGTTTATTACTGACTTTCAATCAGAATATACTTTTATTTCTTTGATCTGAAAGTCCCCTTTCTTATCCTCTCTTGGAACAAGGGGTAGCATGCTAGGCTCAACCCTTGTGGGAGCCACATGTTCTCCACATGCTATAAAATGAATCAACAACATAATTTCTCCTATACCTGCACAATGAACAAACAAGTTAGCATAAAAACATACCTTTGGAAGCTAATTGATCTCTCTCATGGTGATATGATTTATTGGACATGTATGATGATGATCCAATTGTATCAATGCATAATGATTGCAAGTTTATTTATTTGCTGATAAGGCATATGATGAACTTGTATAGCTGGAGCTTCTAACAAAATGTTTCTCCAACCTTGTAGACTTATCATCGTGATCAGGGGCTAGAGGCTAAAGACATGAAAACCAAGCTGCCAGACAAGAGAATCAACCTTCATGATAAGGCATTGATGGATATCACTTTCCTCATGTGTTCTTTTCCTTTACTTTATCATCAGATGTATAGCTTGCATGCTTTGTTACATTGGCTCAGTTTAGTCATTCCCACGGCTTGTGTGGGACATATTTAAACATTCTCTTGAATATAATCAATTATTTTACCTTATGCAATGATTTATGTATGTTTTTCTTTTTGAATCAAATGCATAGGATAAAAACAACTGAATCTGCTTTAAAACAAATGTTTAAAACATAATGATGAAATGACAGTTTATAAATACCTCTTTTTTTTATACTAAAACATAATGAATAATCAACAACTAAAACATGAAATCCATTATTCCCTCCATTCTTGAATGTCTATTTTCTTGACTGTAGATATCTTTACTTATCAGGATAGTTTGATAGCCCAACATGAGTTGTCATATGATCTTGGCAAGTGATTTTGCACTTGTTTTCTATCAAGACAACATGCATCTACTAGATGAGCCTGCATAAGCAAAAAAATTTGTACCCCTTCTAAACAATTGATGTTTAGACCTTGCTAAATTAGGTGTGAACATAATTTAGTAATAGTAATATTAGATACATAACAGAAAAATAAATTATTGCATGAAATAAATAATAACTTTTCATTTTAAATGTTTTTTTTCAGAACACGGGTCTTCCAGAAGATCAAGATGATCCTCATGATATAGATCTAGAATATGTTGGTTCTAGTATAGATCACATTGTAGAGGATGATGATGATGTAGATATAGAAGACACTGAGGCTGATGATGATGATGATGATGATGATGATGACGATGACGATGATGATGATGATGATGATGATCACGATAGTGATGATGATGATGATGAGATAGTTGCTGGTAGTAGCCAGTGACATTCATGATCATATAGACTACATCATGGATCATTGCTGATATATCGTTATGATGCCTCTTTTCATGGTTACTATCATATGTATCATTTTCATGGCCTGCAGTACCATATTATTGAGTTGTATCATTTTGACATGTATCATTTTGACTTATATCACTTGGACATGTATCATCTTGACTTGTATCATTTTGAGTTACATAATTTATGATTTGTGCATGTATCATTTTGACATGTTATTGATCTACTGGCATATTTTAGTTATATATGTGTTGGGATAAGGTGTCATTAACCT
Source organism: Cunninghamia lanceolata (assembly GCA_027924645.1). Lineage (NCBI taxonomy): Eukaryota > Viridiplantae > Streptophyta > Pinopsida > Cupressales > Cupressaceae > Cunninghamia > Cunninghamia lanceolata. Next base: position 7,196,857 of record BSBN01000016.1, read on the forward strand.
TATAAATCCCATTACTGTATTATTCCATTTATTATTTGTAATTACCCATAAGGGATGTACATTTTTCACCAGCAATGGTAAAAATTATTTACTGTCCACGGTAATTACAGAGTTACTTCACGATAAGTCCCAGAGTTATTAGCAGTAGTTATGGGATTTCATTTACTATGGTAAATGGTAATTGGTCAAAGTGGGGTGCACATGTGGAGGAATAATCTATTTTTAGTGTTATGATGCATGCCATAGATGTTGTAAGAAGGTGTAAGAGATTCTATGACAATTGTAAGTTGTCATAAGAATCTATGACACTTATAATAGCATATGACACATCATAAGATGCTGTAAGTGGTTATTTTTGTCCCCAAGGTGTTTAATCTTGCATGGGCACATTTTTCCATGTGTAGGATGCATGTATGATAGCATTTATGACCATGTAAGAGCTAACTATTGGCCATGGACACCCAAGGTTGTGTTGACTCTTGACAAGTGTTATGAGCTTGTAAGAAGTCATTTCATGTCTTGAGGTTGTGTAAATTGTATATAAACCATAGCATAGTAGATGAGATGCATAACGGTTACAGGTACTCAGGTGTTTCCAAAATGTTGTCGGATTGAATACTTGTGGAGAGAATTGTGTAGTTGATGTATTGTACAATCTTGTTGAGATTAATACAAAATTGTGCCTCTTTCTTGGTGGAGTTTTTTACCTACAAGCGTTTTCTCCATGTAAACACTATGTCATTATGTTGAGTTATTCATGTTTGACATCTTTTCTGTAGTGGGTTTTATGTTTTATTACAATCTCCATTGTTAATGCACACTTAAGATTGCTGAAATTTATCTTGAATCAGATTTCCATTGAAGTAGTGTTGCTTTCATTTCTAATATTTGGTATCAGAGCTTGGCCATCTTTGACTCTTGGGTGGTAGTGTGGAAACTGTAGCTACAGTGGGAGATTTGGTTGTGTTTATTTTGTAGATCTTGTGTTGTTATTTTGGCTGGATCCACCGTTGCACCAACCTCTTGATTGGACATTGAGAAGTTCAATGGAACGAGGTATGAGTTATAGAAGCTAAAAATGGAAGATTTGTTGGAAGAAAGAAACCAATGGTTGGTTGTTCAAAAAGAGAAGAAACCTAACAATGTCTCTCAAGATGAGTGGGATAGACTGGATAAGAAGGCATGAGGAACCATTCAGTTGTGTCTTTCAGACTCTATCCTATTGAATGTTGCAAAGGAGGAGACCGCACACAAGTTGTAGAATCAGTTGGGTGAGATCTATCAAGCCAAGACTACGGTAAATAAACTTTATTTAAAAACAAAATTGTTTTCCATGAAAATGCAAGAAGGTGAATTAGTTGCAGAACATTTAAATTATTTTAAATTGTTATGGGTGTGTGCAAGATCATCCTGGGCCAAACAGTGGTAATAGAAAAAAAATTGCGTTTTTACTTAGCCAAATTCGCAACTTGGAAAAGTTTGACTTTCATATGTTTTGAAATGGATATCTGTTTTGGTTAGGATACCAAACCAAAATGGATATCCATTTCAAAACAGATATCCATTTTTTAGAAATACAAAATGGATATCCTTTTTGAGCAAGCCAAAACGGATATCCATTTTTCTTCCCCCAATTCAAGGCTTTGGTAATGACTTGGAGAGGATAAATAACTATTTGAGCAGTAATATGAGATTTCATTATAACAATCTTCTTCTTCATACGCTTCATATTAGCTAGGCCTGCAACTATGATATAAATTATATGAAAGGGAAGACCTAGGAAAACCATTAGGCCAAGAATCCATGTTTAAAAAGATTCAAAACACATTGAAACTAAGAAAGTACACTTCATACAAATGTGCATTCTTGTATGAAAGCAACTTTATCTCACCAAGATAGAAAGAACACATGTTCCTTAAACCTCATGCTTCACCTAAATTGCTTTACCCAATCCTTCATTTGATTTGATTCATGATACATGGTTTGAGAAGGATACACATGATATACCCTTACCCTCTAGTGATAAAATTATGAATGATACTTTATGTGGTGAAGCTACACCTTCATTAATCCTTCATGACATTGTTGTTCCTTGTGATGATGATGATCCTTCATGTGATCTATTAGGACATAATGCAAAGTTAACACGGCATGAAATCTCTTGGAAGGCTAAGCATGGACTATAAGAACATTGAACTAGTTGGATCTGTTAAGCTTGTCATTTATGAAAGAACCTTAAAGGTTAACCTTAATTAGGTAAGGTTATTTTTCATTGTGGTTATTTGTGCAACAATGTGTAAATTAATGTTACCTAAGGATAAATCTAACTATACTAACATTTTAATAACCATGAGAGCTAGGACTAACAATTAGACTAAAAACTTGACAAACAATACAACTTGGACACATATAGGACTTGGAAAATGGAAAAGAATAATTAAATGTGGAAAACAATGAAAAAGTGGTATTAGTTACACCTATGTAGAGAAGTGGTTTAGAGGTTTAGGGGTTAGGGGAATTATTAAGGTTTTAGAGGTTTAGGGTTGCTTGGGTTTAGGGGTTTGGGGTTTACATTTTAAAGAGAGATAGAGAGAGGGGACTGATAGAGATTGGGAGAGGTAGAGGAGACAGAGGGGAGAGATAGGGAGATAGAGAGTGAGAGACATGTCTAGAGACATAGAGAGAGAGAGAGATTGAGAGGTAGAGGGATGATAGAGATAGGGAGATAGAGGTTTAGGGTTGCTTGGGTTTAGGGGCATTATTTAGGGTTTAGGGTTTATGGTTTCAGGGTTAGGGGTTAAGGTTTAGAGGTTTAGGGTTTAGGGTTTAGAGAGATAAAGGACCAATAGGGAGATATAGAGAAGTCCGAGGGGAGAGATAGGGAGATAAAGAGTGAGGGACATGGCCAGAGACATAGGGAGAGAGATTGAGAGGTAGAGGGACAAAGGTGATAGGGAGATAGGGGAGAGATAGGGAGATAGTGGTTTAGGGTTACTTGGGTTTAGGGTTTCTCAGGTTTAGGGGTTAGGGGTTAGGGTTTAGGAGCATTATTTAGGGTTTAGTATTTATTGTTTAGGGTTAGGGGTTAGGTTTAGAGGTTTAGGGTTTATAGAGAGAGAGGAATAATAGGGAGATATAGAGGAGACTAGGGAGAGAGATAGGGAGATAGAGAGTGAGGCACATGGATAGGGACATAAGGAGAGAGATCAAGAAAGGTAGAGGGATGATAGAGATAGGGAGATAGAGGTTTAGAGTTGATTTAATTTAGGGTTGTTCAGTTTTGGGGATAGCTAGATAGAGAGAGAGAGAGAGGAGACAGATAGGGAGAGATAGAGGAGATAGAGGGGAGAGATAGGGAGATAGAGTGTGAGTGAGATATCTAGAGAAATAGGGAGAAGGATTGAGAGGTAGAGGGAGGATAGAGATAGGGAGATAAGGGAGAGATAGGAGATATGGGTTTAGGGTTGCTTGGGTTTAGGGTTTAGGGGTTAAGGTTTAGGGGCATTATTTAGGGTTTATAGTTTAGGGGTTAAGGTTTAGAGCTTTAGGGTTTAGTGTTTAGAGAGAGAGGACCAATAGGGAGATATAGAGTGAGGCACATGGCCAAAGACATAGGGAGAGAGATTGAGAGGTAGAGGAACGATAGTGATAGGGAGATAGTGAGATAGGGAGATAGAGAGATAGAGGTTTAGGGTTTCTTGGGTTTAGTGTTTAGGGTTTAGGGGTTTGGGGTTTAGGATTTAGGGGTTTATGGTTTCTCAAGTTTAGGGTTTAGGGGTTAGGAAATAGGGATTAGGGGTTAGGGGTTAGGAGTTAGGTTTAATCATGCGTTAATACAGGTTGTGGAGTGAGAAAGGGGTGGTATGGGTATGGTTGAATGGAGTAATGAGGTGATTTAATTGGTGATGACCTAGGTGAAGTGATGGGTAAGGTGTCTTATGTGGGATTGCTAGAAAGTGTGATTGGTAATGGTGGGGATAGCTAAATGTCATCTTCTAAGAGTTTAAAGGTGAGGAAAGTGTAAGATGGGGATATGGGATAATCCATCATTTAATTATTATTCAAGGGAGTCTCCTTATATAATGATTATTAATGATGGTGTCGATAGGGGGAATGGAGTCTATGAATGTAGGTGTGGGAATGTGAGCTATGACATTGGGATTATAGTATTAGATGAATAATGGAAAGTACCTAGGCACTTGTCTAGTGATGGAAGGAGCCACATGATCAAATGATGTTTGGGGAAGGGCTTTTATTAGGAAAGTAAGGATTTGGGTGATGGTCTAGAGTTTGGTGGAGAAGAATTTATGAAAAATTTGGAGGTCATTAAAACTAATATTCAAATAGAAGAAGTACAAGAGATGGCTAAGGATAAATGGTAGGCTAAAAATAGGATAACTAGGACTATGATGAGGAAGATGGAAAGAAAAGTCAACAATAGTATGATATAGGGATAGGATTGGAAAACAAGAGTACTACAACTAGGGGTTAAGGTCCAGGGGCATTATTTAGGGTGTAGGGGTTATGGTTTAGGGGTTAAGGTTTAGAGGTTTAGGGTTTATTTTTTAGATAGAGAGGACCGATATGGAGATATAGAGAGTGAGGGTCATGAATAGAGACACGGGGAGAGAGATTGATACGTAGAGGAATGATAGAGATATAGGTAGATAGAGGTTTAGGGTTGCTTGGGTTTAGTGTTTAGGGTCTATGGTTTAGGGTTTAAGATTTAGGGGTTTAGGCTTTCTTAGGTTTAGGGTTTAGGGCTTAGGGGAATTATTTAGGGTTTATGGTTTAGGGGTTAGGGGTTAGGGTTTAGGGGCATTATTTAGGGTTTATAGGTTTAGGGTTACTTGGGTTTAGGGTTTAGGGGCATTATTTAGGGTTTACAGTTGCATGTCAAAAATAGTCTCTCTCTAAATCCATAAACCCTAAATAATGCCCCTAATCCCTAACCCCTAACTCGTAACCCCTAAACACTAAACCTAAGAAACCCTAAACCTCTATCTCCCTATCTCTCCCTTATCTCCCTCTCTCTATCATCCCTCTACCTCTTAATCTCTATCCCTATCTCTCTAGACATCTCACTCACTCTCTATCTCCCTATCTCTCCCTTTGTCTCCTCTATCTCTCCCAATCTATCTCCTCTCTCTCTACCTATATCTATCTCTCCCTATCTCTTACCTCTCTCTCCCCTATCATTCCTATATCTCCCTATCTCTCTAGACATCTCTCTCACTCTTTATCTCCTTATCTCTCCCTTTTGTCTCCTCTATCTCTTCCTATCTGTCTCCTCTCTATCTCTCTCTACCTAGCTACCTCTCCCAATCTTTCTATCTCTTGCCTCTCTCCCCTATCATTCCTATATATCCTATCTCTCCCCTCTATATTTTCCTCTCCCTTATCGATGAAGGAAATGAAAACAAGAAAACTAGGACTCCCTTTCTCAAGTATAGGGTTAAGGGCTTAGGGGAATTATTTAGGGTTTATGGTTTAGGGGTTAGGGGTTAGGGTTTAGGGTTTAGGGGTATTATTTAGGGTTTATGGTTGCATGTCAAAAGTAGTCTCTCTCTCTCTAAATCCCTAAAATCTAAATAATGCCCCTAATCCCTAACTCCTAACTCATAACCCTTAATCCCTAAACCTAAGTAACCCTAAACCTCTATCTCCCTATCTCTCCCTTATCTCCCTCTCTCTATCATCCATCCACCTCTCAATCTCTATCCCTATCTCTCTAGACATCTCACTCACTCTCTATCTCCCTATCTCTCCCTCTATCTCCTCTATATCTCCCAATCTATCTCCTCTCTCTCTACCTATATCTATCTCTCCCTATCTCTTGCCTCTCTCTCCCCTATCATTCCTCTATCTCCCTCTCTCTAGACATCTCTCTCACTCTCTATCTCCCTATCTCTCCCCTTCATCTCCTCTATCTCTTCCTATCTGTCTCCTCTCTATCTCTCTGTACCTAGCCATCTCTCCCAATCTCTCTATCTCTTGACTCTCTCCCCCTATCATTCCTATATATCCTATCTCTCCCCTCTATCTTTCCCTCTCCCTTATCGACGAAGGAAATGGAAACAAGAAAACTAGGACTCCCTTTCTCAGGTTTTGGATTTAGGGCTTAGGGGAATTAGTTAGGGTTTATGGTTTAGGGGTTAGGGTTTAGGGTTTAGGGGCATTATTTTGGGTTTATAGGTTTAGGGTTACTTAAATTTAGGGTTTAGGGGCATTATTTAGGGTTTACGGTTGCATGTCAAAAGCAGTCTCTCTCTCTAAATCTCTAAACCCTAAATAATGCCCCTAATCCCTAACCCCCAACTCGTATCTACCTCTCTCTTGTATCTACCTCTCTATATATATCTCCCTCTATCTATCTTTCTCTCTCTATCGACATCAATCCAATGATGTTAAGGATGTGCTAAATTGATTTGCCACCTCTAGAAAATAAATGACATCAATCCAATGATTGTCTTGGAATTTGAATAGGTATAGAAAAATAAGAGGTCGATCCCAAGTATCACAAGTTTGATCTCAATTGTTGACACAAATATCATCTAATATGTAAGTTACATGAAATGATTTGTTAGAATTTACACCAAAACTACTTGCTTTTGCAATTTTTTTATGACAATTATCTATTCAAAAGTGCCTTTGAAATACTATGAGATACCTTAGTATAAGTAAATCATATAAAAATCATATAAAAATCAAATATATATATCATCATAATCCTATATAAATTTTGAAAATTTGTCCAAAATCTCTCCTTTCATATGATACAGTCTTTCTAAAATTTTGATTGTATTTTACAGCTAAAATGCCTAAATACTAAAATAAAAAACAATGAAAACGATTGGGAAAAAGAAAATGGATATCCATTTTGAAAATCTAAAATGGATATCCATTTTGTAAAATGGATATCCATTTCTTAAAACATAAAAAGCAAAACAGAGTCACATTTTTGCAAACCCGCGGCTTGCAAAACACAGTGTCAACTCTCAAGAACAGATATCAGAGGTGAAGAATGGATATCCGATCCAAAAAGGTAAGATCTTTCACATTTTTTTGTTTGTTTTGTATATTCAAGCAATTTTTTTGGATTTTTATGCTAAGTGGGTATGTTTTATATTTTAATTAGGTAAACTAGATGCACAAAATGAAAACCCAAACCCTCCACCACTAAACCCTCCCCCTCCAACAATAGAAGAGAAAATTCAAAGAAATATTGATCAAATAAGTAGGATCGTAGAAATGTATCGCCGCCACCCTCGATTGTCTACAATGACATTGAATTTAGAGGGAATAATTAGTCATGTTCAAACCTTGTCAACCCAAAATGAATCATTTAGGCAATGGCAAGAAGCCAAGAAGGCCGAATATGCCAACGGTTTGTCATGTGATGAAATCAAAGAATTAGAGATTACAAAAGCTATGTTAGCCTAATACTTTGTCAATCCTAAAACTGGATTGTATGTTGATGTCCATAAGCCCAAGTTTTCAATCAAATGGTGTATTCATGAGGGCATTAGTCAGAACTTTTGAAATTGTTGGTGGATGGTTTTTGATAAACACCCAACAACAATTTAGATGCACCTTTGTATTTCCTTCATAAACTCTATGCAGAGTTCATCATCGATCAACATGTTAATTATTTTGATTTTAGAGAGTTTCAAGGAGTGGGTAAGGGAATGCCTCAAGATAGACCTGGGGCAATGAGACAAGTACAAGGTCCCTATATTCCCCCTCCTGCTATTCCTTCTCCACCCCCAATGCAGCACCCAAACATTTTTGTAAATGAAACACAACAGGGCCTTAGTACCATACACTCTTTGATTGAGAATTTGATTATATAGACGTCTCAGTTTCCACAAGCACGCGATGTTGGTGATGATATTAGATCACCTAGTTTTACTAGACCATCATCATCCACACATGTATGTGTGCCCCATCATTGCATTTATTGCAATCAGTTATGCTTAGGTCCTATTATGGAGAGTAGTGAGCCACTGTTAAACACATCCGAGTATGATCTCCATTCATGAGATGAGGCAATGGGGTCTAGAACTCAAGCTGAGGGGTCAGAGACAAGAGTAGAAGCTACCGGATCAGTGAATCATAAAGAAGGAGAAATGCATGAGCAATCTTTTATATAGGTAAAATTTAAAGTTCAATTTTATGGTCTATTCCATTTGAATATATAAACAAATTTATTAGTACTAATGTATCTAAGTGGGATAACAGTTGATGACAGAGGAGGAGTTGACAGAAGTTCATCATGGAACTTTGTCTGTCATCCAATTTGGCTTGGACTTGCTGATATAATTTGTTCTACACATCACCTTTTTTTTAATGCATTTATTTCTTTGTGAGTAATTATATATTAATTTATATCGTGATGTTAATTTTATTTTATAGTCAATCAAAAATGTGAATGATGTGGCATCTTTGCCAATGGTCTTTTCTCAAAATCCTGATCGACCTATGGGACTATCATTTACAGAACGACTTTATCAATGCCAACAAAGGGTGGAGGTAATTTGATTGAATTGTACTTTAATTGATAATTTAGAAAACTTAAATATTTGATTACATTCATTTAGAGTCTTACATTCTTGTCATTTTGATAATTTAGAGTCCTTCTCAACTGATGTAGGAGGCCTTGATTGTGGTATGTGCTTGTTTTCTAGTAGATAAGTTTTTGTGTAGTGCACTCTAGATTGTTTGTGTAACACAGATAACCTTTTTAAATGTATGCATTTCCTTTTTTGTTTAATAATTATTGTATACGCCTAAAAATGACACAAATCATCCTAAATAAATATTCTAAATATTTATTCCATTCTTCTACCAATTAAATAAATATTCTAAATTTATTTAATCAATTCACTATCCCATAATTAAATAAATTCTATTTATTTAATTAAAATTCTTCTATTTGTCCTTCACAATTAAATAATTATAAATTATTTAATTAAGCCTAATTGCTCTATCCTAAAGTTCTAAATTCAAAATTCCACATCACCTTTTCCACCTCACCTTGTCCACCTCATCAAGTTGCACATGTAATTAAATATATTTAATATTTAATTGCCTTATTTTCCCTCACCCACATGGCCTATTTCTTCTCCAATCAGAGGTTAGTTAACTAATCAATCAAATCTGTTAACTAACCTATCAGTTGAGTCAAATCCTCAATCAATCCAGTCAGTTCCACAATCCACTCTTCTAACTGATCAATCAAGTCTGTTGACTGTTCAGTCAATGGAGTTAACTCTCCAATCAGTTGTCACATCCCCCCTTTTATGTTGGAGCTGGGACACTTGTCACATTTCTACTGGTTGCACATTCCTCAACCATCCTTAGCCGTTGATCTTCATATCTCCTCTCAACTGTTGATTCCCATTCTTCCAAGTCTATAAATGAAGCTTCATCCCTCCATTCTAATGATCCAAGCTTTTTGACATCGTTACTCTACAGAAATATCACCAGCGCGCCTTTGGCACCCACTTGTCATCTACAAGCTTGAGATCACATACTTGCATTGGAGCTCATCTTCATTGCATATCACACCATAGCCGTTCACCATCGACTTCCTCAAACAGCTTTAAAAGATTGCACTCTCTGAGGACTCATCTCATCTGCGAAAGGACGATTCGTGATAGGCGAACAACAGAAGTTTCGAAACGGAAGAGGTTTGCTGTGTTTGTTCATTGCTTTGTTTACTTGAATCTTCTTTGTTTCACTATTCTGTTGATGTTTGGGTCATCTATTATTCATTTGATTGATCACCATTTTACCCTCACATTTTTGGCGCCCACCGTGGGGCCGTTGCCCCTTTATTTCACCATTTTTGAGCTTTTTTGAAGGCAGGTTCCGTACAAGTCCCGCAGAGTCACGCACAGATTAGTTCAGCGCATCTGTTCATTTTTACGGCACTTTTGAAGACTGTTACGGCGCTTCTAAAAATCCTGCACATCTGTGTATTCTTACTGCGCTTTTACAGACTGTTATGGCGCTTCCGTTATAACTGCGCATATGTTGATTGTTACGGCGCATCTGAAGATTGTTGCTGCGCATCCATTAAAACTGTGCATTTATTCATTTTAACCGTGCATACGTTCAATCTTGCAGCGCATTCGTTAGTGCTGCGCTTCTGTTGATCATTTCTGCGCATCTGATCACGGAAGCTACGCATTTGTAACAGACTCAAGTTTTAGTACTTTTCTAGAGGATTTTGCTAACGTTAACCCCTTTGCAGGTGTTTGCTGGAGCGGTTTTGCAGGATAGGCTCGGGTTCAGTTACATGTAGTTGCATCTAATTAGGTCACCTTTCATTTTCTGGGAAAGAGTAAAATGGTTGTTCATTACAAATCTTCATCTAGTCCTAATTAGGGAGGAAGTAACTGGTTTATTTCATGCTTGCATTACAAACACCTTCAAAGTTATTGCTACCTGAGGTTTAAAATTGAACTCATCACTGATCTTGAAAGTTAAAATGAACCATTGCTATATCGTGAGACCTGAATTTCAAAGTTAACAATCTCGTGCTTCGCGGTTTTAAAATTGAACTCATCACTGATCTTGCAGTTAAAATGAACCATTGCTATATCGTGAGACCTGAATTTCAAAGTTAACAATCTCGTGCAACGTGGATTTAAAATTGAACTCACTACTGCTTTCTGGGATTTAAAACTGAACCACTGCAATATTGCTGAAATCACTTCAAAGTTCTGTTTGAGTAGATTAGCCCATTTAGTTTTTATCTTTTAACTAGGGTGGATTAATCAGTGTATTCTGTGCTTGCGAATGACAATAGGCTTATGCTCTCCCCTCTTCTGGGTGATCAGAGTGCCAGACTTGTCATTCTATTTGTTTGACCTTTAGGAGGGGCCTGCCCTTGGATGCATGCTTGTCCAAGCGGGAACGACCCTGAGTGGTAACAGGCTAACGCCAAGCCCTACTGAGCCACTTAAAATAAATTGTGCTTGAGGTGAAAACCTCCTGCAACGAGTGCTGTTATGTTACACCGACGGCCAACCTCCCCCAAAACCCTCTCAGGCGTAACCCTTTGAGGCTAGGAGACTCCATAATGGAGAGTAGCGCCGCCGCACGTGTAACCACTTGAACGGTTGCCCGAATTAAATACCTCTTGTTTTAGTGGCCCAAATCCCTTATAATCCATTTCTCACCTAGGATTTTGTGCTTGCTTTTGTCCAAAATAGAGTCAAAAAACTACAAAAACAATGGAAAACTACAAAGTACTCTTTGTGCTTGCTGTGTTTTCTTGCTAAATTAATTCATATTATCAGATCAGGAAGACCTTTTCCAGCCAAAGAATACCAAAAATAGAGAAAAATCCCAAAAAATTTGCAAAAAAATACCAGAACTGCGCATATACACTTTTCTGCTGCGCATACACAGTGACTTGCTGCGCTTTTGTACCGACTGGCTGCGCATACATACCTTTCTGCTGCGCATATACACTTTTTGGCTGCGCTTTTACAGCGACTTGTTGCGCTTATACACCGACTTGCTGCGCATATACTTTTCCGCTGCGCATTTACACACTGTTACTGTGCATACATACTTCACCAGAGCTACGCTTTTACAGCGACTTACGGCGCATTTACCTATTCTTGCTGCGCATCTGTTTCTGCGCATGCATGACAGTGAGCATTTGCCCTATTTTTGAGAAATTATCGTCAGCTGTTCAGAGTACCCATTTCGGCCTAGTTTCATTTTTCGAGGTCAAAGTCAACCTTGCAGTTAATCTTCATCCATTTCATCCAATTCTCTCTCTTTCGTCGGTCGCCCCAGTCACCTTCTGTCCAAGTCACTCTTGTCCCAAAGTCATTCTGTCCCATACCGATTCGACATAGGTCCTTCTTCGTTTCATTTGTGAATTCATGTAAGCCTAGTAGGTCATAGTACCTTTGCTAGTAGTCTTGTTGAACGACTAAGCCCTACACAGTAAGACTGGTATCAACTACCCTTGCTAGTGGCTAGAGTCTTGTGTCAACCGTCTTACCTGAGGTCATTGGGCGGGAGAACCCTTTGTCCAAAATCTTGTCCTAGATACCCCATTCATTACAGTCTTAGTCGGCACCTTGCCAAAATTTCTAATCCTAGTCCACTTCATCCCACCCCACCTTGCATGGTTCTTACTCGATCCCAGCACAACAAGCTAATTGAAATGGCTGACTCATCCGATCACATCGCCCCACCACGCGATGATGATGAAGAAATTTCTCGTGAAGAATTAGTGGCACACATGCAAGATAGCAAATTCCAACGCCTAGTGGAGAAAGTACTCCTTGAGGACCCCACCAAATATTTCCATCATCTTGCTAGTCTCGGACTCAAACTCCCCGCAGACTTTGACATTAGCTCCATCATGGAAAATGCAGACAATGAACGTGAGAGGGACACAAATGACACAGTCCCACATGCACATGAGAGAGGCACAAGTGACATGGTCCCCCATGCCAATGAGAGAGGAAAACAACCCATAGATCAAAATGCTCCTATGGTGGATGTGAGACAACAAATCGAGAGTCTAAAGCTAGAAATCTCCAACCTTAAGATTGACACAAGTTCCAAGAACTACTCCTTAGAAGATATAGCACCGTACCCCTTTGACAGAAGTTTGGTCATGAAACCATTCCCCTATCAGTTCAGAATTCCGAAATTTGACAAATACAAAGGGAAGGGGGACCCTAGAGATCATATCAGGGAATTCACTGCAGCATGTCTAGAAGTAGCTCACAACGAGACCTACTTAATGAGACTGTTCCCAAGATCTTTAGGAGGTCAAGCTATGGAGTGGTTCTCGCGTCTCCCACCAGGGATCAAAACTTTTGATGAACTTGTCAATAAATTCATAACGCACTTCTCTTACAATATAGAACATGAGGTATCTATGCTAGACCTATGCAACACCAAACAAAAGGGTGGTGAGTCTTTCGCCACCTTCTTACAACGATGGAGACAGCTAGCTAGTAAGTGTTCTTACAACATGCCTGAGAAGCAACTATTGGAAATGTTTGTCCACAATTTGAATCCCGATCTCAGCTATCAGATTCAGATACAATGCCCTACCTCATTCGCCAAAGTCATTGAAATGGGGCTATTCATTGAGAAAGCTATGATCGCTAAAGGAACTCTCAAGCTCTACAAGGACACACCTCCTTCCAATTACACAACTGACAAGTCAAAGTTTTGGACCAAGAACAAGAATGTGGTCAACGATGGAGTAGTGGATGCCAAAGCGGCAGCCCCTAAACAACAACCCATATTCACTCTTAAGGAAGAAGCAAATAACGGTGCACTCAACAAGCCACCCCCTCGGGAACCTAGACCTTGGTTCAATTCAAATCCAAGGAGGAAATTCACACCGTTAGGAGAATCTCAAGAATCGGCCCTCAGAAAGTTGTTGGCTAACAATGAAATTTCTCTACCGCCAACAAGTGACTATGAGCCTATAGTCAAACCTCCCTATTGGAAGGACACAGACTATTGCGAGTATCATCGAGGAAGGGGGCACACGACTAACAATTGCATCCGCCTCAAGAATGTCATACAGGATATACTGGATCAAAGTCAGGGAGGGACACAACAACATACCTCCAATGAATCTCATGTGGCCTACCGGGATCCCCTTCTAAATCACAACAGGCCGTATAACAACAATCACAACAGTGGTCACAACATCAACAATGGTCACAACCACAACAATGGTCACAACGGCAACAACTCCAATGGCTATAACAATAATGACAACAATCGTAACAAGCCAAACCAGAACAGTGGGTCGAGTAATGCTAACTATGCAAGCATTCCCTTTGAGTACACCATTAACTGCATTTCTGAACATGTTCCGCAAGTCAACGTCATATCCCCCAACCAACAACCAGGACCTAACAGAACTGGTTGTAGTATAATTACCTGCAGTGGTAGAGTCACGATCAACACCACTCCTCCAAGGTCGTCACCATCTCCGTCCAACTCCCGCCTATATAATGTCATCGACCAATTGCAAAAAACTCTGGCTCACATTTCTATATTGGAGCTCTTGCATCTATCTCCTTCTCATAAAGAGATTATTGAGAAAGCCTTAGTGGAAACTACTGTCCCCACTAACCTAGCCCAAGAAAAGTTTCAAACCATGGTGGGTAATTTGACCTCCTCCACTTCCATCTCGTTTACAGAGCAAGATGACCTTTCCATGTCTCAACCCCACAATACTCCTCTGCACATTGTCGCATTTGTACACAAGCACCGCATCAAGAGGGTTCTCATTGATGGGGGCGCCGGTCTAAATATTTGCACGTTGAAGCTAGTCCTTGCACTGGGGTTCTCCGAACAGGCAGTAGATCCAAGACAGAAAATTACTATCAAGGCCTATAATGAGGAGGAACGAACCACAAAGGGCACGGTTGTCCTACCCATTCAAGTGGGACCGGTAATTAAAGATGTGGTGTGCCAAGTCCTTGAGCAAGAGCTTGCTTACAATATTCTACTAGGGAGACCATGGATCCACGCCATGAAGGCTGTCCCCTCCACCTACCATCAATGCATAAAGTTCCCACACGATGGCAAGCAGGTCACCATACAAGGCGACCCCGACCCCTACCAACATTGCAATTCATTCCAAGCAAAGTCTGAATGCGTCATTCCTAATAACCGAGCCTACATTTCCCCTACTCCGCCACAAGACCATACTGCCAAAGCTTCCTCCTCGAGGCCCAAACCGCTGAAACTTACCATAAAAGAAAATGGCATGGGGGAGTACTCCATTGAGCACAACCTCAACCTTGCCACCATGCCTTTGTCTCCCCGTTCCTTTGGCAAACCCAAGCATCAACCTAGGCATTTTCCAAAGCCATCTGCTCCTCCTACGACTCCCGCAAATCCCTTTGTAAAATGGGGGACCTTATCTGATGAGACAGAGGAGCGAGATCTCCTGCAGTGGCTTTACGTTGAAGAGGAAAACACACCCCAAGAGCCGCCTAGACTCCCTACAGAACTCTATGGACGGGGTGAAACCATTTTGCATAGGATGGGATATGAGGGACAAGGCCCCATAGGCCTCAGAAAAGAAGGAATCGTTGAACCCATACAACCTTCTTCATCCTCTTCGGTTAGAAACACAACTGACCTAGGGTACAAAGGTAAAGGTAAAGCCAAGAAAAATGCCTGCCTTGTGGAGACAATTCAAACGCTCCAAGTGGATAGAGACACAGATTCAGATAATTCAAACGAGTATGAGTGGGACGAGCTAACAGAGCACTCCTACGATGACAAGGAGATTGACACCATCCAAACTCTCAGCCCCTACCATGAGGAACAGACGCAACGGGACAGACCACTGGAGTCTAATTTGCCCCTCCCTGAGGTTATGGCTTTCAAGGGAAGTTTCGATTCCATTGCGATAAACAACCTGGAGGAGAGTACCACCCAGAACCCTACCCCCACCTGTGCTCCTAGTATTTCCATCCACACTATCAATGAATCAGGTCTTTCATCCGACTCCCTTCCCCTCTTACACCCTGAGCTTATTGACTGGGATCTGCAAGGAACCCCCCAATTAGATATGTTCCAGAATGATGACGCTTACATTGACTATATGGAACTTAGGGATCACTTACCAAGAGGAGATCATAAAGCTGGTTTTGCTATCGAACTCAATACTGTGGCTTACTTTGGGGAGGGTGCCAAGCCTTCTAGTCACAAAAATATTAAAATCAAAAAGGGATCTGACGGTGAAAACCACCGTGCGGCAGTGTCAGATCATAAAACAGTAAAAAGAAAGGACGTATCTGAAGGTGAAAACCCAACTGTGGCACCTGACGATGGAATGCTTGACACCCTCCCAAGTGATATGTATCAAGAAAGGTCACAGATCGTGGTGGAGCCAACAGAGCCAGTAAACATTGGAACCGAAGAGCAGCCTAAGATTATCCACTTTGCAAAATCTCTCACGTCGCCTGAAAAAACCAGGTTTGTACCATTCTTTAAAAAGAAGAGAGGCAGCTTTGCTTGGTCATATGCCGACATGCCAGGTTTGGACCCAAACCTGATTCTACATCACTTGCCATTGGATCCAGGGGTGAAGCCCGTAAAGCAAAAACTGAGAAAGATGCATCCTCATATTGCCCTTCTGGTCAAGGAAGAACTCAAGAAATTGCTAGATGTGGGGTTCATCAGAGCCATAGACTACCCCGAATGGATATCAAACATCGTGCCAGTGTCTAAACCGGATGGCAGGGTTCAACTATGCAACAATTTTAGAGACTTAAACAAAGCATGCCGTAAGGATGACTTTCCATTGCCTAACATCGATATCATAGTAGACCTCACGGCAGGACATACAATGCTGTCACTCATGGATGGATTCTCAGGATACAACCAGATCAAAATAGCACCAGAGGATCAGCACAAAACAGCTTTCACTTGTCCATGAGGTACCTTTTGCTGGAATGTCATGCCTTTTGGGCTGAAAAATGCAGGTGCTACATATCAGTGGGCCATGACAACTATATTCCATGACATGATGCATGTAACTATGGAAGACTATGTTGACGATATCTTGGCAAAATCCATCACAAGGGATTCACATCTGGACACATTAGAAAAAGTCTTTCAACGGTTGGATCAATTCCAAGTAAAACTGAACCTGAAGAAGTGTGTGTTTGGGGTCACATCAGGCAAGCTGCTAGGCTTCATCGTGTCAGCGAATGGCATAGAGGTAGACCCAGCCAAGGTCAAAGCAATCATGGACATGCCTCCGCCCAAAACTCTAACACAGTTGAGATCCTTACAGGGCAAGCTCCAGGCCATCCGCAGGTTCATCTCACAGCTGGCAGACAAGTGCCATCCTTTCAGCCATCTCCTACATAAGAACATTCCATTTAAATGGGATGAGAAGTGCGAAGAGGCATTCAACAAGCTCAAGGAGTACCTCATGAATCCTCCTATACTCATGCCTCCGATCCAAGGAAAACCTTTGATTCTCTACATATCTGCCACACCTACTGCTCTTGGGGCTCTCCTAGCGCAGCAAGACTATGAGAACAAGGAAAGAGCTATGTACTACATCAGTCGAACCTTAGTGGGCTATGAGTTGCAGTACTCATAGGTGGAACGTTCATGCCTTGTGGTGGTTTTTGCCTCACAAAAACTCTGACACTACATGTTGGCACATCCTGTCAAACTCATTGCCAAGATCGACCCACTAAAATATCTTCTCAGCAAAGCAGCTCTCACAGGTCGACTAGCCAAATGGGTTATGCTTCTTAGCGAATATGATATAGAATATGTGGACAGAAAAGCCATCAAGGGGCAAATCATCGCTGACCAACTAGCTGAGGCACCGTTACAAGACACTTCACCAATGCAGTTTGAGTTCCCTGATGAGTCTTTATTTACTCTGTCAACATCTCCTTGGAAACTCTACTTCGACGGGTCTTACACCAACCATGGATCAGGGGCAGGTATCTTGTTTATCACTGCCCAAGGCAACACAATTCCAAAGTCCTATAGGTTGTTATTTCCATGCACTAACAATATAGCGGAGTATGAGGCTTTGGTAATTGGTCTCAAGATGGCCACTGAGTGGAAAATCCACGCACTATGTGTCTACGGTGATTCTCAGCTTGTCATAAACTAGGTCAACGACGAGTATCAGACCAAAGATGAGAAGCTCATCCCATACAAACGGATGGTCGACGACCTCAAAGCACATTTTGGGACCATCTCGTTTGAGCAAATACCCAGGATAGAGAACAAAGCAGCAGATGCAATGGCGACCATAGCCTCTCTTCTAGAGATACCTGAACATGAGTCACGGTACGAGTTCTTAGTAGAAACCATTCGACAACCGGCTTATGATCTCCTCGAAACCCATTCCATTTGCCAACTAGTAGGATCTGATTCGCCTTGGTACGGTAAGACCTACACTTACCTCAAGGACAATATCCTTCCTTTGGACCTCTCTTCCAACCAAAAGTGAACTTTCATCCGACAAGCCTCCCGTTACACCATTATCGCCAATACCCTTTACCGACGTAGTCTGGATGGTACTTTACTCCGTTGTCTAGAACAAGAAGAATCTGTAACTGCCTTGTGAGACGTGCACGAAGGGATCTGCGGAACACACTCCAGTGGTCCTTCCTTAGCTAAGAAACTCATGCGTTTGGGTTATTACTGGCCCAATATGGAAATGGATTCATATCAGTTCATCAAAAAGTGCAAACAGTGCCAGATACATGGGAACCTGATTCATGCACTTGCTCAGGAGTTGAGACCTCTAACGACACCCTGGCCCTTTTGCCAGTGGGGACTTGACCTCGTGGGAAAGATTCATCCACCTTCTTCCAACGGCCATAAATT
Organism: Cunninghamia lanceolata; assembly: GCA_027924645.1. NCBI lineage: Eukaryota > Viridiplantae > Streptophyta > Pinopsida > Cupressales > Cupressaceae > Cunninghamia > Cunninghamia lanceolata. Next base: position 7,215,247 of record BSBN01000016.1, read on the forward strand.
CATCATAACCGCCACTGAGTACTTTACAAAGTGGATTGAAGCCATTCCCCTATCAACCGTCACAGGAAAGCAAATTTCCTCTTTCATTCTAAATTACATTATCTGCCGATATGGGATCCCTTCATCCATCATAATGGATAACGGGAGACCTTTCAAAAATCAGGATGTCCAGGAACTTTGTGAACGTTTCAAGATCCAACATCGTTTCTCCACTCCATATTACCCCCAAGGTAATGGCCAAGCTGAGGCCTCGAACAAAACCATTCTAAAAATCCTAAAGAAGACTGTCAATGAAGCTGGTTGCGATTGGCACGTCCAACTCAATCCCGCTCTGTGGGCCTATAGAACCAGCATACGCACTCCCACAGGTGCTACACCCTACGCCCTCGTCTATGGTTCCGAAGCCATCCTTCCCATTGAGGTCGAACTCCCATCCCTTCGGGTGTCGTTGAAAGGTCTCATATCAGACGAAGAGTACAGAGTCTCCAGACTACAAGAGCTAGAACTGCTAGAGGAAAGGTGCCAGAAAGCTTTTGACCATCTCAAAGCCTATCAACAGATGATGTCAAGAAGCTACAACCACAAGGTTAGACCAAGATGCTTCAAGGTTGGGGACCTCGTCCTAAGAGAGAACCCTCGCACTCAGCAGGACAGAGAAAAGAAAGGTAAGTTCGAGCCTAACTGGCTTGGGCCGTATGTAATTGTAGCTGTTTACGGATCAGGGGCATATCAGTTGGCCACATCAGAGGGTGAGTTGTTTGATGATCCAATCAACAGCATGCATCTTCGTCGGTTCTATACCTAGGAGAATCCCAATGCAAGGGGGCACAGTAAAATAAAAAAATCAAAAAAAAAAAAAAAAAGAAAGCATACCAAAAAAATTGTCCTTTGGTGAAAACCTGGCAAACAGGCACCTTGGATAGGTATCATGATGAAAACCTGGCAAACAGGCATCATGTTTACTTTCTAGCTTCTCGTGCAAATAAAAGCAAGTGATGAAAACCTGGTAAACAGGCGTTACTTGTGACAGACCGCATTCTCCATCTTTGGGAATCCAATCACCTTGAGTCCATTCTTCCTCTATTTTTCCCATTCGACCCATATCCATCCCACAATAAACACTTGACAGTTACCTATCATGGCTTGATACTCACCTTGTGGCCTTGTCGACCAAGGTTTTATCCCATACCGTCTCCTCAGTGTGAGCCTAGCATAAGTGTCTCTCGTTGGTGTCTGTGGTCCAAGTCCGTGAACTACGTTGCCTCTGTGCCGTCACGTAGGCAAGGCTATTATTCTAATGCGCCCCCAAGGCTTCCATCTCTCCCAAGGTCCCATTCGTCTCCTTTCTTGTCTTCATTTTTGTCGTCTTTCTTCTAGTCCATCCATGGTCCATTTGGGTTTTCCCCGAACTACGTTGCCTCTACGCCGTCACGTAGGCAAGGCCATTATTCTAATGCGCCCCCGAGGCTTCCATCTCTCCCAAGGTCCCATTCATCTCCTTTCTTGTCTTCATTCTTGTCGTCTTTCTTCTAGTCCATCCATGGTCCATTAGGGTTTACCCCAAACTACGTTGCCTCTGTGTCGTCACGTAGGCAAGGCCATTTAGCAATGAGCCCCCGAGGCACTAGGTCAGTCCCTTAGGGTCCGTCTTCTCAATAAGGATTATGCAACCTTCTCATCAAGCAAGCAAAACCCGCGCTTCAAGCAGAAACCTTGACTATGAGCATCTTAACCTATGCAATGCAAAGCAAATACCCAAGGTCTTCTAAATGATTTTATGCAAATTAAGGCAAGAAATAAACACATATCAACGCAAATATGCTTTGTAGATTTGAACCTAGGTTTAAGTTACAGAGTCTTGATTTTTGCTATCATACCTTCCTATGCTACTCAAGGATGCCAAAAGCTAGAGATGCTAAGATGGAAGCATGACTACTTTCTTTGTTTGTTGTTTGTGGATTAAACTTTAATAATGTGAAGCCTTGTCTAAGGACATGATCAACAAAAGATCATCAAGGACATCCAAGGCCTTACATGAACGGGGGCAATCCTTGCTTGTTGAAACGCAAGAAGTACTCAGGTCATCTAGATTCCATTTTGACTAGATGCTTGTATTAACTTACTAAATCACAATCCATGTAAGCGATGCTCAGGTCATCTCGGTTCAATTATACCTCGATGCTTGTATTCACTTACAACATTTCAGAAACGTACCAAAAACAAAATGCCCAATGATGAAATAAAGCAATCTAACAGCAAAGCATCCGTCCTATATCCATATACACATCCATGCATCCATATCCCATACAATCCTCATTATCCCAACTATGCAGAGTAACAATATCAAGGAAAGTCTCTAGGTCATTCTATCACAACCAATCTTCTATCCATCATGTCATTCTTATGACGATAGAGTACATTTGGACTTCACAAAAGCAAAGCATATAGGAGCATATCATATCATTCATAGGAACTAGTCACGCACATGATTAGGTTAGTAGAATGCACCATCCAATGCATTAGATCACCAATACATCTGCATCACATTGCATCTCAAAGGCACAGAAAATCACAAAACATATTCACGTGCATCATATCACTATACTGCATCACCACATAGTACTCATGTTACAACTGCATACATTCAAAGCATTACATCATATAAACATCCAGTAGTGTCCCATATATCTATACAGCATCATCACATAGAAACCATATCACATATGTATACATTTGCATTAGATCATATAGACATCACATATACAGTTACATCATAACATAGAAATCATTTTTGCATTCATTTGTTAAGTCATATAGAAATCATATAGCAGCATATCAAAAATTTTCTCATATAGCATCAGATAGACCATCTAACTATGCAATAGATCACATCATACAATAGAGGTAAAATCATCATCTCATAACACATGCAATAGATACACAAAGCTGCATCATCATATATACTATCATATAAAAGAGGTCCAAATGTACAATATCGCCATCTCTCTCAAAATCAAAGTGTCATATACAATATACGTCCAAATGGACGGTGATACATGTCCCAAAATGTACAAAGTCTGGTATGTGTCTACCCCTGCTACTGTGGGCCCCTGCTGCCAGCTCTTGACTGCTGAGGTCCCATCACGGACGCCCCTGACTGTGATGGACCCGCTCTGGGAGCCACCCCGGACTGACTCCGGAAGCTCCCTGCCCTCTGGCTCGATGCCACGGCACCATGGTACAAGCCTCGGTAGTACTGTGCCTATGACTGCGCTCTGGCTAGGTCTGTCTACGCCTGTACCAACTGCGTCTGCAACTGGCCTACCTGTGCATGTGCCTGCTGCACCTGCCCAACCAGAAAAGAGCTCGTTGCGTCTGTCCCCATGGCGGCCATGGCAGTATCCCGCTCTACACGGATAAGGCGTACCCGTGCATCCACCATGTCTCGCTCGCGAGTCAAACCAGTGATCACTGCTGCGTCTGTATCTTGCCTCCTCTCCACTCTCCTCAGCTGTGCCTGCAGCTCTCGCACCTGTCCCCTCAGGCTGGCTATAGTCCTCTCATGTGCCTCACCTTGCACTGGCCCCTGTGCTGCCTCTGCCTGTCCTAGCCCCTGCTGCTATGGCACTTGCTGCTGTGGCACCTGCTGCTGTGGTACCTGCTACTATGGTACCTGCTGGGGTGGTGGCATCTGTGCCTGCTGCGGCACCTGCTGCTGTGCCTCTGCCTGTCCTGGCACTACCTGCCCAGCCTGATCTATCCTCCTCCGCTGCCTCGGCCTCTCCGCAGCTCAGCCACCCCGTCATCCTCGTCCTCCTCTAGCTCCCCTCTGCCCTGGGCCAGCCTCTCCCTCCTCCTCTGAGTCCGCCTCATCAATACGAGGCACCAGCATACCAGGTCCTGAATACCTCAGGAAAGGATGTGCCGTAATCCAGTCCTCGTACTCCTGTGTGACCCCCGCATCTGCTATCTCTTTCCACATGTACCATGCCACATAAGACAACTGCTGGAACTCTGCCAGAGCCTCCTCATAAGAAGCCATCGGCCCCCATCGGACCCTCTCTGCATGTGTCCGTGCAAACATGGCCTGTCCCTGTGGCATGCCCTGTCTCCTGCCGAACTGTCTCAACACTCGGCCCACCATCTGTCTCTCCAGTATGTGCCGTGTCCGGCCTATCAACCACCTGGTCTGAAAGCAGTAGGGTAGCTCATCTCCCTCGTCATCCCAGGGCTCGCAATCTAGATATGGTCGCCAGACGACCACATCTACCCCATCTAAAGTGTGCCTCCAATACTCTAGCTTCCCCAGCCTGTGCTGGGAAATCACTCCTGCATAGCCATAGCTGTATGGCTCTCCTCTCTGCCTAGCAAAGACGCACACCGGCCTGGTCACCGCTATGTGCTCCCACAGCCAGAACTGTAACAGCAACACCCCAGCCGATAGACTCGTGCTGCGGTGGTACACCACCTGATGCATGTCATGATAAAGGTGGGCCAGCACGCTGGGTCCCCACGCATATCGGGTGCCCTCAGTCAGCATCCGCTCCATGATCCTGCCCCATCCAATGGGGAACCCATGCGATCTCCTGTCCGGGCATACAACGCCCCCAATCAATCCAGCAACTATCCCAGGGAAGTAGTCGTAACAGTCATAGATGTCCTGCCACAGGATGACCTGTCCCACCAATTCGGGATCATCAAATACTCGCTGACACTCGGCGAGTCCCGCGTCCCGCTGTGCATCGTACTCCACTAACTCGCCTACCACAGGCAAGTGTAGTATCCTGTAGACATCCTCCAGGGTCACGGTCATCTCTCCAGTAGGGAAGTGGAAGGTCCCGTCCTCACTGTGGAATCTCTCCACGGCAGCTGTCAATAGTCCTCGGTTCGCCCGCACCTCGGGCATAAAGCAAACGTAATCTAAACCCATGGCACCAAGCGCCACTCTGTCAGCCTCAGTCAGCATGTATCTCTGCAATAAAGGCATGGGGAACGTCTCCCTCGACTGTAGCGTCTCTCGTATCTCCTCCTGCAAGCACGCAAAGCAAGGCGTCAGTCTCAAGCCGCATATACCATACTCAACATATCTCCTGAACTATATCAACTAAAACTTAGCATTTCAAATTGATCAAAACAACACACTACATCTCTTGACTAGATTCCTGCAATCTCGGAGATAGCTCATCGATTCCTGCGTCAAACAGGATGCTAATCGAATCAATTTGGCTAAGTAATTTGCCATCCCAAGCAAATGCGCCACTACAGGTGGTAAAAGCACCGTTTCTGGTATATGCGCCGCAATAATCAACATATGCGCCACAAAAATGCGTATGCACTGATACAGTGCACGTATGCGCCGCTACAGTGCACGTATGCACCGTTCTAACACATGCACCGCAGAAATCCACACATGCGCCGCGAAATTACGCATGCGCCGCAAGAATCCACATATGCGCAACTTTCTCAAATGTGCTGCTATATTTCACATATGCGCAGCAAAAATACAAAAGCACCGCCAAATTACGCATGCGTAGCTAGAATGCACAAAAGTGCAGCTTTCACGCATGCACCGCCGAAACTGACATATGCGCCGTGAAAAGGCAAAAGCGCAGCTTCGCGGGCCATATGCACCGTTCTGCGTTTCGGTGCATTCATTTCACCTATTTTCTACGTGCATTTATGATGCCTAAACTTGACCCTAGGGGAAATTTTTCGAAGCACATACCGGGGGTCCTGCCTCTGCTGGCCGCTCGAATCGTTGGACTCGCTCGAATCGGTGCTCCTCGCGTGGGATATCTGCTACTCTGGCTGCCATGCTGCTCTCAGTTTGCTCTGAGCTCTCTTCCTCCACTCCAGATCAACCAAGTGTGCAAATGACTATTCTTGTGGACCCAGCTCCTATTTATAGCCTCCAAACCCTAATTCTGGCTAGGTGATGACTGTGCCTACTTCCCGTGTCCGTTTTTCCTCCCGTTTTGTTCCCGCATCCCTGACCGCGTCCCTTTTCCTCCAACCTATCCTAACCCCTTCCTCGTCGTGAGATCGTCCGTCTCCAAAACTTTCGCCGTTTTTCCCGTCCAATCTCCCGAGGGGGCATCCTATCGTCATTTAACCTGTACCAGGGGCAAACTGGGGCATGTATCATCATTCAGACTATCAAATTCTTTGAAGCAACGCTATAAACTGCATTGCATCAAAGAGGGGCAAAATGTATACACCTAAAAATGACACAAATCATCCTAAATAAATATTCTAAATATTTATTCCATTCTTCTACCAATTAAATAAATATTCTAAATTTATTTAATCAATTCACTATCCTATAATTAAATAAATTCTATTTATTTAATTAAAATTCTTCTATTTGTCCTTCACAATTAAATAATTATAAATTATTTAATTAAGCCTCATTCCTCTATCCTAAAGTTCTAAATTCAAAATTCCACATCACCTTTTCCACCTCATCAGGTTGCACATGTAATTAAATATATTTAATATTTAATTGCCTTATTTTCCCTCACCCACATAGCCTATTTCTTCTCCAATCAGAGGTCAGTTAACTAATCAATCAAATCTGTTAACTAACCTGTTAGTTGAGTCAAATCCTCAATCAATCCAGTCAGTTCCACAATCCACTCTTCTAACTGATCAATCAAGTCTGTTAACTGTTCAGTCAATGGAGTTAACTCTCCAATCAATTGTCACATCCCCCCTTTTATGTTGGAGTTGGGACACTTGTCACATTTCTACTGGTTGCACATTCCTCAACCATCCTCAGCCGTTGATCTTCATATCTCCTCTCAACCGTTGATTCCCATTCTTCCAAGTCTATAAATGAAGCTTCATCCCTCCATTCTAATGATCCAGGCTTTTGACATCGTTACTCTGCAGAAATATCACCAGCGCGCCTTTGGCACCCACTTGTCATCTACAAGCTTGAGATCACCATTGTTGCATTGGAGCTCACCTTCATTGCATATCACACCATAGCCGTTCACCATCGACTTCCTCAAACAGCTTTAAAAGATTGCACTCTCTGAGGGCTCATCTCATCTGCGAAAGGACGATTCGTGATAGGCGAACAATAGAAGTTTCGAAACGGAAGAGGTTTGCTGTGTTTGTTCATTGCTTTGTTTACTTGAATCTTCTTTGTTTCACTATTCTGTTGATGTTTGGGTCATCTATTGTTCATTTGATTGATCACCATTTTACCCTCACAATTATATATTAATTTATTTCAATGTTACTTTGCTTTTATGTAGTCTCTTGAGAATGTGAGTGATGTTCTACCTTTGCCATCATGCTTCACTAGGACACCTGATCGTCTTAAGAGAAAATTATTTGCAGAATGATTATCCGAACAACAACATAGATTTGAGGTAATTGAATTGAATTTTTATAAATAATTGATAGTTTATCTAGTAGTCTTATAGTTGATTGTAGAGATTTAGATGTATGTTAATAAATGAAAGTTCTTAATTGTCTAGTAGATAAGAATCTATTTACTAACTTTAACTTATTTTTATTTACCATTGAAGAGATTAATCAAATTTGTGTTTTGACTTGTTAATGCAGTCAACTTTGCCTCCATCAACTACTAGACATTCTGGTACAAAGAGGACACTTTTTGAGGATCCATCATAGATTGAGGGTCAAGTGGACTTGTAGTATTTGATGTAGCTATTCAACATGTAGATTGTATATAGATTTTGAGACATGGCATATGCCACATTTTGTAAAAAATGTTTTGAGTTGGAATATTTGCAAATTTTTGTATATGTCTAACATTATGGACTAGATTTTAATATATATACACCTTGATATACAATATAATTTAAATTCCTTATGTGCATGTATTCTTACTTTGAAACTTAAAAGTTTGATGTATAATATTGTTATAATTCTTGTTATATAAGATTGTTTTTATTGGAGGCTAGGAGTGTGTAGAATCATTAGATGACTTATCAGTAGAATCATTAGATGACTTATCAATAGAATCAATATGAAAAAATTCCTCATGATACTTCCCATGATGCCATACATTATGATGATAGTTCTTTAGTCTCTCATGTGGATTTTAGCGACAATTTATTACCTTCTTGTTTATTCATCTTGTTTGCTTTACACTTATTTTAATAAATTGGTACATACTTTAATTTCTAATCTTTCAAGTCCTAGTGTGCAAAGGATAATATGGATCTAGTGATACCTTCCAATGATTTATATTTTGATACTTGTATACCTTCTATGGTGCAGGAGCACCAATCCATCTCAAAGATTTTTTCTCTAATTGATTCATGGTAGGTTGAGTCTAGGTGTTTGAGTCTAAATAAGGTCAAATTGAGACCACTTTCATAAAATTGGCAAATGTTGGTCTATATTGTAAAAATTGTCAAATCTTGTCAAAAGTTGTCAATATGAGCAAAAGTTGTCAAGGAGTGAAAAATGTTATTTTATTGTGTGAGGTCATGTTCTTAGGGTGAATAAGGTATAATTATACCATTTCCAACGTTCTAGGTGATGAGGAGGGTCAACTTGTAAAGTAATGCAAAAAAAGAGCAAAATGTTGTCATCAAAAGTTGTAAAAGTGCAATTAAGGAAGTTGAAGAGTCATTTTGTTTAGGGGAACTTTAACATGTAGTTGTATTCAGTTTGGGAGGTTGGAAAGTAATTAAGGAAGCTTTGTGAACATTGTGGGAGTTGTTGTTCATTGAAGATTCAAAATTTGAATGCAAAAAGAGACAATATCCTATACTTTTCATTGTTTTCTCTATGTTTCAGACTACTGTATGGCTCGTATAGCCTGGGTTTGTTTCGTATCTTGAGGAACTTTTGTAGGGGCATGTGTTTTCCATGATTTGAATCCAATTTGGGGTTCTAATATGAAGATTTGAGTGAGATATCTTTATTTTTCTGAAAACTGTCTGTGTGAATGTGAAATAGGGGTTTGAAGGCATAAAAAAATATGAATTAGGGCATTCTACCTATTGTAAAACTTTGTGGCTCAGTGGAATGACCCCATTAGACATATTTTAGGTTCCCTTGAAATCTCAAGAGCAGCAGGTGAAGCTAGACCTCTCTATGGTGATGCCCTAGATTATGAGTTGCCTTGTTTCCAAGCAAAAATGAAGGTCTAGGCCTAGGGTTAGATGAAATCTCTAGGGACAGTGATGTTTCTTGATATTTTGAGCATTTTCATACATATTGAGAGGTGATTGAACTATTTTTAAGGTTGGGGTAGGCCTGTGAGATAGTTTTTCAATAAATCCTCACCCAAATTGCTACAAAAACAAGGGTATGGTGGATTAGGGTATACGTGAGAGTTTTTCCTGAGTCCAATGGTGGATTTGGAGGTTTAGACACAAGGGAAATGCTGCTCCACTAGTTCTAGGGGTTGGTGAGAAGTATTGAGACTAGTTCCTTTGAAACATAGGACTAATTGGCCTAGTGGAGAAAATTGTAAGGTGCCAATTTGGGGAATTTGTTTCAGAGGAGTCCATATTGATTTTGATATATGTTTTAGAATAGGGAAAAGGGTATCCAAAAATATTGGTTACAGTCTTGATAAGTTGTCTGGGTCAAAAGATATTCTTGACAGTCCCTTGGGGAAAGGCTACTAGGATTTGAAGGCTTGGGGTAGACTTGTTGTTAAGAAGGGATCATTGTGACTTGAGAGTGTTTTAGTTGTGTTTGGTTGGTGAATTTAATATTGTTAGATGCCTCTTCAAGCCTATGTGAAGGTCTAAACCCTTGGGTGCAAGTTGGTGACCTTGGAGAACTAATTCATTGAAGGGTCATTAGTTGTAGAATCAATAGATGTCTTATCAATAGAATCAATAAGACAAAATTCCTTATATGCCCTAATCATTGATAGTAGCTTGAAATATCCTACTCCCATATGAGTCAATTTGATTGTTTTCTTGTGTGTCCATTGGTTAAGGTAAGAGATTTTTGATTGTGGAGTCTTGGTTGGTTCATAATACATTTGGTTTTTCATGAGGATCTAGGTTACATGGGTATGATAGGCTTAAGTGGTGCAGGAGTCATGTTTTGTTTTTGTTTTCAATAAGGCTTTTTAAGCCCCATCATGTTTATAATAAGGTTTTTTTGTCAATTTGGTCACTAGACCTATGTAGACCGTGTTTCGGTCAAGTTTGATGTATTAACACAATGAAAATAGGTAGTTTTCTTGTGAAAGGAGAAACCCAATGGCTAACTGACTTTCAAAATCAGTTTGTACAGTTGGGAGGGATGTAAACAAAGGTCTCAAGCCTTTTATAGGTGAGAAGTTGGATGTAATGTAATGAGTGAAGCATGCATGAATGAAGATTTGGATTCTTGATGTGTTGAAACATTGTTCTTTCTATGTAATTCTCTGTAATAGTCTCTCTGTACGGTCTGTATGGTTAGTTGATCATTTGAAACTGATTGGAGATGCTTAGGCATTGAAGTAGTCTCCATTTGATTGTAGTCTGGTGTCTTAAAGTGTTGTATTTTTTGAGATCTCGTTCTTTTTGCAAAGACTGGTCTAAAAACCTAGAAACTAGGGTTCTGTGAATAAATGGACTATATCTCCTCTATCCATTGAAATCAAGACTCTCATGTTCAGTGTGATGGAGGAATACAGTGTAAATTTTGTGCTTTCTGTGGTTTTGGTCAAACACCCAAGGATCCAAGGAGGTTGGGCATGAGTTGACAAGGCATCTCTATGTGACTAGTCTTTGAAATGATAGGCAAAGTACTGTGAATGGAGTGACCAAATTGATGGTTGATCTAGTGTCTGTAGAGGATTGTAGACCCTTTCTATTCTTTCAAGATTTGTCTTTGTATACTGGTTTGATGTCTGTGAGTTGCAGAGTTGCCATTGGCGTGACATAGACCCTCGGGAAAACTTGTGGAAGTTATACCGATCAAAGTGTTGGGCCAATAAGAGGTGTATCGACGAAGGACAAAGGAAGTTTCACTGAAGAAACATACATTGGCACAAGTTTCGTATTGGTTCAATGAATGTATATTACAAATGCATATCACAAATCTATGTTGAGAATGCACCTTTCATCGGATACAAAAGGTGACCGACCGTAACGGTGAAATAGAATGTATGTTGAGAATGCACTTTTTGTCAGATATAAACGATGACTGGCCGTAATGGTGAAATTAGGGTAAAGAAAATTTAGCCCACTAGTAATAGCAAGTCAAGCCAAGCATATACAAGTTGGTATATCGACATATGGGGAGGACACACAAGGGGTTCACCGATGATTGAAGTCTGGCCGACAAGGTCACAACTAACCGCCATGATTAAGGCAAGTGGAAACTTAACTGCCATCGGGGTATTGGCAGGAGATTAGAAGACACCGCCAATAGAAGAAGTCTCTCTAAAGAAAAACTAGAGTTGGGATGTCAGGGAGAGTAAGGAGATTGGGGAGATAAATAGCAAGGTGGCCAACAGGGTATGTTTGGCTGATAGGAGTAGATTGCCAAGACATAGACCAACCTCTCACCAATACAGTTTTAATAAGTTGTTCGCTTCCTCTGTGTGCTCTACATCAAATTGGTATTAGAGCCAATATTTGAATTGAAGTAGTGTATGTCAGACGAGGAAATAGAAACTAAGGCTAGCACAATGCCTCCCAAGTCTATGAGCAAAGAAGCCATCAAGAAGATGGTAGAGGAGATGCTTGAAGCAAGGTTGAAAGAAGAGGGGCCCAAGGGTAAGAGTAAAGAGGATGGAAGTGCTTTTGATACAGAAGAAGAAGAAGAGGCAGAGGAGAGCCCTCAAGAACAAAATATATCTGCAGACCAAAAGGCATTCTTGAATGCACTCAAAGGTGCTCATGGAGATAGTGGTGATCCAAAGATGGATGTTCCTACATTTAATGGGAAACTAGATGGAGATGCCCTCATGGATTGGATTGAAGCCATGTGTAACTATTTTGACTTCAAGGAGTATAGTGACAAAAAGAAAGTCAAGTTTGCTAAGACAAGATTGAGAGGTTCTGCCCTAGTTTGGTGGAACTATATGCAAGGTGAAAGAGAGAAAGTTGGAAAGAACCCTATCACCAAATGGAGTAGAATGATGGCCATGCTAAGAGACAAGTTCATGCCATCTGATTATGAGTTGCAGACCATTAGGAAGTTTAATCATGTTAGACAAAAGGATATGGATGTGGCTACATATACTGAAGAATTTCATAGATTGAGCATGAGAGTCAATCACAAGGAGGAGGAGAAAGAGATGGTGGCCAGATATCTTGATGGTTTGAGGTATAACATACAAGATGAATTCAGTATGGTGGTTCATAAAATGGTGGATGAGTGTTTTCTATTAGCCTCTAGGGTAGAGGAGAAGTTGAAAAGAAAGAGTGATCAAAACACCAGAGGAAGAGGTGGCAGAAATAATAGGGGAAGAGGCAGTTTTGGTAGAGGACAGTCAAATAGAAATGAAAATCCAAGTCAACAATAGTCTCATTCTGATGTAGACCATAGAGGTGGTGGTTTCAGATGTTGGAGAAGACCAAATGGTAGAGGTAGAGGTTGTGGTGCAAGCAGAGGACCCAGAGTTTTCACTGGTAGATGCTATGGCTGCAATCAAGTAGGCCATACCATGAGCAAATGCCCTAAGAAGGCAACTAGTTCCCATGATGGTGGAAGAAGGAATCAGTTGTTGAAAGATGATGATTGCCAAAGTGTGAATTCACCCATTGGTAGTGCTGCACCAGTCCTTGAAGGAGAGAACATGATGATCAAGAGGACCTTGATGAAGATACCATTGAAACAAAAGCCCCCACAAAGGAAGACTCTCTTCAGAACCCAAGGTATAGCATATGGTAAACTTTGTAAAATCATTGTTGATTTAGGTTCTACTGAGAATGCAGTGTCTATTGAAATGGTAGAGAAGTGTAAGTTGACAAGGCTGCCCCATATTAGTCCTCATAAGATCTCGTGGTTGAATAAGAGTCAAAATTACATGGTAGAAGAACAAACTTGGGTTGAGTTTGAGATAAGTGATTATAAGGACAAGGTACTATGTGAGATTATTCCTATGGATGCTTGTCACCTTCTTCTTGGACGTCCATGGCAATATGATGTGAAGGCACAACATGATGGTGAGAAGAACACATACCTCATCACCAAGAATGGAAGGAAGTTTAGGATGGATCCTATGCAAGAGTAGATTGGAGAGAAGAGTAATGACACCAATGTCATGATGGTTAGTGGAAAAGAGTTCTTACACCTCATAAAGGAGAAGGATACCAAAGGGTATGCCTTGATAATGAAGCCTAAAGATGAATCAGGTCAACAAGACAAAAAGTAGAAAGAGATTCTACTAGAAGTGCAGCAATTGTTGGATAAGTATCAAGATCTTGTGGTAGAGGATACTCCTAACTCCTTACCACCCATGAGAGATATAAGTCATCAAATTGACTTGATTCCATGTGCCACATTGCCAAATAAGGCTGCCTATAAACTGACACCACAGTAAAATGAAGAGGTGAGTAGACAAATTCAAGAACTCTTAGAGAAAGGATTGATCAGAAAGAGTCTTAGTCCATGTGCAGTCCCTAGTGTACTTGCTCCAAAAAAAATGGGAAGTGGAGACTATGTATGGATTCAAGGGCCATAAATAAGATCGCAATAAGGTATAGATTCCTTATGCCAAGGATTGAGGATCTTTTGGATTATCTTGGAGGGTCATGTTATTATTCAAAGATTGATTTGAAATTTAGTTATCATCAAATCAGAATTAGGCAGGGAGATGAATGGAAGACTGCCTTCAAGACAAATGAAGGTCTCTATGAGTGGCTTGTCATGCCATTCAACCTTAGCAATGCCCCAAGCACATTCATGTGTTTGATGAATGAGGTACTTGTTTAATTCATTGGAAAATTTGTAATTGTTTATCTTGATGACATACTTATTTTCAGTAGGACAAAAGAAGAACATGTGAAGCATCTTGGACAAGTGATGAAGAATTTGCATGAGAGTAAATTGATGATCAACTTGGATAAGTGTGATTTCATGAAAACTAAACTTATGTACCTAGGTTTTGTGATTTCTAATGGTTGTTTGAAGATGGACCCCACAAAGGTTGAGGCCATTCTCAATTGGCCTACCCCTAGGACAGTGGGAGATGTTAGAAGCTTCCATGGCTTGACAACTTTTTATAGGAAGTTCATTAGAGGATTTAGTCACATCAGTGCTCCTATTCTTAACACCATCAAGGGTGGCATAAAGTGCAAATTTTAATGGACAAAGCAAGCAGATGATAGCTTTGAATTGTTAAAGAAGAAAGTGGTTGAATTACCTACATTGGTACTCCTAGATTTTGACAAAGTTTTTGTAGTGGAATGTGATGCAAGTCAGCAAGAAATAGGTGCTGTTCTCAGTCAAGATGGACATCCAGTAGCCTTTTTTTCAGAGAAGTTGAATGAGGCTAAACAAAGGTACTCTACCTATGACCTAGAGCTTTATGCAATGGTGCAAGCTCATTAAAAGTGGAGACACTATTTTCTACCCAAAGAATTCATTGTTTTTACTAATAACCATGCTCTTAGATTCCTAAATAGTCAAGAAAAGTTGAATCATAGGAATGTTAAGTGGATGGAATAATTGCAGGTCTATACCTTCACTATTAAGCATAAAAAAGGTGTTGCCAACAAAGTGGCTGATGCTTTAAGTAGAAGGATGCTTGTCATACATGAAGTATAGATGGAAATCATGGGGATAGATTGTTTGAAGGAGTTATACAAGGATGATACAGATTTCAAAGCTACTTATGAAGTTTGTGCTAGTTTTACTAACACTTTCCATGGTGAATATTCAGATTTTGTGTTGCAGGAAGGTATCTTATTCAAGGGCAGTTTGCTATGCGTCCCTAAGTGTTCCATGAGGGACAACATCATCAAAGAGAAGCACAATGGAACCTTAGGAGGACACTTTGGGTTGGACAAGACATTGGAACAAGTCACTAGATTCTACTATTGGCCAAAAGTACAGTCGGATGTAAGGAGATATGTTGCAAGTTGTACCATATGTCAAAAGGCCAAAGGTATGTCTTCTAATGTTGGTTTGTACCAACCCCTTCCCATTCCCAATAGGCCTTGGGAGAGCATTAGTATGGATTTTGTACTTGGTCTCCCAAAGACAGCAAGGGGTGTGGACAATGTTTTTGTCATTGTGGACAGATTTAGTAAGATGGCTCATTTTGTGCCATGTAAATGCATAAATGATGCATCTCACATTGCTGGTCTCTTTTTCAAAGAAGTGGTCAGAATCCATGGTTTGCCCCTTTCAATTGTCACTGATAGAGACTCCAAGTTTGTTGGTCATTTTTGGAGGACCTTATGGAGAAAATTGGGAACACAATTGTCTTTCTCATCAGCCTACCATCCCCAAACTGATGGTCAGATTGAGGTTGTTAATAGGCCCCTAGGAAACCTTCTCAGATGCCTTACTAAGCAGCATGGGTTGGCATGGGACTTGGTGATCAGTCAAGCTAAGTATGCTTACAATGATTCGGTGAATAGAAGCACTAGGAAGAGTCCATTTGAAATTGTTTATGGTTTCCATCCAAGAGGACCACTTGAACTCAAAGACCTAGAAGGTTGGGATAAGAGGAGTGCTCTAGGAGAAGATTTTGCTGCCACCATGAAGGAAGTTCATGATCAAGTCAAAGTTCAGTTGGAAAATAATAGTCTCTAAATACAAGGATAGGGTAGATCTCAAAAGGAGAGATGTACAGTTCAAGGTGGGAGATTTGGTGATGGCCTATCTAAGAAAGGAAAGGCTGCCTAAAGGATAGCCAACCAAGCTTCTAATGAAGAAAATAGGACCATGCAAGGTAGTGCATAAGTTTGGTCCAAATGCTTATGAAATAAAACTGCCATCCAGTCTTGGTATTTCTCCAATATTCAATGTTTTAGATCTCTTTCCATTTAGACCTCCATTGAATGCTAAAGATGGATCAGATGCTGTGATTGAAGATGAAGATTGCGTCAGAGATCTACCTCCAAGTAAGCCTTTACAATTGGAATGCATCTTAGATTCCAAGGTTATCAAAAAGACAAGGAAGGGTGTGTACAAGGAGTACTTGGTCAAGTGGCAGGATCTTCCTGATCTAGAGGCTACATGGATGAGTAAGGCAAACATTTTGAAGCATGGGAAGACACTCCAACAATTGGCAACTCAAGGGACTTGAGTTTTTCTTGCAGGGGGAGTATGGTGCAGGAGTCCTATTTTGTTTTTGTTTTCAATAAGGCTTTTTAAGCCCCATCATGTTTGTAATAAGGTTTTTTTGTCAATTTGGTCACTAGACCTATGTAGACCATGTTTCGGTCAAGTTTGATGTAATAACACAATGAAAATAGTAGTTTTCTTGTGAAAGGAGAAACCCAATGGCTAACTGACTTTCAAAACTAGTTTGTACGGTTAGGAGGGATATAAACAAAGGTATCAAGCCTTTTATAGGTGAGGAGTTGGATGTAATGTATTGAGCGAAGCATGCATGAATGAAGATTTGGATTCTTGATGTGTTGAAACATTGTTCTTTCTGAGTAATTCTCTGTAACAGTCTTTCTGTATGGTCTGTACGGTTAGTTGATCATCTAAAACTGATTGGAGATGTTCAGGCATTGAAGTAGTTTCTATTTGATAGTAGTCTGGTGTCTTAAAGTGTTGTAGTTTGTGAGATCTCATTCTTTTTGCAAAGACTGGTATGAAAACCTAGAAACTAGGGTTTTGTGAATAAATGGACTGTATCTCCTCTGTCCACTGAAATCAAGAGTCTCATGTTTAGTGTGATGGAGGAATACAGTGTAAATTTTGTGCTTTCTGTGGTTTTGGTCAAACACCCAAGGATCCAAGGAGGTTGGGCATGAGTTGACTAGGCATCTCTATGTGACTAGTCTTTGAAATGATAGGAAAAGTGCTATGAATGGAGTGATCAAATTGATGGTTGATCTAGTGTCTACAGAGGATTGTAGACCCTTTCCATTCTATCAAGTTTTGTCTCTGTATACTGGTTTGATGTCTACGAGTTGTAGAGTTGCCATCAGTGTGACACAGTCCCTCAGGGAAACTTGTGGAAGTTATACCGATCAAAGTGTTGGGCCGATAAGAGGTGTATCAGCGAAGGACGAAGGAAGTTTCACCAAAGAAACATACATCGGTGTAAGTTTCATATCGGTTCAACGAATGTATATTACAAATGCATATCACAAATGTATGTTGAGAATGCACTTTTTCATCAGATACAAATGGTGACTGGTCATAACAGTGAAATCAGGGTAAAGAAACTTTAGCCCACCAGTAATAGCAAGTCAAGCCAAGCATATACAAGTTGGTATATTGGCACATCAGGAGGACACACAAGGGGTTCACCAACGATCGAAGTTTGGATGACAAGGTCACGACTAACCGCCATGGTTAAGGCAAGTGGAAACTTAACTGCCATCAGGTTATTGACAGGAGATTAGAAGACGCCACCGATAGAAGAAGTCTCTCTGAAGACAAAGTAGAGTTGGGCTGTTGGGGAGAGTAAGGAGATCAGGGAGATAAATAGCAAGGTGGCCGACGAGGTATGTTTGGCCAATAGGAGTAGATCGCCAAGACATAGGCTAGCCTCTCACCGATACAGTTTTGATAAGTTGTTCGCTTCCTCTGTGCACTCTACATCATTAAGTTATTATTGCTTTAGGAGGTATTGGTTGAGTATTGTTTATATTCCCATGTTATGTCTTGAGATTTTGGACTTATGAGTTTGTATGTTATCATTGGGAGATATTCATGTGTGGTTGTTACATGATAAGGTATGCTTTTGTGATATTATCCATATACCTTTGTTCTAATCTTATGACAAAATTTTGAGGGTGAATTTGGTTTCATTTGTGATGACATTATGTAGATTTTGTAGTCATTAATTTTTTGGATGTATTTTTTTATCAAGCATGGCTAAATGAACTATATCAAGTAAGTGAAGTTATGGTGCAGGGGCACCTAGTCAAGCTTGGTCAAAGCATGTAAACTTTGTAAATAAGGTCTTAAGCTAGGTCTTTAAGGTGTTTTGGAGTCTTATGAGTCTAATAAGGTCATGATAGACAATTTCATCATGTATTTATTCTTCATCTTGTTAAATTTTGTAAATATGTCAAAGTTGTCATATGAAAAATGTAAAAAAAATGCAAAAGTATGGAAGAAGAATAGTCAAGTACTCAAAAGTCAGTTGGAGACTATTGGTTTCCCTCAAATCATGTATAAATATGAATAAACCTTTGTGGAAAAGGCATTGGAGATGTATTGAAAACATTTTGAAGATGAATTGAAGACAAGTTTGAATGAAACTAATGTCAAGAAACTCTGTTTTTTGCAGATTTTACTATTTTCCTGCTATTTCTTTGTTTAGTATGGCCCTTTACGGATGTGTCAAGGCCTGAGACCAATTATAATTTAAATCTGGTGGAATCTACTTTCTTTTGTTTCTTGTTTCATTCAATTTCATGGAGAAATAAGTAAGTTATGGTTGTTTTACCAAAAACTGCTCCAGATTGTCAAAACCCTCATCTAGGGTAATAGCAAATAGATAAAATTGTATTGCTCTGGTTTTAGGTCAAGTCATGAACTCTAATGGTGGTGAAAATGCTCACTCTTGTATACCTTTTCATACCCCAAGGTTGCAGATAGAAAAAATGAAGTTTGTTATTAATTCTTGATACTATAAGACTATATTCTCATGTGTTGCAGATTGTTAAGACAACAGAATAAGGGTTTGGGACTTTTGTTGACAAGTTTAGTGTTCCTCAGAAGTGGAAGTGACTTGAGAATGATGTCAAGATGAATAATGAACCCTTTAAAACTAGAATTTACTGATAAACAAAAAGGTATTGAGGTCTTCTAAACTCCTGCCCTATTTTGGCAGAGTTGACAGTCACATACAAATTATGTTTGGCAAGATTTTTGGTGTATCCCATATTGCATAGTGTTAAAACGCTTTTGAAGGTCATTCATATGAAGTGTATCAATGCCAATAAAAGTTGTGTTAAACATTGGGAAGCCTTCCTTATGTTGGATGTCAAATTGACAAGTTGAAGCCTAATCAAATAAGCCTAGTTGAGGGTATATGGGTTTGGTGGTTTCAAAGACTTATCTAGTGCCAAGACCAGTTGATTTAGGTCATTTTCAACCTATTGAAGGACTGCCAAGGGTGATTTGGGATTGGGATTGTCTCTAGATAGGTGATGCTTTGTAAAATAGGGCTAATTGCCCCTCTTTTCCAGTGTAATGGTCTAATTTTGGGTGTGATGTTCCAAAGAAACCATGTCTAAGATTTTGATATGTTGTGTAACTTGATAAAGGGTATTCTCAATGGTAGTTCTCTGTTGATAACTGAGAGGGGGGTGAATCAGTTATCTTAATTATTTCAGCTTTCTGAATTTCCTTATCAATTAGTGCAGCATTAAATTAAATAAGCAAACATAACCATGAAATGGAAATAACATCAATACACATGACACAATGATTTTGTCATGGAAAAACCTATTAGGGGAAAAACAACGGGGTGATTAACCCAAGATTGTATTCTCTATTAGAAGAATAAGATAGTACAAAATGGCACTTGCCAATTAGGGCTCATTGCCCGAGCACACTACTCACAAGAGGCTCACTACCTACAATAGTTTATACAAGGAAACTAAATACTTGAACTGATGAGAAGCATCCACATATGCTGAGGTTTAATTCTAGTTAAGCCCAATATACTGATCTGTTGCACTTCATTCTTACTCTCTTAGGTGTTGCTGTCCTGTTACATTCTGGACCTGTTTTACTTCCTTCACACTGCTCTTCTACTTTTCTTTGCACCACACAATACACCACCTACCCTTTACATCCAAATCTATCTGGTATATATATTCACACAAAGGATTTCATCCTCTTTCTAGTTGACATTCGGAATAGTCAATATTTTCCCAAACTCTAGTCTGTCGACTGAATCCTTGCGTACCAAGTGATGCGAATCAAGGAGATACTTATAGAAGTCATCTAACATGTTGGCCAATCATGGATGATATCTTAAGAACCTTGATCACCATCAATATCTCATCTAAAATAATTCTGATGCTCTGTCAGTCAGTTCTTCCTCTGTCTACTCTGCCAAACCGGACCCCAATACTTAGATGCTCATATCTTTTCACTCTTTCATCATTGGAGGCTCAATCCCTGGAATCTATTAGTCAAGGTATTCCTCTTGACTTCCCCAAGTCCACACTTTACAAAGATACTTCCTCTAAGAGATCCAGACATGACTGTCAGACCTTGCTACATGCTCTGTTCTTGCTTACCAGACCAAAGTATTCTTCAATCTGACTTCCGGTAAAGATACACCATGTCTTGCGGATGTGTGGAATGGTCTTTGTTGTCATCAATGACAACACCAATGAAGCCACACAGTGTCTCTTTCCAACAATCTCCCCCTTTGGCATTGATGGCAACACTTAGTGAAAAATGACTAAGTGTTATACTATACTCCCCCTTGGTTGATGCTCTATTCTATTGTACACTTTACCGGAGCTCCCCCTTAGCTGGATTCCACATTTTTCGCTCTTCCTCACTCCCCCTTTGACATCAATGGCAAAGGGTAGGGTCTGCATAAATTTCCCAAAAATAATCTATACTTAGCAGCATAAGTATATATACATGCTATACTTACATATACTGAAGTATATCTTCAAAAGATGTCTTCAACTAGGCAAATTTTGTTGCCCAACTCTACTTCAACCTGTCCAAAATTAAGATGTGACCACTTAATAGGAATGCAAAAGCTTCTGCTCTTTTAAGATCTGTCAGATCACTGGTTCGGGCTGTGGTCTGGGCATCAGTTAGGGCCTCATGCATGGCCTCTAATTTAGAGATAATCATCCCTCTAAGTTCACCCATTCTGCTTAATACGTTCTTCCTCTCCTTCTCAAGTTTCTTAATCTCATTCATGACTACAATAGTTTGAAATTCCTGGTTTATTATGGATACAGTGAGAGGATCAAAATTCTGAGAGAGGCTTGACAGTTTATCCTCTTGTTCATTCACTTTCTTCTCAATATCCTTTGTTACTTTAGTCTAGGATATACAAAATTTATATACTTCTCCTCCATCCTTAAGAGCATTTTCTAAGCTCTTTATCCCAATATCCATATTTCTCCTATCATTGGTTATAAGGCCTTGTAACTCAGAGAATCTCTTATCCAAAAACTCTTTCCAGACCTTTACCTCAGCTGATTTCTCTAAAGATTCAAAATGAGTGCTAACACTATTTACTAGAGATTTGAGTTTACCAGATGAAGAGACTGAGGGATCCTTCTGAAAAGATGGCATGATCTTCTCTAATACACCAGATGCAGTTTCTATGAGCTTGCAGTCTTCCATGTGAGACTTCAGAAGTTTTTCTTTTGCCTTTGCTGAAGTAAAGGATGCTAGCTTCATGGTTTGAACCAGGGAGAGGGAGTCAAAATTGAACGGTCCTTGAAGAAGTTCCGGTTCATCAAATTCTATCATCTCCTTGGTTAAGAATTCCTCAACTGCTTCTGCTGTGTCTCTTGCTGGTGACAGGGTTTTGTCCCCTTTTGCAGCCTTACCACTATCATCTGTGGTTTTTTCTGTTGGAGTTTTCTCTCCTTCTGCACCCTTATTATTGTCATCTTCTTTTTCCTTTTCCTCTGTTTCTTGACTGATCTTTTCTTCTACTCTTTCTTCTTCTTTAGATCCGGAGTCAGCAGTGGAAACTGGAGGAGAGATGTTTGCTTGATCATGGACCTCCTCTTTCGGAGAAAAGGAATCTAAGTCCTTACCTTTTTCTTCACTTGTCTCCTTTACCTCTTCCGCCACTATCTCAGTAGATTCTTCTTCAACATCTATAGCTGAGGGATCATCACCTAAGTCCTCTACAATGGGAATGTTGAATCTTTTGTATGCATTCCAGAGAATCTCTTCTGTCTCTTTTCCTATTTTGTCAGTTTCACTGAGCATAAGCTGATTCATTCTAGCTTTGCTCCGGAACTCATCCTTGCAATCTTTGAAGATCATATTCATTTGCTTCAGAGTGATTGAAGGAAAGAGCTGAATGGTTATCTCAAGATCCTTTGCCCTAGCATTATTCTTTCTTATCTCTAATTCCTTCTCTAGGCTTTTGGGAATGAGAGATATGATTTCAATAAAAGCCTTATTATATATGTTCAGGTACTTAACTATGGCTTCCTCCAATATCTTTCTATCTGCATCATTATATGCATCATAGAATTCTGTTATTGGTTGCAGGTTCCCATCCATAGTAACTGCTTTAACTACATCATCTAAGGACAGATTGGGCCTTTCAACAAATTCTTCTATTACTTCTTCAGTAGAGGGTTCATCGGATGTTTTTCTTTTCTTTTTCATTTTCTTTACTTCCTCATCTGATTCTGTCTCTTCATCATCCTTCTGACTAATATAAGACCTTGTGGCCTTTGTTTTAGTTCTTTTCTCTGCTTTACTGGATGATTTTGCTTCTGATTTAGATGCCTTTGAGCTTTTAGCAGTTGCAGGTGCAGAGCTCTTAGAAGATCTGGTCCAGGAGGGGGCTTTTACCAGAGCACTTTCTTTTTCTGCTTCTTCCTTTTCTTTTTCTACTCTTTCCATCCTTTTTCTGTGGGCATCAACTGCATCTTTTGAGATTCCATGCCTCTTGACAACTTCTTCAACTTCCCTTCTCACTTTCCTCTTGATTTTAGGCTATCTAAGTTCCACATGAACTTTTACACTTAGCTCTTGGAAGGTTCCAAATCTTTCTGCTTAGGGTCTTTGGGCTGGCTCAACTGATGTTTGATATGTAGCTCTACAATTTTCTCATCTACTTCATACCCCATTAGCATGATCTAGACTATCCTTGGCTCCACTGCCTCCATTAGGCATTGATCAGTGTCAACCATGAAACACACTGTATCTTTGTACTTCTCAACCAATGATTGGGGAATTCTTTCTTTGGTTTGCATCATATTTTGAAAGTTCTTGAAGTAACCCCACAGAGCTATATTTCTGGCCTTAGCATCCCCAAGCCCATGCAAGTAATCTCTAATTTGAATTGCAATAGGTCTATCATTCTGCCATACCCAACCACTGGATCTGGGTAGCTCATTCATAAAGTAGAAAAACAAACATAATATCAGTCCACCATACTTAAAAGAGTTCTTTTTGTCCTTCTTGATCTTCTGTAAGTTTTCTATTAGTTGGCTTAAAAGGAGTTCACAGAGATCATAATATGCATTCTTTCTCAACATTTCATAAGTAATATACATAGTAGTTCTGAATACTAAATTCTCCCTACTGGAGTGATATATCTTATATCCAATTATCATAGATGCAAATTTGATATCTGAATCAGTGATATCTTCTATGGTCATTGCTCTCTTATCAATTTTTGATCCGGTGGCCTCAGTCACAGTTTGGTTTTTGACAGATTTGAGAACAGGTAACCCTCTGGAAGAGTATAAACCGGTTACTGCCCTAATTGCTTCCTTGGTGATCTTGAATGGTTTATTCAACCATAAGAAGTTATCATGCACTCTTCTCAACACATACCAGACCCACTCATCTTCTTCAAGATAGGGGAAATGGATGTACTGACCGAAATGTTTATCTTGGATGGCCTTATACTGAGGTTTTAGTTCAAAAGATTCATCTATTAGTTCCTTGTGGTAGATGTCCATCAGCTTGGATTCACCAAAATCTTCAATGTTTGCATGAATGTAAACCCTAACGTTTTCTACATGTAAAACTCCATGCGGAATGTTGGAAAAAGCCCCTAAGGGATCCACTTCTAGAGATTTGTAAGGATGTTTCTTAAATTTGGGTCGAGGCCTATCAAAAATCTTTATAACATTTGGAGTAGCCATCTTCAAAAGTTTTACAGAGAAATTTTCAACAATGGAAAATACCTTTTACACTTCTAGGGTTCGTTGAATGAGCCAGATTAATTTGCTAGATGAATCGACTTCAATGGTTGATATTTTGAGAATTTGAGATAATTTGTTGTAGAGCTCCTTTTCTCTTCTTCTTGAATGAAAATGTACAAATGACAGACGAATGCGCCTTTTTATTTCTAGGAAAACCCTAATTTCATATTGCAATAAATGCGCAACTCAAGTTATTCCAGTTGCTTGGTTCTTCTTATTTTGAGAAAGATCTTTTTCTAAATCACTGAGATATACTTAGAGTTATCCTTGGTGATTAATAGCAAACTATCTTACTTTCCCCAAACACTTGATCTATCCACATAACAAGATGCCTCAAATTTGAATCATACCAGATTTAACTATAATAATCCTATTTTATCGGATGACTGTTAAACCAGATCAATCTTGGAAGATTAGACTCTTCAAATCTTCCTGCAGATCTTCCATATCTTTACCAAGATTTCTTTAGATGTTTCTCTGAGAATCCTTTTATTCCACAACTTCCCATGTGCCAATTTTAGGCACCAATTAACTAGCTGGGGAAAATGTTTTTCCTTGTGTCTCCCCCTGAGCTAGATCTCACTTTTTAATTTCTGGAAGGAATATCAACACCAGATTCTGGTGCGGATCCATCCCCTACATTCTCTGTACTTCTCTTCACCCAAATCTTGTTCATCTCACTTTTAACTTCATCCACATTCACTTTTCCTTTTCCTTTGTCTTGATTCTGATTATGATGCATCAAACCCCTTTTGTCCTGATTCTTGCTTCTATAGAATTTGGCAATATGACTGAATCTATTGCAATTGTGGCAAACAACATTTCTTTACATATTTGAATGATATCCTCTTGATCTGCATTGATTAGCCATATGTCCCATTCTATTGCATGCAAAGCATCTACCATTGAATGAATTGATCATTTGCATATTTCTGTATTCATGAGATTTGTGACCATACCTTTTTGCAGTTGAAACACTGTCCGGAGAAGGATGTATTAGTCTGATTTATTCTCTTTTTGCATTGATTAGCTTTATGACCAAAGTTATTGCAGTTGTGGCAATATCCATTGAATGATGGATATCTTTGAGCATTAGGTTGCCATACTCGAGGTCTTCTAGGCCTGTTCCTTGGATTTTTTGATCCAGAATTCTTCTGACCGGATCCAGAGCTTTCACCTTTCTCATATCCCAAGCCACACTTGTCATCTACCCTCTTTTTGTTTTCAAGAAGAAATTCAAGTTGAGCAGAACTTATCTTGAATTTCTCTTTGTATTCATTTGTTGTTTGAAGATTGCTTTGTTGTGTTGATTGCTCGATTCCGCAACATAACGTTGATAAGGAGATAGATGATGGATGGTTGATGGTTGATAGATGCAAGCTAGATGGATTGAAAGAGGATAGATAATGGCTTGAGATGAAAATTTAGCAGAGTGAGGTTGCATGAAGAAGAATCCTAAATTCTCTAATCTCTTCTCTAATGTCTTCTCTCTAATCTCCTCTCTAATGTCTTCTCTAATGTCTTCTCCTAATCTCCTCTCTAATGTCCCAAGAGAGGTTTGTTTTATAGGATTGGCTTGGTTCCAATGGATGGCTAGGATCAATTAGGGCTTTAGATGAAATGGATGGATAGGATTAAGTTAGGTTTCCTTGCACATTAAGAAATTGTAGTCAATTGACATGTGGCAAGGGAAGATAAAGCTTAGGTGTGCTTGTGTAGATAAACACTAAAATTAAGTCCCAATAGTTGTGCATGTGAAGGATTTTAAATGAAAATTGTAATACAACACATGATTGACTGGACAAGTGTTGGAATGTGGTGAAAGGTGAGGGCTTAATTCAAATAATATATTTGAATTAGTTGGGATATGAGTTGGCTATTAATTAAATAAATAAAATTTATTTAATTAATTGGGATGAGGATAGGATAAATAGGATTATGCATGTGAAATTAATTAAATAAATAAAATTTATTTAATTAATTGGCTAAGTAGGATGAGGATGGGATTAAGATGGGATTTTAATTAAATAAATAAAATTTATTTAATTAATGGGATTAAGAGTGGGTTTAGGACAAAATGCTACATGATATCTAGGATACTGTTTTTGACAAGGTGGTGCTAGACATGGACAAAGTTGGGACAAATTTGGGTGTCTACATTTTGCCCCTCTTTGAGATGATGTTTGAGATGATGAGCTTTGTGTCGAGTAACATCATTTCAAAGAAGTTAAGGTATGGATAGAGGAAAAGGATGATGATGATGATGGAAAGATAGGATGATGATGCCCCCTCGAGAGGATAGGTGGGTTGGACAAACACAGGTATGATCTCGAAAAGAAATGGTTTGGCTACAAAAGAAAGATAAGGGGATAGATAGAAGAAGTGATGATGCATTATGCTGCAATGAAAGTGAGCAACTATGATGTTTGATATAGCACTAGACGTTATGCACCAAGGTATAAGGAACCAGGGTGACGATGTGTCTCATGCCCTAGCATAATACAACCTTGTCTAACGTATGAGGAAGTAAACTTAGAGCATTGAAGTCCTAATGCTGAAAAGGTATAATATGACCTTAGATGCAAAGGATAGTGCAAAAATCTATTCCAACATACACAAGATATGAATATTAGCTGGAATGATACTGATTTGATACAAATGCAAGTTAAAATGATAACACACACAAGCAAGTAAGCAAGCATGCACAAATGATTAAAAAACAAACAAGGTATTGCCCCTGTCAAGCTGTAAACCAATGATTAATTGATTTGATTGATGATGATAGTTGAGAGTGTTGTTATTGCGGGGAAAGCTATATCCCTAGATCAACACAAGGTTGTTTGCTGAGTTGGTTGGCTGATTGGCTAATTGATTTAGCTTACAACAAGGCTAGGATCAAGACCATTGATTGTGATTGGATAACTTGGCTTGATTGATTAACTTGATTGGTATGGATTAAGGATGGGCTTGCATTTGGATCATTGCTTGGAATGATTTTGAGGATGATGAAATGATGAATGAAGATTGATTTGATGAAATGTTGATGATGGGATGATATGTGGTGGATTGAGCTGCTTTTGATTTGCTGAAGTGATTGGATTTGTTTTGATGGTTGGCTTGATGTGCTTGACTTGATTTACTTTGGTTTTGATGCTGATGATTGATAGGATTTGCTTTGATGGTTGGCTTAATGTGCTTTGGTTTTGATGTTTGCTATTGCTAGGTTGATTTGTTTGATGATTGGATTGTTTTGAATAACAATAGTCATGGTGTGATGATTAGAGTGTCCACTCAATCTAAGCATAAGCAAGTGTTCTTGGTGTGCTCAAAGGATGTAAAACAAACAAGGTATTGCCCTTGTCAAGTCATAAACCAATGATTAATTGTTTGATTGTTTTGATAGATAGTGTTGTCATTGTGGGGAAAGCTATATCCCTAGATCAACACAAAGATGTGGGAATGCTATATCCCATTGATGATGATTGATTGGGCTCATGACAAGATTAGGATCAAAACCTGTTGATTTGATTGGATAATGTTCCTTGATTGAATAGCTTGCTTGATATGGATTAGTGTGACTTGGATTTAAGATCATTGCTTAGATTGATTTGATTGATATGATTGGAAGAAGTGATTGATTGAAATAGATGAATGAACATTATTGATAGAAAGAATCGATGATGATGATGATTTGATTTTGATTGAATGTTGTTGGTTTGGATGATGTGATTGGTTTTATTGTTTGGATTTTTCTTTGATTTTTTAATTTTTTGGATTTTTTTTTGACATATTTTGATTTGTTTTTTTTTTGAGATATTTTGATTTTTTGTGTTTTTGAATGTTTTTGGGATGTCAATGGATTTAAAATTTTGGTAGCCTTTGTGCTTGATACCAATGACAAGGGAAAACCAAGTCTAGGTGCAAGGATGGATGAATGGGATTGGATGGATAAAAGGATGGATGATAGTGGATAAGATGAAAGGCTGATGATAGTTGGATGGGATGGAAGGTTCATGAGAGTTGGATGGATAGATAAGAGGATAGGCCATATAAGGGATGGATGCATGCCTCATGATAAATGAATAGGTAGGCTATAGTGAAAAGCTCATGCTAGACAAATGGGGATAAGCTATAAGATGGAAAGCTCATGATAAGGATATGCCATAGTGGATGGATCATAAGGGAGCTAGGATGTGATCTCCAAAGGCTATGTTGCATAGGAAGAATAACTTGCCCCATTCTAGGTGGTAAAGCTTAGGATTTTTACATGACAAAGTTCATGACCAAGAGATGACATGATAGATTGGTTTGAATGGGATAGATAAATGGTCAATGGATAGGACTTGGTTTGGAAAGAAGGTATGTCAAGAAATATCCAAACATGGTTCAACATGTTGCCCCTATGTCTTCATCAAAGTCAAAAGGCAAGAGGATGGATAAAATGGGTTCAATAGGATAGGCATGTTTATGTAATGGCTAAGGATGGTAGGATGGTATGTTAATGGTATGACATGATAGGATGGAAAATGATATAATGGGATTGATAGTTTGGATGTGGATAGGTTGGATGAGACAACGTGCCCCCAAGTGTAAGTGACATAGAAGATCAACCTACACATGACGCTTGTTTGCCAGGTTTTCATCATGGTACTTATCCAAGGCGCCTATTTACCAGGTTTTCACTGTTGGACAAAGGGATTTTTCTTTGCTATTTTGATTTTTGTTTTTTTGCTTTTTTTTCTTTTTTTTTTAGATGGGATGACAATTACACATGGTGCCTGTTTGTCAGGTTTTCACCATGGTAATTGATAGGAGGGACTCAAGTGTCTAGTTCGATGGATGTTGGTAGTCCCGTTAGAGATGGATAATGTCTTCGCATGGACCATTTCAAGTGTGCTCATAGATGTTAATAAGGGATTACATAGATGAGAGATGGATTAGGTAGATAGTGGATTATGAAATGGATTATGAAAGGTTCATGCAAGGATAGATGGATGGGGGATAGTGGATTATGATGTGGATTATATAGGCTTAAGATGAAAGGCTTATGCAAAAGCATGGACCATGGGAATGTGATTGGGGAGATATGTAGGATAAAGGATAAAGGATGGGGAGATGGAGGCATGTGGGAATGTTTTGGAATGGAAGGGAATCATGACCAATGGTTGCACACACCATGTTAAACATTGAAGCTTTTGATGAGATGGTGGTGTGGGAAGCAATGGAGATGTTTGCTTAGGAGATGGTTGATGAAGTGATTTAGGAACCCACATAGATTTAGTATGTTTAGTGCTTTTGCTTTGCTTGTGGGATTGTTGAAGGGAATGGAAGTTTTGGATGGAAGTAGGATTTTGGATGGATATAGGTGGTTGGGATTCTTGAGATGTGGATGAGGATGCCTCATTTGCTTTGCTAACTATTTGCTTAGGAACCCAAACCATTTTGCTTTTGAGCTTTGCATTTGGAGGTAAGGGTTTAGATGGTTGCTTAGATGAACTTTGCTTTGATTTGGATTCTTTATGTCCTAAGGTATGAAGACCTTTAGGATTTTTAGCTTTATAGGTAGAGGCATCAAAATTTTTGCTTTCGAATCCCATGGAGTGGGTGGAGTGGATGGAATGATTGGAAGCTTTATGCTTAGGCGATGTGTGCTTTTGTTGGCCGTGATTAGGGATGTAAGGATACTTATGAATGATAGGTATGTTAGGTGTTGGAAGCAATGGTGGTAAGGTGGATGGAGAGATATTTGGATTTGGTAAAAGTGGAGGCAAGGTGGATGGTGGAAGGTGTATGGTCACATGCTTTTGACATTTATAGGATGATGGAGGTGAAATGGCTACATATGTTTTGGGTAGATGATAGGGGGTGCAATGGAAAGTGGTAGGTTTAGGATGCATGAAGAGATTACCAACATCTTGGCCTTGTTTACCTTGGGGTGTGTATCCAAGGCCATATGAGCATGGAGGGATCTTGACATGGTTTGGCTCCAAAATACCTTGTTCATAAAGGCCTAGACCTTTACCTTTGTAGTTCATGTTTTGGAGTATGCGATGGACAATGGGACTAGATGTGTTTTGGGAACTAGACTTGAGTTCTTTATTGGATGGAGAAGTTGAAGTGGAGGACAAAGGTTGTTGTTGTCCTAAGGAAGAACATTCATGGATAAAGGTGGTAAGACCACTAGGACATGATAGTAGACTTGAACTGGAATCGATGGTAGATATGAAAGGAGGATCATTAGGATCTTGATTAGCATTGTGTTCACGAAGATCCAAGCTATTTGTTTGATCTTTTATACTTACTTGGGGGACAAGTGTCTCATCATGACAAGTTGATGTTTGCTCATTATGGATAGGGCTAGATGGTGGATGACTAGGAGCAATTTGGATATCTTGCTCATGGATGGATATAGGATTATGGATAGGATCAAGGTGCTCATGGATAGCTTCTTCATAGGTATCATCTTGATCATAAAGAAGGTAAATGTTATGGATGGGTTGCATGAAAGTGTTTTGATCTTGAGTTGGACTAGGGCTTAATGTTTCCACATGCTTAGGATTAAACTCTTGACATACCTCTTGGGTTGCTTGAATGGAATTGGAATACTCTTGGATAGGCTCATGGTCAACAACATGACAACATGATGACTCTTGACTTGGATTCATAATAGGAGACTCTTGAATATGCTTGATGGCTTGTAGGTCACATGATGGGCTCAAAGGGCTAGGAATATTAATGGAAGGCTCTTGAATAGTCTCAAGGATATGTGAACCATATGATGAGATTATAACCTTTGGAAGTTCCTTGGTAGGCTCATGAATTGGTGTTTGACATGGGGGTAGTTTATTCCTAGCTAGTAGCCAATGAATCACATCCTTCGCAAGGGTATGGGTGGATGGGCAATATAATGGATGGATGATAATAGTAGATGGTGTTATAGACTTATGATTGGGATTAGGTTGGGGGCTAATTGGATTGGATGGATTAGGATTTGGATTAGATGGGGGTGACATATGGGATTTGAATGATGTGGCATGATTTCTCATTATAGGTAGGTACACCTTGTAAACAATTGGGACAAATATTGGGCATTGATTTGTATTATGGCCTTTGGTCCTATGGTATGCACAATAATCATGTTCATCATATAGACTTTCTTCACATGGTTTGACTTCAGGAAGTTCAATGAGTTTTGCTTCAAGCATTCTTTGTAAAACTATCTCAGCGGCATCCTTTGGTGAAGGATTAGAATGACATGGTGATGAAGGTAATGAAGGGCTTGGTGATTTGGAAGGTTGATGGACCAATGGACTAGGAGTAGGATCATATGGTGGTGTTGGGATAGGATTAGTTGGCTCATGTGTTGGTGGGTGATTAGATGGTGGAGGCCACTCTAGAGTGGTATCTCCCTTGTCAAAGGTTATTAGATCTTGCATAGGATAACTTGGGCTTGTTTGATTTATGTACAAGGGACCACTTGGACTTGCATGTGCTTCTTGTTGCAAAGGTGGATTTAGGCTCATTTGTGCTTGTTGTGGAGGCCATTGATAGTCTTAGTAGCTAGGTGTAATGGTAGGATATGTAGACAAAATATCTTGAGGTGAACCCAAAGATGCGGGCATTTGATCGTGTTGGCAAGGCTGACTTGTGCCCACTTGCTTTATATACAAAAGGCCATTTGGACTTGAATGTTGTGCTTGTGATATCACTTGATTGCTTTGTGGATGGGCTTGGTAGTGCATTGGAATGGTGGCATGAGGGATTGGATAAGCTTGAGGTGGATGTTCATAGGTTGATGTGGCATTGATTTGGTGGATAGGTGGATTAAGTTGGTAGGAAGTGGATGGATATGACATGTGGCTATAAAGTGGATTAGGTTGATATGAAGTGACTAAGGATTGTTGTACTTGTTGAGCTTGACTAGTGGCTAAAAGGTGTTGGACTTGGGTTATGAAGTATTGCAGTTGAGGTGATTGGCTTGCGTGGGGTTGAGCTCTTTGGATGAAGAATTGTAATATTTCAATGGCATCTTGGTTTAGGGGTTGTGATCCTTGATAAAGATTTTGGAGGAATCTTTGGAATTTGATTTCTAGGTCCTTTAGTGTAGACATGTTGTCACCCAAGTGTATGTCTTAAGTCCTTTTAACAAGTGCTAGTTTAGGGATTTGGATGATGATGTGGCTTGTTTGGATAACTTGGCTATGTTTGGGATGAAAGTGATTGGGTTTGAATGTTATTGGAAGAATGTATAGGATGACTTGTCTTTATATGTTTGGGTGTTTAGAGCTTGATGTGGCAATATTCAAACAAATGATTATGCATATACACACATGAATCACTCACGCAAGACACATAAGCAAGTTGTTAGTTTGAAAGAATGTGATGATGGTTAAGCAAGCATGTGAAGACACTCAACAAGTCCTAGTTAAGGCAAGGCCACTATCACAAGGAGGTTCTAATAAAAATCTGGGGGACTGGCACCCCATGAGCATCCAGCAAGCCACTTAAAACTTTAGCTAACCCTACTAGGAGTTTTAATATACACAAAGGTACACCTCCTTTTGAGTTAGCACTGTATGGTGAGCGCTAATACCGATTAGACTTGGCTTTTGCCTTATCCTCTGATTTTTATAGCGGACTGGATTAAAGTACCACTTGAGGTCATTCCCTTGGGGTGGATACCAAGGCAGGCCTCTCTAAGGCTAAATAAAAGCAACACAAGTAAATGTTTTTGATCTCCAAGTTCGTGTTGGGATGCGAGGAGAGAGCATACACATTTACTTGGTCACACTCGCATGGGGTTCATTAACCTTAGAGATTCAATGTGTGGAAGACAATGCAAGCACTTGTTTGTTTTAAAGCCCCAAATCCAAATGTGATGAAAGACAATGGTTCATTTTAGCCCAATTTTTTGATGTGAATTTGCAAACAATTGTTCATTTTATGCCCAAAATCTAAATGTGTGATTCAAACAATGATTAAGATGAAAGATTAGAATGAGTGCACCTGATTATTTTTGCTTTCCAAATTGCTGTAAATGTTGATGTCAATGTTGCCCCAGCTCCTTATGATCACCTACAACATAAAAAAAATGATATTATAATGCAGGCATAAAAAATAGGCTCATCAGGCAAGGAAAATTGTAATTTTAAATGCATAGCCGAATTAGATTTGATTATTTCGATACATTTTTGGTTTGAAAATTAAAAAATCAAAGAAGAGACCCCCATTAATTTTTAGAGAGATTTTCGAAAATGTAAAGAAATCAGAAAAATTCTCTGATT
Source organism: Cunninghamia lanceolata (assembly GCA_027924645.1). Lineage (NCBI taxonomy): Eukaryota > Viridiplantae > Streptophyta > Pinopsida > Cupressales > Cupressaceae > Cunninghamia > Cunninghamia lanceolata. Next base: position 7,248,506 of record BSBN01000016.1, read on the forward strand.
GGTGCCTAGAAATGCGGATTTATGAAAATAGTATAGTCGGTAAAGATCTAATTTTTTCGCACTATAAACGATCTCTAAATTAAATCTGTAAAACATAGACCCCAATTAGAATTTTGAGAGATTTCCAGAAATGTAAAAATTTCTAAAAAATTCATTGATATTCGCTCAGAATTGTGATTTTATGAAAAAACATAAAAACATGATAAATCCCGCAAAAATCGTGATAAACCCGAAATTTTTCTGTTGTAGCTTCCTTATATCATGGACAAACTTCTGCTAAAATATTGTAGAAAAATTCATAGCCGTCTGCAACAAAATGTTAATTAAACCTGCAAAACTCAACAATGGGGGTTATATGAATGCAAATTTTTAATACAAAAACCTGTAAAAAAGATTAAGCGAAGTAAGTCCCACCGGGCGTGCCAAATGTAGTTAGGGTAAAATTGCAAATCAGGGCAAATGAATAAACAACAATGATAAAAACTCTAGCAATGCACAATGAAGCACAAGACAATATGAAAATCAAAATAACAAATGTAAATGCAAATCAATCTCCACGCTATGCTCGATTTATTTCCATTGCTCTTCTCCACCTCGCATGAGCATGCAAGATTTTGAAGGATTATTGTTGGAAGAATGTTGGGTACTCACTTCTATAGCATAACATTAAGATGAAGATGCTAGAATGAATGATAGATGAAGGATGCAAAGGCTCTAATGATATTTCAACAACATATGGATACTTGAGGATCAATGCATGCTAGAAAATTTGGCAGAATAAGGGTACTTGAGGCTCAATGCATTATAGAAAATCTGGCAGTATAAGGGTACTTGAGGCTCAATGCATGCTAATGGCTTATGAGGGGGTTGATTTATAGAATTGGCTTGGTTGCAAAAGAAAGATAAGGGGATAGAAGAAATGATGATGTGTTATGCTGCAATGAAAGTGAGCAACCATGATGTTTGATATAGCACTAGACGTTATGCACCAAGGTATAAGGACCAGGGTGACGTTGTGTCTTGTACCCCAACATAATACAACCTTGTCTGATGTATGAGGAAGAAAACTTAGAGCATTGAAGTCCTAATGCATAAAAGGTATGATATGACCTTAGATGCAAACGATAATGCAAAAAGCTATTCCAACATACACAAGATATGAATATTAGCTGGAAGGGTATAGATGTGATACAAATGCAAGATAAAATGATAACACACACAAGCAAGCAAGCATGCATGCACAAATCATTCAAAAACAAACAAGGTATTGCCCCTGTCAAGCTGTAAACCAATGATTAATTGTTGATTGGTTGTTGATGGTTGAGAGTGTTATCATTGCGGGGAAAGCTATATCCCTAGATCAACACAAGGTTGTTTGCTGAGTTGGTTGGCTGATTGATTGATGGATTTGGCTTACAACAAGGCTAGGATCAAGACCATTGATTGCGATTGGATAACTTGGGTTTATTGAGTAACTTGATTGGTATAGCTTAATGATGGGCTTGCACTTGGATCATTTCTTGGAATGATTTGAAGATGATGAAATGATGGATGAAGATTGATTTGATGAAATGTTGATGATGGGATGATATGTGGTGGATTGAGCTGCTTTTGATTTGTTGGGGTAGTTGGATTTGTTTTGATGGCTAGCTTGATGTGCTTTGAGTTGATTTGCGTTGGTGTTGATGTTGATGATTGATAGGATTTGTTTTGATGGTTGGCTTGATGTTCTTTGGTTTTGATGTTTGCTATTGTTGGGTTGATTGTTTTGAATGATGATAGTGATGGTGTGATGATTAGAGTGTCCACTCAATCTAAGCATAAGAAAGTGTTCTCAGTGTGCTCAAAGGATGTAAAATAAATAAGGTATTGCCCTTGTCAAGTCATAAACCAATAATTGATTGTTTGATTGATGATGATAGTGTTGTCATTGCGGGGAAAGCTATATCCCTAGAGCAACACAAGGATGATGTGGGAACGCTATATCCCATTGATGATGATTGATTGGGCTCATGACAAAATTAGGATCAAAAACTTGTTGATGTGATTGGATAATGTTCCTTGATTGATTGGTTTGCTTGATATGGATTAATGTGACTTGAATTTTGAGATCATTGCTTAGATTGATTTGATTGATATGATTGGAAGAAGTGATTGATTGAAATAGATGAATGAATGTTATTGATAGGAAGAATTGATGAAGATGAGGATTTGATTTTGATTGAATGTTGATGGAGTGGATTGTTTTGGATTGATGATGATTGGTTTTATTGCTTGGATTTTTCGTTGGTTATTGATTTTTTGGATTTTTGAGAATATTTGATTTTTTTTAATATTTTTTGGGATATTTCAATTTTTTTGTGTTTTTGAATGTTTTGGAACATGCCAATGGATTTACAATTTGGGTAGCCTTTGTGCTAGATACCAATGACAAGGGAGAAAACCAAATCTAGGTGCAAAGGATGGATAAAAGGATGGGCTCATAGTAAATGGGATGAAAGGCTCATGATAGATGGATAGATAAGAGGATAGGCCGTATAAGGTATGTATGCATGCCTCATTAAAAATGGATAGGTAGGCTATAGAGGAAAGCTCATGATAAATAGATGGGGATAAGCTATAAGATGGAAAGCTCCTGATAAGGATACATCATAGTGGATGGATCATAAGAGAGCTAGGATGTGATCTCCAAAGGCTATGTTGCATAGGAAGAATAACTTGCCCCCTTCTAGGTGGTAATGCTTAGGATTTTTACATGACAAAGTTCATGATCAAGGGATGACATGATAGATTGGTTTAAATGGGATGGATAAATTGTCAATGGATAGGACTTGGTTTGGAAAGAAGGTATGTCAAGAAATATCCAAACATGTTTCAACATTTTTGCCCCTATATCTTCATCAAGATCAAAGGCAGAAGAATGGATAAATAGGATAGGCATGTTTATGTAATGGCTAAGGATGGTAGGATGGCAAGATAGGATAAGATAGGTTGGTATGATATAATGAGACAATGTGCCCCCAAGTGTAAGTGACATAGAAGATCAACCTACACATGACGCCTGTTTGCCAGGTTTTCATCATGGTACTTATCCAAGGCGCCTGTTTACCAAGTTTTCACCATTGGATGAAGGGATTTCTCTTTACTATTTTGATTTCTTTTTTTTTTTGTATTTTTCTTTTTTTCTTTTAGATGTGTTGACAATTACACGTGGCACCTGTTTGCTAGGTTTTCACCATGGTAATGGATAGGAGGGACTCAAGTGTTTAGTGCTATGAGAGGTGATATTGTCCCTTTAGAGATGGATGATGTCTTCGCATGGACCATGTCATTATGCTCATCAATGTTGATAAGGGATTGCGTGGATAGGAGATGGATTAGGTAGATAATAGATTATGATGTGGATGATGAAAGGTTCATGCAAGGATAGATGGATGGGGATAGTGGACTATGATGTGGATTATATTGGCTTATGGAATGAAGATGGATGAAAAGTTTATGCCAAAGCATGGACCATAGAAAGGTGATTGGGGAGGGATATGTAGGATAATGGATGGAAGATGGGGAGATGTAGTTATATGGAGGTGTTGTGGAGTGGAAGGGAACCATGTCCAATGGTTGCACACACTGTGTTAAACATTGAAGCTTTTGATGAGATGGTGGTGTAGGAAGCAATGGAGATGTTTGCTTAGGAGATGGTTGATGTAAACATTTGGGGACCCACATAGATTTAGTATTTTTAGTGCGTTTGCTTTGCTTGTGAAATTTTTGAAGGGAATGGAAGTTTTGGATGGAAGTAGGCTTTTGGATGGATATAGGTGGTTGGGATTCTTGAGATGTGGATGAGGATGCCTCATTTGACTTGCTAGCTATTTGCTTAGGAACCCAAACCATTTTTCTTTTGGGCTTTTCTTTTGGAGGTATGGGATTGGATAGCTTTGTGAATGTACTTTGCTTAGAAGATGGATGATTTAGAGACTTTTCACATTGATACCATAAGGCATGAGGGTCCTTAGGAGTTTTAGTTGGATTTTTGGCTTTATAGATAGAGCCATCAAAATTTTTTCTTTTGAATCCCATGGGGTGGGTGGAGTGGATGGAATGATTGAAAGCTTTATGCTTAGGCGATGTGTGCATTTGTTGGCCATGATTAGGGATGTAAGGATACTTATGAATGCTAGGTATGTTAGGTGTTGGAAGCAACGGTGGCAAGGTGGATGGAGGGATATTTGGAGTTGGTAAAAGTGGAGGCAATGTGGATGGCGGAAGGTGTACGGTCACATGCTTTTGACATTTATAGGATGATAGAGGTAGAATGGCTTCATATGTTTTGGGTAGATGGGGGGTGCAATGGAAAGTGGTAGGTTTAGGATGCATGAAGGGATTACCAACATCTTGGCCTTGTTTACCTTGGGGTGTGTATTCAAGGCCATATGAGCATGGAGGAATCTTGACATGGTTTGGCTCCAAAATACCTTGTTCATAAAGGCCTAGGCCTTTACCTTGGTAGTTCATGTTTTGGAGGATGCGATGGACAATGGGACTAGGTGTGGTTTGAGCACTAGACTTGAGTTCATTATTAGATGGAGAAGGTGAAGTGGATAGAGGTTGTTTTTGTCCTAAGGAAGAACATTCATGGATAAAGGTGGTAAGACCAATAGGACATGATAGTGGACTTGAAGTGGAATCGATGGTGGATGTGGAAGGAAGATCATTAGGATCTTGATTAGCATTGTGTTTGCTATGATCCAAGTTATTTGTTTGATCTTTTATGCTTACTTGGGGGACAAGTGTCTCATCATGACAAGTTGATGTTTGCTCATTATGGATAGGGCTGGATGGCGGATGACTAGGAGCAATGTGGATATCTTGCTCATGGATAGATATAGGATTATGGATAGGATCAAGGTGCTCATAGATAGCTTCTTCATAGGTATCATCTTGATCATAAAGAAGGTAAATGTTATGGATAGGTTGAATTTGGATAGCTTGCTCATGAATGGTTGTTGGGAGATGGATAGGATCAAGTGGCTTATGGATAAATTCATCATTATGGTTATCATCTTGATCATGGAAAAGAAACATGTTATGGATGGCTTGCATAAAAGTGTTTTGATCTTGAGTTGGACTAGGGCTTAATGTTTCCACATGCTTAGGACTAAATTCTTGACATACCTCGTGACTTTGGATAAAAGTGGAAGGTTCTTGAGTGGACTTGATAGACTCTTGAGGGTTATCGACATGAGGGCATGATGGCTCTTGACTTAGGCTTGTGGTTGGAGACTCTTGAATAGACTTGATGGCTTGTAGGTCACATGATGGGCTCAAAGGGCTAGGTATGTTAATGGAGGGATCTTGGATAGGCTCAAGGATAAGTGGACCACATGATGAGATTATAAGATTAGACATGACCTTTGGAAGTTCATTGGTAGGATCATGAATAGATATTTGACATGGAGGTAGTTTATTCCTAGCTAGTAGCCAATGGATCACATCCTTCACAAGGGTATGAGTGGATGGGCAATATAATGGATGGATGATAATAGTAGATGGTGTTGTAGGCTTATGATTAGGACTTTGATTGGATGGAAGGATAATGGAGTTTGATAAGCTAAAATTTGGATTGGATGGGGGTGATACATGGGATTGGGATGATGTGAAATGATTTCTTATGGTATGTCGATACACCTTGTAAACAATTGGGAAAAACATGGGGCATGTATTTGTATCATGGCCTTTGGTCCTATGGTATGCACAATAATCATGTTCATCATATGGACTTTTGTCACATGGTTTGACTTCAGGAAGTTCAATGAGTTTTTGTTCAAGCATTCTTTGTAAAACTATCTCGGCTGCATCCTTTGGTGAAGGATTAGAATGACATGGTGATGAAGGTAATGAAGGGCTTGGTGATTTGGAAGGTTGATGGACCAATGGACTAGGGGTAGGTGTTGGCAAGAGACACTATATGGATTCATGGTTGTTGTCATTGATGGCAACAAAGGTCATCCCACATATCCGCAAGTCATGATGTGTCTCTACCGGAAGTCAGAATAAAGAATGTTGTGGTCCGGTGAACAAGAACAGAGCATGTGGCAAGGTCCGACAGATTGATCCGGATCTCTCAGAGGAAGTGTCTTGGTGCAGTGCGGATTTGGGGAAGTTAAGAGGACTACCTTGAGTGGTATATTCCAAGGATTTAGCCTCCGGTGATGGACAAGGAAAAAGATATGAACAGTTGAGTACCGGATTCCTGAGAGACAGTGAAAACAGAGGAAGAACTGACTGACAGAGTATCAGACTACTTTCCGGATGTGTTACTGTTGATGATAGAGGTTATGAAGGCATGAATCATGTTTGGCCGACATGATTAATGATATCTACAAGTATATGCTTGATCCGCATTGCTTGGTGAGGAAGGATTCAGCCGACAGAACAAGAGTTTGTAAGAAACTAGACTGTTCCGGATGCCGACTAGAAAGGTGATGAAATTACTTGTGCGGATATATATAGAGGATGGATTTAGTTGTGAAGGGTGTGAGGGTGTGAAGATATATGCGAAGAAGTCCAGAATAGAGCAGAAGTAGCAAAAAGGATCCGGTATGTGAAAGATAGCAGAATAAAGAACAAAGGAAAGATGAAGTGCAGCAGATCAGTGTACTGAGCCTAACCGGAATTGAACCCCAGCATATGCAGATGCTTCCAATCAGTTCAAGACTGTGATTCTTATCACTTTGTAGACAGTGTGTCTTCTTGTAGGCAGTGGGCCTCTTGTGAGCAGTGTGCTCGGGCAGTGAGCCCTAATTGGCAAGTGCCATTTTTGTAATCTCCTATTCTTCTAACAGAGAATAATTTTGGGTTAATCACCCCGTGGTTTTCTCCCTTAACAGGGTTTCCACGTCAAAAATACTGTGTCATGTGTTTCTTATTTCATGATTAATGTTTTTGTGTTTGATTCTATGCTGCATCAATTAAAAAGAAAGTTCAATAAGGGAAATAATTAGGATAACTGATTCACCCCCCCTCTTAGTTATCAACAATTGGTATCAGAGCTAAGTTCCTCCTAATAGAGCCTAACAGCTTGAGGAAGATCTGGGATTTCAAATGGATGCATATGGTTTAAGGGAGCAACTCAAGACTGCTCTTGAGGATCTTGAACAGTCAAATTCTGAAGTCAGTGAATTAAAGGAAAGACTCAAACAGGCTGATGAATTCATGAGAGAATTAAAAGACAAATTAAGTCTCTCTATGAAAAAGAGAAAGGAGCTGCTCCAACAGTTGGCAAGACAAAGTGAAGAAAGCAATACAAATGAAGAATTGACTGAGCAAACCAAGTTATGTGAAAAGTTATCAAAAGAAGTCATTATGTTAAGACATGAAATGGAATCAGGAACTATAAAGTTTACTCAAGAGATTGAAGAAAAAAGAAAGGCTGAAGACAATCTAAGACAATCTCTTAAAGAAAAATCAGAAGAATGCCACCAGATGGATAGGATTATCAGACATCTTGAATCTGATCTTGAAGATGCCAAAGATAATGAAGAAAAACTTGAGGATCAAATTGCCTATCTCAAAAGAGACCTTCAAACAGCAAATGAATATAAAGAGAAATTCAAGATAAGTTCTGCTCAACTTGAAGTTCTTCTTGGAAGTCAAAAGAGGACAGATGACAAGTATGGTTTGGGATATGAGAAAGGAGAAAGCTCCGGATCTGGTCAGAAGAATCTTGGATCAGAAAATCCAAGGAGCAGGCCTAGAAGACCTCCGGTAAGACAGCCAAATGCTCAAAGATATCCATCCTTCAATGGATACTACCACAGCTGCAACCACTTTGGTCACAAAGCTAATCAGTGCAGAATGAGAATGAATCAGATTAATTCATCCTTCTCTGGACAGTGCTTCAACTGCAAAAGGTATGGACACAAATCCCATGAATGCAGAATTATGCAAGTAAACAAATCATTCAAAGGTAGATGCTTCACATGCAATAGAGTAGGTCATATGGCTAATCAATGCAGATCAAGAGGATATCAGTCAAATATGCAAAGAAATGTTATTTGCCAAATCTGCAATAGGTCCGGTCATAATGCTAAAGTCTACAGAAACAAGTATCAGGACAAAAGAGGTCCGGTGTATAATCAGAATCAAGACAAGGGTAAACAAAAGATGAATGCAGATGAAGTTAGGAATCAGATGAGCAAGATTTGGGTGAAGAAAAGTTCAGAGAATGTAGAGGTTGGATCCGCACCAGACTCTGGTGCTGATATTTCTTCTGGAAATTAAAAAGTGAGCTCAGGCTCAGGGGGAGACTCAAAGAAAATCCTGTTCCCCCAGCCAAACAAGTGGTGCCGAATGTGGCACAAGATGCGGATTAAAGGGTTTGCAGATATGAGTCTTGAGATGCTTCAGTCAAGTTTTCAGAGGTCCGCATGAAGCCATGAAAAAGCTGTGATCGATCAAATAAGACATGTTCAGGGAGATGCTCCGGTATGATAAAGGATTACAAAAAGGTCCGGAGAGATCCGGAAGTGCACTATCTTGTTCTGCGGATTGGACAGAGTGTTTGAGATGTTCTTGTAATATGTTACCTCGATTTATTCATGATTGAAAGATCCAGATGATATCCACAGATCAGGACTAATCCGGGATACTCCAAGCTATCCAGACAAGGCAAACCGGAATGATGTAGGTGAAGCATTTATTGCAGACAGATATTAGGGTTCGCGGAGCAATTTAAGGGATTTCTCAAAAGTCATTTGCTCATTCTGCACTCAAGAAGAAGCGAAAAGTGGAGCTCTGCAACAAGGCTCATCAAGCACACCAAGGATCTCCTGCCGAAGTTATTGCATAAAGAAATCATTCCAACCACTCCGTGCAAACCGAAGGCGCATAAGGTATTCTCCATTTTTCATTACCTCACTGCAAATCTTTGAAGAATGGCTACTCCAAACATAGTTAAGATCTCTGATAGACCTCGCCCCTCATTCAAGAAACATCCCTACAAATCATTGGAGGTAGATCCACTAGGAGCCTTCTCTAGTGTTCCTCACGGAGTTTTACATACTGAAGACATTAGGGTTTACATACATGCAAGCATTGAGGAATTTGGGGAATTCAAACTAAGAGACCTCTATCACAAGCAACTGATAGACAATGCTTTTGAGCTTAAACCAGAGTATAAGGATATCCAGAAGAAACAATTTGAGCAATTTATTCATTTCCCCTGCTTTAAAGAAGACGAATGGGTCCGGTATGTACTGAGCAGGATGCATGACAACTTTCTATGGCTGGATAGACCCTGCAAGATCACAAAAGAGGCAATTAGAGCAGTAACTGGTCTATACTCTTCCGGAGGCATACCTATCCTCAAATCTGTCAAGAACAACATTGTAACTGAGGCCACCGGATCAAAATTTGATAAGAGGGCAATGACCATTGAAGATATTTCAGATCCGGATATCAAATATGCATCCATGATAATAGGATACAAGATCTATCACTCCAGCAGGGAGAATTCTGTATCCAGAACTGCAGTATACACTGCCTATGAAATGCTAAGAAAAAATGCAGAATATGATCTCTGCGAACTACTGCTAAGCCAATTAATGGAAAATATGCAGAAAATCAAGAAGGATAAGAAGAATTCCTTTAAGTATGGTACTCTTATTGTATGTCTATTCTTCTACTTCATGAATGAGCTACCCGGATCAAGTGGATGGGTATGGCAGAATGACAAACCTGTTGCAGTCCAGATAAGAGACTATTTGCATGGACTTGGGGATGCAAAAGCGAGAAATACAGCTCTATGGGGATACTTCAAAAACTTTCAGAGCATGATGCAAGCAAGAGAGAGAATTCCCCAGTCTCTTGTTGAAAAATACAAAGACTCAGTGTGCTTTATGGTTGACACTGATCAGTGCCTAATGGAGGCAGTGGAGCCAAGGACTGTCTGGATCATGCCCATGGGGTATGAAGTGGATGAACAGATAGTGGAGCTGCATGTTCAACACATGCTAAGTCAGCCTAAAGATCCTAAGGCAGAAATGTTTGGAACCTTTGAGGAGCTGAGTGTAAAAATACATGTAGAACTCAGGGAACCTGAGATTAAAAGAAAGGTGAGAAAAGAAGTAGAGAACATTGCTCAAGGCCTAGGCATCTCAAAAGAGGCACTTGATGCCAGCCGGGAAAAGAGGAGGAAGGCTGAGGAAGAAGAGAAAAGTAAAGAAAGTGCTCCGGTTGAAGCTCCCACCCGGACCAGATCATCAAAGAGATCTGCACCTCCCACAACCAAAAGTTCTAAACCGGAAGTCCAGGCATCCGGTAAGAGATCCAAGACAAAAGCCACAAGGGCTTATGGAAGCCAAAAGGATGAAGAGGAAACAGAGTCAGATGAGGGAGTAAGAGAAATAAAGAAACAGAAGAAGAAAGGATCCGGTAAACCCTCCACAGGCCAAGACAAGGATGAAATGGCGGAGGTATCTGTTGAAAAGCCCACTCTATCTCTAGAGAATGTAATCAAGTCGGTCACGGTGGATGGAAACCTTCAACCAATGACTAAATCTTATGATGACTTCAGTGAGGCGGACCAAAAGACTCTGCAGGAAGCCACAGTCAAATATCTTAACATATATAATAAGGCTTTCATTGAGATCATATCTCTTATTCCTAAAAGCCTAGAAAAGGAATTGGAAGTAAGAAAGAATAATGCTCATGCTAAAGATCTTGAGATCCGGGAGCAGATAGCTATTCAGCTATATCCTCAAATTGATCCCAAGATAATGAACATTATCTTCAAGGACTGCAAAGATGAGTTTAGAAGCAAAGCCAGGATGAATCAACTCATGCTTGGTGAGACTGACAAAGTGGCCCAAGAAACAGAAGAGATCCTCCGGAAGGCCTTCAAAAGGTTCAATCTTCCTGTTGTAGAGGACTTAGGTACAGAAACAGCTGAGGACTTGGGACCCTCTTCTCCAGAAGAAGTGGCCCATGAACAAGCTAGCATCTCTCCTCCGGTTTCCCCTACAGTCTCCGGATCCAAAGAAGAAGAGCAATTACAGGAGAAGGAAGCAGTGGTGAAAGACAAAGAGGTTGACAGTTCCAAGACTGCAGAAGAAAAGAAACATCTGTCTCCGGCAAGAGACACTGCACAAACTGTTCAACAATTTTTGAGCAAAGAAACTTTAGAGATTGATGAACCGGAGCTTCTAAAAGGCCCATTCGACTTTGACTCTCTCTCTCCGGTACAAACAATGAAGATAGCTTCATTTGCAAATGCCAAGGCAAATGAAAAACTCCTGAAGTCTCATATGGAAGACTGTGAGTTGATAGAGGCTGCTTCCGGAGTACTTGTAAAGATTATGCCATCAATCCAGATAGATCCGACAGCCTCCACTTCCGGTAATCTAAAAACCTTAGTCAGCAGTGTTGATACACATTTTGATTCTCTAGAAAAATCAGCTGAAGAAAAGGTCCGGAAGGAATTTTTGGATAAGAGATTTTCAGAAATATTAGAATTAATCTCTAAAGATAGGAAGATTGTAAGCATTGGAATAAAGAGCTTAGAGAATGCTCTTAAGGATGGCGGTGACATCTACAAATTTTGTATATCCTGGTCAAAGGCAACAGCAGCAATTGATAAGAAAATAAAAGAGGAACAGGATAAGCTACAAAGCTTATCTCAAAGTTTTGATCCTCTCTCTTCCTCCATAATAAATCAAGAATGTCAGACTATTGCAGTCTTGAATGAAATAAAGAATCTTGAGAAGGAAAGGAAGAATATCACTAACTGGATGGGAGAACTTAGAAGGATTATAATCCCTAAGTTGGAAACTATGCATGAGGCCATCAGTGATGCTCAGACCACCGCCCAAACAAAAGATCCGACAGATCTCAAGCGGGCAGAAGCTTTTGCATTTTTGTTGAGTGGTCACATTTCAATTTTGGATAGAATGAAGCAAAGTTGGGCTATAGAAATGATCCAATTGCAGACATCCTTTGCAGACATTCTTCAGTATATGTGAGTATGTAAATATGCGGCTATGTATAGAAAATTTTTGAAAATTTTGGTGTGCGGACCCTACCCTTTGCCATTGATGTCAAAGGGGGAGTGAGGAGCAGTGAAAAATGAGGAATCCAACTAAGGGGGAGTTCCGGAAATTGTATATAAAGACAGAGCATCAGCAAAGGGGGAGCATAGTGAAAACACTTAGTCATTTTTCACTAAGTGTTGCCATCAATGCCAAAGGGGGAGATTGTTGGCAAGAGACACTATATGGATTCATGGTTGTTGTCATTGATGGCAACAAAGGTCATCCCACATATCCGCAAGTCATGATGTGTCTCTACCGGAAGTCAGAATAAAGAATGTTGTGGTCCGGTGAACAAGAACAGAGCATGTGGCAAGGTCCGACAGATTGATCCGGATCTCTCAGAGGAAGTGTCTTGGTGCAGTGCGGATTTGGGGAAGTCAAGAGGACTAACTTGAGTGGTATATTCCAAGGATTTAGCCTCCGGTGATGGACAAGGAAAAAGATATGAACAGTTGAGTACCAGATTCCTGAGAGACAGTGAAAACAGAGGAAGAACTGACTGACAAAGTATCAGACTACTTTTCGGATGTGTTACTATTGATGATAGAGGTTGTGAAGGCATGAATCATGTTTGGCCGACATGATTAATGATATCTACAAGTATATGCTTGATCTGCATTGCTTGGTGAGGAAGGATTCAGCCGACAGAACAAGAGTTTGTAAGAAACTAGACTGTTCCGGATGCCGACTAGAAAGGTGATGAAATTACTTGTGCGGATATATATAGAGGATGGATTTAGTTGTGAAGGGTGTGAGGGTGTGAAGATATATGCAAAGAAGTCCAGAATAGAGCAGAAGTAGCAAAAAGGATCTGGTATGTGAAAGATAGCAGAATAAAGAACAAAGGAAAGATGAAGTGCAGAAGATCAGTGTACTGAGCCTAATCGGAACTGAACCCCAGCATATGCAGATGCTTCCAATCAGTTCAAGACTGTGATTCTTATCACTTTGTAGACAGTGTGTCTTCTTGTAGGCAGTGGGCCTCTTGTGAGCAGTGTGCTCGGGCAGTGAGCCCTAATTGGCAAGTGCCATTTTTGTAATCTCCTATTCTTCTAACAGAGAATAATTTTGGGTTAATCACCCCGTGGTTTTCTCCCTTAACAAGGTTTCCACGTCAAAAATACTGTGTCATGTGTTTCTTATTTCATGATTAATGTTTTTGTGTTTGATTCTATGCTGCATGAATTAAAAAGAAAGTTCAATAAGGGAAATAATTAGGATAACTGATTCACCCCCCCTCTCAGTTATCAACAGTAGGATCACATGGTGGTGTTGGGATAGGATTAGTTGGCTCATGTGTTGGCATGTGATTGGATGGTGAAGGCCACTCATAGGATGAATTAGCTAGGTTGGTATCTCCCTTGTCAAAGGTAATTAAGTCTTGTTGCCTTAAGCTTGCATGGTTTATGTACAAAGGGTCATTTGGAGCTGCATGTGCTTCTTGTTGCAAAGGTGGATTTGGGCTCATTTGTGCTTGTTGTGGAGGCCATTGATAGTCTTGGAAGCTAGGTGTAATGGTAGGATATGTAGACAAAAGATCTTGAGGTGGACCCAAAGATGCGGGCATTTGACCTTGTTGGCAAGGTTGACTTGTGCTCACTTGATTTATATACAAAAGGCCATTGGGACTTGCATGTTGTTCTTGTGATATCACTTGATTGCTTTGTGAATGGGCTTGGTAGTGCATTGGAATGATGGCATGAGGGATTGGATAAGATTGAGGTGGATATTCATAGGTTGATGTGGCATTGATTTGGTGGATAGGTGGATTAAGTTGATAGGAAGTGGAAGATGATGACATGTAAGGTTGATGTGGAATTTGTTAAGGTTGGGATGGTGTTTGGACTTGTGGTTGTGATATGATTTGTTGTTGTTGGAATTGTTGAATGGGTTGTTGTGATGTGATGGGTTGATGTGGATAAGGGAAATTTATTTAATTAATTAGCTTAATGGATTAGGGAAATTAGGACAAAATGCTACAAGATGTCTAGGATAATGTTTTTAACTAGGTGTTGCTAGACATGGACAAAGTTGGGATAATTTTGGGTGTCTACAGATCCTTTTTAAGAGTGTCAATTTGATCCTCCAATTTTTCTTCATTATCTCTAGCATCTTCAAGATCAGATTCTAGAGGCTTGATTATTCTATCCATTTTGTGGCAGTCTTCTGACTTCTCCTTGAGAGATTGTCATAGATCATCTTCATTTTTTCTTTTCTCTTCAATTTTTTGGGTGAATTTCATAACTCCTGATTCCATTTCATGTCTTACCATAATGACCTCTTTTGATAACTTTTCACATAACTTGGTTTTCTCCTTTAGATCTTCATTTGTACCATTGTCTTCACTTTGAATTACCAATTGCTAAAGTAGATCTTTTCTCTTTTTCATAGAGATACTGAGTTTCCCTTTTAGTTCATTTATGAAATCATCAGCCTGTTTGAGTTTTTCCTTCAATTCATTGACTGCAAAGTTTGATTGCTCAAGATCATCTAGGGTAGACTGAATTTGTTCTCTCATACCATACACATCCATTTGAGTTCCCAGATCTTCCTCAAGCTATTAGGCTCCTTTTGGAGGAACTTGGCTCTGATACCAATTGTTGATAACTGAGAGGGGGGGTGAATCAATTATCTTAATTATTTCAACTTTCTGAATTTCCTTATCAATTAGTACAACATTAAATTAAATAAGCAAACATAACCATGAAATGGAAATAACATCAATACACATGACACAATGATTTTGACGTGGAAAACCCTGTTAGGGAAAAAACCATGGGGCGATTAACCCAAGATTGTATTCTCTGTTAGAAGAATAAGATAGTACAAAATAGCATTTGCCAATTAGGGCTCACTGCCCGAGCACACTGCTCACAAGAGGCTCACTGCCTACAATAGTTTATACAAGGAAAATAGATACTTGAACTGATGAGAAGCATCTACATATGCTGAGCTTCAGTTCCAGTTAAGCCCAATATACTGATCTGCTGCACTTCATTCTTACTCTCTTAGGTGCTGTTGTCCTGTTACATTCCAGACCTGTTTTACTACCTTCACACTACTCTTCTTCTTTTCTTCACACAACACAATACACCACACACCCTTTACATTCAAATCTATCTGGTATATATATCCACACAAAGGATTTCATCCTCTTTCTAGTCGGCATCCAGAATAGTCAATATTTTCCCAAACTCTAGTCTGTCTGCTGAATCCTTGCTTACCAAGTGATGCGAATCAAGGAGATACTTATAGAAGTCATCTAACATGTTTACCAATCATGGATGATACCTTAAGAACCTTGATCACCATCAATATCTCATCCGAAATAATTCTGATGCTCTGTCGGTCAGTTCTTCCTTTGTCTACTTTGCCAAACCGGACCCCAATACTTAGATGCTCATATCTCTTCACTCTTTCTTCACCAAAGGCTCAATCCCTGGAATCTATTAGTCAAGGTATTCCTCTTGACTTCCCCAAGTCCATACTTTACAAAGATACTTCCTCTAAGAGATCTGGACCTAACTGTCGAACCTTGCTGCATGCTCTGTTCTTGCTTACCGTACCAAAGTATTCTTCAATCTGACTTCCGGTAAAGGTACACCATGTCCTGTGGATGTGTGGAATGGTTTTTGTTGCCATCAATGACAACACCAATGAAGCCACACAGTGTCTCTTGCCATTAGTTCTCATGTGGGTTTAATGTTGTCTTAGAAAGATTTGGTCAAAAGACATGCTAAATAGACCTACTAACACTTGAGTAGTCTACATATGGAATCTGCAACTCTATCATGTTGAGTTGAATCCTACCTCTACATCAAGTTAAAATCATGAAGATCACAACACCATACAATCCTCATTGGATTGTTAGAATGCACAAAATAATCATACAAGATAGTCATTCATGAAATTACTATGCAAAGAGGGTTTATAAGTTGCATTAGGGTTTGTATAAATGATCTAAAGGATTTATAAGGTTGTCAAACACCAAAATGGATGATTTTTTATGAGTTTTGGGACGGTCACACTCCATGTACAACTTGCCCTTTCTGATTGTTAAAAAGATACACATGGCTGTCCAAAACCACCCTTTATGACTATCCTAAAACAACATCATGTATATACTCATGAAAGCCATCAAACTCTTAGAATAAACTCCATTCTATTTGACCGTGCTGAAATCAAATGCATTGTTACAAAATGCTTCAATTTCATGCTGTGGAAAGGTGCTAGGTGTGACATTTTTCATTCCATAGCTCATGGGGCCAAACAGACTATGCCAACATGTCAGAGTGGGTGGGTAAATGCTAGGGGAGGTCTTGTTTCATGCACCAAGCATCCTAGTGACTTCGGGCAACAGACTACTGGCAAAGTCCCTTAAGATCCCTGAGACCAAAAAATTGCCAAAATTTGACGGAGCAGTTCTCTGAATTCATGATAGTTGGAAACATTCTATTTGGACCTACAGTTGTACATGGGGTTCATCCACAATAACCTCTCTCATTTTTGGTCAAATCCATTCCGTTTGACAGTGCAGAAATCAAATGCATTGTTGCAAAATGCTTCAATTTCATGTAGTGGAAAGGTGCTAGGTGTGACATTTTTCATTCCATAGCTTGTGGGGTTGAGTGAACTATACCAATGCATTGGGGTGGGTGGGTAAATACCAGGGGAGGTCTCATTTCATGCGCCAAGCGTCCCAGTCACTCCATGCAATAGGCTACCGACAAAGTCCCTTAAGATCCCTGAGACCAAAAAATGTCATTGATGGAGTAGTTCTCTGAATTCGTGATAGCTGGGAACATTCTGTTTGGACCTACAAGTGAATGTGGGGTCTATCCACAATAACCTCTCTCATTTTTGGTCAACTCCATTCTGTTTGACCGTGCCAAAATCAAATGTATTGTTACAAAATGCTTCAATTTCATGCAGTGGAAAGGTGCTAGGTGTGACATTTTTCATTCCATAGCTTGTGGGGCTGAACGGACTACGCCAATGCGTTGGGGTGGGTGGGTAAATTCTAGGGGAGGTCTCGTTTCATGCGGCAAGCATCCCAGTCACTCCGGGCAACAGGCTACCGACAAAGTCCTACAAGATCCCTGAGACCAAAAAATTACTAAACTTTGACGGAGTTGTTCTCCAAATACATGATAGTTGGGAATGTTCTATTTAGACCTATAGGTGTACGTGGGGTTCATCCACAATAACCTCTCTCAATTTTAGTCAACTCCATTTCATTTGACCGTGCTGAAATCAAATGCATTAGTGCAAAATGCTTCAATTTCATGTAGTGGAAAGGTGCTAGGTGTGACATTTTTCATTCCATAGCTCATGGAGCCGAATGGACTACGTCAACATGTTAGGGTGGGTGGGTAAATGCTAGAGGAGGTCTCGTTTCATGTGCCAAATGTCCCAGTCGTTCCAAGCTATAAGCTACTGACAAAGTCAAAAGTTGCTAGGATTGAAATTTTGCATTCCACATGTCTTGGGGCTGAACAGATTATGCCAACACATCGGGGTGGGAGGGTAAATTCTAGGGGAGGCCTTGTTTTGTGTGCAAAGCATCCTAGTCATTCCAAGCTATAATCTACCAGTAAAGTCACTTTGCCAATAGCTTACAACTCGGAAGGATTGGGAGGCTTGGCACACAAAAGGAGACCTCTCCTAGCATTTACCTGCCCACCCCGACATGTTGGAGCAATCCGTTCAGCCCCATGACCTATGGAATACAAAACTTTAGTCCTAGCAACTTTTGACTTTGTCGGTAGCCTACAACTCAGAACAACTGGGACGCTTGGCACACGAAACGAGACCTCCCCTGGCATTTACCCACCCACCCTAATGCATTGGCATAGTCTGTTTAGCCCCATAATCTATGGAATGAAAAATGTCACACCTAGCACCTTTCCACTACATGAAATTGAAGCATTTTGCAACAATGCGTTTGATTTCGGCATAGTCAAATGGAGTGGAGTTGACCAAAACCAAGAGAGGTTATTGTGGACGAACCCCACGTGCACCTGTAGGTCCAAACAAAATGTTCCCAACTATCATGAATTCAGAGAACTACTATGTCAAAGTTTGGTTGTTTTTTGGTCTCAGGGATCTTAAGGGACTTTGCTGGTAGCCTGTTGCTTAGAGTGACTGGGATGCTTGGTGCACGAAACAAGACCTCCCCTGGCATTTACCTACCCACCCCGATGCATTGGCACAATCTGTTCGGCCCCACAAGCTATGGAATGAAAAATGTCACACCTAGCACCTTTCCACTGCATGAAATTGAAGCATTTTGCAACAATGTGTTTCATTTTGGCACGGTCAAATGAAATGGAGTTGACCAAAACTGATAAAGGTTATTGGGGACAGACCCCACCTGCTCCTGTAGGTCCAAACAAAACATTCCCTGCTATTGCAAATTTAGAGAACTTCTCCATCAAAGTTTGGCAGTTTTTTGGTCTCATGGATCTTAAGGGACTTTGTCGGTAGCCTGTTGCCCAGAGTGATTGGGATGCTTGGCGCATGAAACAAGACCTCCCTTGGCATTTACCCACCCACCCCAATACATTGGTGCAGTCCGTTTAGCCCCACGACGAGAGAACAAAAATATTGTTCAAGTTGACACATTCTCAATCATTGACCCAATGCAATTGATGCAAACATGCAATTTGTTCATGTTGTGCCATCATGTTGATGCAAACATTCTCAATCATTGACCCAATGCAACTAGATCCTCAACCATAATAGAAACATGTTGTGCCATGTACACATTGCTTCAACTTCAAAAAATTCAACATTCAACCCTTGGGCTGTACAATATAGGCCTATTTATGCCTCTACAAATAGTTTTCACCATTCAACCGACCCCAACTAACTTTTGAAACAACTTTGCAAAATTAACCATTATTTTATGTCCAAAATGAACATGACCACTACTAAAAGAACCACTCACCTTGTTCAATGCACATTTTGGGGTGTTGTATCACATGTATACTTGTTGTTAAGCACATATACAACTTGTAGTGGTTTATTGTCACATGTTGTAAGCCATGTATGTGAAGATGTAAACATAGTATTGTTGACATGAGAAACACTACTACATATTCTTAAGTGTTGTAAATATTCATCTTCTTATTTCATCATGTTGTGCTTTATTGTAGCATGAATCACTTGTTGTAAGCTTGTACAATTATAGCATGTTATGCACATCACAAATGAATGAATGTTATGCACATCATAAATGAAGGAATGCAATGAATGCAATATGTGCACAAAATAGAATTTTTGATAAGGATTGAAAGGAAATGTTAAGAAAATGCAATTGGTGGGTGTAAATCCAAATTCCACAACCTTATCCACTATTCTCCTTGCCTATGTAAAAATAGGATCTTCGGAACATGATGTATTTACAGCTGCCCTTGTAGACATGTATGCAAAGTGTGGAAGCCTAGACAAGGCATGTGAACAATTTGGCATGACACCTCAAAGAAATGTTATCTCATGGAATGCAATGATTGCAAGATATGCACAAAATGGATTTTTTGAAAAGGATTTAGAAACTTTGAAGCAATCACAATTGGAATGTGTAAAACCAAATTTCATAACCTTTGCAAGCATTCTCCCTACTTTTGCCAAATTAGGATCTTATATATGCATATATGCATAATGTCAAGAAAATAATGTGTAGTGTATATATCAAGCCATATAACCATGTACAAATAAAACCATATGGGCATATACAATGATATACATTGATAACATACAAAAGTATGTTTATAAAGCCAAATAGGCATATGTAACAAAATGTCCCAAAATCAAATCTCCTATGGATTGCTATCAAATAATCGATGGTTCTTGCTAGGCCATGAAGATGGTGAACTAGTCAATGACTCATCCTCTATCGCTCATCAACTAGACCTCCTCGATAGAGATTTTTGAATTTCCACCTGTTAATACAATCAAACAACGTCCACATTAATATAGAATTTAATATTCAAAATATATAACATGACATAAGTAATCAATCACTTACCGCCAATTGGTGATCCCTCTTGATCATTTGTTGTCTCTCTTCTTCTATAGAGCTAGATGGGTAGGGGAGGTGACGTCCTGTGAGAAGCATGAACAAGCAAATTTAAGTAAACATGAATATCATGTATGTACATTAAATGTTGTGTTTATTATGATGCTGTGTATATTATGTTGTTTATATAATGATGCTTACATCTTATTCTTTGATTGTTGATTACTTTTTATGATCATCTCATGGAATGCCATCTCATGGAAATACATGTCATCTCATGAGTTTTGTCAGATGTTGTAGTTGCAATTACCATGTGACACATGTATGTAATATGTGAAAGCATAGACAAGGCACATGAACTGTTCAGCAAGAGACATCAAATACATGTCATCTCATGGAATGCCTTATGTAGAAAAAGGTAGAAAGCAAAATATTAAGAAATACAAATGAGAACTAAAAATTGTACCTTGAGTATAGTCAAAATAACCTACGATGCCATACAAAATAATTACAGTCCTGTATAGTCAAAAGCATGCATTATAGTTAAAGAAACAAGATTTTTAATAAAACAATTCTAAAAAATAGTAATCAAAAACATGATTGGTGGGAGAACTCAAGATAAATAAGAGGTAGGTATAATTTGAACTCAATTGGACTCCCAATCATAGGCCAAATTTGAAAAGAAATGACCCTATGTCTTAACCTAGGTCATCTAGGAAACCTTAGGATCTCTCTAGTGCTCCAACTTTGGGAACAAATTTATGCCAATCCAAACTCTAAATTTGTTCGTAAATACCATTATTCACCATCAAGTGCTCCTACCTTATAGGACTATTTTAGGACTTTTATAGGACTGTTCTAGGACAATTTTAGGACTTTTATAGGATTGATGTAGTTAAAACTATCCTAGTAGACACGTATGCAAAGTGTGGAATGATAGACCAGGCATGTGAAATGTTTGATAGAACAACTCAAATAGATGTCATCTCATGGAATGCAATGATGGCAAGATTACTATAAAGATTAGTATGAAGATTATAGGACTGTTATAGGAATTTTATAAGAATGTAAAGTAAGGAAGCATAGGCAAGGCACATGAACTGTTTGGTGGAATACCTCAAATAAATGAGAATTTTGTCAGATGTTGTAGTTGCAATTGCCATTTGACACATGTATGTAATATGTGAAAGCATAGACAAGGCACATGAACTATTCAACAAAAGACATCAAATACATGTCATCTCATGGACTGCCTTATGTAGAAAAAGGTAGAAAGAAAAATATTAAGAAATACAAATGAGAACTAAAAATCATACCTCGAGTATAGTCAAAATAACCTACGATGCCATACAAAATAATTTAAGATTCCATGCAAAATAATCTACAATACCATGTAAAATAACCTTATTTGCAGTCCTCTATAGTCAAAAGCATGCATTATAGTTAAAGAAGTAAGATTTTTAATAAAACAATTCTAAAAAATAGAAAAAAAAAAACAAAACAAGTTAAGATAAAAAGTGTCATACCTGTCCATCTGGAAGTTTAAATGCTAGTCAAGTGTACCTGAGGGGTCATCTCTTACCTTCAGAGTATCCAATATTGGTTCATGATCATCATTACTAATTGTCCATAGTTCTTTTGATTTTGGTTTTCCATGATGCTTTAGTAACTTGACATTTGTTGCTAAAACTAGGTGAGAATACATCAATATTGTTGATAACTGAGAGGGGGGGTGAATCAGTTATCTTAATTATTTGACTTTCTTTTCTTCTTTAATAATTAGTGCAATATCAAAACATATAAGCATACATGAACATGAGAGAAGAAAGAAACCAATACACATAACACAAGGATTTTTATGTGGAAAACCCTGTTAAGGGAAAAACCATGGGGTGACTAACCCAAGATTGTATTCTCTGTTAAAAGAATAGAAGTACAAAATGGCACTTTCCAATTAGGGCTCACTGCTCGAGCACACTGCTCACAATAGGCTCACTACCTACAATAGCTTATAGAAAGAAACCAGGTACTTGAACTGATGAGAAGCATCCACATATGTTGAGGTTCAGTTCTGATTAGACTCAATATACTAATCTACTACACTTCATTCTTCCTTTGCTTTAGTGCTATTGTTCTGTCACATACCGGACCTGTATTGCTACTTCCACACTGCTCTCTAATTTTCTTCACACTTCACAACACACACCACACACCTTCACATCGAAATCCATCTGGTATATATATCCGCACCAAGGATTTCAACAACTTTCTAGTCGACATCAGGAATACTCAAGATTTTCTCAAACTCTTGTCTGTCAACTGAATCCATGCTTACTAAGTGATGCGTATCAAAAACATAGTTATAGGAGTCATCAATCATGTCGGCCAACTATGAATGATCCCTCAAGAAACTTGATCACCATCAATTCCTCATCCGGATTAAGATCTGATGCTCTGCCGGTTAGTTCTTGCTCAGTCTACTCTACCTGTCAGGAACCCAACACTTAAGTGCTCACTCTTTCATCATCAGAGGCTTAATATCTAGAATGTAGTAGTCATGGTACTCCTCTTGACTTCCCGAAGTCTGTACTTTGCTGAGATACTTCCTCTGAGAGATCTGGACCTGATTGTCGGACCTTGCTACATGCTCTGTTCTTGCTCACTAGACCAAGATACTCTTCAATCTGACTTCCAGTATGGGCATGTCATGTGCTGTGGATGTGTGGAATGGACTTTGTTGCCATCAATGAAAACACTCATGAAGCCACACAGTGTCTCTTTCCAACAATCTCCCCCTTTGGCATTGATGGCAACACTTAGTGTAAAATGACTAAGTGTTATAACAAACTCCCCCTTGGCTGATGCTCTATCTTATGTACACTTTTACCAAAGCTCCCCCTTAGCTAGATTTCACATTTTTCATCGCTCCTCACTCCCCCTTTAACATCAATGACAAAGGGTGGAATCCACATACCAAAATTTGCAAAAAAAATAGTCTATGTATAGCCACATATGTACAAGTTATACTTACATAAACTTAAGTATATCCGCAAAAGTATTCTTCAATTGTACAACTTCTGTCACCCAACTCTACTTCATCCTATCCAAAATTGAGATGTGACCACTTAGTAAAAATGTAAAAGCTTTTGCCGTCTTTAGGTCTGTCAGATCACTGGTCCAGGCTATGGTCTAGGCATTAGTTAGGGCCTCATGCATTGCCTCTAACTTGGGGATAATTATCCCTCTTAGTTCACTTAACCTGCTTACTCTATTCTTCTTTTATTTTTCAAGCCTCTTTATTTCATTAATAGTGGCAATAGTCTGACACTCTTGATTTATTATGGAAGAGGTGAGAGGATCAAAATTTTGAGATAAACTTAACAGTTTATTCTCTTGTTCTTCCACCTTTTTGGCAATGTCTACTGTCACTGTGGACCAAGTTAGACAAAATTTGTATAAATCTCCACCATCTTTAAGAGCATTTTCTAGGCTCTTTATCCCAATATCTAGATTTCTCCTATCATTTGCTATAAGCCCCTGTACTTCAGAGAATTGTTTACCCAAAAACTCTTTCCAAACTTTCTCTTCTGCTGATTTCTCCAAGGAATTAAAATGTGTGCTAACAGATTTAACAAGAGATTTCATATTACAAGATGAAGAGACTGAAAGATCCTTCTAAAAGGATGACATGATCTTCTCCAACACACCAGATGCAATCTCTATCAGCTCACAGTCTTCCATGTGAGACTTCAGAAGTTTTTCTTTTGCCTTTGCTTGGGTAAAGGATGATATCTTCATTGTCTGAACCGGTGAGAGGGAATCAAAATTGAATGGTCCTTGAATTAGCTCCGGTTCATCTAATTCCATCATTTCCTTGGTCAGGAAATCTTTAACTGCTTCCGTAGTGTCTCTTGCCAGAGACAGAGTCTTCTTTCCTTCTGCAGCCTCAGAACTGTCACCTGATGTCTTCTTTATTTGATCTTCTTTTCTTCCCTTTTTCCCTTCTTCTTGACTTGCTTTCTCCTCTTGTCTTGCTTCTCTTTTATTTCCAAAGTCTGTTGGGGGATCCAGAAGAGAGATATTTACTTCTTCATGGACTTCCTCTTCTAGAACAGAGGAATCCAGGTCCTTAGTCTTCTCCTCACTTGTCTCCTTTGACTCTTCTGTAATTTTCTTAGTGGAGTCTTCCTTTGATGCACTTAATCCTTCGACATCAGAAGGTTCATCACTTATGTCCTCTATAATAGGAAGATTGAATCTCTTATATGCATTCCAGAGGATATCTTCTATTTCTTTTACCACTTGGTTAGTCTCTCCAAGCATAAGTTGTTTCATTCTTGCTTTGCTCTAGAACTCATCCTTGCAGTCCTTGAAGATCATGTTCATTTATTGAGGGGTAATGGAAGGATAGAGTTGGATAGCAATCTGCTCCCGGATTTCTAGGTCTTTTGCCTTGGCATTGTCCTTTCTCATTTCAGGTTCCTTCTCTAGGCTTTTGGGAATTAGAGATATAATTTTAATGAATACTTTATTATAGATGTTTAGATACTTGACTGTAGCATCTTGTAGGATCTTCTGGTCAGCTTCATTATATTCATCATAAAATTTAGTCATTGGTTGCAGATTGCCATCCACAGTAACTGATTTGATGATATCATCAATACAGAGAGAAGGCCTTTCAACTAATTCTTCTGCTTCTTCTTCTTTGTTTTTGTCGGTAGATGATTCCATAGAGGTTTTCTTTTTCTTCTTCATTTTCTTAACCTCCTCATATGATTTTGTCTCTTCATCATCTTTTTGGCTTGTATAGGACCTTGTGGCCTTGGTTTTTGTTCTCTTTTCTCTCTTACCAAATGTCTTGGCTTCTAGTTTTGAGGCTTTTTGGCTCTTAGAGGTGGCAGGTATAGAGCTTTTGAAGGATCTGGTCCGGGAGGGGGCTTGCACTGGATCACTTTCTTTTCCTGCTTCTTGTTTCTCTTTCTCTTCTCCTTCTAGTTTCTTTCTATTTGCATCGACTGCTTCTTTAGAAATGCCAAACCTTTTGGCAATTTCCTCTACTTCTCATCTTACTTTTCTTTTCATCTCTGCTTGTCTTAGGTCAACATGAATTTTCACACTCAACTCTTGAAAGGTTCCAAACCTTTCTGTCTTAGGGTCCTTGGGCTGACTCAGCAGGTGTTGGATATGCAGCTCTAGAATTTTCTCATCAACCTCATACCCCATTGGCATAATCCAGACTATCCTTGGCTCCACTGCCTCCATTAAGCATTGATCAGTGTCTACCATAAAGCACACTGTATCCTTGTATTTCTCAACCATTGATTGGGGGATTCTTTCTCTGGCCTGCATCATACTTTGAAAGTTCTTGAAGTATCCCCAGAGTGCTGTACTTTGAGCCTTGGCATCACCAAGCCCATACATGTAATCTCTAATTTGTATGGCAACCGGTCTATCATTTTGCCATACCCAACCACTGGATCCGGGGAGCTCATTCATGTAGTAAAAGAAGAGACATAATATCAGGCCACCATATTTGAATGAGTTCTTCTTGTCATTTTTGATCTTTTGTAGGTTTTCCAACAGTTGGCTCAGAAGAAGCTCACAAAGATCATAATCTGCATTCTCCCTTAGCATCTGATAAGTAGTATAAATTGCAGTTCTGGATACAGAATTCTCCCTGCTGGAGTGATATATCTTGTAGCCAATTATCATGGAGGCAAACTTGATATCTAGATCAGTGATATCTTCTATTGTCATTGCTCTCTTGTCAAATGTTGATCCAGTAGCCTCACTTACAGTTTGGTTTTTGACCGATTTGAGAGCAGGTAACCCACCGGATGAGTGCAATCTAGTTACTACCCTAATAGCATCTTTTGTGATCTTAAATGGCCTCATCAACCACATGAAGTTTTCATGCATTCTGCTCAGAACATATCGGACCCATTCATCTTCTACAAAACAGGGGAAATGGATGCAATGTCCAAAATGCTTATCCCAGATGGCCTTATATTGGGGTTTAAGTTCAAATGTTTCATCTATTAATTCCTTGTGGTAGATATCCATTAGTTTGGATTCCCCAAATTCCTCAATGCTGGTGTGAATGTATACCCTAACATCTTCTACATGCAGAACCCCATGCGGAATGTTTGAGAATGCACCTAGAGGATCGACTTCTAGGGATTTGTAAGGATGTTTCTTAAACTTAGTGCGTGGACTATTAGTGATCTTAACAACATTTGGAGTAGACATCATCAAAAGATTCAGAGAGAGATGTTCAAGAGTAGAAATACCTTTTTACACTTCTAGGGTTTACGAAATGAGCTAAAAAGATCACTGGTTGAATCAAATTCTACGGTTGATCCTTGAGAGGGATGAAGCAAACTTGTTTGCAAAGCTCTTTCTATCTTCTTCTAGAATGTAAATGTGCAAATGATGAGCAAAGGAACCCTTTTATCTTTGCACAAACCCTAATTTCATATTGTAATAAATGCACAACTTAAGTCATTCCGGTTGCCTTGTTCTGAGAGAGATCTTTCCAGATCATTGAGATGCATTTAGAACTATATTTAGTGATTATTGACAATGCCTCTCCTTTCCTCCAATCATCCCATTTATCTGTAGATCAAGATATTTCAATTTAGAATCACACTGGATCACACTATGAAAATCCTGCTTTTGCCGGATGCTTGTCAAATCAGATTAGTCTTGGATGATTAACCTCCTGAAAACTTCTTGCGGATCTTCCATATCTTTACCAAGTCTTATTTAGATATTTCTTTGAGAACCCTTTAATCTGCAACTTTCCATGTGCCAATTTTAGACACTAATTAACTGGCTGGGGGAATTTTTTTTCCTTTTTGACTCCCCCTGAGCCAGAGCTCATCTATTTAGTTTTTTGAAGGAATATTAGCACTAGATTCTAGTGCGGATCCATCCCCAACATTTTTTGTACTTCTCTTTACCCAGATCTTGTTCATCTCCCTTTGGACTTCATCTGAATTCACTTTTCCTTTTCCTTTGTCTTGATTTTGATTATGATGCACCGGACCCCTTTTATCCTAATTCTTACTTCTGTAGAATTTGGCAATATGACCGAATCTATTACAATTGTAGAAAACAACATTTCTTTGTAGATTTGACTGATATCCTTCTGTCTGCATTTATTAGCCATATGTCCCATTCTATTGCATGCAAAGCATCTACCATTGAATGAATTGTTCATTTGCATATTTCTTCATTCATGAGTTTGTGACCATACCTTTTGCAGTTAAAACATAATCCAGAGAAGGACGAATTAGTCTGACTCATTCTTCTTCTACACTGATATGCTTTATGACTAGAGTTATTGTAGTTGTAGCAGTATCCATTGAAGGATGGATAACTTTGAGCATTTGGTTGCCTTACCAGAGGTCTTCTAGGCCTGTTCCTTGGATTTCCTGATCCAGAGTTCTTCTAACCAGATCCGGAGCTTTCCCCTTTCTCATACCCCAAGCCTTGCTTGTCATCTACCCTCTTTTGGCTTTCAAGAAGGAATTCAAGTTGAGCAGAGCTTATCTTGAATTTCTCTTTGTATTCATTTGCAGTTTGAAGATCCCTTTTAAGAGTGTCTATCTGATTCTCAAGTTGTTCTTCATTGTCTCTAGCTTCTTCAAGATCAGATTCTAGATGCCTAATTATTCTATCCATTTTGTGGCAGTCTTCTGACTTCTCCTTGAGAGATTATTTTAGATTATCTTCACTTTTTCTTTTCTCTTCAATTTCTTGGGTGAATTTCATAGCTCCTGATTCCATGCCATGTCTTACCATAATGACCTCTTTTGATAACTTCTCACATAACTTGGTTTTCTCATTCAAATCTTCATTAGTATCATTGGCTTCACTTTGACTTGCTAATTGTTGAAGTAGTTCCTTTCTTTTCTTCATTGAGATACTTAGTTTTTCTTTCAGTTTATTTATGAAATCATCATCTTGTTTGAGTCTTTCCCTTAGGCTATTGACTTCAGAGTGAGATTGCTCAAGATCATCTAGGGCAGACTGAAGTTGATCCCTCATACCGTACATATCCATTGAGATTCCCAGACCTTCCTCAAGCTGTTAGGCTCTGTCTAGAGGAACTTAACTCTAATACCAATTGTTAATAACTGAGAGGGGGGGTGAATTAGTTATCTTAATTTTTTGACTTTCTTTTCTTCTTTAATAATTAGTGCAGTATCACAACATATAAGCATACATGAACATGAGAGTAGAAAGAAACCAATACACATAACACTAGGATTTTTACATGGAAAACCATGTTAAGGGAAAAACCACGGGGTGACTAACCCAAGATTGTATTCTCCATTAAAAGAATAGAAGTACAAAATGGCACTTACCAATTAGGGCTCACTACCTGAGCACATTGCTCATAAGAGGCTGACTGCCTACAATAGTTTATAGAAAGAAACCAAGTACTTGAACTAATGAGAAGCATCCACATATGCTGAGGTTTAGTTTCGGTTAGGCTCAATATACTAATCTACTGCACTTCATTCTTCCTCTGCTTTAGTGCTGCTATTCTGTCACATAACAGACCTGTATTGCTACTTCCACACTGCTCTCTACTTTTCTTTGCACTTCACAACACACACCACACACCTTCACATCGAAATCCATCTAGTATATATATCCACACCAAGGATTTCAACATCTTTCTAATTGGCATCTGAAATACTCAAGATTTTACCAAACTCTTGTCTATCAGCTGAATCCATGCTTACTAAGTGATGCGTATCAAAAAGATAATTATAGGAGTCATCAATCATGTCGGCCAACTATGAATGATCCCTCAAGAAACTTGATCACCATCAATTCCTCATCCGGATGAAGATCTGATGCTCTGTCAATTAGTTCTTGCTTAGTCTACTCTGCCTATCAGGAACCCAACACTTAAGTGCTCACTCTTTGATCATCAGAGGCTCAATATATGGAATGTAGAAGTCATGGTACTCCTCTTGACTTCCCCAAGTCCACACTTTTCTGAGAGATCTGGACCTGATTGTTGGACCTTGTTGTATGCTTTGTTCTTACTCACCGGACCAAGATACTCTTCAATCTGACTTCTGGTATGGGCATGTCATGTGCTGTAGATGTGTGGAATGGACTTTGTTTCCATCAATGACAACACTCATGAAGCCACACAGTTTCTCTTGCCAACAAATATGGTTTTATGTTTCTCAAAGGCTTTAAAGGCAGGGATGCCATTCCTTTTAATCATATATGTTCGTAACCAAGTCCCAGCAATAACAACTGATCCTGTAGGATATGTGAACCCATCATTATCTGTCATAGGTTGTGTTAGCTTTTGTTTTCCCTATGCACATCGTGCCAACCACTAGTCTGACCTCTCTTCATTTCCATGTGGTGCAACAACTACATAAACATGACCTAGCTGTACAAGGTCTGAAAGATGTTCATAGTCAAATAAGCTCTCCATGTCATTGAGGGAAGATGATTGACCTTCATATAAAGGGATTAAATATTATGGAATCCATGCATCTACCCACTCACTTGACTCACAATTGTCCCAATCACATTTAATACAACTCTGACAAAAATAAGCTAATTCTTGTGTCTAAATAGTCCATGTACTTGCATCTGAGCTTCGAAATGAATGCATCTTTGATGATTCACTAATTCTCTAACATTCCAATTTCTTTGTCACTATCCCATCATCAACCAACCAAAAGAACATGCACAATTGAGAATCAAGAGCCACTCCTTGTGACAATACATAGTTACACCACTTAACAATGGAATCTGCATCACTGAATGTAGCACCACCTCTAATCTTTAGTTGTTGTTTAAAAAGAGCTCTCTTCATGCATGCACCCACTCCATCATGTTCACCTTTTTCCATTCCTAGCTTCAAAAAAAATCCAAATATAAGGTATACCTTTCTCTACATGCATTTTGCTCAACCAATAGAAATTACAAGCATTCTTGAATTGACCAATGCAATTATCTAACCAAATGAGATGTTGATCCATTCTAATATCTTTTTCTTGCAAGAACCCATAAAATTATTGAAAACAATATTGCACAAACTTTGCTGAATGAGATCGATAATCACTCATGTAAAAATGGTATTCTCTGACAATCTTCCTGTTCTCTTCTGTACTCTCGGCGGCATGTATGTATGTGATGTGAACAAAAATAGCAATTTGAATAGAATTGTAGTACTAGGATTGAACTTCATTTTAGGGTTGCAATGTATAGTTTTCTGCAAAATCAACTACAAAGACAATAGTTCCAATTGGGAAAGAGTCTTTACACATCCTAAACTATTCATCTAACCATCGAGACCTGTGACTGTGTCTGACATACTTGTAGAAAATATTTTTCTTAAAATCATCAACAAAATTAGCAATACTTACCTCTCTTACAATCAACTCACATATAGAACCTTCACCTCCACTTTTCAAATTGTATTTCACTATCTCATATCTCTTTTTCTCAACCATTCTCTTTCCAAAATCATGCTCGTTGCCCTCATGAAAACATGATACAAACTTTGATAACCCACCATATTGTAAACACTTTTCATTTAAACAATCATTCTTGTAGAACATGGAACTATCAACTCTAATACATAGAAATAAATCCAATAAGTCCCTAGATGACTTTGGTAGTTGAATTGCACCACACTCCTGTAACATTTCATTAGTGTGCAAAGTAGAATGAATATTGCATAATAATTTATGGTACATAGAAAACTCTACATGGTATTTACAACATGCATTATGAACTTTAAGAGGAACATAATAAAATGGCTTAAGAGATTCAAATGCTCTTTGTGAGATTGTCATACCTGGGTGTGTTTCACAATATTGTTTGTACAATGTTGTTTGGCTACATTCCAAGTAATGTTTAGGATGTGGTGTGTGGTCTTTATCACCAATTCTTAACTTTAAAACATCTTTTACATTCGGTGATACCCTAGAGTTAGTGTGCCAAAATCATTCAATTTCTTCCTTTGTGCTATCAATTATCTTCTTGTCAACTCATGGAAGCCTACCACTGAAAGCCCAAGTATCATTGGCAAGAGGACTATCTAGCCTTGATCTTAATGCTAGTGCTTTTGACAATGTTTTACGATTCAATCTTAAGTCAGCACAAGTTTGCCTCATTAATCGAGCATTTCTTAATTGTTCGCTTACTATTGAGGTTGTTATTACTCTACGAGAAGCTCTTTTATCTTTCTCCTTTCTAGTCTTTCCAATAGAATTGAGTGAATTGAAAAGGCTTCTAACAATAATTTTATTCTGATCGGACACTTTGTTTAGCAGAATCTTTAATTTCTTTAGTAAATGTCTCATTTTGTACATCTTTAGTAATTGCATAAAAAGTTGGCATTGTTCAGTTAATATTTTATTCTCAAAGTATTCATTGAAGAATTTTGAAGCCCACAACCAAATCATTCGTGATGACCTCTTACCTTCAAGTTTTTCCATTATGTTCTCATCAATTTCAAGTAACCATTTTGGGGTTCTTGGGTGTTTTCCAATTTCATCATGGTTATTCTCTTCTTAACAAATGTCCTCTCTTCTTATGAAATTTGGAGATACATTGTGTTGCAAGTATGGGCCTAACCGGTGTTGTCATTGATGTCAACATACTCATGTTGCATTAATGAGAAGGATTAGATGAGCTGTGTGCTGAGGATATTGAGAAAATTAGTCTCAATCAGGAACAGTGATCACAAGTAGGTAAAAGTCCTCAATAGATTGAGGATCAGAGGATGCGGTTTAAAGGGTTTGTAGATTTAAGTCTTGAGATGCTCCAGGCAAGTTTTTAGAGGTCCGCATGAAGATCTAAAGAAGTTATGGTCGCTCAAGTAGAACTAGTTCCGGCAGGTGTTTAGAGGTGACAGAGTGCCATAGATAGGTCCAGTGAGATCCAGAATTTCATTATCTCGTTCTACAGATTTGAGGGAGTGTTGAGGATGTTCTTGTGAAGTATCAATTAGATTGGTTCATGGGTTGAAGGTCTGGAAGAGCCTATTCATTTGTGACAGTGATGACAGATTGTGTTCTTGTAGCTCCGGATGAAGGAGAGAAGAATTCCAGTAGGATGATGAAGTGCAGATGTTCTTGGTGATTCAGAGAAGGTTATGATGATTGTTGGATCATGTCCAGTTCATTTTGGTGGTTTGCATTGAAGTTAGAGTTTGCATTTGAAGAATAACCACAGATATTGGTGTTCTTCTTGAGATTGGCTGACCTTCTATATATTACACGTCTTGTGGATGTTCTTGTAGGTGTTTGCCGACTTAGATGATTGTTCCTAAGTTGATGCCTTGTATAAATAAGGGATTGTGAAGTCATTTTGTAGAGTGTCTTGTGGAGATGCGAGTGTGGTAGTGAAGAAGAAAGCGAAAGGCAAAGTAGAAGTTTTTGGGCTTTAATGGAACTGATTCAAGCATGGTGAAGATGCTATTTTCCAGTTCATATATGTGATACTTATTTCTTTGTAGACACTGTGTCTCTTGTAGGTAGTGAGCCTCTTGTGAGCAGTGTGCTTGGGCAGTGAGCCCTAATTGGCATGTGCCATTTGTTCTTTCTATTCTTCTAACAGAGAATATATTCTTGGGTTAATCACCCCATGGTTTTTCCCTTGACTGGGTTTTCCACATCAAAATCTTGGTGTCTCATGTGTTGATGAGTTTCTACTTTTGATTTGAATGCATTATGTTCATGAGTAATATTCAGCTAATCATTAAAGAAGATTCTAGTGTTAAAATTGAGTAAGTTTCGCACAACTGATTCACCCCCCCTCTCAGTTGTGTGCCCTAAGTCTAACAATTGGTATCAGAGCCAAGTTCCTCTGAAAAGGAGCTTAACCACTTGAGGAGATCTAGGATGTCGTCATACAAGAAGGATAGTCTGAAGTTTGATGGAACCAACTTTTCTATTTGGAAAGGTCACATGAAATGTCACTTATAGTGTATGGGAATGGCATACTGGTCCATGGTCACAAAAGCGTATGTACCTCTACAAGGTGGTCTAACAACCCTAAATGAAATCACAGATGCTGAAAATAATCTACAAACCAAAGAGGCTCTTCTAAGTGCATTAACTGACACAGAGCTCTCAAATGTTATTGACCTACCAACTGCCTATGAGATCTGGATAAAACTGGAACTTCTGCATGAAGGAGACGAATATGTTAAATGTGCAAGGTTACAAAGTCTAAAAGGGAAATTTGAAAAATTGAAGATGAGAGATGATGAAACTATTACCACTTTATTGCCAAGAGTGAATGAGCTGGTTTGTGGAATTAAAAATTCTGGTGGAGTCTTGGATGAAAATGAGATTGTTGGTAAAATTCTCAGATCCCTTCCTACCTCTTACAAAATCAAGGTTGCTGCCATTGATGAATTCAGAGCCCATACAACTGTCACAAGAGACCAATTGGCTGGCAAACTGGCTGCTTTTGAAATGACCAAATTTGGGGATGATCCCCCCAAAACTAAATCGGCATTCAAAGCCAGTGCCTCCATGAAAGGTAAACAAGGATTTGATCCAGGAGAGAACTCATCAAGGAAATTGTCATGGTATGAAAAAGAAAGAAAAGACCTGGAAGAAGAAGAAGTAGAAATTGCTCAACTTGAAGCCCTCATTGTAAAGAGACTGCTAAGAGGATCTGGTAAGTATGAAGTAAAATTGCCCTTTAAGTGTTTTAACTGCAATAAGATTGGTCATTTTGCCTCAAGATGTCCAGAAAGATTTTCAAAGCCAAATCTTAACAGATCAAGGTTCCAAAAGAATTGTTACTATGTTCATGAAGAAGATGATAATGAAGGAGTAACAGATGATGAATCAGAGATAGGAAACAAATCTAGAAGTGAATGGGTGTTTATTGCCATCAAGGAAGAAGAACCAATATCCTTTGTATCTATCAATCATAAAGTTGTAGAAAGAGCTCTAGCTGCCCAAGTTGAAGAAAGCAATGATTGGGTCATTGACAGTGGTTTCTCTCACCACATGACAGGTGACAAGAATAAGTTCATAGATTTGGAAAGGTATGAAGGAGGAGTGGTGAAGTTTGGTGATAATTCTGCTGGTAGAATCAGAGGAAGAGGAACTATTTCTTTTAATGGAAGAAACAAAACTGGTAATGTACTATATGTTGAAGGTTTGAAGCACAATCTTCTCAGTGTTGGACAGTTGGTAGACAAAGGCTATGATCTCTGATTCAAGGATGGAAAATGCAAAATCTTTGAAAGATCCAGAATAGAGATTGCATCCGGTACTCAAACTTAAGGTAATATCTTCCACTTGGTTGGTATTGGTAAAAGCTGCTTATTTGTTCAAGTTGATCAGAGTTGATTATGGCATAGAAGGATGTGTCATGTGAATTTTGATAATATCATCAAGATAAGAAATACTCAGGTTGTAAGAGATCTTCCAAAATTGGTGAAACCTACTAACAGCTTGTGCAGGGAATGTCAGTTGGGTAAGCTGAGCAGAGTCACATTCAAAAGCAAGGAACTGTCTTCTACCAAATTATTGGACTTAGTTCACACTGATCTTTGTGGTCTGATAAGAACCAGAAGTATTCAAGGTGATAGATGCTTCATGCTGCTAATAGATGACTATTCCCGGATGATGTGGGTAACTTTTCTAAAGGAGAAATCAGAAGCTCTTGAGAAATTCAAAATATTCAAGGCTATGGTAGAGAGTGAAATAGGAATAAAGTTGAAATGTCTGAGGTTTGATAGAGGTGGAGAATTCACATCCGGTGAGTTCATAGAATTCTGTGAGAAACATGGAATTAAGAGACAGTTGTCTGCTCTGAGGACTCCACAGCAAAATGGAGTAGTGGAGAGAAAGAACCAGACCATCCAAGAAGCATCTAGGACTATGATAATGGAAGCAAATGTTCCTTAGATCTATTGGAGAGAAGCTGTCAGCACTGCAGTCTATACTCTTAATCAAGTTCAAATCAGAAGCAATACTAGTAAGACTCCTTATGAACTTTGGTTTGGCATTACTCCTACTGTAAGATATTTCAGAGTCTTTGGTAGCAAGTGTTACATCAAAAGAGATGAAGATTTAGGTAAGTTTGATGCTAGAAGTGATGAAGGAATATTCTTGGGTTACTCTACTCAAAGCAAAGCATACCAGTGTTATAACAAGAGACTAAGAAAGATGATAGAAAGTACAAATGTAAAGGTTGATGAGGGAATAGAGAAACCCTCAAGGTTTTATGAATATGATGAAGATGATCAGAATGATGTTCTAGTTCAAGGAGCTCAATCCTCTTCTGAAAGTTAGATTCAGACTGATCCGGTAAATCAGGAAGAAGAGATAGGTCTGAATGAGCCTGATCAAGAAGCAGAAGTGCAAGAAACTCCCAAAGTTCCAAGCTATGTAAGACTGAACCACTTTGAAGATCAGATCATAGGTGACAAAAGTAAAGGTGTGCAAACTAGAAGGAAAATTGCTCAAAATTCAGATTAATATTGTCTGATTTCAAAGATTGTACCTAAGACAATAAATGAAGCCTGCAATGATGAAAACTGGACCAAAGCAATGGAGGAAGAGTTGATGCAAATTGAGAAAAATCACACTTGGGATCTTGTTTCCAGACCTAGAAATAAGAATGTGATTGGAACCAAATGGGTCTTCCGGAACAAACTAAATGAAGTTGGTGAAGTAATCAAAAATAAAGTCAGATTGGTCTGCAAAGGCTACTCTCAAATAGAAGGGATTGATTTTGAAGAAACCTTTGCTCCAGTGGCAAGAATTGAAGCAATTAGATTATTTCTTGCATTTGTTGCTTTCAAGGATTTCAAGGTGTATCAGATGGATGTCAAGTCTGCCTTCTTGAATGGTGACTTAGAAGAAGTGTACATTGAACAACTGGATGGTTTTCAATTATCTGAGCATGGTGATAAGGTCTGCAAATTGAAGAAGGCAATGTATGGACTAAAGCAAGCCCCAAGAGCCTGGTATGAAAGACTCGACAAACATCTTTTGAAGATTGGTTTTAAAAAAGGTACTGCTGATAGTAACCTATATTTTAAAATTGATCATGAAAACATCTTGATTGTTGAAGTATTTGTTGATGATATCATCTTTGGAGGAAGAGACAGTATG
Organism: Cunninghamia lanceolata; assembly: GCA_027924645.1. Taxonomy (NCBI): domain Eukaryota; kingdom Viridiplantae; phylum Streptophyta; class Pinopsida; order Cupressales; family Cupressaceae; genus Cunninghamia; species Cunninghamia lanceolata. Next base: position 7,284,754 of record BSBN01000016.1, read on the forward strand.
TGTAAAACCTTTGCAAATCAAATGAAAAGTGAGTTTGAGATGTCAATGCTCGGTGAAATGAATTTCTTCTTGGGTCTGCAAATTACTCAGACAAAGAAAGGAATCTTTATTTCTCAGACCAAATATGTGAAAGAATTGTTGAGGAAATTTGGAATGGAAGATTCAAAGCCAATGAATACTCCCATGGCAACCGGATGTAAGTTGAGCAAAGATGATGACTCTCCTAAGGCAGATCAGAAAAAGTACATATCAATGGTTGGAGGATTATTGTATCTCACTCAAACTAGACCAGATATAATGCAGGTTGTTGCTCTTATGGCGAGATTCTAGGATGATCCCAGAGAATCTCATGTCATGGCAATCAAAAGGATTTTAAGGTACCTAAAAGGAATAGTTGAGTATGTTCTATGGTATCCTAGATATCATAATTTTTCTATTCATGCATATACAGATGCAGATTGGGTAGGAGATGTGGATGATAGGAAGAGTACCAGTGGAGGAGCATTCTTTTTGGGAAAAAGATTGGTTTCTTGGCTAAGTAAGAAACAAGAGGCAATATCCCTGTCTACAACTGAAGTAGAATACATTGCAGCAGCAGGTAGTTGCACTCAAGTTTTATGGATGAAGCAGATGCTAAGAGATACTAAAGTAGAATATGAGGAGCCTATCACAATTTTCTGTGATAATTCAAGTGTAATAAATATTTCTAAGAATCCGGTGTTACATTCTAAGACTAAGCATATATCTATCAAGTTTCACTTTCTGAGAGAGCAAATGAACAAAAGATGAAGTCAGACTGGAGTATGTGCCCTCCAAGGATCAAATTGCAGATATCTTTACTAAACCTCTTCCCAAGGACTCTTTTGAGTATCTCAGGGAGAAGTTAGGGGTTATTGCCCCTCCAGTGATGAACTAGGATGCACTGATGTGCATCAATTTGGTGGATATCACAGTCATATCTTGTGATCCAGATTGATGATAAGGGAGTTGCTACTCAGGGGGAGCAATTGGTATGTCATGAAGTAATGAAGTTGCAAGTATGAGCCCTTTTCCATTGATGTCAAAGGGGGAGAGAATACATGTGAAAAATAAGTGGTTGCTGATCAAAGGGGGAGCAATAAAGGATGAGAAGACATGTGAATAGTTGTTGCTATTAGGGGAAGTTTTTACAAGGAGAAGTTCTTGTCTTAATGGTTTTTCACATCATATGTTACCATCAATGACAAAGGGGGAGATTGTTACAAGTATGGGCCTAACTGGTGTTGTCATTGATGTCAACATACTCATGTTGCATTAATGAGAAGGATTAGATGAGCTGTGTGTTGAGGATATTGAGAAAATTAGTCTCAATCAGGAACAGTGAAGAACAATGATGACAAGTAGGTAAAAGTCCTCAATAGGTTGAGGGTCAGAGGATGAGGTTTAAAGGATTTGTAGATATAAGTCTTGAGATGCTCTAGTCAAGTTTTTAGAGGTCTGCATGAAGATCTGAAGAAGTTATGGTCGCTCAAGTAGAACTGGTTCCGGCAGGTGTTCAGAGGTGACAGAGTGCCACAGATAGGTCCGGTGAGATCTGAAATTTCATTATCCCATTCTTCAGATTTGAGGGAGTGTTGAGGATGTTCCTGTGAAGTATCAACTAGATTGGTTCATGGGTTGAAGGTCTGGAAGAGCCTATTCATTTGTGATAGTGATGATAGACTATGTTCTTGTAGCTCTGGATGAAGGAGAGAAGAATTCCAGTAGGATGATGAAGTGTGGATGTTCTTGGTGATTCAAGGAAGGTTATGATGATTGTTGGATCATGTCCAGTTCATTTTGGTGGTCCACATTGAAGTTAGAGTTTGCATTCGAAGAATAACCATGGATATTGGTGTTCTTCTTGAGACTGGCTGACTGGATGTATTACACGTCTTGTGGATGTTCTTGTAGGTGTTTGTTGACTTAGATGATTGTTCCTAAGTTGATGCCTTGTATAATTAAGGGATTGTGAAGTCAGTTTGTAGAGTGTCTTGTGGAGATGCGAGTGTGGTCGCAAAGAAGAAAGCGAAAGGCAGAGTAGAAGTTTTTGGGCTTTAAAGGAACTAATTCAAGCATGGTGAAGATGCTATTTTCCAGTTCATGTATGTGATACTTATTTCTTTGTAGGCAGTGTGTCTCTTATAGGTAGTGAGCCCTAATTGGCATGTGCCATTTGTTCTTTCTATTCTTCTAACAGAGAATATATTCTTGGGTTAATCACCCCGTGGTTTTTCCCTTGACCAGGGTTTCCACGTCAAAATCTTGTTGTCTCATGTGTTGATGAGTTTCTGCTTTTGCTTTGAATGCATTATGTTCATGAGTAATATTCTGCTAATCATTAAAGAAGATTCAAGTGTTTAAATTGAGTATGTTTCACACAACTGATTCACCCCCCCTCTAAGTTGTGTGCCCTAAGTCTAACACATTGATTGTCCTTTTTTCATCCATGTTATCAACCTCATCAATTTTATCAACAAATGGATTATGGAGTGCAATTTCAACATCATGATGTTCATATCCACTTTCTTCAAGTGCACATCTTCATTTTTCTTCTTCTTTTTTGTCCATGGTATTGCTCTTATGAATAGGTGTTTCATAACATTTTTCAATATTTTCATTTGAAATATCATGGTGAATTTCATTCTTATCTAACATTTCATTATAATCAAAATTAACATCTTCAATTTGCATTTCATTGGATGGTAAAGAAGAGGATTCACCTTGATGAGCATCCGCCAAACCTGCTCTTCCAATCCTCTTCCTTGCCCTATCTTTTTCCCTAATTGCTTCAATTTCCTCCAATGTAACTTTCCACCTCCTTTTTGCTTTACGATGACTGTTTCTCCCCATTAGGGGAACAAAAATATCACCCTTATGATTGTAAGAAGCAAATTGTGTCTCCAAAAGTGCATAAAAATATTCCTTTCACTATCATAGGCAGAAATCACAAGTTTTTTGATAGCTGAGGGTCTCTACGTGCAGATGTCGAGCCCAACAATATTCCTTTTGTCTTTTTTTTTGCATTTACATAATGGATATCCATTTTAAAAATGGATATCCATTTCTTAAAGCCCAATTCTTTAGCAACGGACACTCAGCAACATCCATATCACTTCTACAAAATGGATATCCATTTTGTCTTCCTCACAAAGCATGAAATAATCTAGAAAGTATACAACTAGATATACATAAATGAGAATAGGCATAAGAAGGAAAAATTAAATGTTAAAATACATATATAAATAACTAAAGAATAAGAATGCTAAATGTGTAAGATCCATAAGTATGTTTAAGTATTAGAAACATCATGATAAGCATGGAATATGGATACATAAGAGATAGAGATCACAAGCATAGATCATAGGAACATAGGGACATCATGGTTATATAGCACAGGGATATATAAGTAAACAAGTAACATGGAAAATATAGGTTCTAAACATAGAACATAGAGATGTTTAGGAACCAAACAAGGCATAGAGGAAAGCATGGGAGGTAAGGATTGAATATATGAAAGAATACAAGCGAAACAAGTAACATAGGATAGAAAATATGGTAATCATGGAAGATAGGAACAACAAGTCATATGGGTTTGACATCTATCATCACCTTGACCACTTGATCTATGCACCACACACATGTACATACAAATTTGTATAAAAGTATAGACAAGGAAGAATAAGCTAAACATTGCACATTTGCACATGCCTTCTCCAATTCAATAAAGTAATTTGTTCAAAGTCTTTAATGCCTTTGAATATGTACATTTGGATTCTAGACTAGGGATTCATTTTATTATTCTATAAACTTGTGAATTACCATCTAATTTGAATTTTTACACACTAATCCACCTAGGTATCAACTTAATAAAGCTCTGGATATAAGCCATTATTTGATTTGAGTAATCTTACTTTGGACACATTTGTGAAGACTCCTAAAGATACTGGACATACAATTGTAAAGATGATATAGCCTCCATATAAGCATAAAGATGATATATAATTTTAGTTTGTTGAAGGCCATGTAAATCACTCATTGATGAGGACTCTGCTACACCTAAAGTTGAGTCCTTTGTTTGGAACTTTGAAGCATGCAAAGAGGTAAGTGACTTGTAATGCTTAAGTAAATACGAGTGTCACTATGATGTAGTTCAACTTGATGACATGTCTAAATGTGACACATTTTAGTTTGTATTGCATGAGGACTTCCTTATTCATTAATATCAAATTTATAATTAGGTATATTTTTCTGAAGTGTATGAGTTTGATGATTTCAATTTTTGTATTGACTCACTTGAAGATGCTAGCAGCCATGTGAACATGATTAATATGGGATCCAAGATTTGTCCTTTTCCCATGCATTTGGAGTGGATTGTTGGCCCCTATGATTGTTTACATCATGTTGGCCTAGCATTTGAATAGTTGCTTCGTGACATGGATGGGAATGGATAATGTATAGACTTTATCACACTTTAGGGTTTTCCCATTATGCTAAAATGTTATGACTACCCACTTACTCTATTTTAGGCTATCATGAAATGAGGAGCTTCTAAAGGCAAAAATGTTGTCCCAAAAGAAGGCTCAATGTTATTCGTAAAGACGCTAGATTGTTAAAATACAAATTCAAGGGTAGATATTCCTTGGGCTATTTTAGTATAGAGAAGCAAAATTGCAATATGACTATCCTAAGCATTACAATGGTTGATCATAGGATATTCGTGGCATTTTGATATTAATGGATGGATTGATGGATGTTTATGGAGTAAGTTTAAATGTAATGTATGAAAATTCTTATTTATGAAGGATCTAATAGGTCTTATGTCTTATTTGCAGGCCATTCAAGAAAGAAATGAAAAGATACCAAGGACTATCATAACACATATTACAATTAGGTGCATCAAAGGATTGTCATGCATGACCTTACCAATATGGGAAGTTATCAAAACCATGTCATATTTAGAATTAAAGGCTTTATCACCTCTTTGTCCCTATAGGCCTATTAGAACAATAGGTCACATTTTATTCATATACCGGGGTTGAGAATAAACACTAAGCATTTGTAGTTATGGAAAGTGTAAATGGAAATAGATTATAACTTTAGATAATCTATCCTCTCCTAGATTGCATTGACTGAGTGGAAATTAAAAATTCCCTATCAATGTCCTTTACATACTGAAGGTATGGGTGAGAAAGGTAAACTTTGTATGTTGTAGACAAGGCCTTAAATGTAAAATATATTATGACAATAATGATAAGGACTATTAGGCATGAATGCTATCACTATTATGGATTGTCAAACCAACCATAGGCTGCCATAATAGTACATTGTTGACTATCATACCTTTAGGCATGGTGCCATGAACCTTATGAGTAGAATGCATTGGTATTTGTGAGAAATGTATTGCTTATGTTAAGAATAAGTATTTATATTGTTTGAACATCATCAAAAGGTGGACTACAAATACTATTTTGTCAAAGGAAAACATTAGTGGCAAAAATCTAACTATGAACTATTGTGCCATCCAAGCACAATCATGACCAACATCAAGGGATAGTCAAGGCATGGTTTTCTTAAGAAACACATTGAAATTGTCCATGGATATTTGAAGTAATTTGAAATATTCATGATCAAGAATCAACTTTGATTGTCTCAACAGTGGTAAAGTTGGCTTCAAGACAATCAAAAATGAGTTTAGAGATTCATTATCACCAAGTAATAGAGAAGAGTAACTGTAAGTGTCAACCCTCAATTTCATTATACAAGAGGATGAAGAAGGGGCCATAGTATTTTCATACCATAATACAACATACAAAAGGAAAATCATGAAGTCAAAACATGTGCAAAGGGTATCTATGTTAAAAAGGAAAGTTGTGAATGGAAGATGACTATCACTGTCAAAATAAGATATAGTCTCACTAAGGACAGTTAGGTGATTTGTGGATTGTCATGACTATAAGGCATGAGAATCTTGTGTATGAAGAGGAAGGAAATATAGATAAAAGAAGACTAAAGGATTGTTGCACATGGGTGCAATGATCCTAAAGGATTGTCATGCTAAAAGGATAGTCAATAGTATAAAGATTCATATTTCAAGGTTATCCTTAATCTCATTCACATGGTCCTAATGTTGGTTTGACTTGCATGGAGTGAGATGACACTATCAGGATTAATTGAAAAGATGAAAGGGTTTGGTACCATATTTGGTCACAAGTGTAAAAATTGCAACAAGCTTGAGAATATTGTTCACTAAACCTAGAACTATCACCAAGCAACATCCGTTTCATAAGATGTGGTCAATAGACATGTAAGAAAAAGGGATATCCATTTCCTAGAAATAGATATCCGTTTTGAGCTGCCAAAATGGATATCCATTTTTCTTTGGTACAAAGCAAGACAGATATCCATTTTGGTTGTTGACTTTTCATGGATTCTAACATGTTTTCATGTTTCAGTCTCTTCTTTGAACTTCACCCTTCATGCTGACGACTTTTTCTTTATGCAAAATTGATAAAACGAAAATAGTTTATAGAAAAAATTGTCATCTTTCTAAAAATATAAGATTTGTTTGGTTATCATTTTATTAAATAATTATTCATAATTTTCTATATAGTGTGTCTCTGAAATCCTGATGGACACACTGATTGAAAAACATCCATAACTTTCAAACCGTTTCACCTTTTTGAGATCCAAAACCTACATCACACTCTATGCTTTTCTAGCTGTAGGTTAAAAAAAAAAATTGAATTTTGAATTTTTTTATCGAGTTAGGTTGGTTGGAAAATTACTTTTTAGTTTTTAAAAAAAGTCACAGTAAAAAAATCATAACTAATTATTTTATTAGAAAAAAAATTCAAATAAATATGCGTCACATCCAGGCATGAGTCCTCTAGCTATTTTGAAAGTTTAAAAATATATATATATATTTTACTCATAGTTAGGTTGGCTAGACAGACACCCACTTTTTATTTTTTTCTGAAAAATTTAATAGCTGGTCATTGAAATATTCATTTTTCACTAAGTAAATTTAGTTTTTTTTTTTTTTAAATAGTAGCCTATAAAATAGATTCAATTCTCTACAAATTTCATTCTTACATCTTTTTCAAATTGTGTAGATAATCCATTCAAATTTTCACATGAACTTGATAAAGTTTGATTTTTTGTATTTTCATTGCCACTTAGAGGTATAGTTTGGCCCATCATGATCCTGCACATACCCTTATTGAGTCAACTTGATTCAGTAGACGTTGAGGTTAGTGAGGAAGATAAATGTATCTTACTTCTTTGTTCTTTACCTGAGTCTTGGGAGAATGTTATCCTTGCTATCACTGCTAACCTTGTGGATCCAAAATTGGTTGCTCTTGTTTCAGTGCTACTATCATAGGAATTGAGGAAGAAGAGTTCAAATAGTTCAGGGAATGCTCTTAGTGTTAGGGGAAGGTCTAAGGAAAGGGGACCTAAAGGAGATCATAAAGGAGCTAAGGACAAGTCCAAGGGTTGATCTAAAACTTATGGTAAAAACAAAAGAGTTAAGTGTTGGAATTGTGGTAAAAGGGGACATGTGAAGAAAGAGTGCAGAAACCCCAAGAAACAGTGGGAGAGTGCTTCAGATAAGTCATCAAATGCAGGTGAAGAAGTTTTACTTTCTACATGTAATGTTGTTTCTAATGATCACTAGTTGGTTGACTCAAGATGCTCATTTCATATGACCCCGCATAAGGAATGGTTCGCCACATATGAAGAATATGATGGAGGTAATGTCTACCTTGGTGACAACTCTTCATATCTGATTGTCAAAAAAGGAAAGGTATTGTTGTGTTTCATTGATGGGATGATTAAAACCCTCCCTGGTGTTTTGCATGTTCCTAGATTAGCTAGAAATCTGATTTCAGTTTCAAAGTTGAATGATTTGGGAATGCATGTGACATTTGACAAGCATGGGTGCAGATTGGTGAGAGGGAACTTGGTGGTAGTGAAAGGGAAGAGATTCAGGAACTTGTTTAAGCTTGAAGCCACTAAAATTTGTAATGCCTCCTATGTTTCTGAGGCCACTACTAAAAATACATGTATGTTGTGGCACTGTAGATTGGGCCACACAAGTAATAATGTATTAAAAACTATTAAGAATAAAAATTTGTTGGATCATTTCTCCTATTTTGATGAGCACTTTGAATTCTGTGAGCATTTTGTGTTTGGTAAACAAAACATAAAATCATTTCCTTAAGGAAGCAATAGAGCAAAAGAGAAGTTATAAATTATTCATACGGATGTGTTTGGACCTATGGATAATGAATCTAATAGAAAATCTCGTTATTTTGTAACCTTCATTGATGATGTATCCAAATTTACATGGAATTATTTTATGAAGCATAAATCTAAAGTTTTCACTAAGTTTAAGGAATTCAAAGTCATAGTAGAGAACCAATCAGGTTTAAAGATAAAAATATTAAAATTTGACAATGAAGGGGAATATTGCTCTAAGGAATTTGATGAGTTTTGCAAGCATGCAGGTATAATCAGACAAAAGACAACTCCGTATACACCACAGTAGAATGGTGTTGTAGAAAGGATGAACTGAACAATTATGGAAAGGCCCAGAAGTATGCTTAGTGATGCACAGTTAGATAAATGCATTTGGGCAGACACTATGTGTATTGCTTTCTACTTGATAAACAGATCTCCTTGTAAGGCCCTTGATTTGACACCTTATGAAGTGTGGACAGGTAAGAAACCTTCTATTTCATATTTAAGGGTTTTTAGCTATGAGGCTTTTGTTCATGTTCCTAAGGAAAAGTGATCTAAGTTGGATCCAAAGGCTAAAAAGTGTACATTCATCGTATATGGCGATAATGTCAAAGGTTATAAGCTTTGGAATCCACTAACCCACAAGATTATCTTTTCTAGAGATGTTATTTTTAGGGAACTTAGAGCTATTTCTGAACCTGAGTAGCCAAAAGAGAAAGAAGAAAAGGGAAAGAAGGTGCACTTTGATTTAGAGTAGCAAGATGCACCTCAGGAAGAACAGAATGATGGATTGGGGGGTGAAGAAGAAGAAGAAGATTCAAGTAGTTCTAATGAAGAAGAGTATGTTGTTATAGAAGAAGTTGGTATAGATGATCATGCAGGAGAATGGGTAGAGTCTCTTACTCCACCCTTGAGGAGATCCACAAGACAACAAAATCTAATTGACAGGTATAGCTTACTAGATTTCCGTTGTGTATATGCTTTATTGAGTACTAACGATGAACCTAGATCCTATAGATAGTGAATCTTGGTAGTTAGCCATGCAGGAGGAGATGATGGCTTTAGAATCTTGTAACACCTAAGATCTTGTTCATTTACCCAAAGGAAGAAAGGCCATAGGATGTAAGTGGGTCTTCAAGAAGAAGTTTGGAGCAGATAGGTCATTGGAAAAGTACAAGGCTAGACTGGTAGCCAAGGGCTACTCCCAGAGAGAGGGAGTTGATTTTGGTGAAATTTTCTCTCCTGGTGCTAAATTAACTTCTATTAGATTTCTCTTATCCATTGTTGCAGCTTATGATTGGGAGATTGAGTAAATGGATGTTAAGACTGCGTTCTTGCAAGGAGATCTTGAAAAAGAAATTTATATGCAACAGCCTACAGGTTTTGAGATAAAAGGAAAAGAACATTGGGTTTGTCGGTTAAAGAGGTATCTTTATGGTTTGAAATAGTCCCCTAGAATGTGGTATCAAAAATTTGACTCATTTGTTTTAAAATTGGGTTTTGTTAGAAGCGAGGAGGATCACCATGTTTACATTTGTTGTGTTGATGATTCTATACTGGTTATTGCATTTGTTAGAAAGATACACTACTAGGCATGATAAGTGTTGTCATTGATGGAAACTAAGTCTCTACTACACATCTACATTTCATAATTTTCCCATATCAGAAGTCAAATTAAAGATTTATCTAAGTCTGGGTAGTCAGGAACAAAGTAGACGATAGGGTCTGGTATCTTGGTCTGGATCTCTCCGATGGAAAGTCTTAATTTGTTAAAGATCTGACATAGTCATAAGCACTATCAAGACAATCTAAATCTAGAGTTTTGGCCTTCAGTGATAAAGGATTCAAAAGTTATTAGCTTCTGAGTATCAGGTTAACAGTTTAACAGAGTAGATAGAAGAAGAACAGACTGACCTTGTAAATGATCTTAGTTCTGGATGTATGGAAGTTGTTGATTGGGCAATTAGTGATGACTAGTGATAGTGGCCGACCTGACTGATGATTTGTGAGTGCAAGTTTTGGTCCATGACTTAAGTTATGCACGGATCTAGCCAACAGAGCAAAGTATTCAATAAATTTCTAAGTGTTCTTGAAGCCGACTGAAAAGTGATTGAAGATCAGGATGTGGATATATATACCCAATGGATTTGACTGAATTGGAAGGGAGTGTTGTGAATATGGAGTAAAGGAAAAAAGAGTAGAGATCTAAGATTTAGATGAGGCAGAGTAGTCGAAAGGGCAGAGTGAAGATGAAATGTGTAAGATCGGTGTTTTGTGCTTAACTAGAAATGAAATCATGCATTAGTAGATGCTTCTCATCAGTTCAAAATCTCTATTATTCTCTTGTAATCATTTGTAGGTAGTAAGCCTCTATTTGTGCAGTGAGCTCTGGGAAGTGAATCCGAATGCATGTGCATTTTCATTTGTAAAAATACTTTTAACATGGTATTAATTTTTGTGGGTTAACCCCCACCATGGTTTTTCCCTTAACCGGGTTTCCACACTAAAAATCTTAGTGTCAAATGTGTTATTTATGATTCTTCTCATGTGTTATTGATTCATGCTTTAATGTTTATTTGATTGTAAGTTGTAAAAGAGGATTAAAGGTAGAAAAGTTTAAATTGTGTGACAACTGATTCACCCCGCCTCTCAGTTGTTCAGACTAATTCCAACAATTGGTATCAAAGCAAGGTTCCTTTGAGAAGCCTAACAGCTTAAGGAAAGATCTTGGAAGGAGTTTTAATGGGTTCACTCAAAGATCAACTTCAGTTGGCCCTAGAAGATCTTGTTCAGTCTAAAGCAGAAATTAGTAATCTAAGAGGTGAACTTAAAGATGTTGATGATACCATTGAAATGTTAAAAGATAAATTAATGAAATCTATGGAAAGGAAAAAGGAGCTACTTCTACAGTTATCCAGTTTGATTGAAGAAAATGGCATGAATGAAGCTTTGGAAGAAAAGCTAAGGGAATGTGAGAAGCTGTCAAAAGAAGTTGCTATTCTGAAAATTGAGATGAAATTTATGGCAATAAGGCTAACCAAAGAAATTGAGCAAAGGAAGAAGACTGAAGAAGACTTGAATCAAACTCTAAAAGAAAGAATTGATGAATGCTACATATTAGACAATATAGATGGCCATCTAAAGTCTGATCTACAAGAAAGCAAAGACACTGAAAGAGATCTTGAAAGACAAATTATCATTCTTAGACATGACCTAGAAGTTGCAAATGAATATAAGGAGAAGTTCAAGATAAATTCAGCTAAACTTGAAGCAATACTTGAGGGTCAGTAAAAGGCTGATGACAAGCATGGTCTTGGATATGAGAAAGGTGAAAGCTTCAGATCTAGACAAAGAAACTCTCAACCAAGGAATGAGAGAAACAAGCCTAGAAGACCTCCAGTAAGACAACCTAATGCTCAAAGGTATCCATCTTTCAATGGAAATTGTTTCAATTGCAATAAATTTGGTCATAGAGCCACTCAATGCAAAAGTAGAGTAAATCAAAATAATCCATCCTTCTCCGGACAATGCTTCAATTGCAAGAGGTATGGTCAAAACTCCAATGAATGTAGAAGTATGATAATGACTAACTCATCAAATAGAGGAAATGGGAATTCTTTCAATGGAAAATGCTTTGCATGCAATAGATTTGGACATATGGCCATTTAGTGCAGATCAAGAGGAAATCAATCAAATGGGTAAAGAAATGTTGTGTGCTTCAATTGTAACTAATCTAGTCATTTTGCAAGATTCTGCAAAAGTAGGATTAATGAAAGAAGGGGGTCCAGTAAATAGAAAACTAGGTGAGCAGAGACAAGACAAAGGCAAAAGAAAAATTGATGAGAATGAGATCCATTATGAAATAAACGAGACATGGGTCAAGAAAACAATTGTGAATCATAGTAATGGGTCTGCACTGGAATTCGGTGCTAACAATTCCTCCTGGAATTAAATCAAGAGCTTTGACTAAGGGGGAGCTACATTGAACATCAAATTCCCCCAGTCAGTAAGTGGGTGCCTGGATATGGCACAATGAGAGAAGATATTTTGAAGTGTCTTAGAAGTTTTGGAAGAATTTCTGGAAAGGAAAATGTTAATATCGATTTTGCGGAGCAATTCATGAAGAACTGTTAAGAAATAGTGTAATTGGATGAAGTTAGGGAAACAGATTTATTACAATAGTGAATTAGGTTTTGCAAAGGCATAAAAGGTTTGTCATTCATCATTTGAAACACTTTAGAATGAAGAAAAAGAGTGGACTGTGAGAAAGAACTTGCAAAGAACCAAAAAGTGAAGATCAAATTCAAGCAAGAATCCCATCTGACAACTCAAGGCATAACCCTAAACTGTGAAAGAGGTATTTTTCTATAAAGATTTCTGAATTTCATTACTGAAGATGGCTACTCCATTGGTTGTAAATGTTACTAAGAGGCCATGTCCAAAATTCAAGAAACATCCATACAAATCTATAGAAGTTGATCCGCTAGGTGCCTTTTCGGATGTTCTGTATAGAGTTCTACACGTGGAAGATATTAGGGTTTACATACATGTAAACATTGAGGAATTTGGGAACTCAAAACTGTTGGATATATTTGACAACCATCTGAGGAATGAGAATTATGACATCAAACCTCAGTTCAAAACATTGGAAGATAAACATCTTGCACAAGTCATTCATTTTTTGACCTTTGAAGAGGATGAATGGGTCCCGTAGATACTAAGAAGAATGCATGATAACTTCATATGGCTGATTAAACCTTTTAAGATCACTAAGGATGCCATTAGGGATGTGACTGGATTACACTCAACTAGTGGACTACCTTTACTAAAGTCAGTAAAGAATCAAACTATTTTAGAAGTCACCGGATCAAAGTTTGACAAGAGAGCTATGACCATCAATGACATCACTGATCTGGATGTCAAGCTGGCCTCAATGGTAATTGGTTATAAGATTTACCACTCTAGTAGGGAGAATTCAGTCTCCAGATCAACCATCTACACTATATATCAGATGCTAAAGAAGAATGTGGATTATGATTTATGTGAGCTGTTGCTAAACCAACTGATGGAGAATCTACAAAAGATCAAGAAAAACAAAAAGAACTCCTTCAAATATGGTATGCTAGTCATATGCTTGTTCTTCTATTTTATGAATGAATTACCAGAATCAAGAGGTTTAGTCTAGACAACTGATAAACCTATAGCACTACAAATTAGAGACTATTTGTATAACCTTGGTGATGCAAAAGCCCAAAGAACTCCACTCTGGGGCTATTTTAAGAACTTTCAGAACATGATGCACTCTAGGGAAATGATTCCCAAAACAATAGTTGAAAAATATAAGGATACAATCTATTTCATGGTAGACACAAATCAGTGTTTGATGGAGGCAATGGAACCAAGGACTGTGTGGGTTATGCCCATGGGATATGAGGTTGAGGAAGATATATTGGAGCTATATGCTCAACATTTGTTGAACCAACCTAAGGACACTGAAGAAGAAAGGTTTGGAACTTTTGAAGAACTAAATATAAAGATCCATGTTGAACTCCGGCAACCAGAAATAAAAAGAAAAGTGAATAAGCAAATTGAAGCATATGCAGAGAGAATAGGTATAACAAAAGAAGCAGAAAGGGCAAATAGGGAGAGGTTAGAGAAGATTGAGAAAGAAAAACAAGAAAATAAACAAGGAGGCGCTCTGGTAGATACCTCTACCAAAACAAGAACAACTAGGAGTTCTGTTGCTGCCCTTGTTCCTCCTAAGATTGCAAAACCAGAAGACAGACCATCCGGTGAAGGAAGTAAGAGAAAGAAAACAAAGGTTCTAAGAATGTATGTCAAGACAAAAGATGGTGAAGAAACATAAACAGATGAAGAAGTTAAGGAGATAAGATCCAAGAAAGCCAAGACTTCAATGGCTTTTGAGGACCAGCTTTCTGAAAGCAAAAAGGCGAGTAAAAAGCAAGAAATTGGTAAGGTTGCTATGATAGTTGATGAAATTGTAAAAACAATCATCGTTCATGGAAATTTAATGCCTATCAGAGTTTACTATGAAAATTTTGATCAAGCAAATAAGAAAATTTTGGAGGATGCCACCATCTTGTATGTGAATAAATTCAATAGAGCCCTATTGGAAATTTTACAAGAACTTACTAAAAGTTTAAGGAAAATACTGGAAATGAGGAAAGAAGAAGCCAAGGCTAAAGATCTAGAACTCAGAGAGTATGTCCTCTCCACTTTGTGTCCTATAATGACTAGAAGAGAAGCAGATAAAATCCTCAGAGAAGTTAAGGAAAAATTTAGAAGCAAGGTCCCGATGAACAAGCTAATGCTTGGTGAAACTGAGGAAATTTTGAGAAAGGGCTTAGAGAAAGATAAATGTTATATTATTTTAGAGAAACAAGTTGAAGAACACAATCCTCTAGTTCTAGAACAAGAATCTCCAAAAGAAGAGATTAACAAGGGAATTGATGACCAAGGTGTTAATTTGGATCATCCAGAGCAAACCTATGAGGAGACAGATGATGGAATTGATTCATCGATTCTAGATACTAAAAGAGTAAACATCGGTGAGCAACAAACCAAAGTTGATGACTCCTCTATTCTAGAAGAGGAACAAATAGATCAGAAAGACACAGAGATGATAAGTAAAGTAGATGATGCGGGAGATATTCCTACTCCACATGATTAATCTCAAAAAGAAGATGAGGTTGCTACTACACAAAGCCCTCCTGATCAGACTATAAGTGGTGAATACATGGAGAAGATTCCTTTTGGAGATAATATAGAAAAAGGTAAAGCAGAAAAGGAGAAAGAAAAGGGTAATGAAGACAAAGCAGAACAAGATAGTGCAAATGTTGATGCATCTACAGATGCTGAGAAATCTCAAGAACAAAAGGGTGGTCCAGAAATTGTTGCAAGAGACACTGCAGATGCAGTGAAAAGTCTCCTAGATAAAGAGATACTTGAGTTTGATGAACCTGAATTACTCCAAGGACCATTTAATCTAGATTCTCTCTCTGGTACAAGTGACGAAGATTACATCTTTCACTCAAGCCAAGGCCAGAGAGATGTCAAATTCTCACATGGAGAATAGTGAACTATTAGGGCCCTCAACCAGAGTCTTGGAGAAGTTATTGCCAACCTAGCAAAAGAGTCCATTAGATTCCCCCTCCAGTCACCTAAATAATCTTGTAAATGTTGAAAGTACACATTTTGAGTCTTTTAAAAAATCTGTAGAGGTGAAAGTTCAGAAGGAATTTTTGGATAAGAAATTTAGTGAAGTACAGAATCTAATAGGAAATGATAGGATGATACTCAGTATTAGCATAAGGAGTATTTAGAATGCTCTAAATGATGGAAGTGATATGTACAAATACTATCTATCATGGCCCAAAGTTAGTGAAGATATTGAGAAGAAGATAAAGGAGCAAGAACATAAATTGTCAAATCTTTCTCAAATTTTTGATCCTCTAACAGTTTTGCTTGTAAGTCAAGAATGTCAAGTAATTAGCTTGACAGATGAGATAAAGAGGCTTGTTAAAGAAAAAGGTAACATTATGAGCTCTGAGAATTGATTGCCCCCAAGTTAGAAACCATGTTTAATGCCTTATAAGAAGCTCAAACTGCACTTCAGACAAGTAATCCTCTAGATCTGACAAAGGCAGAAGCATATACATTTTTGCTGAGTGGACAGATCTCAATTTTGGGTGGAATGAAGGCAACTTGGGCCTCTAAACTTGTGCAATTGAAAAATAGTTTTGTAGACATTCTCAAGTTCATGTGAATAGAACTTAGTGATTAGTTGTACATATGCGGCACTATACACATAATTTTTGGAGAATTTTGGGTTACGAACCCCACCCTTTGCCATTGATTTCAAAGGGGGAGTGAAGATCAGTGAAAAAATGAGGAATCAAGCAAAGGGGGAGCACCAAAAAGTAGTGTGAACAATAGTATGGAGCACAAGCAAAGGAGTAGTTATTCTAACACTTAGTCATGTTTTCACTAAGTGTTGCCATCAATGCCAAAGGGGGAGATTGTTGGCAAGAGACACTGCTAGGCATGATAA
Source organism: Cunninghamia lanceolata (assembly GCA_027924645.1). NCBI lineage: Eukaryota > Viridiplantae > Streptophyta > Pinopsida > Cupressales > Cupressaceae > Cunninghamia > Cunninghamia lanceolata. The sequence continues at coordinate 7,301,087 of BSBN01000016.1, forward strand.
GTGTTGTCATTGATGGAAACTAAGTCTCTACTACACATCAACATTTCACAATTTGCCCATACCGAAAATTAGATTGAAGATTTATCTAAGTCTGGGTAGTCAGGAACAAAGCAGATCACAGGGTCTGGTATCTTGGTCTGGATCTCTCCGATGGAAAGTCTTAATTTGTTGCAAATCTAAGGTAGTCATAAGCACTATCAAGACAATCTAAATCTAGAGTTTTGGCCTCTGGTGATAAAGGATTCAAAATTTATTAGCTTCTGAGTATCAGGTTAACAGTTTGACAGAGCAAATAGAAGAAGAACATGCCGACCTTGTAAATGATCTTGGTTCAGAATGTATGGAAGTTGTTGATTGGGAAATTAATGATGACCAGTGATAGTGGCTGACCTAATTGATGATTTGTGAGTGCAAGTTTTGGTCCGTGACTCAAGTTATGCATGGATCTAGCCAACAGAGCAGAGTATTCAATAAAGTTCCAAGTGTTCTTGAAGCTGACTGAAAAGTGATTGAAGATTAGGATGTGGATATATATACCTGATGGATTTGAATGAATTAGAAGGGTGTGTTGCAAATATGGAGTAAAGGTGAAAAGAGCAGAGATCTAAGATTCAAATGAAGGTAGAGCAGTAAACAGGGCAGAGTGAAGATGAACTGAATTCATGCATTAGTAGATGCTTCTCATCAGTTCAAAATCTCTGTTATTCTCTTGTAATCATTTGTAGCCAGTGAGCCTCTATTTGAGTAGTGAGCCCGAATGCATGTGCATTCTAATTTGTAAAAATGCTTTTAATAGGGTATTATTTTTTGTGGGTTAACCCCCACCGTGGTTTTCCCCTTAACCAAGTTTCCATGCTAAAAATCTTGGTGTCAAGTGTGTTATTTATGCTTCTGCTCATATGTTATTGATTCATGCTTTAATGTTTATTTGATTGTAAGTTGTAAAAGAGGATTAAAGGTAGAAAATTTTAAATTGTGTGACAATTGATTCAACTCCCCTCTCAATTGTCTGGACTAATTCCAACAACATTGTATGTTGATGACATGTTATTTTTCAGCAATACTAAGGGTATGATCGGTGAGCTTAAAGACCAACTTTTAGGTGCATTTGAGATGAAGGATCTTGGTGCTGCAAGGTATATTTTGGGAATGGAGATCAGGAGGGACAGAGTTAATAGAAAGATTTGGTTGTCACAAAGTAAATATGTGAATACTATTTTGCAAAGGTTTAGTTTGCAGGACTATAACCCAGTTAGAGTTCCTTTACCCATTGGCACTAATATTTCATTAGATATGTGTCGAAAGACTGTGGATGATCTTGAGGATATGTCTAATGTGCCATATGTTAGTGTTGTAGGGAGTTTGATGTATGCAATGGTTTGCACTAGACCATATATTGCCCAAGCAGTGGGAGTTTTGAGCAGATTTATGTCTAACCTTGGTAGACAACATTAGAACTATGTGAAGATGGTGTTTAAATATCTAGGAAGTACACCTAATCTTTGTTTAGTTTATTCTGGTATTAATAGTGTTGACAAATCTTTGGACATATTAAAATCTGACAATGAAGGGGAATATTGCTCTAAGGACTTTGATGAGTTTTGCAAGCATGCAGGTATAATCAGACAAAAGACAACTCCATATACACCACAGTAGAATGGTGTTGTAGAAAGGATGAACTGAACAATTATGGAAAGGCCCAGAAGTATGCTTAGTGATGCACAGTTAGATAAATGCTTTTGGGCAGACGCTATGTGTATTGCTTTCTACTTGATAAACAGATCTCCTTGTAAGGCTCTTGATTTGACACCTTATGAAGTGTGGACAGGTAAGAAACCTTCTATTTCATATTTAAGGGTTTTTAGCTATGAGGCTTTTGTTCATGTGCCTAAGGAAAAGTGATCTAAGTTGGATCCAAAGGCTAAAAAGTGTACATTCATCGTATATGGTGATAATGTCAAAGGTTATAAGCTTTGGAATCCACTAACCCACAAGATTATCTTTTCTAGAGATGTTATTTTCAGGGAACTTAGAGCTATTTCTGAACCTGAGTAGCCAAAAGAGAAAGAAGAAAAGGGAAAGAAGGTGCACTTTGATTTAGAGTAGCAAGATGCACCTCAGGAAGAACAGAATCATGGATTGGGGGGTGAAGAAGAAGAAGAAGATTCAAGTAGTTCTAATGAAGATGAATATGTTGTTATAGAAGAAGTTGGTATAGATGATCATGCAGGAGAATGGGTAGAGTCTCTTACTCCACCCTCGAGGAGATCCACAAGACAAAAAAATCCAATTGACAGGTATAGCCCACTAGATTTTCGTTGTGTATATGCTTTATTGAGTACTAACGATGAACCTAGATCCTATAGATAGTGAATCTTGGTAGTTAGCCATGCAGGAGGAGATGATGGCTTTAGAATCTTGTAACACCTAAGATCTTGTTCATTTACCCAAAGGAAGAAAGGCCATAGGATGTAAGTGGGTCTTCAAGAAGAAGTTTGGAGCAAATAGGTCATTGGAAAAGTACAAGGCTAGACTGGTAGCCAAGGGCTACTCCCAGAGAGATGGAGTTGATTTTGGTGAAATTTTCTCTCCTAGTGCTAAATTAACTTCTATTAGATTTCTCTTATCCATTGTTGCAGCTTATGATTGGGAGATTGAGCAAATAGATGTTAAGACTGCGTTCTTGCATGGAGATCTTGAAAAAGAAATTTATATGCAACAGCCTACAGATTTTGAGGTAAAAGGAAAAGAACATTGGGTTTGTCGGTTAAAGAGGTATCTTTATGGTTTGAAATAGTCCCCTAGAATGTGGTATCAAAAATTTGACTCATTTGTTTTAAAATTGGGTTTTGTTAGAAGCGAGGAGGATCACCATGTTTACATTTGTTGTGTTGATGATTCTATACTGGTTATTGCATTTTTTAGAAAGATACACTACTAGGCATGATAAGTGTTGTCATTGATGGAAACTAAGTCTCTACTACACATCTACATTTCATAATTTTCCCATATCAGAAGTCAAATTAAAGATTTATCTAAGTCTGGGTAGTCAGGAACAAAGTAGACGACAGGGTCTAGTATCTTGGTCTGGATCTCTCCAATGGAAAGTCTTAATTTGTTAAAGATCTGACATAGTCATAAGCACTATCAAGACAATCTAAATCTAGAGTTTTGGCCTCTGGTGATAAAGGATTCAAAAGTTATTAGCTTCTGAGTATCAGGTTAACAGTTTAATAGAGTAGATAGAAGAAGAACAGACTGACCTTGTAAATGATCTTAGTTCTGGATGTATGGAAGTTGTTGATTGGGCAATTAGTGATGACTAGTGATAGTGGCTGACCTGACTGATGATTTGTGAGTGCAAGTTTTGGTCCATGACTTAAGTTATGCACGGATCTAGCCAACAGAGCAAAGTATTCAATAAAGTTCTAAGTGTTCTTGAAGCCGACTGAAAAGTGATTGAAGATCAGGATGTGGATATATATACCCAATGGATTTGACTGAATTGGAAGGGAGTGTTGTGAATATGGAGTAAAGGCAAAAAGAGTAGAGATCTAAGATTCAGATGAGGCAGAGTAGTGAACAGGGCAGAGTGAAGATGAAATGTGTAAGATCGGTGTTTTGTGCTTAACTGGAAATGAAATCATGCATTAGTAGATGCTTCTCATCAGTTCAAAATCTCTATTATTCTCTTGTAATCATTTGTAGGTAGTGAGCCTCTATTTGTGCAGTGAGCTCTGGGAAGTGAATCCGAATGCATGTGCATTTTCATTTGTAAAAATACTTTTAACATGGTATTAATTTTTGTGGGTTAACCCCCACCATGGTTTTTCCCTTAACCGGGTTTCCACATTAAAAATCTTAGTGTCAAATGTGTTATTTATGAGTCTTCTCATGTGTTATTGATTCATGCTTTAATGTTTATTTGATTGTAAGTTGTAAAAGAGGATTAAAGGCAGAAAAGTTTAAATTGTGTGACAACTGATTCACCCCGCCTCTCAGTTGTTCAGACTAATTCCAACAATTGGTATCAGAGCAAGGTTCCTTTGAGAAGCCTAACAGCTTAAGGAAAGATCTTGGAAGGAGTTTTAATGGGTTCACTCAAAGATCAACTTCAGTTGGCCCTAGAAGATCTTGTTCAGTCTAAAGCAGAAATTAGTAATCTAAGAGGTGAACTTAAAGATGTTGATGATACCATTGAAATGTTAAAAGATAAATTAATGAAATCTATGGAAAGGAAAAAGGAGCTACTTCTACAGTTATCCAGTTTGACTGAAAAAAATGGCATGAATGAAGCTTTGGAAGAAAAGATAAGGGAATGTGAGAAGCTGTCAAAAGAAGTTGCTATTCTAAAAATTGAGATGAAATTTAGGGCAATAAGGCTAACCAAAGAAATTGAGCAAAGGAAGAAGACTGAAGAAGACTTGAATCAAACTCTAAAAGAAAGAATTGATGAATGCTACAGATTAGACAATATAGATGGCCATCTAAAGTCTGATCTACAAGAAAGTAGAGACACTGAAAGAGATCTTGAAAGACAGATTATCATTCTTAGACATGACCTAGAAGTTGCAAATGAATATAAGGTGAAGTTCAAGATAAGTTCAGCTAAACTTGAAGCAATACTTGAGGGTCAGTAAAAGGCTGATGACAAGCATGGTCTTGGATATGAGAAAGGTGAAACTTCAGATCTAGACAAAGAAACTCTCAACCAAGGAATGAGAGAAACAAGCCTAGAAGACCTCCGGTAAGACAACCTAATGCTCAAAGGTATCCATCTTTCAATGGAAATTTTTTCAATTGCAATAAATTTGGTCATAGAGCCACTCAATGCAGAAGTAGAGTAAATCAAAATAATCCATCCTTCTCCGGACAATGCTTCAATTGTAAGAGGTATGGTCAAAACTCTAATGAATGTAGAAGTATGATAATGAATAACTCATCAAATAGAGGAAATGGGAATTCTTTCAATGGAAAATGCTTTGCATGCAATAGATTTGGACATATGGCCATTTAGTGCAGATCAAGAGGAAATCAATCAAATGGGTAAAGAAATGTTGTGTGCTTCAATTGTAACTGATCTGGTCATTTTGCAAGATTCTGCAGAAGTAGGATTAATGAAAGAAGGGGGTCCAATAAATAGAAAACTATATGAGCAGAGACAAGACAAAGGCAAATTGATGAGAATGAGATCCAGAATGAAATAAGCGAGACATGGGTCAAGAAAACAATTGTGAATCATAGTAATGGGTCTGCACCGGAATCCGGTGCTAACAATTCCTCCTGGAATTAAATCAAGAGCTCTGACTAAGGGGGAGCTACATTGAACATCAAATTCCCCCAGTCAGTAAGTGGGTGCCTGGATATGGCACAATGAGAGAAGATATTTTGAAGTGTCTTAGAAGTTTTAGAAGAATTTCTGGAAAGGAAAATGTTAATATCGATTTTGCGGAGCAATTCATGAAGAACTGTTAAGAAATAGTGTAACTGGATGAAGTTAGGGAAACAGATTTATTACAATAGTGAATTAGGTTTTGCAAAGGCATAAAAGGTTTGTCATTCATCATTTGAAACACTTTAGAATGAAGAAAAAGAGTGAACTGTGAGAAAGAACTTGCAAAGAACCAAAAAGTGAAGATCAAATTCAAGCAAGAATCCCATCTGACAACTCAAGGCATAACCCTAAACTGTGAAAGAGGTATTTTTCTATAAAGCTTTCTGAATTTCATTACTGAAGATGGCTACTCCATTGGTTGTAAATGTTATTAAGAGGCCATGTCCAAAGTTCAAGAAACATCCATACAAATCTATAGAATTTGATCCGCTAGGTGCCTTTTCCGATGTTCTGTACAGAGTTCTACACGTGGAAGCTATTAGGGTTTACATACACGTAAACATTAAGGAATTTGGGAACTCAAAACTGTTGGATATATTTGACAACCATCTGAGGAATGAGAATTATGACATCAAACCTCAGTTCAAAACATTGGAAGATAAACATCTTGCACAAGTCATTCATTTCTTGACCTTTGAAGAGGACGAATGGGTCCCGTAGATACTGAGAAGAATTCATGATAACTTCATATGGCTGATTAAACCTTTTAAGATCACTAAGGATGCCATTAGGGATGTGACTGGATTGCACTCAACTAGTGGACTACCTTTACTAAAGTCAGTAAAGAATCAAACTATTTCAGAAGTCACCGGATCAAAGTTTGACAAGAGAGCTATGACCATCAATGACATCACTGATCTGGATGTCAAGTTTGCCTCAATGGTAATTGGTTATAAGATTTACCACTCTAGCAGGGAGAATTCAGTCTCCAGATCAACCATCTACACTATATATCAGATGCTAAAGAAGAATGTGGATTATGATTTATGTGAGCTATTGCTAAACCAACTGATGGAGAATCTACAAAAGATCAAGAAAAAAAAAAAGAACTCCTTCAAATATGGTAGGCTAGTCATATGCTTGTTCTTCTATTTTATGAATGAATTACCAGAATCAAGAGGTTTAGTCTAGACAAATGATAAACCTGTAGCGCTACAAATTATAGACTATTTGTATAACCTTGGTGATGCAAAAGCCCAAAGAACTCCACTCTGGGGCTATTTTAAGAACTTTTAAAACATGATGCACTCTAGGGAAATGATTCCCAAAACAATAGTTGAAAAATATAAGGATACAATCTATTTCATGGTAGACACAAATCAGTGTTTGATGGAGGCAATGGAACCAAGGACTGTGTGGCTTATGCCCATGGGATATGAGGTTGAGGAAGATATATTGGAGCTATATGCTCAACATTTGTTGAACCAACCTAAGGACACTGAAGAAGAAAGGTTTGGAACTTTTGAAGAACTGAATATAAAGATCTATGTTGAACTTCGGCAACCAGAAATAAAAAGAAAAGTGAATAAGCAAATTGAAGCATATGCAGAGAGAATAGGTATAACAAAAGAAGCAGAAAGGGCAAATAGGGAGAGGTTAGAGAAGATTGAGAAAGAAAAACAAGAAAATAAACAAGGAGGCGCTCTGGTAGATACCTCTACCAAAACAAGAACAACTAGGAGTTCTGTTGCTGCCCTTGTTCCTCCTAAGATTACAAAACCAGAAGACAGACCATCCGGTGAAGGAAGTAAGAGAAAGAAAACAAAGGTTCTAAGAATGTATGTCAAGACAAAAGATGGTGAAGAAACAGAAACAGATGAAGAAGTTAAGGAGATAAGATCCAAGAAAGCCAAGACTTCAATGGCTTTTGAGGACCAACTTTCTGAAAGCAAAAAGGTGAGTAAAAAGCAAGAAATTGGTAAGGTTGCTATGATAGTTGATGAAATTGTAAAAACAATCATTGTTCATGGAAATTTAAAGCCTATCAGAGTTTACTATGACAATTTTGATCAAGCAAATAAGAAAATTTTGGAGGATGCCACCATCTTGTATTTGAATAAATTCAATAGAGCCCTATTGGAAATTTTACAAGAACTTCCTAAAAGTTTAAGGAAAATACTGGAAATGAGGAAAGAAGAAGCCAAGGCTAAAGATCTAGAACTCAGAGAGTATGTCCTCTCCACTTTGTGTCCTATAATGACTAGAAGAGAAGCAGATAAAATCCTCAGAGAAGTTAAGGAAAAATTTAGAAGCACGGTCCCGATGAACAAGCTAATGCTTGGTGAAACTGAGGAAATTTTGAGAAAGGGCTTAGAGAAAGATAAATGTTATATTATTTTAGAGAAACAAGTTGAAGAACACAATCCTCTAGTTCCAGAACAAGAATCTCCAGAAGAAGAGATTAACAAGGGAATTGATGACCAAGGTGTTAATTTGGATCATCCAGAGCAAACCTATGAGGAGACAGATGATGGAATTGATTCATCGATTCTAGATACTAAAAGAGTAAACATCAGTGAGCAACAAACCAAAGTTGATGACTCCTCTATTCTAGAAGAGGAACAAATAGATCAGAAAGGCACAGAGATGATAAGTAAAGTAGGTGATGTGGGAGATATTCCTACTCCACATGATTAATCTCGAAAAGAAGATGAGGTTGCTACTACACAAAGCCCTCCTGATCAGACTATAAGTGGTGAATACATGGAGAAGATTCCTTTTGGAGATAATATAGAAAAAGGTAAAGCAGAAAAGGAGAAAGAAAAGGGTAATGAAGACAAAGCAGAACAAGATAGTGCAAATGTTGATGCATCTACAGATGCTGAGAAATCTCAAGAACAAAAGGGTGGTCCAGAAATTGTTGCAAGAGACACTGCAGATGTAGTGAAAAGTCTCCTAGATAAAGAGATACTTGAGTTTGATGAACCTAAATTACTCCAAGGACCATTTAATCTAGATTCTCTCTCTGGTACAAGTGATGAAGATTGCATCTTTCACTCAAGCCAAGGCCAGAGAGAAGATGTTAAATTCTCACATGGAGAATAGTGAACTATTAGGGCTTGCAACCAGAGTCTTGGAGAAGTTATTGCCAACCTAGCAAAAGAGTCCATTAGATTCCCCCTCTAGTCACCTAAGGAATCTTGTAAATGTTGTAAGTACACATTTTGAGTCTTTTAAAAAATCTGTAGAGGTGAAAGTTCAGAAGGAATTTTTTGATAAGAAATTTAGTGAAGTACAGAATCTAATAGGAAATGATAGGATGATACTCAGCATTAGCATAAGGAGTACTTAGAATGCTCTAAATGATGGAAGTGATATGTACAAATACTATCTATCATGGCCCAAAGTTAGTGAAGATATTGAGAAGAAGATAAAGGAGCAAGAACATAAATTGCCAAATCTTTCTCAAATTTTTGATCCTCTAACAGTTTTTCTTGTAAGTCAAGAATGTCAAGTAATTAGCTTGACAGATGAGATAAAGAGGCTTGTTAAAGAAAAAGGTAACATTATGAAGAGAATGTGTGAGCTCCGGGAATTGATTGCCCCCAAGTTAGAAACCATGTTTAATGCCTTATCAGAAGCTCAAACTGCACTTCAGACAAGTAATCCTCTAGATCTGACAAAGGTAGAAGCATATACATTTTTGCTGAGTGGACAGATCTCAATTTTGGGTGGAATGAAGGCAACTTGGGCCTCTAAACTTGTGCAATTGAAAAATAGTTTTGTAGATATTCTCAAGTTCATGTGAATAGAACTTAGTGATTAGTTGTACATATGCGGCACTATACACAGAATTTTTGGAGAATTTTGGGTTGCGAACCCCACCCTTTGCCATTGATTTCAAAGGGTGAGTGAAGATCAGTGAAAAAATGAGGAATCAAGTAAAGGGGGAGCACCACAAAGTAGTGTGAACAATAGTATGGAGCACAAGCAAAGGAGTAGTTATTCTGACACTTAGTCATTTTTTTACTAAGTGTTGCCATCAATGTCAAAGGGGGAGATTGTTGGCAAGAGACACTGCTAGGCATGATAAGTGTTGTCATTGATGGCAACTAAGTCTCTACTACACATCAACATTTCATAATTTGCCCATACCGAAAATTAGATTGAAGATTTATCTAAGTCTGGGTAGTCAGGAACAAAGCAGACGACAGGGTCTGGTATCTTGGTCTGGATCTCTCCGATGGAAAGTCTTAATTTGTTGCAAATCTAAGGTAGTCATAAGCACTATCAAGATAATCTAAATCTAGAGTTTTGGCCTCTGGTGATAAAGGATTCAAAATTTATTAGCTTTTGAGTATCAGGTTAACAGTTTGACAGAGCAAATAGAAGAAGAACATGCCGACCTTGTAAATGATCTTGGTTCAGAATGTATGGAAGTTGTTGATTGGGAAATTAATGATGACCAGTGATAGTGGCTGACCTAATTGATGATTTGTGAGTGCAAGTTTTGGTCCGTGACTCAAGTTATGCATTTATCTAGCCAACAGAGCAGAGTATTCAATAAAGTTCCAAGTGTTCTTGAAGCTGACTGAAAAGTGATTGAAGATTAGGATGAGGATATATATACCTGATGGATTTGAATGAATTAGAAGGGTGTGTTGCAAATATGGAGTAAAGGTGAAAAGAGCAGAGATCTAAGATTCAAATGAAGGCAGAGCAGTAAACAGGGCAGAGTGAAGATGAATTGAATTCATGCATTAGTAGATGCTTCTCATCAGTTCAAAATCTCTGTTATTCTCTTGTAATCATTTGTAGCCAGTGAGCCTCTATTTGAGTAGTGAGCTCGAATGCATGTGCATTCTCATTTGTAAAAATACTTTTAATAGGGTATTTATTTTTGTGGGTTAACCCCCATCATGGTTTTCCCCTTAACCAAGTTTCCATGCTAAAAATCTTGGTGTCAAGTGTGTTATTTATGCTTCTGCTCATGTGTTATTGATTCAGGCTTTAATGTTTATTTGATTGTAAGTTGTAAAAGAGGATTAAAGGTAGAAAAGTTTAAATTGTGTGACAATTGATTCAACCCCCCTCTCAGTTGTTTGGACTAATTCCAACAGCACTGTATGTTGATGACATGTTATTTTTCAGCAATACTAAGGCTATGATCGGTGAGCTTAAAGACCAACTTTTAGGTGCATTTGAGATGAAGGATCTTGGTGCTGCAAGGTATATTTTGGGAATGGAGATCAGGAGGGACAGAGTTAACAGAAAGATTTGGTTGTCACAAAGTAAGTATGTGAATACTATTTTGCAAAGGTTTAGTTTGCAGGACTATAACCCAGTTAGAGTTCCTTTACCCATTGGTACTAAGATTTCATTAGATATGTGTCGAAAGACTGAGGATGAGCTTGAGGATATGTCTAATGTGCCATATGTTAGTGTTGTAGGGAGTTTGATGTATGCAATGGTTTGCACTAGACCATATATTGCCCAAGCAGTGGGAGTTTTGAGCAGATTTATGTCTAACCCTGGTAGACAACATTGGAACTATGTGAAGATGGTGTTTAAATATCTAGGAAGTACACCTAATCTTTGTTTAGTTTATTCTGGTATTAATAGTGCTGACAAATCTTTAGACATATAGGGTTTTGTTGATGTAGATGGGGCAGATGACTTAGATAGTCGAAAGTCCACTAATGGCTATGTGTTTACTCTGTTTGGAGGAGCAATGAGTTGGATGAGTAAGAGACAACCCACAGTTGCTTTGTCCACCATAGAAGTAGAGTATATGGATGCTACTCATGTCTCTAAGTAGATAGTTTGGTTGAGGAGACTGTGTACAGGTACTGGTTTTGATTGTAGGAACATTCAGATTGGTTGTGATAGCCAGAGTGCTATCTATTTGGCTAAGAATCCCATGTATCATGCTCAAACTAAGCATGTTGATGTTTAGTATCACTTTGTTCAAGAGTTGATTGCAAATGGAGACATTGAACTGAAGAAGATAGACAATCAGGAGAATGTTGCAGATTCATTGACTAAGCCTATGAGCACAACGAAGTTCGTGTGGTGCAGAGAGGCCATGGACCTTGTCTCTATTGCCTGATTATTTTTCATTTGATTTCCTAATGGCTTGATTTACAATGTATAATATCAAGTGGGAGAATGTTGGGATAAGGTGCCATTAACCTTCTAAATCCCATTACTATATTATTCCATTTATTATTTGTAATTACCCATAAGGGATGTACACGTTTCATTGGTAGTGGTAAAAATTATTTACTGTCCATGGTAATTACAGAGTTACTGCATGGTAAGTCCCAGAGTTACCAATGGTAGTTACGGGATGTCATTTACTATGAAAAATGGTAATTGGTCAAAGTGGGGTGCACATGTGGAGGAAAAATCTATTTTTAGTGTTATGACGCACATCATAGATGTTGTAAGAAGGTGTAAGAGATTCTATGACAATTGTAAGTTGTCATAAGAATCTATGACACTTATAATAGCATATGACGCGTCATAAGATGCTGTAAGTGGCAATTTTTGGCCCCAAGGTGTTCAAGCTTGTATGGGCACATTTTTTGATGTGTAGGATGCATGTATGACAACATTTATAACCCCGTAAGAGCCTATTCTTGGCCATGGACGCCCAATGTTGTGTTGTTGACTCTTGACAAGTGTTATGAGCTTGTAAGAAGTCGTTTAATGTCTTGATGTTGTGTAAATTCTATATAAACCATAGCATAGTAGATGAGATGCATAATAGTTTACAGGTACTCAGGTGCTACCAGAATGCTGTCAGATTGAAAACTTGTGAAGAGAGTTGTGTAGTTGATGTATTGTACAATCTTGTTGAGATTAATACAAACTTGTGCCTCTTTCCTAGTGGAGTTTTTTACCCACAAGGGTTTTCTCCACATAAACACTGTGTCATTGTGTTGAGTTATTCATGTTTGACATCTTTCTCTATAGTGGGTTTTATATTTTGTTACAATCTCCATTGTTAATGCACACATAAGATTGCTGAAATTTATCTTGAATCAAACTTCCATTGAAGTAGTGTTTATTTCATTTCTAACAATATGATGATGATCTTATCAGTATTGACTTGTCAATTTTTATATATTGAAAGTGGTTGATGATTTATGGATGGATATTTATTACGTATGATAATTTTAATTTACTACTCAGGATGGATGCTGTCAAATTTAATTAAATTATAGATATTTGTCTCACTTGTTTTAATTATAGATGATGATCATGTTATAATAATTATCTTGTTATTTTATATATACTGGATATTGTTGTAGATTTTATTTTGATGGAGATTTAATAAGTATAATGATGTTAATTTGTATGCATGTCCATTTCCCTAAAACTTCTTTATAAATGTTATCCTATAAAATATTTCAAATGCTTCAAGGATCTTCAGGTGGATGGAGCACAGATTAGTGAGTTAGAGAGTATTCTATCAAACAAGTCTGTGAGCTTGTCTCACAAAGAGGATAGAATAAGATGGAGCTATTTAAAAACTGGGGAGTACCAGGTTAAGCTAGGCTATAAGATGAGAGATGAGGTGGTTAGAAAACAAGATTGGCCCATTCACCTTTTTTTGAACAAAGACGTAAAAAATGGAAGCAAAGCTAGATGCAACAAGTGACGTTATATTAGAAGTAAAATTGAAAGCAAATTTGGAAGCAAAACCAGAAGCAAAATTGGAAGCAAAACTGGAAGCAAAAATGGAAACAAAATTGGAAGTAAAACTTGAAGCAAACTTGGAAGCAAAACTAGAAGTAAACCTGGAAGCAACACAAGAAGCAAAACCAAAAGCAAAATCGGAAGCCAAACTGGAAGCAACAAAGGACGTCATAATGGAAGCAAAACTGGAAGCAACAAAGGACATCATAATGGAAGAAAAACTTGGTGTCAATTAGGAAGCCAAAAAAGAAGCTATTTTTGACACCATGTCATAAGCAAAACAGGAAGCACGACGGGGAGCAAAACTAGAAGCAAAATGGGAGCAGACATGGAAGCAAAATTGGAAGCCAAATTGGGCACTAATTTAGGCGCTATTTCTGACATTAAATTGGTCGCACTTCCCGGTGCTATTCTAGATGCTAAAGGAGGCAGTATTGCTTGTGCTACTTTTTCGATGCAAAATCTGATGTTAAATTAGGCCCTTAGTTTTAAGCATATATATATATATTATGTATATATATATTATATAAAAAGGAAATTTACTCTCTGTATTATATTTTTTTGTAACAATGAACTAAATAATTTAAAATAGCAAGAGTAAAAGTATAGGTTTCACCCATATATTTATATAAGAACAACTACATGATTTATTTACATAAGATTATATTCCTTTTCAAAAATAAACAGCTACATTTCATTTTATTTCTTTTTGTAAACTACAAGTAAAAACATATGTTCTCTTTTTTATACAACAAGTAATATTTCCCATGCATATTCTATTAACACAAGGTAGGGAGAGAGATTTTCTTCCACATGAATGCATATTTTTTTTTGTTTTCCGAAAAGTACAGATTAGATAGAACTTCTTAACCATACATTCTATTAAGCTCAATAATCATTTAAATTACAAGGAGTGTATTAAACAAAATACAACATCCTTAAGAGAGGAGATATCTCTCAAGACTACAAAGAAGAACATAAACTCATTACAAGGCCAAAAATGCCATGGCAGCCATAATGCCATACAATACAAAATACATCAAACCAAATTTCTTCAAGTTCTCTAAACTCCACTACTCCACCAAAAATTATTGAACCTACAAAACAGCACAAGGAAGGTTTCCAAATGCCCATGGGAACTTGCCTCTCAACCGTAGACTTGCAACAAGTCACCCCCGAGCTTGGAGGTCACCCACATAATGAGGTGCATACAACAATAAAGGATGTACACCAAAAACACACTCACACAAAGCAAGGACAAACCCTCCCAAGGATTGCACATAACATATCCATTTACATGGATATTTGGGGGTAGGAGAGTAGACTACTCTCAACTCAAGAGGGAAACTCAAAAACACCAAATCACCATGATACCCAAAACCTCAATATGTCAAAAAGCTCAAGGCACTCATGCCTTCACCAAAATCTCAATGTCAAAAAAATCTCGAGGCACTCTTGCCTTCACAAAAATCTCCAATACTTCAAAATACACTCTCATAACCAACAACACTTTGAAATATAATGAGGTTGCCCCCGACGAGGTTCACTCCTCTCCCACCCCAAAACAAGATGAGCTCTTCTCAATGGAGAGCTTCATCAAACACCCAAAAAGAAACCCACACAACAAATACACCAAAACTCAAAATACACAAAGAATTCTTCACATAAATTGATATGTAAAAACAAAAGGAAGGCATATAGCCTTGGTGCTTACCTTATAAACCCAAATTTGGTAAGAGTTGATGGAGAGCTCCTAAGCCTCCTTCCAATCTCCTTGCATCCAAAAAAAATCCTCTAATTCTAGCTATCTCCCCAAGTCCATAATTACAAAGAAAACCAAAAAATGAAGAACCCTCTCCATCTCTCAAAGATGGAGTTTAATAGGCTAAACCAAAGATCGTTGAGGAATGGGAAGGTGACACGTCACCTTCTCTTTCCTCCTCACAATCCCCTAAGGGATGTGGAGGTGACACATGTCACACTCTGATCCCACAAATCCTCACACTCATCCACAAATGCTCTCACACATGTGTGAGAGCAAAGTGGAGAGGGGAATCCCTCATGGAAGACTCCATAAGGATTTGGATAACACATGTCATTCTCCTATCCAAAAAGGCAAACCCATTCCCTCAAAGATGCTCTCACACATGTGTGAGAGCATAAGAATGAGGTCTCTCACACTTGAGGGTCTTTTAGACTCCCCAAGTCTTCAATATAAGGGAGACCATATCCTAGGGAAGTGGAGTTGGTCATGGTGGACTCTTGACTTGTCCACCACCTCATCCAACTTCAAAATTCGTCACTTAAATTCAAGGTAAAGTTAAGGTGACCAAAAGAAGCTTAAACTAAGGTTTCACATGTTCAAATTGGTCCTAGACCCTAGGTGTATGACCGAGGGTCATTATTTGACCAAAATAAACACCAAAGGGTCCATAAATTCACATAAAAAGGCCCAATAAATAAAAGCACCAAAATAGTGCAACTTAAATGTTACAATTCACAACACCTCAATAAATCAATTAAAAAGGGTAAACCCTAATCAAAAGGAACATCAATTACAGACATTACAATTCAACATGCTCAATCGCAATTGACCTTGGTTCCTTATGGGACTAGGTCAAATAAACAAAGATATCACATAGGGTTATTGGAATGACCTCTGATTTTCCATGGGCATGGAAAACTAACTTGCACACTTCCAAAAATAGATTAATAACACATGTTCATCATAGCCAAAGTGAAAGGAAATGCACACACACATATAGTCACATAATCATAGATAGTTTCAATTATAACACATGCTATCATTTATATGATTCATAATTCACTTGCATTTTTCTAATCATCAATCAAGATCAAATCTGCATAATATTTCAATTTGCATCAAAGTAAATGTTACATAGCATCATAACATCAAATGAGATCTAATCATGTGAGATATACATCACATCATGCCCTATCTAACAAATCAAAGTATACGAAAAGTCATGAAAGTCTGAAATAATGGGATCAACAGTCCCAATCTCCACATGTCTATCAAAATGTCTATACGATGTAGGCAAAAATAGAAGGTGAGATAAGTAGGCCTCACAATATAAAACCTCCCAAAATGTCAAAAAAAAAATTCATGGAAACATTCTCACAAGATGAAGAACTTAGTCCCAACACCTTTGATCAAAACACCTTAGGCCTTGTGGAATTGGATAAATATCAAGAAATTTGTGTCACCCAAGGACAATAACAACTAGATGACACTTCCAACAATTCAAAATTTTCTCACACACTAGATCTTATCAAGAGTTCTCCTACACACAAGAAATCTCTCCTCAAAACCTTAGATCTAGGCCATCTAGTTCAAAACACTCCAAGTGAAAGGTCTTCTTCTTCAATATTTGATTTTGAAAAGTTACCCTTAGACAATGACATAGTTAAATAGGGTGATCTCCCCCTCCATCTGATAGTCCAAGTTCAAGACTATTCCATTAAATTTGTAATGATTGATGATGGGTATGCAATCAATATAGTCTCTTTCTCTCTTCTTCAAAGAATGGGTTATGATGAAACTAAAGTAACACAAGAAACTTCCATCCTTAGAATTCATGATAACCCAAACATTTGAACCATGGGTAAGGTTAATCTTGAAATCACATTGGGTCCCAAAACCCTCCCTAATTAATTTTATGTCATCAATGAAGAAACCACTTACAACATGATCCTAGGAAGACCTTGGATCATAGGATGAGGGCCATTCCCTCCACACTATTTCAAGAAATAAACTTCTCGCACATGGGACAAACTCACATCATCAAAGGAGATCCTGATCCTTCCAGTATTTATAGAGTTGAACAAGTCAAAAAGAAGGGAAAGACCATGGAAACCACTAGTGACCCAAAAATCAACAATTTTGAAAAAGGAAAGACATCAAAAGAAATTTCAAACATAGCCAAGACCTCAAAATGTATACAAAAAGGGGTAACAAGAGAATTCACCTTCGATCCCCACTCAACAAAGTCTTATTCTCCATTCAACTTGTTGGTAATTTTCCCAGACTGGATGCTTATTCCCAGTTATCCCTACAAGGTAGCCATCATTGATCAAAAGGATTCCTGGGCCAGGGGCCAACAGTATAAGCGATAGACTCTATAAATATCTCCTCTTCTTCCTTAGGCTCTATAGAACCAAGGGGCGTATTCTCTACTCAACATCCATGAAATATAACTGTGAAAAGATCGGGATGCTAACACAAAGTAGATAAATCCTCTATTATGCAAACCAAAACTGTGAAATAAGTACAAAGGGGCTAGCTTCGGGCCTATATTCAGTTGTAGACAGAGGATTTTGGATCCTAAAATTACTTCTAAAGTCCTAAAAGGTTTGTATATGAAGTTTGAGTTGATTTTATGTTTGGATGCAAAACTAGGACTCTGGGTTGCAATAGAGATACAAGACCAGATTGGTGCCTATCCAGGGCTCAGAGTTAGTAGACATATATATGTCAATGTTTATCATAGACTCAACACTAATCAGATTCCAAGGGGTTTGTAATGTCTACCTTACAAACAATACCCAAGACAAAGTATTCAGTTATTTCTGCTTATAAATATCCTTATTGCAATGTATTTTTCCCAACATTTAACCCTAAGCATTCAATCTACTCCTTAAGCAGAAGTAAAAGATTAAGCATTCAATATAGGAGACCCATATCCTAGAATCTCTAACACCCCTTAGATGCTCAGATTCAAAAGAAAAACACATGTAACTTGGAGACAAATAATAGAACACATGCTACAAAGCATTACTCATTTAAATTAACATGAAACTGATGAATTCTATGTATAATACCTACAACATACAACTCATAAACTCACAAAGACACCTGAAATAGTCACCAGAAAGCTGTATTCCTATTGCAGCACCAAAATTTGTCCAGTTTTCAACAACAATGAGTAACACAATTTAGCTTTTATACCAAGACTGTGTACTCAACAAAATTAATTACATGACAAGGTCAAAAATTCCTGCCAGATACACTGCACCAGAAATGGCGCTCAAAATCATAAATACGGCAGGGGATAAAATGAGAAGAAGCAAGAGAAGGGCGAGGAGTAGTTGAGCTTGAGCCCTGTGCCACCGCTGGAAGACCCTTCGTCATAAAGTAGGTACTTGGTTGTTCGACCATCGGCCTATGCCTATCTGCAATCCTGACATTAATGGCTCAACCACCTGTAGCTTCTCTTAGAAATTGTAATAGCGCACCCATGGAAATTTCCCGCTCAAAAAATGACTGCAGACACAAGGAAAAAACCATCACTGAAGGTTCAAAACTCGACTGTTGATCAAAAACCCATCGCCGAAATCAACGGTCCCAAAACATGCATGAAGGGCTGCCAACCAATGATATCATGCCACATAGGCACCTTGACCCTCTATCGCTGACCTTTTCTCCTTTTATTTCGCCTTTATCACTTTTGTATATGCAAACCCAAATGCATATACAACATACAAGGCAAATGTCAAATGTTATAGAACAAACTGGAATTCAGTTCAGGTCCGACTTGTGTCTCTGCCCTGCATCCATCACTTTACATATTTCACACATACAAGAACAAAACACAAGGTAGATTCCACTGCATCTATCCATCGGATTTGAAAAACTTTCAGGTCCGGGCTTTGTATCCTCATGAGTTTGCATATTGGCACATATACAAGTGCAAATATACAAGTGGTGGGCCCAACCCACTTTCTCTTTCCTTTGCACATTTCCTTGCACATTGCATATACAAATGTAATGTACAAGCCGTGGACGCCACACTACTTTAGAACAAAATGAAAACAACTTCGGGTCCGCCTTGCATCTTTAGAGTGCACCTGCATTGTATGTTCGAACACACAATCACTTTATACAAGTGGCAGGCCCCATCAAATGCACCCTCTACTTTTGTATGTTGCAAAACATACAAGGTCCCTTGTATATTTTGCTAGTATCTTCAATTGTATATCACCGAACATACATTTGCCCTTTGCATTCAAACAAGGAATCTTTAGAGAATATGTGATGAATGCATCTAATCATTGTATATGCCCCTGAATGTATATTGCATACACAATCCACATTTGTATATCCACGGCACTGTTCACTTTGCATGTCCGCCTTCGTATATTTTCAATGTACATTCCCTTGCACATACAAGCAAGGAATCTTCTCTAGAATATTCCTGCAATGTATCTTTTCCTTTGTATGTTTCGCTTGCATATTCTACATACAAGCCTGATATACAAGCAAGGACAATATACAAATGGTGAATATTCTTGGAATCTTACAAAAGATTCCCCCAATGCATATGCAACCTGATATACATTTAGAAATGCATATAACTCAACCCGATATACATTTAGAAATGCATATAACTCAAAAATTTTACCATTTCTGGAAGTTGATTGAGATTTCACAAGCTTGTCAATAGATTTGATCAGTTGCACATACAAAAACATGACAATCTTCCTACACACGACAGGAGAAGGCGAATTCCACATTGCATTGGGTTGGTTAACCTATGAACATTAAGGCATGGAGATGAAACTTAGTATTAAGGAACCCATTACAGGAAGCCAACATCAAAATAGACAAAACAATGCAACAGACCAAGGAAGATAAAAACTTCAGGGTTTGAAAGAGAAAACCTACAAACATTCAAGCTTAAAACCCTAAACATAAATGAATACTAACATAGGCTCTGATTGGGGACATGTAGGCACAAGATTGCAGTGAGGACCAGACTACTCTGGGGCAGACCAGACAAAACCCAAAACTCAAGACACAACCGACTATACAAGGCATGTACAAAATACTTACAACTAGTTTACAGTGTGCATACAAAGTATTCATTTATGAGAAAAAGGTTTTAAGGAATTTACTATGCACTGGCAGTTCCAGTAATTCACCATTTATGGCCTGGCAAAAATAAGAATCATCTCCATAGATATTGCTAATTTGATATGGGCCAGTGCATAAGGGCTCAAATTTACCATGTTTTCCCTTATCCTGACCCCTAGAATTCCACATAAAAACCAAGTCACCTATCTGAAAGCTTCTCTCTGTAACTTTTCTATCAAATAGATATTTCACTTGTCACTGTGTCTTGATGTTTGCTTTCTGTGCTTCCCTTCTTATCTCATCTATTGCAACCAGCTAATTTATTCTTTCAGTCATTGGGTCTCCAATCTCCCCACTGTTCCCTTGGATGAATTTATAAACTAGCAGGAGGTTGTTCATAGGCAATCTAGCTACTATACCATATACTAGTTCATAAGGTGACCTTCCAGTTGCTCTTTTCACTGTCACCCTGTCAGCCCATAATGCCAACTTTAGCTTTGAATCCCAAGACCTCTTGTTTTTATCTACCATCCTTTTGATGATTTTCATGAGACTTTTGTTGCTTGACTCTGCTTGACCATTCCCCTGTGGATGGTATGGTGATGTATGAGACAAATCCATTCCATATTTATTGCAAAAGTCAATAAATTCACCAAACCTAAAGCACATTGCATTATTCGTGACTACTTTTACTGGTACTCCAAATCTAATAATAATATTTTCTAGAATAAAATCCATCACCACTTTTCTTGTAGCTTTTTTAGTCAGGATGGCCTCAATCCATTTAGTGAAGTAATCAGTGGCAACCATAATCCAACCGTGCCCTCCACTTGATTTTTCTGAGATTTCCCCTATAAAATCAATACCCCATTGCTGAAATGGAGCTTCCAAAATAGTCCTAAGGGGTAATGCACCTTGATATCTTAGCTTTCCTAAGAACCTTTGGCAGGACTCACATTTTCTTATCATTCTATGTGCGTCTGAGAAGAGAGTTGGCCACCAGTAACTAGCTCTGCGAATTTTGTGGGCTGTTGTTTCGTCTGCATAGTGTCCACCACACACTCCATTGTGCATGTCATTTAGAATATCCTTAGCCTAATCCTCATCCACACATCTAAGCAATACACCATCAGGGTTTTTCCAATATAGCTCTCCTTGAACAATGATGTATTTAATAGCCTATAACTTCAAGGTCCTCATCTGATTATCATTGAGGTGGTAGGACAGTTTAAATTCTGCAAATAATACACTATGTCTTTATACCACTAAGATCTTGACATATTTACAACTTCATTATGCACTACATTCACTTGGCATGCCTCTAGATTTGACTGTGTCATTAGTTTTGCCAAACCTTGTCCTCTTACTAGTTTTGTGATCTGTATTTCAATATTGAACTCTTGCAATTTGTTTATCCATCTACACCTCCTTCCAGTTACCTCTTTCTAAGTAAAAATATCTTTGATTGCTGCATGAGGCACATATGCAACTTTCTGAGAGCCTACCAAATATGGTCTAAAAATCTTGACTGCTCTAATGAGTGCATATGCTTTCTTCTCCATGATGTTATACTTCAACTCAGCAGCCTGCAATGACCTACTGAAGAAAGCTATAGGTTGTTCAAAACCTTCTGCATTTTTCTGTAGTAAGCAAGCAGCAATAGTATGGAAAGAAGCAAATGAGAATAACTAAAATGGCTTAGAAAAATTAGGAGATTTTAAAACACGAGCCATCTTTATTGCCTCTTTGATATTTTGAAATGATTTGGTTGCTTCATCTTCCCATTTGATAGTTGCACCTTTCTTCAACATTTTAGAGATATCTTTGGTGGTCTTTGCAAAGTTAGGCACAAATCTTCTAACAAAATTTATTTGTCCAAACAAGGACTGAACACCTTTCACTATTCTAGGGATCTAAATTTTGTCTATTGCAGCCACCCTTTCAGAATCAATCGTGACTCCATCCTTGGAAACAATGTGTCTAAGCAATTTTCCTTCCACAACCCCAAAAGCACACTTCTTTGGGTTGAGTGAGATGCCATACTCCAATGCTCTAATAAAAATCTACTCCAGGTGCATACAGTGCTTCTCTTCTTTCTTTGAAAAGGTAGTTAAGTCATCTTGATACACAACCAAGATTGAATCAATCAATCCTGCAAAAGCAACATCCATAGCCCTCTGAAATGTGGCACCTGCATTTGTTAGTCCAAATGGCATTCTCACATAAACATAGGTTCCCCATAGAGTGGTGAAGGTAGTTTTGAACTATTCTAATTCTTTTACTTTCACCTGATTGTACCCTGAAAATCCATCCATCATGGATAAAAGCTCACAGTCAGTCACCTTCTGCAACATGGCCTCCATGTTTGGCAATGGATAATTGTCCTTCAAAGAAGATACATTCAAATTTCTAAAATCCACACAAAGTCTTATGTCACCATTTTTCTTTCAGACTGGCATAAGGTTGGATACCCAAGTCAAGTGTCTGATTATTCCAGCCTCCCTAAGCTTCATAAGCTCTTCTTGCATTTTAGGAGCTAAGGTTGGGTTGATAGGTCTCTATTTTTGCCTAAATGGTTTAGATCTAGGCTTCAAAGGGATTTCATACTGAAATAAGTCCTCTCTATAAGCTTTTAGGTCCTCATATGACCAGGCAAAAACATGCTTATACTTTCTTAGTAATGCAATCAGCATTGCTCTGATATGTGGTTTGAGCTATTTGCCAACATATACCTTTTTGGGAGCATGAGATGTTCCCAAGTTTATCTCCTCTAGATCATTCTTATTTGTTGGAGATGACTTTGTAACAAATTGGTCCCTATTGTCAAAAGCTCTCTCTAAAGCAACCAACCCTCTAGGGATTTTATTTGTCTTGAGTTGAATTATTTCTTTCCCTAAGAGAGTTTCTTTTCCATCTACAACCTCTACAAGGTTCTGAAAATCCATTTCTTGGTTCTCATACTCATCAATACAATGTAGAAATCTCAGTAAATCTTTATCATCATCAAACACTTGCCAGCTACACACATTGTCTGGCACTACAGGTCTAAGCTTGACTTCAACATTTGTTACATCTGATAGAGTGATATCATCTGGCCTGATAGCTACATTAGCTAGAAAATCTGCCCTAACATTTTTTGATCTCTCTATCCAATTTATTGAAAATGCATCAAACAATTCAATTGTATCCCAAACATCATGTTTATACTGTTTCAACCTTTTATTCCTTGAAGCATACTTATCTCTAACCTAGGAAACAATTATCTCAGAATCTCTAAACACTTTTATCATCTTAATTCCATGTTTTAGAGCCATATTCAATCCTAGTAACAAAGCTTCATATTCTGCAATATTGTTTGTGCAAGCAAACTTCAACAAGAAAGAGAATTTTAGAAGCTTACCAGCTGGAGATAGAAATATAATCCCAGCACTAGAGTCTTCCTTCGAACAAGCTCCATCAAAGTACATGGTCTAGAGACCCTGTTGGTCAATCTCTTGAATGCAAATATCTCTCTCTTTACCTTCTTTAACATCTGAGACAACTCTAAAATTTTCATAGTCAGTGTCCACAAAACATATATGCTCCTCTAATTCTTGATCCTCAACTATTTCTAATGATCTTTCTTCTCTGATCAATTTGACATCCTTGCCATTCATTGGGATCATAGCATATGACAAATCTAATTGCATACTCTCACCAATCAATGCTGCCCACCTGCTTAACAATAATATACCATACTGTGGCTTGATATCAACAACTGTTATGTTCATTTTGTAAGTTTTTTCTAGATATACTACTAGTCTGAAATCCACATCTTTCATGATTCCAATGACAGGTACTTCTCTAGCATCCATTGCATAGCACTTCCCACATGCCTTATCTATTTTTAACCGAGCTTGCCGCGTGATGGCCAAAGGCATGATATTTGTTGATGCTCCTGAATCAATCATACAATTCTTAATTATTTTTCCGTTTATGACATAGGAGACATAAAATGGTTCCACTTGTGAAGGGCATTTTGTCATGGTCATCCCCAGATACACCTTAGGAACTTCATCCTCATCAATGCACAGGGCCTGTTTCTTACCCTGAGGTTCATCACTCAACATGGCTTGACAGGGTACTCCTGAAATTAAGGATACTATTTTATTTCTAAACTCTTCAACTTTCATCAGCTCCATCAGTGAAATGAAGACTTTTATCTGTGATAAGACCTGAGTGATGTCAAATGGAGCATAATTTTGTATGATAGTCATAGCTTGCTCCACGGTTTTACTTCCATCTTGAGATGATCTAGCTTTAACTTTTATGGCTCCTTGACTGTCATCTTTGATCTAAAAATTTTTGTTTTGATTCTCAACCTGGGGAATTCTGCTTTCTGGTCCTTGAGGATCATGACATGTTTTCTGCTTAAAACCTTGCTTATTAATGTTCCATTGTTTCTTATATGTTTCAGTCCCCTTATAATTTTGCACTGGCTAGCCTGCAGAAGTATTCTCTGGTTGGTGTGAGTTGCTTACCTGAGCTTTACCTCTTAGGTTATAATTGCTTTTGACTTGAGCTACTACTGTAGCTGTGAAGGCTCTTATTTCTTCATCAAAAGGCCTCCCCAAGTTATTCAAAAAATTGTGTGAGTCCTGAGCATAGGCATAGTTGTCTTCATCATCTTCATCATAAGGAAACTGTTGATAGACATGAACCTCATCATTTGTAATTGCATCAACATCATGAGAGGGATACTCTCTATTTGTAGACAACATATTGACATTATCATCTTCCATGCGATGGGGCTCATTGCACTCATCACAGGCAACAACATTGTTATATAGAGACTGAGCAATCATACATTGTGACTATGAATGAGGCATTTGACATATGATACACCATAGGGTGTCATTAACAGTATTTACAGCCTTCTTCAAAGGATCAAGAGTTTCTTTAACATTTTGAGTCCTTTGATTTGTGTTGTGTTGTGGGAGGATGGGTTTACCATTATGCCAATTAGTATTATATGGCATATCATGTAATGATGGTCTTTTTTCCTGCCTTTGGTAAACCTGTCTGTCAGGACCTACCCCCTTTTCATTTTTAGCCATTCTATAACTCAGGTCCTTGACAATAGTTGTCAACTTATCTAATTTATCCTTAGAAGTAGATGCATTGCCTTGAACAGCTTGAGATTTAGTATTTAGATTTTGCAGAATTTCCACATCATCTCTTTTGTTTGTCTTACCAGATGCTTTTATGTTATTTTCAATATTAGTTGCTATTTTGAAGGCATCTCTGAGGTTGTGAGGACCCTTATCTCTTAATCCATAAGCAATTTTGGCATCAAAAGCATTTATGTACAACACTAAGTATTTATGTTCATTAGGCCTCAAGTGATGTGGCAATTTGTTCAATACCTTAGTGAATCTAGCATTGAAATCAGCAACCTGTTCATTTGATCCTTTGGTAATGCCAGTAAATTCATTAATGAAAAAACTCAGATCAGTTTTATCACCATATTGTTCTTTGAATATTCTCCTAAATTCATCCCATGATGAAATACTCCTGTCAGGAAGACCTTTGTACCATTCCTTGGCTTCATCAACTAAGGATTGCATAAATGATTTCATGAAAACATCCTCATGCTCAATCTCAAATTTGTCCATGATATTCTGAAAAGCTTTTAAATGGTCTTCACCTACTATGGTATTGTTTCCTGAGAATTTAGGCACTTGCAGCCTCACATGTTTGTCAATAGGATTTGGATAACCAGGAATGCCATCAAACACAAGCTGTCTAAATCTGTTTAGCTGCATCGACTGTCTCCAAACTGATTAGCATTAGCATTTCTATTTGCATTCTAATTTCTTACATTATCTAATGGTATTCTAGCATTATTTGTATTCTGTCTTTGTTCATTACGATGATCTTGGACTTCATTTCTTTGCTGATTTCTCTGCATATTTACATTTTCAAGGGTAGGAATTGAATCATTCTGAGCAACTCTCAGAGCTTGCACTTTCTGTCTCATGGCATCTCTAATCTTTAGTGCCTACAGATATTCTAGTTCTTCCCTTAAGATCTAAATTTCTTCATCCAATTCCTCCTCTCTAGGCATAGAAGAGGAAGGTTTTATTCCATTTCGGTCATCATTATCTTCATCCCTTGGAGACTCGGCTTCTTCAAATCTATCACTGGGATCTAAGAAAGGGCATTCTTGAAAAACTTCTGACCTTATTCTCAAATCAACACCCTGCTGTCTTTCATACACATTTTGGATCTCAGCCTCAGTGTTTGAAAAATAAGGTATTGTTCACTCTGAAGATCCTGGATTGTCCTGAATATCATCATTACTTCTGGGGCTAGGAGAACCGTCTTGACTGGCTCAAACAGTCCCTTTTTTCTTGTACATCATTTTTTTGGGTAATTCTACAGACAGAGAATTACACAGGGATCTTCTCCCTTACATACAAATTCTTACTTTACTAGTTGGAAGATTGGTTCGGAGTCACCACCTATAACTAGGAATTGTTTTCTTTTTAATCAAGGTTTTTTCACTTCAGTCCCCAGTAGAGTCACCAAAATTTGTTGTGACTCAGATGGGCAATAATTTACCAGGGATGAAAATATAATACTTTCACTTCACCTCCTCAATAGAGTCACCAAAATCTGTTGGTTATTTTCCCAGACTGGATGCTTATTCCCAGTTATCCCTACAAGGTAGCCATCATTGATCAACAGGATTCTCAGGCCAGGGGCCAACAGTATAAGAGATAGACTCTATAAATATCTCCTCTTCTTCTTTAGGCTCTGCAGAACCAAGGGGGGTATTCCCTACTCAACATCCATGAAATATAACTGTGAAAAGACTAGGATGCTAACACAAAGCAGATAAATCCTCTATTATGCAGACCAAAACTATGAAATAAGTGTAAAGGGGCTAGCTTCGGGCCTATATTCAGTTGTAGACAAAGGATTTTGGATCCTTAAATTACTTCTAAAGTCCTAAAAGGTTTGTATATGAAGTTTGAGTTGATTTTATGTTTGGATGCAAAACTAGGACTCTGGGTTGCAACAGAGATACAAGACCAGATTGGTGCCTATCCAGGGCTTGGAGTCAGTAGACATATATATGTCAATGTTTATCATAGACTCAACACTAATCAGATTCCAAGGGGTTTGTAATGTCTGCCTTACAGACAATACCCAAGAGAAAGTATTCAGTTATTTTTGCTTATAAATATCCTTACTGCAATGTATTTTTCCCAACATTTAGCCCTAAACATTCAATCTACTCCTTAAGCAAAAGTAAAAGATTAAGTATTCAATATAGGAAACCCATATCCTAGAATCTCTAACACCCCTTAGATGCTCAGATTCAGAAGAAAAACACATTCAACTTGGAGACAAATAACAGAACACATGCTACAAAGCATTACTCATTTAAATTAACATGAAACTGATGAATTCTATGTATAATACCTACAACATACAACTCATAAACTCACAAAGACACCTGAAATAGAGTCACCAGAAAGTTGTATTCCTATTGCAACACCAAAATTTGTCCAGTTTTCAACAACAACAATGAGTAACACAGTTTGGATTTTATACCAAGATTGTGTACTCAGCAAAATTAATTATATGACAAGGTCAAAAATTACTGCCAGATACACTGCACTAGAAATGGTGCTCAAAATCATAAATGCGACAGGGGATAAAATGGGAAGAAGCAAGAGAAGGGCGAGGAGTAGTTGAGCTCGAGCCTTGTGCCACCGCTGGAAGACCCTTCGTCATAAACCAGGTACTTGGTCATTCAACCATTGGGCCATGCCTGTCTGCAATCCTACCATTAATGGCTAAACCACCCATAACTTCTCTTGGAAATCATAGCAACGCACCCATGGAAATTTCCTGCTCAAAAAATGACTGCAGACACAAGGAAAAAACCATCACTGAAGGTTCAAAACTTGACTGTTGATCAAAAACCCATCGCCGAAATCAATGGTCCCAAAACATGCATGAAGGGCTGCCAGCCAATGATATCATGCCACGTAGGCACCTGGACCCTCTATCACTGACCTTTTCTCCTTTTATTTCGCCTTTATCGCTTTTGTATATCCAAACCCAAATGCATATACAACATACAAGGCAGACGTTAAATGTTATAGAACAAACTAGAATTCAGTTCGAGTCCAGCTTGTATCTCTGTCCTGCATCCATCGCTTTGCATATTTCACACATACAAGCACAAAACACAAGGTGCATTCCACTGCATCTATCCACCGGATTTGAAAAACTTTCAGGTCCCGGATTTGTATCCTCATGAGTTTGCATATTGGCACATATACAAGTGCAAATATACAAGTGGTGGGCCTGACCCACTTTCTCTTTCCTTTGCACATTTCCTTGCACATCGTATATACAAATGTAATGTACAAGCTATGAACGCCACATTGCTTTAGAACAAAATGAAAATGACTTTGGGTCCACCTTGCATCTTTGGAGTGCACCTCCATTGTATGTTCAAACACACAATCACTTTATACAAGTGGTAGCCCCATCAAATGCACCCTCTGCTTTTGTATGTTGCAGAACATACAAGGTCCCTTGTATATTTTGCTAGTATCTTCAATTGTATATCACTGAACATACATTTGCCCTTTGCATGCAAACAAGGAATCTTTAGAGAATATATGATGAATGCATCTAATCATTGTATATGCACTTGAATGTATATTGCATACACAATCCACATTTGTATATCCATGGCACTGTTCACTTTGCATGTCGTGGGCCTTCGTATATTTTCAATGTACATTCCCTTGCACATACAAGCAAGGAATCTTCTCTAGAATATTCCTTCAATGTATCTTTTCCTTTGTATGTTTCGCTTGCATATTCTACATACAAGCCTGATATACAAGCAGGGCCGATATACAAATGGAAAATATTCCTAGAATCTTACAGAAGATTCCCCCAATGCATATGCAACCTGATATACATTTAGAAATGCATATAACTTGAAAATTTTACCATTTCTGGAAGTCGATTGAGATTTCACAAGCTTGTCAACAGATTTGATCAATTGCACATACAAAAACGTGACTATCTTCCTACACACGATAGAAGGCAGATTCCACATTGCATTGGGCCAATTAACCTATGAACATTAAGGCATGGAGATGAAACTTAGTAGCAGGGAACCTGTTACAAGAAGCCAACATCAGAATAGACAAAACAATGCAACAGACCAAGGAAGACAAAAATTTTAGGGTTTGAAAGAGAAAACTTGCAAACATTCAAGCTTAAAATCCTAAACATAAATGAATACTAACACAACTTAGTGTCCATTCCAATTGAGGTAGACAAAAACACTCATATGATGGAAATCATGACTAAAGAAGAAGAATCAAAACCCACACAGAAACTAGGAGAGTTAACACCAACTTTAATTGCTCATCAGAGTTTCAAAACAAACTTGAGAACTCAACAAGAACAAAAATTGATAAAGCTAGGGGGAAAATCATCAAATAATGAAACATGTGAGTACACATAATTCCTCAATAAATACAAAGACATTTTTACAACAAGTCTTTGAGTTTCCATGTAGACTTTCAAGTGAAGTTCAAACCAAATTGGATAGGTCTAGACGTAGTTAAGGAAGATGTTAGAAATGATGCTACCTCTTGTGAATTATGGAAGGAGAAGAGTTCAACATCTTGAAACATTGTAAAAACCCATAAAATCCAAAAAAAATAAAATAATTCAAAAACCCATAAAAAACTTAAAATCATGAAAGATCAAAATTTTGCATTTCTTCATTTTGTTCCAACATGCATTTTGTGAGTGTCATGTTGTTCGATTTTTGTCCTAGTAAGGAGTCTAAGGTTGCTTAGGTATAGGTTGACCCTTTGGGCCTTTGAGATCCCATAATAAATCATGTTTACCATTTATCATTTCCCTATTTGCATTTTCCCAATGATTCCAATCAAAGCCTATATTTTAGCTCTACATTGATCACGGTCTTAATGATTCATGATGTTAAGTCTAAGTGAAGTCAATATTCAAACCCACAGTGTTCAAAGGAAGCTTGCAAGTAGACCTTCCCAATTCTTCCCTAGTAGAAAGGAAGTCCAAATGTATTACAAAAACTTTTGGTGGTACGTAGCCCCTTATTGTTTCTGGCCAAAAACGTTAGGAGGATCAAAACTCTAAAGGAAGCAATCTAAAATACGAGTGAATAAAAAAATGAGTGATCAAAATAAGAGTGACGAGAAAAGTGAGAATAGAGAGAATCAAAGTTGTTGCATATCCAAAGTTGCTCAGAATGTTCAAAGACATTCATTTTTGTAAAAGTCAAATATCCAAAAAAATGAGAAAATAAAGTGAGGCATTCTAGAAAATACAAAAAAAGGAAAATATAAAAAAAAAGAGTTACAAAAAAAAAGAGTGATAGAGAGAAGATTGTTGAATGTCCGTACTCTTGGGTGGAGATTAGTCTAAGCTTAGAGCTTCAAGGGTGACATTCTATCAGAGAAAATAAAAGAAAAAGGTATAAAACACATACATGTACTAGTTAAGCAAAGCCAAGATTCTAGTAGTCTTTAGGATCATTTTCTATCTAGGGACCCTTGCTATTTCCCACTCATCCTTTACCCTAGGTCTATCTTTCTTGCCATTTATGATCTAAGTCTAGCAAACATCAATAAAATTAGTTACTTATCCAAGTTGAAAACTTGTCAAATTGTCTTATCTAGATAAGGATCAATGTTCAGCCTCTAACAAAGCTCAAAACTTTAGAAGCTTTCCATCTCCTCCTCTCTCCCATATGAGTTACTAATCCCATCCCAAAGATCAATAAGTCTCTCTATACCAAGTTAACTCGCAATCCCCTAGGTCAAAAATCCTAGTTAAGAGCAGTCACATTGTTTGTTCCACCTGTATAAATGCTATCATAGAAAATTAAAAGCAATAAAACATGTCAAAACATCATGGCATTCATAGCACTTAGAACATAGTATTTTGCATTTCATATTTCTGGATCACACCAAACACGTTGCATGTCATTCATATCATAAAAAGACAAACAAATAATAAATTGCATCATCTATATGTGATCATCTTAGGTATGCATTCTCATAATAAAAATAAAAATTTATATCCAACCATATGCACAAGAGAGAAAGTGAAGTACAAGATGTCAACTAAAGCTATGTATAGATCTCAACCAATGAGGTCTCATTTGCAAAACAATGTCTGAGCATAAGTCACTCCTCCAAATGGAGTCAAAGGAGAATAATTGTGCACTCAAGCATGTAAATCTCCCCATGCAAGAGGGCAAGGGTAGAGATCCCTTCAATAAATATAGGTCTTCCAAAGACCTCAAGGAGTGTCAAATCAAACCTTTGCAAAATCTCTAGAAAAATCTTAAAAATTAGAGAAAATAAAAAAAACATAAAAAATCCTTAAAAATCAAATATGTTCTTCAAAATCTGTAATAAAAGGACAATTTTTTCTCCTCTCTAGATTGGCATGTCATCTATTCCTTTTATGCATCTCTCGTGTGTTCATTTTGCATGCATTCATTCCTATAGGTCTCACCAACAAAGACAAACAACTAGTTGAACTCAAACAATTTGTGATATGTTCATCATTTAATTATTCATTACTTGTTTTGATATATTTAGATGTCAGACTAATACGAGTTATTGCAAGTACAATTGCAAGAAAATTGACAACAGCTAAGGCCTAGTTTGGGAATGGTACCTACATTTCATGTAGACTACCGTCCCTGAGGGGGCAAATATGTAAGCACCAAAATCACACACAACCTCCATGAGGACCCCTATGATGACTCACATCCTTGTCACATACATGTAAGCATGAAATAACATCCTCTTAGCATAAATTCTCTTGGTGACATGTCTCTTTCTTCCACCTTGTGTTGTTTCCCCTTTGACATTTTCTCTCTCTCTTCACTTTCAACACTTTTCTGACACTTATTGATTTGTGTTTCCTATGCTTGCGACCCTATCCCTAAGAATTTTATGAGTCTTGTAGGTGAGTTTTCACCTTTCCCTACTATTTTTCATCTATTCCCACCCCTAGAATCCTTCTAGAGGTCCCCTTAGCCATCTCTAACTTTTGATTTTCAGTTTCACTCAACCAATTTCCAAATCTCTCCATATTATTTCCAGATCTCCCCCAGGAGATCCTACTTAAATTGCAAGTGGAGATTGAAGATTTTAAGAATATGTTCCTCTTGCTGAGTTTCCAAGTGCTTTTGAGAAAATTTGATTAATATTAGAAATAGTGTGTTGAAGTCTTTTGGCTTACATAATACTGTTTGATTTTTTGTTCTGCATTTCTTCTATGTTGGGGATCTGAGTATGGTGTTTAAATATGTTGTTTAGAAGTGTTTGAAGATGATAAATCCAAAATTTGGTACTTTGGATCGCTATACAGTGAAAGTTATGTTCACCAGTCTGAAGACAATGTCTGACACTGTTTGTAGTGTGTCTAGGTGAAAGTATTTTTCTTGGCATTTCTCCACAGAATGGTTTCAGGTGTTGTGGTTTTGGATATATGCTTATAAGGTCCTTATCTATCATCCATCCTAAATTTTTATGATTTGGTGATACGGAAAGAAATTTATTGTGTGACAGAGATTGACAGTGTTATTGTGTTCAAGTGAAGGTTGTTGTGTTCAATTGAAAGTTGTTGTGGCTGAATTTGTTGGTTTCTAGGCGACTTCAAGTTGTTCATGGATTTTTCTAGATTATGATAAAGATTTGTGTAAGGTCCACAAGGTGTGTTTATCTTTGAGGAAGTGTGTGCTTAAAATTTCTTAGTGTTAACACAAGTTTTGCTGATTTGGTAATTTTCACTAATTCTGATTATGCTTTGGTGATTGTGAAAGCATGTTGAAGCATGTTAGAATGTTTTTAGGTCTGTGCTAAGGCATAATGTGGTATTTAGTCCCTTCCTCTATGGGGATGTTTAGGTCTAGACCTAATTTAAATTTTATGAGTTAAGTTGTGTTGCCAACCTTGGAGAATGTTTTCATGATTGATTATGGTATAAATAAGTGTCAAGGAGTCATGGATTCATGTGCACAAGAGGGATATGATGTGGTGACGTGAATTTGATCAGGGAAGAAAGAATTTTCATGTCTTAGGCTACCAAATGCAATGAGTAGAAGGTGTCTACAATTTTTCAGTGATGCTACAAAGGTGTTGCCTGTGTTGTGATGGATATTGAGCTTCATTCAAACTGAATTACATGCATAAGTTAGATGCAACTACATCAGTTTAAATTCTAGCAGTGAGCCATTCTTTTCCTCTTTCTTTCTTTCTCAGTGGGTAGTGAGTCCCTTGCAATGAGCATTCTTTCTTTGGTAGTGAGCCCTTTGTAATTTGGTATTGCTACTACATTATAGTGTGAGCTAATCCTCACCATGGTTTTCCCTTTTAGGGTTTTCCACATAAAATTTGGTGTTCTCTTGTGTATGGTGTTGATGTGTTTAAGTTTCTATTATTTGCTTCTCATGTTTAATCATCATAACAGATTAAAGGTTTAAGTGAATTGATGTTGATGTGAATACGTTTATGAGGGCTTGAAATTTTTGATACAACTAATTAACCCCCGCTCTCAGTTGTCTTGTGCATTCAACAGTGCCCTCCGATAAGAGTCACCCATGGGTCACCCCCGAGTGACCCAGGGTTGCCCCTGGGTGACCCTGACTGATGAAAGGGGCAACCCATGGGCGACCCTGTCGTGTTTTTAGTTGCAGAAAGACTCAAGTTTCTAACTCAAATTATCTTCATTTTCACCCATTTTTTATTCTGTTTGCATGGATTTTTGTCCCTAAGGTTGAGTTGACTATTTCATGCACCCACACATGTATAAATAGCTCTATTTCACCTTTAGTTAACAACTCATGCATTCCAATGCATTCCCATGCATTCCTCTTTCTTCACTTCTTCTTGAGTGGTAAGCTTTGACTAGGTAGATCACTCCAATTTTAGGCCAGATCACTCTTGAGTCTTCTGAGTTAACTCTCCAATCAAATTGAGTTAACTCTCCTTCTTCTTAACCCCTCATCCCTTCTTCTAACCTATAAATACCCCCCTCTCTCAAACACAAAGGGAGGCAATTTCATTTGTGCACATAGTTCTTGTAAGTTATTGCTCTCCAAATCAAGAATTCTAATGCTCATACAGGACATATGAGCCTTTTTTTAATTCGTTATAGATTTCATACAAGCTCATTTCATGTCCATATGCTACTCACATCACAAGCCACAATGCTCATCAAGCTCTTGAGCTCTTTTCAAAAGCTTCAAAGCTTCTTTTGCTTCCATTTTCTCCTTGTTGCCAAGAGGATCACCTCGCTGCTGCAAGAGGATTCAAGGTTTACACAAGGATATATGAGGGTAGTGGAGGCTCACGTGTCTTCTTTTATTCCAGTTTCCTTCATGCATTTTTTCAATTTATAGTAATTAGACAATCAAAATTGCTCTTGGAATCAGTAATCAATCAAAATTGCTCTTGGAGATTGTTTTCATGATTGATGATGGTATAAATAAGTGTCAAGGAGTCATGGATTCATGTGTGCAAGAGGGATATGATGTGGTGATATGAATTTGATTAGGGTAGCAAGAGATTTCATGTGTTAAGCTACCAGATGCAGTGAGTAGAAGGTGTCTACAATTTTTCAGTGATGCTGTGAAGGTGTTGTTTGTGTTGTGATTGATATTGAGCTTCATTGGAATTAAATTACATGCATAGGTTAGATGCAACTACATTAGTTCAAAGTATGGCAGTGATCCATTCTTTTCCTCTTTCTTTCTTTCTTAGCAGGTAGCTAGTCCACTTGGATAGTGAGTCCCTTGTAGTGAGCATTCTTTCGTTGGCAGTGAGCCTTTTGTAATTCAGTATTGTTACTACATTATATTGTGAGCTAATCCTCACCGTGGTTTTTCCCTTTTAGGGTTTTCCATGTAAAATATGGTGTTCTCTTGTGTATGGTGTTGATGTGTTTACATTTCTATTATTTGCTTCTCATGTTTAATCATCATAACAAATTAAAGGTTTAAGTTAACTGATGTTGATGTGAATATGTTTATGAGGGCTTGAAATTTTTGATACAACTGATTCACCCCCCTCTCATTTGTCTTGTTCATTCAATAATAGGTATTAGAGTTAGGTTCCTTTGAAGAAAGCTTAGCAGCTTGAGGTAGATCTGGGATGATGCACAAGAATATTCCCTTGTTTGATGGGTCTGACTATGCACTTTGGAAAGTGAGGATGGAGGCCTTTCTAGTTGCTCTTGGTTATGATGTCTAGAAATGTGTCAAGTCTAATTACATTGTACCTCATAATGGTATAAATACTGAAGATGAAATCGAAGGTACTCAAATTGATGGTAAGGCAAAGCATGCTCTCTTAAGTGGTCTTACTAATTTTGAATTGATAAAGGTTGTGAATTTGAAAACTATTAATGCGAATTGGAAAAAGTTGGAAAGTGTTTATGAAGGAACTAATAAGGTTAAACAAGCTAAAATGCTAAATTTGAAGCTCACATTTGAGACCATGCGAATGTTTGAAGATGAAAATGTTACAAGCTACTTATAGAAGGTAGATGAAGTTGTCAATGGCATCAAGGGACTCGGTAGAACTTTGGATGATAAAGAAGTGATATTGAAGGTACTCAAAACTCTTCCTAAAGCTTACTGTCATAAGGTTTTTTCTATTGAAGAATTAGATAATTTGAATCAGTTTACCAAAGATCAGTTACTTGGTGCCCTAACTACTTTTGAAATAAGAGAGTTTGGCACAACTAGTGGAACTGCAAAGGATGAGACTGCTTTTTAAAGCTGGTAAATCAGAGAAGACTATTAAATCAGATCTAGAAGACTTTGATGAAGTAGAGGCTAACTTTGTGAGAAGAATGAAAAAGGGACTGGAAAGTTCAGTGGTATGTTACCTTTTAAATGGTTCAGTTGTGGAAAAATAGGTCATTATGCTTCAAGATGTCTAGATAGAGCTCTGAGAATTAAGAATAGGTAAAATAGAGGAAGGATAGTCAATAAAAGTTATTATGTTAGAGAAGATGCAAGTATTTTTGATGATGAATCTAATCATGACGATGACAATAATGAATGCTTATTTATTTCCCTAAGAGATGAAACTGGTTTTGCTAACCTTGGAAGTTGTGGAAAGGAAAAGGGTCCGGAAGCAAGTGCTAACCCTAAAGGCACTATAATGTCTACCTTTCATGATAAGAGTGAAAAGGATGACTGGGTCATTAACAATGGATGCTCAAATCATATGATAGGTGATAAGAGTAAGTTTGTTAAACTTGAAAGATTTGATGGTGGAGTAGTTAGGTTTGGTGGTAATGAAGCTGCTAAGATGTGTGGAAAAGGTTCAATTAGTTTTGATAGAAATCATAACACTGATGATGTCCTTTATGTCAAAGGTTTAAAGAATTATCTCTTGAGTGTTGGATAGATGTCTAGCAAGGGTTACAATCTGATGTTTTAGGATGATGGATGTGAGATCAGAAAATGCTTCAGAACAATAATTGCTACTGGAAAGAGGACAGGTGGAAATGTCTATCATCTCAAGGGTGGTGTTAGTTATTGCCTTATGACTTAGATCAATGAGAGTTGGTTCTAGCATAGGAGACTGTGTCACATCAATTTTGATAGTCTAGTAAGGATAAGTTTAGTTCAAGCTATGAGAGATCTACCAAAGATTACAAAACTCTCAAATGTTGTCTGTAAAGAATGTGAGTTAGGAAAAAAAACAAGAAGCTTCAAAAGAAAAGATCAATCATCTACCAGACTATTGGAATTGGTGCATATAGACCTATGTGGTCCTACCAGAGTAAGGAGTTTTTAAGGTGACATGTATTTTATGTTGTTTATTGATGATTGTTCTAGAATGACATGGGTCACTTTTCTTAAGGAAAAATCAAAAGCCCTAGATAAGTTTAAATCTTTTAAAGAAATGGTTGAGAATGGATTGGATTTGAAAATCAAATGTTTGAGGTCTGACAGAGGTGGAGAATTTACTTCTAATGAGTTTGACATGTTTTGTGAGAATCATGGGATAAAAAGACATCTATCTGCTCTTAGAACTCCTCAGCAGAATGAAGTGGTTGAAAGGAAGAATAGGTCTATTCAAGAAGCTGCAAGGACAATGATAAAAGAAGCAAACCTACTGGAAGTCTACTAGAGAGAAGCAATTCTTACTATTATCTACATATAGGATAGAGTACAAGTAAAAGTAAATGATACAAAGACTCCCTATGAGCTATGGTATGGAAGGATTCCTACTATTAAATATCTCAAAGATTTTGGAAGCAAATGTTATATCAAAAGAGATGAAGAACTAGGAAAGTTTGATGAAGGTGTGATGAAGGTATTTTCCTTGGGTACTCTAACAAAAGAAAAGCTTACTAGTGCTACAACAAGAGGCTAAGAAAGATTATTGAGAGTGCGAATCTTAAGGTTGATGAAGACATATAGAAGATTGAATAGATTAATTATTATGAATCAGATGAGTCTTCTTCCAGTGAAGACAAAGAAGCTAAGGAAAAGAAAGTGTAAGTTGAAGAGGAAGAAGCTCCGGTGAAGTCTCCTAAAACTCCCAAGTATGTGCATAAGAATCACACTAAAGACTAGATCATTGGTGATAACAGTAAAGATGTATTGACAAGAAGCATAGCTACTGAAGAAAAGGTAAATGTGTGTTTAATTTCTAGAGTTGAACCTAAAATAGTGGTGGAGGCATGCAAAGATGAGTATTGGGTTAAGGATATGGAAGAAGAACTAATGTAAATTAAGAAGAATTAGACTTGGGAACTTGTCCCAAGACCAAAGAACAAGAATGTGATTGGAACTAAGTGGGTATTCAAGAATAAATTGAATGAGAATGGAGAAGTGGTAAGGAACAAAGCAAGACTTTTGTGTAAAGGGTACTCATAGGTGGAAGGAATAGACTATGAGGAAAATTATGCTCTGATGGCAAGAATGGAGGCTATTAGATTATTTCTGAATTATGTAGCACATAAGGATTTCAAAGTGTATCAAACGGATGTGAAGTCTATTTTTTGAATGGTGAGTTGGAAGAGGAAGTATACAGAGAGAAACTGGATGGTTTTCAGTTGTCAGACAAACCAGATATGGTATGTAGATTGAAGAAGGTTTTGTATGGACTAAAGCAAGCTCCTAGAGCTTGGTATGCAAGGTTAGACATGTATTTGTTGCAGCAGGGATTCAGTAAAGGGTCTGCAGACAGTAATTTGTACATCAAGGTAAGCAAAGATCAAATCCTAATTATTGAGGTCTATGTGGATGACATAATCTTTGGTGGAAATGAAGGTATGTGTAAGGAATTTGCAGATGAGATGCAAACATAATTTGGGATGTCAATGTGTGGAGAGATAAACTTCTTCCTTGGGCTACAAATTAATCAGACAGATAAAGGTATTTTCCTTTAACAATCAAAGTATGTCAAGGAATTATTGAAGAAGTTTGGAATGGAAGATTCTAAACAAATTTGTACCCTATGACAATTGGTTGCAAGTTGAGCAAGAATGATGATTCCCCTAAGACTAATTAGAGAAAATATAGATCAATGATTGGAGGACTGCTATATATAACTGCTACCATACTAGATATCATGCATGTAGTTTGTATTGTGGCAAGATTTCAAGAAGATCCTAGAGAGTCACATGTCATGGTGGTGAAGAGGATATTTAGATACTTGAAGGGCACTCTAGATCATGGTTTATGGTATCCTAAGAATAATGACTTTACCTAAGTGCCTACACAGATGCAGATTGGGTCAGATGTGTAGATGACAGGAAAAGTACAAGTGGTAGTGCATTCTTTCTTGGAGATATAATTGTGTCTTGGCTAAGCAAGAAGCATGATTCAGTGTCTTTATCTACTACAGAGGTAAAGTATATTGCTACAGCATCATGTTGCACACAAGTGTTATGGATGAGACAAACATTGAAGGATATTAAAGTTGTGTGTGATTCAAGACAATTCCTATCTTCTGTGATAATACAAGTGCCATTAACATTTCAAAGAATCCAGTTTGCATTCAAGGACAAAGCATATCTCAATTAGGTATCACTTTTTGAGAGAGAAGGCTGCAGAGAATGAAGTGAAGCTTGAGTATGTGCCTACAAATGACCAGGTTGCTGACATATTCACTAAGGCTCTTCCTAAGGATACATTTGAGTATCTTCAAGAGCAACTAGGGGTTATTGTCCCTCCTTCAAACTAGATGTATAAGGAGATGCATCAATCCAGTGTGCTTCAAGATTCATTCTTCTCTAGACTAATGATGGAGGCTACCTCTTAGGGGGAGTAGGTAGTGGTGTTGATGATTGTTGTAGATAGGGGGAGTAAGAGTTGATATAGGTTGGTGTGTACTCCTAAGGGGGAGTACTCAGAGAAGTTGATAATATTGCAAGTATGTGCAATATCATAATCAGGAAAGAGCTTGAAAGAGATGTGTCACCCTTTGCCATTAATGTCAAAGGGGGAGGGTTCATGTGAAAAACAAAGAGAGAAAAAGAGAGAAAGATGTATAAAAGAAAGGGGGAGAGTGAGATTAGTACAGAGTTGTGTCATGATGTTTTTTCACATCATATGTTGCCATCAATGACAAAGGGGGAGATTGTTGCAAGTATGTGCTAATCAGTGTTGTCATTGATGTCAACATGTTTGTCAACTGTGTTATCTATTGTTACTATTGTTATTTGATTAAGTTGTTTAATTAATGATGATGTGATTGCCTTGAAGATATACTAAAGATGTTAAGAATATATTCCTCTTGCTGAGTTTCTAAGTGCTTTTGAGAAAATTTGATTAATATTAGAAACAATGTGTTGAAGAAGTCTTCTAGCTTACAGAATACTATTCGAGTTTTTGCTCCACATTTCTTCTATGTTGGAGATCTGACAGTGTGGTTTGGATATTTTGTTTATAAGTGTTTGAAGATGATAAATCTAGAATTTGGTACTTTGGATCGATGTGCAGTGAAAGCTATGTTCACCAGTCTGAAGACAACGCCTGACAGTGTTTGCAGTGTATCTAGGTGAAAGTATTTTGCTTCTCATTTCTCCACAGAATGGTTTCAGGTGTTGTAGTTCTGCATATATGCTTATAAGGTCCTTTTCTATCATCCATCCAAAGGTTTGTAATTTGGTGCTCTAGAAAGCAACTTATTGTGTGACAGAGTTTGAAAGTGTTGTGTTGAGGTGAAGGTTGTTGTGTTCAGGTAAAAGTTGTTGTGTCAGATGAAAGTTGTTGTGGCTAAATTTCTTGGTTTCCAAGTGACTTCAAGTTGTTTGTGGATGTTTCTAGATTATGTTAAAGATTTGGGTAAGGTTGGCAAGGTGTCTTTATCTTTGAGGAAGCGTGTGCTTAAAAGTTCTTAGTGTTAACACAAGTTTGGCCAACTTGGTTGTTTTCACTAATTTTGATTATGCTTTGGTGATTGTGAAAGTGTGTTGAAGCATGTTAGAGTGGGTTTAGGTCCATTCTAAGACATAATGTGGTCTGCATTCATCCCCTTCCTCTGTGGGAATGTTTAGGTATAGACCTAATTTAAATTTTATTAGTTAAGTTGTGTTGTTGGCCTTGGAGAATGTTTTCATGATTGACGATGGTATAAATAAGTGTCAAGGAGACATGGATTCATGTGCACAAGAGGGATATGATGTGGTGAGGCAAATTTGATTAAGGAAACAAGAGTTTTCATGTGTTAGGCTACCAGATGCAATGAGCAAAAGGTGTCTACAATTTTTTGGTGATAATGCAAAGGTGTTGTTTGTGTTGTGATGGATATTGAGCTTCATTCGAACTGAATTACATGCATAAGTTAGATGCAACTACATCAGTTGAAATTTTGGCATTGAGCCATTCTTCTCCACTTTCTTTCTTTCTCAGTGGGTAGTGAGTCCCTTGCAGTGATCATTCTTTCTTTGGCAGTGAGCCTTTTGTAATTTAGTATTGCTACTACATTATATTGTGAGATAATCCTCACTGTGGTTTTTCCCTTTTAGGGTTTTCCATGTAAAATTTGGTGTTCTCTTGTGTATGGTGTTGATGTGTTTAAGTTTTTGTTGTTTTTTTTTCATGTTTAATCATCATAAGAGATTAAAGGTTTAAGTGAACTGATGTTGATGTGAATATGTTTATGAGGGCTTGAAATTTCAGATACAACTGATTAACCCCCCTCTCAGTTGTCTTGTGCATTCAATAGTGCCCTCCTTTGAGGGTCACCCATGGGTCGCCCCCCGGTGACCCAAATTGGTGAAAGGGGTGACCCATGGGTGACCCTATTGTGTATTTAGTCGTGGAAAGACTCAAGTTTCTAAATTAAATTATCTTCATTTTCACCCATTTTTGTTTCTGTTTGCATGGATTTTTGTCCCTAAGGTTGAGTTGACTATTTAATGCACCCACACATGTATAGCTAGATATATTTCACCTTTAGTTAACAACTCATGCATTCCCATGCATTCCTCTTTCTTCACTTCTTCTTGAGTGATAAGCTTTTACTGGGTAGATCACTCCAATTTTAGCCCAGATCACACTAATACAAAAACAACAATATGTGATTAAAAAACTATTAAAAACTTCTCATAAATGACTGAACTTGGTCACGTGACCATTAGTAGTTTATTGCTAGTCATTTATAACACGACCAAATTTATGACTAAACCAATTTTAGTCATTTATTTGGTCATTTTGATTGATAGATTTGGTAGTATATTTAGTCATTAATTTAGTCATTGATTTAGTCATATTATTCACTGAGCTTGGTCACGTGACCATTAGTAGTTTATTTCTAGTCATTTATTTGGTTGTTTTGATTGATCAATTTGGTAGTATATTTTGTCATTGATTTAGTCATATTTATTCGCTGATTTTTATCAATTGGTAGTATATTTATTCAGTAGTATATTTAGTCATATTTATTCACTAATTTCTGTCAGTTGCTAGTATATTTAGTCAATTGGTAGTTTATTTAATTATTTTTGAGGTTTAAATATAAAACACAGAAAAACATAATCAATCATTCATTTGCACTTAATGAAACAACTACTAAGAAGGAAAAATACTAAAATTTTATTGAGAGGGTGTTCTTATAGCATATACAAGACTTAAATATGTCTTTGCTTTGAAAAATGTGTTACAAAGTATGTTTCTCAGTGTTGTGACTGAGAAAAATGAGTTACAATGCTCTATTTTTTGCTTATACAACTCTAAAACATGAAAGAACTGCTTGAAAAAATGAAGCCTAAATATTTCATCATGGGCTTTTACATCGCAAAATATGAATAAATGTATCAAAACTTGCTTAATATTGCTAATTGTTGCATTACTTCTTCTTTGCTGCATCTCCTGCCTTGGTTTGCACAAATAGAACCTAGCAATGCAATAAGTAAATTGCCCCTTTGTGACAGAAAGCAAATAAGTAACTTACTTTAACATGTTCTTTGAAAGAATATTTACCTTCTTGACTCCATGGATCTTCTTAGATCTATTTAGACAGAGTAAGTCAAATTTGTAAACAGTCAGGTTTAGACAAACATTCCTGCAACCCCCATTCCTAGTATTCAATTTGTGAACTATGAATTTTCATTGATTATTGGTTTAAGAAGCTAGCAGATATGGTTTCATAATAATGTCACAATCCCAGCTCCAAACATGTGAAAGTTAAGATGAAATTTGAAGAGAAAATTTAAATCTGAAACATACTTTATCAGCAAATTAATAAATGCTACTCTTTGTTGTGCTTGAAGATAGTTGAGTACTGGAATGCAATAGACAAGAGTAAGAATACAGGCATTGATTACATTCTTCAGTTCATATTAAATACAATTTAATGCACACAAGATTTCTATGAAATAAAATTTAAAAGCAAATGAGATATATTTGTGACCAACAAACTTGAGAATTCTGACAAGCTACCTGCATTGCATTGTGTCAGGTTCAAACCCCAACTTCTCTACAAGAACTAGATCTAGTCTATTGATTTGCACAACAATAGGCTCTATTTGTACATTTGAAAATGAATGGATCTGAAACATTTGCACAATTTAGGTAAATTAATGATTGTAAATCCTGACGCCATTTAACATGAACAACAAACGTCAAGTCTCAACCACTCATGTCTGACAAGCATGATTCACACTATTTGTGATATTTTTCTTTTGACCATTTCAATCTCAAGAAAAGCTCAAATCCTAAGATTATGTTCTCAAGAGTGTGACTCAAAAACCATACAATCTAATAAAATAAACTCTTAAACACTAATAGAATCACCAATATATGCATATAAAATTATATGATATGTCCTATATCCAGACAATAGGCAAGAAAAATCAAACCAATACTGGAAAAAACCTGCAACATATTATCTATGCCCCTACCAGAAAATGCCTTTTTAAGGTGACAAAATAGGCTCATATGTGGGGGAAGGGAAACAATTTACTGTTAGTATGGGAAATGCCCAAAAACTAAAACATATTAAAAAAATAGTTAATTTTAAAGCTACTTAAACATTTTACTGTGTAAGGCCTTTCCTAGCTACCGAAGTCACTATTTATTTTTCATATCCATAACCTATAAGTAGTCAACATGCTTAATTTGTTTAGACCATAAGATCTATAATCAATCTCCTCTACCTGGACTAACCATGAGACTTTGTAACTTTCAGATCAAAAACATATAGACATTCATCATAACAGACCATCATGAACCAAACATGATTCATGCGTGTTTATGAATTTGATTTATTCTGGAATATCTTCTCTAGACTTCTTATTTTTCAACTAGTAAGATTTACTATCTCTTTGATGAATTTTCATTTAATTTTCAGAATTTTATTGTATTTAATTGACATTTTTTGAATTTTCACTTTCAAATACCAGTGTGGTAGAGGTAGTAATACTGGACAAAACCTATTGTATGGACACCATATGGCCTCATTGTTTCCCAACCTGGAGATGTGACCAGTCTTGTGAATTTACCAAGCAGCATAAATATTAAATTCTTGCTTGTATGTCAAGTGCAAAATTTTGGTGGATGCTAGAAAAGTCTTTGACCACCTGAAAGAACAAGACAACATCTCATGGAATACAATTATTGGAACATACAGAGGAGATGGGAATCCTGAAGAACAAACTGGTCTCCAACCCAATCAAGTTATGTTTTTCAGCGTGCTCCCAACCTGTGCTAAAATAGGAGCTTTGGAACAGGGTTTGGATGTCCATCAATGCATAACAGAAGGGGGATGTTTGATAGATATTATAGTTGCAAATGCTCTGGTAGAAATGTATGCAAAATTTGGAATAATAGTCAAGGAACAGGAACTATTTGACACAATGCCTCAAAGAGATGTCATCCCATGGACATTCCACAACCTTTGCCAGCATCCACCCTGCCTATGCCAAAATGGGAGTTTTGGAACAGGCTATGGACATCCATAAAAACATAATGGTAGGGGTTTTTTTTTATATATTATAATTGG
This sequence comes from Cunninghamia lanceolata, assembly GCA_027924645.1. NCBI lineage: Eukaryota > Viridiplantae > Streptophyta > Pinopsida > Cupressales > Cupressaceae > Cunninghamia > Cunninghamia lanceolata. The sequence continues at coordinate 7,345,560 of BSBN01000016.1, forward strand.
AAATGCTCTGGCAGACATTAATACAAAATGTGGAAGCATAGACAAGGCACAAGAACTATTTGACAGAATGTCTCAAAGAAATCTCATCTCATGGAATGGAATGATTGTTGAATATGTACAAAATGGATTTGTTGAAAAGGCTTTAGAAATTCTAAATCAAATGCAATTGGTTGGTGTAAAGCCAAATTCCACAACCTTTGCCAGCATCCTTCCCGCCTGTGCCAAAATAGGAGCATTGTTACAAGGTATGGACATCCATCAAAATGTAATGGATAGAGGAATTTTGTCAGATGTTATAGTTTCAACTACCCTGGTAGACATTTATGCAAAATGTGGAAGCATTGATAAGGCATGTGAACTGTTTGACATAATGCCTCAAAGAGATGTCATCTCATGGAATGCAATGATTGCAGGATATGCACAAAATGGATTTTTTGAAAAGGCTTTAGAAACTTTCAAGAAAATGCAATTAGCAAGTGTAAATCCAAATTCGACAACCTTTGCCAACATCCTCCCTGCATGTGCCAAAATGGGAGCTTTGGAACAGGGTAGGGACATCCATCATAACATAATGGAAGGGGGATTTTTGTTATATATTATAGTTGGAAATGCTCTAGTAGAAATGTATACAAAATGTAGAAGTATAGATAAGGAACTATTTGATGGAATGGCTCAAGGAGATGTCATCTCTTGGAAGGCAATGATTGCACGATATGCATAAAATGGATTTTTAATGGATGCCCTCAAAATATTTGAATTAATGAAGCACTCTAGAACATATCCTAACATTATAAACTTTTCTTGTGTTTTATGTGCATGCAGCCATGCAAGTTTAGTGGATCAGGGTTGTACATATTTCAATCAGATTAGTAACCCTTATTGCATTACACCTACAATTGATCATTATGTGTGCATGGTTGACCTTCTTGTGTGTGCTGGCTATCTTGAGGACACTCTAAACTATATCATTAAGATGTCATTTAAATCTGTCGTGGTTGTGTGGATGTGCTTTCTTGGTGCCTGTAGATCACATATCCTCACACCCTTCCAATGTTCTTCCTTTCTCTCAACATATATTACCCCACTAGTCATCACCTATGCTCTTCTATCCTATTTTACTCTTTTAGCCCCAGCTAACTTCCCTGCTCTTATTGCTCCCAAACTTAGTTGGTTTGGTATATAAAGAAAACTATTTTATTTCTCCATGGGATGCATTCATATCACTGTGAAGTCAAGCATTACATCCTTGCTACTGTTAATACATTATCCTGGTACAAACATCCAAAGGATAAAGCTTTCTGACTATGTTCCCAAGGTCTATCTAACTATTAGCATTCTCACTGAATCCTAGTCTATCAAACCATCTTCCTCAAAAAAACCAATTTGATAACATCTGATACTTTCATCCACAATAATCTTCCCTCTCCACCACCCTAGCAAGCTCCAACATATTCAACAACTACTGATTTTTCCAAACTCAACACTATAGTCTAGTGTGATTTCTATCACCAATATTGTAAAATGCTTTTGAACAAGAAACAAGACATAAGCACATCGAAAACAACAAATCATATGCATATTAGAATACATTTGTGATTCTCTCACATCCACAAGGAGAGGAGAGAAATATAAACATATTGAAAATCCAATTGTCTCGCCTTTACCAAATGAATCTCTCACCTTAGCCATAGCTCATATCAACATAGGATCCACCATTCTCAACATGAAATTAAACAATAGCAGAGACCCAATTGCACACATAATTTTTTCTCCATTTACAAGGATTGGATTCATTCTAATCCCCAAGCCACATGTAAACTTTTTACCAAGACGATGGTTAGCACTTCCATAGAATAGTTGACTAGCTTTTCCATCCAAGACATTTACGAGTTAATCAGGAGTTATTACAGTGCCTAGTATCATGAATTTGTCAAATTTTTATATGTTTCATCATTACATTTGCCTACTTTATGCAACATTTTTTTCACTTGACAGTTGATTCACACATTCAAAACTCTCAGAATTGTTGCAACATTTTTTGTCATATATTGTAGTTACAAGTGCCCTACTAGACATACATGAAAATGTGGGAGCATAAACAAGACAAGAGAACTGTTTTAGAAAAAGCCTCAAAGAAATATGATATCATGGATACACGCTCTCCCACAAGCACTTCAAGTCATGCCTGCAGTGATGCAAGGCTTTCCCGCATCACTACAAGTATGACTTGAAGTGCTTGCGGGAGAGCAGGTGATACAGGGCTTTCCACTAACAACTCACTATATTGCACTTTGGTTTGAAGGCTCTCAATATTATGTCTAATTTGAGAGTCATTTTGTATCCTCTCTACCATGTCTTCTAGACTAGCCTTATCATATTCCAAAAGATTCAATCATCTTTCAAGGTTTTCTATGGTCTCTTCCATGGCTTTCCAAGTTGACTTTTGCCAATCCAGTAGATTTATTATCTACACCTTTGACTTTGGTTGTATATGACTCATTCCCTAAATGACAAAAAATCACTATTTGTGGTGCCTAGGGGCTCAGAAAAGTAACTAGTAGTATCTTTGTTATACGTAAGAGTAACTGAGTTAAAAATGCTATTATCCATCCCTTTTATGAAGCTGCAACTAGAACATATTTATTTATATCCAGATCTCTCTACCCCTGACCCTGCATTTCGAGGAAACACATGGCATCCCCAACTTTCTTATCCTCTAGCTTCCTAAATAAGAATTTCTCCCAATCTATATTTTAACTCTTGAATTTCATTTTTAAAAGCCATGTGTTTAGATATTTCCCTATCAAGAAGCTCTTGCAATCTGGCTCTATTAGCAACCAAATGTTTATTTTTTTCTTCAAATGCTCTATCAACTTTGGCCTTATCTCTTAGATGACATAAATATTTCTCCTTTGTATCACCCGCTCTCCCGTAAGCACTTCAAGTCATGCCCGCGGTGATGGGGGAAATCCCCGCATCACTACAGGCATGACTTGAAGTGCTTGCGAGAGAGTAGGTATCCATGATATCACATTTCTTTGAGGCATTTTTTGAAACAGTTTGCTTGCCTTGTCTATGCTTCCACATTTTCATGTATGTCTAGTAGGGCACTTGTAACTACAACATATCATATATGTAAGTGGTAGATGAGATTCAATGGTTTTTAGGGCATTCATTTATGATATATGTTCTTGTTTCAGTCATCTTACTAGGTTATATTCTTGAAGGAGTCTTTATTATTTTGTTGCTATTGTTTTGTCACCTCCTACATTGATTTTCTTGAATCATACCCAAGAAGCCCAAGATAATGGTGTAGATGCATGTTAAAGGTAGATATCATAGTCATATAAGTAGGGAATAATGAAAAAATAATGGAAAAGGAAGGCAAAAAGAGTATGGGATGCTTAGCAAAGAACCTAGACGATAGAGGATAAAAGACACACAAAGATGTTCATATACAATACAATGAAAAATAATGTGTAGGATATCATGAGACTGAACAGTTTCAATCCAACATATAAACCTAAAATTAATGTCTACAAGTCATGACAATTCCTCACAAGCATGATCGTCCATGGAGAATGCAAAGGAAACATTACTAAAGGAGTTTCCTATGACAACTCTTCAACCTATACAGGAGGGAAGAGATGTTTGTAGAAGGTTGAAGGCTAAGATGAAGGTATAGATGAATGTCAAGCATGAATAATAGAGACAAAGTCTTCAAAAAATAAGAGATAGTGATGATAGTGATAGTAGCCTCTATCTAAGAGCAATAACAATCATTATGGCCATGGTGTTAAGAGGTAAAGGGTGAAAGTGGGAAATAATGAAGAAATATTTACAAAGGATAGTTAATAGACATGATTTAATATGAATATGTGATCAAGTGATCAAAATCATAATGTGAAAAGCCAATGTCAAAGATGACAATCATTATAATAAAAGGATAGAGTTAATGCATTTGTGGGATCATTGCATAAAGTTTCAATTTAGAGGATTTGAAGTATAGGCTACTTTGATTCAAGATGATGTTGAAGTTCCTTCTTTGAAGGAACATCCAAGAGAATCAAAACCCATAGGAAAACATTTTTGGGGTCAATGGGAGTAGTATCAATCTTTGACTCTTTATTGACCATTCATTCTCACAAAATGGAGTCTACTGCCCAAATTGAAAGGAGTCTATGGCACATCAACATACAAGACTTCAATCTATGTAGTGGGAAAAGAGAAAAAGGAGACCCCAAGCTCTAGGATAGGAGCAATGAGTAGAGAGCAAAGATTAAGGAAATGGACTTCAAAGTAAAGAATTACACTTTCTTATAGATTCCCAAAACGAGATCACAATCATGACTATTCAAATAAACAATGATAGTCCATGGCATAACCATGAAGGGGGCATTGAAATTAATAATAATAGTGACAGGGTAGTATGCTCCGGACTTTAAAAGATAGATAAAGACAAGTAACTGAGCAGTCAAGAGGGCTTTTAAAACATCATAAATCTTGTCAAGGGTTCATTGTATTAAGGACAATCTACAAGTGTATTAAGGAGTGCATGGACAATATCTCAAGGAGCTACTACATTCAATTTCAAGGTGTTGATTATGGGAAAGAGAGGTTTACATGAAGTGGGATAGACCTTAAGAATACAGTCAGATGGTAAAGAGGATAGTCCATAAGATAATATTCAACCAAATACATAGTATGGACCTGGAGGATAGTCCTTATGGTGCATTTATGTAATCACACCTATAGGTCTTATCAAAGATCATGACTCCATTAGGATATGAAAATGAGCACTAAACAAAATACCTCACTATTAGCTAAGTGTGAATGACTTTAAAGACACACAAGATAGTGAGTTGGTAGTAGACAATTCATGATCAACAAGGATAGAGTTAAATAAGATGGACTATGATAATCACAAGTGATAGTAGCCATTCATATGACAATGACAAAGGGTTTAATCATAGTCCACAAGACAGTCATAAAACAATAAATTCAAAACTCAATAGATGACAGTTCCAAGGCATTATTAGAGTCTTTATGAAGAACAATGTTGATGGAAGTGCTTATGACCCAGGGTAAGAATAATTCATGACAATAGGGAACTTTTAAAGAGTAGAATGGATGATCAAACCACAATGACAATGCACTGTTAGAAGTTTCATGATATAGAGGATAGTAATATTCAAGCGACAATAGCACCAAAGGAGAGATCACAATGATAAGAAAGGCACACTAGAAGGTGAATTTTTTTTTCAAAACATACAGTTTCATTATTGATTGAGAGGGCAGTTTCCTCCTAAAGAAGATAGTGTTGAGGATAGTCACAAATTCTGTCATAGTATTGTCACAAAAGACATCCTTGTAGAAGGGTAGTACTAATTAAAAGGGACATTCAAATAATAATGGCAGGAGCATGCATATTCCAATGACAACATGGTAGGAGCATAGACAAGGTAGTGAACTATTTGAAAAATGCCTCAAAGAAATGTGGTCTCATGGTGATGGAATGCTGTGACAAGTACATTGACACCACATTTCTTTGAGGCATTTTTTCGAATAGTTCACTGCCTTGTCTCATGGTGATGGAAGGCCATCACAATCCATAGCAATTTGTTTGTCATGGAATTTACTTGTAATAGCCCTCATGAGCTTGGAGATGTATCCCATCCCTATTATATATGAACATATATGCATACTAAACCTACCTTTATTGATCCACCTACACTGAAAGTAGCTTAAGTGTTCACTTAGTGGAAAAATTGCAATGTTCAAGATGTCAACTAACAAAATGACCATAGATAAGCATTTTATCAAAACATGTGAAGCTCATCTGAATTATGATATATAAAATATCAAAAAACCATAGCAGAACTCTTTTTTCCTGATTGTTTTGGAGGTTCTGTTTCTTTCAACATCATGCACAAGAGACTTTTTAAGACAACTTTTAAAATAATATTTTCATACCTTAACTAATACCATGATATGTGAATTTATGATTTATGATCCCCCAAATAAATATTCTCATAAAATTAAGCTTATCACATGAACATCATGAAACAATCGTGTTGTGATGTTCACAAGATGCCCCATTTTACCGTTTAGCAAAATGAGGACCCTTGCTGTGGCTTTTTTTCTTTTGGCTTGTGTGGTTCTTGCTTGGTGGTATAGGTAAAATGTTCTTGATCTGGAAATTTGAGTTACACAATGCTTGGGTATAAATGGTTATTATCAATAGAATTTGTATGAAAAATCAGCTAGGGTTGCCTTTTGAATCATTTGAAAATTCTACATATTTTGAGAGTTATGCTTGTTCTGGTGAAAAGTCAACACTAGATGAATGGTGGTCAACGCGTATCTGGTATACATTTCTATTTGCATGTATATGTTATGCTTTTGGTTTGTCGGGTCACTTTATTCATGGTGTTTTAAATTGTTGATGTATTTGGTATACATAAAAATATTCAAGTCCAGACCCAACGACATTTTTGTGGTGAATTGAATAAACGTAGAAATCCGTAGTTGTATTTTGTATATTACAACTCGTGTATTAGAAATAAAAATGCCAAAAATACATAGGTGGATGTCAAAATAAGTTTAAAGTGGTGTATAAGATGGGGACATCATGTTTGTATGTTAGATACATTGTTTTTTGTATGCTTTTGATACAAATACAGAGCCGGACCTCAAAGTAAAATTAAATCGAATGCTGAAAACAAAGGTGAATGCACATGTTTATATGTATTGTTGAATGTATAACTACATGTATCTTATATACAAATACAAGACAAGACATGGCTAGGAAAGTTAAACAAAATGAACTGTAAGTGAGGTCTGCATTTGTATATTTGGATGTATGTATTAGAAATACAAAAGGTGAAAGATGCATTCACGGATTTGAACAGAGTATTAAAAATGGAATAAATTGCATGTATCCATAACAAAAGATAGAGAATCAACATCGCGGATATTTGTATATACGCGTGTATATAATATACATGGAAATATACAAAAGGAATTATATGCAAACCCTGGCGTAATTAGAGATTTGAACATTGTATACATCGGGTGGGGACCACATATGTACGTTTGGGATATATGAATGTGATATACAGAAAAGTGATACAAAGAACTTAGATACAAAGTCAAACTCCAAAATAATTCCAATTTGCTTTATTAAACCTGTTGGAGTTCGAGTTTGTATATTTTGATGACTGTATAAGATATACATAAGGATATACAAAACTAAGTATGCAAAAAGTAAAAGAGAGAAACTATTAAAGAGCATAGAGACTTATCGTGCATGTATATGATATACAAAACTCAAAAGTGTGGAGAACTAACATATACCAGATTCAAAATATGAATTGAATAGGAAAAGTAAAACACAAATTGAATTGTATGCATTAATTAGAACATTTAATGTACGTCTACCACTGGAAAACCTAAATTTGAACAATTAAAAGGGAAATTTGATTATGTTAATCCTCACAATTGCATTCAGAATTAAATTGCAGAGCATTTTACAAAGCTAAGGTGAAGAACGATTCAGAGGCGAATTGAAATTTGAGAATGGTTGCATTGAGCTAGAAGGTAAATGGATTTTGTCAAGGGTATAAAGTCAACAGTTGTAGTTCAGTATGTACCAAAAAGACTCATGCTTGTGATTTTACGAAATACGATTATGGTAATTTTACAGTAGTTGCAGTAAGGTAACAGAATGGATTAAAGCTAGTTAATTATTGAAATTCATTATGATAAATCATAAATTTAAACACAAAAAGGTACATATGCATAATTCAAAAAGGGGGAAAAGACAAGACACTAGGGTTAAACGTTAAACGGTAAATATATATGGTAAAAAGCCCTAGTAAATATGGACGTGGTTGTAAAATAAATGTATATCTTTTTAGGATGCCGCCAAAAGGAAAGAAAATGGAAACGATGGCCGGAAAAGATGAAAAGAAGGAAACTAGAGTTAAAGAGGAATTTGCAGTTAGAGGTTATAGTTCAAATATTTACTATTCACACAGGGTAACGGATATTGAAATTGAAGATTTTGATTTCGAGGAAATATTGAAAAAGGTCCAAGAGCCTGGCATATCCTTGGCCATGAAAAACATTTGGGATGCAGGACTATACAACGCTGTAGGATTTCCATTAGCAATGGAGGCTAGGGACCTAGTTTTGAGTGTATACAGAGATATGATTTCAATTCCAGGAAGGTGAAACATAATGGAGTGATATTCGCAGACTTGTCTGTCAAAGGAAGTAGATATAGAGAAATACTCTAATGATTTTAAGAAGAATAAAGTATCTTGTAAAAGTGCAATATTCTATGGGTGGTATTCCCCAGATGAGAAGTCAAAGGTAGCTACCAGGGTACCAAAGAATTTGTATAGGTTAGATTTCAAGGAGGACCTGTATATCATGATTACATTACTGAGTATAGTAATGGGGCTAGAGGATGTTGCTACATTTGAACTGTGGATGTTTTCTGTAATACAATTCATCAGAGAAGAAATAGGGATGTGCATTGGGCTTTGACTATTAGTAACGCAATTTAAGCACAGGCCTTGAGATTTAACAAATAAAAGTTCTTTATGTCATCCTACATTGTATATTCTTGTGCTACTAAAATGTAATTGAATGGAATACTAAGGAATGGCACTTTGGGAAGTGGGCTAGGGCAGACATTGGTATATGATCATTACCCGGACCTACAGGCACAAAATTTAGGGAAGAATTAGATAAGGGTAAATGATGTGTTTTCCATGTACTTGGTAAGGATATTGACAAAAGAAAAAGATCAAAGGTTATCTGAAGTAGCAAAGAATGCAATCACATTGCATAGTGCTTGGTATATTCAGTTCTCTACTTTCACATACATTAGAACTGAGGGGTTTAAATGCAAACCTTTTAGATTACCAAGATACCCATCAGATAGGGTAGTGTTGCTGGAGTTCACCAGATAGATATTAGATCTTTATGCAATGTATAAGGTTAAGTTTAATAGGGGTAACATCAAATTCCCCTTTTTTATTGGAAAATACCAGTGTTTTAATGAGGATGTAGCTGAAACTTTAGAAGTAGAATTGTTATATTATGGCATTCCAATTTTTGATCTAGCCCAACCTTTTGATCCATTCAAAAGGATTCATAACTTCATAGATAAAAAATTCAAGCATCAACCTCACATTGAGCATTTTTGGGCTGACTGTGATAGTGAAGCTGAAGTTAAAAGGAGAGCTCATCATAGACTAACCCTCGATCAGATGAGAACACTGGGAGGAATTGAAGTGCCACAAGAGATCAGGGATGATGATGGGAATACATTGCATACAGGTTATGATAGTACAAAAGAAATTCTGACTGAACCAAATTGGATTCAAACTAAGGAAATTTCATTAGATAATATTTCAAAATCAATATTTGCATACTTAGATATATGGGTAAAAGAAAGAATAGAGGAATTGAAATCTAAGAGAGTAACACTCACTTACCCAGGTAAGAAAGGTAAAAAGAGAAGTCAGGAAGGTGAGGTGGATTTTGATGATTTTCTGAAAAGAAAGAGGTAGGTGGTGGAAGCTAGAATAGCTAATGCCAACATAGGAGCCACAATAATGGACCCCTATGCACTAGGGATAATAGTGGTAATACCTACAAGAATATTTGTATCCACCAAGGAGGGGACATCTACATCCACTACGGATGTCACAATAGAGCAAAGTCCAGTACATGCAACGGTGTTATCTCGGCCAACATCAACACCTATAGTACTTGTACAGACACCTCAACAACCACTTTTGAAGACACCCACAGTTACAGAACAAACCCAACAAGAAAAATTATAGGGGTTTATCATGGTTAAACAAGAAATGATAGAGGAGATGATAGTAAAGGCATCTACTATTTAGCACCCACAAAAGAAGGTGTAGAAGTAGTAGATGTAGATAAGATTGAGGATGTAGAAGAGGATGTAGAAGATGATAAAGAGGAAGGTGTAGATGAACGCAATGATGACAGTCTTGAGATGAGCAGTGAGGAAGAAGAAGACAGACAAGTACCAAAATCATCTCTCGTGCTTGGAGCATTTGATGCTGGGGTATCACGACAGGCTATTACCCCATCACTACAAAATATTAAAATAATTGATCCTTTTGAGAACTTGGTGCCAAAAGATATCATGGAGGAAGTTAAGGAAGCTGCTAAGGAAATAATGAGAAATCAAACAGAAGAAATAGAGAGTGCTAACATGGTAAAAGAAGAGGCTAATCAAGAGAATATGCCTATAGATAGGATGGAGGAACAAAGAGAGGATGAGGGACAAGATACACCACAAGAGGTTCCTAATCCTAAAGTACCCCATGGTGAGGAGCAGCACAATGCAGAGAATGCCTGATAGGAACAACAACCTCCTCAGCAAGTTCCCCCACAACAACAATAGGGTCAACAAGAACAAGAACAAGAACAAGAACAAGTACTCATAGAAGGAGCTCAAGAGGAGGTGTTGAATGAAGAAGTAGTAGATACAAATAAGGAGATGCCATCTTAGTTAGAATCTGAAGTAAGACAAGATACAACAGTCCAAGTGGTACCGATTGATATTAAGAGCTTATTAACTAGTGGAGTTGTGAAGAGACAAAAAAGAAAGGCCAGAACTATGTCTGCCATAAAAATAGATCCCTCTTGTACTAGAACTATACAAATGGTAATTCCCCAAGTCGATAAGGAAAAAGGAGAAATAAGTGTAGAGGAATACAAGGTTATCAGTGTGGATATTGGTCATGTGAACAGAGAACAACACATTGAAGAATTACAAGAATGACTAAATTCACGGCCACTAGAATGAGAAGAGATAACCAGAAAATAAAAGATTTGAAGGGGCAAGTTGTCCAATATCAACAATTCATTCAAGGAATATTTGATCCCACACAAAGTTTACTAGAATTATCTTTAGAATTGACTATTTTGTCTAAAGAGTAGGTAAATGAAATAGAAAGTAAAAAGCATGAAGCTAGCATGTGGGGGGAATATATTAAAACATTCATTCAAAAAGGATAAGAAGTAATAAAAATTGTGGTTGGCAATTGGAGCCTCACATTGACAGAAAAGAACAATTGTGCAAATATTATACAGAGGTGTTAGGCAAGAATATTACAAAATAGAGATGAAATGAAGAAACTAAAGGATATGGAAGGACATACATAGTCCTTAATTAATGAAGGTATTATAACTTTGCACATTGTGTTTCAAATACCTAACTGGAAGTTGGAGCTGAAGTTTGAAGAAGGTATAATTAGGCCTTACATTGTCAATGTGCAAGAACTAGAAAAGACAGCTCAAGGTTTGTTAAAAATGCATGTGAAGATAGTGAAACATTTGACTAAGAATGAGTGTGCTTAGGCTCAAGTTTATGATGTGGATACAACAATAAAGGAGTTCAAGGATAGATTTCAGTCATGTATTGATGATCCTACGAACAAATTAGATGAAGATGCAATGGAAGAGATAATGGAGCTCAGTGCAAAGATTAAGAAATACCATAAAAGAAGGGAGGATAGAGAGAACAGAGCCCAAGTATTGAAGACAAGTGTAAAAATGCAGCAGTATACCTAGGATGCTTCTCCGAGAACTAGTCATGCTGGCATACCAACTGCAGTGGAAAGATATACTGAGTATACGAGAAAGAAGAAAGGAAACCTACAAATAGAGGATATAGGGGATAGTGAATAATGTACCTATTTCACCTGTTGTTTTATCATTCTTATGCACATGCAGAAAAGTCAAAGACAAAAAGGTCAACTATTTTGAAGATAGTTTGACATGTTAAAAGATTTCAAAGGCATCTTTGTGCCACAAGAATATTCTTTTAAGATATTTTGGAGGTGACAGTTGGAGCATTGCTGGCAGGGTTCTTTCCATCGTTGATTTTATACTTTGAACCTTGGGCGTTGATGTAAATTTTGTGACTGATACATGGAGTTTTGTCTATAAAAGGAGGTTTGATGGACATACTTGAATACACACGACTGATATAGAAAAAGTACTAGGGAATTTTCAAGAGAAGCAATTTATGGAAAATGCTTTGAGCATTGTTTATATGATATGGAATACACCTGTGTCTACAGTAGAGATAATGTGGAATGTCTTATTTTCTCTCTATATCTATAAAATGTCTATAAGTTTGATTTAGTTTGCTGATACTTTCGAAGACTTTGAAGTCAAAACACATTGTAAATTTGAAATGGCTTTCATATGTTAATGAATACAAACATCTAATTGCTGCGTCTATTCCAGAGTGTAATTGGATTCAGATGTTCTTTGATATATTCCCTTTGATGATTACAGTTTTGTATGTTAATTTGTGATATTACTCTGAAGACACATACATGAATTTAACTCCTTTGAAGTGTTACAGTTGATTAGACTTGTGCACATGAGTAACAGAGAAATAATTCCTATAGAATCAAGTTTTCTAAACCCTTTCTTCTAACTTTTCTCCATTAAATCTTTAAATAATTAGCATGCATGCAGTCATGTGAAGGAGATTGTTATTGATTCAAATAAAGACTTTTGAATTGCAAAAAATCCTTAACAGTTTTCATATAAGTCTGAAGTACAAAGTATGTTTTCATTGAAATTTATGCAAAGCTTTGTAGTAAAATGGTAAATACATGCAAAGGATCACTAGTTATAGTGTAATTTGTAGTTATTTGCAAAGTGTAAGTAAAAACAGCTAGTACACATCCCTTAAATCACGTAAGGCCCCTTGAACAAATAGCTTCACATTGAACCCCGAGTAACTCTAACACAACCATGACCTGGTTACCGTAGACTTGGAATTGAGAACTATTTTTAATAATTCTCCATATTCTTCAAGATAAGACACGATTCTTTGTGAATTTTATCTATTGTTATTTTGAATAAAATCACCATCAATAGTTTTTTAGCACTAGAAGGAGGACTTGATAGGATTTAAAGTAGGTTTTGTGCAAACAAGCTAATAACATTGGTCGGATGACCATGTCTAGGTCAAATCCAGGGGATATTTTCTTACAATTGTCTGACAAATGACAAAAAGGTATAAATAATCCCTTGATCTCAAGTCCTAGGATCTTTCAGGCAGGGAGTTCATCACATACTCCTCCAAGTCCAGGTTCACCTTTGTTTATACCTAACATAGTAAGTCTTAACTTTTTTGCATTCATACCATTGAATTTTGGTCCAATGTGGATTCAATGTGGATTCGCCTATACACTTCGCCACATATCATGATATGCCAAATAATCTAGACAAAATATGTTCTAAGTATCAATTGCATCAAGATGCCAAAGATCACATTAGGATCTTCAAAGATACTTGCTTCAGGGCAAGGCTAGCACATGAAGATGTGGTATGTATACTATTTCCTTTCACTTTCAATGGACAAGCTTATAGCTAGTATGTCAATTTGCCCAATAATAACATCACAAGTTGGGCAGTTATGGAAGAAACATTCATGTCTAGGTTTAGGGGTCCAATAGAACTAGCATCTCTATATCACAGGTTAGCAGAGATTAAGAGAAGTGAAGGAGAGTAGATTTAACTACATTTAACGATTGATTTCAAAAGACTTATTCAAGATTAGTTGCTCCTTATACTATAACTGATGATATAATATTAGAAATGTATTATGCTACTTTGGATCCTTTAACTGCAATGTTTGTCAAGAGATAGGTACCTACAGTAACAGACTTGTCAAGAGCATATAAAGAGGCAGTGAAAACTAATTAGAAGATGAGACAAATGACTTATGGCCCTTTAGTAAGTCTCAGAAGTGTTGCAGCTCCCAATCAAATGTAGCAATTGAATGGTACTTTGATACATCATACTCCCATGTACAATTCAATTCCTACTCCTCCACCAGTATACAATCTTGTCCCTACTCGCGCTATAGTTCCATACATGAGCCATGTAGCCAATGATAATGAGTTCAATGGCCAGTCATTTTTCCAAGCCCCTCAGGATACATATATGGCTAAAACTCAGGAGGATAAAAATGAATTAAAATAAATTACTGATCACTTGAGAAGGCTGACCACTAAAGTGACTCAGTTGAGGAATAATAGTTTCTATGGTCAAAATCCTCAAAATAATACTCATCAAAGCCAAGGACAAGGATCACTAGTTACACTGAAATTTGTAGTTATTTGCAAAGTATAAGTAAAAGCAGCTAGTACATATCCCTTAAATCACGTAAGACCCCTTGAACAAACAACTTCACATTGAACCTTGAGTAAATCTAACACAACCATGACCTGGTTACCATAGACTTGGAATTGAGAAATATTTTTAATAATTCTCCATATTCTTCAAGATAAGACGAGATTCTTTGTGAATTTTATCTATTGTTTTTTTGAATAAAATCATCATCAACAAATAAAAAATGAAAAATGAATATGATAGGCAAAGAGTGTTTAGGAGTTGAGTTACTTTACATTAGGAGGATCAAACTTGGCACCAAGGTTACTAAGTTTTGCATAAGCCTTTGCATAGTCCTTGAAAAATGCATCCTGATCAACTGCATATTTCTTAGCATATACATGTAAAAAAATTTAAAATCCAATCAGCACTTTCCTTATTATTGAAAGGAAATCAACTATAGGCATCCTCTAAAACTTTATTTCAAATTCATATATCCTTCACTGAGTTGAATTATCTAGTAAAATGTTTCTCAATTTTTTTCTAAAAGGAGAAAAAGATTTCCTACAAGACTTAAGATATTAGGTTAGCATTATTAGTATATTATGTCAATGGAAAGACTGATTCTTTTGACATATTTCATCAATATTCTTTATCTTCTTTAAACTTGCATAAGTCGACATCAAGCTCTGTTGGAGTTCAAGATAGATTTTAAAATGCCCAGTTTTGCAAAAATAAGGGCAAGTTAAAATGGAGTATTCTTTTTGAGCTTGAAGAACCAGAAAGAAAGAAGGAAATTATATTAACCACCACAAATGACCAGAGTAGGTCCATGGGGACTCTAAAGTACAACTAGTTAAAGAATCACCTTGAATCCAGGATCTTCAAAAAGAACGTCAATCAGCAATACCAGAAGATCTAGGTCCCTCCTCTCTTTTATGTCCACAAAATCAAGAAAAAAAAACTTTTGCTCATTCATGATCAATGTAAATTCTAGTACATGAGGTTCAATTCAGCTCTACTCTGTACCTCACTATAAGAATTATCAAATTTAAGTCACTCTACTATCCATGATTAACCTCCTGGTGCATCGAGACCATCTTTTTGCACCAAAAATAATCACATGGTTATTCAAATTTATTCTTTTCTAGACTGCAACACTTCAAGAAGTTCCCACATTACTTAATTGTCTTATTATGGAACCCTATAATTAAAAGTCAGGTGCCAATGTGTTAACATTCACCATATATGTTGAAGCTTTATATCCAAATGTCAACCTTTTTTACAAGTACAGAAGTAAGCAGACTACCTCAATCAACTACACCCAAAGTACTGTATTCATTTATATTTACCTACTAAGGGTTATATCAAAATGCCCTAGGAGCATACCAAGTGGTATCAGTCTATTAGAGCATCTACTAATTTCTTGGCCTATATTTGCCTTCCAAGGCAATAATGTGTGGCCATAATTATTTGATTTCTCAGACCTGTGGCTATCCTATTATTGAATTGTATCAGTGAGAGCCATTTCTCTATTTGTTTGAGTTTGACATTATATATGGCCACTGGTTTTATCAATAACACATGACAATTTAGTTATTTATCTAAATATTATAGCCAGTCATATGGAAATATGGCATATGGAGACAGGGGTGTCATTTTAAAATAGGATACAGAAATATATGAATAATGGTACAGGTTATATCCCATTTAAATATAAGACTCTAAAGCTGTAGGTAGAGGTACAGGGGTAGAACTGAAGTTTCCTGGTGACTATGCTTTAGAAGATTTGTTGAAATAGATAATAACTGCCTTGGAATATTTATCCAAGAACTACATCATCAATTTCCAACACCAGGATTGACTCTGAAAGAAAAAATGCTCTAGATTTATTATGTTACCATGATAAAGATTAAAGCAAAGATAGATCTATTTAAAAGCCATCGTCATGAAGATATTAAAGATGTCACATGAAAAATCATAGCAGCTGGAGTAATGAACACAGTGCCAAAGAGGACAGTGAGTTGGGGCATATTTAGGAGATCTCCACATTATCTAATCACTAGGAAATACATCATTTATTTATTTTTTTATATTAAAAGAAATCATTCTAAACCTTATATAGGATACATTGATACTTCAAAAGCATCTGAAGGAATTTGAAACTATGCAAATATATGTCAATTAAATACTTGGATTACAAACAGTAGTGCAAATAATGTAACCCTTGTTGAGCAAAGTGGGAATGAGATAAGCAATAATGAATCCTATGCCTCCTATCACACACATCTCCTTACCATTCTTTGTCATTCTTTACTGAAACACTTCTCCATTTTGGCGGGCTATGCCTGAAAATAAGGTTTCGACCAAGGTTTTAGAGTATGTTTATTAAAATGAAAACTCCATTTTGGCAGGCCACTCCTGAAAATAAGATTTTGACAAAAGTTTTAGAGTATTTGGTGCGCTATTGATTCTTGATTCCGTAAATGATTTATTCAAATGGACTGTGACTAAACAAATGACTAACTATTTTGTCATTTTTTATGTGTGACTAAATAATTTTTTAGTCAACGACCAAATTAGTCATTTATTTACTCATTTATAGCTGAGTTGTAAAAAATTAGTAAAATTTAGTCATTTTTAGTTGTTGTGACTAAAAGTTTTAGTCGCGTAGTCATTTACTTGCCAAAATTCTACTAGTGTCACTCTTGAGTCTTCTGAGTTAACTCTCCAATCAAATTGAGTTAACTCTCCTTCTTCTTCACCCCTCATCCATTCTTCTAACCTATAAATACCCCCCTCCCTCAAGAACAAAGGGAGGCGATTTCATTTGTGCACATAGTTCTTATAAGTTATTGCTCTCCAAAGCAAGTATTCTAATGCTCATACATGACATAGGAACCTTTTTTCTTTTATTCATTATAGATTTCATACAAGATCATTTCATGTTGATGCAGAGGCTCCAGATGGATGGATGACTCTTCAATAGGTCTTTCAAATTAGGAAACATGGAGGGAATTTTACTTCTCCAAAAACTAGACTTTTGAGGCCTTCAAGTCCTAAGCCAAGGGCCCACTATAGGATATGTCACAAGATGGGTTGTTTTCTAGAGGGTAGTCATGTCAAGTGTTTCAAGACAACATATACAACCTTTCCAAACCAATGGTTAGAGTCTTGCTCACAGAGAAAGGGTACTTGCTTCATAAAGCTCCTATATTCCTAGTAGCCCTGTTTTAGGGAATAGTGGAAAATAAATTTTTACAGAAGCCTTCTTTTCACAAATCATGACTAGTTTAGGATACCCTTTTGGGAGACTCACAACATATGCAAAATGAATATGGTGTCCTTTGGAACATGTGTCTTAAAATCAGACTAGTAATGCTGATAGAGCCCCATTTAGCCCTATTTTTCAAAGAGACCACCCTCAAACAACTTCACAGAACAATCAAAATAATTGGAACATGTTTGTTACATGGAAAAACAAGAGTTGCAATAGGTTTGGGGGTTCTCCACTCTAATTGTATGGGTTTTTGCTACTGTTGTTCCTCAACAGAGACCTAACACATGGTTTTGTTAGGTTTTGACTTGACAAACTCAGTCAAAACTTGTTCCCTGCCTTGAAGACTTTTACAACCTACAAGAACATCTGGAAACAAGTCCATTCCACTAATTCTATGGAGAGAGGATCAGTGGAATGGCAGAAATGCTCATCGTTTTCTTCAAAAACCCTAGATCAAGGTTTAAGACCTGTTCTCAGAAATTTGACTCTAACTTCCTTAAAACACAATGATAAATACTCAAACTAAATGCAAATGAAACTTAATTCAACACTCTATCATTCCATCATACTATGCACTCATGACTGTACCATATAGATGAAATATTCTATGAAAATAGTGGGAAAAATGCAAGAAAATGATAGGAAATTGATTTTATTCTTCACTTTCTCTTTCAAAACTTCTTCTTCATGCCCTGCATGATGAGTGAGAGGCATTTATACACGTTTATATCATTCTCAAGTAGTTTGGGGTCAAATGGAAACTAAAAACTAACTCTTCAACCTCCAAACTGATCATTTGTCATCTGTATACTAATGTATTGTTATCTTATTTCATATGATTGGATTAAGCGATACTTAAAACCTTGGTCTTGGTCACAAGGAGACCTTATTACATTTCAAATCAACCAAAACATAGAAAGAAACAGACTCTTGATAGGCCTCTTGGACGAGATGAGGTCTTCAAGAGATACCCCATGTTGTTTGATATCATTCTTAGACTTCCAGGTGGCAGCTTCAGTAGGTAGGTCTTTCCATTTGATGAGGTACTCTTTATAGGTCTTCCACCTAGTCTTCTTCACCTCCTTTGTATCTAGGATACACTCAAGCTTCATGGGTTGGCTAGGTGGCAACTCCTTCACCCAATCATCATCCTCTTCTATTGTGACACCTACATCAAAATTAGCTTTCACAGAGCCTTTGTATGGGTACAAATCAGATACATTGAAAATAGGAGAGATGGCTACCCCAGGGGGTAACTCAATCTCATAAGCATTCTACCCAAATTTATAGACCACCCTGCAAGGTCCTATCTTCTTCATCATGAGTTTAGTATATCTACCTTTAAGAAACCTTTGTTTCTTCAGATGTGCTAATACCAAGTCACCGACCTTGAATTGAAGGTCTCTCTTCTTCAAATCGTCTTTCTCTTTGTACTTGTCTACACTTTTTTGAAGAGTTTATCTTACTTGTTGATGTATGTCCTTGATTGCAAAAACAAAGTCTTCCCCTTGAGCACTTCTCCTATCAATCCCTTGCAGATCTATCAATTCATACACACCTCTAGGATGCATTCCATAAACCACCTCACAAGGACTCTTTCCAATACTCCTATTCATGGAGTCATTATATGCAAACTCTTCCTGGGGTAAAATCAAATCCCAAGCCTATCCATGTTCCTTTGTTAGACACCTCGAGAGGTTTCCCAATGACCTATTTACCACTTTAGTTTGCCCATCCATTTGGGGATGGTATGCAGATCTATATGACACCTTTGTGCCTAGTTTCTTCCACAAGGTCCTCTAAAAATGACCTATGAACTTGGAATCCCTATCAGAGACAATATTCAAAGGAAAACCATGTATTCTCACTATCTCCTTAAAGAACAAGCCTACAATATGAGATGCATCATTGGTGGTTTTGCAAGGAAGAAAGTGTGCCATCTTACTAAATCGGTCAACAACCACAAAAACACTGTCAAAACCCCTTTGTGTTCTAGGCATCCCTAACATAAAATCCATACACTCTCCCAAGGCCTATTGGGAATGGGATGTGGTTGATAAAGCCCTGCATTGGATGAAGTTTCTTTGGCTCTTTGACATATAGTGCACCCCTCAACATATCTCCTTACATCCATTTACATTTTTGGCCAATAGTAGAATCTCCTAACCTGATCCAAAGTCTTGTCAAGTCCAAAATGACCTCCAAGACTCCCACTATGCTTATCCTTTATAATATTATCTCTGATTGAGCATTTAAGCACACATAACTGACTCCCCTTGAAAAGTAAACCACTCTGAAGTAAAAAATTAGAGTATTCACTGTGGAAAGTGTTCAAAAACTGATTGCAAACCTTGTAAATCTGCTTGAAGTCTACATCATCATGGTACATGTCTTTGAGTGCATCTATCCCCATGCTTTCAAGTTGTATTTCCTACACCACAAGTGCCCTCCTACTAAGTGCATCTACCACCTTATTGGCTTGGCCTTTCTTATGTTTTATTATGAAGGTATATGCTTGTAGAAACTTAACCCACTTCATGTGTCTATGATTGAGTTTATCCTACCCATTCAAGAAACTTAGAGCATGATTTTTAGTAAAAAAAACAAATTCCTTGGGTAATAAGTATTGCCTCCATTTCTTAAGTGCTTGAACCATAGTATATAATTCCAAATAATATGATGAATGCTTCCTCTTTGCTTCATTGAGCCTTTCACTAAAAAATGCAACTGGTCTACCTTCTTGGCTTAAAACAACCCCTATCGCTTGGTTGCCAGCATCACACTCAATGGTAAAAACATTATCAAAATTAGGGAGCACAAGTATAGGTTGCTGGCCTACTCTTTTCTTCAAATATTCAAACCCTTTATCAGCTTCATTAGTCAAAGAAAACTTACCCTTATTACCTCCTTTGATGGTGTCAAGGATTGGTGCACATATGTGGCTGAAGTTCTTTATGAATTTCCTAAAAAAGATTGCAAGTCCATGGAACCTCCTCACATCTCCCATTGATCTTGGGGTTGGCCAACTGAGAATGGCATCCACCTTTGAAGGATCCATCTTCAAACTTCCCCTGGAAATGACAAAACCAAGGTACACCGACTCTTCTTTCATGAAATCACACTTTTCCAAGTTTATCATCAATTTCTCCTCATGTAGCCTCCTTAGGACCATGTCAAGGTGCCTTAAATGTTCTTCTTTGGACCTGCTAAAAACAAGAATGTCATCTAGATAAACCACAACAAACTTTCCAATGAAAGGTTTCAATACCTCATTCATTAGGTGCATGAAAGTACTAGGTGCATTGGATAACCTAAAGGGCATCACCAACCATTCATAGAGGCCCTCATTGGTCTTAAAAGTTGTCTTCCATTCATCTCCCTCTCTAATCCTTATCTGATGGTAACCACTTTTCAAATCAATCTTTGAGAAATAACATGCTCCTCCCAAACAATCTATGAGATCTTCTATCCTAGGCATATGGAATCTATACCTGATTGTTATCCTATTGATGGCTCTAGAATCAGTGTAAAGCCTCCATTTTCCATCCTGCTTGGGTGCTAGGATAGTAGGTATAGTATATGGGCTCAAACTCTTCCTCACTAGGCCTTTGTTTAACAATTCTTGCACTTGTTTTGCAATCTCCTCATTTTGGGCTAGTGTCATCTTGTAGGCATCCTTATTGGGTAATGTGGCTCTTGGAATTACATCTATGTGGTGACTTATATCTCTAATTGGAGGTAGGGAGCTAGGTAATTCTTCTACAACAATGCCCCTATATTTCTCTAGCAAGCTTTGAACTTCACTAGGTATGGCTTCTCCTTTGGTTTTGGGTAAATCTGATCTGTCTTTTGGCTTCACAATCAAAGAAAATCCTAGGCCCCCTTCTTCTTTCAAGGTCTACAAAAACTCCTTTTCTCCTACCACCATGACACTAGAACCCACTTGTTTATCTATGCCTTCATCCGATAAAGGATTTAAGGTAAAAGACTCACCATTCTTTGTGATAGTATAGGTGTTTTTCTGCCAATCATGTTGTGAATTGAGATCATACTACCATGGACGTCCTAGAAGTAGATGGCAAGCATCCATGGGGGTCACATCACATAGGACTCTATCCCTATACCCCCCAATTTGAAATTCTACCCAAGTTTGCTCATTTACAAGCACTTGCTGACCCTTATTCAACCAAGACACCTTATAAGGGTTAGAATGAGGGATTCTCTTCAATCCTAACTTCTCAACCATTTCTAATGACACCAAGTTATCTATGGATCCTGAATCAACTATGACTTTACATACCTTTCCACCAGATTTATAAGAAGTTCTGAAAAGTGGCTTCCTTTGTGGTGGCTCCTTGGTACTTGGCACCTTCAAGAGAGTTCTCATCATTAGGCTCTCTCCATACTTTGGATATGCAGGCTTAGGTGGTGTGTTGAAACTTTGACAATCCTCTTCTCGTACTAGCTAACTTCTTTCTCCTCCATGAGAACTAGAGCCTTGTTTCTCTAGGCATTTGAAGGCTGGGTGTCCTAGTTGGTTGCAATTATAGCATCTTCCTATGAAGGTGTTAGAACCTCTTCCTAGGCCACCAAATTTTCCTCTCCCATTTGGTCTCCTTACTCTACTACTTGAGTCTCCACTTTGCTCATTGTGGTTAGACTCCTCTTGCTATTTTTGGGACTGATTTTTGCCACCAAAACTACCTCTTCCTCTAAAATTTCTACCTCTACCCCTTCCTTGCTGCTCCTGCCTTCTCTTCAACTTCTCCTCTATTTTACATGCCACTTGGAAGCACTCCTCCACTGTCTTAGGGGTCACTAGGCTCATCTCATCTTGGATTGTAAACCTTAGGCCATTCAAATACCTGGCCACTCTCTCCTTTTCATTCTCCACATGGCCACACCTCATACTAAGTTTGTGAAACTCCTTAGTATAGGTTGCCACGTCCATGTCCTTTTGCTTCAAGTTATGCAGCCTCCTCAACACTTGCACCTCATGATCTGCAGGAAGAAATTATGTCTTCAATTTGCTTACCATTCTTTCCCATGAAGTCACCATGTTTTTACCCTCTTTCACTCTCTCTCCTTGGTAGTAATTGCACCAAGTCAAAGTAGCCCCATTCAATTTGGTCTTGGAAAACTTAACCTTTTTTTTATCTGCCATATCCTTGTATTCAAAATAGTTGTTCAAGGCATCCACCCACTCTAGTAATGCCTCAGCATTCATTTTTCCCCCATACATTGGTATGTCTATCTTCACATCAGTGGCTTCTGCTTTTATGGTTTTCAAGGCTCTAATGAACCTTCTCTCTTCAGGATGGTCTTCCTCTCCATCCTCTTCCTCCTCTATTGAGGTAATCTCTTCCTTAGTGTCATTCTCTTCTTCTCTAAGGCCTCTACCTTCTCTCTCAAGGCCTTCAACTCCCTTGCAACTGCAAACCCACCTTTTGGAGGCATTGTCACACACCTCACTCATAATTTCTCTTCACAACTTTCCCAATTAGACCTTTCTCTGATACCACTCTAATGTAGAGGCTCTATATGGATGGATGACTCTTCAATAGGTCTTTCAAATCAGGAAACATGGAGGGAGTTTTACTTCTCCAAAAACCAGACTTTTGAGGCCTTCAAATCCTAAGCCAAGGGCCCCCTATATGATATGTCACAAGATTGTTTGTTTTCTAGAGGGAAGTCATGTCAAGTGTTTCAAGACAACATATACAACCTTCCCAAACCAATGGTTAGAGTCTTTCTCACAGAGAAAGGGTACTTGCTTCATAAAGCTCCTATATTCCTAGTAGCCCTGTCTTAGGGAACAATGGCAAATAACTTTTTACAAAGGCCTTCTTTTCCCAAATCATGACTAGTTTAGGATACCCATTTGAGAGACTCACAACATATATCAAAATGAATATGGTGTCCTTTGGAACATGTGGCTTAAAATTGGACTGGTAATGCTAACAGAGCCCCAATTAGCCCTATTTTTCAAAGAGACCACCCCCAAACAACTTCATAGAATAGAGAAAATCATTGGAACATGTTTGTTACATGGAAAAATAAGAGTTTCAATAGGTTTGGGGGTTCTCCACTCTAATTGTATGGGTTTTTGCTACTGTTGTTCCTCAACAGAGACCTAACACATGGTTTTGTTAGGTTTCGACTTGACAAACTCAGTCAAAACTTGTTCCCTGACTTGAAGACTTTTATAACCTACAAGAACATCTGGAAACAAGTCCATTCCACTGATTCTATGGAGAGAGGATTAGTGGAATGGCAAAAATGCTCATTGTTTTCTTCAAAAACCCTAGATCAGGGTTTAAGACCCGTTCTCAAAAATTTGACTCTAACTTCCTTAAAACATAATGATAAAACTTAATTCAACACTCTATCATTCCATCATACTATGCAATCATGATTGTACCATACAGATGAAATATTCTGTGAAAATAGTGGGAAAATGCAAGAAAATGATAGGAAACTGATTTTATTCTTCACTTTCTCTTTCAAAACTTCTTATTCATGCCCTGCATAATGAGTGAGAGGCATTTATACATGTTTACATCATTCTCAAGTAGTTTGGGGTTGATTGACAACTGAAAACTAAATCTACAACCTCCAAACTGATCATTTGTCACCTGTATACTAATGTATTGTTATCTTATTTCATATGATTGGATTAAGCGATAATTAAATCCTTGGTCTTGGTCACAAGGAGATCTTATTACATTTCAAATCAACAAAAACATAACAAGAAAAAGACTCTTGATAGTCCTCTTGGACCTATAGGTGCCCCTGCACCACATGTCCATACGCTACTGACATCACAAGCCATAGTGCTCATCAAGCTCTCATTGAACTCTTTTCAAAAGCTTTAAAGCTTCTTTTGCTTCCATTTTCTCCTTGTTTCCAAGAGGATCACCCTGCTGTTGCAAGAGGATTTGAGGTTGTCACTTAAGGATATCTGAGGGTAGTGGAGGCTCACGTGTCTTCTCTTATTCTAGGTTCCTTCATGCATTTTTTCCATTTGTAGTAATTAGACAATCAAAATTACACTTGAAATCAATAATCATATTGCTTTTTTTCCTTGATAGAATAGATAGATCTTGCATTCTTAGAGTAACTTTCTTTCCAAGTTCATAGATCAAATTCATTTAAAAGCAATTCCCCTTTTCGTAGATTAGTTTGTTCCAAATATTTAGAAAACCCCAAAAACATAGTTCAATTGCATTACGTAAATTCATCATAGATTGCATCCGTTTTCTAATTCCTAGAATAGAAAAAAGCACTTTCAATTCCATAAACACAAAAAAGCACAAAAATATGTTTTTGCACTCATATAGGCTTGCATGCAAATAAAACCCAAAAAGAACAAAAACATTAGCAACATAGAGGGTTCACAAACCCTTGGTCCCAACACAAGGTCAACTATAGTAAAACAATGGTCAAAACCCTTTATTTCATCACAAGGTCCAACAAAGTCAACATAAAGTCAAACCTTAGGTCAAACAAACCCTAAGTCAAAACCCTAGGTCAAATCAAGGTTAGATCAAACTACCTCTCTCTTGTCTCAGCTCACAAATGTGCCCTAGACTTAGAGGTGAGTGGGTGAGGGTAATCCTCGATGAGATTCACCCTAGGCAATAGAAAGATCCATTAATTATACAACAACAACAACAACAACAATTTAGACAACTCTTGATACAACAAGCAGTCATACAATAGAACAAATGATAGAAAGACATCAATGAGAACAATAGTCATCCCACGCAATGGTGGAATATCAGGAATCCAAACAAGAGAACAGTGACTAGTGACTCTTTAACTCATATAGTTATTGTATACACCTAAAAATGGCTTGAGTCGAATTAAATAAATATTTTAATATTTATTTTATTCTCATTCTTCTATCAATAAATAAATATTCTAATTTATTTATCTAATTCACATTCATCCAGATCTTCCAAATAATTAAATAAAAAACAATTTATTTAATTAAGTCATCCAAATTCCTCTAAATCACCCCTAATTAAATAATCCTAAATTATTTAATTGATCACAAATTCCTCTATTCCAAAGTCTTAAATTCTATAATTCCACATCATCTCATCCACCACACCTTCCACCTCACCATGTTGCACAGATAATTAAATATTTTAATATTTAATTAGCTAATTATCCTCACCCACATGTGTCCTATTTTTTCTCAATCACCTTTATGCTCAAAGACAATTGTCTTTCTAATTCTAGTTCATCTCTCACATTCTCACAAGTCAAGAGTCCTTCCACAATCTACTCATAGTCTTCCACTTCTAACTCACATGTCTTTGTGAGCACAGTGACATGTGGCTCATGGATCTGCATATTCCTCTACCTTGTAAACATAGTGGGAACATTTCCCATGATTATCTCCCTCAAATCCATCTCAAGCTCTAGTAATCTTACTCTGCAAAAATCCTACCAACATGCCTTTGGTAAAGTTTCCTCATTGCACTTGCATAATCCCATTATCATCACAATCATCCAACAATGTCTTCATATCTCCATTATCCATCATCATAGAGTTGCATTGTTAGTTTAATACCCATTGCACAATCCAATCATAGCCATTCTCCTATTGTCATCTTCAACAACAAGGAAGTATAATTTATGAGCACTCAAATCATACATAAGATCGATATGAGATAGGCAACAATGGAAGTTATGAGGTGAATAAGTCTACAAAGGTAATATCCTTGTTTATTGTATTTGCATCAATTTCATTGAGTTTGATGCAGAGTCACACAGCAAAAGCTTACAAACAGGGTGAAAAACCCATTAAACCCACCAAATAGCTAATATCCTGACATACAACATGTATGTCTAAAACCTGTCAGCATCATCATGTTTTCTCTGTCGACCGATATCCTCCTACAGACAAACCTTCGATCTTTCGCCTATCAGCAGCATCATCATATTTGGCTTCTATCGACAACATCATGATATTCGGCTTCAGCAGGATATAAAATATCTGGTTCCTCCAAATATCCTGATGACAACCTCATACACCTCTCTTTCAATGCTTACGTCACCCTGATATTTGACCAACTTAAACAAGTAGCATTAGGATGTAACTTATCAGGTTATATTGACACATCCTAATGACGATACTCCACTTTATGCACACGACGAATATTCCACCGAATATTCCTCTGCGATCCACTTAGCACCGATCACCCCGATATCCTACGCCTATGCCAAGCACTTATCATCGGTAGGATAAACTTTTATCGGGTGATATTTGGAATGTCTTGATGATGATGACGTCACATGCACCCAATGTTGATGTCACCCGGATGTAAGACTGACTTACATACTCTGCAGCATGATATGAATTGTTAGGTTATACTCTAATATCTTGATGATGATCTAAACGATCCTCAGCTACCCGATACTTAAACAAAAGATGATCCTCCTCCTTCCTTTAGCAAATGTGACTTTGACTCGCCGTTGACCTATTTACTTGTACCTACACCTGCATGCATGCTCCAGCATACAACTGCGATATGCGGATGATGGATACACATAAAATGATGATCCTGACGATGATATACACAGGAAATATACATCCAACCTATATCATCTTGATGCACCCAAAACATGCATTTTCCCTAAGTTTCAAGACTCGATCTGGATAGCGATATGCACATAGATGCCGATGTGATATACACAGTCTGTAATGTCACATGTAGATGTTGTATATCTGTCAAATGCATAAAAACTCTCAGAACTTCACAACTTCACATAGAAAACATGATGATCGGGCCGGATCATCTCTTGATCAATTCAAACTTAGAAATTTTATCCTCCAAACCCTAGCACATGAGGATGCTAGGATAACTCACATCATTCTACAAACTGATCCCACAAACATGAAATGCATGAACATGAAAACAGAAAAGAAAACTAAACTACTGTACATGACCATTCCACCGATCCAGAGAATCAACCGGTGGAAGGGTTGAATGAATCCATTTGCCTGAAATCAAAAGAGATCAATACACAGATAGCTTGTAAACTAGATAAATGAAAATGATGGGATCTCTTACTTTCAATAACAAAAATGCATACAAGATTCACAGTCTCACTGTATCACAAATGTCCTGCTTCTGCAATGCTAAAAACTTACTAAACTATTAGTACTCCACTGTCTAGACTCCTCTGTGTCTACTCTGTATCTACTCTATCTCTATCTCTCTAAAAACAACTGATCTAGGGCATAAATAGGAATTCCTCTGCAAGTACTACCAACTTGATTCCCAACGGCTGGGAGCTTCCAAGCGGCTGGGAGGAGACAGCTAAGACAGTTGGCATAACAAACTCCTAACTACCTACACATTCTCCTAGGTTGATCTAATACATATGCATTGGTCAAATGGACCTTATTACATCATGAAGTCAAACATACTAAAAATAGACTTATGTCCTGACATGCTAAAATAGACTTATGTCCTGTTTTGTAGGGGTGTTCCTGCACCATACTCCTCAGAAGAAGAAATCTCAAGTCCACTTGAGATGAGAGTATGTAGATCTACACCATGTTTCTAGATCTACTCTTCAGTCATCCACACTGCTTCTGAATTAGGTTTTCCCTACCAAGACACTAAACACTCCAAATATTGTTTGTTCCAGGTCTTCTTGATCACTCATGTGTCCAAAACCTTCTGCAACTATGGTGGATCATGTATTGGAATGTCATTAGCTGCTGTATCCTGTAGGAGTTCATGTTCGTCATATGGATTATGCTTGTATGGGGTTAAATCACATACATTGAATATAGGTGATAAACCAAGATCTGGAGGGAGTTGTATCTCATAAGCATTCTGTCCATGCTTGCTCAAAATCTAACATGGTCCAATCTTCCTCTGCATGAGTTTAGTATATTTGCCCTTAGGAAGTCTTTCCTTCTTCAAATGAACCCATACCAAATCTCCAACGTCAAACTGTACATCCTTCTTCTTTTTATCAGCATATTCTTTATACTTCAAGGTGGTTTGCTGTAGTTGGGTCTTTACTTGATCATGAACCTCTTTTATAGCTTCTACAAAAGCTTCTCCTTCTGCACTAACAGGGTCGTCTGTAGGTAGATCTCTCAATTCCAAAATTCCTCTTGGATGTATACCATACACTATCTGAAAAGGTGATTTCCCTGTACTCCTATTGACAGTATCATTATAGGAAAATTCAGCCTGAGATAGAATATTCTCCCACTTTTCTCCATGCTGTTTTGTCAAACATCTGAGTAAATTCCCTAAGGAATGATTAACTAATTCAGTATGTCCATCCGTTTGAGGATGATATGTAGATGAAAAAGACAAATTTGTTCCAAGTTTCTTCCAAAGAGTTCTCCAGAAGTGACCAATAAACTTCACATCCCTATCTGACACTATGCTCAATGGCAATCCATGGATTCTGACAATTTCCTTGAAAAACAAATCTGCAATGTATGAAGCATCAGCAGTGGTTTTGCATGGCAAGAAATGTGCCATTTTGTTGAATCTGTCCACTACAACAAAAACACTGTCAAATCCTTTCCTTGTCCTTGGTAAACCCACGACAAAATCCATACTTATGCTTTCCCATGGTCTGGAAGGAATGGGTAAAGGCTGATATAAACCTGCATTAGTTGATCTTCCTTTTGCTTTCTGACATATCACACACGTCTCTACAAACTTTCTGACATCTGATTGTAACTTAGGCCAAAAATAATGTCTTCGAACAAGATCAAGAGTCTTATCCAAACCAAAATGACCTACCATAGCTCCACAATGTTTCTTTTTAATGATGTTCAACCTCATAGAACACCGTGGAATACACAACTGTCCACCTTTGAACAACAATCCATCCTGGATCAGAAATTTAGAGAATTCAGCATGATATTTATCTCCAAAAGAAGTACATACCTGATATATCTCTCCAAAATCTTCATCAGCATCATACATGGTCTTCAATGAATCAATGCCAACACTCTCCAACTGAATCTGGTTGACTGTTAGAGCTCTCCTGCTCAAGGCATCTGCTACTTTATTCTTGACTCCTTTCTTATGCTTCAATGTAAAAGTAAAAGCTTGTAAGGTTTCTACCCATTTCATGTGTCTGTGGTTCAGCTTTTCCTGGTTGTTTATGAAACTTAGAGCCTGGTTATCTGTGAATACTATGAATTCTTTTGGCATCAAGTAATGCCTCCATTTCTTGAGTGACTGGACTAAAGTATACA
The DNA here is from genome assembly GCA_027924645.1 of Cunninghamia lanceolata. Taxonomy (NCBI): domain Eukaryota; kingdom Viridiplantae; phylum Streptophyta; class Pinopsida; order Cupressales; family Cupressaceae; genus Cunninghamia; species Cunninghamia lanceolata. The sequence goes on from BSBN01000016.1 coordinate 7,375,283, forward strand.
TTTCCAAATCATATGATGAATACCTCTTGTTAGCATCATTGAGCTTCTCACTGAAAAATGCAATTGGTCTACCTTCTTGGCTGAGTACTGCTCCAATGGCTGTGTGACTGGCATCACATTCCACTTGAAAGATTTTGTTAAAGTATGGAAGTGCAAGGACTGGCTGTTGTGCCACCTTCTTCTTCAATGTTTCAAAAGAATCATGTGCTTCTTGAGTCCAAGCAAATTTGCACTTTTGTCCTCCTTTTATAGCATCAAGCATGGGTGCACAAATATGACTAAACCCTCTTATAAACTTTCTGTAGAAGGTTGCTAATCCATGGAAACTTCTATCATCATTCATAGTCCTTGGAGTTGGCCAAGACAATATGGCACTTACCTTCTCCTTATCCATTTGCAGCTTTCCTTGTGAAATGACAAAACCCAAATATGTGATCTCCTCTTGCATGAACAAACACTTGTCCAAATTTATCATCAGCTGCTCTTCATGTAACCTCTTGAGAACCAAATCTATATGTCTGAGATGTTCTTCCTTTGTGTTGCTGAAAATCAGAATGTCATCTAGATATGCTATGACAAACTTACCCATGAATTCTCTCAAAACCTCATTCATCAACCTCATAAAAGTACTAGGTGCATTAGACAAACCAAAAGGCATAACTTTCCACTCATACAACCCTTCATTAGTTTTGAATGCTGTTTTCCATTCATCTCCTGGCCTAATCCTGATCTGATGATACCCACTCTTCAAATCTATTTTTGTAAAATACTTAGCACCTCCCAAACAGTCAAGTAAATCCTCTATCCTAGGGATTGGAAACCTATACCTAATTGTGATCTTATTAATAGCTCTGGAATCTGTGCAAAGCCTCCAAGTGCCTTCTTTCTTTGGTGCTAGCACAGCTAGTACTGCACAAGGACTTAAACTTTTACCAATCAGACCTGTGCCCAACAATTCCTCAATTTGTTTGGCTACTTCTACATTCTGTTCTGGAGTTAGCTTATAGGCTACCTTGTTTGGAAGTGTCAGTCCTGGAATTAGATCTATGCAATGGCTGATATCCCTTACAGGTGGTAGGGATCTTGGCATTCCATCAGAGATGATACCTTTATACTTATCCAATAGCTCTTGGATAGCTAGGTCTATGAACTTCAGCTTCTTCTTTTCCTGACTTCTTGCTGCTATTCTTTATTCACTGTCATACATGGAATTAGGGCATATGCAACTGCACCTTCTGCAGCTACTTCTTTCATGAACTGTTTCCCTTCCATCAGCATTACCTTCACCTCTTTTCCTTTGGATTTCTCCTCTTTCTATGTCAATGGTAGTAACTCTATCACCTTACCATCCTTGGTGATTGTATAGGTGTTTCTAACACCATCATGGCATGCCTTCAAGTCATACTGCCATGGTCTACCAAACAAAAGATTGCAAGCATCCATCTTGGTAATGTCAAACAACAACCTATCTTTATATGCTCCAATCTGAAATTCTGCCCAAGCTTGTTCTTCTACAACTGTTTGCTGACCTTGGGTAAGCCATGAGACCTTATATGGGGATGGGTGAGGCAATCTCCTAAGCTTAAGCTTTGTCACCATTTCATCAGATACAAAATTTTTAGTAGAATCGGAATCAATTAAAACTTTACATGCCTTACCTCCTGCTTTGCAAATGGTTCTGAAAAGAGACTTTCTTTGAGGGGGTTCTTTGTCAGGTACCTTCATGGTAGTCATTGTTCTTCTCATCATCAGAGATTCTCCACTCTCTAGATATCCATAATTATCAGGAGCATTCACACTCTGAAAAGCATTAGAGCCTGTTGTACTTTGACTATCAGGTTCTTGGATCATATTTGTTCTCCTTTCTCCTGTTGAGCTTGTTGCCTTTTCTAGACATCTACTGGCTATATGGCCTTCTTTGTTACAGTTATAACATCTGATGGATCCTCTACCCTGGGATCTTCCTCTGAAAGGTCTTCTGCCTCTGAAGTTTCCTTGCTGATTGTAACTTTCTCTCTGGTTCTGACTGTTATTTCCCTGGCTATTGTCATCATTGGATTCTCCCTGATATCCATGTCCATGTCCTCTGCCTCTGAAAGGACCCCTTCCACCTCTTTGCTATTTTCCTCTTCCTCTATTATGTTGTTCTTGTCTTCTCTTGAACTTCTCTTCCACTTTCAATGCCAACTGAAAACATTTGAACTGTATCTAGATTATGCAGATTCAAATCTTCCTGAATGTTGAACCTCAATCCATTAAGGTATCTGGCTACCTTTTCTCCCTCACTTTCTTTTACCTTTGTCTTCACACAAAGTTTCATGAATTCCTCTGTATATGAGCTGACATCTAGCTCCTTCTGCTTCAGATTTTGCTTCCTCTTGTGTAATTGGATACTGTAATCCAATGGAACATAGGCTTCCTTTACTAATGCCATCATCTTCCTCCATGTAGTGACTCTACGCTTTCCTTCCTGTACTCTGTCATCTTGGACAAAATTCCACCATGTCAATGTAGCTTCTTTCATCTTTGATTGGGCTATCTTCACTCTCTACTGTTCTGGTATCTCCTCTGTTTCAAAGAAATTGTTCAAGGAGTCTATCCACTCCATCACTGAATCAGGTTCCATCTTTCTTGTAAACACTGGCAAATCCAGTTTCACATCCATGGTTCTCCTCTCCATGGCTTTGAGGGCGTTCAACAATGGCCTCTGGTCTGCAGGAACAACCTCCTCGTTCCACCTAGGGATCTCTTCTTCTTCCCTATCTTCTTCTCTACAGAACCTACTCTGTCCCTCAACTTCTCTAATTCATCCTTCAATTTCTGATTCTGAGCCTTCACGGCCTTACTCTCAACAATCTGCTTCTTTACCAGAACTGCCAACTCAGCATTGGTCATCCTTGCTGGAATCTCTGATGTTCCTTCTTCATCTGACATCTTACTATCTTCTTATCTTTTCCAGAAGATCCTTCCTTTGCTCTGATACCACTATGATGTAGAGTCACACAGCAAAAGGTTACAAATAGGGTGAAAAACCCATTAAACCCACCAAATAGCTAATATCCTGACATACATGTATGTCTAAAACCTGTCAACATCATCATACTTTCTCTGCCGATCGATATCCTCCTGCAGACAAACCTTCGATCTTTTGCCTGTCAGTAGCATCATCATATTTAGCTTCTATCGACAGCATCATGATATTCAGCTTCAGTAGGATATAAAATATCAGGTTCCTCCAAATATCCTGATGACGACAACCTCATACACCTCTCTTTCAATGCTTACGTCACCCCGATATTCGACCAACTTAAACAAGTAGCATCAGGATGTAACTTATCGGGTTATATTGACACATCCTGATGAAGATACTCCACTTTATGCACACAATGAATATTCCACCGAATATTCCTCCACGATCCACTTAGCACCGATCACCCTGATATCCTATGCCTATGCCAAGCACTTATCATCAGCAGGATAAACTTTTATCAGGTGATATTTGGAATGTCCTGATGATGATGACATCACATGCACCCAATGTCAATGTCACCTGAATGTAAGACTTACTTACATACTCTGCAGCATGATATGAATTGTCAGGTTATACTCTATTATCCTGATGATGATCTAAACAATCCTCAACTACCCGATACTCAAACAAAAGATGATCCTCCTCCTTTCTTTAGCAGATGTGACTTTGACTCACCTTTGACCCGTTTACTTGTACCTACGCCTGCATGCATGCTCCAGCATACAACTGCGATATGCAGATGATGGATACACACAAAATGATGATCCTGATGATGATATACACAGGAAATATACATCCAACCTATATCATCCTGATGCACCCAAAACATGCATTTTCCCTAAGTTTCAAGACCTGATCTGGATAGCGATATGCTCATAGATGCCGATGCGATATACACAGTCTGTAATGTCGCATGCAGATGCTGTATATCCATCAAATGCATAAAAACTCTCAGAACTTCACAACTTCACATAGAAAACATGATGATCGGGCTGGATCATCTCCTGATCAATTCAAACTTAGAAATTTTATCCTCCAAACCCTAGCACATGAGAATGCTAGGATAACTCACAGCATGCTACAAACTGATCCCACAAACATGAAATGCATGAACATGAAAACAAAAAAGAAAACTAAACTACTGTACATGACCATTCCACCGATCTAGAGAATCAACCGGTGGAAGGGTTGAATGAATCCATTTGCCCGAAATCAAAAGAGATCAATACATAGATATCTTGTAAACCAGATAAATGAAACTGATGGGATCTCTTACTTTCAATAACAGAAATGCATACAAGATTCACAGTTTCACTGTATCACAAATGTCCTGCTTCTGCAATGCTAAAAACTTACTAAACTATCAGTACTCCACTGTCTAGACTTCTCTGTGTCTACTCTGTATCTACTCTATCTCTATCTCTCTAAAACCAACTAATCTAGGGCATAAATAGGAATTCCTCTACAAGTACTACCAACTCGATACCCAGCGGCTGGGAGGAGACAGCTAAGACAGCTGGCATAACAAACTCCTAACTACCTTCACATTCTCCTAGGTTGATCTAATACATACACATTGGTCAAATGGACCTTATTACATCATGAAGTCAAACATACTAAAAATAGACTTATGTCCTATTTTGTAGGGGTGCTCCTGCACCAGAGTTATTGGATAATAAGTAGTTTAATATTGTTGTTCATATTTCCTCTCACATTTTTGGCACCCACCATGGGGCCTAGCCCCATTTTTAATCTCCATTTGAGCATTTTGTGAAGCTACTATCGTGGCAGGTCATTTCGGTGCATTCACATTCTAGTCCTGCGCATTCATAGATTTCTACTGCACATTCATCTTTTTGTGCATTTAAGCTGTCTTGCAACGCATTCACCACTTGTTGCGTAAACATGTTTCTGCACATTCACCATTTCTTTCTACGTATTTGTCTTTCTGTGCTTGCATTGAGCATTGCTACGCATCTGCTTCTTGTTTCTGCGCATTCACAGTCTGACAGAAAGTTGTATGGCTTTTACAAGGCTTTTTCATACTAATTCTTCTTGTAGGGGTAGGAGTTTGGTTTAGTCATTTAGCTGCATTGTAAATTCATCTAGATTTAATTAGGGGAAGGTAATTTGATATCTTCATGCAAATTTTCACCTAGATCTAATTAGGAGGAAGTAAATTGTATTATTGCATTACAACTCGCACATAGTCCCAACCTAGGTGGATAAAACTAAACAATTATTTTTATTTTTCTATCTTGCACTACAAACTCTCATTTAGCTTAAATAGGGGAAAGTAATTTGTTTGATTCTTCAACAACAATCTTCACATAGATTTGTTTAGGAGGATAAAATTAACCATCTTTTCAAAGTTTTTGCTATGTTGTCAATTTCTTGTGCTTGGTAGAGTAAAACACACTTAGTTTTAACCTTAAGAGGATAAAGAACTAGTGTATTCTATGTTTTAAAATGGTGATAGGACTATGCTCTCCCCTTTTTGGGTGATCAAAATGCCAAACTCATCATTTTATTTGTGTAACCTTTAGGAGAGGCTTGCCCTTGGGATTACATTTCTTCCAAGTGGGACGGCCTCGAGAGGTAACAAGCTAAACCCAAGCCACTTCTAAGCCACTTTAAATAAATTATGTGTGTGACGAAAGTCATAAACAATGGGTGCTATTGTGTTATATTGATGAATGTTTCCTACAGTACCCTTGTGGTGCGTTAAAACCTGTAGAGCCTAACCTCTATAGATTGGGAAGCCTCCTAAACGAACTGAATTGCCACACGTATAACCACTTGAACAGATGTCCAAACTAAAATCCATTTGTTTTAGAAAGCCAAAAGCCCCTATTTGTTGATGCAGGAGGTCGGACCTCTGAAGCCATCCAACGTAATACACTCATTTAGTGTAGAGATAGAAAATCTGACTCTTCAGAGGGATTGTAACTTGGTATGCGTGAGAAGTGTGTGCACTATAAGGGGGAGCTGGTGCTAACAAGTTACTAACTGTTTGCCTTTATGTAAGTGGCTCGAGTAAAATCCAAGTTGGAATTTGATGAATATTGCCCTTGCCATCCTTAGGATTGTACTTGTTTGTTTTTATATTTCATCAAAAATTGTATCAAAAAAAATCATGACAACTTCTTATTTACTGTGTTTTCTGGCAATCATTTGAGTGAAAAATAATACCACAAACTTTAGAACTTAGGAAAAATGTGCAAAACAAGCCAACTTGACAAACTGAGACAAAAAGCAAAATTTCTGTAGTCCTACGCATACACTAAATCTTATTGCGCATACACCAAATCCTGATGCACATTCATTGATGTTGCGCATTCACACGATATTGCTGTGCAAACACACCATATTGCTATGCAAACGCAAAATTGCACATACAAAGAATAGTGTTGCGCATTTAAAACACAGCCCGGCATATACACAGCTGCGCATCCATTAGGTTGAGGTATGCATTTACCATTTCTTCCTGCGCATTTGACGCTGCACATTCACAACAGAGAGCCATTTTGTACATTTTGAGACAAAAGTGAAACCATTTCTGAGTACCCTTTTTTCTCTAGTATACACTTGGAAAATAACTTCAACCTTGCAGACTCACCTTCATACCATTTTCAAACATCACCTTTGCATACCACTATTTTGCTTCCCAAAACATTTAAACCAAACCAAGATTTTCCTTTGGGCGTTATTGAGACTCTGCCAAATTTTAAACAAAATCTAGTTAGTTTTATAACAGGATCAATCATCCTTCACCTCAAAACTATGCTAGTGTAATCTTGATAAAAGAATAGTCTATATCAATAGTGGTGATCAACTATCCCTATTTTGACTACCTTTTAGCTCAAGAGCACATTTCTTTGGACAACATAGATCAATATAAAACCTTAGCAAAATCTTACCATAAACATATCCAACCAAATTCACCTCATATCATTTCATACCAAAAAAACATCAAAACCAAATTCACCAAGTATTTCATCCAACTTCACCCACATCTCAAACTTGCATGGTTCAAACTAGGTCCCAGGTAAAACAAAAGCAGAAAATGGGTTCCATTCACAATAGTGGGCACGATTCTGATGAAGAGGAAATTAACCAAGAGGAAATCCTTAAACACCTCCAAGATCCAAGATTTCAAAAGATAATGGATAGGGTCGTTGCCACAGATCCTCATAAGTATTTTCTTATGCTAGCTCAATAAGGAGCTAAGTTGCCTTTAGATTTTGATGTCTCAAATCTAAGAGAGAATAATTCCTCAAATGAAGCTGAGTCTTCAAAAGATGGCTCCAAAAATTACAAAGATGCCTCCAAAACTAACAAAGATGCTTCTAATTCAGAAAAGGCTAAGGATACACTCAATCCCTTGGACACATTAACAACACAAATCCAAGCCTTACAAAAATAGTTGGTGGACATTGAAAGTGGGACAACCACAAAACACTACTCCCTTGAGCATATATTACCTTATCCATTTGATAAATCTTTTCTCATGATACCTTTTCCCTCAAGGTTTGAGGTTTGAAAATTTGACAAATATAGAGGAAAAGGTGATCCAAGAGATCATATAAGGAAATTTAGTGCCGCATGTCTAGAAGTCGCACACAACGAAACATATCTTATACGACTATTCCCAAGAAGCTTAGGAGGACAAGCTATGGACTGGTTCTCTCGCCTACCTCCCGACATCTGCACTTTTGATGAACTAGTGGATAAATTTGTCACACATTTCTCATACCATATCTAACATGAAATCTCCATGTTGGACCTTTGTGATAACAAGCAAAAAGGGCGAGAATCCTTTGCCTCTTTCCTACAAAGATGGAGACAACTTGCAAGCAAGTGTCCCTACCACATACCAGAGAAGTAAGTGATAGAAATGTTTGTTCATAATCTATCCACGGAATAAGCTATCAAATCTAAATACAATGTCCAACTACTTTTAGTAAGGTCATTGAAATGGGGCTACTCACCGAGAAAGCCTTGATAGCAAAGGGGCAAATTAAACTCTACAAAGACACCCCTAGTTCAAGTAATAACTTAGACAAGCCAAGGTTTTGGACCAAAAACAAAAACATTGTGAACGATGTGTTGTTGATGCTAAACATGTGGTACCAAAACAACCAATCTTTAATCTATCAAATCCACAAAATAACACACCATCAAACAAACCACAAAACAATGAACCACGACCCTCAAACTTTCCTCTTGTCAAAAGTTCACACCACTAGGGGAATCACTCAAATCTGCCCTAAGGAAGCTAATATCAAACAACCTCATAACGCTTCCAATGGTGAGAGATTATGAACCTAAATTTAAACCTTCTTGGTGGAAAGACTCTAACTTTTGCAAATTTCACAGAAGCAAGGGTCATAAAACAAATGAATGTCAAAGACTAAAGAACACCATCCAATGATGACCATTTGGCATTCATGAATCTGCTCCCCAACTATGAGAAGGGAGGTTCTTCCAAGAAAAACAATAATGGTGGTAACAACACCAACTACACTAATGTGTCATATGATTATGTTATTAACCACATCTTTGAAAGTGACTCACATGTAAATGTGATCACTATAAATAAAAAGCCCAATTGTAATGTCACCACTCATGGTGGAAAGATTACTCTCCAAGGGCTCTGTCCAAATCATCCTCCATGTCTAACCAATACAATGTCCTTGACCAACTCCAAAAGACACCTGCACAAATATCCATTTTGGAGCTTTTGCGTCTATCTCCATCTCACAAATCCATCCTCAAAAAATCTCTCTTAGAAACTACCATCCCAACCAATCTAGATGAAGAGCAATTTCAAGCCATGGTAGGTCATCTAGGTACACCCCATTTCTTATCCTTCATAGAAAAAGATGATATGTCTATCACCCAACCGCACAATGTGTCCCTCCATATTGAAGCCTTCATCCATAAACATAAAATAAAATGGGTCCTAATCAATGGAGAGGTAGGTTTAAATATCTACACTTTAAAACTAATCCTTGCATCGGGGTTTTCAGAGAATGTCGTTGATCCCAAGAACAAAATTACAATCAAGGCATATGATGAAGAAGAAAGGACATCAAAAGGAATAGTTGTGTTGTCAATTAGGGTGGGACTGGTAGTGAAAGATGTGATTTGCCAAGTGCTAGACATGGACCTTGCCTATAATATCCTCCTAGGCCAACCTTGGATACACGCGCTGAAGGCAGTTCCATCCACCTACTATCAATGTATCAAGTTTTCTCATAATGGCCAAGAAATCACTATCCAAGGTGACCCTAACCCCTTCCAATATTGTAATTCCATCCAATCCAAGCCCGAAGTTGTAATCCCCACCAACCGTGTAGTTTCTTCCTCTTTAGCCCATGTTAACCCATCCTCATTACCTTCTACATCAAAGGCATATCTAAACTCAAAATCAAGCTCAAAGACAAGGGTGTAGGAGAGTATTCCATTGAACAAACCTTTTGTATCATGCCATTACCTATTTCACCCAAATCCACCCATACACCTCCAAAGGATGTGATCCAAGGGCTACTAGCAAGGAGTGAACCATGTTACCAAGCTCCTATTCCTAAACCTACAGAAGACTCTTCCAACACCATTTCCAATCCACAACCCCTTGAGCCTATTGAAGAATCTCCACCAATGAATCCAAGTAAAGATCCATCATCCTCTCATGTTGATAGCCCTCAAGAGCATGTCAAGCCTATCCAAGATCCTTCCACTTCTATTCAAGTAACCCAAGAGGTATGTCAAGAACATAAACCTAAGCATTGGAAAACATCAAGCCCTAGTCCCAATCAAGATCAAATTCCTTTCATTCCACCCATCCTTAACATTTATCTTTTCCATGATCAAGATATTACCCATGAAGAAGCTATCCAAGAGAAACTTGATCCTATACCTATCCATGAGCACAAAATCCAAATCCAACCCATCCATAACATATATCTTTTCCATGAACAAGATGATATCCCTGATGAAGAACTTTTCCATGAAAACCTTGATCCTATTCATACCCCCACAACCATCCATAAACAAGATACCCAAGGCCTACATAATCCATTTAATAAACATCGTGTTGACCTACTTGAGCATTCACCCTGTTTCATGGCCTTCCTTCAAGAAAAAAGAAAATTCTTCTTCATCTAACCCTACCCATGATCCACAAACATTCATTTCCCTTGATGAGAAACTTGGCTCCCAAGTACACATATATGATCAAACTAATGCCTTGGATCTAAGTGAGCATAATGATAACCAAGATCCTAATGATCCTCCCTCACCCATTATCGACCATGTTGCAAATCCCCCACCATATACCCTTGGTCTTACCACCTTCATCCATGAATGTTCCTCCTTAGGAGAGCAACAACCATTATCTACCACTTCACCTTCCCCATCAAATAATGAGATTGCATCTAGTGTCCTAATCACCCATAATCCCATTATGCACTACATACTCCAAAAAATGAACTATCAAGGTAAAGGCTTAGGTCTTCATGGACAAGGTATTTTGGAGCCTATCCATGTCATAATCCTTCCATGCTCTTATGGCCTTGGTTATACTCCTCAAGAAAAGCAATCTCAAGATGTTGGTACTTCCTCCATGCCTCTTAAATCCACCCCTTGCCATCACAAACCTTATCATATACCCAAGACATATGTTGTCATTCCACCTCCATCATCCTACAAATGTCAAAAGCATGTGACCATACACCTTCCACCATCCACTTTACCTCCACTCCTGCCAACTCCTACTATCCCTCCATCCACTTGTTGGCAAGAGACACTATATGGATTCATGGTTGTTGTCATTGATGGCAACAAAGGTCATCCCACATATCCGCAAGTCATAATGTGTCTCTACCGGGAGTCAGAATAAAGATTGTTGTGGTCCGGTGAACAAGAACAGAGCATGTGGCAAGGTCCGACAGATTGGTCCGGATCTCTCAGAGGAAGTGTCTTGGTGCAGTGCGGATTTGGGGAAGTCAAGAGGACTACCTTGAGTGGTATATTCCAAGGATTTAGCCTCCGGTGATGGACAAGGAAAAAGATATGAATAGTTGAGTACCGGATTCCTGAGAGACAGTGAAAACAGAGGAAGAACTGACTGACAGAGTATCAGACTACTTTCCGGATGTGTTACTATTGATGATAGAGGTTGTGAAGGAATGAATCATGTTTGGCCGACATGATTAATGATATCTACAAGTATATGCCTAATCCGCATTAAGGATTCAGCCGACAGAACAAGAGTTTGTAAGAAACTAAACTGTTCCGGATGCCGACTAGAAAGGTGATAAAATTACTTGTGCGGATATATATAGAGGATGGATTTAGTTGTGAAGGGTGTGATGGTGTGAAGAGATATGCGAATAAGTCCATAACAGAGCAGAAGTAGCAAAAAGGATCCGGTATGTGAAAGATAGCAGAATAAAGAACAGAGGAAAGATGAAGTGCAGCAGATCAGTGTACTGAGCCTAACCGGAACTGAACTCCAGCATATGCAGATGCTTCCAATCAGTTCAAGACTGTGATTCTTATCACTTTGTAGACAGTGTGTCTTCTTGTAGGCAGTGGGCCTCTTGTGAGCAGTGTGCTCGGGCAGTGAGCCCTAATTGGCAAGTGCCATTTTTGTAATCTCCTATTCTTCTAACAGAGAATAATTTTGGGTTAATCACCCCGTGGTTTTCTCCCTTAATAGGGTTTCCACGTCAAAAATACTTTGTTATGTGTTTCTTATTTCATGTTAATGTTTTAGTGTTTGATTCAATGCTGCATCAATTAATAAGAAAGTTCAATAAGGGAAATAATTAGGATAACTGATTCACCCCCCCCTCTCAGTTATCAACAATTGGTATCAGAGCTAAGTTCCTCCTAATAGAGCCTAACAGCTTGAGGAAGATCTGGGAGTTCAAATGGATGCATATGGTTTAAGGGAGCAACTCAAGACTGCTCTTGAGGATCTTGAACAGTCAAACTCTGAAGTCAGTGAATTAAAGGAAAGACTCAAACAGGCTGATGAATTCATGAGAGAATTAAAAGACAAATTAAGTCTCTCTATGAAAAAGAGAAAGGAGCTGCTCCAACAGTTGGCAAGACAAAGTGAAGAAAGCAATACAAATGAAGAATTGACTGAGCAAACCAAGTTATGTGAAAAGTTTCAAAAGAAGTCATTATGTTAAGACATGAAATGGAATCAGGAACTATAAAGTTTACTCAAGAGATTGAAGAAAAAAGAAAGGCTGAAGACAATCTAAGACAATCTCTTAAAGAAAAATCAGAAGAATGCCACCAGATGGACAGGATTATCAGACATCTTGAATCTGATCTTGAAGATGCCAAAGATAATGAAGAAAAACTTGAGAATCAAATTGCCTCTCTCAAAAGAGACCTTCAAACAGCAAATGAATATAAAGAGAAATTCAAGATAAGTTCTGCTCAACTTGAAGTTCTTCTTGGAAGTCAAAAGAGGACATATGACAAGTATGGTTTGGGATATGAGAAAGGAGAAAGCTCTGGATCCGGTCAGAAGAATCTTGGATCAGAAAATCCAAGGAGCAGGCCTAGAAGACCTCCGGTAAGACAGCCAAATGCTCAAAGATATCCATCCTTCAATGGATACTGCCACAGCTGCAACCACTTCGGTCACAAAGCTAATCAGTGCAGAATGAGAATGAATCAGATTAATTCATCCTTCTCCGGACAGTGCTTCAACTGCAAAAGGTATGGACACAAATCCCATGAATGCAGAATTATGCAAGTAAACAAATCATTCAAAGGTAGATGCTTTACATGCAATAGAGTAGGTCATATGGCTAATCAATGCAGATCAAGAGGATATCAGTCAAATATGCAAAGAAATGTTATTTGCCAAATCTGCAATAGGTCCGGTCATAATGCTAAAGTCTGCAGAAATAAGTATCAGGACAAAAGAGGTCCGGTGTATAATCAGAATCAAGACAAGGGTAAACAAAAGATGAATGCGGATGAAGTTAGGAATCAGATGAGAAAGATTTGGGTGAACAAAAGTTCAGAGAATGTAGAGGTTGGATCCGCACCAGACTCTGGTGCTGATATTTCTTCCAGAAACTAAAAAGTGAGCTCAGGCTCAGGGGGAGACTCAAAGAAAATCCTGTTCCCCCAGCCAAACAAGTGGTGCCGAATGTGGCACAAGATGCGGATTAAAGGGTTTGCAGATATGAGTCTTGAGATGCTTCAGTCAAGTTTTCAGAGGTCCGCATGGAGTCATGAAGAAGCTGTGATCGATCAAATAAGACATGTTCAGGGAGATGCTCCGGTATGATAAAGGATTACAAAAAGGTCCGGAGAGATCCGGAAGTGCACTATCTTGTTCTGCGGATTGGACAGAGTGTTTGGGATGTTCTTGTAATATGTTACCTCGATTTATTCATGATTGAAAGATTCGGATGATATCCACAGATCAGGACTAATCCGGGATATTCCAAGCTATCCAGACAAGGCAAACCGGAATGATGTAGGTGAAGCATTTATTGTAGACAGATATTAGGGTTCGCGGAGCAATTTAAGGGATTTCTCAAAAGTCATTTGCTCATTCTGCACTCAAGAAGAAGCGAAAAGTGGAGCTCTGCAACAAGGTTCATCAAGCACACCAAGGATCTCCTGCCGAAGTTATTGCATAAAGAAATCAATCCAACCACTCCGTGCAAACCGAAGGCGCATAAGGTATTCTCCGTTTTTCATTATCTCACTACAAATCTTTGAAGAATGGCTACTCCAAATATAGTTAAGATCTCTGATAGACCTCGCCCCACATTCAAGAAACATCCTTACAAATCATTGGAGGTAGATCCACTAGGAGCCTTCTCTAGTGTTCCTCACGGAGTTTTACATACTGAAGACATTAGGGTTTACATACATGCAAGCATTGAGGAATTTGGGGAACTCAAATTAAGAGACCTCTATCACAAGCAACTGATAGACAATGCCTTTGAGCTTAAACCAGAGTATAAGGATATCCAGAAGAAACAATTTGAGCAATTTATTCATTTCCCCTGCTTTGAAGAAGACGAATGGGTCCGGTATGTACTGAGCAGGATGCATGACAACTTTCTATGGCTGGATAGACCCTGCAAGATCACAAAAGAGGCAATTAGAGCAGTAACTGGTCTATACTCTTCCGGAGGGATACCTATCCTCAAATCTGTCAAGAACAACATTGTAACTGAGGCCACCGGATCAAAATTTGATAAGAGGGCAATGACCATTGAAGATATTTCGGATCCGGATATCAAATATGCATCCATGATAATAGGATACAAGATCTATCACTCCAGCAGGGAGAATTCTGTATCCGGAACTGTAGTATACACTGCCTATGAAATGCTAAGAAAGAATGCAGAATATGATCTCTGCGAACTACTGCTAAGCCAATTAATGGAAAATATACAGAAAATCAAGAAGGATAAGAAGAATTCCTTTAAGTATGGTACTCTTATTGTATGTCTATTCTTCTACTTCATGAATGAGCTACCCGGATCAAGTGGATGGGTATGGCAAATTGACAAACCTGTTGCAGTCCAGATAAGAGACTATTTGCATGGACTTGGGGATGCAAAAGCGAGAAATACAGCTCTATGGGGATACTTCAAAAACTTTCAGAGCATGATGCAAGCAAGAGAGAGAATTCCCCAGTCTCTTGTTGAAAAATACAAGGACTCAGTGTGCTTTATGGTTGACACTGATCAGTGCCTAATGGAGGCAGTGGAGCCAAGGACTGTCTGGATCATGCCCATGGGGTATGAAGTGGATGAACAGATAGTGGAGCTGCATGTTCAACACATGCTAAGTCAGCCCAAAGATCCTAAGGCAGAAAGGTTTGGAACCTTTGAGGAGCTGAGTGTAAAAATACATGTAGAACTCAGGGAACCTGAGATTAAAAGAAAGGTGAGAAAAGAAGTAGAGCACATTGCTCAAGGCCTAGGCATCTCAAAAGAGGCACTTGATGCCAGCCGGGAAAAGAGGAGGAAGGCTGAGGAAGAAGAGAAAAGTAAAGAAAGTGCTCCGGTTGAAGCTCCCACCCGGACCAGATCATCAAAGAGATCTGCACCTCCCTCAACCAAAAGTTCAAAACCGGAAGTCCAGGCATCCGGTAAGAGATCCAAGACAAAAGCCACAAGGGCTTATGGAAGCCAAAAGGATGAAGAGGAAACATAGTCAGATGAGGGAGTAAAAGAAATAAAGAAACAGAAGAAGAAAGGATCCGGTAAACCCTCCACAGGCCAAGACAAGGATGAAATGGCGGAAGCATCTGTTGAAAAGCCCACTCTATCTCTAGAGAGCGTAATCAAGTCGGTCACGGTGGATGGAAACCTTCAACCAATGACTGAATCTTATGATGACTTCAGTGAGGCCGACCAAAAGACTCTGCAGGAAGCCACAGTCAAATATCTTAACATATATAATAAGGCTTTCATTGAGATCATATCTCTTATTCCTAAAAGCCTAGAAAAGGAATTGGAAGTAAGAAAGAATAATGCTCATGCTAAAGATCTTGAGATCCGGGAGCAGATAGCTATTCAGCTATATCCTCAAATTGATCCCAAGACAATGAACATTATCTTCAAGGACTGCAAAGATGAGTTCAGAAGTAAAGCCAGGATGAATCAACTCATGCTTGGTGAGACTGACAGAGTGGCCCAAGAGACAGAAGAGATCCTCCGGAAGGCCTTCAAAAGGTTCAATCTTCCTATTGTAGAGGACTTAGGTACAGAAACAGCTGAGGACTTGGGACCCTCTGCTCCAGAAGAAGTGGCCTATGAACAAGCTAGCATCTCTCCTCCGGTTTCCCCTACAGTCTCCGGATCCAAAGAAGAAGAGCAATTACAGGAGAAGGAAGCAGTGGTGAAAGACAAAGAGGTTGACAGTTCCAAGACTGCAGAAGAAAAGAAACATCTGTCTCCGGCAAGAGACACTGCACAAACTGTTCAACAATTTTTGAGCAAAGAAACTTTAGAGATTGATGAACTGGAGCTTCTAAAAGGCCCATTCGACTTTGACTCTCTCTCTCCGGTACAAACAATGAAGATAGCTTCATTTGCAAATGCCAAGGCAAATGAAAAGCTCCTGAAGTCTCATATGGAAGACTGTGAGTTGATAGAGGCTGCTTCCGGAGTACTTGTAAAGATTATGCCATCAATCCAAATAGATCCGACAGCCTCCTCTTCCGGTAATCTAAAAACCTTAGTCAGCAGTGTTGATACACATTTTGATTCTCTAGAAAAATCAGCTGAAGAAAAGGTCCGGAAGGAATTTTTGGATAAAAGATTTTCAGAAATATTAGAATTAATCTCTAAAGATAGGAAGATTGTGAGCATTGGAATAAAGAGCTTAGAGAATGCTCTTAAGGATGGCGGTGACATCTACAAATTTTGCATATCCTGGCCAAAGGCAACAGCAGCAATTGATAAGAAAATAAAAGAGGAACAGGATAAGCTACAAAGCTTATCTCAAAGTTTTGATCCTCTCTCTTCCTCCATAATAAATCAAGAATGTCAGACTATTGCAGTCTTGAATGAAATAAAGAATCTTGAGAAGGAAAGGAAGAATATCACTAACCGGATGGGAGAACTTAGAAGGATTATAATCCCTAAGTTGGAAACTATGCATGAGGCCATCAGTGATGCTCAGACCACCGCCCAAACAAAAGATCCGACAGATCTCAAGCGGGCAGAAGCTTTTGCATTTTTGCTGAGTGGTCACATTTCAATTTTGGATAGAATGAAGCAAAGTTGGGCTACAGAAATGATACAATTGCAGACATCCTTTGCAGACATTCTTCAGTATATGTGAGTATGTAAATATGCAGCTATGTATAGAAAATTTTTGAAAATTTTGGTGTGCGGACCCCACCCTTTGCCATTGATGTCAAAGGGGGAGTGAGGAGCAGTGAAAAATGAGGAATCCAACTAAGGGGGAGTTCCGGAAATTGTATATAAAGACAGAGCATCAGCAAAGGGGGAGCATAGTGAAAACACTTAGTCATTTTTCACTAAGTGTTGCCATCAATGCCAAAGGGGGAGATTGTTGGCAAGAGACACTATATGGATTCATGGTTGTTGTCATTGATGGCAAAAAAGGTCATCCCACATATCCGCAAGTCATAATGTGTCTCTACCGGAAGTCAGAATAAAGATTGTTGTGGTCCGGTGAACAAGAACAGAGCATGTGGCAAGGTCCGACAGATTGGTCCGGATCTCTCAGAGGAAGTGTCTTGGTGCAGTGCGGATTTGGGGAAGTCAAGAGGACTACCTTGAGTGGTATATTCCAAGGATTTAGCCTCCGGTGATGGACAAGGAAAAAGATATGAATAGTTGAGTACCGGATTCCTGAGAGACAGTGAAAACAGAGGAAGAACTAACTGACAGAGTATTAGACTACTTTCCGGATGTGTTACTATTGATGATAGAGGTTGTGAAGGCATGAATCATGTTTGGCCGACATGATTAATGATATCTACAAGTATATGCCTGATCCGCATTAAGGATTCAGCCGACAGAACAAGAGTTTGTAAGAAACTAAACTGTTCCGGATGCCGACTAGAAAGGTGATAAAATTACTTGTGCGGATATATATAGAGGATGGATTTAGTTGTGAAGGGTGTGATGGTGTGAAGAGATATGCGAATAAGTCCAGAACAGAGCAGAAGTAGCAAAAAGGATCCGGTATGTGAAAGATAGCATAATAAAGAACAGAGGAAAGATGAAGTGCAGCAGATCAGTGTACTGAGCCTAACCGGAACTGAACTCCAGCATATGCAGATGCTTCCAATCAGTTCAAGACTGTGATTCTTATCACTTTGTAGACAGTGTGTCTTCTTGTAGGCAGTGGGCCTCTTGTGAGCAGTGTGCTCGGGTAGTGAGCCCTAATTGGCAAGTGCAATTTTTGTAATCTCCTATTCTTCTAACAGAGAATAATTTTGGGTTAATCACCCCGTGGTTTTCTCCCTTAACAGGGTTTCCACGTCAAAAATACTGTGTTATGTGTTTCTTATTTCATGTTAATGTTTTAGTGTTTGATTCAATGCTGCATCAATTAATAAGAAAGTTTAATAAGGGAAATAATTAGGATAACTGATTCACCCCCCCCCTCTCAGTTATCAACACCACTTTGCTTCCACTTCTAAGAATGCCTAGTTATCCATTTATCCATAAATCCCCTCAAAATCCTAATCATGACTAATGAATGCATATATTGTTTAAACATGAAGCTTCCACTCATTCCACCAACCCCAAGGGATATAAAAATAAAAATGTGGATACCTCCCACTATAAACAAAAATATCCTAAAAATCCTCATGCTTTAAAGCAAAGTACATCCAAAAATCTATCTGGGCCCATACTTTCAAAAGAAAAGGCTAAAACTAAAGTAGTTTGTCTTCCTAAGCAAAACTCAAGCAAGCCAAATGAAGCATCCACATCTCAAAAATCCCAACCATCCCCTTCCATCCAAAATTCACATTCCACTCAAAAATTTAAAAAATCCCACAAGCAAAACAAAAATCATAAAAATACTACATCTATGTGGGTACCTAAGTTACTACGTCACCCATCTCCTAAGAAAACATCGTCATTACTTCCCATTGCCTAGAAATTTGAACTTCAAAATTTTCAAACTTTTAGTGCATTCCCTTATATGCCCTTGAGCCTGTCAAATCATGAAAACAATTGAATCTGAAAATCTATTCAAGTTGTTGTGAAATCCTTTTGAGGGTCTGTCGCAAACTTCATTCTAGCCAATATGTCCAATTTATTATGCCCGAATAACTCACCATTTGAGAGATTTTAAACCTTTGATTTTTTTGCTGAAAATTCACAAATAAGGTCAAATTTCAATTTTCTGGTTGCTAGAGCTAAAACAAGTTTTGGGTTTTTCCCCTGAAGGTCTATTCATCCTACAGTCCAAATTTTACGGAAAACGGAGTCATTGTGTGGAAGTTATGAAGGTTTTGTCTTTATGACTGAGGCATTGTTTCAAAAAAATGAATAAAGGCATTATTGGAGTGTTGTTTCACGTCATCAGATTGGTTTCAAATAATATGTCAGGGCGTAAATTATTTCCCTTTCATTGGAAAGTTAATTTTTGGTTGGAGAACTTTTCATAACGGCCATACACTTTCATTTGGAGAGTTAAAAGATGTGAATATTGCGTAAAGTCCAAGTGACTTTATTAAATCCATTCTGCTTGAGAAGTTAAACTTTGGTCGTGATATTATGGGGTTAATATTTTCCAAGGCCCAAAAGTTTTAAAGTGCCATGAAGTTATATTTTTCAAAGTTGAAAAAGTGGCCAAATGTATTCATTTTGGGAAATGAAATTTTTCATGGCGGTGGCTTTATAAAGTCTCATGGTTTTAAAGATAAATAAATTTTGTTGCCATGGATTTAATATTGGAGGATTTTAAACTTTATGAAAGACTTTACCTAAGGGGGCCCAGCTCTTCATGATCAAGCACTTCATGAGTTTTGAAACCTCTAATATCTCTGACTCCATGTAGTTGGGTGTTTTGTGAGTTCCCTAACTCCCAAAAGACGTGAATTCAAGGTTCTAAGGTTTACAAAAGGTGTGACTTTGCGACTTCTCCAGTATGCTCCTTTGCCAAAAATTTTAGGGTTTCTTGCTTTCACAGATTGCAAGGGAATGAAAAATAGCTCCATGAATATGTTATGAGAAGTAGATTGCAAACAGATAAGTTCGTTGGAGGTGCTCTTGTGGATATACACCAAATGAATGCATTGGCAAGATATGCGCGGCATGGATTTGTTAAAAAGGATTTAGAAGCATTCGAATAAGATGTGGCTATTGCAAAATCAAGCTTCTCTACCACTAACATCAAAATGAGTTTGATGCTTAAGTGAAATGCTCAAATAGACATGTTTGTGAAGTGTGGAGGCATATCCAAATGAACAAGCTTAATGTCATCTCATGGGATTCAATGATTTCTCAACTTGTTAGAATACATCTATTGAAAAGGTCTCAGAAACTTTCAAACAAATGCAATTAGTCGGTGTAAAACCAAACTCCACATTCATTACTAACACCCTCCAACTGATGCCAAAATGAGAGTTGCAAACAAGTTATGTACATTGATCAAACCACAATGAAATGGTAGACTTTTATCAGATATTATAGTTAAGAATTACTTATCTCCCTACAAGGGTATGAACACAAAGAGGGAGTATGTGAACTATTTGATAGCTGCCTCAGCGAGATGTCATCTCATACAATATAACATAGAATATGCACAAGAGGAAATTATTGAAAAGGCCTTAGAAACATTGAGCAAATGCAATTTCAGTTTGCAACACCACTGGTCATAGTTCTCGACAACTTTTTTTCACCTTCCCATGCCAACATGATTATAGACATCCATCTGAGCATAATTGAAAATGAGTTTTTGTTTGATGTTGTACTTACGAGTGCCTGGTGTGATGATCACGACCATGGAATTAACAAAAGTTTCGATGAAAATGGAACTACTCTAGAGCATCTTTGGGACCTTTCATAGGATACAAGGGAAATTAGATGGGAAGAAGTAAGGCATTCGACACCACATTGAAGTCATTTGGAAATTGCCTTGAATATATTAAAGGCCATTGTGAGATCCATGCATGTGTACCATGTGGATCATGCCTTCTAAATCATGGTTTCGGTCTGACAAAGGAACACATTCATTCTCTTCTTATCTAAAGATAATGATTCCTATTTGAAGCCCTCTTCGTTCACAACAATATGGGTAATGTCAAATGGTAGCCATATATGCACACAGGTTTACTCTCATGTTATTATTGGTGAAGACTTAGTAACTATAGTAGATATCAAATCGAACATTATGTTTCTAAACATAAGAAAGTGGCTTGATTTTAAACATATTGGTTACCTTAGAAAATCTAGAGAAAATCTGTAATTTGCTCTATTGGATAGAACGTGCCAAGTGCCATTTAAGCCCAATAATAGTGGAGTTACAGCCGCAACTTCTAAAATTATGATTATCTTGCCCAAGAAAATAGATAAGAAAGAGACTTTTAGCATTCTTATCAAAAAGGTTTTCAAAACATATTATGAAAAGCTAAAGAAGCAATTATTTGGGATTGGAAAAATCAAATCCAAGAAGTAGTTACTTAGGTGAGGAAGGGAAATATGATGGGCTTTTCTAAATAATGGAAATGGTTGCTAACGGTGGTGGGTGAAGATATAAGAGAGTTTTCTTCATTTGAAAAGGCATCTCTATTTTTTTTAGCAGCTTTGGGAACATGGCAAGGAGAAGGACCAGTTTTATTTCTTTTTCAACATAGTTTGTTGTAATAGGAAGTTGAGTCTGTGAACTCATACTTTGTATTGGAGGAACAAGAGAGTCTTTATAAATCTTTGAATTTATTAATGTTTTCTCTGTTTGCGATGTCTTGTGTGTCCTTGTGATCTTTCTTCAATGTATATTATCTGTTATATCAGATTATGTAGGTGTTTATCTTTGAATCTGTGAATTCGAGTAAACTCAACCATTGAAAAGAAATTTATTATCTATTCTTTTCTTGTTTCTCATCATGGGTGTGGGATAAATGGGCTTTGTATCATTTGTTTGCATTCACTTCATAAATTAGTTTTGCACATCTATTTCATGGTTATGTTTAGATGGTAGTGTGCCTTTACTGCTTTCTAATTAAAAGCACACTCAGTTACCATTCATTGTATATCTGTGGAAGGTAGTTGCGCCTTGTAAAACAAGTAGAGAGCACTTGCAACTATCATTGCAAGTGACTCAACTGTTGGTCAAGTTGTCATCATTGTGGGAAAAGGGAGTATAAATTGAGGTGACAAATCTGTTAACCAACATATTTTTGGCGACTCTACTGGGGAAAAGAATCGAAGTGCTGGTGTCTTCTTTTCTCAAAAATCTAAATGTGCCTCCCCAAGGTTGGAGGCTAGCGGTTCTATGAAGTGGAAAGTATTCAGAAGCATTTGGCTCCAGCAAAGACCTCTGTTGATTTATTTTTTAGATTTACACAATGGCATTGATTTCTTCCCAATTGTGGGCAAATCATTTTGGACCTCTTTCATTGGCACAATATTCACCATTGCTTGAAGGATCAAGAAAGCATTTCCTGAAATTTAGTGGAGAAGACCATCAAGATGCTGAAGATCACATTCTGACATTTACAGTTGCATGCGGCATTTTGGGGGTAAGTGAAGAAAAAATTTTCGTAAGATTGTTTATTGAATCTCTGATTGGGTCTGCAGCAGATTGGTTTTATTATTTAGAAGAAAAGTGTATTATTGATTGGGATTCATTGAAGACTTAGTTCTTCGCAAGATATAAAGGTCCAGTTGATGAAGCCACTTTGTTGTGTCAATTTTTCAACATTCAAAAACAAGGAGGTGAATCTATTAGAGATTTTGTGGATAGATTCAACCAGCTACTAAAAAAAATTCATGCACCCATTCAACCGAGTAAGGAACTTAAACTCTGCACTTTTATTTCTGCATTGCATCCAAATGTTCAATTTGAGTTAAAAAGAAGTAAAGTAAATGACATTGAAGTTGCACAACCAGAGGCTGTAAAGGATGATATGATTACAAGTGGTTTATGGAAAACAAGTCAGGTTATGAATACTTTGAGTATTAAGAATATGAGGAAGCCTGTCGTAGGAAAACAAAATTTTCAGCCTATAAATTCCCATAATAAAAAACCTCTATCTCTTGAATATTTCAATCTCTCTATTTTTTATTCCAAACACTTTGGTAGAGATAAGGCATGCAATGTAGAAGTGAAACCTCATGTGGATATGAGAGTTGAAGCTTATTATTTGCATTATGAGGGAGACAATGATAAATCTGTAAGTTTCCCATGTGAGATAGTAGGTGAATAGTCTTTCTGTGATACAAATTGTAAAGATGAGAATGCAAAAGGTGCTTCTTTGTCATCCTTATCTAATGCAGAAATAGACATATTTACTTTTACCAGCAATGAAGACCAATTTGAGCATACACAACACACAGATGAGATGTCAAATATATTTTCTCCTAATTGCATGCAAACTGAATATGAGGCCTTCACATTCCCTGAGCAAGATGAAATGGAAACATGGCTGCAAGAAGAGATCAGAAATGATCTTATCTATGATTCTTTTCATTTTGAAAATCTGAATGCTGAAATTTTTAAACAAGATTTGAAAGATGAGGTTAAAAGTAGCCATGATAGTTCTGATATAAGTAATCAAATGGATAAATGTGATAAACCACATATTGTTTACATTCCAAATTGGTGTCTTAATGCATCTAAAGATGAATTTTTATGTGGAGAAGAGGTTATTTTATGTGATCTACAACTTATGGGTGAGAATGATGAAGTGGGTCACATAACACATGAATTAGTTCTGGCACAGAAAGAGAATATTATTCTAGTTGACAGTGATTTCCAGCCACATGAAAGTTTTGTTGCTGATGTAGATTCTCATTCTTCTCGAACTAATCTTGATTCACTTTCAGTTTTACTTGAGTCATATGTGGCTAATGATTGGCTTTCTGATGGGTTGAGTAGTCATGGTTATTTTCAGGCATGGGACATTAATTCATCTACTGTAGGCATGGGTGGTTATACACAAGAGCATGTTGAAGAGATTCCAGAATTTTATGATTTAAAGTGGTTGTTTGACTCTGACATATCAATCAGGATGTTCTTTTGCCATATGAATTTCAGATTTATGCTTACAATTAGCCGATGGCTTTTGAGCTTACAAATGCCTCATGGGTACACTTTTCTTTTCCACTCTGGTATTTATTCCTCCCATCATGTTAATGGATTCACATGACTGTCTTGGAATTACTTGAGGTAGGTCTTCCTGTGATGTACATATTGGGAATTTTTGGTGTGTCGGTAGTGTAGTTTTCGTTCCTATTTTCTTTTTGGTTTGCTTTGGCCCCTTTGTTCCTCCGTGCTCCTTGACTCTATTGCCCAATGGATAAGGCACTGGTCCACACTTGAGATTTGGGGTCCCTTGTCTTGTCCTTTGCAGTCCTCGTCCCCAACTAGAGCCCATTGTTGCCCAAAAATTTGAATTTCAAAATTTTCAAACTTTCAGTACATTCCCTTATATGCCCTTGAGCTTATCAAATCATGAAAACAATTGAATCTGAAAATCTATTCAATCTGTTGTGAAATCCTTTTGAGGGTCAGTTCCAAACTTCATTCTAGCCAATATGTCCAATTTATTATGCTGGAATAACTCACCATTTGAGAGATTTTAAACCTTTGATTTTGCTACTACAAATTCACAAATAAGGTCAAATTTCAATTTTCTGGTTGCTGGAGCTAAAACAAGTTTTGGGTTTTGCCCCTGAAGGTCTATTCATCCTACAGTCCAAATTTTGTGGAAAATAGAGTCACTGTGTGGAAATTATGAAGGTTTTTTCTTTGTGATCGAGGCATAGTTTCAGAAAAATGAATAAAGGCATTATTGGAGTGTTGTTTCATGTCATCTAATCAGTTTCAAATAATATCTTAGGATGTAAATTATTTCTCTTTCATTGGAATGTAAATTTTTGGTTGGAGAACTTTTCATAATGGCCATACACTTTCATTTGGAGAGTTAGGAGATGTGAATATTGCGTAAAGTCCAAGTGACTTTATTAAATCCATTTTTCTCGAGAAGTTAAACTTTGGTCATGATATAATGGGTTAATATTTTCCAAGGACCAAAAGTTTTAAAGTGCCATGGAGTTATATTTTCCAAAGTTGAAAAAGTGGTCAAATATATTCATTTTAGGAAATGAAATTTTTCATGGAGGCGGCTTTATAAAGTCTCATGGTTTTAAGGATAAATAAATTTTGTTGCCATGGCTTTAATATTAGAGGATTTTAAACTTTATGAAAGACTTTACCTAAAGGGGCTCAACTCTTCATTATCGGGCACTTCATGAGTTTTGAAACCTCTAATATCTCTGACTCCATGTAGTTCGGTGTTTTGTGAGTTCCCTAACTCCCAAAAGGCAAAACTTCAAGGTTCTAAAGTTTGCAAAAGGTGCGACTTCGCGACTTCTCTAGTATGCTCCTTTGCCAAAAATTTTAGGGTTTCTTGCTTTTGCAGATTGCAAGGGAGTGAAAAATAGCTCTATGAATATGTTATGAGAAGTAGATTACAAATAGAAAAGTTCTCTAGAGGTGCTCTTATGGATATACACCAAATGAATGCATTGGCAGGATATGCGCGACATGGATTTGTTAAAAAGGATTTAGAAGAGTTCAAATAAGATGCAGCTATTACAAAATTGGGCTTCTCTGCCACTGACATCAAAATAAGTTTCATGTTTAAGTGAAATGCTCAGATAGACATGTCTACGAAGTGTGGAGGCATATCCAAATGAACAAGCTTAATGTCGTCTCATGGGATTCAATGATTGCTAAACTTGTTAGAATAGAGCTGTTGAAAAGGTCTTAGAAACTTTCAAACAAATGCAGTTGGCCGGTGTAAAGCCAAACTCCACATTCATTACTAACACCCTCCAACTGATGCCAAAATGAGAGTTTCAAACAAGTTGTGTACATTGATCAAAGCACAATGAAATGGACATTTATCAGATATTATAGTTAAGAATTACTCATATCCATGCAAGGGTATGAACACAAAGAGGAAGTATGTGAACTATTTGATAGCTACCTCAAAGAGATGTCATCTCATACAATACAACGTAGAATATGCACAAGAGGAAATTGTTGAAAAGGCCTTAGAAATTTTGAGCAAATGCAATTACGGTTTGCAATGCCAGTGGTCATAGTTCTCCCCAACTTTTCTTCACCTGCCTGTGCCAACATGATTATAGACATTCATCTTAGCATAATTGAAAATGAGTTTTTGTCTAATGTTGTACTTGCAAGTGCCTGGTGTGATGATCACGACCATGGAATTAACAAGAGTTTTGATGAAAATGGAACTACTCTAGAGCATCCTCGAGACCTTTCATAGGATACAAAGGACATCATATGGGGAGACGTAAGGCATTCAACACCACATTGTAGTCATTTGGAAATTGCCTCGAATACATTAAAGGCCACAGTGAGATCCATGCACGTGTACCATGTGGATCATGCCTTATGAATCATGGTTTCATTCTCACAAAGGAACACATTCATTCTCTACTTATCTAAAGTTATCAATTCTTGTTTGAAGCCCTCTTCGTTCCCAACAATATGGATATAGTCAAATGGTAGCCATATATGTGCACAAGTTTACTCTCATGTTATTGTTGGTGAACAATTAGTAACTGTAGGAGATATCAAATCGAACATTATGTTTCTACATAAGAAAGTGGCTTAATTTTAAACATATTGGTTACCTTAGAAATTCTGGAGAAAATCCATAATTTTCTCTATTGGATAGAATGTGCCAAGTGTCATTTAAGCCTAATAATAGTGGAGTGACAACCGCAAATTCTAAAATTATGATTATCTTGCCCAAGAAAACATATAAGAAACAGACTTTTACCATTTTTATCAAAAAGGTTTTCAAAATAGATTTTGAAAAGCTAAAGAAGTAGTTATTTGGGATTGGAAAAATCCAATCCAAGAAGCAGTTACATAGGCGAGGAAGGGAAATATGAAGGGCTTTTCTAAATAATGGAAATGGTTGCTAATGGTGGCGAGTGAAGATATAAGAGAGTTTTCTTCATTTGAAAAGGCATCTCTTTTTTTTTAATAGCTTTAGGAATAGGGGAATGAGAAGGAGCAGTTTTAATTCTTTTTCAACATAGTTTGTTGTAACAGGAAGTTGAGTATGTGAACTCATACTTTGTAATGGAGGAACAAGAAAGTCTTTATAAATCTTTGAATTTATTAAAGTTTTCTCTAATTACGATGTCCTATGTGTCCTTGTGATCTTTCTTTAATGTATATTATCTGTTATATCATATTATGTAGGTGTTTATCTTTGAATCTATGAATTTGATTTATCTCATCCATTGAAAAGAAATTTACTGTCTATTCTTTTCTTGTTTCTCATCATGGGTGTGGGATAAATGGGCTTTGTATTGTTTGTCTACATTCACTTCATAAATTGGTTTTACACATCTATTTCATGGTTACGGGTAGATGGTAGTGTGCCTTTTCTACTTTTTGGTTAAAAGCACACCCGGTTTCCATTCATTGCATATCTATCGAAGGTAGTTGCACCTTGTAAAACAAGTAGAGAGCACTTGCAACTATCATTGCACGTGACTCAACTATTGGTTAGGTTGTCATCATTGTGGGCAAAGGGAGTATAAACTGAGGTGACAAATCTGTTAACCAACCAATTTTTGGCAACTCTACTGGGGAAAAGAATTGAAGTGTTGGTGTCTTCTTTTCTTAGAAATCTAAATGTGCCTCCCTAAGGATGGAGGCTAGCGACTCTATGAAGTGGAAAGTATTAAGAAGCATTTGGCTCCGATGAAGACCTCTGCTGATTTATTTTTTAGATTTACACAATGGCATTGACTTCTTCCCAGCCGTGGGGAAATCATTTTGGACCTCTTTCTTTGGCACAATATTCACCATTGCCTGAAGGATCAGGAAAATATTTCCTAAAATTTAGTGGAGAAGACCATCAAGATACTGAAGATCACATTCTGGCATTTACAGTTGCATGAGGCATTTTGGGGGTAAGTGAAGAAAATGTTTTCATAAGATTTTTTATTGAATATCTGATTGGGCCTACAGTAGATTGGTTTCATTATTTAGAAGAAAAGTGTATTACTTATTGGGATTCATTGAAGATTAAGTTCTTTGCAAGATATAAAGGTCCAGTTGACGAAGCCACTTTGCTGTGTCAATTTTTCAACATTCAAAAACAAGGAGGTGAATCTATTAGAGATTTTGTGGACGGATTCAACCGGCTGCTCAAAAAACTTCTTGCACCCATTCAACTGAGTAAGCAACTTAAACTCTGCACTTTTATTTCTGCATTGCATCCATATGTTCAAATAAGGTCAAATTTCAATTTTTTGGTTGTGAGAGCTAAAACAAGTTTTGTGTTTTTCCCTTGAAGGTCTATTCATCCTACAGTCCAAATTTTGTAGAAAACATAGTCACTGTGTGGAAGTTATGAAGGTTTTGTCTTTATGACTGAGGCATTGTTTCAGAAAAATGAATAAAGGCATTATTGGAGTGTTGTTTCACGTCATCCAATCGGTTTCAAATAATATGTCAGGGCATAAATTATTTCCCTTTCATTGGAAAGTTAATTTTTGGTTGGAGAACTTTTCATAATGGCCATACACTTTCATTTGGAGACTTAGGAGATGTGAATATTGCGTAAAATCCAAGTGGCTTTATTAAATGCATTTTGCTTGAGAAGTTAAACTTTGGTCGTGATATTATGGGGTTAGTATTTTCCAAGGCCCAAAAGTTTTAAAGTGCCATGAAGTTATATTTTTCAAAGTTGAAAAGTGGCCAAATATATTCATTTTGGGAAATGAAATTTTCATGGCAACGGCTTTATAAAGTCTCATGGTTTTAAAGATAAATAAATTTTATTTCTGTGGCTTTAATATTGGAGGATTTTAAACTCTATGAAAGACTTTACCTAAGGGGGCCCACCTCTTCGTTATCGAGCACTTCATGAGTTTTGAAACCTCTAATATCTCTAACTCCATGTAGCCAGGTGTTTTGTGAGTTCCCTAACTCCCAAAAGATGTGACTCCAAGGTTCTAAGGTTTGCAAAAGGTGTGACTTCGTGACTTCTCCAGTATGCTCCTTTTGCAGAAATTTTAGGGTTTCTTGCTTTCACAGATTGCAAGGGAATGCAAAATAGCTCTATGAATATGTTATGAGAAGTAGATTGCAAACAAATAAGTTTGTCAGAGGTACTCTTGTGGATATAAACCAAATGAATGCATTAGAAGGATATGCACGGCATGGATTTGTTAAAAAGGCATTAGAAGCGTTCAAATAAGATGCGACTGTTGCAAAATCGGGCTTCTCTGCCACTGACATCAAAATGAGTTCAATGATTAATTGAAATGCTCATATAGACATGTCTGCAAAGTGTGGAGGCATATCCAAATGAACAAGCTTAATGTCATCTCATGGGATTCAATGATTACTAAACTTGTTAGAATAGATCTATTGAAAAGGTCTCAAAAACTTTCAAACAAATGCAGTTGGCTGGTGTAAAGCCAAACTCCACATTCATTACTAACACCCTCCAACTAATGCCAAAAATGAGAACTGTGAACAAGTTATGTACATTGATCAAAGCATAATGAAATGGTAGACTTTTATCAAATATTATAGTTAAGAATTACTCATCTCCATGCAAGGGTGTGAACACAAAGAGGGAGCATGTGAATTGTTTGACAGCTGCCTCAGAGAGATGTTAGCTCATACAATACTATGCAAAATATGCACAAGAGGAAATTGTTGAAAAGGCCTTAGAAACTTTGAGCAAATGCAATTGCAGTTTGCAATGCCACTAGTCATAGTTCTCACCAAATTTTCTTCACCTGCCCATGCCAACATGATTATAGACATCCATCTTAGCATAATTGAAAATGTATTTTTGTCTGATGTTGTACTTGCGAGTTCCTGGTTTGATGATCATGACCATGGAATTAACAAGAATTTTGATGAAAATGGAACTACTCTAGAGCATCCTTGGGACCTTTCATAGTGTTGGTGCCTGCATGAGCAGTTAGTTTTAAGCATATAAACATGTAGGCACCCTCCCAAAAAATCCAAAAAAAGTCCTAAGACTTCAGCCTCCTCAGCATTTCTCAACTGCAGCATCATATTTTCTTTGGAGGAGGTCATCATCATCATCATGTTTCCAAACATCACCCTGATATTTCTTACGAGGGTCATATTTCACACCAACCTAATCTTCTGCCCGCGGGGTGATATTTTAACATCGGGTGATCTTAGTCAAGATCATCCTGATGTTAGCGCTATGAAATTTCTAAGTATAACCCACTTTTCATCAGGGTCATCATATTTGGATATCGGGTGATCTTTGTTAAGATCACCCTAATGTTATTTTATCACCTTATGTTTGTTCAACATCAGGATGTTGCTGATGTCATGTTCCTGCGGGGGTAATATCCACTCAACCTTTGCCTTCATCTTTTTCTCTGCAAGATGATATTATCAATATCGGGTGATATTCCAATTATCGGGTCATCTTCTGAATATCACCCTTGCTCTAAATGTGACGATGACATCATCAAGATGTGAATTATCAGGGTGATATCCTTCAAGTGATATGCTACTGACGTCATCCAAATTCAATGGGGTCATACTTCAAGTTTTCAATCTGACCGGACATTGTAATGTGATGGTGATATCATCAAGGTCCGGGGGGTCATATTTTAACATCAGTCATTTTATGGAGATCCCCTGATGTTGCAAATATGACGATGACATCATCTGAATATGAGGAGGTGCACGATAGATAGATATGCTGATGACATCAGTAGGATGTGACGGTGACATCATCTGGATGTTCATCGGCCAGACATTTGGTATCGGCTAAGCAGGAGGATCTTCCTTCGATGCATCAGGTTGTGCCGATGAAGGTGAATATCAGGTTGATACTTCACATGAAGGTGAGGTTGGTCATCAGGCTGATATTCTTATGTCAGGGTGATATATTTTATCTAGTGATGTGGACAGCATGATATTTTCCCGTAGGGTGATATTTTCTGCGGGGTGATGTGAATTATTAGGGTGAGCTCAGTACGTGGTTCGCTGATGTCAGGGTGATATTGAATATCCATATATCATGTGGGAGGATGATGATGAGGTTTTATGCTAGTGTCGTTGGGAGCAAAAGCACCGACATCATATATGCTCATGACCTAGTATTTAAGGTGATGAAGAGGTTGCCGCGGGGTGCATGTGGGATAATTTGATCCTGCATATTTTCAAATATCGGGGTGATATTTCTTGGCGGGAAAAGCTATGAATGCATAGTCTACTGCATTTCCTAAGGCCGCTGGTTTGGTACGCCATTAATGGCAGATGCTACAGAGTATGGGCGATGGCATGGACGTTTCAACCACTTGATTGATGATGTGATTCCCTAGGCGACGGCACAGGGCTTGAGATCTCTTTATGTCCCCTCCTCCACCTACTGCATTGAATGTTTGAGCACTAATTTCTCATGACACACTGCATCTGGTGTCTTTTGATGTGCCATTGTACTGAATGATGGGTACACCTTCCTGCTATATAATGCAGACTATGTTACTCATTCAGTTGGTTGAAGGCCTGGGGCATTTTTGTGTAAATAACGAAGAACAGGGCATGATCCTGGCTATTGTATCTCATTTTGGAGTTTATGTGCTGCATTATGAATGAATCTTGCACATGTTTTCAGTTTCAATGTTAATGTTATATGAGAAATGCTTCACTACATGTGTTTATCTGTTTGTCTCCTTTGTTGCATGCCTTTCCTTCTTTTGAATCTGGTTGCTAAGGGTTTCATAGATTCTAGGATACAGGGTTCTGTATCACATGCCTGATCTCTAACTTCCATTCAAGGAGTAGATTAAATTGTTTTAGGTTGAGCATGGAGAAGGTTGTATGTCTGCAGGGATATCTGTAAGTAGAGGTGGCTAAATACCCTTTCTTGGGTGATGTTTGTAAGGAAAGCATCAATCCAACCCCCTAAAACTTGAGTGACAGCTGCAAGCCACCTGATGTATACATCTAGTTGACTCCTTGCCCAATGGATAGACACCAGTTTGCTCCTGGGTCAGTAGTTATGAGCCAAAACCCCTTGTCTTGCATCTAGGACATTATGTCCACCCATTTCATCACTTCAACCTATTAGTTGTAGGAGTAGGATTAGGAACCCCCTGCATGCTCTCATACCCACCAAACAAATATGTCCAAGAATGTTGCCAACCTTGTGATCTACCATGCAGATCTTGGTCCAGACATGAGAGTAATCTGCCTGTTGTTGTCAAGTTAGATCTTTCTATCATTGAGCTAGTCAAGGTTACATCTTTAGAAATAGAGATGCCCCCCTTGGTGCGGCAGAACCAAAAGTGAAGGGGAGGAGCTCACGCAACCTCCTATATTAGTTGGTTGAATATGCTTGTGCATTAGAACTAGCAAACCCTAATCCTGATTTAGAAGAAACACCAACACATAGGATACAAAGGAAATTAGATGGGGAGAAGTAAGCCATTCGACACCACATTGAAGTCATTTGGAAATTGCCTCGAATACATTAAAGGCCACAGTGAGATCCATGCACATGTACCATGTGGATCATGCCTTCTAAATCATGGTTGCGGTCTCACAAAGGAACACGTTCATTCTCTACTTATCTAAAGATAATGATTCCTATTTGAAGCCCTCTTCATTCACAACAATATAGATATAGTCAAATGGTAAACATATATGTGCATAGGTTTACTCTCGTGTTATTGTCGGTGAATAATTAGTAACTGCAGGAGATATCAGATCAAACATTATGTTTCTAAACATAGGAAAGTGGCTTAATTTTAAACATATTGGTTACCTTAGAAAATCTAGAGAAAATGCATAATTTTCTCTATTGGATAGAACGTGCCAAGTTCCATTTAAGCCAAATAATAGTGGAGTTACAGCCGTAACTTCTAAAATTATGATTATCTTGCCCTAGAAAACATATAAGAAAGAGACTTTTAGCATATTTGTCAAAAAGGTTTTCAAAACAGATTATGAAAAGCTAAAGAAGCAGTTATTTGGGAATGGAAAAATCAAATCCAAGTAGCAGTTACTTAGGTGAGGAAGGGAAATATGAAGGGATTTTCTAAATAATGGAAACAGTTGCTAACGGTGGTGGGTGAAGATATAAGAGAGTTTTCTTCATTTGAAAAGGCATCCCTTTTTTTAGCAACTTTGGGAACAGGGGAAGGAGAAGGAGTAGTTTTATTTCTTTTTCAACATAGTTTGCTATAACAGGAAGTTGAGTCTGTGAAATCATACTTTGTATTGGAGGAACAAGAGAGTCTTTATAAATCTTTGAATTTATTAATGTTTTCTCTGATTACGATGTCCTGTGTGTCCTTGTGATCTTTCTTCAATGTATATTATCTATTACATTAGATTATGTAGGTGTTTATCTTTGAATCTATGAATTCGAGTTAACTCAGCCATTGAAAAGAAATTTGCTATCTATTCTTTTCTTGTTTCTCATCATGGGTGTGGGATAAATGGGCTTTGTATCGTTTGTCTGCATTCACTTCATAAATTAGTTTTGCACATCTATTTCATGAATATGGGTAGATGGTAGTGTACCTTTTCTACTTTCTGGTTAAAATCACACCTAGTTTCCATTCATTGCATATCTGTCAAAGGTAGTTGTACCTTGTAAAACAAGCAGAGAGCACTTGCAACTATCATTGCAAGTGACTCAACTGTTGGTCAAGTTGTCATCATTGTGGGCAAAGGGAGTATAAACTGAGGTGACAAATCTGTTAACCAACAAATTTTTGGTGACTCTACTGGGGAAAAGAGTCAAAGTGCGGGTGTCTTCTTTTCTCATAAATCTAAATGTGCCTCCCCAAGGATGGAGGCTGGAAGCTCTATGAAGTGTAAAGTATTCAAAAGCATTTGGCTCCAGCAAAGACCTCTATTTATTTATTTTTTAGATTTACACAATGGCATTGATTTCTTCCCAACCATGGGGAAATCATTTTGGACCTCTTTCTTTGGCACAATATTCACCATTGCCTGAAGGATCAAGAAAGCATTTCCCAAAATTTAGTGGACAAGGCTATCAAGATGCTAAAGATCACATTTTGGCATTTACAGTTGCATGCGACATTATGGGGGTAAGTGAAGAAAATGTTTTCGTAAGATTGTTTATTGAATCTCTGATTGGGCATGCAGTAGATTGGTTTTATTATTTAGAAGAAAAGTGTATTACTGATTGGGATTCATTGAAGACTAAGTTCTTCACAATATATAAAGGTCTAGTTGACGAAGCCGCTTTGCTGTGTCAATTTTTCAACATTCAAAAACAAGGAGGTGAATCTATTAGAGGTTTTGTGGACATATTCAATCAGTTGCTTAGAAAAATTCCTGCACCCATTCAATCGAGTAAGCAACTTAAACTCTGTATTTTCATTTCTGCATTGCATCTAGATGTTCAATTTGATTTAAAAAGAAGTAAAGTAAATGACATTGAAGTTGCACAACCAGAGGCTATAAAAATTGAGGATGATATGATTACAAGTGGTTTATGGAAAACAAGTAAGGTTATGAATAATTTGAGTATTGAGAATATGAGGAATCATGTCTTACGCAAACAAAATTTTCATTCTATAAGTTTCCATAATACACAACCTTCGTCTCTTGAATATTTCAATCTCTCTATTTTTTATTCCAAACACTTTGGTAGAGACAAGGCAAACAATGTAGAAGTGAAACCTCATGTGGATAGGAGAGTTGAAGCTTATTATTTGCATTATGAGGGAGACAATGATAAATCTGTAATTTTCCCATGTGAGGTAGTAGGTGAATAGTCTTTCTATGATACAAATTGTAAAGATGAGAATGCAAAAGGTGCTTCTTTGTCATCCTTATCTACTACAGAAATAGAGGTATTTACTTTTACTGGCAATGAAGACCAATTTGAGCATACACAACACACAGATGAGATGTCAAATGTCTTTTCTCCTAATTGCATACAAACTAAATATGAGGCCTTCACATTCCCTGAGCATGATGAAGCGGAAACATGGCTACAAGAAGAGCTCAGAAATGATCTTGTCTATTAATGTTTTCATTTTGAAAATCTGAATGGTGAAATTTTCAAAAAAGATTTGAAAGATGAGGTTAAAAGTAGCCATGATAGTTCTGATATAAGTAATCAAATGGATAAATGTGATGAACCACATATTGTTTACATTCCAAATTGGTGTCTTAATGCATCTGAAGATGAATTTTTATGTCTAGAGGTTATTTTATGTTATCTACAGCTTATGGGTGAGAATGATGAAGTGGGTCACATAACACATGAATCAATTCTGGCACAGAGAGAGAATATTATTCCAGTTGAGGGTGATTTCCAGCCACACGAAAGTTTTGTTGCTGATGTAGATTCTCATTCTTCTCGAACTAATCTTGATTCACTTTCAGTTTTACATGAGTCATATGTGGCTAATGATTGGCTTTCTGATGGGTTGAATAGTCATGGTTATTTTCAGGCATGGGACAATAATTCATCTACTGTACTCATTGCTGGTTATACACAAGAGCATGTTGAAGAGATTCCAGAAGTTTATGAGGCAAAGTGGTTGTTTGATTCTGACATATCACTCAGGAGGTTCTTTTGCCATATGAATTTTAGATTTATGCTTATAATTAGCTGATGGCTTTTGAGCTTACAAATGCCTCACGGGTACACTTTTCTTTTCCACTCTAGTATTTATTTCTCCCAGCCTGTTAATGGATTCGCATGACCATCTTAGAATTACCTGAGGCAGGGTCTTCCTGCCATGTACATATTAGGATTTTTTGGTGTGCCAGTAGTGTAGTTTCTTTTCCTGTTTTGTTTTGTTTTGTTTTTGGTTTGCTCTGGCCCCTTTGTTCCTATGTGCTCCTTGACTCTATTGCCCAATGAATAAGGCACTGGTCCACTCTTGAGATTTTGGGTCCCTTGCTTCATCCTTTGCAGTCCTCATCCCCAACTAGAGCCTATTGTTTCTCAAAAATTTGGACTTCAAAATTTTCAAACTTTCAGTGCATTCCCTTAAATGCCCTTGAGCCTGTCAAATCATGAAAACAATTGAATCTAAAAATCTATTCAAGTTGTTCTGAAATCCTTTTGAGGGTCTGATCCAAACTTCATTCTAACCAATATGTCTAATTTATTATGCCCGAATAACTCACCATTTGAGAGATTTTAAACCTTTGATTTTTCTATTGAAAATTCACAGATAAGGTCAAATTTCAATTTTCTAGTTATTGGAGCTAAAACAAGTTTTGGGTTTTTCCCCTGAAGGACTATTCATCCTAGAATCCAAATTTTGTAGAAAATGGAGTCACTATGTGGAAGTTATGAAGGTCTTTTCTTTATGACCAAGGCATTGTTTCAGAAAAATGAATAAAGGCATTATTGGAGTGTTGTTTCACATTATCCAATTGGTTTCAAATAATATGTCAGGGCGTAAATTATTTCCCTTTCATTGGAAAGTTAATTTTTAGTTGGAGGACTTTTTATAATAGCCATACACTTTCATTTGGCAAGCTAGGAGATGTGAATATTGCGTAAAGTCCAAGTGGCTTTATTAAATCCATTTTGCTTGAAAAGTTAAACTTTGGTCGTGATATTATGGGGTTAATATTTTCTAAGGCCCAAAAGTTTTAAAGTGCCACTAAGTTATATTTTTCAAAGTTAAAAAAGTGGCCAAATATATTCATTTTGGGAAATGAAATTTTTCATGGTGGTGGCTTTATAAAGTCTCATGGTTTTAAAGATAAATAAATTTTGTTGTCATGGCTTTAATATTGGAGGATTTTAAACTTTATGAAAGACTTTACCTAAGGGGCCCCAAATCTTCATTATTGAGCACTTCATGAGTTTTGAAACCTCTAATATCTCCAACTCCATGTAGTCAGGTGTTTTGTGAGTTCCCTAACTCCCAAAAGGCATGACTTCAAGGTTCTAAGGTTTACAAAAGGTGTGACTTCGTGACTTCGCGAGTATGCTCCTTTTCCAGAAATTTTAGGGTTTCTTGCTTTCGCAGATTGCAAGGGAATGAAAAACAACTCCATGAATATGTTATGAGAAGTAGATTGCAAATAGATAAGTTTGTCGGAGGTGCTCTTGTGGATATACACCAAATGAATGCATTGGCAGGATATGCACAACATGGATTTATCAAAAAGGCTTTAGAAGCCTTCAAATAAGATGTGGCTGTTGCAAAATTAGGCTTCTCTGCTACTGACATCGAAATGAGTTTGATTCTTAAGTGAAATGCTCGGATAGACATGTCTGTGAAGTGTTGACGCATATCCAAATGAATAAGCTTAATGTCATCTCATGGGATTCAATGATTGCTAAACTTGTTAGACTAGATTATTGAAAAGGTCTTAGAAACTTCCAAACAAATGCAGTTGGCCAGTGTAAAACCAAACTCCACATTCATTACTAACACCCTCCAACTGATGCTGAAATGAAAGTTGCGAACAAGTTATGTACATTGATCAAAGCACAATCAAATGACAAACTTTTATCAAATATTATAGTTAAGAATTACTCATCTGCATGCAAGGGTATGAACATAAAGAGGGAGTATGTGAACTGTTTGACAACTTCCTTAGAGAGATGGCATCTCGTACAATACAACGTAGAATATGCACAAGAGGAAATTGTTAAAAAGGCCTTAGAAACTTTGAGCAAATGCAATTGCAGTTTGCAACACCACTGGTCATAGTTCTCGCCAACTTTTCTTCACCTGCCTGTGCCAACATGATTATAGACATCCATCTGAGCATAATTGAAAATGAGTTTTTATCTGATGTTGTACTTGCGAGTGCCTAGTGTGATGATCACAACCATGGAATTAACAAAACTTTTGATGTAAATGGAACTACTCTAGAGCATCCTCGGGACCTTTCATATGATACAAAGGAAATTAGATGGGGAGAAGTAAGGCATTCAACACCACATTAAAGTCACTTGGAAATTGCTTCAAATACATTAAAGGCCATAGTGAGATCTATGCACGTGTACCATGTGGATCATGCCTTCTGAATCATGGTTTCGGTCTCACAAAGGAACACATTCATTCTCTACTTATCTAAAGATAATGATTCCTATTTGAAGCCCTCTTCGTTCACAACAATATGGATAAAGTCAAATGGTAACCATATTTGTGCACAAGTTTACTCTCATGTTATTGTTGGTGAACAATTAGTAACTACAGGAGATATCAAATCGAACATTATGTTTCTAAACATAAGAGAGTGGCTTAATTTTAAACATATTGGTTACCTTAGAAAATCTAGAGAAAATCCATAATTTTCTCTATTGGATAAAACATGCCAAGTGCCATTTAAGCTCAATAATAGTGGAGTTACAGGTGCAACTTCTCATATTATGATTATCTTGCCCGAGAAAACATATAAGAAAGAGACTTTTAGTATTTTTATCAAAAAAGTTTTCAAAATAGATTACGAAAAGCTAAAGAAGCAGTTATTTGGGATTGGAAAAATCAAATCCAAGAAGCAGTTACTTAGGTGAGGAAGGGAAATATGAAGGTGTTGATGATTGTTTTTACACACTCATAACAAAAGTTAAAATTCATAAATGAACCTAACTATCTTGAAAGATATGGAGAAACCAATTAAGATTACTCAATCCCAATTTTTCTTATTGGTCAGGTCTTGACCTGTTGGACCGTTCAGTAGGTTATTATGAAGCTGTAATGTGCAAGGGGCCTTATGTGATTTAAAGTGAGTTTGTGACTTACTGGACTCCTATTATGCAAACTAACAAAAATATCAACTTTCTAGTCATTCATTTGCATAAAATTGTTATTGTACTTCAAAGTTTTACAAGATTTATATTCAAATGTGCTTTGCTTTTAACTAATTATGAAGATTATCAAAAACCAACTTATTGCTCTTAAACTCTTTCAAATGTCAGATAATCTCCTTTGGATTTCAACGTTTAAGCTAAGTATTTCAGAATTGTTGGGAAAAGCTAGAGAAATTTAAATCTACCATCATTCACTATAGGATCTAAACGTTCTGGTATGCACACAGTAAGAAATACAGTGAATTCAATTAACTCAGCAGATCAAATCATTAAATGCAAATGTTCTCAATATTTTCACAAACAAGCATTCAAGATTGTGAGCTTTAAGAGGAACTGTTTCAAATATAACGAAGAGCTAGAAGACACTTAGAAAGTAGACGTAGACTTCCAGATTCACTTATGTTCAAAACACATAGCCATATAAGGTTTACAATGTATGTATGACTCTTAGATTTATTAATCAAAATTCACAAAAACTCACAATGCTTTACAGATATAGTAAGAAAGCTAGATGTTTCCACGCATTCCTCAATGTAGACAACAGGTGACCTCCTCTAAACTAAAATATTCTACTCAAAATTCTCAGAAAGAATTACAATTTCTATGCTATTTCCTATAAATCCCTGTGTAAACTAATATACAAGTAGCATGCTCCTTATATAGAATTTGAATTCCCTCCCATGCTACGGTTACAACTTCTATTCCACGGTTAAGGTCTTTTTATTATTGACCAATGGTGTGCCTTCATTTCATAACTGCGTGCCAGTCCACTACTTGGAATCTTTTCTCTCAAAGGATGCGCTTGGAATCTTTACATAAGATTCCCATTTTACGTGACCTTTTCCCACCAGAGCTCTTCATTTAATTTCTTCTCAAAATTCTTTACTACTTGTCTTCTCAATTTTTCAAGTATTTCTTGAAATTATCAAGCACACCCTTCACAAAGGTTCAGTCCCCTCCTGGACTTTTTGCAAAAATATATTCTTGCATCATCATCTTTTCTTTCAATTCTTTCTCTTTGTCCTCTGAGCCCTCTGTTCTTTTCTGGTACTTCTTCATTTTGGATCTTTCCTCCATTAGTGTATCCATCATTTGTTTACTAAGGATTGCATCAGGATTTTCTGTACAAGGTGTGAATATGGCCCTGAACTCTGTTAATGCTCTGCTTAGGTCATAGGCTGGCATCTCTGCACATTCATACTGTAGGAGTCTTTCCATGATTTTCTTATGTATTTTGATCATCTCTTCTGCATTTTTCTCCAGCTCCTGCATGACTGCTATATTTCTTTTAAGGTTATCTTCCTCAAATCTAAGCTCCAAAATCATCCATGGCACTTGATTTGCCAATGTGACATTGAGTGCCCCCTCATTTATCAATTCTTCAGCTCTTGTGTCAGTTTCAGTTAGTTGTTCAATTTCAGATCTGCACTCTTCTGCTCTTTCTTGACAATTATTTATCAATACCATACATTGGTTCCTTTCTTTTGTGGCAATTTTCCAACTCTTCACAGCTTGCCTTATTGTTTGTTCACCTGCTTGCATAAAATCATGAAACCATTTGTCAAAAATGCTGGCCTTGAACCTTTCATTTTCAATGTCCTGCACTTCCTCTTTAGACACTATTGCTATGTTAGCAAGTAAGTCAGGCATTGTGGCACTAGGGTCAAATATCCCCTTAATGAATTGCTAGAGTTGGACAATGTGTCCTTTTAATACCTCCTTCTTACTTTTGTCTTTCCTCAGCATTTCTTCCGTCACTTGGTTCATATCTTTCCACTCAGCGATGTGTTGTTCCCTTGTGGAATGCCCGAGGTCTAGATTTAGTATCTTGTATTCCTCCAAGGTAATTTCACCTTTTTCCTTCTCTTTTTTTGGTATATCTAGGTTTAAAGTTCTAGATCCATCTAGATCTCTCTGTATTGCAGACATTGTCCTAGCCTTTCTCTTTTCTCTTCTTGGAGTAGTTTTCTAACCTAACATGCTTTTGATGTCAATAGGAGATAGATGTATTTCCTTCTTCTCCTTCCTTATCTCTCCTTCCAACCAGGTAGGTGCCTCCTTTGCGCCCTCTGTAGCTTTCTTTCCATCAATCACCTCTTCATGAGGTTTATCTATTCCAATTTCTTCCTCTTGCTGCTCCTGCTGTTCTTGTTGCTCTAGTTGTTGTTGATCTTGTTGTTGTTGATCTTTTTGTAATGGAGGCTCTTGTTCTTTTGACTCAACTTAATTTTCCTCCTCTACCTCAGTATCTCCCCCTTCTTGGTCCTCTTTATCAGGAGCCTCTTCTGCTCCTGACTCTTCTTTTGGATCATCTTCATCAGGAGCCTTTTCTGCTGCTGACTCCTCAATTTTATTCCCATCTATTTTTTCTTCTGCCTCTGTATTTCCTATCTATGGTAGCTCTGGATGTATTGGTAAACTGACCTTCACCTCATCTTCGTTTACTTCCTCTCCTTGGGATTACAAGTTTTCTGTATTTTCCTCTTCTTCACCCTACTCCCCATACATATTTAGCATATCTAATGCATCCACCTCTGAGGTGTCCCCTCGTGCTACCTTTCCTTCTGTGTTTACCCCTTCAAATGATTTCTCCTTTTCAGCTTCTTCAATCTTATGTGCTTCCTGTTGCACATCTCTAATGATTTATGGTGGTACTAAAGTACCAAATGGATCAACAGATCCCATTTCTACCTGCACCTCCTCTTCTTCAATTTCTATATTTTGTTCTTTTTCTATTTTAGCTTGCGGGTTTGATTCTTCTTCACTGAGGAAATCACTTGACTCTTCCTCTAGGTCAATCACTTTTCCCCTGTACATTATCTTTTCTTCATTGTCACTGCTCTCAATTTGCACAATCTCTATAGCAGTAGGTTTGGCCTTTACTAACTTCTAACTCCTACAGCCTCTCTCCAGCCAGTTCTACCTTCACCTTTATGAACGTTTGTCCTGGTTCCATTGGAGTAGAAGTACTGGACGTACTTCTCATTTTCTCCCCCACTTCCTGGGCTCCAATTGAATCTTTTGGTTTCAAGGACTCACCCTTAGACAAACCTATTGGGATTGCCTTCATGACTGATGGTCCTACTACCTCTTTTGTAGCCTGTGCTTCTTCTTCACTAATCTCATGGATCATGGATTTTGCATCAACAAAAGTTTCAGATGCAACTGCAATTGTTATGCCCAACGCATATGGATCCATTAATGTGGCATTTTTGTCTTTTTCCACAATTTTAGCTTCAACAACTTTTCTCTTCTTCTCATAGAAGCATTGCAGGTCCTCACTGGGCTCTGCCTTTCTCTTCCTTCCCCTCTTTGGGAATGTAACTTCTTTTCCTTCAGCTTTAAGATCTTCTATCATGTCCTTAAGCCATGTCTTTGACAATAATATCACCGGCTTTGTCAAAACATCCAATGATGTGTTCCAAGATTGCAACCAATCAGGCTCTGTAATGGGAGCCAGCCTAGCTTGTGCACAACTATGGTGTAACAATTGATCCTCCTCCCTAACGTCTGGAGGGACATATATATTGCCAATAGACCTCATTTTCTCCACAGTCAATCTTTTGTGAGCCCTCTTCCTTACCTCCTTGTCATTCTGGCAGTCAGCCTAGAAATCTTCAATATGTACTTACTGTTTGTATTTCTTGTCTACAAAATTTTGAATTCTGTGGAAGGGGTTGAATCTTCTTGCTAAATCAAACTCTTTGAAGCCATAATACCTCAATTCTTTCTCTGAATAACTTGCCACCTCCTCACTAAAACAAGAATATCTGCCAATTGCCCATGGCAGTTTCACATTTCCCCTGTTGTTAAATTTCCTCTTGTACATCCTAACACCATTCAAATTCTGCCTCAAAAACTCCAACACAATTAGCTTGTTAGAAGGATACCTGGGAAGCATGAATGGCTTCCCCTCAAAACCCTCAGTTCTTATATAAGTAAAGTGTTCAAACTATATAAACCATGAACTGTGCAATCCAATTGTGCTCTCGGCATCCTTGGACAATCTTTTATCAGGCTCTTCCCTTAATATTCTTACCAAGTAAGTATAAAAAATATCATTGACCAAAGCAAAATTATTTAACGCATTCTCCTCTTGCAAGACAGGGTAATGTTCATACACTAGCCTCTGATTAGGGCCATTTCCCAAAACACCAATCTTTTCTATCCCATAAATAAAAGGCCTAATTGTTACAGCACAAGAATACAACACATAAGAAGTCAAATAAAATGGCAAGCCCTTTTGCTGCTTCAGCATGGTCTGCCTCCAAATAGCTGTACTAATGGCCTTGGCCCAATGAATTTGCCCTTGTTCCTTTTCACCTGTTCTCAGGTATTCTATGATAGTGAACATCCAGGGCTCACATTTGGTGGCATCCCTCAACCCAACCAGTCTGCTCAGCATGGTGATCATCAAATATATCTCCTCCCTGAAATATATTCTCATCAGATTTTTAGGGATTCTAGCCACTGCCTTTGGTTTGTTCTCTGGACTATACCAATGGAAAAATATTTTACCCTTACAGTCTCCCTCATTTGTGTAGAAACTCTCATTATACTGATCTATATTAATGTCCGTCATCTTGTCAGTGATCTCCAACCCAAAAGTGTTAGCAATCCCCTCAGGAGTCAAATCAACAATTATTTTATCATAGAGCATAACCATCCTGGTACTTGGGTTATACATTATTACACAGTCTAAGCACAAATCCCTAGCTTCCATCGCCAATGGGAAACCTGCAGCTCGGTATAACCCACTATCCCAAATGCATTTCATATTGGGAGTAGCATCTGCAGTAGTAATCCTTTTTAGCACATCTTCCGCATCATAGTTTCCTATGTTAGTATCTGTCCCCACTCCATTCATGCTGACCAAGGTCGAACACCCTCTGTGTATAGGTAATTCTTCTTTCTCCACCTCTTTCTGTGGTTTTCTTTCCTTTTTTGTATCTTCCCCTGTATCTTTCTTTGGTTTAGGGGCCATCCTGTAGAAGTATACACGTCTCGATTTTCATTTTCACTTCATATCTAGGGTTTTACTGTGAATGCCTATTTTCTACTATTTACCCTAACTTGTAACCTCCTTGAATTTTTTAAGCTCTATTTAGCTAATAAACAGTTAAAACAGTAACTTTAACAAATGCATGTATTTTGAAAGTGAAATTACTGGAATTAACAGTTGTGCTTTACCATTCAAAATTTAAATGGGGTTCCAAGATAAATACCTATTTCTGTGACTGTTTAACCTTTGATGTTGACTTACTTTACCTTTCGCTTTCACCTAGCAACTGTAACTTCGCTAATTCGGTAAATTCTGTTCGATTTTACGGTGACAGTGCCCTTTTCTGCAAATTTCAGCATGAACAATATATCTTGAAAGCAAAAATAACAATAATTCTGCCCTAACCCACGTTAAATTCCATTTGATTGAGTGTTAAATTCACAATAATTATAGCCATTAATGCACTATGACCTTCGGCTTTCCTTTTCCATGTTTGAGAGTTTTGAACTTTTTGACCATTAGCTTAATTAAACATGCATTTTCTTTTGTATATTTCGTTGTATGTTTTCCTTGTATCTTTTCATTATATCTTCGGACATACAACGCCTTATGCATACAATTGAACTAAAGCCCCTTTTCCCCTTTACCTTTTCCGTACACTCCTTGTACTTCCTGCTTGTATATTTCGCTTGTATATTCGATCGTATATTTCGCATATACAAACACACTATACAAGCATTCCTTACCTTTTGTTCCTTTGCAATGCCCTTTGATCCTTTGTATATCGGGATTGTATATTATAAATATACAAACACCAAATATATAAGGACTTCTCCGTTTTTAACTCTTTTCTGGCGTCCGGCTTGTATTTCCGCTTTGTATCTCCAAATGTACATCCGCTTGCACATCATATACACGTTATTTATACAAACCAAAATGTTCATATAGTGGGGTCCACTTTACCTTTTAACTTTGCCACTTCCGTGATGCCTTTACTCTTTATTG
Organism: Cunninghamia lanceolata; assembly: GCA_027924645.1. NCBI lineage: Eukaryota > Viridiplantae > Streptophyta > Pinopsida > Cupressales > Cupressaceae > Cunninghamia > Cunninghamia lanceolata. Next base: position 7,419,887 of record BSBN01000016.1, read on the forward strand.
AGCTTTCAGACCTTAAACCACTATAAACTGTATTGTATATACCCTCAGCTCCGCAATGTATAAAAACTTGTATATTTCGCTTTGTATACTCCAAAACATACAACAAGTTAGTCACATTTCATAAGGATTTCAATTCTAGCCATTGTATAAAGTGAAATGTGCATCGCAATATACATCAAATCCAAATGCATCATTTATACTGTATTTTAATTTCCTTTTGATTCTGTGTTGTACAAAGCTCAATGTACCTTTCAATTGTATATTTCGCGCTTGCCAAATATACAAGTGCCAAACATACAACAGTTTAACGCTATTCCATAATATCTTCAGTTCCGGTTTGTATAAAGCGCAATGTATATCAGAGTTGTACATTATGAACATATGACACCAAATATACAAGGACTTTATTATTTTTGATAACTTTTCAGTTCTGCGTTGTATATGATTCCCTATATCTTCGATTGTATATTTCGCATCCGCCAAATATACAAGTTCCAAACATACACCGATTATACCAAATTTAATACTTCTTCAATTCCACACTATGTATAATCCTTTGTATATTTACTTGTATGTCTCCCATTTGCCAAATATACAAACCGGGAAATACATAGCGGATTTCAATCGTTTATTCATCTCAACCTTAACTTTTTCAGGTCTGACTTGTATATTGAAGATAAAATATTATCACAAAATGTATACAAGTATAAGATTATATAAAACCTGATTACCCTTCCTTTTGCGACTAACACCAAGACCTGATATACAAACACACTTGTATATGAGACGACCCTGCATATACAAGGAACTTTGTATATACAAGGCACAAACCCTCTAATTGTACATTTACCATAAACATCAATAACTTGCAAAATACAGCGAATTGTAAAATAATTCAAAAAGCAACCTCTGTTTATTTTCAACAAGGAATTCACCTGCACTTTGACCTGGTACTCAATGTTATTTTTTCTCTATTCTCACCAAGGTTTGTATTAAACCTCCCTTTTCCCTTTACCACCAAGCAAAACCCACACACAAAAGCAACCAAAAGCCAGCCACAGCAGGGGTCCTCATTTTGCTAAGGAGTAAAATGGGGCATGTTGTGAGCATCACAACAACTAGCAACCAAATAAAATAATTAAATTAAAACCATTAAAGGAAACAAAATGAAATAAATTCATAATTTCTGACTACCTTTTATGCAAATCATCATTTAACTTAAGACTTAATGTATTCAATAAGGTGCATGAATTTTCCTTTTCAGTTTAAGTGGGTGCGTGTGATTAATTATCCTCATCTTGAAAATCAATTGAACAGACCAATGACTAACATTAGACTACCTAGTTGGTGTCATTCCCCCATAGCCAACCGGATAGAGCCTTGCTGCCAGCAGGCGTCCATAGCCCTGGCAAGGTTATCGTTACAATTCTCCTAAGTAGAGCCCCACTACCAGCGAGTGTCTATAGCCCCGGTAGAGTTACTTAGATGGCTTAACCTGGATTTCATGAAAATCTAGTTTATTTATTTATTTGATTTTATATTTTAATAAAGATCAAGGTTTCATAAGATATAACAGTTGTAACTTTATGATGCAAGGAATGATCACTTGTTGAAATTAAGCTGAGAATTGTAATGGTAGCAAGGGTGACCTCTAATTTTTCACCTAACATCTACACTGGTAGGTTCAACAAACCCAAGGATTTTAGGTGTGTCATTGTGAGAAACTTCCCTTGAATACTCAACCCATTCTTATTGAATAAAAAATTTCACATCTAACTAACTTTCTACATTCATGACAGTCACAACAAGTTATGTATAAATTTCAAATGATTTACTTGAATGTTCCAAATTTTATATTGTTTTTAATGGTTGCTAATCTACTCCTGTATACTCTAGAACAAAACAAACACCCATGTTGAAGCAACAAAAAACAAACAAACAAACACACGATATAAAACCAACGGAGAACAACAAAACAAGACAAAACAAAACACAACCAAAAACAAAACAAAGAAATAAAACTGTACAACTATCCACATTATGATACAACAGACCAACAACCTTCACCTCAAGCCTAGAAGTAGTGTTTCAAATGCTGGCCATTAACTAGTAATGGCACATCCTCTCCAGTCAAGGTTTTGAGTCTAAAAGTGTTGTCTCCTATTATTTCTGACACTTGTAATGGACCTAACCATAACTTGTCAAACTTTCCATGTCTACCCTTCTTCTCATGTGCCTTATCCCAGCACAACACTAACTCTGAAATCCTGAATGTTTTGACTCTTGCTCGTTTATCAAACCATCTCTTTACTACTGCTTGACGTTTGGCAAATCTTTCAATAGCTTGGTCTCTTTTCTCATCTAGTTGCATCATTTGAATAATTCTGGCTTCCCTATGATCATTGAAGCCTAAGTACTTGTTCGTAAACTTCTATATTGGTATTCTTAGATTCACTAGAAGTATGGGATCAGTCCCATAAACTAAATGGTAAGGTGTATTACCCAGAGCTGCCTTAACTTTGGTCCTATCTACCCATAGTGCATACTTTAGCAATGTGTTTCACCCTCTTGGGTTCTTTTCAATTAGCTTTTTAATTATGTCTAGTAAGATTTTATTCATAGATTCAGCTAACCCATTCCCCTGAGGATAATAATTTGAAGAGAACTTTAAAACAATTCCATGTTCAAACGCCCATTTAGAAAACTTTAAAGAAGAAAATGCAGGGCCATTGTCACATACCAGCGAATAGGGAACTCCAAACCTGGTGATGATGTTCTCTTCAAGAAACTTGACGACTACATCTGTAGTGGAAAATTTGCAACATGTGGCTTCAGTCCACCTTTTATAGCAATCAGTCACCGTCAATATGAATTTGTGTCCTGCAGCTGATGGAGGATTTATGACTCCAATGAAACCCAAGCGCCACTGTGCAAACGACCTAGTCTCAATGACTGGCTGTAATGGATTGGCTTGATTTCTCCCTTTATCTGTTGTAACTTGGTAAATGTGGCAGTTTCTAACATGATTCTTTGTATCTTTAAACATAGTAGGCTAATAGTAACCCGCTCTCAGTATCTTATGTGTTGTAGTTAGTTGGGAACCATGAGCAGTTCCATATTTATCATGCAGTTCCAGCAACACCTTATCTGCTTCATCTCTATTTAAACATCTTAAATAAATTCCCTCGTGGTTCTTCCTGAATAGAAGACCTCCTTGTACCATATACTTTTGTGCTTTGATCTTCAAAGCTCTCCTCTATGAGGGTTTCATCTTATTTGGGTACTTCCCCGATATTAGAAAAGTGTTGAGGTCATCGTACCATCCTGATGCATCACTTGTATTTAGCAAGTATTGTTGCTTTACCAGATTTGGGTCTGTATTAGCTATGGTTTGTACTAAAGCTTGTCCCCTGACTAGCTTCATCGGTATGATTTCCATGTCAAACTCCTGCAAAGTGGCGATCCACTTAGCCCTTTTCTCTCCAGGCTCATTTTGCATTAGTAGCATCTTTACTGCTGCATCAGGTACTACAGCTTTAAGCTGACTGTGTAGAATGTAGTGCCTAAACTTTTTTACTACCCTCACTAGTGCAAATGCATGTCTTTCTATATCCAGGTACTTCAGTTGTGCATCCTTCAGAGGTACACTCATAAAAATGATGGGCTTTTCTTCATTATCTGTTCCTTTCTGTGTCTGTACAGCTGCAACCGAATGTGAGGATGCAAATGAATAAATGTAGAATGGCTTGGTATAGTCTGGACTTGTCAACACAGAAGCATCAAAAATAGCCTCCTTGATATCTTCAAATGCATCCTTGGCTACTGGTGTCCACTCTATCACTGCATCCTTTTTCAACATAGCGTTTAATGGTTGTACAATCTCTACAAATCTTGTAATGAACTTCCTGACGAAGTTAATTTTACCAAAAAATGATTTTAATTCTCTTCTAGTGTTTGGTAACTATAATTTCTTTATGCCTTCTATTCTATCAGGATCAATGGATATACCATTTACAGAAATGACATGCCCTAGTAATTTACCCTTTGTTATGACAAATACACATTTTTTAGGGTTGAGAGAAATTCCATACCTCTCACATCTCTTGAGTATTCTTCTTAAATCCTCAGCATGAGTCAACGCATCCTTAGAATACACAGTTAGATCATCCATGTAAATCACAATACACTTACCTGTCAGTCCATGGAACGCAATGTCCATGGCCCGCTGAAATGTGGCACCTGCATTGATTAGACCAAATGGCATTCTTCTATATGCAAAATTACCCCTTTTACTAGTAAAAGTGGTCTTTAGTCTATCTTCCTCATCAATTAGGACTTGGTTATAACCTGAAAAACCATCTAAAAAGGACATCATCCTAGCTCCAGTTACTGCTTGTAATACTTCATCCATGGAAGGTGGAGGATAATTGTCTTTCTTAGATGCTTTATTTAGATTCCTAAAATCTACGCATAACCAGATGTCCCCATTTTTCTTCCTAACAAGCACTAAGTTGGCTACCCAAGTTGAATGTCTAACAAGGAAAATTATCCTAGCAGATAGTAGTCTTTTTACTTCCTCAAATATCAATGGCTCTAAAATTGCATTTATAGGCCTTTGCTTTTGCCTAAATGGTTTGACATCTAGTTTCAATGGTATCACGTGTGTTATAATGGACGTGTCATATGTCTTTAAATCTTCATATGTCCATGCTATTACGTGTTTGTACTCCTTCAGTACATCTATGACCTCCTTTCTAATCTTCTCAGAACAAACCCTTCTGATTTGTACATTTTGAGGGTTCTACTCTGTTCCTAAGTTATAGGGATCACATTTACCTCCCTCTATTTGAGGCAAGTCCTTTTGCTTCACTAATCTGTCTCAGTCAAAGATTTGTTCTAACTCTATTACTCCCTTAGGCAAGAAATTACTCTTTAGGTTGATGATTTCTTCCTCATCCTAAGACACATCAGACCTATCTTGTTCATCAATGATTTGGGCTTCAAATACTTCATTGCAAGTTAGAAAATCCACAATTTGTTGGTCCCCCTCAAATACCTGAAAATGAGTTACATTATCTAGCACACTAGGCACATTCACTAATTCTACAGCAAATCTTTTCAATCTAAACAGTGTTAAAGGCTCTAAAGTGCTAGCAGCAACATCTAGCGCATCAGGTCCATGGTTCTGTTCTCTAAGGATATGCTCTATATTGAAAGCATCAAATGACTCTATTAAATCCCATACCCTATGCATGTAACAAACCATTCTGTTATAATTGCAAGCATATATTTTTCTTACCTGTCTGACTACTAGTTCAGAGTTTGAAAACACTCTAATCATTCTTACCCCTTTCTTTATACCCATGACTAGTCCATAAATTAAAGCCTCATATTCAGCAACATTATTAGTACAAGCAAACTGTAACCTACATGCTGCTAGATATGATTTACCATGAGGTTCTATGAGTTCTACACCAGCACCTGCACCCTATTTGGACTTGGAACCATCACATTTTAATGTCCACATGCCATCCCTATTCTTTTGGCATTTTGCTTTAGCATGTTTTACCCTTTCAATCACCTATGCGGTGCTATCTTGTTTATCCATATGCAGTTCATTCTGACTTGCTTGTTCATTTACCTTCTTAGTGTGCAAATCTAGATGACAAACATCTTTTCCTGAACTTTCTCCTAACTCTGGAGTGGCCCCATTTATGTTGTTCTGAGAACAACTCGCTGATTCATTAACCTTTCTTTCTTGGGGTTCCATTCCTTTTGTGCATTGGATATACCGGTATTCAATGATGTCTTTTCACATTCCACAATTCTCTTCAGAATGTGGCCTCTCATGGACTCTACAATTATTTCTGTATAACTTGCATTGAACTGGAAGATTTTGTTCTATGCACTCTTCTATTTCCTGTCTGATGTTTTGACTAAAGTTATTCAGTGCATTATTTTCTTCATCAGAGGAATTCCCATCAGATTCAATAAATAATTTTGTTTCTCTCTTGACAGACTTTTCTCCAAAATTTAGCATTAAAATTTCCTCGATCTGCACACCCTTGTTAGTAACCCTGTAAACACCAGGCTCAACTAAGGCATACAATATTTCATTTGTCCTATGGTACTCAGTGATCATATGATTCATCCTGGGCTCAGCCTCTATTCTGATTTGAGTAGGCACACCCCTCCAAGGTAACCACATGTGTGAGAAGTCAGTGGCCATATATCCATTCAGTGTTTTAGACCAATCCCTGCTTAATAGAATCCCATAATTTATAGGTATATCTACTACCTGGATGTTGACGAACTGACCTACCCTGGGGTCTAAAGCTAACTGCATCTGAATATGCATTAATTCTCCTATCACGTTGACTTCAGTCTTATCTAACTGTGTGACAACTTTGGCAGACTTGGTGGGAGTCAGACCTAAGGTTTTACGTATACCCAGAGGCATCACATTAGCTGAGGCACCTGAATCCACCATACAATTGTGTATGTTCTTTCCACACAATCTAACAGTTAACAAGAAGGGAGGAGTATCCCTCTTATCAGCATACATTACTACATTTGTGTTGGAGGGCTGCTCAACCTTCTTACTTTTTTCCTTTGGCCATGTCTCTCTATTAGGCACAAGTACCTCAGTAGAAGCCTCTCCTATTACTGATGTATCCAAAGATTTTATAAAGGCATTTCTAACCTCTGGACTTTTTAACAGTTCACACAAAGGTACACTGACCTTGATTTTCTTAATTTCTTCTGATAGATAACTCATCAGTCCCAATGTTTATGTTGTCTTAGTTTTATTTATCTGGACCCTCTGAGTTACTGTTCCACAATTTGCATTATGATTGGCCTTCAGTATAGCGGGGTTATTGCTAGCATTCTGGTCTGGGGGTGTGTTAAAATTGTTAGGAGTGGAAGTGGTAAAAGGTCCTCCTGGCCTTGGATTACTTCTCAGGTTGTAAGTATGATTCTTACTCGACTGTTGGAAGGCTTGCACCTCCTCTGTCTCACATAACACCTCGTTTTCAGTCTCAAATGGAAATTGAAAAGCATTTAGTACTATGGCTATCTCGGGATACATGTTTTCACAATAATAGGGCTCATCATCTAATAATTGGTCATCCTCCTCTTCTCTAAAAGTAAAAGTCTCTAAAACTAGAGCAGTATCATACCCTGAGGGTACTATCTCATTACCTCTTGGAACTAAGAACTCAGAAGTAGGAGCTTGTACCTCCACATTAAAAATACTTGTTGCCAAATGAAACTGAGGATAGTCTAATTCAGCATGGGCACTAGTATTATGTATCCTACACCAATTCTTTAGTGCTACATTGGCCATTTGAATCCTAGCCATTTGCTTGGTATCTTGGTTATCCACATTCTCAAATGGAGAAGCCAAAGTGCCATTATTAGGCCAAGTGTTCCAAGTTTTGGGTGGCCTAGGCTGATTCTGATTCTTGTTATTGTTATTCCAAGCTCTGTTATCTATAGTTGGTCCTCTATTTTGCATTTGTTGTCCCTGATTATGATTCTGATGTTGACCGTGATTTTGACCCTGATTAGAACTCTGGCCTTGGTTATAACCCTGACTCTGATTATGACTCTGATTATAGTTCTGGTTATACCCCAAGTTATTTCTACTGTAGAAATTCTCATATCTCAACTATGTCATCTTAGATGTACAGTGATTTCTTTGATATCTTCCCTTTCCTCTTGTGCTTTTGCTATAAATGTATCTTGAGGTGGTTGGAAAAATGATTGGCCATTGTTCTGATTAAGATTGGCAATATTACAAGTGTAAGGTACCATAGCCTGAATTGGAGCAGGGTTATACACAGGCGTGTATGTAGGGACTGGATTTAGCATTGGAGTACTCTGTACAGGAACTCCATTCCAAGGTTGTACTTGATTTTGCACTCTGGGATTTCCTCCATTGAGGAATGGATTATAGGTTGCCTGCCTCATTTCTTGGTTTATAGAGGCTACCTCTTTGTAGGCTTTGGATACTATGTCTATGTTAGGCTTTCTCTTGATGATTGTTTTTAGTGCCAAAAACTGTTGATGATTGTTTTTACACACTCATAACAAAAATTAAAATTCATAAATGAACCTAACTATCTTGAAAGATATGAAGAAATCAATTAAGATTACTCAATCCCAAGTTTCCTTATTGGTCAGGTCTTGACCTGTTGGACCATTCAGTAGGTTATTATGAAGCTATAATGTGCAAGGGGCCTTATGTGATTTAAAGTGAGTTTGTGACTTACTGGACTCCTATTATGCAAACTAACACAAATATCAACTTTCTAATCATTCATTTGCATAAAATTATTACTGTACTTTAAAGCTTTACAAGATTTATATTCAAACATGCTTTTCTTTTAACTAATTATGAAGATTATCAAATATCAACTTATTGCTCTTAAACTCTTTCAAATGTCAGATAATCTCCTTTGGATTTCAACGTTTAAGCTAAGTATTTCAAAATTGTTAGGAAAAGTTAGAGAAATTTAAATCTACCATCATTCACTATAGGATCTAAACATTCTGGTATGCACACAGTAAGAAATACAGTGAATTCAATTAACTCAGTAGATCAAATCATTAAATGCAAATGTTCTCAATATTTTCACAAACAAGCATTCAAGATTGCGAGCTTTAAGAGGAACTGTTTCAAATATAACGAAGAGCTAGAAGACACTCAGAAAGTAGATGCAGACTTCTAGATTCACTTATGTTCAAAACACATAGCCATATAAGGTTTACAATGTATGTATGACTCTTAGCTTTATTAATCAAAATTCACAAAAACTCACAATGCTTTACAGATACAATAAGAAAGCTAGATGTTTCCACGCATTCCTCAATGTAGACAATAGGTGACCTCCTCTAAACTAAAATATTCTACTCAAAATTCCCATAAAGAATTACAATTTCTATGCTATTTCCTATAAAACCCTATGTAAACTAATATACATGTAGCATGCTCCTTATATAGAATTTGAATTCCCTCCCATGCTACGGTTACAACTTCCATTCCACGGTTAAGGTCTTTTTACTATTGACCAATGGTGTGCCTTCATTTCATAACCGCATGCCAGTCCACTACTTGGCATCTTTTCTCTCAAAGGATGCACTTGGAATCTTTACATAAGATTCCCATTTTATGTGACCTTTTCCCACTAGAGCTCTTCATTTAATTTCTTCTCAAAATTCTTTACTCCTTGTCTTCTCACTTTTTCAAGTATTTCTTGAAATTATCAAGCACACCCTTCACAAAGGTCCGGTCCCCTCCTGGACTTTTTGCAAAAATATATTCTTGCATCATCATCTTTTCTTTCAATTCTTTCTCTTTGTCCTATAAGCCCTCTATTCTTTTCTGGTACTTCTTCATTTTGGCTCTTTCCTCCATCAGTGTATCCATCATTTGTTTACTAAGGATTGCATCAGGATTTTTTGTACAAGGTGTGAATATGGCCCTGAACTCTGTTAATGCTCTGCTTAGGTCATAGGCTGGCATCTCTGCACATTCATGCTGTAGGAGTCTTTCCATGATTTTCTTATGTATTTTGATCATCTCCTCTGCCTTTTTCTCCAGCTCCTGCATGACTGCTATATTTATTTTGAGGTTATCTTCCTCAAATCTAAGCTCCAAAATCATCCATGGCACTTGATTTGCCAATGTGACATTGAGTGCCCCCTCATTTATCAATTCTTCAGCTCTTGATTCAGTTTCAGTTAGTTGTTCAATTTTGGATCTGCACTCTTCTGCTCTTGCTTGACAATTATTTATCAATACCATACATTGGATCCTTTCTTTTGTGGCCATTTTCCAACTCTTCACAACTTGCCTTATTGTTTGTTTGCCTGCTTGCATAAAATCATGAAACCATTCGTCAAAAATGCTGGCCTTGAACCTTTTGTTTTCCATGTCCTGCACTTCCTCTTTAGACACTATTGTTATGTCAGTAGGTAAGTCAGGCATTGTGGCACTAGGGTCAAATATCCCCTAAATAAATTGTTGGAGTTGGACAATGTGTCCTTTCAATACCTCTTGCTTACTTTTGTCTTTCCTCAGCATTTCTGCTGTCACCTAGTTTGCATCTTTCCACTCAGCGATGTGTTGTTCCCTTGTGGAATGCCCGACGTCTAGATTTAGTATCTTGTATTACTCCAAGGTAATTTCACCTTTTTCCTTCTCCTTTTGTGGTATAGCTAGGTTTAAAGTTCTGGATCCATCTGGATCTCTCTATATTGCAGACATCGTCCTAGCCTTTCTCTTTTCTCTTCTTGTAGTAGTTTTCTCACCTAACAGGCTTTTGATGTCAATAGGAGCCAGATGTATTTCCTTCTTCTCCTTCCTTATCTCTCCTTCCAGCCAGGTAGGTGCCTCCTTTGTGCCCTATGTAGCTTTCTCTGCATCAATCACCTCTTCATGAGGTTTATCTATTCCAATTTCTTCCTATTGCTGCTCCTGCTATTGTTGTTGCTCTGGTTGTTGTGGATCTTGTTGTTGTTGTTAATCTTGTTGTAATGGAGGCTCTTGTTCTTTTGACTCGACTTCATTTTACTCCTCCTCTACCTCAGTATCTCCCCCTTCTTGGTCCTCTTTATTAGGAGCCTCTTCTGCTGTTGACTCTTCTTGTGGATCATCTTCATCAGGAGCCTTTTCTACCGCTAACTCCACAGGTTTATTCCCATCTATTTTTTCTTCTGCCTCTGTATTTCCTATCTGTGGCAGCTCTGGATGTATTGGTAAACTAACCTTCACCTCATCTTCTTTTACTTCCTCTCCTTGGGCTTGCAAGTTTTCTCTATTTTCCTCTTCTTCGCACTGCTCCCCATACATATTTAGCATATCCAATGCATCCACCTCTGAGGTGTCCCCTCGTGCTGCCTATCCTTTTGTGTTTACCCCTTCAGATGATTTCTCCTTTTTAGCTTCATCAATCCTATGTGCTTCCTCTTGCACATCTCTAATGATTTCTGGTGGTACTAAATTACCAAATGGATCAACAGATCTCGTTTCTACCTGCACCTCCTCTTCTTCAATTTCTATATTTTGTTTTGTTTCTATTTCAGCTTGCAGGTTTGATTCCTCTTCTTCACTGAGGAAATCACTTGACTCTTCCTCTAGGTCAATCACTTTTACCCTGTACATTATCTTTTCTTCACTGTCACTACTCTCAATTTGCACAGTCTCTACAGCAGTAGGTTTGGCCTTACTAACTTCTGACTCCTGCAGCCTCTCTCCAACCAGCTCTGCCTTCACCTTTATGAATGTTTGTCTTGGTTCCATTGCAGCAGAAGTACTGGACATACTTCTCATTTTCTCCCCCACTTCCTGGGCTCCAATTGTATCCTCTAGTTTCGAGGACTCACCCTTAGACAAACCTATTGGGATTGCCTTCATGACTGATGCTCCTGCTGCCTCTTTTGCAGCCTGTGCTTCTTCTTCACTAATCTCATGGCTCATGGATTTTGGATCAACAAAAGTTTTAGATGCAACTACAATTGTTATACCCAAGGCATATGGATCCATTAATGTGGAATTTTTGTCTTTTTCCACAATTTTAGCTTCAACAAATTTTCTCTTCTTCTCATAGAAACATTGCAGGTCCTCACTGGGCTCTGCCTTTCTCTTCCTTCCCTTCTTTGGGAATGTAACTTCTTTTCCTTCAACTTTAAGCTCTTCTATCAGGTCCTTAAGCCATGTCTTTGACAATAATATCACCGTCTTTGTCAAAACATCCAATGATGTGTTCCAAGATTGCGACCAATCAAGCTCTGTAATGGGAGCTAGCCTAGCTTGTGCATAACTATGGTGTAACAATTGATCATCCTCCCTAACCTCTGGAGGGACATATATATCACCAATAGACCTCATTTTCTCCACAGTCAATCTGTTGTGAGCCCTCTTCCTTACCTCCTTGTCATTCTGACAGTCAGCCTAGAAATCTTCAATATGTACTTGCTGTTTGTATTTCTTGTCTACAAAATTATGAATTCTGTGGTAGGGATCAAATCTTCTTGCTAAACCAAACTCTTTGAAGCTGTAATACCTCAATTCTTGCTATGAATAACTTGCCACCTCCTCACTAAAACAAGAATATCTGCCAATTGCCCATGGCAGTTTCACATTTCCCCTGTTGTTAAATTTCCCCTTGTACATCCTGAAAGCATTCAAATTTTGCCTCGAAAACTCCAACACAATTAGCTGGTCAGAAGGATACCTAGGAAGCATGAATGGATTCCCCTCAAAACCCTCAGTTCTTATATAAGTAAAGTGTTAAAACTGTATAAACCATGAACTGTGAAATCCAATTGCACTCTCAGCATCCTTGGACAATCTTTTATCAGGCTCTTCCCTTAATATTCTTACCAAGTAAGTATTAAAAACATCATTGACCAAAGCAAAATTCTTTAAGGCATTCTCCTCCTGCAAGATAGGGTAATGTTCATACACTAGCCTCTAATTAGGGCCATTTCCCAAAACACCAATCTTTTCTATCCCATGAATAAAAGGCCTAATTGTTGCAGCACAGGAATACAACACATAAGAAGACAAATAAAATGGCAAGCCCTTTTGCTGCCTCAGTATGGTCTGCCTCCAAATAGTTGTACTAATGGCCTTGGCCCAATGAATTTGCCCTTGTTCCTTTTCACCTGTTCTCAGGTATTCTATGATAGTGAACATCCAGGGCTCACATTTGGTGGCATCCCTTAGCCCAACCAATCTGCTCAGCACGGTGATCATCAAATATATCTCCTCCCTGGAATGTATTCTCATCAGTTTTCTAGGGATTCTGGCCACTGCCTTTGGTTTGTTCTCTAGACTGTACCAATGGTGAAATATTTTACCCTTATAGTCTCCCTTATTTGTGTAGAAACTCTCATTATACTAATCTATATCAATGTCCGTCATCTTGTCAGTGATCTCCAACCCAAAAGTGTTAGCAATCCCCTCAGGAGTCAAATCAACAATTATTTTATCATAGAGCATAACCATCTTGGTACTTGGGTTATACATTATTACACAGTCTAAGCACAAATCCCTAGCTTCCATCACCAATGGGAAACCTGCAGCTCGGTATAACCCACTATCCCAAATATATTTCATATCGGGAGTAGCATCTGCAGCAGTAATCCTTTTTAGCACATCTTCCGCATCATAGTTTCCTATGTTAGTATCTGTCCCCACTCCATTCATGCTGACCAAAGTCGGACACCCTCTGTGTATAGGTAATTCTTCTTTCTCCACCTCTTTCCGTGATTTTCTTTCCTTTTTTGTATCTTCCCATGTATCTTTCTTTGGTTTAGGGGCCATCCTGTAGAAGTATACATGTCTCAATTTTCATTTTCACTTCATATCTAGGGTTTTACTGTGAATGCCTATTTTCTACTATTTACCCTAACTTGTAACCTCCTTGAATTTGTTAGGCTCTATTTAGCTAATTAACAGTTAAAACAGTAACTTTAACAAATGCATGTATTTTGAAAGTGAAATTACTGGAATTAACAGTTGTGCTTTACCATTCGAAATATAAATGGGGTTCCAAGATAAATACCTGTTTCTGTGACTGTTTAACCTTTGATGTTGACTTACTTTACCTTTCACTTTCACCCAGCAACTGTAACTTCGCTAATTTGGTAAATTCCGTTTGATTTTACGGTGACAGTGCCCTTTTCTGCAAATTTCAGCGTTAACAATATATCTTGAAAGCAAAAATAACAATAATTCTGCCCTAACCCACATTAAATTCCATCTGATTGAGTGTTAAATTCACAATAATTACAGCCATTAATGCGCTGCGACCTTCGGCTTTCCTTTTCCATGTTTGAGAGTTTTGAACTTTTTGGCCATTAGCTTAATTGAACATGCATTTTCTTTTGTATATTTCGTTGTATGTTTTCCTTGTATCTTTTCATTATATCTTTGGACATACAATGCCTTATGCATACAATTGAACTAAAGCCCCTTTTCCCCTTTACCTTTTCCATACACTCCTTGTACTTCCTGCTTGTATATTTCACTTGTATATTCGATCGTATATTTCACATATACAAACACACTATACAAGCATTCCTTACCTTTTGTTCCTTTGCAATGCCCTTTGATCCTTTGTATATCAGGATTGTATATTATAAATATACAAACACCAAATATACAAGCACTTCTCGTTTTTAACTCTTTTCTGGCGTCCAGCTTGTATTTCCGCTTTGTATCTCCGAATGTACATCCGCTTGCAAATCATATACATGTTATTTATACAAACCAAAATGTTTATATAGTGGGGTCCACTTTACCTTTTAACTTTGCCACTTCCGTGATGCCTTTACTCTTTATTGAGCTTTCGAACCTTAAACCACTATAAACTGTATTGTATATACCCTCGGCTCTGCAATGTATAAAACCTTGTATATTTCACTTTGTATACTCCGAAACATACAAAGAGGAAACATACAACAATTTAGTCACATTTCATAAGGATTTCAATTCCAGCTATTGTATAAAGTGAAATGTGCATCGCAATATACATCAAATCCAAATGCATCATTTATACTGTATTTTAATTTCCTTTCAATTCTGTGTTGTACAAAATTCAATGTACCTCTCGATTGTATATTTCGTGCTTGCTAAATATACAAGTGCCAAACATACAACAGTTTAACGCTATTCGATAATATCTTTAGTTCCGGTTTGTATAAAGTGCAATGTATATCAGAGTTGTACATTATGAACATACAACACCAAATATACAAGGACTTTATTATTTTTGATAACTTTTCAGTTCCGCGCTGTATATGATTCCCTGTATCTTCGATTGTATATTTCGCATCTACCAAATATACAAGTTCCAAACATACACCGATTATACCAAATTTAATACTTCTTCAATTCCGCGCTATTTATAATCCCTTGTATATTTACCTGTATGTCTCCCATTTGCCAAATATACAAACCGGGAAATACATAGCGGATTTCAATCATTTATTCATCTCAACCTTAACTTTTTCAGGTCTTACTTGTATATTGAAGATAAATCATTATCACAAAATGTATACAAGTATAAGATTATATAAAACTTGATTACCCTTCCTTTTGTGACTAACACCAAGACCTGATATACAAACACACGTGTATATGAGATGACCCTGCATATACAAGGAACTTTGTATATACAAGGCACAAACCCTCTAATTGTACATTTACCAGAAACATCGATAACTTGCAAAATACAGTGAATTTTAAAATAATTCAAAAAGTAACCCCTGTTTATTTTCAACAAGGAATTGACCTGCACTTTGACCTAGTACTCAATGTTATTTTTTCTCTATTCTCACCAAGGTTTGTATTAAACCTACCTTTTCCCTTTACCACCAAGCAAAACCCACACACAAAAGCAACCAAAAGCCAGCTACAGCAGGGGTCCTCATTTTGCTAAGGAGTAAAATGGGGCATGTTGTGAGCATCACAACAGAATGGATTTTCTAAATAATGGAAACGGTTGCTAACGGTAGAAGGTGAAGATATAAGAGAGTTTTCTTCATTTGAAAAGTCATCTCTTTTTTTTAGTAGCTTTGGGAACAGGGGAAGGAGAATGAGCAGTTTTATTTCTTTTTCAACATAGTTTGTTGTAACAAGAAGTTGAGTCTGTGAACTCATACTTTGTATTGGAGGAACAAGAGAGTCTTTATAAATCTTTTAATTTATTAATGTTTTCTCTGATTATGATGTCATGTGTGTCCTTGTGATCTTTCTTCAATGTATATTACCTATTATATCAGATTATGCAGGTGTTTATCTTTGAATATGTGAATTTGAGTTAACTCAGCCATTGAAAAGAAATTTACTGTCTATTCTTTTCTTGTTTCTCATCGTGGGTGTGGGATAAATGGGCTTTGTATCATTTGTCTTCATTCACTTCATAAATTATTTTTGCACATCTATTTCATGGTTATGGGTAGATGGTAGTGTACCTTTTCTTCTTTGTGGTTAAAAGCACACCCTATTTACATTCATTGCATATCTGTTGAAGGCACTTGGGCCTTGTAAAACAAGTAGAGACCACTTGCAAGTATCATTGCAAATGACTCAACTATTGGTCAGGTTGTCATCATTGTGGGCAAAGGGAGTATAAACTGGGGTGACAAATCTATTAACCAACACTTCCTACACCACCTCCACATCAAAATCTTCAATGTTTATCATGATGTGTGCAACTCTTGGTCATGATTCCTTTCCATAACTCCATCTCCCCATCTTTCACCCATTATCCTACATATTTCACCCATTGCCTTCCTATGGTCCATGCTTTTGCATAAGTCTTTCATCCATCCTTGCATAGGTTCTCCATAATCCATATCATAATCCACTATCTTCGCTACATAATCCAATATCATTCCTTCCATAATCCACCATCTACCTACTTCAGCTCACTCTCGTGAAATCTCATACCAACATCTATGAGCATAATGAAACTTGATATGGTCCATGCGATGACATCCATCCCTAGTAGAACTACCACTTGTCATGAAACCAGACACTTGAGTCCCTCTCATCCGTATTTCACCTATCTTATCCAAAAAAAAAAATTAAAAAAGAAGGAGAAAAAAATCCCTTTGTCTATGGTGAAAACTACCCCTGGCAGCGCCTTGGATAAGTACCATGATGAAAACCTGACAAACAGGTGTCATGTGTAGGTTGATCTTCTATGTCACTAACCCTTAGGAGCACATTGTCTCATCAACCCTATCATTTTCTATCCTATCTTACCATACCATCCTATCATCCTTATCCTACATATACCTATTCATATTGTTATCCTTTCATCCTCTCTTCCTCCTTTTGATCTTGATGAAGATCGGGGACACAATGTTGACAAATGTTTGAGATATTTCTTGACATACCTTATCCCCTTCAAAACAATCCTATCACCCTCCTTTGTCATAAGCTCTTGTCATGTCAAATCCCTAGCCCTACACCTAGACTAGAGTAAATTATTCCTATGTGACATAGTTTTTGGGAGATCACATCCACCCTATCTTACACATGCATCCATTCCATCCCTTATCACCTATCCTTTTATCCAACTATCAAATCCTACAAACCCCAATGCAAGGGAATTAGAAACATGTCAGAGATATACCACTTCCTCCATCTTTTCAGATTTCAGTCCTCAATTCATCCTTTCTTACCACATCCATCAAATAACATAAAGATACCTATCATGGCTTGTTGTTCATTCATCCTTATTTCCTTAACCACCTTAGTCTATCCATCCAATCCTTCATCCATCTTATCATTCGTTATAAATATGTCTTACTACCATTGTTAAACTATGTCACCTCTGAGCTACCACATAGGCAAGGCCATCATTGATGAGCCCCCGAGGCTTCCCATCCATTCCATCCCTTATCACCCATCCTTTTTTCCACCTAATTCCCACCCTCTAGGTCTTAGGTCCACATGCTCCACACCCTGAACTACATTGCCTCTGCATCATCACATAGGCAAGGCCATCATCAATGAGCCCCTAAGGCACTAGGTCAATCCCTTAGGGCCCATCACATCGCATCTACCATCAGTTAATCCCTATTTTTCATCCATAATAAATTGATCCTTTACTTGACGAGGGGCAAAATCCTTGCCCTAGTTGAGAATTGGATTCTTGAATGCCATAAAATCTCAAAGGATGACAAATCAGATTGTGATATTATCCCTAGACAACATGCAACATTACAAATGCACCTGTTCAACAAAATACTCGACACAAGACATTGACCTATATCAAACAACAATGTGCCTAAACCATCATGATAATTGTATCTATTTTCATTGCAATAAAACATATCTATGGAAAGAAGACTTGATGCTTGTTATATGTTTGAGTCTTAGAGTCTTGATTTTTGTTATCATGTTTCCTATCCTACTCGAGGATGTCTAAAAACTAGAGCAGCTATGATGGGGGCATGATTAGTTTGTGGATCAATCTCTAGTAATGTGATGACTTGTCTAATGACATGATCAGCAAAAGATCATCGAGGACATTATGGGTCTTAGCATGAAAGAGGGTAATCCTTGTCTGTTGATACATGCAAGAAATACTCAGGTCATCTAGGTTCAATTTTGACTAGCTGCTTGTATTAACTTGCTAAATCAAAATCCATGTAAGAGATACTCAGGTCATCATGGTTTAATTATACCTAGATGCTTGTATTTTCTTACAACATTTTAAAAGATCAATGATGAAAAAAAAGCACTTCAAATACTTGTATACAAGACGACAAAGCCTCATTTGTGCATGTTAGGTTTGTATTTCATTTCATCTATAAGAATTTTATATGTATCATTTTCCAAGTGGCTTAAGATCCAAGTCTTTTCTTTATCTACATCTCTTTACCTACTCACCCTTTGCTCTCTTTTCATTTCAAGAACACACAAATTGTCCTCTCAAGGGGGCATCGTCATCATCATTCATCTTAATTGTTAACTTACCATTATCTTTCCTTGTCACCCTTGCTCTTGAGTGACTAGGACATCACTAATCATCAATCCAATCATTTGTCTAATCATCAAATCAAGCAATTATCCAAATGCAAGTCATCCTTAAATCCATACCAATCGAGTAAATCAATCTTGTCAAATTATCCAATCACAATCAATAGTCTTGATCCTAATCTTGTCGTTAACCAAATCAATCGTCATCATCATCATCATCATCAATGGGATATATCATTCTCACATCTTAGTGTTGGTCTAGGGATATATCGTTCCCCACAATGACAACACTATTGTCATCAATCATTGTCAATTAATAATTGGTTTACATCTTGACAGAGACAATACCTTGTTTGTTCTTATATCATTTGTGCATACTTGCTTGCTTGTGTGTGTTATCATTTTATCTTGCATAACATATCATTCAACTCTTTCATCCATCCCTTATCTTGCATCCTCCATTTTTTTAGCCATCCTTTATCATTCTTGTTCATTGTGAGATTGTTCGTCATCTTTCTACCAAATTATTCCCATCCAATCTCCCGAGGGGGCATCCTATCGTCATTAACCTATACCAGGGGCAAACTGGGGCATGCATAATAATCAAAAAAAAATTATTCTTTGAAACAACGTGATAAAACACATTGCATCAAATATGGGCAAAATGTATACACCTAAAAATGGCTTGAGTCGAATTAATTAAATATTTTAATATTTATTTTATTCTCATTCTTCTATCAATAAATAAATATTCTAATTTATTTATCTGATTCACACTCATCCAAATCTTCCAAAAAATAAAATAAATATCAATTTATTTAATTAAGTCATCCAAATTCCTCTAAATCACCCCTAATTAAATAATCCTAAATTATTTAATTGATCACAAATTCCTCTATTCCAAAGTCTTAAATTCTATAATTCCACATCATCTCATCCACCTCACCATGTTCCACACATAATTAAATATTTTAATATTTAATTAGCTAATTATCCTCACCCACATGTGTCTTATTATTTCTCAATCACCTTTATGCTCAAAGACACTTGTCTTTCTAATTCTAGTCCATCTCTCACATTCCCACAAGTCAAGAGTCCTTCCACAATCTTCTCATAGTCTTCCACTTCTAACTCACAGGTCTTTGTAAGCACAGTGACATGTGGCTCATGGATCCACATATTCCTCTACCTTGTAAACGTAGTGGGAACATTTCCCATGATTATCTCCCTCAAATCCATCTCAAGCTTTAGTAATCTTACTCTGTAGAAATCCTACCAGCATGCCTTTGGCAAAGTTTCCTCATTGCACTTGCATAATCCTATTATCATCACAATCATCCAACCATGTCTCCATATCTCCATTAGCCATCATCATACAGTTGCATTGTTAGTTTAATTTCCATTGCACAATCCAATCATAGCCATTCTCCTATTGTCATCTTCAACAGCAAGGAAGTACAACTTCTGAGAGCTCAAATCATACATAAGATCAATACAAGATAGGCACCAATGGAAGTTACGAGGTGAATAGGTCTATGAAGGTAATATATTTGTTTATTATATTTTCATTAATTTCATTCAGTTATTGGATAAGAAGTAGTTTAATATTTTTATTCATATTTCCTCTAACAGTTATCTTTATAACCATGGTCACAGAACACCACATCCCCACAAGTGCACAACAACACAGGCCCCAGGACTGGCTAACCCATCTCTATGAAGTCTAGCTCTCCAACAAGCTAGACCACCCTCATGTCTGACCTCCTCCTGACTGGCTACTTCCACAAGAGTGAAAGTGACATGGCAGTTCACACCATAGCAAGGAGGGAAGGGTCCGTATATGTGCCAAAACCAACTCCTGCCCCAGGCCACCGATGTCACAATTTTGAGCGTACATATTTTGGTGAACCCAACGTGGACTACAAAGCCTTCTGGTTATGTTGTTTTCATTCCAAAAGCTCAGATCCCATTAAAACATTAAACATTTGACACTTCAAAAGATTTCAAACATTTTCACTTAATTCTTCATAGCTGCCTCCATCACTTCCTCCTTTGTCACTTTCACCTTCGCTCATTTCATTTGTTATGTGGTGTCTATGGCACCCCCAAATATGATGGAACCTAACCTAAACTTAGGGAATATTCCCTCTAGGGAACTAGAAACTCCCTCTTTGAATAGGTATGTGCCACCTAACCCAAATGCACAAATATCAAATCACTATGATTACGAAGACTCTGACTATGAGAAAGATCAAAGAGAACGCAAGTGTTCTCTATCTTTTAACAATCCTGCATGGGAACACAACCCAACCATATCGAATGTGCCTCACAAAGTGGTGCAGTCACGGTAGGAGGGTTCATAGAATGAATTATCTGGACCATGCAGCAAGAGTAAACACAACGGAAATAACTCAAAGAAATGAAGAAAATGCAAATTCAATCATTCAGTATATTATAGAATTCAAATACAATCTGACTGGCATCATGCGGGCTTACAATTAGGGCTTAAAGGCCTGATTACATACATGCAAAAGATGAAACTCTGAAGCTCCTTCGCACAAAATCCAAACTATCAACTATCACTATGTTATGAACTATTTTCCTAGGGATCTATTACATCAATATATATCCTTTCCTAACCAATAGATTCCTCCGCATCAGCCAATGAAGGTCACAAACTCCAATGAAGGGCTGTAACATGTGAACACAGATAGATCGGGCCTAAATGCATAGAACACATCAGGAAAATGAATGGAATGATGTGCAGATCTTTGAGGAAGGTTGGCCATGAACCAAAGATCATTGAATGATGTGCCATTAGGCTTCATAGATTGGGAAATGCTTCCACAAATCTCTCCTTTAGCTAGTTGTCTGAGACTGTCAGGATGCTCTGTTCTAAAAAATAGTCAATCTTCTGATAGTAATATCTTTTCGGTAACTGATCCAAATGCTCTAAATTTTGGATATGATGTAGATGAATGAATGTAGGTATTAAGTCTAGATCCGCAAGGTGTGAAATGCAACTGCGGTACAATACCAGACCAAAATGTAGAAACTACTTCTAACTGAACTGCTTGAACTAAACTAGAAAATGAAAAGAAACTAACTGCAAACAAACTAAAATGTAATTTTTTTTGGTTGATGCAAGATTGCTCTTGAACTAGGGATGCTCCTGCATCAGACATCAGGGGTTATTAAAAAAGTGAGTCCCTCACTTTGCTAGGGCTAAGGGAGAACCAAGACAGTCCACCTCAACCTAAGAAATCCATGATGAATCTTCTTCCGGTCTGCCTTTCCACTTCACAAGATGTTCTTTGTATTGTCTTCCTCTAGTGCTGCATCTAACTATGCTGTCCAAAACGTCTTCAATATGCACCAGTGCTTGTCGTGGTAACTGCTTCTTCAAGTCTTCTTCCATGTTGTCACTAAACTTTGCTTCATGATACTAATAAAGGTCTGCAATGTTGAAAATAGGTGATATACCTAATGTCTCTGGTAACTCTACTTCATATGCATTTCCTTAATCAAATTTCCTGAGTATCTTACAAGGTCCAAACTTCTTCATCTTTAACTTGTTATATGTCCCAACTGGAAATCTTTCTTTTCTCAAGTACACCATCACTTCATCTCCGACTTCAAATTCCTTATGTCTTCTTTTCTCATCTACCTTTTCCTTATACTTACTGTTCATATCCTCCAAATGCTTCTTCACTTTAGTATGCACTATCTTCATATGATCTACAAATTCTTATGCTTCTGCACTCCTCTTTTCTTCCATACCAATGTCTCTCAATTCTGCAACTCCTCTAGGTGTTACTTTGGTAACAATATCAAAATGTATTCTTCTGGTACTCCTATTTAGTAAATTATTGTATGCAAACTCTACTTGTGAAAGAATAAAATCCCAACTTCCTATGTTCTCTCCAACTAAACATCTCAACAAGTTTCCCAAACTCCTATTTACTAACTCTGTCTTTCCATTAGTCTATGGATGAAAAGTTGAACTGAACTACAAATTTGTCTTCATCTTCTTCCAAAGTGTATTCCAAAAGTATCCAACAAACTTTGTATCTTTGTCTGAAACTATACTCTTAGGTAATCTATGTAATCTCACAATCTCTTTAAGAAATAGGTCTACTACATGTACTGCATCAGTTGTCTTCTTACAAGGTATGAAATGAGCCATCTTTGAAAATTTGTCAACCACTACAAATATTGAATCATGTCCTCTCTGTGTCTTAGACAATCCCATTACAAAATCCATGCTTATGTCTTCCCAAGGTCTCTCTGATACTGTCAAACGTTTATACAATCCAACATTCTGACTACTCCCTTTTGTAACTTGACAAACTCTATAACTCTACACAAATCTTTGAACATCCTTATGTATCTAAGGCCAAAAGTAGTTTTCACTCACCAAATCAATTGTCTTATCAATAACAAAATGTCCTGCCAATCCACCACTATGCTTCTCCTTCATCAAATTATCTCTCATTGAACTTCTAGATTTGCACAACTGACTTCCTTTGAACAACATATCTTCTTGAATGAAATAGTCCAACCACTTACTCCTATCTGTCACAACAGGTTCCTTACATGCTTTCCAAGGTTCTGCAAAATTAGTGTCTCCCTCATACATGTTCTTCAAATCATCAAAACCCAACACTTCAACTCTCATCTCTGTCAACAAGTTTCATCTTCTACTCAATGCATCAACAACTTTATTTGATTTTCCACTCCTATGCTTCAGCACAAAAGTATAACTCTGCATGAACTCTATCCATCTCATATGTCTTTGATTCAACTTACCTTGACTGTTCAACTATTGTAAAGCTTGATTACCTGTATACAACATAAACTCCCTAGGCAACAAATAATGTCTCCACTTCTTCAAGTCTTGAATTATGGCATAGAACTCTTGATCATAAACTGAATATCTTCTCCTTGCATCAATCAACTTCTCACTGAAATATGCTACAGGTCTACCTTCTTGACTTAATACTTCTCCAATTGTATTCCCACTTGCATCACAATCAACTTGAAATACCTTATTGAAATCCGGTAATGCCAAAATAGGTTGCTTTGTCACTTTCTGCTTCAATAGTTCAAAACTTTTATCTACTCCAGATGTCCACTTAAAATCCTTTCTGTCATGTCTCATTGTCTCTATCATAGGGTTACATGCTGAACTAAAATTTCTGATGAACTTTTGGTAGAAACTAGCCAATCCATGAAATGATATAACTTCCCCAATGCTCTTTGGTGTAGGCCATTCAACAATTGCTCTCACTTTCTCAGGGTCCATCTTCAATCCTTTCACAAAAATCATAAATCCCAAATATACCAACTCTTCCTTCATGAAACTACACTTCTTGATGTTTATAAGCAATTTCTCTTCTCTCAGTCTCTGCAAAACTTGTCTAATATGCCACAAATGTTCCTCTTTTGTCTTACTAAAAATTAAAATATCATCCAAGTATATAATCACAAACTTACCCAAGAATTTCTTCAAAAATTCATTCATCAATCTCATGAAAGTACTCAGTGCATTTGTCAATTCAAAGGGCATCACTAACCACTCATACAATCCTTCATTTGTCTTAAAAGTAGTCTCCCATTCATCACCTTCTCTGATTCTGATTTGATGGTATCCACTCTTCAAGTCTATCTTTGTGAAATATCTTGCTCCACTCAATCAATCCATGATATCATCCATCCTAGGTAAAGGAAATCTATACTTAACTATGATCTTGTTTATTGCTCTAGAGTTAGTACACATTCTCCATTCTCCATCCTTCTTCGGTACTAACACTACAGCTACTGCACAAGGACTCAAGCTTTCTCTGATCAAACCTTTCCTCAACAACTCTTGTATCTGTCTATTCAATTCTTCATTCTCTATCGGTGTCATTCTATGTGCTACTTTGTTAGGAAAACTAGCTCCCAGTATAAGATCCATGTGATGACTGATACTCCTTCTAGGTGGCAATCCTTCAGGTGCATTATCTGATATGATGTCTTCATATTTTGTCAACAACTCCTTTATCTCCTCTGGTTGTGATTCTTTAGTCTATTTCTTCAATGCTTCAGTCTTCTTAAGAATCAAGGCATAACACATATTCTCATGTCTCAAACCATCCAGAAAATTTCTTCCATCTACCAAACAGATTCTAGCATTCCCACATGTTTCACTCTTAGGATCATCCTCCAAAGGAATCAAAGTAATTCTCTTTCCATTTGCTATTATAGTATATGTATTCTTTCTCCCATCATGTATAGCTTTTCTATCATACTGCCAAGGTCTACCCAACAAGATATGACATACATCCATAGGCATAATATCACACAAGACTTCATCATGATAAGATCTAATATGAAATTTCACCAAACATTGTTCACTCACCAGTACCTTATGATCATCCTAAATCCATGCTATCTGATAAGGCTTAGGGTGTTTCAATCTTTCCAACTTCAACTTAGTCACCATCTCCTCTGAAACTAGGTTATCTGAACTACCACTATCAATTACAACTTTACAACACTTACCTCCTTATTTTCATATGGTTCTGAATAGACTTTTCCTCTGCAGTGGTTCTTTAGTTGTCTTGGCTTGAAATAGTGCTCTCCTCATCAACAATGATTCTCCTTTCTCAAGTTTTCCAACTGAACAAGGTCATTCAATAGGTTCTTCTTCCACATAGGCTACTCTTCCACTATTTTACATCCTCTTACTTGTACTACCCTGATTACACTCAAATGCTCCATGTCCTTCGCCTCCACACTTGAAACAAGTACCTCTGAATGTTCTCTTATCAAATCCTCTTCCTTCTCTAATGTATCCTTCATTCCGGTATGCATTAGGGTTTCCTCTCCAGTAAAAATTTCTATCATCTCTCCAGTAAGCATTGTTATCTCTGTCCTCCTTAAATGGGCTGTCAAACTTGTTCTGCTCCGGATGTGATCTGTCTCCTTCGGAAAATGTCCTACCTCTCTAAAATTTACCTCCTCTGCCTCTCTACTTTTGATCATGCCCTTTATTTAGTTTCTCTTCAACTTTCAACACAAACTGATATGCTTCTTCCAAAGATGTCATCCTTACCAAGCTTAGTTCCTTTTGAATGTTCAATCTTAGTCCATTGATGTATCTAGCCACTTTCTCCTTGCTTGCTTCACTATGTCATGTCCTTATGATCATTTTATGGAATTCTTTAGTGTACTCCTTCACAGATTTCTCCTTTTGTCTCAGGTTTTGCAATCTCTTCAACAGTTCCAACTCATAGGACCAATAGGTATAAACTGATTCTTCAACATTGTCACCATCCTATCCCATTTTGTAATCTTTTATTTTCCTCTTCTGTTTCTTTCCAACTAAACTTCTTTCCACCATATAGTAGCATGTCCTTTCAACTTTGTCTTTGTAAATTTCACCTTCTCCGAATCTTCAATTTCCTCATATTCAAAGTATTCTTCCATGTCATTTATCCAATCAATCAATTCTTCCAGGTGCAAATTACCTGTATAGTTTGGCACATCAACTATGGGTCTCTTTCCAATTTTTGAAATAGATAGTAGCATCTTTACTTGATCTTA
This sequence comes from Cunninghamia lanceolata, assembly GCA_027924645.1. Lineage (NCBI taxonomy): Eukaryota > Viridiplantae > Streptophyta > Pinopsida > Cupressales > Cupressaceae > Cunninghamia > Cunninghamia lanceolata. Next base: position 7,445,988 of record BSBN01000016.1, read on the forward strand.
TTCTTCTTCTTCATCACCTTCTAGGGTTTCGCCAGTTTGTTCAACAAATTGAAATTCTTCTTCATCATTGCTTTCAACATTAGGTCTCGGTGTCAATCCTCTTCACCTATCCTCTTCAATAGCATCCAAATGAATTCATATTGTTTTCATCATTTTCATCATCTCATCCATTCTACCAGCCATTGTTCCAACAGCAACAACTCTCCTCGGTGCCATTCTTCCTAGGATCAAGTGTAAAATGCCTCAAGTTCGGTGATCGGGCTACAAGGTGACAACTACTTCACAATTGGCAATCAGTTGCAACACAAGTAACCTGCCTCTATTCGGCGATATGTCCACAACAAGATCTTACAAAATTCCCTCGCTAATTTCACTCAATTTGCTTAATTCGCTCCCAAAGATTCAAACTTTCACTCTGATACCAGTTGGTGCAGTCATGGTAGGAGGGTTCACAGAATGAACTATATGGACCATGCAGCAAGAGTAAACACAATAGAAACAACTCAAAGAAATGAAGCAAATGCATATTTAGTCATTCAGTATATCATAGAATTCAAATACAATCTGGTTAGCATCATGTGAGCTTACAATTAGGGCTCAAAGGCCTGATTACATGCATGTGCAAGATGAAACTTTGAAGCTCCTTCGCACAAAATCAAAACTATCAACTATCACTATGTTATGAACTAGTTTCCTAGGGATCTATTACATCAATATATATCCTTTCTAGACCAATAGATTCCTCTGTGTTGGCCAATGAAGGTCACAAACTCCAATGAAGAGTTGTAACGTGTGAACACGGATAGGTCAGGCCTAAATGCATAGAACACTTCCAGAAAATGAATGGAATGATGTGCAGATCTTCATAGAAGGTCATCCATGAACCAAAGATCATTGAATGATGTGCCATTAAGCTTCATAGGTCAAGAAATGCTTCCACAGATCTCTCCTTCAGCTGGTTGTTTGAGTCTGTCAGGATGCTCTGTTCTGAAAAATAGTTGATCTTCTGATAGCGATATCTTTCTGATAACTAATCCAAATGCTATGAATTCTGGATATGATGTAGATGAATGAATGTAGGTGCTAAGTCTAGATCTGCAATGTGTTAAATACAACTGCAGTAGAATACCAGACCAAAATGTAGAAACTACTTTTGAATGAACTGCCTGAACTGAACTGGAAAAAGAAAAGAAACTAACTACAAACAAATTGAAATGCAAATGTTTTTGGTTGATGCAAGAGTGCTCTTGAACTAGGGATGCTCCTACATCAGAAAGCTAGAAGACTACCACTAAGATCAGAAATCCACTTACCAAATCAACCATCCACAAGAACCTCAAGTACTTATCTTGATGAGGAAGTATGAAGGTTGGAAAGACACTTGCAAAAGGTAAGAGATGCCCAAGAAGCATTGAAAGTTGCCCTATGGGAAGAACAAAGAGAAAATCATGTGTGAGAAGAAGCACAAAATCAAGACAACTCTCAAAGGTAAAACCCTAGAAATGAGGAAGTGCCTAGAGGTCCCACTCCTACAAACCTAATTGTGACTCTAATGCAAAGAATTAGAATCTTGGAAGTAGAGCAACCTACTCCAGAAAGGAGGCATACGTCATATGACAATATCTGAATAGACTAGGACTAGGGGCATCTCAGAATCCCCCTACCTTAACTACTACTCAAGAAATGTGAGTAACGACACATTCCTAAATGGGAAACCTCTTGTTCAGAACCATCAAGCAATGTTAGGAAGCCAAGAAAATTAGACAATAGGTTACCAAAACCCTCCTATGGGATTAATGCTATCAACTCCTCAATCACAAAGTGCCTTTCTGGGGACATACATGGAATACTTGAAAGAGCCACTTGACTTAATCATAAGAAACATTTAGCTGCCTCGACCGTTACCCGATCTCCCAAAGTTCAAAGGAGAGGGTGATCCCAACTCAAATATCAAAGATTATACTACCGTGATAAGAGAACTCCTCCCTTGGAATGGGTTTCTCAGTAAGATCTTTCCAAAGACCCTAGAAGGAACAGACTTGGATTGGTACTATCACCTACCAGAGTTTTCAATACACTCATTCAAATAGTTGATCAGAGAGTTTGTCATGGCTTTTGATATGAACAAACTCGTCAAGACGGGTATAAAGGAATTCCTAACCATGAAATAAGAACTGAATGAGTCAGTAGCCCACTTTGTTACCTGATGGAGACAAGTTCTCTATTCCTCAACTAGTGCTCCTAACATAGACCATTGTGAGTTATATGACCTTTTCTTACATGCCTTAAACAAGGATATGAGAGAAGATGTTCAAAAATTGCCCTACAAGTCCTACAATGAGGCATTGGAAAGCACTTTAAGGATTGACCAAGTAGCCATTGATAGTGGTAGAAGGGTCTACGAATCAATGGAAAAATGATGAGGGAAGATACAGGGAATAATGCTCCTGTCATTAAGATTCTTAAAAACAATAGAAATGCAACAATAGATGGGGTGACCAAAATATCACCATAAATCAAAATTAGACCAAACTATGTACACTCAAAATCACATATTCTAATTATTTTATAATATTCAGACAGATGTGATTTGTGAAATATGTAAGCACCAAAATCTTGTTGAACAACAAGGTCACCTAGGGTAAATCCTACTAAGCATCTCGGTTGCCCAGGGGAGATCCAGTGTGATGAAAGGGGTGACCCAAATAGATCAATTCTGACTGAAATTTGATGTTTTCTTACATTTACTTCACTCTATTTTGATCTAATCTAACCATTGTATTCATCTATTTATTGCAATTTTGATGGTTTATACGCTTTTTTTTGTAAAATTTTCTACAAGCTTTACGATTTTTAGGTTTTTTGAGTTGATGAGATCTAATCTAAAGTTCTTTTCTGATTGGTAGGATATGCACATTTGTTGGAAAGCCTACCAGGAGTAGTTGTGGCTTTCAAAGATGTATGCTATGTTGAATAATGATGAGCATGACGTCTTGAGGAGAGAAAGCCTGGCTAGGGTTTGCCATGTGTTGGTTGTATATCCTGTGGCACGCATATGTTGTGACATATTGACTTATAAGGATGTAGACATGAACACTTTCATATTCCCTTAGGTTTCAGGAGAGTTGAAAACCACTCAGTATGATGTCTACCACATTCTAGGGGTTACTGTGAGAGGACACCCTCTTGTTTTACCGACTAACGAGTCCTTCAAGGACAAGGCTTCCTGGGCACAAATCATGGGGGTGAGTCACCCCGAGGACCAAATAGGTGTTCAGCTCACATCTATGTCATGACTTCACATTCCTCATTTGAGGAAGTTTCTAATCAGTTTGATTGCATCGAGGTTGTCTGGAGACAAGGCCTTAGCTCACTTGAGATGGTGTTGGGTACCAATTATACAGGGTATTGTGCAGGGCAGAGACTATTCTTGGGGACCAGACATCCTGGCCATGGTCTATAGCGACTTCTATCATATTGAATGGTAGGGAGCTCTTGCCTTTAGTCACTCTTCTTTGATCATGATCTAGATCTTTGAGCACATCAGACCTTATCAGAAGGAGATTCCTCTTCCTGACAAGTGACTTCCGAGAGCTTCTAGGTGGGCTCATGTGGGCCACTTTGATACCTCTTTATGTCTTGTGGCCACTCTTATAGATGAATACATGATTTCAGACCCTTACACAGATATGGAGGGTATATGGTCACATGATGGTGAGATTAGAGAGTATTGTCTCAGTGTATCAGATCTTTTAGACCATAATGGTCTAGTCAAGGCTCATCATGTTGAGTGCATTCTACAACAGTTCGGTGAGGATTTTATTGAGGAGTTGCCCCTAGTGCCTACCTATTACAGATCTATCCAGGAGATGAGTGAGATTGGCTAGAGGACCGTTTCTTGGACCCCTTTGACTCCTGAGATTTTCATTACCAGATCTTCTAGAACATTGAGAGGGGGACAAAGGGGAGGGAAAGAATCTCCTTCCTGAGGACTCATTGTTTAGATGACTCTGAATCTAATGATGAGGACTAGGTTCCTAATGGGGATGACTTGTCAGACAAAGAACCAACAGAGGATGCACAAGAGAGAGGCTTTGATGAGGATGATATTCTGTAGGGTCCCTTCGCAGTGCCTAGACCTCCTCACTCTGATCAGGTGATGCAACAACTTGACCCTACCTAGCAGCCTAGTGACCCATGTAAGTCTACTTTTATTTTACAAAATTCTCATTGTCCTTTCTTTCCTTTTCTTTTCTCAAGGGTCATCACATCTTTTGTCTTTACTTTGCTTTGCAAGTAGTGTTGAGGAGTGGAGGGGTTTCATTTATGAGATCAACATTGGTTTAACTACCCCTTAACTAGACTAACCCAAGAGATGCTTCTGACTGATCCCGGTGTGCCCCCCATAGCTGGGTGACACACTAACATATTTTCTCATACCTATCATGGGTTTTAGGAGAGTTCTACTTTGAAGGCTGAAAATCTTGTCCTTAAAGGTGAGAATTAAGTGCTTCGTGAGATGCCTCACATTGGGTTTGGACAGCGACAGCTTAACGCTATGGGACCTTCAGAATCTTGCACTCATAGTAGGGTACCTTGATCACATAGGTCTCATGGAGAGACTAGTGGTATACAAAGACATAGGAGTAGGAGTCCTGAGGGTTTCGTTGGAGGGAGCCACCCTTGAGCCTATTTTCTTTTCTTAAAATAGTGCCCCCTTGTATGGGGAGCCTTACTTTCTCAGGAGCATTTTGTCCTAGCTCTTGTACTCTTTGTAAATGTAAACTTCTATTATATCAATGAAAGTTTGTCTTTTTATGGTTGCTTTTCTATTGTATGGGTACTCATCTCTTGTGTACTTTAGAAGTTTAAGAACTCTTTGATTATGTTTTGAGCTTCAACTCTAGCAATGCAAGTATGATAATGATGACATGTTTTTGTAATTTTTTTGGAACATATATGACATCCAGGTTATGATATACAGATGCAAGAACACAAGGGATCCTTAAATGAAAATTTTACTTCTATGGAATGTCATGATTTATGACATTAACTTTTATTGCTTTGGAACCCTTTTTCTAATTTTGATATGAATGCATTGTGGAACAAAAAATATGACTGCTCTTTAATATGATTTTCAATCCATGGGATTGCAAGTTAGTTTGGTATAGGAGACATATTCAAGTCTGTGAGATAGGGATTTAGAACTCAAGTGGGGAGTGGGAGTGAAATAGAGTGCTTATGAATTTTGGGCTTTTGCTAGAGGCTAAACATTGATCCTTATCTATATGAGATAATCTAACAAGCTTTCAACTTAGACAAGTAACAAATTTTATTGATGTTCGCTAGACTTAGATCATAGATGGAAAGCAAGATAGACTCGAGGTAAAGTATAAATGGGAGAGATCCAGGGTCCCTAGATAGAAAATGATCCTATAGACTACTAGACTCTTGGCTTTGCTCAGCTAGTGTGTGTGTGTGTGTGTGTGTGTGTTTGGTACCTTTCTCTTTTTTTTCCTTTGATTGAATGTCACCCTTGAAGCTTTGATCTTAGACTGATCTCCACCCAAGGGTACGAAAATTCAACAATCTTCTCTTTCAATCTTTTTTTGTAACTCTCTTTCTTTTGCTTTTTCCTCTCTTTTTTTTTTGTATTTTCTAGAATGCCTCACTTGATTTTGTCCCTTTTTGGATTTTTGCATTTTATGAAATGAATGCTTTTGGAACTTTGGATATGAAATGGCTTAATCTCTCAATTCTCACTTTTCTCAAAACTCTCATTTTGAATACTCATTTTTTTATTCACTCGTATTTTAGATTGCTTCCTTTAGAGTTTTGATCCTCCTGACATTTTTGGCCATGGAAGATAAGGGGCTGAGTGCCACCAAACATTTTTGTAATCTAGTTGGACTTCTCTTCTACTAGGGAAGAACTGGGAAGGTCTACTTGCAAGCTTCCTTTGAACATTGTAGGTTTGAATACTCACTTTGCTTAGACCTAACATCTTGGCTCATTAATACTGGGATCAGTGTAAAGTTAAGAGCTAGGCTTTGATTAAAATCACTAGGAATGAAAGGGGAAAATGGTGATTGTGAAAATGGGGAAATCAAAAGGATGACATATACCTAAGCAACCTTAGACTTCCTATTGAAATGATAATAATATAAGAGCAAGTCATTCACTATAATGCAAGATGAACAGAATGATATTGAAATGCAAGAAACAAAATTCTTTTTGACATTTTTTATTTTTATGATTTTTTTTTGTATTTTTATGTTTTATGATGTCTATGATTTTTAGACATAGCATTTCTTGAGGTGAAAGGCATTGACTATTTTGCCAAATTCCTCTCCCTCCATTGTGCACAAGAGATAGGCACCATTTCTGACATCTTCTTTAACCATGTAAGGACCTATCCAATTGGGTTTGAACTTGCGTCCTTCACTAGCTCTTTTATTGATTAAGTTGTCAATTCTGAGTACTAAGTCCCCCACCTAAAAAGGTCTTGGGATGGTTTTTTGTTATACTGCTTTTTCATACTTGCGAGGTAGGAGTCATTTCTTTGAACAACTCTCAATTTTTTTTATCCATCATTTCTAAATTGACCAATTTTACTATGCAATATTCCTCATTACCCAATAGGCCCTGTAATGACACTATTAGACTAGGCAACTCTACTTCCAATGGCAACACTGCTTCTGACCCAAAATTGAAGGCATAATCGGTGTTTCCAATTGGAGTTCTTATGCTTGTTCTATAGGCCCAAAGAGTTGGATATAACTGCAAATGCCAATATCTTTTAAAGTCCTTTACAATTTTAACCAATATTGACTTCAAGGTTTTGTTCATGGCATCTGCTTGTCCATTCCCTTGAGGATAATAAACTGAAGAAAAATTATGATTGATGTGGAACCTCTCACATAACTCTCTTACTTATGGATTTCTAAATGATGAGGCGTTGTTCATCATGATTACTTAGGGAATCTCGAATCTACATATGATTTGGTTCAATATGAACCTTGTAATTACTTTCCCTAAAACCATAGTGAGAGGCATGGTGTCTACCCATTTGGTGAAATACTCTGTTGAAGTGATGATGAATAAATGGACATCTATTGATGGGGGAGATATCTTCCCTACCAAGTCCAGGCCCCACATAGAAAAGGGCCAAGGAGTAACTATAGGTTGCAAATCTCTTGTTGGTGTGTGATGGACATGTGTGTAGGCTTGACATTTTGGGCATCTTTTTACAAATTTGATTGCATCTCCTTGTAAACATGGCCAAAATATCCCAACTGATGTATTTTTCTTGTTGTAGCGTGACCACCAAAATGTCCTCCACAGATTCTACTATGGCATTCTTCCAAGATTTTATGTGCCTCTTCTTTGTTGACATATCAAAGCAACATCCCGTCCAAGGCTTTTCAATATAACACATCATCGATCAAAACATATCTTGCAGTGAGGACACATAAGCGTCTCTTCCCTAAGGAAGTCATGTTTTCTAGGTAAGTTCTATTTGCGAGATAGTTCACAATATCTCTGTACCAATATGAAGCAGTGTATTTTTCAAGATTGATAGCATAAATTTCTTCATTGGGAAAGTCTTCATTTATGGGTTCCTCATGAGGAACTAGGTTGTCTTCTATCCAGTCTGCTATCACTTGTCCTTTGATTGACTTTTGGTTGACATAAGTTAATTCAAACTCACTTAACAATGTCACAAATCGCCCAGCCCTCCTTGAAAATACTAATTGGTTTAAGAATGTTCTCAACAGTTCAGATCATATCATGACTCAGGTTTCTTGGTTTAACATGTAATGTTGCAATCTTCAAGTTGTAAAAACTATGGCCAAACATTCCTTCTCGGCTTGAGTGTAGTTTTTCTTATATCTAGAACCAAGGTGTGGCTTATGAAATATATGGCTCTCTCCCTTCCACCTTTGTCTTCCTGAGCCAACACGCAAGGTATGGAAATATCAGTTGCTCTAAAATATAAGATAAAAGGTTTGTCATGTTTTGGTGGCATTAGTGTGGGTGGAGTCAACAAGAATTTCTTTACCTGATCAAATGTGTTTTGACAATCCACTGTCCAAGTTATGCCCACCTGTTTCTTTAGCAATTGATTGGTTGGGTCAATTTTAAAAGTCATATCTGGTATGAAATGCCTAATTACACCTAGTTGTCCCAAAAAGGTTCTCACCACCTTCTCACTCATTGGCAAGGTTACATTTAAGACTGCTTTAACTTTTTTCGGATCCACATCAATTCCTCTTCGCGAAACAATGAAGCCCAACAGTTTGCCTACCATGACTCCAGAAACACACTTCTCAAGGTTTAGTCTTACTTTGTATTCTCAAAGCCGGTTAAAGATCTTGTGAAGATCTTCCACATGTGTTGATCTTTTCTTAGATTTAGCCAAAAGATCATCAACATACATTTTCACTATCTTATTATGAATGTAGTCATGAAAGATATGTGCCATTGCGCTTTGATAGGTTGCCCCGACATTCTTCAATCCAAATGGCATGACTACATAGAAGAAGGTTCCCCAGGGGGTTGTGAAGCTTGTTTTGTTTTGGTCCACCTCTGAGATTCTAATTTGGTTGTATCCCGAGAATCCATCCATAAGAGAAAGTACTTCATATCCTATGGTTGAATCGACAATTTGGTCGATGGATGGTAAGGGAAAATCCTCTTTTGGGAAAGCTTGGTTGATATCCCTAAAATTGAGACATATATATATATTCCCATTCTTTTTTAACACAAGGACAATGTTTGACACCTGACTTGAATAGTCTACCGATTTTATGAAGCCCACATCCAATAACTTATTTAATTCTTCTTTTACCATTTCAACCACTTGGGGCTTTATAGGTCTCAGTTTCTATTTTATGGGTTTAGCATCTGGTTTTGTTAGTAAGTTGTGCACCACAATTTTTGGGTCTAGCCCTGACATATCTAAATATGTCTAGGAAAATACATCAGCATATTCAATAAGGAATTCAGCGTATTCCTCTAATTATTCATCTTTTATTTCTCCTCCTAATTTTAACATTCTTGGTTTCTCATGGGTTCCCACATTGACATCAATGGTATCCCTGGTTAGTGATGGATGTTCCTCTTCAAATTTCTGAAGTGCATGTGGTAATTCTAAATTTTCTTTAATCTAAAGAATTTTCTTTTCTCTTCCAAAATAATCATCAGGGTGAGGAAGGAGCATATATCCTTTCTTGTGATACACTCTTGGGAGCCCATCATAGGCATGCAAATATTCTAGGATGGCTTCATCATTTTTGGTGTAGTCTCGGATTGGTTTCTTTGTTTTGTCTACAACGTAGCTTAAGATGCTTGGTAACTCTTCACTTTCCAATAATGGTTCTCCATAGATTGACACAATAAATTCTGAGTTCTGGAGTTGAGCATGTGGTGAAAATAGGGAAGCTGACGTGGCCATTGAATCTGCTACCTGGTTCTCTTCTCTGGGTATGGCTCTTATGTAGAAGTCAAAGAATTGAACCAACTTCCTGATAGTTTCTTTGTATGGTCGTAGTCTTTTCAATTTTGTTTTGTAATTTTCTACGACTTGGTTAATTACCAGCTGGGAGTCCCTAAAGGCGAAGACCCTATTGATTCCCATTCTCATGGCTAACATGACTCCTAGGGCTAAGGCTTCATACTCAATAATGTTATTTGTGCAAAAGAAATCCAACTTGAATGCGAAAGGGAGAAGTTTCCCTTCCAGAGAGGTCAGGATTATTCCCATTCCTGCCCCTATTTTACAACTGGCTCCGTCAAAGTGTAGAGTCCATAGGTCTTGATTGTTTTGTGGTTGGGATGTTTCTCCAAATTCATAAGTTGATTTTCATTTTTCTTCCCTTTCTTCCCCTTCTTCAATGATTTCTATTGTTCCAATTGAGAGTTTCTTGACATCATACTCATCCATCCAGGGGATGGCTACTAGGCCTAATGGAGCATGAGACTTGATGGTGTGGGGATCAAAGGGAATTCTGTAAGGTTGTCCATGCTTTGATATGATATGTTGAGAGTACTTATATCTCGCTGAGAATTTTGTGTTTCTTCTTTTGTTTTCACTTGTGTGCTTAACTTTTTATCCTTTTCTTCCTATTCCTTCTTGTAAGCACTTAAAGGATTAGGATCTACTTTGATAATGTAGATTTTTTCCAAGTGATGGAAGTGAATTTCTTGAAATAACATGGAGGTCATGGCCTTCATGGCATGAATCCAAGGTCTTACGAGGATCATATTGTAATTGGTTTCTTTGTTGATGACATAGAAGTCTATGGGAATGGTTTTAGACATTAGAGTGAGTGGTAGACTAATCTTCCTAACTATTTGAATGTCATGACTTTCGTATATCCTTAAGGTGGCAACTTGTTGCTTTATGCCTATTTTTCTATATGCCATCCTTCACAGGAAGGAAATTGGCAAGAGGTTAACTGTTGATCCTTCATCTACTACCACTCTTTTATGATGACCTCTTCAACTGGATCTTGTATGTATAATGATGGATCTCTTTTTTTACTTCCCCCATCGCTTGGGAGTTTTGAAATATCAAACATGAGAGGGGTTGGTTCCTCTTGTGTCAAGCATCCCACTTCTAATACTTCCAAGAATGTTTTCCAGTGTGAAGGGGAGGCTCTTAGGAAATTTATCATTTGTGAGAAGCCATTTTCCATTCGGTCTGTTTGTTGCTCCTCTTTTATCACAAATACTTCTTGGTTCAATTCTAGATGATTGGAGATTCTTTGATCAATCTTCCCTTTTCTATTATGAGGTTCTTTCTCCTTTTTTTGGGATTGAAAGAGAGTGAGGAAATTCCTTTGTTGTTTTGGGGTAAGTTTTGACATAGCTTTGTTTTATCTATAACAGGTCTTTATCTCATGACCTTTTGTTCCATGGGACCAACAATATGTATTAGGATCATAGGATAAATGACTTGGTCCTTGGTTTCCTTTTTGATGCCATTTATTGTTATTGGGAGCACTCTTCACAACGTTGATCTCTTCATTTGCGGAGATATTTGAGGTATACTTTTCAATTCCTTTTGAGATATTAAGACTCCCATTAGTGTCATAGGTTCTTCAGCTACTATCAATGGCTGCTTGATCGATCCTCAAAGCACTTTCCAAGGACTCTTTGTAGGACTTATAGGGCAATTTTTGAACATATTCTCTCATATCCTTGTTTAAGGCATGTAAGAAAAGGTCACATAACTCGTGATGGTCCATGTTAAGAGCACTAGTTGAGGAATAGAGAACTTGTCTCTATCGAGTAATAAAGCGGGCTATTGACTCATTTGGTTCTTGCTTCTTGGTTAGGAATTCCCTGATTAATGTCTTCACAAGTTTGTTCATATATCAAAAGACATGAAGAACTCTACAATCAGCTATCTAAATGAGTGTATTGAGGCCTCTGGTAGGTGATAGTACTAATCCAGGGCTATTCCTTCTAGGGTCTTTAGAAAGATCTTAGTGATAACCCCATCAGGTAAAGGAGGAGCTCTCTTATTGCAGTAGTATATATCTTTGATATGCGAGTTGAGATCACCCTCTCCTTTGAACTATGGGAGATTGGGTAATGGTCGAGGCAACTAAACATTCCTTATGATTAAGTCAAGTGGCTCTTTCAAGTTTTCCAAGTATATCCCTAGAAAGGCAATTTACGATCAAGGAGTTGATATCATAATCCCATAAGAGGGTTTTGGTAACTCATTGTCTGATTTGCTTGGCTTCCTAGCATTGCTTGATAGTTCTGAATAGGAGGATTCCCATTTAATAACATGTCGTTACTCGCATTTCTTGAGTAGTAGTTGAGGTAGGGGGATTTTGAGATGCCCCCTAGTTCTATTCTATTCAGATATTGTCATACAAATTTTGTCTTCTTTTCGGAGTGGGTTGCTCTGCTTCTAGGGTTCTAATTCTTTGCACTAGAGTCACAATCAAGTTTGCAGGAGTGGGACCTCTAGACACTTCCTCATTTCTAGGGTTTTCCCTTCAAGTGTTGTCTTGATTCTATGCTTCTTCTCGCACAACATTTTCTCTTTGTTCTTCTCGTAGGGCAACTTTCAATGCTTCCTCGACATATCTTGCCTCTTACAATTGTGTTTCCAACCTTCGTACTTCCTCATCAAGATAAGTACTTGAGGTGCTTGTGGACGGTTGATCCAGTCGGTGGATTTTTGCTCTTAGTGGTATTCTTCTAACTTTGTGAGGCACATTTGGTATGGTTGGGTTGTGTTCCCATGCAGGATTATTAAAAGATAGAGAACTCACGGGTTCTCTTTGATCTTGTTCATAGTTAGAGTCTTCATAATTGTAGCAATTTGAGATTGGTGCATTTGGGTCAGGTGGCACGTACCTATCGAAAGAGGGAACTTTTGGTTCCCTAGAGGGGACACTCCCTGAGTTTAGGTTAGGTTCCGTCATATTTAGGGGTGCCATAGACACCATAGAATGAATGGAACGAGCGAAGGTAAAGGTGACAAAGGTGGAAGCGGTGAAGGCGGCTATGAAGAATAAAGTGAAAATGTTTGAAAGATTTTGAAGTGATGAATGTCTAATATTTTAATGGGATCTGAGCTTTTGGAATGCAAATAACATAACTAGAAGGCTTTGTAGTTCATGTCAGGTTTACCAAAATATGTACACTCAAAATAGTGACATTAGTTGCTTGGGGCGGTTGAGTCAGTTTTGGCACGCACACAGACCCTTCCCTCCTTGCCATGGGGAAAACCATCATGTCACTATCACTCTCATGGAAGTAGCCAGTCGAGAGGAGGTGAGATACGGGGGTGGTCTAGCTCGTTGGAGAGTTGGACTTCGTGGAGAGGGGTCGGCCAATCCTGGGGCCTATGTTGTTGTGCGCTTGTGTGGATGCAGTGTTCTGTGACTGTGGTTGTAAAGATAACTATATGATCCGAAGGGTCACTAGTCACCATTCTCCTGTTTGGATTCCTACTATTCAATCATTGTGTTGGATGACTATAGTTCTCGTTGATGTCTTGTTGTCTTTTGTGATGTTGTATGATTTCTTGTTGTATCGAGTGTTGTCTGAATTCTTCTTGTTGTTGTATGACTAGTGGGTCTTGATGTTTCCTAGGGACAATCTCCTCTATCTCGTCGATGATTGCCCTCACCCACTCACCTCTAAGTCTAGGGCATATTCATGAGCTAAGACAAGGGAGAGATGGTTTGAACTAACCTTGACTTGACCTAGGGTTTTGACTTAGGCTTTGTGTGACCTAATGTTTGACTTTGCGTTGACTTTGTTGGACCTTGTGATGAAATCAAGGGTTTTTACCAATGTTTGACTATAGTTGACCTTGTGTTGGGACCAACAGTTTGCAAACATTCAACTTTGCTAATGTTTTTATTCTTTTTGGGTTTTATATGCATGCAAGCCTATATGAGTGCAAAACCATATTTTTGTGCTTTTTTGTGTTTATGGAATTGAAAGTGCTTTTTCTATTCTAGGAATTATTAAATGAATGCAAGCTATGATGAATTTACCTAATACAATTGAACTATGTTTTGGGGATTTTCTAAATATTTGGAACAAACTAATCTAAGAAAAAGGAAATTGCTTTTAAATGAATTTGATCTATGAACTTGGAAAGAAAATTACTCTAGGAATGCAAGATCTATCTATTCTATCAAGGAAAAAGTAACAAGATTACTGATCCCAAAATACAATTTTGATTGTCTAATTACTACAAATTGAAAAAAAACATGAAGGAACCTGGAATAAAAGATGTGTGAGCCTCCACTACCCTCAAATATCCTTGTGTGGCAACCTTGAATCCTCTTACAATAGTGGGGTGATCCACTTGGCAACAAGGAGAAAATGGAAGCAAAAGAAGCTTTGAAGCTTTTGAAAAGAGCTCAATGAGAGCTTGATGAGCACTGTGGCTTGTGATGTGAGTAGCATATGGATGTGAAATGAACTTGTATAAAAGCTATAATGAATAAAAGAAAAAGGCTCCTATGTCCTGTATGAACATGAGAATGCTTGATTTGGAGAGCAATAACTTGCAAGAATTGTGTGCACAAATGAAATTGCCTCCCTTTGTGCTTGAGGGAGGGGGTATTTATAGGTTAGAAGAAGGGATGAGGGGTGAAGAAGAAGGAGAGCTAACTCAATTTGATTGGAGAGTTAACTTAGAAGACTTAAGAGTGATCTAGGCTAAAATTGGAGTGATCTACCTAGTAAAAGCTTATCACTCAAGAAGAAGTGAAGAAAGAGGAATACATGGGAATGCATTGGAATGCATGAGTTGTTAACTAAAGGTAAAATAGAGCTAATTATGCATGTGTGGGTGCATGAAATAGTAAACTCAACCTTAGGGACAAAAATCCATGCAAACAGAAGCAAAAATGGGTGAAAATGGAGCTAGTTTGAGTTAGAAACTCGAGTCTTTCCAGAACTAGAAACACGACAGGGTCACCCATGGGTCACTGCTTTCACCAATTAGGGTTGCCTAGGGGTGACCCATGGGCGACCCTCAGAGGAGGGCACTTGGGTGAAAGTCCATGTTGGGAGATGGTAGAGGAAGTGAAAAGGAGGGGATCTACCTCTGAAAATAGGTCAGTCATGTGTGAAAATCAAAATCTCCACTTGCAAAAGTAGGATCTCCTGCGAGAGATTTGGATTGGTTGAGTGAAACTGAAAAACTAAAATTTGGAGATGGCTAGGGGGGACCTCTAGAAGGCTTCTAGGGGTGGTAATATACGAAAAACACTAGGGAAAGGTGAAAACTTGCCTACAAGACACATACAAGGCTTAGGGACATGGTCTCAAGCATAGGAAATGCAAATTGACAAGTGTCGAAAAAGTATCAAAATGTGTCAAAAGTGAAGAGAGAGAGAGATGACAAAGGGGAAACAACACTAGGTGGAAGAAAGAGACACATCACCAAGAGAATTTCTACTGAGAGGATGTTAATTCATGCTTACATGTACATGACAAGGATGTGAGTCATCATAGGGGTCCTTGTGGAGGCTATGCATGATTTTGGTGCTTACATATTTCATAATTATGTTGTTTGTATTCCAAATTCTTAGATCCCATTAAAACATTAAAAATTTGGTGCTTCAAAAGCCTTCAAACATTTCCACTTTATCCTTCATAGCCACCTTCACTGCTTCCACCTTCGTTGTGCCTTTGCCTTCACTCATTCCAATTATTCTATGGTGTCTATGGCACCCCCAAATATGTCAGACCCTGACCTAAATTTAAGGAATGTTCCCTCAAGGGAACCAGAAACTCCCTCTTTTGATAGGTACGTGCCACTTAACCCAAATGCACCAATCTCAAATTGCTATGATTATAAAGACTCAGACTATGAGCAAGATCAAAGAGAACCCATGCATTCTCTATCTTTTAACAATTCTACATGGGAACACAACCCAGCCATACCAAATGTACCTCACAAAGCTAGAAGAATACCACTAAGATTGGAAATCCACTAATCGGATCAACCGACGACAAGCACCTCAAGTACTCATCTTGATTAGGAAGTAAGAAGGTTGGAAAGATACTTGTAAGAGACAAGAGATACCTAGGAAGCATTGAAAGTTGCCCTACAAGAAGGAAAAAAAACATTTTGTGCAAGAAGAAGCACAGAATCAAGACAACACTCAAAGGGAAAACCCTAGAAATGAGGAAGTGCCTAGGGGTCCTTCTCCTACAAACCTAATTGTGACTCTCGTGCAAAGAATTAGAACCCTAGAAGTAGAGAAACCTGCTCTAGAAAGAAGATAGAAGTCGTATGACAATATCTAAATAGAACAAGACCAGGGGGCATCTCAGAATCCCCATACCTCAACTATTACTCAAGAAATGTGAGTAATGACACATTCCTCAATAAGAACCCTCCTGTTCAGAACCATCAAGCAATACTAGGAAGCCAAGCAAATTAGACAATAGGTTACCAAAACCCTCCTATCGGATTAATGTTATCAACTCCTCAATTGCAAAGTGCCTTTCTGCGGACATACTTGGAAAACTTGAAAGAACCACTTGACTTAATCATAAAGAACGTTCAGTTGCCATGACCATTACCCGATCTCCCAAAATTGAAAGGAGAGGGTGATCCCAACTCTCATATCAAAGCTTATACTACCATGATAAGAGAACTCCTCCCTTGGGATGGGGTTGTTGCTAAGATCTTTCCAAAGACCCTAGAAGGAATAACCCTGGATTGGTACTATCACCTACTAGAGGCCTCAATACACTCATTCAGATAGTTGATCAAAGATTTTGTCATGGCGTTTGATATGAACAAAATCGTGAAGACAGGAATCAGGAAATTCCTAACCATGAAGCAAGAACTGAATGAGTTAGTAGCCCCCTTTGTTACCTGATGGAGACAAGTTCTCTATTCCTCAACTAATGCTCCTAACATGGACCATCGCTAGTTATGTAACCTTTTCTTACATGCCTTAAACAAGGATATGAGAGAAGATGTTCAAAAATTGCTCTACAAGTCCTACGAAGAGGCCTTGGAAAGTGCTTTAAGGATCGACCAAGCAACCATTGATAGTGGCAGAAGGGTCTATGAATCAAATGGAAAACTAATGAGAGAAGATACAGGGAACAATGCTCTTGTCATTAAATTCTTAAAAACAATAGAAGTGCAACAACATATGGGGTGACAGATCAACCCCCAGTCAAAAAGGTAAGAGATGATTATAATGAAAGAGACTATTACCCTCCCAATATCAATGCAATTGATCATCCTAGAAACAATACATACTACCTAAGGGACAACTATCAAAATTAGAATTGCAATGGAAATGGTAATGACGGAAGGTATGAAGACCTCCTTATGAGTACAATCAATTTTTCTCTTTTCATAGAACAAGGGGGCATAGCACGAAATCCTTTAGGGAGTATAATAGATTCATAACAAGATTGTAGGAAGACCAACAGTGGTTGTTCATAGAATTGTTCTTGAATCTGCAGGAGTTCACACTGGATAACAAATGAACAAGACAAACCCAAGCCTTGATAGCTCCGCAGAATACCAACATGAGGATCTATCAAGACCCATTTCCTATGCATAAGGATATAGAAGAAACAATTTGAAATGAAGTAGCCCAAAGTAGCAACACTAATGTCCCACCGCAGTTAAGACAAAAAGAAGATAAGATGATGGGGTTGGTTGAAATACTACATAACAAAGAAGAGGAAGTATATCTTGAGAATGAGCAGAAGGAAACATATCAAGGTGGTGTCTCAATGGTGGACCCAATACCAGCTCCAATTGGAGCTTACAAACTCATCGAAGACCTAAAGAAAACCTATGCACACATATCATTCATTAACTTGCTCAAGAATTCCCCTCACACTGCTCAGCACTATTGAAAGCAATAGGGTTGAAGTATCTCAATCAAATTATGCCTCCACCCAATGATTAGATCAACCACATAGACTTTGACATAATCCCACAAAATTTAGAGCTCAAAGACCTAGGTTTCTTCTTTGACCTAAAACAAATGCCTTCCGAGGCAGAGCTAACTAAGAAAGGAGACCCTGCACTGTACTTACAAGTATGGATCTATGACACTTACATAAAAAAAACACTAATTGATGATGGGGTGGAAGTAAACATAGTTCCATTCTCTCTTTTAGAAAGAATGGGTTATGGGCGCACTAATATCACAACTTCTAGAGACACTCTGAGTGGGTATGATAATTTAAAATCCACTACAATAAGAAAGATCATGCTTCCTATAACTCTAGGACCAAAGACTATCCCAACCATGTTCTATGTCATCGACAAGGACACGGGATATAATTTACCCCTTGGAAGACCATGTATACACAGAATGAAAGTTGTGCCATCTACTTTATTCCAAGAGGCTTGGTTCCTACATCTGGGGAAGGTGTATGTTGTGAAAGGGGATCTAGAACCTTTTAGCATGTTAAAATCAAACACATCAAACAAAAGGATAGGTATCCCTGTAGATTATGAACTTCCTACAAAAAAGCTTTTTGTTCCTAGTCCTACGCCGCAATCAATATGTATCAAAAGGATGGAAATCCAAGAAAAGACTATAAACAATGCAGAGATAAAAACCTTAGAAAACAAGGTGCCACCAAAACCAAAAAAAGTTGTTTCCAAAGAAAACACGGTAAATATTTTGACCTCCCATCACCATAGGGTGAACCGCCACATCACTCGCTTATTTGGAAGTAGCCAATCGAGAGGAGGTGAGACATAGGGGTGGTCTAGCTTGTTGGAGAGTTGGACTTCATGGAGAGGGGTCGGCTAGTCATGGGGCCTATGTTGTTGCATGCTTGTATGGATGCGGTGTCCTTTGGCCATGATTGTAAAGATAACTATATGACACGAAGGGTCACTAGTCACTGTTCTCCTGTTTAGATTCCTGATATTCCACCATTCATGGGATGACTATTGTTCTCATTTATGTCTTGTTGTCATTTGTGTTGTTGTATGACTGGTTGTTGTATCTAGAGTTGTCTAAATTCTTCTTGTTGTTGTATGATTAGTGGTTCTTGTTGTTGCCTAGGGTGAATCTCCTCTATCTCATCAATGATTGTCCTCACCCACTCACTTCTAAGTCCAAGGCACATTTATGAGCCGAGACAAGTGAGAGATAGTTTGAGCTAACCTTGACTTGACCTAGGGTTTTAACTTAGGGTTTGTTTGACCTAAGGTTTGACTTTGTATTGACTTTATTGGACCTTGTGATGAAATCAAGGGTTTTGACCAATGTTTGACTGTAGTTGACCTCGTGTTGGGACCAAGGGTTTGTAAACCTTCTATGTTGCTAATGTTTTTATTCTTTCTAGGTTTTATGTGCATGCAATCCTAAATGAGTGCAAAATGTATTTTTGTGCTTTTTTGTGTATATGGAATTGAAAGTGTTTTTTTTCTATTCTAGGAATTAGAAAATGAATGCAAGCTATGATGAATTTACCTAATGCAATTGAACTATGTTTTGTGGGGTTTTTTGAATATTTGGAACAAAATAATCTAAGAAAAAAGAAATTGCTTTTAAATGAATTCAATCTATAAAATTAAAAAGAAAATTACTCTAAGAATGCAAGATCTATCTATTCTATCAAGGCAAAAGCAACATGATTACTGATCCCAAGAGAAATTTTGATTATCTAATTACTACAAATTGAAAAAAAGCATGAAGGAACTTGGAAAAAAGGAAGACGTGTGAGCCTCCACTACCCTTAGATATCCTTGTGTGGCAACCTCGAATCCTCTTACAGCAGTGGGGTGATCCTCTTGGCAACAAGGAGAAACTAGAAGTAAAAGAATCTTTGAAGCTTTTAAAAGAGCTTAATGAGAGCTTTATGAGCACTATGGCTTGTGATGTGAGAAGCATATGTACGTAAAACGAGCTTGTATGAAATCTATAACGAATAAAAGAAAAAGGCTCTTATGTCCTATATGAGCATGGGAATGCTTGATTTGGAGAGCAATAACTTGCAAGAACTATGTGCACAAATGAAATTGCCTCCCCAAAAGGGGAGCTTTGAAGCTATGCACCAATGAAATCTTTGAAGCTTTGGAAAACTAAAGAAAGAAATGAATAAAGAGGCTCAAAGGCCTATGAAGAAGCTTGAAAAAGCTTGTGAAGAAGGGAAAAGAATTGTTGATACTTCACATCAGGTTCACCAAAATATGTACGTCAAATCTGTGACATCGGTGGCTTGAGGCGGTCGAGTCAGTTTTGGCACGTACATAGACCCTTCCTTCCTTGCCATGAGGCAAACTACCATGTCACTCTCGCTCTCATGGAAGTAGCCAGTTGAGAGGAGGTGAGAAACAAGGGTGGTCTGGCTCATTAGAGAGCTAGACTTCGCAGAGAGGGGTCGGCCAGTCCTGGGGCCTATGTTGTTGTGCGCTTGTGTGGATGCAGTGTTCTGTGACCATGGTTGTAAACATAATTATATGACTTGAAGGGTCACTAGTCGCAGTTCTCCTATTTGGATTCCTAATATTCCACTGTTACGTGGGATTACTATTGTTCTCGTTGATATCTTGTTATCATTTGTGTTGTTGTATGACTGCTTTTTGTATCAGGAGTTATCTGAATTCTTGTTGTTGTATGACTAGTGGGTCTTGTTATTGCCTAGGGTGAAGCTCCTCTATCTCATTGAGGATTTCCCTAACCCACTCACCTCTAAGTCAAGGGCACATTTGTGAGCTGAGACAAGAGAGAGGTAGTTTAAGCTAACCTTGACTTGACCTAGGGTTTTGACTAAGGGTTTGTTTGACCTAAGGTTTGACTTTGCGTTGACTTTGTTGGACCTTCTGATGAAATCAAGGATTTTGACCAATGTTTGACTATAGTTGACCTTGTATTGGGACCAAGGGTTTGTGAACCTTCTATGTTGCTAATGATTTTGTTCATTTTTGGGTTTTATATGCATGCAATCCTATATGAGTGCAAAACATATTTTTGTGCTTTTTTATATTTATGGAATTGAAGGTGCTTTTTTCTATATTCTAGGAATTAGAAAATGGATGCAACTTATGATGATTTTACCTAATGTAATTGAACTATATTTTGGGGGTTTTCTAAATATTTGGAACAGACTCATCTAAGAAAAGGGAAATTTCTCTTAACTGAATTTAATCTATGAACTTGTAAAGCAAATAACTCTAAGAATGCAAGATTTATTCTATCAAGGAAAAAGCAACATGATTACTTATCCCAAGAGCAATTTTGATTGTCTAATTACTACAAATTCAAAAAAAAAGCATGAAGGATCCTAGAAAAAAAGAAGATGCATGAGCCTCCACTACCCTCAGATATCCTTGTGTGGCAACCTCGAGTCCTCTTGCAGCAGCAGGGTGATCATCTTGGTAACAAGGAGAAAATAGAAGCAAAATAAGATTTTAAGATTTGAAAAGAGCTCAATGAGAGCTTTATGACCATTGTGGCTTGTGATGTGAGCATCGAATGGATGTGAAATGAGCTTGTATGAAAGATATAATGAATAAAAGCAAAAGGCTCCTATGTCCTGTATGAGCTTGAGAATGCCTGATTTGGAGAGCAATAATTTGCAAGAATTGTGTGTAGAAATAAAGTTGCCTCCCTTTGTACTTGAGGGAGGGGGGTATTTATAGGTTAGAAGAAGGGATGAGAGGTGAAGAAGGAGAGTTAACTTAAAAGACTAAAGAGTGATCTGGGCTAAAACTGGAGTGATCTATCCAGTAAAAGCTTATCACTCAAGAAGAAGTGAAGAAAGAGGAATGCATGAGAATGCATTGGAATGCTTGAGTTGTTAACTAAAGGTGAAATGGAGCTAATTATGCATGTGTGGGTGCATGAAATAGTCAACTCAACCTTAGGGACAAAAATCTATGCAAATAGAAGCAAAAATGGGTGAAAACGGAGCTAATTTGAGTTAGAAACTTGAGACTTTCCACAACTGAAAACATGATAGGGTCGCCCATGGGCCACCCCTTTAACCAGTCAGGGTCACTTAGGAGCGACCTATGGGTGATCCTTAGAGGAGGGCACCTCGGTGAAAGTCCATGGTGGGATATGGTATATGAGGTGAAAAGGAGGGGATCTACCTCTGGAAATAGGTCAGTCATGTGGGAAAATCAAAACCTGCACTTGTAAAAGTAGGATCTCCTAGGGGAGATCTAGAAATAATAGGGGGAGATTTGGATTGGTTGAGTGAAACTGAAAACTGAAAGTTGGAGATGGCTCTAGGGGGACCTCTAGAAGGCTTCTATAGGTGAGAATGGATGAAAAACACTAGGGAAAGGTGAAAATTTTCCTACAAGATGCATACAAGGCTTAGGACAGGGTCACAAGCACAGGAAACATAAATTAAAAAGTGTCAAAAAAGTGTTGAAAAGTGTCGAAAGCAAAGAGAGAGAGAGAAAGCAACAAAGTGGAAACAACACAAGGCGGAAGAAAGAGACATGTCACCAAGAGAATTTTTGTTGAGAGGATGTTATTTCACACTTACATATACATGACAAGGATGTGAGTCATCATAGGAGTCCTCATGGAGATTGTGCGTGATTTTGGAGCTTACATATTTGTACCCTCGGGGACAGTGTCTACATGAAAGGTGGGTACCGTTTCCTGAACCAGGCCTTACATGTTGTCAATTTCCCGCAATTGTACCTACAATAACTAGTATCAGTCTAGCATCTAAATATGTTAAACAAGTAATGAAAACTGAAATGATGAACATACCATAGATTGTGAGAGTTTGACTAGTTGTTTTGCCTTTATCGGTGAAACCTGTAGGAATGAATGCACACAAAATGAATGCATGAGAGATGCATAAAAGTAAAAACTAGTTTAAAGAAGCATAAAGAAAACTTAAGCTAAGGGAGAGAAAAAGTGAGCAAATTAGTGAAATTTGACTGAGTTGACGATGGAATCGATCGTGTGAGCAATCGTTCGGTAGATATCGCTGAGATCGCGAAGATGTTGCCTCCTTTTCTGCCACTAAGAATTGAGTACGTAAATAGTGAAAAACCCATCTCTAAACCCTAGTTTGATTTTTTTTTAAAATCACTTGAAATTATCTATTTTTGATGATTCTTTCTATTGCATTGTCTTTATTTTGTCGTTTAGAGTAGTTCTAGTTTTTTGTTTACTGAAATTGATTAAGAAACTTATTTTTAAAGCAATTTTAGTTTCGAGGAAAGACACCTAGGGTTGCCCCTTTTGCCAAGCAGGTCATCTGAGGGAGATCCTATTGAACAACAAGGTCACCTGGTGGAGATTTGCCTATGCAATAGGTTCACTCCAGGGAGATCCTACTGAACATCTGGGTTGCCTGGGAGAGATCCGATCTGATGAAAGGGGTGACCCTAACAAATCAATTCTGACTAAAATTTGATTTTTTAGACATCTACTTCACTCTGTTCGATCTAATATGACCACTATATTCGTCTGTTTATTACAATTTTGATGGTTTATATACTTTTTTTGTAAGATTTTCTACAAGTTTTACAATTTTTAGGTTTTTGAGTTGACGAGATCTAATCTAAAGTTCTTTTCTAATTGGTAGGATATGTGCATTCACTGGAATGCCTGCCAAGAGTAGTTGTGGCTTTCAGAGATTTATGCTACACTAAATAATGATGAGCATGCCATCCTGAGGAGAGCAGACTTGGCTAGGGTTTGACATGTGCCAATTGTACATCTTGTGGCATCCATATGTTGTGACATACTGACTTATTGGGACACAGACATGAACACTTTTAGGTTCCCTCAGGTTTTAGGATAGTGCATGATCACTCTATATGATGTCTACCACATTCTAGGGGTTCTTGTGAGAGGACACTATCTTGTCCTATTGACTAGTGAGTCCTTCGAGGACAAGGCTTCCTAGGCACAGATCATGGGTGTGATTTACCTAGAGTACCAGATAGGTGTTCAGCTCACATCTATTCCATGACTTTGCATTCCTCATTTGAGGAAGTTTCTAATTGGTTTGATTGCATCGAGGTTGTTTGGAGACAAGGCCTCAGCTCACTTGAGATGGTGTTGGGCACCAATTATACAGGGTATTGAGCATAGCAGAGTCTATACTTGGAGCTAGACATCCTAGCCATGGTCTACAGGGACTTCTATCATATCGTACGATGGGGAGCTCTTGCCTTTAGTCACTCTTCTTTGATCATGACCTATATCTTTGAGCACATCAAACCTTATCCAAAGGAGATTCCTCTTCCTAACAGGCGACTTCTAAGAGCTGCTAAGTGGGCTCATGTGGGCCACTTTGATACCTCTTTACATGATGTGGCCACTCTTATAGATGAAGACATGATTTCAGACCCTTGTAGAGATATGGAGGGTATATGATCATGTGATGGTGAGATCAGAGAGTATTGCCTCAGTGTATCATATCTTTAAGACCATAATGGTCTAGTCAAGGCTCATTGCATTAAGCAAGTTCTATAGTAGTTCGATGAGGATTTTCCAGAGGATTTTCCCCCAGTACCTACTTGTTACAGATTTGTCTAGGAGATGGGTGAGATTGGCTAGAGGACCATTGCTTGGACCCCTTTGACTCTCAAGGTTTTCATTTCCATATCTTCTAGGACCTTGACAAGGGGATAGAGGGGAGGGAGAGGAGCTCCTTCCTAAGGAATAATTGTGGTAGATAACTCTGACTCTTTTGATGTGGACTACATTCCTGATGGGGATGACTTGTCAAAGGAGGGACTAGTAGAGGATGCACATGAGAGAGGCTCTGATGAGGATGACATTCCTGAGGGTCCCTTCACAATGCCTAGACCTCCTCACTCTTATGAGGTGATGTAACAGCTTGACCCTACCTGGCAACCTGGCGACCCATGTAAGTATACTTTTGTTTTACTTAATTCTCATTATCCTTTCTTTCCTTTCCTTTTTTTAAGAGTTGTCACACCTTTTGTCTTCACTTTTGTTTGCAAGTAGCACTAAGGAGCGGAGGGGTTTCATTCATGAGATCAACATTGATTTGGTTGCCCCCTTCACTAGACTAACCCGAGAGATGCTTCTGATTGATCCTGGTGTGCCCCTACGGCTAGGCGACACACTGACATCTTTGCTCCTGCCTATCATGGGTGTCAAGAGAGTGCTACTTTAAAGGCCAATAATCTTGTCCTTAAGGGTCAGAATCAAGTGCTTCGTGAGATGGCTCACCTTGGGTTTGGACAATGAGAGCTTAATGTTGGGGGACCTTCACATTCTCGCACACATAGCAGGGTACCTCAATCACATAGGTCTCGTAGAGAGACTAGTGGTACACGCAGACAGAGGAGCAGGAGCCCTAAGGGTTCCATTGGAGGGAACCACCCTTGATTCTATTTACTTTTCTTAAAACTATGCTCCCTTGCATGGGGAGCCTTACTTTCACTCAAGAGCATTTTTTCATAGCTCTTGTACTCTTGTAAATGTAAACTTTTGATATATCAATGAAAGTTTGTCTTTTTATGGTTGCTTTGCTATCATATGGGTACTCATCTCTTGTGCACTTTGGATGTTTAAGAACTCTTTGATTATGTTTTGACCTTCAACTCTAACAATGCAAGTATGATAATGATGACAGATTTTTGTAATTTTTTTGGAACATTTATGACATGCAGGTTATGATATGCAAATGCAAGAACACAAGGGATGCTGAAATGAAACTTTTACTTCTATGGAATGTCATGAGTTATGACATTTAATTTTATTGCTTTCGAACTCTTTTTTCTGATTTTGATATGAATGCATTATGGAACAAACAATATGACTTCTCTTTAAATATGATTTTCAATCTAGGGGATTGTGATTTATTCTGGTATAGGAGACCTTTTCAAATCTGTGAGATAGGGATTTAGAACTCAAGTGGGGAGTGGGATTGAAATGGAGTGCTTCTGAATTTTGGGATTTTGCTAAAGGCTAAACACTGATCCTTAACTAGATGAGATAATCTGACAAGCTTTCAACTTAGACAAGTAGCAAATTTTATTAATGTTTGCTAGACTTAGCCCATAGATGAAAAGCAAGATAGACTCAGGGTAAAGGATAAATGGGAAAGAACCAAGGTCCCTAGAGAGAAAATGATTCTAAAGACTACTAGACTCTTGGCTTTGCTCAACTAGTGCATGTGTGTGCTTTGTACCTTTCTCTTTTATTTTCTCTAGTAGAATGTCACCCTTGTAGATTTGAGCTTAGAGTGCCATCTCCAAAGGGTACGGACATTCAACAATCTTCTCTCTTTCACTCTTTTTTTGTAACTCTCTTTCTTTTCTTTTTCCCTTTTTTTGTATTTTCTAGAATGCCTTGATTTTCTTTTTTTTTTTTGGATTTTTAACTTTTATGAAATGAATGCTTTTGGAACTTTGGATATGCAATGGCTTGATTTCTCAATTCTCACTTTTCTCAATACTCTCATTTTGATCACTCATTTTTTTTATTCACTCATATTTTAAATTTCTTCCTTCAGAGTTTTGATCCTCCTGACGTTTTTGGCCAGGGAAGATAAGGGGTTGAGCGCCACCAAAAGTTTTTGTAATCTAGTAAGGACTTCTACTAGGGAAGAATTGGGAAGGTCTACTTGCAAGCTTCCTTTGAACATTATAGGTTTGAATATTGACTTTCCTTAGACCGAACATCTTGGCTCATTAAGACTGGGATCAGTGTAAGGCTAAGAGCTAGGATTTGATTAGAATCACTAGTAATGAAAGGGGAAAACATTGATTGTGAAAATGGGAAATCACAAAACCCAAAAGGATCACATATACCTAGGCAACCTTTAGACTCCATACTAAAATGAAAATAATATAAGAGTGAGTCACTCACTATAATGCAAGATGAAAAAAATGATACTAAAATACAAAAACTCTTTTTGACATTTTTGATATTTTATAAAAATTTTCATATTTTTATGTTTTATGATTTTTATGATTTTCAAACATAGTAATTCTTGATGTGAAATGCATTGACTTTTTCACCAAATTCTTCTCCCTCCATTGTGCACAAGAGATAGGCACCATTTCTGACATCTTTAACCATGTAAGAACCTATTCAGTTGGGTTTGAACTTATGTCCTTATCCAACTCTTTTATCGATTAAGGTGTTAATCCTAAGTACTAAGTCACCCACCTGAAAAGGTCTTGGACAATTTTTTTGTTATACTACTTTTTCATTCTTGTGAGGTAGGAGTCATGTCTTTGAACAACTCTCAATCATTTTTCTAGTAAGCGCAAGAAGATGGGTCCACTTTTAGTGGAAGAAATCTAAGGCAAAAAAATTCAGAAGGAACAAATTTGGCAATATGGCTGATGATTTTTTTTCAAAATTTTTGGATGAAGTTAAAACCCATTACAAATGATAATGTATATTTTTGGAATATGTAATTTCTGTAATTTTTGAAAATATTTTTCTATTTATTAGTTAATTTTTAAACAAAAAACAACTCTAATTTTTGGAAGGAATGGATTTTGGCAATATGGCTGACAACTTTTTTTTTTAGAATTTTTGGATGAAATTAATAATCATTATAGATGAAAATGTCTACTTTTCAAATATGTAATTTTTTAGTTGTCTAACATGTTTTTCTATTTTTTAATTAATTTTTAAACAAAATCCTCATAAACTTGAAATGACATATATTACTATTTTTTAATAACTTTTGATTTTGACTATTTTTTGAAAAGCAAATTATGTCTAACTAGTCTAGACACCATTCTCTACATGATGGAGAAAAATAATTTTTATTTTACGATTAGTTTAACTCAAATTATGTTGGTTATACATGATGGGTTTCAAAAAACACTAATTAAGGCCAGAAAAAATTTATAAAAAATAATATATTTATCAAAAAATTACAAAAAAAATATTCTGACCAAACCTCAACATCTTGTGTATCTTTCCACAAAAGGAATTTCAAAAATACCTTCATTTAGGTCAAATTATGTTGGTCATACACATGCATGCTTTGGCCAAAAACAAGGGACTTTTTAAAAGCCATTTTTTGTACATCCTATAGAAAGCCAACTTTTATCATTTGGGTATTAGAAAAAATTACATATTTGAGAACTAGAAACAAAATCTTATATTTCATATTTTACATCATATTAATATTCTATGTGTAAGTACTTCAAATTATCACTCCAAGTATGACAAAATTTTAAAAATAGGAAAAACACTTCTACTTTTTGGCCAAAAAGTGGACTCTTCTTCTTGCACTTACCCTTTCATCCATCATTTCTAACTCCTCCAATCTTACTGCATTATATTCCTCATTATCCAATAGGCCCTATAACGACACTCTTAGACTAGGCAACTCTACTTCCAATAGCAACATTGCTTCTGACCCAAAAGTGAGGGCATAAGGGGTATTTCCAATTGGAGTTCTTATGCTTGAATATATGCCCAAAGAGCTGGATATAACAGTAAATGCCAATCTCTTTTAGAGTCCTTTACAATTTTAACCAATATTGACTTCAAGATTTTTTTTGTGGCCTCTGCTTGTCCATTCCCTTGAGGATGATAAACTGAAGCAAAATTATGATTGATGTGGAACCTCTCACATAACTCTCTTACTTGTGGATTTTTTAATGATGCAACATTGTCTGTCATGATTACTTGGGTAATCCAAATCTATGTATGATTTGGTTCAATATGAACTTTGCAATTATTGCCCCTAAAATTGTAGTGAGAGGCATGGCCTCTACCCATTTGGTGAAATACTCTATTTCAGTGATGATGAATAAATGTCCATCTGTTGATGGGGGAGATATATTCCCTACCAAGTCCAAACCCCACGTAGAAAAGGGCCAAGGAGTAACTATAGGTTACAAATATCTTGTTGGTGTGTGATGGACATGTGCATAGGCTTGACATTATGGGCATCTTTTTACAAATCTAATTGCATCTCCTTGTAAACATGGCCAAAAATATCCCAGTCGATGTATTTTTCTTTGTTGTAGCATGACCACCAAAATGTCCTCTATAGATTCCACTATGGCATTCTTCTAAGATTTTATGTGCCTCCTCTTTGTCGACACATTGAAGCAACATCCCATCCAAGGCTCTTCGATATAACACATCATTGATCAAAACATATCTTGCAGTGAGGACACATAAGCGTCTCTTCCCTAAGGGAGTCATGTTTTCTGGGTAAGTTCTATTTGCGAGATAGTTCACAATATCTATGTACCAATATGAAGCAGCATATTTTTCAAGATCGATAGTCTAGGGCACATTTGTGAGGTGAGACAAGAGAGAGGTACTTTGAGCTAACCTTGACTTGACCTAGGGTTTTGAATTAGGGTTTGTTTGACCTAAGGTTTGACTTTGTGTTGACTTTGTTAGACCTTGTGATGAAATCAAGGGTTTTGACCAATGTTTGACTATAGTTGACCTTGTGTTGGGACCAAGGGATTGTGAACCTTCTATTTTTATAATGTTTGTATTCTTTTTGGGTTTTATATGCATGCAAGCCTATATGAGTGCAAAAACGTATTTTTGTGCTTTTTGTGTTTATGGAATTGAAAGTGCTTTTTTCTATTCTAGGAATTAGAAAATGGATGCAAGCTATGATGAATTTACCTAATGCAATTGAACTATGTTTTGGGGGTTTTATAGAATATTTGGAACAAAATAATCTAAGAAAAGAGAAATTCCTTTTAAGTGAATTTGATCTATAAACTTGGAAAGAAAATTACTCTAAGAATGCAAGATCTATCTACTCTATCAAGGAAAAAAGCAATATGTTTACTGATCCCAAGAGAAATTTTGATTGTCTAATTACTATAAATTGAAAAAATGCATGAAGGAAATTAGAATAAAAGAAGACGCGTGAGCCTCCACTACCCTTTGATATCCTTGTGTGGCAACCTCGAATCCTCTTGCAGCAGCGGGGTGATCCTCTTGGCAACAAGGAGAAAATGGAAGCAAAAGAAGCTTTGAAGCTTTGAAAAAAGCTCAATGAGACCTTAATAACCACTATGGCCTGTGATGTGAGTAGTGTATGGATAGAAAATGAGCTTGTATGAAAGCTATAACAAAAAAAGAAAAAGGCTCCTATGTCCTCTATGAGCATGGGAATGTTTGATTTGGAGAGCAATAACTTGCAAGAACTATGTGCACAAATGAAATTGCCTCCCTTTGTGCTTGAGGGAGGGGGTGTTTATAGGTTAGAAGAAGGGATGAGAGGTGAAGAAGAAGGAGAGTTAACTTAGAAGACTCAAGAGTGATCATGGCTAAAATTGGAGTGATCTATCCAGTAAAAGATTATCACTCAAGAAGAAGTGAAGAAAGAGGAATGCATGGGAATGCATTGGAATGCATGAGTTGTTAACTAAATGTGAAATAGATCTAATTATGCATGTGTGGGTGCACAAAATAGTCAACTCAACCTTAGGGACAAAAATCCATGCAAATAGAACAAAAAATGGGTGAAAACAAAGATAATTTGAGTTAGAAACTTGAGTCTTTCTGCAACTGAAAACATGACAAGGTCACCCATGGGTTACCCCTTTCACCAGTCAGGATTGCCCAGGGGCGACCCATGGGTGACCCTCGAGGCAGGCACTTGGATGAAAGTCCATGGTGGGAGATGGTAGAGGAGGTGAAAAGGAGGGGATCTGCATCTAAAAATAGGTCAATCATGTGTAAGAATCTGAATCTCCAATTGCAAAAGTAGGATCTCCGAGGGGAGATAAAGAAATAATAGGGGAGATTTGGATTGGTTGAGTGAAACTAAAAATTGAAAGTCGAAGATGGCTAGGGGGCCTCTAGAAGGCTTCTAGGGGTGGGAATGGATGAAAAACACTGGGGAAAGGTGAAAACTCACCTATAAGATGAATACAAGGCTTAGGGATAGGATTGCAAGCATAGGAAATGCAAATCAACAAGTATCCAAAAAGTGTCAAAAGTGAAGAGAGAGGGAAAGCAACAAAGGGGAAACAACACAAGGTGGAAGAAAGAGACACATCACCAAGAGAATTGTTGTTGAGACTGTTATGTCAGAAAAAGTAATCTTGGGGGCTTTTTTCTCTTAAGGTTTAGCTTTTAGGTCCTTTAGAATGTATTTAGAGCATCTTGCATGATTTTAATGAGTCCCGATGAGAAAACCCTAAAGTTTCATGGCAAATGGGACTCAGGGGATGCACTTAACATAAATCCTACTTGAAATAGGGGGGAGGACTTGGGCACCTACGCCCTAGTCCTACCCTATTTTAGGTCGGGACCAATTTCAAACTGTCAGTTTATGATCATTATTTAGGTCCTATGCCGACACAGTAAGTTTAAATTACAAAATTCTTAGCAGAAATTTTTGTAGTTGCATTTATAAGCATGATTAGTGATTCATTTGTAAAATAGATGGACATTTTGATTGACAAGCTTATGTTAAAGTGATTCAAGGCATTCATTGTGTTGTAGAGCAGAGTTTTGTGTTGTTCTTGTGTTTGTATTTGCAGATTTGACATCCATCTCCTCATGGCATGAAGAGCATCTTCCTTCCATGAGATCTTCACTACAAGGTGTTATCAATTGTGTTTTCTATCATTTTTCATTTGGATTTTGCCTCTATCCTATAGGGATACACACTCTTTATTTGACAACAGTGTTCGGAAGACTTGAACGTCTCTTCGGGGCTTGACTGAGGCAAGCCTCTAAACACCACAACCCCCAACCCATTTTTCCATGATTGTAGGTTATAGGTTGTGAAAGTGAAAGAAGTGGAGTTGCAGGAGAGTAGTGCAGACTATCAAAATTGTAGATCAGAAAAGAAAATAGGGACTGGACTCGGGCACCTGCACATTAGTCGTCCAGATCCCACAACTAAAAAATCTTCAAAACAGTAGGAACAGTGTACAGACAAGGTTCCCAGATCTTGACAGAAACTGTGGCACTAGACTAGGGCACCCTCTTATTAGTCCCAGACTTTTCTACACACCAAACATTGAAATCTGGTATGCATTTGATTGTCATTTGATATCTCTATGTGCAAGCATTTTTTGTAATTTGTCCGTTTGTTTATGAGTTGGCAAAATTAGGGTTTTGAGCATAATCGAGCTTAATTGAACAAAAAATTCACACAATTCTAATCTTTCCCTATGTTCCAAGTGACAGGAGATCTGTAGTAGAGTTTCTACTTGGTCAAATGTCCTTGAATGTTTAGTGGTGAAAGGAGGATCAACACAAACCATTAAAGTCGAACCCTAAATAGACATTCCTCTTTTTCACACCTAAACATTTTGGTGAAACCATCTTTTTATATTTTTTTCACCTTTTTGAGTGTTGTGCTCTATATTTACATTCATTCATATCATTGTTCATCTTATTGCATTTGAAAAATTACAAAAACAATTGAAAATTTTGAAAAATTAAAAAAAAATGGCATTTTTAGCTTACATCTTCAAATAATTTGAATTAGTTGGCATTTAATTTCAACAAATTTCTTTCATTATCATCATATTTGATTTAAAATATAGAAATTTTTCATTCATCATTCATTTACATTGCATTTTCATGCTTAAATTGATACAAATTGCTTGAAATTGTGCATTTTTCCATATAACCTAGTTTTGCATTAGCTAGGGTTTGTAGTCAAAATCTTGTTTCATATTTTACTACCCTTTTAAAACACTCATTAGGACTGATTTATAACTTTAGTGTTGCATCATAATGGTTTTCTTGCAAACTTTCATGTCTAGGGTTTAAAAACCTTACTTTTTCACTAGATTTTGGCCTTATCGACTCTCTAGAATTGCAACATCAACATGTTGTGAAGGATTTTTCTGCACTAATTTGATGTTATTAGGGTTATAATCTTCTACCCCTCCTCAAATTATTTACAACACCCTTTTTATTAGGCCTTTGCATTGAAAATTTGTGCAAAATTGCATATCTTAGCTATATTTTCACTAGGGTTTGACTTGGATTGGCACTATAAGCGTGTTGTGACAAATTTTATGGCTTTAGGTGACTGATATTAATGTTATAACCTGATTTCCCTCCTAAAAGTTTTTACAACACCCTTTTTATTAGGCCTTGACATTGAAATTGTTTTGAAAAATTGCATATTTTGGCTATATTTTCACTAGGGTTTGACTTAGATTGGCACTATAAGCATGTTGTGACAAATTTTATGGCATTAGGTGACTAATATTACTATTATTATCTGCTTCCCCTCCTAAAATTCTTTACAACACCCTTTTTATTGGGTCTTTGCATTGAAAATTTGTGAAAGTTTACATATTTTAGTGTATTTTCACTAGGGTTTGACTTGTCATCACTCTAGGTTTGCATCAACAGTATGTTGTGAAGGATATTATTGATTTATTGGACTTATATTGGACATATTATTTTCTTCACCTCATCAATTTCCTTACAACACTTCTTATTTCATTCATTTGCATTGAAAAATCAATCATTTTAGGTCATTTTCACACATAGTTCTGCACTTGTTTCTTGCATAACTTTTGAAAAGCTTTTAAAGTCTGATTTTACATTGATTTTATGAGACATTTCACCATGGCATATTCATCTCATTGCTCTTTGGTATATTTACATGCATATATCAAAAACTTTGATAATTTCTACAAATTTCTTAATATGAATCCTCATGTTCTCACTTACATACAAGCTATGTATCACAAGGATATTTTCAAATGCTCTTCATTTGAAATCCTTGACTATGTATCTGATTTTGACAAATTCACATCTCTCATGAATACATACCCTTGGGTAGTAGAAGATTTTGCAAAACTCATTGAGAATGATGAGTGTGAAATTTTTCTTAATGCTTTGGAATTAATCACTCAAACATATGATGATAATGATGATGAAGATGATTCGATAAATTATCCTTCTTCTCCTATAGTTGAATGTCCAAAACCCTTAGATGAGAAGAATATGGATAGCTCTATTAATGTTATAACACCTAACCTTCCTAACAACATTGTACCTTCCTCTCATTCCAATGTTCTCCCTGGCCAAGATGTAGCATTAGTGGATGAGAAAAGGTCTCTCACATTAAATCCTTTAGGGAAAGATGTTGGGTATAATCAAAAGGAAAACAATGTTAATTCAATCTTCATTAATAAACTTTGTAGCAATATTCCTAAGATGATTGTCCGAGGGGCACCTAGTGCACCCTCTTGCTTAAAGCCGGTGATTACAGTTCAAGGTAGACCTCCTGATTACATCTACAACTATGCAAATCAAATTACTCAAAGAAATCAAGGTGTTTAAAATGTGTCTCAAAACCCTATGATTGCTCACACATACAACACCCATAATAACAATCAAAGTAAGCAAGCACATCATGTTCCTGTCTCTCTTCCATGTTCTGAACCTTTGCTCCCCCTGCCACCTCATCTTACTCATAGAAGTCGTTGAGAATATGATCTTGTCGAGCAGCTTTGTGCTAATCTGACTAAGATCACTCTTTGGGATGTAATGAAAACTTCACCTACATATCATGAAATGCTCCAAGAAGGTTTACAAAAGGTGATTGTCCCACCTACTGCTAAGCCAAATGATGTAGCAGCTGTTTTAGATAGTATACATGCGATAAAAATAGATATTCTCTTTCAACCACATGAATTATTGTCAATTGAAGTTCAAAACCAATATGATCCACTTATGATCTTTGTCGCAATAAATAAAACATTGATAAAATTAGTTATGATTGACAATGGATTGGCTCTTAATGTTTGTAGCATTGGCCTACTACACAAAATCAAGGCCGACACATCAAAAATCAAACTGGATAAACTCAACATTCGTGGCTTTGATAATCATAGTAGTCAATCGGTAGGTACTATAGCCTTACCTATAAAGGTGGGTCCTGCGATTGTATCTACTCTGGTTCATGTCATGCCTAGTTCTTTATCTTACAACATGATTCTTGGTAGACCTTGGATTCATGCATTGGGGGCAGTTCCTTCCACCCTACATCATTTAATTAAATTTATATTCCAAGATAAACTTCATACTATTCATGTTGATCCTAAACCGGATAACTGTTTACATATTGAAATACAAAAATAAGTTTGCGATCATATGAGCTTAAACAATTTATGAGTTGATTCATCAATGCCTCTTGCCACGGATAGTGTTGTGCACAACTCTACACCATCGAATGCACTCTTTGGTGATGATTGGGACTCATTAGATTTTAATCCTTGTGGTATAGGGGAATATAAAATTAATAGCCTTGACACATCAAAAGTAGCATCGATCTCATCTAAGCAATATTTTGAAGCACCTGAGAAACCTAAAGTCCCTTTGGTAGAAAATAAAGACAATACTCTCACTTATACTACAAATTGTACAAGACCTATGAGGCTTCACTATCCCCTAAAGAAATGACATCCCTCTATGGTCGAGGATTTAAAATCCTTTATAACAACTGTGAATATGTAGGTAAGGGATGTGGTGTAAATCAACAAGGGATTTGAGTACCTATAGAATCCGCTTCAAGACATTACTAAAGCAGGCATTGGATATTATCCTTTTAAAGAAAAGAAAGCCTCTCGTCATTCTAAACTCAATGTTAATGCAATTTCAACAAGACCAAAATGACATGTGAGATATTCTGGGCTGATAGACAAGAATTGTCCACCGGGAAGCATCCCTTTGAATCAGGTAAATATTTCTCCATCTTTAAGCCACACTCATTGTAGCCAATATTATAATTACTCTCAAGGGTGGCCTCTTCCTAGATATGTGTGTTCTTAACATTGGGATGAAATAGGTAAATATTTCTAACCCTAGTGGTCACTTATGCGGTAGAATGATCAGCTCATGTATGTGACCTCCCCTCCATTTTGTGCTTCCCTTGTGATGTGTTATGTGTTGTTCAGGCCTCCTAGGATGACCCTTGATTCTCTTGTAAGGTCAAGGATACTGGGAGACAACCTCTATTGTGACCTTCTTCTATTTGTCTCATCATTCTTCTATATTGCTTCTCCTCTATTTTCACTATTGTGTGTTGTGTCTTTATGGACATAGTGTTGCGGTTAGTGACTTGGGGGCACCCTCCTACGTGACTGTCCCTAAGGTACTTGTTTCTTTTCTCTTGATTTCTTGTTTCCCTTCCTCTAGTATTTCTATGTAGCAGGTGGAGATGACAAAAAACATATTATACTGATACGGACCTAGTGTCCCTTCAGTGAGAAATCAAAAAATGGACCAAGTCCATACATGACGATGGGGTTGATATATATTATCGGATGCTTGGCTAGTAGAATCACTGCGTGTGATCTTGATGTTGTCTTATCGCACTTACAAACCATAACACTACTGCTGCTCTATGTACTTTATTCATCTTTTAATCTCACCTTGGTTACACTCAGTTTTGAGATTTCTACGATATAGCCCCATGGTTATACTCGGTCTCCGAATCTGTAGTATAACCTCAGCTCTTTATGTGAATGATCATATGCATTTTTGTTTATCATGATTATATGGATACTAACACTTTTCTTGCAGGAATGTGTTTGTGGGAACATTTGGCAATCGTAAAATACATGTCATCTCTAGGGGGCATGGGCTTTCCAAGAGCTCATGTTCCCTTGTGTGTTTTCTTCTTACCTTAACGTGCTTGATATCGATACATGACATCAACCACCTAAAGGTGGGGGTATATATAAGGTAAGTTGTTTGATTTAGATGCTAGCAAAGTGTGTTTGTTCTCAAGTGTAGTTTAAAGACTGGTGGTGATGAGTCCCTCCTGCACTCTGAGATTTGTTTATGAATCTTGAAATCTACTGTAATCATTTAAGCCCTCTATGGAGGCGAGGATGGTGTATTTCTCGAGGAGAGTACACATCTTGTTGTTTTTAAAAAGTACTTTGCGGAGGCAGGGAGCAAATCTGTGACTATCCTAATCTTTAAGCGTGTCTTTGAGGATTGTTGTGGTGAAGCCCAATTGTCGGTGTGTACCTATAATTTTCTTGTAATGTGCCTGATATGGTGATGAACCTAGAAATAGGTACACTCCATCGCTTGTCTACCGTGTTTTCTCTGTGTCTTCCATGTGTGTGTATTGTGTGTTTGTTCCCAAGCATAGTATTAAAGACTGGTGGCAATGAGTCCCTCCTATGCTTTGGGATTTGTATGGCATGCTTGTTTTGTATGGCGTGTTTGTTCTCAAGTGCAATCTTAAAGACTGGTGGCGATGAGTCCCTCCTACACTCTGAGATTTGTTTGGCATGTGTGTTGCCCCATATGCAGTTTAAAGATTGGTGGTGATGAGTCCCTCCTGCATTATGGGTGGTGTGTTTACTTTCCTTGAACTTGCATCTGCATTTCACATATGGGAAAAAGAAAAAGAAAATATTCACTATATTCACCATGTTTTGCATGTCTTCGATACTGTCTTCTCCATTTTTTGTGTGACTATAACTATCTTCTCTGTGTTTTGCATGCCTGTTACTGTCTTCTTTGTGATTGGCGTGTCTTCTCCGTGCTTGGCGTGTTTTTTGTGCTTGTTGACCGTACTTTAATGCATGTATTGGCCTTGCATTTATACATACATTAAAGTGGGGGCTAAATGTTATGTCGAAAAAAGTAACCTTGGGGGCTTTTTCCTCTTAAGGTTTAGCTCCTGAGTCCTTTAGATTGCATTTAGAGCATCTTGCATGATTTTGATGACTCCCGATGAGAAAACCCTAAAGTTTCATGGCAAATGGGACTCAGGGGATGCACTTAACATATCCTTCCTGAAATAGGGGGGAGGACTTGGGCGCTCGTGCCCTAGTCCTACCCTATTTTAGGTCGGGACCAATTTCAAAGTGTTAATTTATGACCGTTATTTAGGTCCTATGCTAACATGGTAAGTTTGAATTATGAAATTCTTAGCGAGAATATTTCTAGTTGCATATATAAGCATGATTAGTGATTAATTTGTAAACTAGATGGACATTTTGATTGACAAGCTTATGTTAAAGTGATTTAAGGCATTCATTGTATTGCAGAGCAAAGTTTTTTGTTGTTCTTGTGTTTGTATTTGCAAATTTGGCATTCATCTCCTCGTGGAATGAAGAACATCTTCCTTCCATGAGATCTTCACTACAAGGTGATATTAATTGTGTTTTCTATCATTTATCATTTGGATTTTGCCTCTATCCTGTAGGGATACGCACTCTTTATCTCACAATGGTGTTTGAAAGACTTGAATGTCTCTTTGGGGCTTAACTGAGGCAAGCCTCTAAACACCACAACCCCCAACCCATTTTTCTGTGATTGCAAGTTACAGGTTGTGAAAGAGAAAGAAGTGGAGTTGTAGAAGAGTAGTACAGACTATCAGAATTTTAGATTAGAGAAGAAAATAGGGACCTGGGCTCGGGCACCCGCTCATGAGTCCTTCGGATCCTGCAACTGGAAAATCTCTAGAATAGCAGGAACAGGTTGCAAACAAGATTCCCAAATCCTGACATAAACTGTGGCACTGGACTAGGGCACCTGCTCATTAATCCCCAACTTTTCTGCACACTGAACTTTGAAATCTAGTACGTATTTTATTATCATTTGATATCTTTGTGTGTAAGCATTTATTGTAATTTGTTTGTTTGTTTACGAGTTTGTGAAATTAGGGTTTTGAGCATAATCAGGCTTAATTCAACAACAAATTCACACAATTCCAATCTTCTCCTATGTTCCAAGTGACAGGAGATTTGTAGTAGAGTTTCTACTCGGTCGAATGTCCTTGAATGTTTAGTGGTGAAAGGAGGATCAACACAAACCATTAAAACCAAACCCTAAATAGACATCCCTATTTTTCACACCTAAATAGAGAGGATGTTATTTCATGCTTACATGTACGTCACAAGGATGTGAGTCATCATAGGGGTCCTCATGGTGGTTGTGCGTGATTTTGGTGCTTATATATTTGCTCCCTCGAGGATGGTAGTCTACATGAAAGTAGGTATTGTTTCCCGAACTAGGCCTTACCTATTGTCAATTTTCCCAAAATTGTACTTGCAATAACTAGCATTAGTCCGGCATCTAAATATATCAAAATGAGTAATGAAAACTGAAATGACGAACATACCATAGATTGTGAGAGTTCAACTAGTTGTTTTTCCTTTGTCGATGAGTCTTATAGGAATGAATACATGCAAAATGAACACACGAGAGATCCATAAAAGAAAAAACTAGTCTAAAGATGGATAAAGAAAACTTAAGCTAAGGGAGAGAAAAAGTGAGCAAATTTGTGAAATTTGAGTGAATCAGCAATAGAATCGATCGTGTGAGCAGTCCTTGGGTAGATATCACTAAGGAGATCATGAAGATGGTTGCCTCTTCTTTTGCCGCTAAGAATCAGATACACAAATAGTGAAAAACCCATCTCTAAACCCTAGTTTGAATTTTTTTAAAAACACTTGAAATTGTTTATTTTTTATGATTCTTTCTATTGCATTGTCTTTGTTTTGTCGTTTAGAGTAGTTCTAGTTTTTCGTTTACTGAAATCGGTTGAGAAATGAAGATTTTAGAGCATTTTTAGTTTCGGTGATAGCCACTTAGGGTCACCCCTTTTACCAAGTGGGTCACCTGGGAAAGATCCTACTGAACAACAAGGTCGCCCAGTGGAGATCTGCCTATGTAACAGGGTTGCCCGAGGGAAATCCTACTGAACATCTGGGTCACCCGAGAGAGATCCAGTTTGATGAAAGGGGAGACCCAAACAGATCAATTCTAAGTAAAATTTGACATTTTTTGACATTTACTTCACTCTGTTTGGATCTAATCTAACCACTATATTCATTTGTTTATTGCAATTTTGATGGTTTATACACTTTTTTTTGTAAGATTTTTTGCAAGTTTTTATGATTTTTAGGTTTGTTGAGTTGACAAGATCTAATCGAAAGTTCTTTTCTGATTGGTATGATATGTGCATTTGTTGGAATGCCTACCAAGAGTAGTTGTGGCTTTTGAAGATGTATGCTATGCTAAATAATGATGAGCACATCGTCCTAAGGAGAGTAGGCTTGGCTAGGGTTTGTTGTGTGCCAGTTGTACATCCTGTGGCATGCATATGTTGTGACATAATGACTTATTGGGACACATACATGAACACTTTCAAGTTCCCTCAAGTTTTAGGAGAGTGGACGATCACTTTGTACGATGTCTACCGCATTCTAGGGGTTCTTGTGAGAGGACACCCTCTTGTCCTACCAACTAGCAAGTCCTTCGAGGACAAGGCTTCCCAAACATAGATCATGGGGGTGAGTCACCCCAAGGACCAAATAGGTGTTCATCTTACATCTGTGCCATGACTTCACATTCCTCGTTTGAGGAAGTTTCTAATCAGTTTGATTGTATTGAGGCTGTCTAGAGAGAAGGCCTCGACTCGCTTGAGATGGTGTTGGGCACCAATTATATAGGATATTAAGCAGGGTAGAGTCTATGCTTGGGGACTAGACACATTCTTACACTCATAGTAGGGTACCTCGATCACATAGGTCTCATAGAGAGACTAGTGGTACACACAAACAGAGGAGTAGGAGTCCTAAGGGTTCTATTGAAGGGAACCACCCTTGAGTCTATTTTATTTTCTTAAAACCATGCCCCCTTGCATGGGGAGCCTTACTTTCACTCAAGAGCATTTTGTCCTAGGGAAGAATTGGACTTCTCTTCTACTAAGGAAGAATTGGGAAGGTCTACTTGCAAGCTTCCTTTGAACATTGTAGGTTTGAATACTGACTTTGCTTAGAACTAACATCTTGGCTCATTAAGACTAGGATCAGTGTAAAGCTAAGAGCTAGGCTTTGATTAGAATCACTGGGAATGAAAGGGGAAAATGGTGACTGTGAAAATGGGGAATCTCAGGACCTAAGAGGATCACATATGCCTAGGAAACCCTAGACTCCTTACTAAAATGATACTAATATAAGAGCAAGTCATTCACTGTAATGCAAGATGAATAGAATGATACTGAAATGCAAGAAACAAAGTTATTTTTGACATTTTTTATTTTTTATAATTTTTTTGTATTTTTATGTTTTATGATTTTTATGATTTTTAGACAGTATTTCTTGAGTTGAAAGGCGTTGACCATTTAGCCAAATTCCTCTCCCTCCATTGTGCACAAGAGATAGGCACCATTTCCAACATATTCTTTAACCATGTAAGGACCTTTCCAGTCCTCCATGAATACTCTTTTTCATCTTCCCTTTTTGTTTTTCATGCTACCTCTAGTTCTTAGGACAAGCTCTCCTATCCTATAGGGTTTGTCATTTGATTCTATCATTTCTAAATCAGTGGTTTCTTTTGGTAATGTGAGACTAAGTAGGTCTTGAAAGGCCTATTGATGAGTAGGGGTCTAATATAAGACTCCATCACATCTTAGCAGTTCCATTAGCATGTCAAATTGCTCTTACACGTAAATCTTTACGTCTTGTCTATCTTGAATGTTCTGTAAAAATTGGAATAATACAAAGGGAGTTTGAGGTTCCCTTTTCTCATCAGGGGTGACAAAGCTTATACTCATCCTTCTGTTAGGCCTAGGCCTTAAATCCATAGAATATTCGATGTAGCTTTCTAGGAACTCAAAGATGACAGGATCATCAGTTCTGACTGATACTTGCATTTTCTATTTTTTATCAAATGTTCCCTCACTTTCCTCATCTTCATCTAGGAGTCTATCAACCATTTCAATTTGTACCAAGGGTGCTTCCCATTCACTAAGTTCATTTGACTACACTGAGGCAAAAGTAGTAGGTTACGCTTGAGGTTGAGATAGCATCAACATTTTGGGGAGAACTCCTATTACGTTGGTTGATTCATTGTCAATAGAACGTACATCCTCCATTGATGTTAATGGTCTATATGAGTCTTCTATTGGAGTGAGAGGTTCATATGACTCACTTTCTTCTGGTGTCTCAGGGATATGTGACTCACTCAAGGGTGATAAGGGAGTGTAACTCTGTCACATCCTCTTCAGGATCTGAAAAAGCATGAGGGTCTACATATCTCAAATCTAACGTAGTTGTTTCGAATAGTGGTTCTTCAATTCTATGAGGCTTCTCCCCTTTGCAAGGGAAGAGTTTGTAATCTAGTTATTGATTGATCATGAGCACCTCTAGAGGGAATTGGAGAGGTCTATCCTTCTCTATCCATTCCATGATCTTTACCATCTTTTCTTTGGAAACAACTTCTTTTTGTTTTGGTGGTACCTCATTTTCTAAGGTTTTTATCTTTGCATTGTTTATAGTCTTTTCTAGGATTTCTATCCTTTTGATGCATATTAATTGGAGCGTAGGACTAGGAATAGAAAGCTTGTTTGTAGGAAGTTCATAATCTATGGGGATACCTATCCTTTTGTTTGATGTGTTTGATTTTAACATGCTAAAAGGTTTTGGGTCCCCTTTTGCAACATACACCTTCCTCAGATGTAGAAACCGAGCCTCTTGAAATAACGTAGATGGCACAGCTTTCATCCTATGTATCCATGGTCTTCCAAGGAGTAAATTATATCATGTGTCCTTGTCAATGACATAAAATGTGGTTGGGACAGTCTTTGGTCCTAGAGTTAAAGGAAGTGTGATCTTTCCTATTGTAGCAACTTTTAAATTATTGTACCCACTCAAATTGTCTCTAGAAGTGGTGATATTAGTGTGCCCATAACCCATTTTTTCTAAAAGAGAACAAAACTATGTTTACTATTGGCCCATCATCGATTAGTGTTCTTTTGATACAGGTGTCATAGATCCACACTTGCAAGTATAGCACAGGGCCTCCTTTTGTGGTTAGTTCTGCCTTAGAATGTAATGCCCCTCAATTTTGGCTTGTGTTAGTTGATAGTTTTCCATTGCTTTTAGACAATTTTGAGACATTTTAGTGGTTAGATTTATGGTTTATGCTTATTATATTCATGATGGACAATGGTTGACTAATGTGGTTATTGACATGTGTTATGATGACATTATTGTTATTACAATTTATGTTGTGACATGGTTAGTTGATAGTTAATTTATTATGTAGAATAATGTTACTATGCTATATGGATTTAATGTTGTCTAATTAGAGATGTTTGTGTTTATTGTTATGCTTGTGAGTAGGGACGGTGTAGTATTACTCATTTCAAGCACCCTACTATGCTATGATTCCCTAACTCTGTGTGTTTGATATATATGCGTATGTTGTATACAACCTATCATCTTGATGCAAGTTGTAGGTACCAAGCATCGACTCCACCTGACTTAGTAGGTCTGACCATGCCCTTGTACCAATGGATAACATTGATGGGAGATAACACGATGTTTCCCCTAGGTTAGTTTCAGTCTTTCAGGTTGTTGGTCGTCAAGTGGTATGTGAAGTTATTGTTGAGTTTTGTTTAGTTAAGCCTATATATATTTTGGTAATGCATTAATGAATTAATATTATATTAATAATGTTATTAATATGTCAAATATAATAGTATTTTCTTAGTCATAAATTATTAATGAGATTTGGGAATATTATTTAAGTAAATTTTTAATAAAGATTAAATTAATATATTTTAATGTTTTAATGAATAAGATTTGTGTCATGAGTATTTAACATTGTTTTAATAAAATAATATAATAGTAATAATAGGCTTGATATAGTGATATTTATGTAAATATTAATTAATATTGTAAATTGAGAAATAATGAAAAATATTTTAATTAAGAATTAAAGTAATAGCTTTAATAATTAAGTCCTATTGACATTTGTCATAAGTGAATGATATTATTTTATTGTTGAGATTGTATTGGGTTTTACGGGCAAGATTTTATTAATTAATAATTTATGTTTTGTGAGTTGTTGAATCTCTCTGGGAAGTAAAATTAATTGTTTTCTATTTTTAGAGAGTAGTGGGATTCTCTATAACATATTTTTGTTTGTGGTCATTTATGACTCTTGGCTATTTTTACTTCTGGGGGTTATTATTTTATGGGAGGGTTGTGTTGAAAAAGAGGGAGATAGAAATTGGGAAAAAAAAGTTGTTTTCAAAAAAACGGAGCAAGAACTGGAGGAAGCTGAAGAATTTGAAGCCTTGAATCGAAATTTTGGGTATGCTTGTATTTCTTGTAGCAATTTAGATAATTGGTTTATATTCCTATTGAATTTCTTATGTGTGTAATTTGAGCTTGGAAATTTTTGCCTTCCTGTCACCAAGACCCTATAGTTTTGAATTTGAT
Source organism: Cunninghamia lanceolata (assembly GCA_027924645.1). Classification (NCBI taxonomy): domain Eukaryota; kingdom Viridiplantae; phylum Streptophyta; class Pinopsida; order Cupressales; family Cupressaceae; genus Cunninghamia; species Cunninghamia lanceolata. Next base: position 7,489,636 of record BSBN01000016.1, read on the forward strand.
ATTTTGTAATGTCATCTGGAATTGTTGAAAATTTGTTCTACTCATATTTCTTATCAAATCCTTGCCTGTATTGCTGCCCTCAATAATAGATTTCGGCATAACCAACTTTTGCAGCTCTGACTTCATTGCCTTACAGTGTGATTTTTAAAAATCATGAACATTCAATGAAATTCTATTAAGATTTTACCTCTGCCAGATTTTATTATGATTGAATTGATTTTTGTTAAAATTCTTACATCTCTCCTCCTCAGCCAACACCGTACATGCCTTCTCCTTTAAATCTATTCTTATCTTGCAATTTTATTTAACTGTCTAGTGGAGCAAATTTTCCTTGCCAGAACTCTAGCTGCAAATCTTTCCCTCCATTTGACTGATGTATGGCCTCCTCCTGTGCTTTCTATGGAAATTTTGTGTTTAATTTTAAAACTAATTTTCAATCTTTGCCTGGTCACTCAATGAGCTGAGTAAATTCTGTCATAAAAGTAAAATATCCAACTCTTGTCTATGTCATCTTGAAACCTCTTAGCCAGATGATTATAATTTTTTTTTATCCCTGATTTCTTTAAGTTATTTTTCTGCCTGAAATCTTGATAAACAAATTAATGACAATAAAATCTCTTCTTTGCCTTCTCTGTGTTATTTTTCTGCTTGAAATCTTGAAAAAACAAAATAAATAATGATAATGAAATCTCTTTCTTACCTTCTCTGAGTTTAGTTTTATGTCTGAAATCTTTGATGAAAAAATGATAATAATAATAATAATAATAATGTTAATGAAATCTATTTCTTACCTGAGTTGTCTCTAATTCCTCTAAATCTCTAAAAATTTATGTTGGATGCATTATCTCTGTAGTCAGCATTGCCATATCTCTCTCTCTTGGCTTCCATCTGTTAGCTCAATTCATCAATTTTCTATCATAAACCTTTGAAGATTCTTTCATTTCTCATATCTCTGGATTTTAAAGCTCCCAAATAAATCATTTGGTTATTGTTTCTTCTTCTGCAATGAAAATTTTGTATGAGTTCACTTAAATAAATAGGGAGATTGCCATTAAATTTATTTAGCATGTTTCTAATAAGAAACTCTAGGGATAATTAGCATATATAGCGTAAGGATTAGCTTTTAATTTAGTCAATTTGTTAAGTAGTTTTTTTTAAAATTTACTCATTAGGAATTAAAAATGAGGAATTAGGTAATAGTATCACTTTCTATATTTTGTTAAGATAGATTTGTGTTAATTGCTCTTATTAAGTATAGATTAGAATTAGTAGATAAAGATTGTATTAGATTTTAATGACAATGCTAGTTTTTAAAATAATGTTAGATGGTGTTACCATTTTAGAATTAAATATATTAAGTTAAATAATTATATTCATTTTATTTTGTTGAGATATAAATTGGTTAGTTATGATTTAGCAATATATATTGATTTTAATTAATAAATAATAAATTAGAGATTTATTGTGAATTGAATTATTAAGGTATTGGTTAAACAAATATTAGATGGATTTATAAGCCAAGAATTAGAAAACTTCTATTTGTAACTCCTTGAACAACTCATAAATCTTTCTTTTTGTGTTTTTTAGTTTTGATTTATTAAATCTTGCTTTTTGTTTTTTTTTTTAGTTTTGATTTATTAAAATTGTTAATTTGACTTACTTTTTTATCAAACTCATTAAAAGGTAATAGTGATAAGATAATATTGGTTTATCTTAAAATATTAGGATAGAGTTGTATTATTTTAAAATTAATTTTATTTAAATAAAGTTGTTTTAGTATATGCAAGTTTGTTAAATAAATAAATTAGTTTTTTTTTTTATGTAAAGTAGATTTTATGGTGATGCTAGATAAATAATATTATAATTCTAGAATTAAATATATTGAATTATATTCTTTTTATCTTATTTAAATATAAATTTGTTTAGTTATGATTTAGTAATATACTATCTTGTGGTACATTGATTTTAAATTAGAGATTTATTGTGAATTGAGTTATTATGGTATTGATAAAACAAATAATAGATGAAATTAAAATTCTAAAATATAATAGTATATGTTATTATTATTAGAATTTTATTTAAAAGAGAGTTATATTTTTTAAAATTTTTTTTTTTTTTTGAAAAAGTGGCATAACCACTAAAATTATATTAATTATAGTGTTGTTGTTAGCGAATAATATAGGAATGGTGTGTGAAAACTCTTTTAGTTTGCTTGACCTATGTTATGGTTTATGGTCGTGATTGTAACGCCATTGTCAGTTATTATTGTCTTATAGTAATGGAGGTTTGTAGTTTTGTTAAACATGGAAACTAGTTCAAAGAATCAATATCATATTAGAATAAGAATAATTTTGATAGAGTCTCTAATTAGAATGCTAGCTTGTTAAATTAGGTAGATAGAGATTCATATTAAGGCAAATTCTTACATTAGATGTAATGTACTTTTAAGTTACAATCTTGTAAACTCATTCTCTGGCATTGTGTACTCTGATGTATGATCATTTTGTTTGTAGAACATTGATAATATAAAGTGTTTAGTATTTAACTCGTTTACTTTCCAAGGATTTAAATGAATGTTCATTTTTAAATCTACCTTACGATCCCTTATGTTCTGCATGGTTGGGATAGAGTTATCTAATGTTGTTAGTAACCTTTTATATTGAGGGTTCTTAGTAGTGGGAATAGGACTTTAATGCATCTTGTCTATGACTAACATTCTTGATAGTAAAATGGTAGGAGCTTGATGTCATGATTCGAATCTTCATATTATTTTATTGTTTTAAAAATCATTTTTGTTTTATATCTTTTTAGGGTCATAGATTTACTTGTAGTTTGAGTTGAGATTGGGATGATTATAGTTTTTTTTTAAAGTTGAATAGATGTGAACTGTAGTAGTAAGTTATTAAATAAATCATAGATGGAATTATAGATCTTGAGATTTGATTAGAATATTGTTATCTTAAGTAAGTTTATGATTTAACTAAAAAGATAGATTTTAAGTCTTTTATTGAATCCATGTTAAATAGTTTGAAAAGTGTTGTAGTATTTGGGTCTTGGATATATATTTTTTCTTTGATTGTGTATTGCTAATTTTAAACCGATGTGTATTACTGATGTAATTAGGTCATTGCATTTATTTTTGTTTTGAGTCTTGCTGTTAGGTTTTGACTAGCCTAATGTAATGGTGATCATGTTAGTTTTGTGAGAGGTCAAGGTTGTTAAGCGTCATGCTTTGGATAGTTGTCTATTGATATTTGTATTAAAATCTTTTTAGCTCTAGAGGCTTGTTACCTTGATTTCAGTATGATATTGTGGCAAGGATGTTTTGGTGATGTGTCTTTTGGTTTGAGGTCTTGATGTAGATTGGAAAAGATTGTTGTTTTGAATTTAAAAATTGTTGATTAAATGTTTTATTTGATTTGGGATTTTGAAATGGATAGGGGAAAGTTTTGTGGTTGAGAGTTTGGATTTATAATGATCTATGTAATGTTTTGGTTTGCAAAAAGTTTGATGCCTTTCAATCCCTTGTCCATGCACGTTATTGGTTTATGGGTGATGGTTAAGGCTTGCTATTTGTATGTAGGAGAGTGGCTTTCATGAAGGGGCCAGTACCCAAAGTGGCTGCCTTGGTAACCCCATGGAAGTTGTAATCAAGTGATAACTTAATAATTTATCTAGGTGGGTTGGGTAGTAATTCATATAACAAGATAAGTATGATGCCTCACCCATGCCTTGAGTGCTCTCATAGTCTAAGGATGGGATGAGAAGGCCTGGTTGGCAATGTCGATCTCCTTGTCTTCATGAGAGGATGTGTCGGCTCCACATGTGTCACCCTATGGGGCCGGTGCCTAGAGAGAGGCTACGAGGGTAACCATAGATGGGGGCCAGTTTCTAGAGAGAGATAGCTTGGGTAACCCATGATAGGATCGTGTGATGACACTCTCCCTACTACAATCTAGTTACTTCCTATTTATCTTTTGTTGTTGCCTAGTGCAGACTTGTCTTAATGGTTTGTCTTATCTTGATTATTCAACTTGTCTTAATGATTTGTCTTGTCTTGATGATCTATCTTGTCTTGTTGATTTGTGTTGTCTTGATTATTTATTTTGCCTATGTCAAGTTTGTATTTGCTTGCTTGTATCCCTTGACTTAGTGGAACCTCATTGTTATCTCCTAGCTCGGGGGGTGGACCTCAGGATTCCACATGGTTGGGTGGAAGAGCTTAATCCATTGGTTTTCCTTAATCATCCTGATTCATGATCACTGCAGATGTGCTTCTAGTTCTAGATTTGCACTTGCATCCCTAGAGCTGTGTTCTACTATTAAAATTGTATAATCTTCTTGTATATTGTAAACCGATATGATTAGTCATGAATCTTGTAATCATGTAATCTTGTATTTAAACTTTTGTAACTGTTCATATTTGTAAATGTATAATGTAATCCTCTTCTATTGTATTATAATGTATTATTGTAAATTTATGTTTATCTGATGCAGTTATGTTCCCTAGAGGTGTTAGTTTCTCATCTTGTTTAATTATTGTAAATAGTGTTAATTGTATGCTAATGCATTTTCTTGCTTCAAAAAAAAAAATTCTATAAACTTTTCACTTGTTAGTCTAGAACTCTAGGGTTGCATGATGGGGCATCACATAGAAGGCATTTGTTTTAGGTCAAAGAAGAAACCTGGGTCTTTGAGCTCCAAATTTGGTGGGCTTATGTCGAAGTCTAAAAGGTTGATCTGCTTACTAGGTGGAGGCATGATTTGATTGAGATACTTCAACCCTATTGATTTCAATAGTGCTGAGTGATGTGAGGGGGAATTTCTGAGCAAGTCAATGAATGATATGTGTGTATAGGTTTTCTTTAGATCTTTGATGAGTTCATAAGGTCCAATTGGAGCTGGTATTGCCTTCACCACCAAGATAGATGTCTGAAGATGAGAACATAACAAGCTATATATGCAAAAGGTTGATGAAATTGTTAATGGCATCAAAGGCCTTTGTGGAACTCTGACTGATGAAGAAGTTGTGAATAAGGTACTTAGAACACTTCCCAAATCCTATAGTCATAAAGTGTTTGCCATTGAAGAATTTCTAGATATAGGTAATCTTTCAAAAGATCAATTGCTTGGTAAACTGATTGTTTTTGAGATGAGAGAATTTGGTGCTATTGATGGTTCTGTGAAAGTTGAGACTGCTTTTAAAGCTAAATCAAAAAAGACAGTTAAATTAGATTAGTATGCTGTGGAATCAGATGAGGAAGACTTTGATGAAATTGAGGCAAACTTTGTAAATAGAATGAAGAAGGGAACTGGAAAGTTCAGAGGTAAGTTACCTTTCAAATGTTTAAGTTGTGGTAAGATTGGCCATTATGCTTCAAGATGTCCTGATAGAACTTTGAAGATCAAGAACAGAGAAGGTAGAGGTAAGATGGTAAGGAAAAGTTACTAAGTTAAAGATGATGAAGGTCTAACTGATGATAAATCTAATTTTGAAGATGGTAATGCTAGTGAATGCTTGTTTATTGCTATAAAAGAAGAACCTGTTTCTACTAACCTTGCAAGCCGTGTGAAGGAAGAAAGTCTAGAAAAAGGAAAAGAGATGTCTACATTTCATGCTAGAAAGGAGAAGGATGAATGGGTCATTGATAGTGGATGCTCAAATCATATGACAAGAGATAAGAGTAAGTTTGTCAAGTTGGAAAAGTATGATGGAGGACTAGTTAGATTTGGTGATGATGCAACTAGTAAGATTTGTGGAAAAGGGTCAATTACTTTTGATGGCAAGCATAATACAGATGATGTTCTTTATGTCAAAGGATTAAAGTACAATCTTTTAAGTGTTGGACAGATGTGTGAGAAAGGATACAATCTGATGTTTAGGGATAATGTATGTGAGATAAGGAAAAGCTCCAGAACTATAATTGTTGTTGGTAAGAAGACTCATGGTAATGTTTATCATTTGAAAGGTACTGACAATTGTTGTTTGTTGGCTTAGACAAATGAAAGCTAGTTATGGCATAGGAGAATGTGTCATATTAACTTTGATAATCTGGTGAGAATAAGCTCAGTCCAATCTGTAAGAGACCTACCTAAGATTGTGAAGCTTGCTAATACCATCTGCAAAGAATGTCAGTTTGGGAAGCAAACAAAGACAAGTTTCAAGAGTAAGGAACAATCCTCTACTAATCTATTGGAGTTGGTGCATATAGATTTGTGTGGTCCTACAAGTATAGAAAGTCTACAAGGTGATAGGTATTTCATGTTTCTTATTGATGATTATTCAAGAATGACTTGGGTTACTTTCCTTAAACAAAAATCAGAAGCCCTAGACAAGTTCAATGCATTTAAAGAAATGGTTGAAAATGAAATGGATTTGAGGATCAAGTGTCTAAGTTCTGACAGAGGTGTTGAGTTTACTTCAAATGAATTCAATGCTTTTTACGAAGAATGTGGGATAAAGAGACAATTGTCTATCCCCAGAACTCCTCAGCAAAATGGAGTAGTTGAAAGAAAGAATAGAACAGTTCAGGAAGCTACTAGAACAATGATCAAAGAAGTTGATCTTCCAGAAGTATATTGGAAAGAAGCTATTCATACTATTGTTTACCTTCAGAATAGAGTACAAGTCAAAGAAAATGGAACAAAGACACCTTATGAGCTGTGGTATGGAAGAACTCCTACTGTCAGGTATTTCAAAAAATTTGGAAGCAAATGCTATATTAGAAGAGATGAAGAGTTGGGAAAGTTTGATGCTAGATGTGATGAAGGCATATTCCTTGGGTACTCTACTAAGAGAAAAGCTTACTTGTGCTATAACAAAAGGTTGAGGAAGATTATTGAAAGTGTAAATGTAAAGGTAGATGAATATATTCAAAAAATATTAGACCCTGATGGATATGAGTCAGATGAGTCTACTGATACAGAAATAGTTGAGGAAGACAAAGACAAGGAAGTTCATATTGATGAATATGAAGCTCTAGAAAGAGTTCCTAAAACCCCCAAGTATGTGCAAAAGAATCACTCGGAGGATCAAATCATTGGTGACAAAAAATAAAGGAGTTCTGACAAGAAGAAAAGTTGCAAAAGAACAGGTAAATCTCTGCTTAATTTCAAAGGTTGAATCTAAGACTGTCTCTGAAGCATGTAAAGATGAAAATTGGGTCAAGGCAATGAATGAAAAAATGATGCAAATTGAAAAGAACAAGACTTGGGAACTTGTCCCTAGGCCTACAAATAAGAATGTGATTGGAACAAAGTGCGTTTTTAGAAATAAGTTGAATGAGAATGGAGAGGCGGTAAGAAATAAAGCTAGACTTGTATGCAAAGGCTACTCATAAGTGGAAGGAATGAAACTTTCACTCCGATGGCAACACATAAAGATTTCAAAGTATATTAGATGGATGTAAAGTCTTCTTTTTTAAATGGTGAGCTAGAAGAGGAAGTATATTTAGAGCAATTGGATGGATTTCAGTTATCAGACAAACTAGACATGGTATGCAAATTGAAGAAGGCATTGTATGGACTAAAGCAAGCTCCTAGAGCTTGGTATGCAAGACTGGATAGGTATTTGTTGCAGCAAGGATTCAGTAAAGGGTTTGTAGACAGTAACTTGTATATCAAGGTAAGCAAAGATCAAATCTTGATTATTGAGGTCTAAGTAGATGATATTATCTTTGGTGGAAATGAAGGTATGTGTAAGAACTTTGCAGATGAGATGTGAAAAGAATTTGAGATGTCAATGTGTGGTGAGATGAACTTCTTTCTTGGATTACAAATTAATCAGAAAGATAAGGGAATTTTCATTTCACAATCAAAGTATGTCAAGGAGGTATTGAAGAATTTTGGAATGGAAGAATCTAAACCAGTTTGTATTCCCATGACAACTGGTTGTAAGATGAGAAAAGATGATGAATCTCATAAGGCTAATTAGAGCAAATATAGATCAATGATTGGAGGATTGCTATACCTAACTACTGCCAGATCAGATATCATGCATGTAGACTATCTTGTGGAAAGATTTTAAGTAGATCCTAGAGAGTCACATCTCATGACAGTAAAGAGAATATTCAGGTATTTGAAGGGAACTCCAGATCATGGTTTGTGGTATCTTAAGAATAATGACTTCAACCTAAGTGCCTAAATAGATGTAGATTGGGCCAGATGTATAGATGAAAAGAACAAGTGGTGGTATGTTCTTTCTTGGAGACAGAGTTGTGTCATGGAAAAGAAAAAAATAGGATTCAATATCCTTATCTACTGTTGAGGTAGAATATATTGCAGTAGCATCTTGTTGCACACAAGTGCTATGGATGAGACAAACTCTGAAGGATATCAAAGTTTAGTATGAGGATCCAATTCCTAT